>JAKWBJ010000483.1:5491666-6864583 GCA_023159175.1 Wohlfahrtia magnifica
GTATATTGTATTCGTTCCTCTTACTTCCAGAGCGATTATGCACAATATTTAAATACATTCGTGTATAAATGTACACCAAAATAACAACCTCAACCTTTTCTTCACTTTACACCAGCATGAGATTTTCATGCGACTTTTCGACTCACACGTATTCTTACGCTCTTGCTTTTAGTCGTCAATAAGACAAAGAAAAATGCACATGTGTGGTGAATGTGCGCAAGTTCTTTTTTAAGGCACAGACAAGTAATTTAAAAAAGTTTCCTAAGCTTTTGTTTTTAGGTGTCATTGAAATAGCCACAAGTGCACATGTGTAGCGGATGTACATATCGCTCATTTATTGCAACAGTATCATAACTTAAAAAACAAAATTTGTCAAGAGAGCTGTTTGAAATTTAAATTTCCAACTACTTAACATTGAAATGGGAATAAACACTTTGCTCCTATGCTCATAATTTTATACGAATCGCAAAGAACATCACAATGTTCCGCATATTTTAGAATACTTAACTAAAAAAATCACGTTTTTTGAGTTATGGCACTGTTGCAGTAAATGAGCTAAATTTTTTTCAAACATCAACTTTACTCTCTCTGAGAGAATAATTTCCATATTCTCACTAACACAATCTAATTTTTCTTTTGCACATCACCTACTTTATACCCACGGTTGTCAGACTTGGCGATTTCTCGCCAAACCTGGCGTTTTTGAAAGTTATTTGGCGACATAATTTTCGATTTGGCGACATGGTGAATTTTTGGCGATTTTTAAATTAATTGGCGATTTTGTTGTCTATTTTCGATAAAAAATACGAAAAATTAAAATTATTATTTTGGTATTTTTATGTACGAAATCCGTGATCATGGTGCATTTTAATTTGTAGATTATAGGTGACAGCCGAACTTCAGTTTGTGTTCTCGACAACGAGAAATTTGGAGTTGCCTATACGGAACTGAAACTAATAGATTTTTAGGTTCCAGCCTATTTATGTAATGCCATTTTCGGCAACTGACAACAAAATAAGTTCAATGGTACGAAAAAAGCGCTAAACTTGAAAAAAGTTGAATAAATGAACGTGTTTGCTTAAGAAATTCACACTTACATATATATGTACACATCAAGAATATGAAGTATAATATCATTCAATAGGTCTACTTCTCTTCTTTTCAAACTCACTGATAAGCTTAAAATCGGATAGTATTCAGCTAAGTTATTAGCTTATAAGCGTATGAAGGTCCAAAAACCGGTTTTCTATCTATAATTAAAAATTTTGGCGGTGCTTCGAAAATTTCATAAGCAGACTCTTGTTGTACTCGAAGGCGTTTGTTAGAAAAATAGTATAACTTTTCAGGTATTTCAACTTTGCATTCTTTTTTTTTTTTTTGTCGCATTCCATTCTATATCCAAATGTATTTTATATCAACCATATACATATTGTCACAATGTAAAAATCAAGATAATTTAGCGATTTTGGCGATTTTTGAAATTGAATTTGGCGAAAAAACGTAAAATATATCTGACAACCATGTTTATACCCTGAAAAGTATGCAGTTAAGGTTCTTGCAATTCTACATCTCTCACTCTCAGCAATTTCAATCATTTTTTCCATTTCTGTCTCTTTACCCTTCTCCATTCTTTATGACGTTTCATCTACAGCTAGAAAATGGTTTGTTTTCAACTAAGGGAAAGTTCATTGGGGGCTGAACTCAACGATTTCTATATAAGCATTTTGATTGGAAACTATGTTTCCTTGACTATGACATCGATAATATTTCTGAAATGCTTGTGAATATAATAAGGCTAGGACGGTTACTTTTATCCCATTCAAAAAAAATTTCGATTTAACCAAAAGGAATAAATCTTGATTTAATCAGACGAGCAAATTAATGGTCAGCTAAAAAGGGGAAGCATTTAGAAATTGGCCTAATAAAAAGTAGGCTAGATCTCCGTGTGCCGCGGTAGACAGACGCGAAAAGGCTTTTGCAAACAGCATTTTCATCCCGAGGAAAAGAAAGAACTTTTAGTAATTCATTAAACGGCTTAGGAACAGCGCTTGTTCGATTTCAGTTCTTATAAAGAATGACCAAAAACATTCACAAACCCGATTGAAAAGACAAACCTTCTGGCTGTAATGCTTGCAAGTAATGCAAAATTTGCTGGAGAGCGTTTAACGACTGTCCAATCTAGAAAGAGTATCAGTGACTTTTTTTCTTCTCCATCACTTTTCTAGAAAGCTTATTCACTTTCCATCAAGCATCCATTGCTTTGTTTCAGTTTCAGTAATCAAGTTGATTTTCAGGTTAAGTAGTTAATTAATCTACTGTAGCTCGCCTCCATATGATTGTGCAGTGGTTAAGAGCCTTACTAAGTGGTGGTGGTGATTCTTACTTAGCATTGCAATTATTTCCCAGTAACTGGTGTTTGCTGCTGATCATTCGTCTGATTGCTGGAATGGTCAGGTGGGCTTCTTTAGATGGATTTGACTGGAGGGCGGTTGAAGTCTCTTTATTAAACACTCGAAACCGCCATACAATTTTCTTTCGTCATGTTGGACCTGTTTTGTTTGTGTTTTATGCCACCACTCTAACCACTACAGCATGTCACCCTCAACACAACCTCTAGCATATTCTTTCTAGCCCCTGCTGTCAAAAGGGTTTTTGCAAATCTCAACAGTACTCTTCTACGCTTGCACGTCCCTTGGCGAACCTTTTCAATACGTCTTATTTTGCAGGTATCTTTTCGTTTTGCTAGAATGTTGCCAATGTAATATCACTCCCTAAAAAGGGGACGCTTGTAAAACCAAAAAACTACCGTCCAATAGCTGTCTATTGGGCACTGTCCAATATCATGTAGAATATGCATTATCACCATCTTGTAAAGTATTCAGAGTCCAACAATTTGCGAAGCGATCGCCAGTACGGTTTCCATAAGAGCTGCTCTGCTAGTGATCTGATGGCGTTACACTCCAAGAGTTGGAATAAGTCCATTCACGGATTTGCTGAGAGTAAGTTTATGGCTCTGGGTATTTTGATAGAGTTTGGCACGAGGAGCTCATATCCAAAATTATTGGTTTTGGTGACGGTACTCCTTTCTCTCGATTTATATCGAGCTTTCTCAGAAATCGTACTACAAGAGGGTTATGGAGAGGATCTCTTCCGATGTGTTCAAGACTAATTCAGGGTCACTGCAAGGCTCTGTTCTTCTTCCCACTTTATTTCTGATAATTTTCAACGACTTTCTTCTTCTTACTTCCAATCCTGTCTACTCCTTCGCAGATAACAGCATCATTGCCTGGGATCGTAGGCCGAGCCCTTGGGAGATTAGGGGCAAAAAGGCGGAATATGAATGATACTCTCACAAGGGTTCTGGCGAAAACCTCCAAATGGGTCGATTTTAATACGCGCAGGACCCAGTGTTGTTTTTTAGCACACAGACGTGGTAATGGCTGTTTCAATGGGTAATGTAAATATTGTGGAAGCGGATGCTTTTGATGTTCGAGTGTCAAACTCTATTTTGAAGCCTATCGGCCTCGCAAAGGAGAGGGTGAAGATGTTTCTTATCGACGCTTGGAGAGCCTATTCTATCAATTTGTTAAAGCATTGTTACAATGTGGCGTGTGCTCCTTTTGTTCTATCGGTACTATAAAGGAATGTGTTCTGACGATGTATGGGAATCACATACATATTCTTACGCAGTACCCGTATTTGTCGCAGAGCGCATTCCTTTGTAGTTGATTGTCCAGCAGATAGCCCAACGCATTATAGGAAGAACTCGGTCTTTAGATTCACTATTCTGTAGAAAAATCTTGTCGTGAAAGTCTTCCCTGCCACTTACGACTTGGATAAATTCAAATCAAACCCATAAGCGCTACTGCCTCTTTTCTCCTTTCACAAGATATTTTCCTAGTAACAGTGCAATACAATGCATCAGTAGATTATTCCCCTAAATGCTGGTTTAAAATGAAAGCATAATATGGTAAACCTACTCTACGCCATCTATGAACTAAAATAGTCTACACTTTTGTGCTCTATGGAACTCTTAGGCGACCTGAATATTTTGTGTCATTTGTGCTGATGCCGTCTAAATAACTTCAGTCATCTACTTTAAATGGTACGAAAAATTACTGCGATGAGTATACAAAAAAAAAAATCAAACAATGATCAAACTACCCTCGCATAATTCACTCTCATACCATATCTTTTCTCAACACCCTATATATTTTTTCCAGTGCGTGGTCAATTGTATTCAGCCTACAAATTATGCAAAAGAAATTCGTTTTTTTTTCAATCAGATAAAAACAAATTAAAAGAAAAACTAGACGTTAATAGATAATAATCAACATTAATAATCAATTAATAAAAAATTACAAGAAAAGAAGAGAAAAAAATACATTCGAAATGAAATCAAAGAAAAAGGCGTCTTAATTAGCACTCAACAACAAAGCATATGACGACAACTAAATGAAAACTTAAACATGACATGGTGAGACAACAATACTTGTAAACAGAGAAAACGCTTAAAACAACAGCCAATTTTACCAAATATGGGCAAAAACATTGTGAAATGCTATGAAATGCACTCACTTCATTGCAAAGCCACTGAATTTAATTAAATTTTGAAGTGCACTTAACCTGACAAGGAAGGTTGTTTTATAAACGGAGTGTATCTACTTTTTAATAGAAAAAAAAGAACTGGTGGGGTTTTGGATAGCTGGTTGGCTGGCTGGTTGATCGGTTAGCAGCAACAACATGTTGCTACTCAAAATGGCACGAGCAACAGCAATAAATGCTGCTGTTATTACAGGTGCACAGCATGAATTCAATTCAAATCCATGCAATCGTCAATGTAATCATTCCTTTTGTGTCATAACAACAAAAATTAAATTAAAAAAAAAATGAAATTTCGAATAGAATAGATTCTATAAAAAGAAAAAATTATTGAAACAACTTTCAGCAGCAAATATTATACGTTTATAGAACGGATAATATGAATTTGGGAAACTTTTCAAAGGCAATTTTGTTCGGAGATGATTTTCTTTTTTGTAAATTATGATTAATATTGAAACTCTGTTTTAGCTTAAAAAAAATCAATTTTCTTAATATTGTTATGTTTTAACCTTTTTAAAACGTTTGAGTTCGTTTAAATTGCGTTAAAATAAAATAAACATCGCTTTATTGTTTTTAGAGTTTTATTTATTTACTACACTGTAACCGCTTAACCAAGTCTTTATCTTATGACAGCAAAACAATAACTAACTGCCATGTAGGTAAAGCAGCCCTTTATATACCTAATTGCTTACAGTTTGGAAACTTCAGGAAATCTCGACCATCTTCTATTTTCATAGCCGTTAATTCAAATGTAACGTAAACATGGTCGATGTTGCAGTGCTGCCAAATTGGCAGGGTGACACAAAATTTACCAAAATCCTACCATACTGTGTTGTATTTTTATTTTCGTAACAATATGATAAATTATGGTAAAAAACGAACTTTTTCTAATTTTCAGCACAAAACCATTTTCTGGTGGGGTTCTCTACCCCTATATTATTTATTATCGTAAATGTGATCTCAGTTACAATTTTCTAACTTTTTCCCACATTTTGTGCGTTTCCGGTCCAAATTCAATAATTTGAAATAGCCCCTAGTTCCTTCCAAAAGGATACTGTAGATTCTGATTTTTAGCTGCATACAGTTTTAAAACAAACACACATTCATTTTTATATAATAAATGTATGTAAAGGGTCGGCAAATTTGAGGTAAGGAAGTAAATTGGCTTAAAAACACTTTTTTTTTTAAATGGGAATTAATAATGGAATGTGATGTCGGCAAAATGTTCATCTCTAACACAACGGCAAACGTCCGCTTTTTTCACAAAATTTTGAACCACATTTTGCAACAAAGCTTCGTTTATCTCGTGAATGCAGCGCCGAATTTCATCTTTCAAAGTGTCTTTTAAATGGCCCCAGAGAAAATAATACAGCGGCTTTAAATCACAAGAACGAGGCGGGCAATTGATATCGCCAAATCGAGAAATTGCGCGACCGGGATATTTCTCATGCAATAACTGAATTGTTTGGCTGGCTGTTGGGCCATCCCGATGAAACCAAAGGTCACTGATGTCAATGTTCGTCAATTTTGGCCACAAAAAACTGGTTACCATGGTTTGGTAGCGCAGAGAATTCACGGTGACGGCGTTTCCGCGCCATACGGTCAAATTTCATTGGATATAATTGTTTTTCGACGACTTTTTGTGGATTTTGTGAGCCACATATGCGACAATTTTGTTTGTTTACATAACCGCCTTATTAAAAATGGTCCTCATCACTAAAGATGATTTTGTTGAAAAATGCGTTGTTTTCGTTTAGTTTTTTAAACAGCCAATTCACAAACGTTCGGCGCAAACCAATGAACGAGTTGAACTTTATAAGCGTGAAGATGAAGATCTTTATGCAAAATGTTGCGCCATTGTTGCGAACGTTGACGTGTTCATGTTTCAGGCTCATTCTCAACACTTTTCTATACACCGATTATGTTTGCATAACTACGGCCACTACGAGCGCATTGTTTTGATCTGTTGTCAGTAACAGTACCGTGAGCGCGTGAGCGGTTTCTGATTGAAAGGAAAAGCTGCTCGCATTTTACGAAGTGATACAGTAAATTCTCATCATTTTTACAATAAATTAAATCACAATTAAAATTCTTTGTTCAAGAGTGTAGTGTTTCCATAGTAAAAATTTTCCAATTTTTTTACTAAATAAGTGTCAAAGGTTGACAGCTCTATTCTTGACATTTCATCATTTGATAGCCAATTTGTTTCCTAACCTCAAATTTGGCCACTCTGTAGATAGCTTTTAACCATTGTGTTTTCTACTGTACCCACTTTTTGGCTGATGTGGATAAATAACGAAGGTTTACTGGTTATCGTTCTCCACATTTACAAAATTCAATAATTAATATGAATAAAAAGTACCACGCCCACTTATCCTATCTCGCCCCATTACTTACTGGAGGTGTGTATTGTTCACGACATTATTTGAACCTCATCTAGAAACGTCTACTATTACCGTTCTCGAGATAAACAAAAATTAATATTTACTTTGGGTTGTGGGGTTACACGCCCACTTGTCCACCTCCGCCCACTGTGAGGTCATTTAGACCGAATTCAGAAGCTTTTCCTCAATATTTAGTTTTTATAAGAAGAATCACGCCCACTTGTCCAATTCCGCCCAGTTGTTGACTGATGATTTGTGTTAACAATAAAGTCATTTAGACCAAATACTGAAACTTAAGCTTTAATCAGTCTCAAGATATGTAGAAATCAATATTTAGTTCGTATGGGTGGTAAACGCCCACTTTTTGTCTGATAAGTTCTATTGACTACGACGATATTCGGACCAAATATGTATTTCCAGGGCCACACAGTAATTGATTAAGAGCTTTATTGACTGCTTTTCCTATCAGTAGCATCTTAAATGCATAGTGATCTGTAAGTGCTCTCGAACGTGCCTTTAGGCTTTTCCTATACAGTTACAGAATAAACTGCGCCCTCATAACATGACATTAGTACCAGTCATTTTTGGCTTAGGTGGCTATTTTCAAGGTTTGCTAAACAGGTTTGGCGTTAAAATTGCGTTTAAAATCTCTCGGCTTTAACTCGTAGGGCCTTTAAGTCTTCATCATCAACCGCTTTCCGCTTGCTGAGGAAGATCGTTGTTATGTCATCCTTTTAACCTTGTTAGATGATAACCTTCTTGAAGTGAACATTTGGTTTTGATGTCACTTCTTCTGCTTGGCAGGATGGAAATCAGTGTTAAACCAGCATTTGGGACATACAAAATCGTATTTGAATGTAACACTGCATTTCACCCAATCTTATATTGGGTAAAGAAATTAAAAAATTATATTTATTTATTCATAACCGCCTTTGCAGTGATATCAGCAAACTCGTTACCTAATATTTCTATGTGTGATGGAACCCAAATAACCGTAATTTGACTTGTATTATTCTCCAATCTTAGTATGTGAACGTATGTACCGTTTCCATTCTTCTTTAGGGCCTTTAGTTAAAGCGTTAACTGTCGGTGCATATCAAGCTTTTTTTTGTTATGTTCAATAGCATTTTTTATGGCGCTTTCAATTGCAGAAATTTCCGCTACAAAGATACCAACATGATCTGGTTATCTGTCTTTATTTACAGTTTCAAATTGAGTGTTAGTAACCTGCCGGAAAGATCCGTCTGTATAACAAAATAGATCGAGAGCAAAGCAGGAAATATAATCCAAGAATAATTGTTTGAAACAGATATAATCTGTTGACTTCTTATTAAAGGCACATAAGTGGTCAATAATATTAACAATATTATTACGTTTGTACCTTTTTAAAAACGTGATTTTATGGGTTCGTAGATTGTAATTAAAATAAAATAAATATTGTGTTTGGTTTTAATTAAAAATCCTTTATTCAACACAGTTATGTGCACCACTGCTTGTAATCTTTTTACAGGCAATTTTTATTCTTAATTACTCTGTCTGTTTACAACTTTGTAAACAACAATTACTCGATAGATCTTTCTTCCTAAAGATCTTCCAACCCGATCGTAGTTATAACTTAGGTTCGATCATGACATTTTCAACCAGAGGTTATCCACACTTAACTCTCTTTACTGAGTTAGCTCCAACTAAACTAGTTTTTACTTCACTACTGCTTCACGAGTTTACTCCTTATAAACTCTCTTCCACCAATAACACTTTTGCTGAGTTAACTTTACTAACTAACTGCACTCGCCGAGTTTACGACATATAAACTGATTTCTGTTCGCATCGATGTGCTTTTTATATGCCTGAGAAAGCTCTCGAACCTCTCGATATTTCAGGTAGATTCCATTTCTTTCTTTTAATTTCTTTTTAGTTCTTTTGTAGCCATGCGTATGTAAACATCCACCTCTTTCAGATCTTAGTATTTGTTGTTGCTTGTTTATTGTATCTCACTTGTTTTCTTTGCTGCTTAATTATTGTTGTTGTCGTGTTATTTTTATTTACTTTATCTCTGCTAATGTTTGTTGTTGTAGATTTGTTTATTTGTAAACAGCACGTATAAGTTGTTCTTGCAGCTTTTGTTTATTTATTTTAGCGATGCAATAAACGCTGTGGTGCCCAACCTTATTTTCGTAACAATATATTTCGTATGAATAGATTTCTTTGGTTTCAAGGGATAGAAACATTAAATATCTTTAACAGTACTAAAATATTGTTCATAGCTGATGCTACGGAATTTGTTGACGATGTTATATGATTCCAAATCATGCCATCACTTGGAATTGTTATAACTCTTGATGCCATTTGAATTGCAGTTTTTTTTAGCAATGTTTCGAAGTCGAAAAAATTAGTGTCAAATCTTAAATTTTCAATACGTGTTGTAAAGCTTGTTTTTTATAGAGGTATAGAATTTTAAGTTGGCATTACTTTTCAAGATGGCGACCGGTTTAACAGATGTCAAGTGATTTATTTTCAGTTTAGTTCGGCAATTCATCATGAATACACTCACGTCTGAACAACGCTTGCAAATAGTGCAATTTTATTTCGAAAATAATGGTTCTGTGCGGAAAACGTATCGCGCACTAGCAGAGCAGGTAATTCGATTAACCATGGAACGTTTTCGCACCACGTTTACTCTTATTGATAACTCGCATCCCCAGAGACGCTGTACGGTGCTTACAGAAGAAGTTATTGCTGCTGTAGAGCGTAGCATTGAGGAAGACCCGAAAGAGTCCATCCGCCATCGAGCACAGTAATTGGATCTGTGTCCATCCACTTTATGGAAGATTTTGCGGAATGATCTTGGTTTGCGTGCTTACAAAATCCAACTCGGGCAAGAATTGAAGCCAAACGATCATCAAGTTTGGTGACCGCCTAATTTCACGTTTTGGACCTGTGAATTGGCCTCCAAGATCTTGTGATTTTAAACCGCTAGACTACTTTCTGTGGGGCTATGTAAAGTCATTGGTCTATGCGGTAAAGCCACAAACGCTTGACCATTTGGAAGACAACATTCACCGTGTTATTGTCGATATACGGCCACAAATGTCGGAAAAATTCATCGAAAATAAGACGTGCAGATTGGACTACATCCGCGCCAGCCGTGGCGGTCATATGCCAGAAGTCATATTTAAAATGTAATGCCACAAGATTATCTTTCAGATAAATAAAATTCATGTCAATCGAATCGTTGTTTTATTGCAACTTAAAGTTCTATACCTCTATAAAAAACACCCTATACATAGTAACCCTGAAGCTGTTCTGTAGCACATGTTCATCGCAAAGTTAATTTTGTTTATATTTTTCATGGAAATCCATCCATAAATTGTTAAGCCATGTAATATGGTACCGGATGTCAAAGAGTTGCAGATTTTCAGTGCAGTTTCAATATGGGGACCTTTATTACGAGAACAAATAAGTTTTAATAAGTTCTTAATTTTGCCCAAATTAAATTTCTGGTAAATATGATTCCCAAAATATGTATTTCATTTGAAAAATTATTGATCTCATCTCTGATATTAATCATACTAATGTTGCAACTTCTCCTTCTGCATATGTGTAGCACTTCTGTTTTATTACCAGGGATGACAGCACCTTTTTCTTTTGCCTAAAAAATTTTATATTTTTTTAAATACTGTCAACCATAATTTTTACTTTTTTTTGGTGAATCTATTACAATATGTTTTATTTGAAGATTAAGGGGACAATGTTTTATTCAAATAAATTTATTTTTCCCAAAATATATATTTAAAAAAAAAAGAGTAAAACAAATAGCTTTTTCGTTTATGTCTTATTTTCATTTGAAATATTTGCTAAAATGACCATAAAAAGTTAAACATTTTTTCTTATCACAAGCTGATGTTTTTTTTTCTGAGCATTTAATTTGTGTGTATTTTTGTTTTTTTTTTATTTTAAACATTTTATTGAAATTTTGCCAGTATTTTTATGTATTTTTTTGTTAGCAGACCACTCTACAATCTTTTTATTTCACATTTTTATGTATTTTTTAATAAAATTCATTAATCATTTATTGTGTGCATATGAGTGAGTCATTTGCCATTCGAATGCAAAAAAAAAAATTAAAATTGAACGTTTCTTTCTTAATTTATTTTTATTTTTTTTTAAAGAACATTCAAATAAGCAGCAGTTTCTGAAATGATTTTTTTGTTTTTTTTATAAATTTTTTATTGAATTATGTTTAAGTTTTAACAAACAAAGAAATACAAATACTTTCTGTAAACAAGATTTAAAAAAAGTTGTCTTCATACAAATACTAAAAGCTGCTGAATTAATGGCTCATCAAATTTTGGGAATTTTGGAATTTCGTAAAACGTTTTATTTGCTTATATTCGATATGATCATATTAAAAATTACTTCATTTTTTAAAAATATATTCAAAAACAAGGTATTTAACTTTAAAATAATATTGCTGTAAAACTAAAGCATACTTTTGGGCTTTAGTTGAAAAATAAAGTAACTTAAAACTTCAGCATTTAAAAAAGTTATTGTCAGCCAAGCCGACTCTTTGATGCCTTCTCCATACAATACATTTTTGGGAATTATGTGCCATGTTATGTGTCAGAGCGTTAAAAAACATTTTCGGCTTATTAAAAATTTTTTTCCGTCACTCCTATATGGAGCATATTGGTTTTCCACAAAGCATCCATTGCTTTGTTTCTGTTTCATTATTATAGTAAATTTTTCAAGCCAAGTAAATGATTAATCTACTGTAGTTTGCCTCCATATGATTGTGTTAAGTGGTGCAGATTCTTGCTAAATCGTGGTGTTGATGATCCGTACTTAACATTGTAATTTTTTCCCAGTAGCGTTTATTTTCTGATCATCCGTCTGTTGTTTACCATCTTCGCCAGAGTAGTAAGCTGCAAGTTCAGGCTGGCTTCTTTGGATGGAATTGTCTGGAAGGAGATTGAAGTCTCTTTATTAAACACTCGGAAAGATTATTTGTCTGAAGTTTTCTGAACTACTATTGCAGATTTAAAGATTACACTCATTAAAACGATTTTTAGTGGTAAGTGAACAAGAACGTTTGAGGTTAGAAGAATTGTCCACCACACGGGCGTTTTTACTTAGAGAATGTGCTGACAAAGAATCAAGCAGGTCTACCATGCTACCGATCATACACTCAGCTGTTCTTCCGATCATGCAGTGCTTAATAAAAAGCTTATGTCAAGTCTTAAGTCTTATGTCAAACTTGTCACCTTCTAGCAAGGATTTAGACCTTCTGCCAATCTCGCTATTATTTACAAGGGAACAAGAATTTTAAAACGATCAGTCAGAGGTCATATAGACGCTTAGTGCTTCAGAAGAAATCAGCAAGATCTCCTGAAAAAGCCTATTGGGCTATTTTCAAAACGTTGTCTCTTGGTAACGGAATTGAGCTTTTTTATTATCCATCAATCCTTTTGGGAGTATATCGGCTTTCCACAAAACATTCATTACCTTCTTTCAGTTTCGTTAATCAAGTTAATTGTCAAGCTTGGTAAAGATCCTTGCAAAGTGGTGTTGGTGATCCTAACTTAGCATTATAATTTTTCCTCAGTAGGTGGCGTTTTCTCCTGATCATTCGTCTGCTGTTCTGTCATCATCGCCAGAAGTAAGCTGGAAAGGTCAGAGGGCTTATTTTACATGGATTTGTCTGGATTAAATGCTTGAAACGGCAATTTAAGTTTTTTCGTCATATCCTTTGTTGGGAATTCTAACCTGGGCTTCTTGCGTTGTATGCTTACACTCTAATCACTACACCAAGCCACCGTGCGGAAGTGAGTAGTCACCTAAATTCTAGATGCCTCATACACTCCCGATTATATACAGTCCGCAGCAGTACGACTAATAAAAAGTGACATGTCATGCTTGTCTGCTTCCACAACACGGATTCAGAACTTATGCTGATTCTATTATTATTAACAGGCCTTATGATTTTCAATGCATTTACACGCACCTCACAAGATCTTCCAAGCGTTGTCTATAACATTTACTTAGTAGCAAAGCCATTCTGGATCTTTCTTTCTTATAAAATATTTTCATATAAAATGGCCATCTTCTATATTATGTTGCCGGGTTTTACAAAAGACATCTTACACAGAAGTTCTTTCGTTGTTTAGTTGGTGGTTGCTTCACGCTGACCGCTCTTCAAAAGCGTCAAGTAGTGTTCGGAGATAGCTTCTTAAGCAATACCACAACACTCGTCATGTCATCAGTCTCTCAGATTGGGGTATCTAAAGATGTCATCTGGATCGATGCACAACATATCCGTGATATCCTGCATAATTCAGCTACCGACACTATGGTGATGGCTAAGAAAGTCACGCCACGCTGGCATACCTCACGGTACCTTAGGCACGAGTGAATACAATCTCGCCACCATCTACATACATATGTATGATGAAAATCACTAGTTAGAATTAAAGTCGAGGGCGTCTTATTTGGATCTTCACATCCTGGTAAAGTGTCGGAGATTATCTAAATTGCTACTGGTCTATGGGTCACGACAACTGGTTAAGAGTGTAACACTACACCGAACTAACGCTTTCCCCGCGATTTGGGTATAAAACACAACCACCACGTTGCGCCAGAATGAAACCTCCGTTCAGGCTTCGTAACATAAATGCTATGTAAGTCCCAAACGACTCCGGACTGGTGGCCGAGCAACTACATAGGAAGTGTTCAACTGTCTCTTCCCCACCGCATTACCACAGCTATGACGGCAGCGGACATGGTTGCCAATCGACCAGTGCCCGGCTAGTAAAGCCAATAACCTGGATATGTTCCTTGTACTGTAGCCTATGACGAATAGGGTGCTTTCGATACTCCATATCTATCTTGAGAAACTGCAGAAATTCATTATCCTCAGAAGTTCCATACACTCTACTATTTCTCCGATAATGTACAGTCCTCGGGTAATAGAAATAATAAGAAGTGTCATGTCCAGCTTACTAACTTCCAGGAAGCATTTAGTCTTGCTACTACTGGCCACAAGAATTATAAAAGATTGCAGATGGTGATCAAAAATCGTTTACTTATTTATTTAAATTACAAATTACAAATTATAAATGATACAAACAAAGTAACTAAGACCATATGTTCGGTGTGGTAACCTGGGTCTCTGGTGTACATACATACTAGACTGTCGGAGCAAACAATGGCCAAAATTTTATTAAAAATGTTTGTACCCCCCCTTAAATCTCATTTAACTTAATTGTATTAAAACTAGCTCAGACTGTGCCCGACTACTTGCAACAATGGCTTTATGCCATTGAAGTGAACTGATTAACTGGATTTAATTTGAAATTAACTGAATTTTGATGTGAAAAAAATATGTGAAAATAAAAAGTAAATTGAAAAAAATTCCTTCTGCCTTCATTGAAATATTTTACAAGATTATTGTGGCACATTAACTCACAAATATCTTAAGTAAACGGCTTGCGTGATTCACCTCAAAAAATCTCTTGTTTTTCTTTTTTTCAATTAAAAGGTATCAAAACAAGGTTTCATTGACATTTTTACACACTTCTTGGCAGAAGGTCTAAAAAGCACAAACCCTCTGCTTGCTTGCCCGCTTGCCTACAGAGTGCATTTTTCTTGAATATTTTACGAGCATTCCAATAAGATTATAAGAAAAAAAAAAAGTCAGTCGTACCTTTTTAACAACCATTAAAACCACATTTTAAAACCTGTTACGAATACCAACAACAACAAGAACATCAAATAGAAAATAATCGTCATAATTTGTTACGCACACACACAGCAGACGAATGGTTAGCCGGTCAACTAGTCAAAGAACATCATAAAGAATTTTTCTTGTTTAAAAAATAATAACAAAAGAATATCTGGTACCAAAGCGAATATTTTGTGGGTGATGGAACGTTAAATTAAGTATCAACAATAAAGGGTACTTTTAGATTAATTCAGTTTTGAATTATTGTAAGTGATTTAAAGCAAATGGTCCCGAAGATTAGACTTTCAAAATGACATAATATTTCTTAAGAGTTTTCGAGTAAGGCAAAGTAAAATAGTGTCTCAGAGCTTACAAGGTGAACCGGCCATGTACTGCAGTTATTAGATTCATATTTAAAAGCGTTACCCTGTAAACTCGAGCTACAGATTTCATAACTTCTGCGCATTCTACACGCGGAGATCATTTATAAATTTATTGGTGAAACATAAACCTGCCGTACCTTACAATTTACGTCAATCTTAAAACCAATTGATCTTTTATCTTTAAAAAAGTAGTAAAGTACTTTCGCATCGAAGGCTTCGGTTGACAAACGTTTGAAGTTTCTGCAAAATAGCATCCGTTGCTAACGATGTCTCACAACCATAAATCAACGCAAAGATCACGTTTAATCGAAATATTCGTAATTTCGTATTTGTTGAGAGAACGCCAGATTTTCCTAAGTTGTACAAAAGCCATTATAGCCCTAGTTATTCTAGCGCCCACTTCAGCTCTCGCGCCTCCATCCGATGTAATAATATTGCCAAGGTACGAAAAGATTCCACAGATTCAACGGTGCTGTTTTTATGGTCTTTGTTTTTATCAACATTAACTCTCAGGCCATGTTTCTCTGCCTCTTCTACTATATCGTTGAGTTTCTGCTGCTGTCACTATGCCGAACCGACAGCAAGCAAATGCCGTTGGCATAATCGAGATCTTCAAACTGCTCAGTAAATGTTAATGGCAGGTCTCTGTTACGTCCATCCACATATTTACTAAAGACGTCATCTAAGATCATTAAAAGTAATATTGGTAAGTAATATTGACGAACTCTACAGTGTCTGAAGAACTCTAGATCTAAAACCGTCGTAATGGGCTTTCATTAGAGTTATTAGTTTGTTCGGTATCCCAGCATTGTGCAGGACATACCATATTAATGTACGATACAAGACCCTTGGAAAATCAATGAAAGACAAATGGACAGAAGATCGCCATTCGTTTATCTGTTCCACTAATATACGCAGGCTATTGTTCAAGAAAAAGACTATGGGACAAAAAAGATTAAAGTACAAATATCTGGGATACGATATTTTCTTAAAGATGGTATCGAGTAAAACCGGAATCTGGTTTTGAAATTTTCAAAATACACCCAAAATCTTGAGTTACGCGAAAAAAAATCGATTTTTCGTACCTTAATGCACTTCTAAGCTAACAACTCAGCCAAATGTTAAGCGATTTTAAGACTCTTGGCCAATTTGAAAGGAATAATAACAAATCTATTATTGGTGTATATTTTACTTAAGTCAACTTAAGAAATCTATGTATATTTTTTAAGCAAACACATTTTTATTCAAATCATTGCAAATTTTTCAAGTTAAGAGACGTTTTTACACACTATTTTACATAGGAGCCATCCTATTTTTGTATTTATTAATTTAGTATGTGGGTGTTTCAAAATCAATGAATGAAATATTCCTCAAACAATAATAAATTATTTAATTTTTTACTTAAATTTTTTTTATTTTAAAACTGAAAACTTAGAAGAAAAAAACAGTTTTTCAAGTGAAATAACTGCACATACTTACAAAAATATATATATATATATATATATATATATATATATATATATATATATATATATATATATATATATATAAAATTACAGAACATATCCGATAATTTATTTCATAGTGTATTTTTTATTCAAACATAATGCAACGAATTCAATTTGGTATACATAAATGATGATATAATAATACTGTAATTCCAACAAGCTTGGCGCCTGCCGCGTAAGCCGGATTCTAGTACGCTGAATCTAGTTGTGCTAACCGCTTGTTTGGGTTAGCTCTCGTTTTCGAGATTTACCGTTATTTGAAAGTGAAGGAAGTTGCACAACATATAATCGCGTAACTCAAAACATGTTTAGTTTATTGCTAAAATAAAAACCGAAATTTCGCAATAAAATTAAATTAAACTGTTTTAATACTTGATATTTTATTACTGAAGCAGATATATCACTCATAAGGACGTACTGATGTAGTATGTAATGCGATATCACTATTCTTTTGTCAAAAAATTTATATTCCCTAAACGACTGCGCAACAATATTCAAATTTCTTAAACCTAAATGTGAGTATTACACACCGTGTGAATTCCCTCTTTCTTTGCCATCAGTTGCCAAAAGAAAGGGATAATTACGTTGTTCAAAAAAGTACGAGTAAACTTTTCTACTCTAAATTAAGCAAACGGTGTGAATTTCTTACTTTAGAAATTGCATTTAAAATAAAAAAATTTAAAGCACAAAACTAAAATGTTTAAAACTACAAAATCTGTAGAAAAACTTATTTTTTTAAACAAAAAACTTCTAAACTGCTCAATGCTTTAAAAAAACTGCAAAATACAAATAAATCTGAACATATGGCAGCGCTATTATCATTTATTATTATGGTACTTTTTGCACACATCCATGCTTTTTTCTTTAAAAGTCCATCTCTACTACTAAAGCAGGAACACAATAAACAAACCGAACCAAATACGTAAACAAAAACAAAAGAATACAAAAAAAGTCAAACAAAAACAAAAAATATGTCAAAATGTTTGTTGATGATGATCGCGTTATAAAGAAAAACAAGGAGCACAATAAAGAAACTATAGAAAAAACAACAAAACAATACACAGGTAAAAAAGAATAGCCAAAAAATAACACGAATTAATTAAAGGCAATGAAAAGAAAAAAGCTTAATAAAGAAAGAAGAAAAATAAGAGAAAAATATATATAAAAAGAGCATATATATTTCTCCGCCTTTGGACAGCTCTCTTAAAATGTTAAAATTTAGCAGAAATTAAAATATTTGAATTCAGAAATACACTTAAAGAAAATTGAATGTGTAACATATGAATAATTATTTTCAAAGAAATTTTATAATTTTTAACAGTTTACATTACTTACAACGTAATTTACACCTGTGACTTGGCTCTTTGTAAATCGATACATTGATATCAACGTTTCAATATTCATCAAATGAGTCATATTGTATGAGTAAAGATTTGTTTATTAACACAAGAAACACGTATGACACAAATATATTCGCGGAAACAAAAACTAGGAAGTTATAATTGGCACAAATTATCAAAAAGAAAATTATTTATTTACGTTCTGAAGAAAATTAGTAATCAAATTTACTTAAGCTACTTTTCACATTCCATTATTTTTAAACACGGTTCTACACAATTAAATATCAAGTTTTGAATCTCACGATATAATAAGTTTTCTTATTTCTGATAAATCTCAATTAAAAAAAGAATTTTTTATGTATGAATTTATTCTTACGATCATTTAATAATCTGTTATTAACAATTATCTGCTTAATTGATTATAACTTTTTTAATTAGTTCTGTGATTGTCTTACCTTAACTCCATTAATCTCGGTCTAAGGACACCAAATATAGCCTGATAAATCTCAATTAAAAAAAAAATTTTTTATGTATGAATTTATTCTTACGATCATTTAATGATCTGTAATTAACAATTATCTGCTTAATTGATTATAACTTTTTTAGTTAATTCTGTGATTGTCTTACCTTAACTCCACTAATCTCGGTCTAAGGACACCAAATATAGCCTGACTCAACTTACATTACTTTACAATATTTCGAAATACAAAGACAGCTTGATGATTCTGTAATATATTTTTTCCCAATATAGTTTTATATTCTGACATGCAGTGGCTCAGAGCTTATTTCGTGTGCATTGAAAATATAACCTTGACCGCTTGCAACATCAAAAACCAAGGATGAGATCAAAAAGATTTAAACGCACAATTTTTATAAAACTACTTATTTAAATTAAAATATTCTGTTCTAGTTTAAAATATTTGTAAAAGTAGTTTTAAGAAAACATAAAACATATGAAAAATACAAGTCACAGCTTATTTCGTGTATTGTCAGAAGTCTTAAAAAAACAGATGGAACATGGTTTAGTATTTGGTATGACCTTCTTTTTGCTTAATTATATCTTTAAGACGATTTTCCGTCGATATATATATATTTTTTTTGTAGTTTCGGGGTAGGCTTGCTCCAGTCTTCGACCAGTGCAGTTTTAAATCATTACGATTAGTAATCTGCTTCTTCGATATTCCCAAGTCCAAAATCACCTACAATTTTAATTTTTTTAATGAGGTTTGGTCAGATTTATATCAACCATGACTTCAAAATCATTGATTTGTGTTTCGGGTACAATTCTAATAATACCGAAAATGATGTCGTATACCCACGGCATTAGCAGTTTGAAAGAAATTATCTTTTATCATGCTTAAAAACATATTTTTATCCATTGTGTCGCCAATAAAAACAATGTTGATAGCTCTTTGAATGCACACGAAATAAGCTCTGAGCCACTGTAGTCCTCTTTAAGCAACTTTTCTTGTTGTTTTATAACCTCAGATCATAGAGACCTCATGCCCATTATTATAGCCATTTAAAGCTTAGTTACTCCAATTAATGGATTTTTTGTCGTAGTGAAGGCTCAACTATAATATGCGACAGCTAGCTTAAACGACTGTGCGAATACACACAATCGAATGTTTATAACTATAATGTTATTAAGAAACTTTTCGTCGACTTTCCTTCAGTTTCATTTGCTAACATTTTGAGTGCACTTCACTTACGTAAACAGCCGTAAGTGTGTTATATGCAAAACAATAACAAAAGAAAGACGTTGTGCAATGGATGCTCTTGCGTTTATTCGCCACTGAAACAGCGACAATTAAACATGATAATTCTTTAATTTTTCTGATAATTCTTATATTTTTACGCAAAATATTAAATATGTTTATATTTGTAATAAATCAATTCAACTCTCAGATAGCAATTGTCATACTCTCACTAACACAACTATTCAAAAAGTACATTATAGCCATCAAAAAGTTGATTAAGTATTTAGCAGATATTTCGTTGAGTTTTGGACAGTAGCTTAAGTTTGCAAAAGTTAATTATAGGTGGGCCTTAACACCCACGCCTTGTCTTAATGTATTTTTCTCTTCGCCAGATGAGATCATTTATGTTTCAAATTCGAAATGAATGTGTCCAAATGCTTTAAATGAAGGTAATTGAGATCAATGAAAACTTGTCCATTAAAAACAACAACAACAAAAGCAGTTACCATTTTTTAACAGGTACCTGGCATAGGTATTTCAATTTCCTCAGTTAGGCTGGATATCTTCCGTCTCATCTACGAAGGGACACAAATTCGGCCTGACGCCAAATACGGTATCGCTAAGCTCTGTTAGATCGGCCTGGATAAGAAGAGGACTAACTGTATTCTTTTCTTGAAGAGCCAGCCATCCAATATATTGAGGTTCTCAAGCACTATTAACTCATTGGAAGACATGCCGATAGACTTGACATTCTTAAGCGCAATTTTTGCAGAGGCTATGTTTCTGAGAAGTAACAGACTGCTTCATGTGTCAGTACCTAACCATTGCTATTAGACTACAAATCCTTTTATTTCTTGTCATCTGTGTCGGAACTCTTCAAAATAATGGTTACCACAATGGCCAAATATTTTGGAGTCAAAGTGGTTTCCTATGAAGACTGTTTCATCACCAGCTTAGCTTCTATGCTATGGGCTCACCATCTTGCTAGGAGGATCCAACACCAAACCTAACCTATCTGTCGATAATTAATTGAAATTGAATAATAATTGAAAGTTTTGATCAAAATAATAGAACAAAAGTTGTTTTCTAAGAACTTATTCTAAATTTAAAAATATGTGAATACTGGCTTTATTTTTTGTTATTCTTCAATTTTATTTTTTAAGGAAATTTAATAAATTAAAAACTAAATATTTAAGTAAGTTATTTAATGACTTTCTAATAACCTTAAAATATTAGAAAAATACATTTAAATCTATAAACAGGTAGACTAATAAAAAACAATCAACAATTATGCTCATAAGTTTACTTAGAGGTGACTAAGCCAATCCAAATAACCAAAATGAATTTTATCTACAGATGGTTGCTAACAATTAAAAATTCAGAAAAAAAAGTTGGTAATAAAATTCTTATCAAAACAACAAGACCACAACAGCAAAGCAAATAAAGAGAGAGAAAAACACAACAAGTCATAACAATAACGCAAAACACTTTATTACTGAAAGTGTGTTAAGTTTAGCATATATATATAAGTTCTATTTTTTTACAGTGTATTTACAGATATTTTAGAAAAAATAAGAAAACAAGAGTAACGTTTAAAGAGTATCAACACAAACAGATCTTTGTTTATAAAAAAAAGTTTTAGTTAAAAGAGAGCCATTATGTTTGGTTCACAGAAAATAGGAGTAAAAGCCTCTTTACAGAGCAATATTATTAATAATAGTAATAGCAGCAGCAACAACAACAACAATAACAACATTAATAACGACAAAAAAGCCGGTCGTTATGGTATTGGTGACATTAATACGACGGCGCCAACAACAACTATGAGTGGTGGAAATAGTAGAATTAATGCAAATTCACAACAACAACACTTGCCCTACGCTACTAATTCAACTACAAATAGCAGTAGTGTTAGTGGTGGTGGTGGTATTGGTTTTATGGGAGCAGCTCAACAACAACAACAACGAGCTACAAATACTATTGGATGTAGTGGAGCTGTTAATAATACTTCTTCAACGTCGATTAGTGGCAGCGCCAACAACAATGGAAGTAGCAGCAGCAGTTTCAAAGTAAAACCAGTAAATGCTCTGGTCGTTGGACAAACACATTCAGTTGAAGGAGGATCGCGTGCACAAACGGTCGATAGTCAAAGTCAGTTTTTACAAAATCGAAATATTTGCAAAAATCAACAGCAACAAGTAATCAAAACGCCGGAATTTCTAAAACTAAACGATCAATTCGAACAGATTAATTTTAAAAATAATCCATTACAATTGCAACAACAACAGCACAACGGTGCTATACAACAACAACAAACATATTTAAATAATTTGCCACAAAATCAAAATTTTTATTTTTCAAACGCTACACCAATTGTTGCTGGTCAACAACAAAATTTTAATACAAATCCTTTTCAAACAAATGAAATAACAGCCACAACAAAAACAAGTGATTTTAATAATTTTAATCACAGTGTTCAGAGTAAAAATAACAATAATAGTGGTGTACTAAAAACAACAACATTAAACTTACCTGTGACATCATACGCTGCCAAAGAACAGCAGCAGCAGCTACAAACTCAACAATATCCTGTTGAGCAAATTTATTACAGCAACAACAACATTAATAACGACTACGTCTACACATTTAATCCACAGGTGTGTGTGTGTTTTTTATTGTTCTTTCTCATAAAAATTCCACCACTTTTTTCTTATACAAATTATTTAATTTTTTTTTTTCATAAATTATTAACAAGTGATCTGGTTTTTTTTTACTTCTCTTTACTTTTTTATATTTCGTGTGACTTTTTCCGGTATCACTTTTTTACATCGAAAAATGTTAATGAACTTCTTTCTTTGATTTGAAAATTTAATTTTTTACTTTTTTTTCTATTTTCTGTTTTCTTTACATAAGTAAAACGCGCACGTTTGCTTTTCTACTAAAAACAAAAATATCTAAAACATTATTGCAGGCAGACAGACACAGGCAGACAGACATAAACTTACACATTAACAAACACACACAGTCCTAACACTTCATTAGTCGGTATTTTTTCATCGTCCCCCCATAAGGCAATCATTAGTTTATTAACGTTTTCTTGTGTCTCTCTTTTTCTATTTTGTTTTAATCCCTTTTCTCTGTGACTTTCTTTTGAAGGTGCATTGTTTTTTTTGTATGTTAAACGCACACCAATGCAAACATGTTTACAGCGTAAAATAAACAGAGTTCAAGTTCTATTTGTTTTTGTTCCATTATTTGCCAAAAGTGCTTTTCGCTTACTCTCCACACAAAAGAAAACAAACCATCTTCTCATTAATGAAGGGAAGTATAACTTTAGGTTATATTTTTGTACACATATAGATACATTAATGTTAGAAGAGTGTGCATTGTAGAGTTTATCTTCTTTAAAGATAAAATTAGTTAACAAGTAATAAAGTGTTCAACATGTGGTACCACTTTATTTCTGTTACCGTTAAAGATATTAAGCTAAAACTAAAAGCAATTTAAAGGTAAATTAGTCGGCTTTCTATTATAAAAAAATTCTACTTAATTAAATAAATTTAAACTCAAACTGACTCAAATTTTCATAGCAAAAAAGGTTGGACTCTTGCTTTTCCTCTCAAAGTTCTTGTTTTAAATAGGCCCCAGATCAACATTTGGGACTTATTTTAGACAGCTTTACAGCTTTAAATCATTTTTCATAGAATGAACTAGATTCTTGGTGATATTGAGTGGTATATTTGACCATATATTTAGGAATAAAGTCTTGAGTTCATTTTTGCTTCTAATTTGGTGCTAATTTTGTTTGGAGCCCATATACACCCACAAATTCGTTGTAGGTCGCAGCTCTGTAGAGTTGCGACAGCACTCTTTTTACATTATAAAGAAGTTATTATTCTACTATTGGGGAAGATTGTTTCGGATCATTATCCCGAAAAAAACAATAGTCCACATATACATTTATCTTTGAGGGATATTGTGCAAAATTATCCGTCTTTAAATATCCCATCTTCTTCATTGTCCCTACTATAAAAATAAGATTTCCAACTACATTCGAGCTCATTGAACCCATGCTACATAGTATGACAAGACTTTTGTTAATATATAGAAAATATACTTTCATGCTCATAATAAAGTTTCGTTTTGTGAATTATGCGCTTTATTAGTGTATTGAACTCATAAACTATATTGAAGGCTATTAAAACAGTTGTTACCTCTTTATAAGGGCTTATGTTTGGGATTAAAACCTGCCGGTATAATCAGGTTCAATATAAGCCGGCCAAACGTAATCGTAGTTGATTTTTTTCCTCTGAAAATTAACTGAAAGTTCCGTGGGACCTGTAGGTTTACGAACACCTGTTTTCAATGGCACATAAGTCTTAGAATTTTTACTTGTTGAAGATTTTCGGACAGAGGAATTTCTCAGATTTTTTCTCCGATCGCTAAATCCGAAAACTAATCAAAATACTTCTGTCCTCAACGTCTAATTCTAATACATTTTCTTCATCTTTACAATCCGATGTGTACAAAAGCTTACAATTTTATTATCAGTTTTATAGAACCGAAATGAGCAGATTCATTTTAAAAAAATAATGTGATTTACAATAATAAAATGGAAAATTTGTTTTCAGAGCCCAATTAAAACCACGAATTTATTCACAAATTGCAGCGCCGAAACCGTTGTACATTTTATTATAAACTACATTACAGCTACATTAGCACTCTTACATCTTGAATGCACATTGGCATTTGCTCGATGCTTTACTTTTTGTAACGACAAAATTTGTTCCCAAATTTTAACCTCTGACAACGAATGACATATGCATGTACGTCTCCTGATTTTTTGTTGTTGTTGTAGAAGTAATAATTTTTAACTTTTGACGACACTTGACAGAATCCACAATAAAATTTTAAAAATCTCCAGTCAAAAATTCTGCGTCGTCAGTTATGTTTCCTTTTAGCTATACTTCCCAAGCCATTCATATGTTTTTCTTTTGTTTACTTTTTATCACTATTTTTTTTTTGTAAGTTGGTAAATGAATTCTAAAAAAACACGAAATTGCCTTCTGTATAAAAAGAAAAAAAATGTTTTATCACATTTGATGGGAACTTTAAATTTTTAGTCAGTTCCGCAATATGTTTTTTTATTTTCAGATAGACTCTTTATATTTTTCTTTTAATATTTTCATTTTAACAAAAATAGTACGTATTTTTTAGATCATAAAACAACAATAAACTACACAGAAATAAGAAAAATAATGACCAACATTATAATTTTGTGGGCAAAATTTTCATTATTATAATTTTTTTTAACCGAGTCAAACTGTCTGGGAAAATAAAAGAAAATTCAACAGAAACATAATAGGAAAATAAAGAAAAAAAACCAAACAACAACAATAATAACAAATTTATTAGAAAAAAATATATAATAAAACCAAATTTAATAGAGACAGAAAAAACAACAACATAGAGTAACAGAGAATGGTGAGGTGAAAACAAATGAGTTCAGAAAAAATCTTGTGGTGTGTTGAGAAAAAGGGGGGTGTTTTAAAAGCGAGTAACCATCAAAATATGACGTGATACTTACTAATGATCGTGGTTGTTGTTTTTTATCTTTAAAATAAATTGAGATTTTAGCTTCAAAAAAAACCACAACAACAGACATGTTTGGTTTCTCTTTTTGAAAATAAGACAAGAACAACACAACAGATATATGTGCGTGTAATTTATTGAATTAGAAGAAGAAATATGATAAATCTGTAGACATTAAACAGAAAATTGTCATGAAATGAAAACATAATCTATCATATGATTGTGTATGTATTTGTATGTCACCAACCAATGTCACCACTAGTTCAGCCAGCTAGAGAACTATTTATCTGTTCGTTTATTCATCCATCCAGCCAGTCAGCCATAATGAAAAATCTCTGTGTTTCATTCAATATTATTATTTGTTTATTGTTGTTGTTTTTCTGTTTTTTCTTTACAAGCCATTGATTTGTTTTTGCTTATATTATTAAAAGTATTGAATAGTTTTACACATGATTTAATGACTGTTTGATGGAAATGATTAAACGATGTACACACGGATATATACATATGTATATACATGCATATGAATGTAGGTTTTATTTATCTGACTGAATCTTTAGCTGTTGTGTGAGTGTGTGTGTGTACGTATGCGTGTCTATCTGTCATGTTAATTTTGTTCTTTTTTATTTGCTTATCAGAACAGACAAACAAAAAGATAAAGAACAAAAAATTACTTTGTATGCATGTCGTATGTGAAAAAGTAAAGGCGTTTTGCGGATATCAGTTATTCATCCCAGTATTTAATGTTTTTGTTTGTTTTTTTCTTCGGTTTCATAAGTGGGCCTTAGAGTTAATGTCACAAGAATTTTTGTTTCAAAATATTTTCTTTTAATGAAATTTAATGCGATTTAAATTAATACAAATTTAAGAGAATGAATATTAATGAGTAATCAGCGAGTGGACTTGTTGCACTACTCAGTTAAGGGCAGAATATGTTTATGATTTGAGAACACAGTTTAACCCTAATTTTCAACGATATTATTAATTTTAATTAAACAAATTACACTATTTCCTGTAAGAAAAAATTTTGTTTACAAATTACACCATTTCCAGAAATAATCGAAACTATTTGTTGTTCTTAGGTTAGAGCAGAAAATGTTTATGACACTGCTTTACTCTATTCCGCAAAAAAAAAATATGCATTTTGCTCAAAAAATATAACTTTTACTCGAAAATAAA
Organism: Wohlfahrtia magnifica; assembly: GCA_023159175.1. Taxonomy (NCBI): domain Eukaryota; kingdom Metazoa; phylum Arthropoda; class Insecta; order Diptera; family Sarcophagidae; genus Wohlfahrtia; species Wohlfahrtia magnifica. Next base: position 5,518,072 of record JAKWBJ010000483.1, read on the forward strand.
GTGTCCTTCATTAAGCGCTGCATATATGTATTTAATTTTAAATTATTAAGTCTGTGTAATATCCCGGGAAACTCGAAGGCAGATGAACAAGCCAGACAGGTCATAACTACCGAATTCACTGGCGAATTATTTCATATTTGGGATTCCATTGATTGACTTGTAAGTTTAGGATTGCCAATGAGGTAATAAACTCCGTCAACGTCGCTAAACAGCTTTGGAAATGGCCAAGATATCACAACAAATATTGCCAAAACTTGTTCACGGGTGCAGGAAAAGTTCGCTCAGTGTCGTTATCATTGGGTGTTATATACTGGGTACTCACAGTATGCTTCTTTACTAGGTCAACTCGCCAACAACTGCTAAAGAGAAAAAGCACCTGAGCTTCTACCATGCGTCTTAGCTCACTGACCTGCCTAGGACCTACATTAGAAGATTTTGCGGTCTTATCTATGAGCTCCGAGTGGTACGAGGTTTAAGGGGATGATTCATTGTGTGTAGCAATGGGCCACTCTGGCTATAAAGCTCATTTTTTACTTGGTAATTAAGTCAACAAGCTAAATTGTCGCATATGGGGCTCGAAAAACCTTTAATGGATTATGCAAAAGCTACTGCATCCGAAAAAAGTGACTGTTTGGCGCGCATTATGGTCTGGCGGTGTCATTCGGCCGTATGTTTTTAAAAAAGACGCTCGATTTTGGCTTTATTGCATTAGAAATTTCCTGGTTACTTGCTATCTCAAAGGTAATAGAGAAAAACCTCAAAATGATCATCTGCAGCAACCAATCCAGATGTTTAATTGACTTTGTATTTCGTACATAATGACAAAGTTCAAGCATTATAATGAAATAAAACTTTCATCGTAATCAGAGCTTTTTGAGCGTTTTATTTCATTTTACTTTTGAAACTGAAAAGTGGACAACGCTTTGTATGTGGAATATAATCGAAATTTCTTATTCATATATAACATATAACATTTTACAAATGTGCGGAGCGCATACGAAATGTCCAATTTGAAATAATTTTTTATACACCATAAATCAGGCTGATTTTGAGCAATGACATTGTTTATGTTATGTTGGTTTTACGGGTCCCTGTGGATTGTGGCTTATACGCATAGACCTGCAACTTAAGAAAACCCCACAAGATCTCGTTGGCTAGTTTGAATCAATTCTAGAAGAAATTGGTAATCATTACTGTCTACGGTGATTGGTTCTCAAAGTAATATGGATCTATGATGTCATAAGGCAAAAATCTACACCAAACAGTGAATTTTTTGGCATATGTTCTACGATCTTGGATCTCATGTGGCTTGCTATTGTTTCAAATTCGATATTCATTCAGAAATGTAAATAAACATGTTTTTTTGATGCAAAGTTTTTATTACAACAATTTTATCATTTGGAAGACGTGACGTGGTGTAGTGGTTAGAGTGCAGAAATACTATACAAACGGCCTAGGTTCGAATCCCAGCAGAGGACATGACGAAAAAAAAATAAATTGCGGTTTCGAGTTTTTAATAAAGAGACTTCAACTAACCTAACCTTCTAGCTTTACATCCAGCGATGATGACCAACACAGACGGATAATCAGAATAAAACGCGGCCACCTACTAGGAAAATATTACAGTACTAATAAGTAATGTTCAGCACAACGTAGCAAGGATCTTCACCACTACACACAATCATATGGAGGCGAGCTACAGTAGTTTTAATCACCTACTAAGCTTGAAAATCGAGTTGATTACTGAAACTGAAACAAAGTAATGAATGCTTTGTGGAAAGCCAATATGCTCCCTACATGAGTAACGGAGAAAAAAAAAATTATTTGAACGTGTCGTTTAACGCTATATCCGTCCGTGGTAATTGAGCAAAACAAACGGTATAAGTGTTAGTCTATTCGATAGTTGTAGCTTCAACAATACGGTTAATTGTTTTAATATCACTTCACGTACTGGCTTCTTTCTCTACAACTTGTCACTGATTTTTGAAGTGATTAAGTAATTTTAGATATTTTAGGTTCTGAATACATATTCGTTATAAATATTAATATTTACCTTTTTTTCTATCTTTTTTTACTTTAGGATCCCTACGACGAAAACTTTGACGAAGATATGGAAGCCGAACGTGATCTGGCCGAAGATGCCCAATGGAAAAAAATCCAACAGAACACATTTACCCGTTGGGCCAACGAACATTTAAAAACAATCGATCGTTCTATTAGCAATTTGGAAAGTGATCTCTCTGATGGTTTACGTTTAATTGCCCTAATCGAGGTGCTCTCACAGAAACGTATGCCAAAATATAATAAAAGACCAACATTCCGTTCACAAAAATTGGAAAACGTTTCAGTTGCATTGAAATTTTTAGAAGATGAGGGTATAAAAATTGTTAATATTGGTAAGTATGTACAAAGAAAGAAAAAAAATGCATTTTAAAGTTTTATAGAAAATGTTTCATCCAAAAACTGTTATAAATTTCTTGAAAAGTGGGTCAGTAATATAAATAAGTTGTCAGCCAGCTTTTGTTTGTAGAAAACAATTTCTCTGCATAAAAAACAACAAAACCGATGATTTCACAGATTTTATATTGTATGTCATTATTTGTATTTTTATTCAATATTCACAAAACAAAATAAAAAAAAATAATTGTGATAAAACAGTACAACTGAGGGGGAACAAACATATTCGTTCATTCTTTCGTAAAATAAAATTCACCTTAAAAAATTCGTAATGACTAATTGCATAAAAACATGGTAATAAAACGTGTTTTAGTGTAAAATAAAAACTCTAAAATTACAAAAACATACAAAATTAATTTTAAATGCAATAACAACAATAAGAGACTACATTTAAATGTGATAAAAATAAAATATAAACCTCCAGTTCAAATGAAAGTAAAAACTCTGAAACCTCGCAATACGTAAATACAAAACAACAAAAAAAAAACAGCAAATGATGTCATATTCTGCTTCATTTTGCTCAATTTGCTATGAAAATCAAGCGAAAAAAATTAACGGTGCAAAACTCACATTTAAAATAAAATTCAATCATTTGGTGTATGATTTTAAGAAATTCTTTGGAATACTCCAAAAAATATTTCTACACGTACCACCCCTCCTCTTTTCAAATACTTATTTACTCTAAAATACGAAAACATATACACACTGTGGTATGCAGCCTGGCTTAAAAAAATCGAAAAAAAAATAAATAAATAAAACGAAAAAATATCTTAAAAATTATTTCCTTCTAAACTTAACTAATACTTTATAAAAAAAACTCTTATCAAGACCCCCCTCATAAAAACAGCGACAACAACAAGCTACGTCAAGCCATAATTTAGCCTTGAAAAAATGTCAAAAAATTATTTTATCACAAAAAAAAGCTTAAAATTTAAATTAAAAAATATGAAAATAACCACTTAAATACGATTTATTTTTTAAAGGGGCCTGGATAAACATATTAAATAATTTTTTTAATTCTGTGTTTTTTTTTAATAAAAAAAAATTCTTAAGAATTTCATGGCAAAAAAATACAAATTATACAATCAAATAGTTGTGAAATAAAAACGAAAGAGGGGGGATGCCAATACTTTGTTCAATTGCATGTATTATTCAAATTTAACGGTTATTTTCATTTAAATTATATTTTGATTATTACAAGCGAAGTGACTAAGGTCATATGTTCGGCTGTGGTTCAGCACAACAGACTCCTTCGTAGGCATCGACCACACGACTCTCGTTCTTTAAACAATTATAGGCTCTGTTTTTGTTTAGGTGAAATCCTCAAAACTGCGAATCCATAAGCGCTTTATTCTGCCATTTTTATATCACAAACTCGTAGTCACAAATAAAAGGACTAAAGTCAAGAACTATAGAGTTTTTTTACGAGCTTGAGAACTGAAAATGGTTATTGGGGAGAATTTTTTTTATTATACTCTGGTAGATAATTTCATGGCACATATTTTTTATATATGATTTCCGTTTTACGTCTGACGCTGTTAAGAGTTATGTACATGGTCCATACTGTCAGTCCAATTTGTAGTACATTTTCAATAAATCTGGCCGTGTATGGGGCGTCAATGGCGACTTGAATATTGTCTCAATGCTTTAAGAGTCACTGGTTTGTCGGCATAAACCAATGACTTAATATAACCCCATAAATAGTTATCTAGAGGCGTTACATTGCATGAACCACTGTACAGTTTGACATTCTCAGCATAGATAATTCCCATGTAGCTAAAAAACACCCTATAACTGAAATTGAATGAAAATTCCCTAGCCTAACAAGGAAAACCCTTTTTTTGTTTTTCAATATTAGCTTTATTCATCAACGTAATATCCATCGACAGCAATGCAATCATTCCAGAGCCGTTTTAACTTTTCAATACCATTTTTGTAGAACGATTTATTTTTTGCCTCGAAATAGGCCTCAGTTTCAGCGATAACTTCTTCATGCGGGCGAAATTGTTTACCGGAGAGCATTTTTTTGAAGTGTGCGAACAGCCAGTAGTCGTTGGGAGCTAAATTTGGCGAATACGGAGGATGTGAGAGCATTCGAAGTTCACTTCATGTAGTTTTGCCATTGTTGTAGAGTTATCAACACGTTCTTCTTTTTGGTCAACAGTGAGCAAGCGCTGCACCCACTTTGAACAGAGTTTACTCATAGTCTCATAGTCATGCAATACAAAGCCAACACATTCTTTTGATATCTTTACGAAGTTAGCTAACTCGTGCATTTTCTCTTACCAATCGTGTGATCCTAGCTGTACGCTCTCGCTTTTAGTCGTCAATGAGACAGCGACGAGCGCACAGGTATGGTGAATGTAGGCAAATTTTTTTAAGACACAGACAAATAATTTTTAAAAGTTCTTACGCTCTTGCTTTGAGTTGTCACTGAAATAGCGACAAGTGCACATATGCAGCGGATGTATGTTGATTTACTCTCTGAGAGAGTAACTTCCATGTTCTCACTAATACATCTACATTTTTACTTTTACATCATCATGCAGTGCAGTGCATGCTTTAGATCATCATCAGGCAAAGAGCTGCTCTTCTCTTCTAAAGTTTAGATCCCTAATTTGTGATCAGTTAATTGGATCATGACGTGAAATTAATCTTTCATTAAAAGTTTCCTTCGATTAAGTCAGTTGTAGGGCGCGCTGTCAGCAAGATTAATGCCAGCTAATTGAGTTACAAAAAAGTTTCTAATCATGTCCATATACCGTTCACCATTGATAGTAACATTCTGACCATAATCGTTTTTGAAGACATATGGACCAATGTTTCCGCCAAGCGATAAAACGCGCCAAACAGTAATTTTCTGTTTGTGGATTATTCTCAACCAAACCAAAAATTATCTTCATCGAAGAACAAAATTCTGAATGGAAATTGAATTCAAAAATTTCAACAATTTACCAGCCTTGTTCTGGTGTAAGTCTATCCATAATGAAATGTCAAACCAAACTTAACACAAAGCAACTATCAGCTGTTAAAACGGTTGTCAAATGAAGTAGTGTTGCCAGCTCAAAGTTATGAACCTCTAAAAAAACACCCGATATAAAAAAACAGTTTTTTTTGTATCTAATAGGGATATCGATTATTCGGCTTTTTTCAAAAAACAATTTTCGAATAATTCGAAAAATTACAAATCTAAAAAACGGTTTTCGGTTTTTGTTGCTTAATTCGGTATAATTGATATATTTCCCTCATATACATTGTTGATTCCGCCGGCATATTGTTGTTTCTAGCTAGTAAGTATGCTCGAACAACTTTCAGCGTTTTAAGGGTGTTAAAGGACATTTCTTCGTCGACGTCACAACCGAAAAGTTATCGTCTCAATCCCAGGCCACACCCTCTGACAATTTTTATCAGGGATATCACTTCACAACACTGCTAGCTACTGGTATGAGTATTTCCGCTGTGAAAAACTTCACTAATTAATCCATCTACAGTTCGGAGCCAGCGTTTATAGGGCCATTTCAATGAGTCTGGTTGATCTTTATTCACCATATATAAATTGATTATTTATTTACAGAAAATGAGAAAAAGTTATTGTTGCTCAAGTGTGCATATCTTTGTCGATCTACCATCGTTTTCACGTTCTTTGTTAGACGTTCCAGGTAAAAATAAGACTTTATATTATAAATTTAGAAAAATACTAAACGATGATCAAATTTGCAAAAAAAGAAAAATTTTAACGTGTAAAAATTATACATATTTAAATTAACCGGTTATTCGTGTTAAAATAACCGGTTTATTCGGTATTCGAAAAATGGATATTTTAAAAAAACCGTATTCGACAAAACCAAAAAAACCGATTAAAACCGGTCGAATATTAAACGTTCGATCTCCTTAGTATCTACTGAAAATTTGAAAATTTTGAGTTGACTTCAGTGCTACAAGTGCGTTATGTACGTGTACTTTCCATACTCCAATTGTTATTTTAATAAATTCTTATCAAAATTTTCTGATAAGAATTTTCTTCCGCCAAACAAAAATAGCTTATGAGTGCAGCAACAAGTGTATCAAGTAAATTATATCGTTAAACACCAAACTGATTACAAATTTGTTAAGCTTAGATAAGTTACAAATAATTATGGAATAAATATCGTAAGTAAAAAACGAAATCATGATAAATTTACACTCATTTCAGATAAATGTAATGAAAATATTATTTTTAAATTGATAAATTACTCATAGGCATAGATACAGTGAAATGAAATGCTTTCATTCTTTTCCCCCTCGCTTACGTTTATTTTTGAACTTTCTGCTCCAATTTCTATGATAAGACAGCTAATTGATATCACCGTTAAAAATTTTAAAAAAAGAAAGGCATTTCTAAGCATAATTTCAATATTAAAATGCATTGCTTAGAAAAAAAAACAAACAAATTTATCTTCTTTTTGGAAAAATACCATAAAAGATATTAAAGTTTGCAGTTAGATTGGTTTTATTTAAATATTATAACTTTTTAGAAATACAAACAGGTTTTTATTTTATTTTTATGATTTGAATTCAAATTTTTCTAATTTGTTATTTCTCTTATCACGTGGTCTTCAATACATTTTTTATGTCTTTGTTTAATCGCGTTAGAAAAAGATTAACCGATAAAAGAAGTCAATTAGTAAATCAACATTAAAAACAAAACAAAATTTAAATTATTTGTCTTTTATGAAAGCATTGTACAACAAACTGTGTATTTTTTCAAATGTTTCTATATCATAATTAATATTTTATTAGTTTTTTGACTTCAACCAAAAACCAAAAATAAAAATAGACTCAATTTAATGATTTTCTCTGTCTTGAAATAGGAAAGCAGATTTATATAATTGTTAATGATTTATAACATTTTATGCACTAGAAAGAATGAAATAGTAATACCTATGAAGTGATACTATTTTAGGCAGTCTAGATTACAACAAGAATTGCATTTGATATTGAATGAAATTTCATACAATTCTAAAGCAATTTAGATAGTAATTTCGTTCTTAGGGGATCCAAATACCTAAAGATGGCCGCATGCCCGCCATCTGCCTAGCCATCAGGTCCAGTTCAGCAGTACAAACAAGGCCTTCGAAGGAGTGGACCTGAGCGCACCTGTAATCATCAGTACTGCACTCCGCAGAACCCTATCAAAGATCCTGCAATACAACCGCACCATACATAAGTATAGGCTTAAGCACCGTGTTGAATGTCCAATTGGAACTCCTAGGATTTAGACCCCAGGACTTTCCAACGGCCTTACGACTGGCGTACAGCGCAACATTCGCCTTCGCGGCCCTCGCACGTGAATTTTGGAGCCAGGATAGCTTGGAATCCAGGATTATTCCTAGATACTGCGCGCTATCCGACAGCCACAGCTCAACGTCGTGTAGACGCGGTAGGGAAAACGACGGAACTTTGTACCTGCGCGTGAATAGTACCAATTCCGTCTTTCCCGGGTTAACGTTCAGCCCACTGTCAGTACTCCACCGACTGAGAAGGCCCAGAAATGTTTGAAGGTGCTGCGACATTGTGTCAAGAAATTTTCCCGACACAGCCACAGCAACATCATGCGCATACGCTACAGTCTTGAATCTATTAGAATCAAGCCTCACGAGCAAAGTGTTAACGGTCAAATTCCACAGGAGAGGGGAAGGATCAGCCATCCTGTAGATGGCAGCTGATCCCATAGTGGAGAGAATGACCCTGTTGGTCAGGATTCTCCCTATAAATCTTACCACAGACCAATGAAAATTTAGTGCCACCAGAGCCGACCTAATCGCCTCCGGTGTCACATTGTTAAAGGCCCCCTCTATATCCAGGAATGCCACTAGAGCATACACCCTGTGCTCGAGGGCATTTTCAGTATACCCCACAAGCGAGTGAAGCGCAGTCTCAACACATGTGCGCCTAGTATAGGCATGTTGGGACGCAGATAATAGGTCAGCTACTATCGTACTGCGAAGATTAAGGTTACACAATCAACATTTGACAGTGGGAAATACTAAGATACATTTTGTTCATAAAAATATAAATTTGTGAATTTGGAATATGGAATATGGAACTTATAATTAATAAAACTTTAGCGTCAAAAAAAGAATGCAAAAATCAATGAAAAAACACAAATTCAATATACAAAAATTTTTGTTTACTTTTTCATTTTAATAATATATTTCATATGACATTGTAGAGTATGTGAAGTCCGTATTCATACGAACTTTAACAAATTTATTTACTTGAATATAAATATGTTTCTTCCAAACAAAATGCATTAAGTGACGTTTTTTATATTTGTTTTTAGTAATAAAACCTCCTTATTTAGAATCGCATAAAAAATATTATTATTAAATATTTATTTTATTAAGAATTAATGATTTTAATAAATCCCGTTTAAAAATTTGTACGTATTCTTTTACTGTATATAGCAGTCACTCCTCACTGAACATACTTTACACAGAGCTGCCATTACCCATTCTACTATCTTCTCACAGAGTTGCATTTTAAATTGTATTCAATTAATTGTATAATTAGTTACTAATTGAGCAATTTATAAATTGTGGTTTTGTATGGTAAATTGAGCTCAATTAAGGCCTTAATTGTGTAAAATCCCTTAACTGGCAATTAAAGCTTATGTGTGTACATGATACTAATCCCATTTTAGACATTTTCGAAGTACTTTAAAAATTCTAGCAGATTTTTGGCGGTTCATGAAAGATGTGTAAGACCTTGCATTGTCATAATGGAACGCAACAATAATGCTGTTGGCTATTTTTGTTCGCTTTTTCTTAATTTTTGCACTGAAACGTAGTGATTATAAATAATTTTTTTGATGATACTATGCAGCTTATACTGCATACTTTCCTTCTTATTCTACCATAACCTCAACATTATTCTTAGTTTTTCTTTACATTTTCAAAACTATTTTTTTAATATACTGTATAAAAAGGTACAAATAAAATAAACTTTTTGAATTCTTTTAAAGTTTCTTTAGGAACTATTTTTTATTTCCAACTTCAAAGAAGAAATAAATTATTTTCTCAAAAATTTTCCATTAAATCATTAAGCATGTACTGTATCTCTATAAAAAAAGGAAAAACTATTACTTCTTTCACTTGGCATTACTGCTAAGAAAAGTCATTAATAAATTTATTACCAATAAATATTTTACATTATTTATAATTAATTATTTATTTAATGTAAGACAGACTTACATATAAACCTATTTAATTTTAAATTCAAATTTTTTTTATAAAAGTGTAACGAATGGTTTCATATTATTTTTGAGGTTAGATCTTCTTCTCCATCTAAAGTGAAGAAATTAATTGTGTTTTCTTTTATATTGTTATTGTACTTAATCAATAAGAAAACAACAATTACATGAAAACTACTCATGTTTTTATTGTTGTTTAACAATAATTGTTTACGTTTGTGTGTGTGTGTGTGTGTGTGTGCCTATCATAACCAGATGACTAGACAAAACCGTTTAAATATTTTATTGTAAATAAATTAAACATTTCATTTCTTCATCATTATTATATCTAGTTTTTATTGTTGTTGTTGTTATTATTTTACATTTCTCCAATTCTCTTGATATACTGCTTAAGGTGAATAAATAAGAGAAACCCGTCTGAGTAGAGTTGTTGGCTGGTTTTATTTGCCATCATCATCACCATAATCATAAAACGGGCCACAATTATTATAAAGATAATGCAAAACATGCATGCATGCACATACAAATACAAATACACTTAAAGACTTAAATGTTTGCTAAACGTTTAATAGTAACAACAATGTAACAAGAGTAATGATAGCAAGAACAACAACAACAACGAGAAAAATAAGTAAATCAAGAGGTTAAATAGAATTTAACATTTAAATTAAACCATTAAATGCAAAGGCATTTTGTGTGTTACTACTGCTACTACTGAATTTTGCATCTTTGTAAAGTTGTTTGTGTATAGAGTAATTTAAAGGAAGAGAGAACGCCTTGGTAAGAAAATACGATAAACAATTTCACCATTTGTTTACCTTCTGGTAAATCAAAACAGAAAATTACCAACAATGCTGCTCAATTGTAGGAATTATTGTTAATTATAGCGATTTTAACGGTAATAAAGCATTTGTTCGACATTTTTCATATGGAAATTGATAAAAAAAAAATACATTTTTGACGATTTTTTATAACAAAACGATTATAAATTAACATAAGTTATGCATTTTAAATGTATAAATATACATTCTGAAATTATTTCCTTAGAAATTCAAATTACTGACGTCAATGTTTAAACTTATTTCGTAAACTAAAATATTAGTTTATTTTGGGCTTATTTTTTACAATATTATTTTAAAATCAATTACAATCCTAACGGCTACAATTGCTTTTTAAAGGGTTAAAGCACACGCTCTTGATTAATGCGTTACTTAAACATTTGAAAAATCTTGAAAATTATAGAGAAAAAAAAGAAAATAGTAAAAACTGGGTAGAAATTGAAAAGTCAAGACTTGAAATGAATGGAATGAAAATGACTTTTGCAAACAACACGACTAACAACTGTAAATTGAAACATGTTTTCTTTTAATTTTTTCTCTTTTTTTGCAAACACTTTTCATCTGAAATTGCTGCAAACGAGATACAAGAAAAACTTTCAAATTGTCAAACAGGATGACAAATATTAAAAGCGACTGGCTTAAAATCTCTTAAAAAAAGTGAATATTTTGATTAGAAAACCTGAATAGAAATTAACAATAAACAGCAGGAAATGTTTTTTAACATGCACAGAAGATTCCTAGAAATTAAACAACCTTAGCAATGAATAATAAAAATTAACAAAAATAATAAAATATTAGTCATCATAAGAATTGTAGGTATTATTTTTTAGACGTACAACTATTTTTTAAAGCAAATGATTATTTCGTAGAGTTGACATCTATTTTAAGAGGCATTGTAAAAATAAAAGATTTATGAGACACTTTTTTTTCTTTTTGGTTTAACAATATCTTCTTTCGTTTTTCTTTATTTAAACAATAAATCTTTTCTGGTTTTAAATCATCTTTTCTTCTTTAGTTTGTTTAGCCGTTAAATGTATTTTACACGTTTAACCCATTTAACCATTTCTAGTTGTCAAGTTGTCAATCCCACCACTTAAACACTTTGATAGAAAACTAATGGTTAATGTTACATGGCATCGTTGTTTAAGAAAAATAGAAAGAAAAAATTTAATGCCATTGTCACAACTGCTTAATTCTTAATAAGGATAATTATTTTTTCTTAAAAGTACAACAAAAATTATAATTGATTTTGTAAAAGCAAAAGAAAATCTCCAAATTTGCATTGGTAAATAATGTTTAAAGTCAAATAACTCAACATTTTTAATTTGTATGCCAAACACAATTTGTTAAGACAAACGAGGGGGAGGAGATTGAGAGCAGAGTAAGCGAATAGGAGAAATATGTTTAAAAAAATATAAATGTCAGCCGTGAAATTGTTAAATTTAAAAATGTTGTTTTGTATGCAAAAATGTTTGAAATATGCTTACTTTATATAAAAAAAATATCTAAAAATAAAATGAAAATGAATAATGCACAAACAGTTTGTAACAAAAGTATGTATGTTTTATATAGGATATTACAAAGGATCTTTTATTAAACGAATTCTGTTCTTTAATTTTTTTCCTCATCACTCCCCAGGGAGCATATTAGCTTTCCGCAAAGCATCCATTACTTTGTTTCAGTTTCATTAATAAAGTTGATTTTTCAGGCTAAGTGGTTTATTATAACCCACTGTAGTTCCCCTCTATTTGATGGTGTAGTGGTGAAGATTCATGCTAAGTAGTGGTGTTGATCTTTACTTAGCATTGTACGAGTAATTTGTTCCCAGTAGGTGGCGTTTTTTGCTAATTATTCGTCTGATGTGCGTCAGAGTGGCCTTCTTTTTTATTTTTTTCCATGGAGTTGTCTGAAGGGAAGTTGAAACCTCTTTATTAAACACTCAAACACACAATTATATTTTTTCGTCATGTCCTCTGCTAGGGCTCGAACTTGGGCTACTTATGTTGTTATGCGTGCGCTCCAACAATTACGCCACGGCACCCCGACTCTTAAATTAAAATAAAAAAATGTGTGTACGACCATGTTTACATGACAACGTTTTTTCGTAATTCGCCATACAAAATTTTTCAATTACCCTGTAATTCCTACAAGGAACATAGGACCGCAACAAAATTATTCCAATCATCTCTTTCATTTACAATGCGCCTTAGTTCACTCCAATTATGGCTTGAAATTCTTATTTCAAGTTTGAGATATCTTTTTGTATGGGTGGGTCTGCCAATGCATCTCCGACCCAAGATTCTAGTCGATGACCATTGTAGTGATGATACGCTTACAAATCTCTATATAGATTAGAACTTGTTAGTTGATGTGCCAGAGAACAGCGTTTATTATTCCTTCAGCATTCATGGATTCGCAGCCATAGAGCAGCACAGTTTTTAGATTGAAATTAAAAAGTCTTAGTTTAGTGTTAATCGATAGTTGGGTAGAACACCACACTGGGTTTAAAATGCCAAATGCTCGTCTTGCTCTGTCGAGTCTGTGTCTTATGTCTTCGGATGAAACGCCGAAGTAATTGTGCAACCCAATCATACAAAAAATGTTACATCTATAGTTCGGTGTTGAAGAAGAAATAGTCGTGACGTGGGTGCATTGGTGCACAAAATCTTGGTCTTCCCTGCGTTGATCCTAAGTCCCACTCTTGTTGATATTTCTTCGACTATTTCAAATTTAACTTGCATGTCAGAATATCTGTACGCCGGGACGAGATTTTCCAAATGATCATGCAAACCCTCACTGATGTACCTGTTGACTCATGTGACATTTATCCTTCTTATAGCAATTCTACAACCACTTTCGCTCCCATGCGGCTTCCTACAATAGTCATCGTCGTGAAGACTCTCTTGCTATGTAACGAATGTGAGAGGGTGTCAAAGGCCTTTTCAGAGTCAACGAACATAAGATTTATATAGGAGCTGTATTCCACAGATTGTTCAACAATTATTCTGAGGCTATTCGTGTGGTCAAGGCAGGGTCTCCCAGGGCGGAGTGCTGCTCGTGTGTGCCGCAGCATACCGGACAGGGATGTGCAAAGCCTAGCATATTTAACAGAGCTAATCCCCTTTAGTTTTAGCATCTCCCTCCTTTAGGTCAACGGGCAAGTGTTCCGAGTTTTAGAAGTTTTGTAAAAAAGGGAAAAGTAATTACAAAATAATTTTTATTTCTAATTTTGATTGGCTGTTTGTTTTTAACCTTTTTTTCCCATTTCGAAAACGCAATTGACAGGCAAATAACAAGAAAGAAGAAGAAGATAGGATGCGATATGAAAAAGATAATTCGTATAAGTAATTCATTACAGTGAACAAAGTAAGTCGGTCTCATTTGAACATAGTATGATTTATCATTATATTTATTTGTTTTGCTTAAAAGACCTTTAAATGTTATTATCTGTGAAATATAATATAGGGCAATTGTTCGCCACCTTTTCGCAGGGTTTTGCCTATTCGAAATGCCCACTTTCCATGCTATGTAGCTGGTAGTGCCGTCTTTTTAATTCATATCATGCGATTCAGGCCAAAAGAAGTTAGTGAACAACGATCTGCAGCTCACGTCGTTGACGCTATTGGATGTCATACACATAGTATAGTTCCGAATTCGAAACAGAAAATCCTTCTCGATAAAACTATCATTTGCACCTGATGATTTTGAAAAATAAACCGACGGCAAATGTGGTTTCACTAATATAACTCCTATCAAATGTAAAAGAAATCTCTCTCGGAAGACACTTTAAATAATAAATTCTTGTGTGGACTTTATTTTTATAAATTTTTGATAAAATTTTCCTTTATTTTTGTGGATTGACGAAATATTTTTGTAATACACTATACCTTCACTGCTACAACTACATACTCCAATATGCAGAGTTTTGTTTGTTTGCGTATGCAGAGCGCCCCATTCGTTTCTATCCAAATTTCTTGTGTGACTACAATAGCAAAATGCTCTAAAATGTTAAAAATCATTTATTATTCTCTCCACTCTCTACTCTATTTATTAATAATGTTTTGTTATTGTTATTGTTGTTGTTTTTTGTTAACCACACTTAGAAAAAAAACAAAAAACGAAATACCAATTGTGGTTTTTATTTTTCTACTTCATTTCAATAGAAATTAAATTGAAAAAAAGAAAACCTCATCGCAATTTGGTTTGTTATAGAAACTATTTTTTCTTTATTCATTTACACTTTAAGAAAAACCACTAACCAATTGAGAAAACCAAGCATATTAACACCAAAAGTGTAAAAAATTATTATTAAACAGGGTTGTCGTCGTCGTCAAGTCTCTTGAAAGTGTTTAAATAAAAAAATCACTGTTTTGGGTTGTTGGTTCACACGGTTTTTTTCTTCAACAGAGGGGTAGATAACATAATTAGTTTTTGTATAATTTTAATTAAAAGAAAATAATAAGTTTTTTTTTACTCTGTTTTCTAAATTTTTAGTAAAATATTCCTTCTCAGTGTAGTGATTTTTTACATACATATTTACATAGATATGTATGGATGTGTGTGGTGATATTTGTGGCATTTTAGAAACTCCATTCGTTGCTAACTGGAGTTTCATTTTTTCATTATTTAAGCGTGGGCTGCTTTATACGTTAAAAAATCTAGTTTTTATGTCCACTGTTGATTGCAAATATTTTACATTTTGAGATTTCATTTCATATTTTTGCAACAAAAAAAGATATTAAAAATGTCAACACAGGCAATAAGTTAAACAAAAATATGAAATTTTTTTAATAAATTCATATGTATGGATGTATCTATGTATGTATCTATGTATGTACATATTTACGCAATTTTTTTAACTTATTTTTTAAATTAACTAAACACCGCATAATCCAATTGAGATTTCAAGTCGAAGAATTACGAGACCCGGAAATTTCTCACGCAATAAAGCCAAAATCAGTCATTTTGTGTAACTCTTTGAACCGTCGTGTGCATAATCTTTAATAGCAGGCCAAAAAAAGTCGATTACGAGACGGCCAAAGCGCTATGAATTGACAGTAATTATGCTTTCAGCGTCATTTTCGAAAAAATACGACTCAAAGACAGCTCAAACAGTCACTTTTTCAACATATTGAAATCCTGTTGCTCTAGCACCCAGTCACTATATCTACTCTACGAAGTTGTGAATGGTTAGCCGGTCAATCCACATCATTATCATTATACTGACCAGGCACCATTGCACGACACTGCGATCCATAGTATCTATTGTGTCCCTTCCGAACTATAGTTTGTTTAGCAGATTTGCTGCCTTTCTAATGAACACCAGCAGATTTGACACCATAATGGTGAATACGTCAACTAGTGAGAACCTACGTTCTATGCTAAACATTTCCACCTAAACCTATCACACAATATGTGTTCCACTGTCTCTGATGCCTGTTAGCACAGTCTACAAACATTAACATCTGCAACCATCCCATTCAGATGCGTTTTTTTTTAAACTACATTGGCTTCTAAGAACCTCCGAGCGACGTCCAAGCTGTGGACTGATACCCGCCCTAGAGTAACGAAGTCCCCTTTGAGTATTTCAGTGTTCTAAGCATATAGCAATTTCTCAATCTTTGATTAGATTGAGGATGGTAGTAAATGCTGCTTCACAGCTAGGTTCCGGACCGCTATAGGTTGTCACGGAATATATTCCGGCCCATGCATTTGCTATTTCATTGGTATCTATCCCATAGTGTCCAGGTACCCAAAACAACTGGACACTATTTCCAAGTGTAAGCGATTCGAACCAATTGCAGTAGTCATTATCTGAACATGGAAGACACTCAGCGACCCTCACAGTGGAATCGACATGTCTCGGTTGGGTCAATGAACACCAACACGGAGCCACACACATTCCACATTCTTGCACATTCGTAAATGGCAAACTTTTCACTTAATAAATGACATTTCAGATGACAAATATTTAACAGCTAGGTCGAGAGGATCTATGTTTGCTTACTACGCCAAGCCATTTGAAGAAAGGTACCTCAAAAGTATCTAAATTGCCTGACCTAGACCTGGACATTCACAGAGAAAGTGAAATATTGTCTAACTCGCAGAAGTACTTCTGCAGCTCTTGCAGTCTAGGTTAAAAAGCAAACCCAATTTCTCGGCGTAATATCCGATAATCCAAGGACCCTTAGGTACAGCGCTATGAATTTAGAAAGAGAGTAGCGGGGAATCCTTAAAAATTTCAGTATCCTGACACTGACATACCAAGATACAGTGTTCTTAAGATAGCCACTTATAGACAGCCATAGGACTGGGTATGTGAGAGTAGGCGTTGATAGGTTCCACATCAATCAAAGCGCTCCTAGCAAGTTAATCAGTCTTTTCATTCCCAGTGATGCATCCTTGTGCCTCAAAAATCAAGAGAATTTTACGAGCATTACCTAGGAGTTTTAAGTCCTCTATATACCGTGGACTGCTTTATAGCAGTTTGACTATCAGAGAAAATTTTAATACCATCCGCAGATTTCCGATTTCTCTGCATTTTACACACCTGTAGAATCGCAAAAACTTCAGGTAATCTAAACAATTCTGTAAAGTTGGCAGACTCAAAGAAAATACACCATCGGCAATCTTGGATTCGTCTGTGAATACTGCCATACGAGAACCGGTAGAAATTCTACCTCTTCTCCCTTTTGTCGTTTCCATGGAAGACAGATTTGGCGTACTTAGCAAAATCCAGCTTGTAAATAGCCAAATTTGCCAAGACTAGCACATAGTTTTTAGCCGGGTCCAACAAAGAAATCACATTTTTTGTTCAAAATTAGCTTTATTCATCAACGTAGTCTTAAGCAAGAGCAATGCAATCATTGCAACGCCGCTCTGACATTTCAACATCCCTTTTATAGAACGATTTATCTTATTCCTCAAAATAGACCTCAGTTTCAGCGATAATTTTCATTCGTGCGGAATTTCTTACCGGCGAACATTTTTTGAGGTCTGCGAACAGCCAGTAGTCGCTGGGAGCCAAATTTAGCGAATACGGTAGATGTGGCAATTCAAAGTTCAGTTCATATAGTTTTGCCATTGTTTCAGAATTATCAACACGTTCTTGTTTTTGGTCAACAGTGAAAAAACGCGGCACCCACTTTGAACAGATTTTTATCATAGTCAAATACTCTGTTTTTGGTCCATTATTCTGAAAGTAACAAAAATAGCGTTACTCTTAGCACAATAACTCACATGAGATTTTAACATCTGTCTTTCAAAGCTTAGCAACTTACTGAAAAAGAGGTGCATGCAATAAAACTAGCGTCATCTATGTGTTGGGCCCGGAACACATAGATAGAGTTATTCGCTTTGCCATTTCCACAAGTCATATGTTATAATTGTATGTTATATTGGAAGACCCATGAGTGTATTAGTGGTGATAATACGTGACAACTCTCGAACCACGAATGTATTCAGGGTTGTCAGTGAATGAGTTAGAAACGAAATAAGATGCTGATAGGTTTCCTAACAACACAAAACGTTTAATCGGCACACGATAATATTTGTTTTTTGATTTCGCTAAAATAATTGATGGGATTTTCTATATACCCATGTCGCTCAAATCCAGTTAAGTTGGAGAAATTTACAATAAAAAAATAAATAAATCTGCAATTTTAAATTTGCTGAAAACGGTTCGTAATCTACCTTAGCTGGAAAAATTAGGTTTTAGTTAAGTGGGTTACAACGTATTTAGCAAACAAGTCAGTCCATAATTGTCTTTGGAAGTCATAAAAGAAGTGAAATTCGTAGAAAGCTATAAAAAAATGAGTTGAATTACTTATTCTTCTCGATTAAGACTAGATTTTAACAATATCTAATTACGAAGGAAGTAGATTGTGGGCTATAAGCCTATAAGTGTCCTACTTTAAACGTTTGCTTGTGATATGTCAATTGTTAAATACTTATCAATACAACTATCATGTGTCAGTAAAATACTAAAAATAAATGTAAAAAATAAATCTACTTATAAAAAATATTGATTTATTTATCGCAGCTTGATTTTTTATAACTTATATGCAAAAAATATTAATTAAATATTTTGTTTTTATTAAATGATAAAAACAAAATTACTAATTATTTAAAAATAAAGACGAAATGATTCATTCATCTAAGCGTTTTTTATTTTTCTAACAAATTTGACATGACTGCTACATATTACTATGCATGTGTTGTTTGTTTGTTATTACTGTCTAAAAATCTTGCTTTCCCTTTCTCACAGTTCAAAAATTTGTTTTCAAATTCCAAAGAATTTTAACTATGATTTTCTAATGAAATAATGATGAATAATAATAAATTATAAGCAAAAAAGTGTTAATAATTTAAAGCTGTTGTGTTTGTTCATATTTTAATTTAATATTTTGATTCATTAGTTAGCCGGCTTATTAAATGATGACGCCATCTTTTGTTTTGTTTTTTTGTCTATTATAATTATTGCAGTATTTGTTGGCATTTATTAAAAAAAGCAACAGCAAGAGAATGAATGCATTATAATAAGTTATGACGTCATTGCTGTTGAATGTTTGAAGGTTTTCTCTACCTTTGTGTTGGAGTGTTTGTTGTTATCTTGTTATTCGTTATTCGTTCTTCGTTTTTTTCTTTTTACCTACTGTGTTTAATCGTTATTGTTGATGGTACGTTTGCATGTATACGTGTGTAAATGGCTGACCGGTATTTGATTATATTTATTTTGTTTACATTGTTGTTGTTTTTATTTACTTAATATTTCATACAAACAAATTGTTCGAGTTTTGAATATAAAATTGCATGCGACGACGACACACCACCACTACAATTTTTTTTGCACTTTTTTTCCAATTGATAAGATAAGAATGAACAAGTAGTAGTATAGGAAATCATCATCCAAATGTGATTGATTTAATGCTGAAATGAACGTTTTAATCTGATTAATTTATATTTATAGACGTGTATGTTCAAATTTCTTAAATACATACAAATAATTGCCAAGCATTTTATTTACGAAATCTTTTAAAAATGAAAGTGAACAACAAGAAAATCAATTTAATCGCTTTTCAAAAAGAAAAAAAATTTCACTTTCATGAGACGTTTGCACTTTATTTTATTAATCAATAGCTCCCCCTTACACTTTCAATTCTGAGTTATGAGTTTTTCTTTTTTTTTTTTGGTTGTAATCGCTTTGCCCTCTTTAAAAGAAACTTTTTGTAGGTACATATTTTATTAATATTTTATTTTATTACAAAGTTGTTCACTTTTTTATTATGCTTAATAATAGACAATACTTACTAAAACATTTAAAGAGCTAACATTTTCTATCTAATTTTTGTAAAAATTATTTTTTTTTATTAAATCAGTTCTTAAGGCATTTGATTTTTGCAAATATCCATTTTCAAATGACTTATAAAAGATTTATTTTTTTTTTTAATATTTTTATCACACACAGTCTGCTATTATTTTATTATTTAATGTGACATTTTTTATTTTTTTATTTTATTAAATTATTTATTTATGTCAATGTCAATTAAATTAATAAAAAAAAAGTTTCTTCACTTATATTTTTCTTATTATTTAATATTGTGTAGTGAGTAATACAATTTTTTTTTTCAAGTATAATAGACGTCTTTCAATAGAATTTTTTTTACTTTGATAAGCCTCGTTTAAATGATTTAAGACTTTGAGTAAAAGTTTATTTTTAGAATTAAAAAATAAAAACTGGAAGGAATTTCCTTAAATAAAATTAAGCTTCTTAACAAATTAACTCATTAGCGCCATTTGGGCCAAACTAACAGGTAATTTTTTAACCGTTTGGGTTTTGAAAATTGTAAAAAAAAAACAAAAATATGCAAAAGTAAATAAGATTTTATTTTTTAAAAATTATTTCATGAAAATGTTGCCCGCGGCTACACTGTAGGTGTAATATTCGCAAGTTCTTCGGCGGTTGCTGGTATAGTGGTTAGAGCAAACGTTTAACAAACCCAGCGATCCAGGTTCGAGCCCCAGCAGAGGACATGACGAAAAAATCGAATTGTATTTTTCGAGTGTTCAATAAAGAAAATTTAACTTGCTTACAGACAACTCCATCTAGAAATCAAGAAGAAGCCACCTTGATCTTCCAGTTTTTTACCTCTGGCGTCACACTTACTGGGAAAAAATTACAATACTAAAGTAAAAATCACCACCAATTAGCAAGGATATTCACCACAACACAATTATATGGAGGGGGCTACAGTGGATTAATCATCTACTTAGCTTGAAAAATCAATTTTATTAATGAAACTGAAACAAAGCAATGAATGCTTTGTGGAAAAAGCCAATATGCTTCCTAGAGGGCTAACAGAAAACAAAAATTTGTCTTCCATAGCTCAAATTGTGGCTGGCTTGTTCTTGTGTACGAGAAACTTTACGAATTACAACAAAAAAAGTCTAGTGAGGTAAAATCACATGATCTTGATGGCCAAAATATCAGATTAGACCACCTCTTAATAGGTTAATAACATATAGCATAACATATGACTTGTGACAGCGTCTTGTTGAAACAACATGTAAACCAAGTCCAATTCTAACTTTTTTTTGTAAGAGAAGACGGTATCGCTGCACGATACCAATATCCATTGACGGTAACGTTTCAATTTCCATCGTTGGGTCTAATGATGCCGCCGACCTACAAACCGCAGCAAACAGTGTATCTTACAGCGTGCATTGGCAGCTCTTAAACTGTCTTTGGCTTTTCTTTCCACCAAATTCCATTGTCAAATATAAGGACCATAAAATGGACGTAATATAAGAACGCATTTATCACACAATACGATCTGAGGCAAAATATTGGTAATCATTTAATTTCTCATAAAATCTAATACATTTTCAACCAAAATATATGCTTTATGCTGTAATTTAAGAATAAAATATGTATACCTGTGTCGATATGAAAGATTAGCTTAAGTCGACTTGGGACTTTTTTACAAACCGACACAGATGTATATAATAAAAGACAAAATACGAAAAAGGGAACATCTTATACGACTGGAGTGTTTGCAGTGAAAGTGTATTCTGTTCGTTTTTTCCCGAGATTGTCTTTAGATACGATAAATCTGTGTCAGTCAGTAAGAACGTCTTAAGTAGACTAAACTACTCTTCCAAATTGACACATAAAGTATAAAAAATTTGCCAGAGATGCCAAAGGTATATAAATATTATACTATTTAACACTTAACACTACTTATGAATAATTACATCAGTATCCGAACACAGAATTGTGGTTTAAAAAATAATTATTTAATGATTTTGCAATAAAAATCAAGTTTTAAAACTTTTAAGAGCTTTTCAAACTGCTACTTAACAAACGATGAGTTAAAAGTTTTGTCGGGTAATATTTATATAAAGAGTTCTTGAAATAAAAATATTATTATTCAAGTCACGTAGATTTTATTAGCTGGCTATTTTAAATTAGTGTTAAAACATTTTGAAAATTTATTCTCATATACAATTCTAAAAATTATCAAAAAAAAAAAAAAAAATAGAATCACAATAAAAATCAACGACCTTGTACCTTAATACCTTTAACAAACACTGGAGCCGTACTCTATTCTTAAAACAATGAGAACAAAAAAACTTTGCTAATAATAATTTTAAATAAATAACAAAATAAAAATATGGACACATTTCAACATGACTAAATACCAAAAATCAACAAAACGTAACAAACTCTTACTTCCTGTGCCTAATTAACAGAAAAAAACATCTTTATTTAACATTGAAAATGAAAAAATAAAATCAATTTTATTTAGAAATCAAATTTTAGCACAGGATTTAAATCTAGCGAAGTAAAAAATCGAACGTACACATACCTACATACATACATATGTCCTCCCCATCCAAATTGTTGTTTAAACAACTCTTTCAACTATGTAGTTGATTGCATCATCTTATGTCGAAATATTTGAACTTACCACACATGTGTTGGTTCCATGGTACTTTCTCATGCTGTATTTAATCGTAACTACAGGAAAAGCTTTATGCAAAAACTATTTGCATTTTTAAAAATGCTAAGAATAAGAGTTAAAGGCTAAATTGAATATTTGAAGCTTAATTGAAATAAATAATTTTGAATTTAGCACGAAAAAAAAGAAGCAAATATAGTCACTCTGCACACAGCTGTAAAAGTGTTGTGTGTTTAATTTATTTTTCACCACATTTTTTTCACAAAACAAAATTATAACTTTCGCTTTATGATTCTCATTGAGTTTATATTTAATTTTATTTAAGTATCTCATGTATTACATAGTGTTTCTCTAAGCAAAAAAGTCACTGACTTATTCTCAATAAAGAAATTTTGTATTTAGAAATAAATGCGAAATAATTAAGAAATTAATTTCATTAAAAAGTACACAATTTACGATGAGAGGATGTTATAGGGTGGATGTGTTTGAAAAAATCATGGAAAGTTGCAGGGTTGTTTCATAATTTTTTAGTTCAAAAAGTGGTGAATATTATTTTACATTTACTTAGTTGACATGTAGCATGTTATCAAAATATTTTATTCGAAACAAATTAGAAGGCAAATAATAGGGTTCGATAGCAAACGAAATTTCTATATGTATACATATGTAAATTTTATTGTAAATTATTTTAAGATTGTGCGAAATTTCATTCGAAGTCATATGCCGTAATTTGCCACCAGAACTTTGGACCTTAACCCGTTGGCTGCCTTAAAAAAAGCAAAATTTTTTTCTTGTTTCCAATAGAGTAATAAGCAGTGTTGCTGTATTGGTTATTCCTAACCAAAGTTTGTTATTTTTTTTCGATGTTTTGGTTGCTTTTTTTCTCGAAGTTAAAATTAAAAGAAATTATTTCTTTTAGCGTTTATTAATCAGGTTATAATTGGGTGTTTATTAATAAGCAAACTGGACTTTTGTTTAAGCTTAAGTTGGGGAATATTGGTACAAAATAAATTTATTTAAAATATTAATAAGCGTCAGCTATGACTCTTTTTATCTTTTTAGAAACATATGGAATTCGCTCTGAAAGACTATGCATTTTTTAGGCCAAAAATGAATCAAGCCAATTTCGTATATGTACTCAGTTTTAAAGTATATATATATTCATTTCGATAGGACAAATGTCGGTCAGACCAACAAGTTCTGTTAAGGCATGTAAGACAATCGTTTCGAACCACTAATTAATAGTCTGAACTGGCCTTGCAACATCTGTCATGGTGGCTTCAAGTCTGGTCGAATATTTCGAGAATTTATTGCCAAAGTTTTTACTGCGGGTTGTCGTAATGAATCGTTTTGTCGTCACCAGTAATAATATAATGCCGCAATAATGATTTGTTGTATTAAACATTTTTTTATACTTTTTATTGAAATTTGGTCAAAAAAATTCCAGTTCCAAAAAAGTGTTTTTTTTTTTAGTTTACATAAATGGAGTACGTCTCGTAAGATAAGGTATTCCTAAAGAAGCTTTTAATAATTGCGTACGAACTTAAATAAAACAACATATAAACCAATGAATTTTTATTCTGTTTAAAGGAAATAGTTTGATAATTATATTTTAATCTCATAGCTGACAAATGAATACCACGTCTAGCTGCTGTATAGGTCATCAGCTGATCACACTTTAGAGAACTTCAAAAAAAAACTTATTACTAGACAATCTTTTCTGGCATTTGTTCATCGAATTGAAAGATCCATAACCTAGAAGCGTTTCCAAAGTGTAATGTTGTACAGGGTGATTTGTCAAAACTTATTGCAAAATTGGGCAAATATAAAACACCCTTTATAATCCACTTTATAACAAAGTAATGCTTAAAGATTCATTTTTTCCTTAATTAAAAATTCTTTGCATAGTTAATGGAAATGTCACTCACAGTAAATAATAAACTTCTTTATTTCACATGTAATGTGAAACAAAATATAAATTATGTATGTACTTGCATACCAGATTAACTAACATCCGTTATAATTTATAATTTTAGTTTCAGATTCTTTTAAGCATTTGCAATTTCTTTTTTTCCTCAGTTACATAATCATGATGATTTAATGTTTATAGAAATTAAATTAAAAAAACAAAAAAAAGTTATTTTCTAAAAATACTCGTAATCAACTATTTTAGTATGTGCATTTTTTCATAATATACAATAAAAATTAAATTAAATTTGTTTTACAATATAATTGTAAATAAGGTATACAATTTAACACATTTGCTACGATTTAATAACACAGACTGTCTGATATTTATAGGCTGTATGTAATGTTTTACACGTTAAAGCTAATAGTGATCACTTTTTCTTTTTTTTTTTTTTTTGCCTTTAGTGTTAAATATTTGAATTAATAATGACTTCGTCTAAGTGGTAGTGGTGGTGATGTGTTTGCTAATGATTTACAATTATTTTACAAGAAGCTTAAAAGAATTTAAACTTATTTGTTTTTTTTTTTATTAATAAGAGATTTTGAAAATGTAACTTAAATTTTTTTCTATGATTTTAGTCCTTTAAATAAACTTACATATTTTCATGTGAAATTTTATTATTGTGTTAAACAAATAGACTTTTTAGCATTTTTATTGCTGTTCAACAAGTACCAATAAAAAAAAATTATTTGGACCGTGAAGAACAGCAACATCAAGTGGTTGGCCATCATTTTAATTTTTTGCTCTTTCCCGCTTAACTTTAACTTATTTACTGGTATTATCATCATTATTATCACAATCATTCATTATGCAAAATTGTTTAGTAAACAAGAAACAGCAACGAGCGAAAAGAATTATAGACAGATAGTACTGGCTTTCTGATAGTCTATCAGTGATGGGAAAATGGATTTTCGTTCAGTTTAAAGAGAAAAATTGAGAGTATTTTTTGATAATAAGAGTAACAAATTTTATAAACTTAATAACTCTGTCAACTTCCAACATATTTTCTAAAGCAAAAAAATTTTTTTGCTTTGCACGTTTGAACTCAAACGACTAATCCGATAGTATCATTGGAATGCGTGGAATCAAAATGTCTTCACCTTCACAATTACATTGCCCATTAACTTTTTTACAGTAAGTCTCGTACCATTGCATAGTTTTGGTTGATTGATATTACGAAGCATAATAATAGTCGCACCACGAAGACTATGCGGCGGCAATCCAGGTAAAACCAATGAATTTAGAAATTCTGTAGGATAATTAGCCACCTCTTCTTCATTGGTAACAATCTCAACAGACATACGAAACCAATTCACCAGGTATTTTGGAATATATAGCGAAATTTAAGTCATTAACATCTTTATTCTTGGCTGCTCAAGCTCAGCTTTGTATTGCTGTCCTATGTATATTGGATAATACACTGTCAATCAAGTCGGATTTCGATTAACAATAGAGTATCTGCTACCCAAATTTCTATAAATGGGAGTAGAACATCATTTTTTGGCGTAAATGTTGTCTATAGTACTCTGTACTATTATATCAAATTTCATTACTATAGCTTGGTTATTTTCCGAGTTATAGATATCTTTTGAAGGGGGAGGGTTTCCACGCCCATTTTTGTTGGGATTGTCGACATCAACCGTACGAACTTACCAACCAAATTTCATTCGTCTGCGATCAATATGTCCCTAAATACTCAATTTTACCGATTTGCCACGCCCACTTTTTGTTATATCGAAATTTTTTTTCTACAAACCATCTACACCTGATAAGCTGTCCAACAAAAATGGTTAGAATCGGTTCAGTAGTTTCCGAGTACAACAATAATGTGAAGAAGTTTTACATATATAGACAAAATATAGGTTGGGTTAATTTGAATCCAAATTGTGTTACCATGTGTGCATTACCGCACTATAGTTCTAGCAGCCCCTGTCTAACAGCAGCTAGACATAATGAAGGCTAGGATTTTTATCAGATCTTTCTTTGGAAAGTAGTCTTTATCGTCTAGTCTCTTCCGAATAACAAACAAAAAAAAAAACTAAAATAAACTCGTCGAATTCTGAGCATTGGCAGAGAAGGTGTTCCGTAGATTTCTCCTGCTCGTGATTGTGCAACTTCTGCAAAGATTATTATAAGGGTTTCCCGTACTTTTGGCATGTCTGATAACAATCCAACGGTTATTAATAACCCATATAAGCGTATTGCACACATATGTTCTAGGCAGCCTCAACAGCCGTGCTTTAGTAACCCAAATGTGGCCAGATCCTTCTGGTCTCATAACAGGTCAGTTCATTTTCCCATCATTCGTAAGCCATTTGGCGAAATATCCGTTACACCAGCTGCCTACTATACCCAAGAAAAAGAACGATGTTTCGAATCAATCGATTTAGGATGCAAAGTGGTACCTGCCTGTCCAAGTTCATCCGACATGCTGTTAACTTTAACATGTCCTCATGTCTATGAAGCCATGTTAGGGTAATCGTAGAATGTCTCGCTAAGTCACTTAGATACAGACGGCAATAAAGAAAAGTTCTCGGCATTCGTGTAAGATTCTTATGTAAATACGGAGATATCTCTATGAATATCCAGCAATACTTAACAAACCGCGTAGTGTTATTTCTTTTGCTCCTCTTTCCATATCGGTTAATATTCAGCTAAGTTATTAGTTTATAAGTGCATGAAGATATAAAAACCGTTTTTTTACCTATAACTTAAACTTTTTCAAAAACAGATTATTCATGTACTCGATAGCACCTATCAGAAAAATTGTATCACTTCCCAGGTATTTCAAATTCATAAATTTTTGCAGAAAAGTATAATCGAGCTGGCGATAGTACTAAAAAATAAATAAAAATTGGAAAATACTGAAACAAATGAATGTAAAAAAAGAGATATATTTGTGAGAGTATCAAATATGTTAGGGAAATACTACGATATTTTTTTAAGTTAAATAGTATCAAAAAAAAAGTACGATCGTATCAACTTTCCCATCACTGTACTCTATGATGGAAAAACTAATAATCGATTGCTTGAAACTCTAATGAAGTTTTATTCCCTAGATAATGATAATTTTAATATCTCATAACTTTTGTGTTCTTTTAAGAGATTATTGTGCTAATATGGTCACCTTATAATAATAGTTGTTTCACCACTCCTTTGTTCACTCTAAAGCTGGCATATTATAATTTTGTATAATTATAATAATTATGTATTTAGTTCGGGGTATTTAATTCTTTTCATTCATTCATTCATATTTTTTTTTATTTAGTCTTTAAAAATTTTTTTATTAAGTCTTTAAAATAAATGTATTGCAATAAGAAAAAATTTAAAATTTTATAGACCATTCTTGGTAAAAACTCAACGAAGCATTACATTGTTCTTATTGAAATTTTTATAGGAGAAAAAATCTTGAAATTCTTTTAACAATTATCTTATATGACGATTTTTTTATATCTCTGAAGAAAAAAATTTCTCAAAATGTGTCAAGTATTCTGTTTGTTATTATTCATCAGTTGGAATTAAAGTAATAAAATAAAAAAATTAAAAATAAATATTTGAGTGAAAAAAATACTAAGAAACACTTTAAATGCTTGTATATAGTAGTTGTAGATTCTTAAAAAAAATATTTAATTTTTATCGTAATTCAGTAGTAATTTGTTCTTGATATTTATTTTTTTATTTCTCTCCAATTGATGATGTCATTAAATTTAAAACTTAGCCACTTCTGTCGTTATTTTTTATATATTTTTTTCTTTTTTATATACAAATTATTGTTTATACAATATAATTCACAAACAATTCGTTTTTTATTTTTATCTTAGAAAAACAGAGTAAAAATTGTTTAAATAATCGTAGTAAAACAGTATCAAAATGAAGTCATAAACCATTTTTAAGAGTGTCATTAAATAAATATTTTTTCTCAGATAATGCTTCGTTCAAAAAAAAAAAAAAAAAAAAATATTTTCGTTGTCTTTCAAACAATAATTAAAATAAACAAATGTATGTACATTTGCTTAAAATTTTAAACAAACATTTAACAAAATATGGAAATATTATAAACAGAATTTAAAAATGTATACTGTATAATCTTTATTTGACAATTTTTATCTTTAGAAAACCTAGAGGCATGTATGAGATCTTCAACTCTTACCCTCAAATCCATAAAAAAATTTCGATTTATAAAATGTTTTTAAAACATCCCAATAACGTATTTAAGCGACATTATCTCTATGAATCAGTATTAAGTAAAAATTAAAAATTTGTTCGATGAATTCTCGTAACAATGACACAAACAAGAGGACCTTACTTAAGAAAGTTGAAATTTAGCGACATTGTATGTTATGAGTCGACTATATGGTGAACAATGCAGTATTTTGTCTGCTAAACCTTCCCTTTAACGAATAAAGCACTAATGATTCTAATGAATTCTCCTAACAATAACACAAACAATAGGAGCTATGTAGGACAACTTCATTGTAATGTTACCTTACTTAAGAAAGTTGAAATTTAGCGACATTGTATGTTATGAGTCGACTATATGGTGAATAATGCAGTATTTTGTCTACTACACCTGCCATTAAACGAATAAAGCACTAATTATTCTAATAAACGGTCGGGAACTGCTCTAAATCAATGGGCTGCACCCGATTTTATTTGTAGACTCATTGAAAGGGATCTACATTTTAACTCCGAGCGGCAGATGCATTAAAATAGTTGTTCATAACGTAACTAGAGTAACACTTCCTGCGTTGCTGGGAACCTTTGTTTTCTATACCTATTACATGTATTTCTCATAAGAAGAATGTAATCGAGTGTCCGGAGTTTATATTGGAAAAACACACCATCACAAAGGGACAACTTATTTTTATATACATAGATAGGAATAGATTCATACTTACCCGGCTTGCCTTGCACTTATTCAATCTCTCCCGCTTTTTGACTGATGTGGATAGATAACGAAGTACTAACTGCTAGCGTTTTCCACATATGCAAAATTCCACACTTAGTATGAAAGGGAGATTTCACGTCCACTTATTTAGTCTCACCCAGTTATTGACTGATGTTGTGCTCTGTCCAAGAAGTTATTTAAACCAAATTTGGAAACCTTTACCACTACCGTTCTCAATATAAAAATTAATCGTTACTATATATGCTAGATGCCATGCCCACTTAACCAATTCCGCCTATTTTAAAGCTAATGATTTGTATTGACTACACACTCATTTAGACCAAGTTCAGAAACTTCCATTCTAACCGTTCTCTAGATATATATACAAAAATCAATATTTACTTTGTATGGGAAGTGTCACACCCACTTATTTAATATCGCTAATATTTCGACTGATGATGCGTACTGACTACGAAGTTATACAAGTGCCACTCCCTCTTATCCTATTCCGTCCACTTTTTGAATGATCACAAAGTTATTAGGACCAAATTTAGAAGCTTTCACTATTAGATATACAAAATTACAAATACGAGTAGATATACAAAAATTAATATATGCTTTGTATGAAAGTTGTCACTACCTCTTATTTAATTCCGCTCACTTTTTGACTGATGACAAAACAGTTAGTTGGGCCAAATTTAGGAACTCTTATTTTTACCGTTTTAAAGATATAGACAATGAATAAAATTTTTGTATTGGCGTGGCACCGCCTAGTTGAATCAAAACCATCAGTGATAGTTCGCCTTTCCAATACATGTATTGGTTTGTATATCTGTTTAGTGAATCTCGAGTTAGAAAATGACGAATATAGAATAGCTTATTATTATATATATAGATACTCAAACCAGTCGCTAGCTAGAGGTAATGGATGCCGCTGTTGCAAATTGCCAGGTGATCTGGCGACAAAAAGTCATGGATATATAATAATGTCATGTTCACACCGCAACGTTTTTTTTAGTAATTCGCTGTCCATATATAAATTTAGAGCGAATCACCCAAATTGTAAAGAATTCTGTTTCAATTAACCTATGGTTTACCACAAAAACAATATGATCTCTAATTTTTATCGGTGTGTTTTAATCGCTGAATGTGTATATTTTTTTGGACTTTTTTTGGTCAACATATTTTCATAATTTCCTAACCTTTTTGCCATAATTAAAACACAATTTATCGATAAATAAGAAAACAATTAAAACGAATTAAAAAGGTGTCATGTGAATTGAGTAGTTCACTTAATTCAAACAACGAACACTATGAAAATTCTTTATCCAATCGTTAAGGACACGAAGAATGGTGTGCTATTAAGTCAAAGAAAATCTAGATTTTATTTTGCTGAGGCTGAATTATTACCTACGGACCTTTCAAATCGGATTATTGATGGTCTTTCAAACCAGATTCTGTTTTCGAACCTTGATACTTAACTTATATTTGTTAAAATAATCTTGACATAAATAGATTAAAATAAACATTTTATACTGCTTTAGTAGATCAGTGAATTGTATACTAGTCTGCTAGTATAGGAGTCTTAAGTTGGATTCCCACAGAACTAAATTTGTTTAAAAAAAAATCGGAAATATTTTTTACGTCTACCCACGTTATAAATTTGATTTATTAAAAATTAGATAAGCATCTCATTCATTTTTAAAGCTATTTAAGTGAAAAAGTGAAAAGTCTTTTTAACAATAAAAACTAATTAAACAATCAATTAATTAAATAATAACTGAAAAGCAACTGTATTACTTTGGCTAAATCTAAAACGACGACTAGCGCGACCCAATTGTATTTAAAAGGCCAATCGAGTAACTAAACAAGGAATTATGGCATTGCTGTGAAGAGAAGAGAAAAAAACTTTCTTTAAACATAATGCAAACGAATTAAAATAGAAGTAATTAAATTAAATAAAATGCTATGCAATGTAATGAAATAAACACCCAACCAACCATATATTAACGAATACTGCACCATAAAAACAATATTAAATTTACTTATTAGAGATTGACAGCCGACCAGACGCAAACAAATGGTTTTTAACACCCATCTGCCACTACCATCATTGCTACTAATTCAGCTGTTAATCTCTACTAGTCTAACGAATGATCTTATCAAACTTCATTTGACTCTGAACTTCATTAAACTTCAAAGAAATTTGTTTGTCTTTTTTAATTAAAAAAAAAAAATCATTTGAATTGTTGAGTGTAGCGCACAGACAATTGTGCTTGCTGTGTTGGAAACCTTAATTTCAAACCTGTTTTAGAAGTTGAGAAATTGTATCCACAAATTCCGGTTTATTTCACCTCCAACTTGATCATCACTTTGAATAGCATACACGACCACCTAAGTTGGTGTTTTGGTATATTGTGTTTGAAATGATGTTTGTAACATTTTAGAAAAAATAATCTAATACATAAATGGAGAATCGGAACAGATTTTGTCTGTCGACGCCTTAAAAAATGAAAGAAATTTGAAAAATTGCGGTCCGTGATTACCCCCAGTTGCCATGCAAATTTGTAATCAAAAATCGGAAATCTTACCTTGAATGCTTTTAAACAAAAATCAATTAATAAGTCGATTATGGATGGCAACCGAACTTCAGTTGCGTTATAGAAGGGCAACTGGAAATTTGTAGTTGCCTATATTGCAATTGAAATGAATAGATTTTTAGTTGCCAGTTGCCATAAGTAATGTTTGATTGCCATCCATAATCGACTCTTAAATTTAACAAATTGTTTAAGAAGCGTTTTCAGTAAGAACGTTCAGTTAAACTCCATTATTGACTGACTCTATTATAAGAAACCGTATCATATAAAATGAAAATAGGGTGTATGGTATAGTCATGCCAACTCTTTTAATTGCATTTTTTATTTATGCCTTAGTTATGTACGTTTACTCTCTTAACCAATTTGTCAGCCACATGGTAATATGAGCCGTGTTTGATTTGGCTTGAATGCCAGCCAACATCGCCACATTACGGTTTTAGTTGTAGCAATTGTAGCAAAAAATGTTTTAAAATCAGGGTATTTAATTTCAAACATTTTTTCTACCATTTCTCGTGACATTTTTAATATTTTAATTAAAAAAAGAATTACTGTTATGGCGTTTAGCCACGTTAATTAAAATTGTAATTACTGGTTATATGATACAGACAGAGAGCTTATCAATTTTTGTTTTAATTTTAACAATTTTTTTAAATTAAAAAATATTTAAAATATTCGGGTATGTTTTGTAAACCGAAAACGAGTGAAATATTGATAAAAGTAAAAGAGCGAAATCTTGTGTGGGTGATGATTCATTACTACAACGTTACAGTCTTAATTAATCGAACTTGGTGTGACATATTTTTGATCTTCTTGGAAGGGCTCATACCACTTAAAAGCATTTTAGTGTCACTGTCACCTTTTTTTTTATTAATGTTTTAATAAAAATTTTATTACATTTTTTTATAAAAATTTTGTTTAATTAAAAAAAATTTTAATTTTTTAATAAATATTTTATATAATTTTTTAATAATTTTTATTAATTTTTTAATAAAAATTTTATTCAATTTTTTAATCAAAATTTGATGAAAATCCTTAAATCCTTTGATTTTTGACAAACCAAAACATATAACACTTGTAAACCTTGTGTCTGTGGGTAGCGTGGTGTAGTGGTTAGAGTTCAAGCATAACAACACAAGCAGCCCAGGTTCGAGTGTTTCGAGTCCCAGCAGAGACCATGACAAAAAATTTATTTGTGGGTTTCGAGTATTTAATAAAGACTCTTTCAATTTCTTCAGACAACTTCATCTAAAAAATAAAGAAGAAGCCACCTTGCCCTTCCAGCTTACCATACCTCCGGCTATGATGACAAAACATTAGACAAATGATCAAGAAAAAACGTCACCTACTGAGATAAAAAAATTACAATGCTAAGTAAAGATCACCACCACCACTTAGCAAGGATCTTCACCACTACACAATCATACTACATGCTACAGTGGATTAATCATCTACTTAGCTTGAAAAATCAACTTGATTAATGATGGATGCTTTGTGAAAAGCTAATATATGCTCCTTAGAGAAGTGACGGAGAAAAAAAAACTTTGTTCCTATAGAAAAAACTCACTAGCAATGCTCGACGAGTGCCAATCATTACTTTTAATGGTTTTTGGCGACTATAAAACTGCCACGCGAATGCATTCGGACTGCGTTAGGAAGTCAGAGTGTATCCCCTAAATATTATCGCCTTGTGGGGATTTCAAATGTAGAATTCTCCATCACGGCAGATATTCTGAAAGCTTCAGCTCATTACCCGGTGCCGGGCAACGTTGTCACCAATTTTATTTTAATTCTTCTCGAAGACTTTCTGTCGCTGAAAGGTGAAAGACACGGCATTGAATAGAATTTTAGGGTGCATCTTGAGAACCTCGACTTATCCGACAACCTTTGTTTAATATCATCTCGTCATGAGAATCTTAATAATGCGCCGAGGGGAATGAGTCTGACTACCAACTATACTGTGACCAAGACTATATCCCAGCGTTCGGATTGAGTAACCAGTTCCTTATGCACAGATATGTTTTGCTATCGGAACAGCCCAATCACATCCGATGATGTGTGAGCTGCTGAAGATGTAAACAACAGTATTAAGAAGGCTAAAGCAGCTTTTGGTGAATTAAGTACCACCAAATTGTGGATTTTTGGATCAAATGTAAAGTCTATTTTACTGTATGGTTGCGAATTTTGATTAATGACTGGAAACTCTGTCCCTTGGCACAGATACTGGGTATATGCAGCCAAAAATTGTCTCTAATTCAGTACTTCCGCTTAGGTGCGGTGTGAGTTAGTGTCAGTCCAAATGCGGTGCCGCAAATGGAAGTGAAACCATGACAACATACGTAAACCAGATGGTAATTGCCAGCGCCTTAAAATATTGGACGTACAATTCGTCGTAATGCGTTAAAAAACGTAGTTAAGCTGCCACTATTGGCCACAGCTGCATTTTTATTAACTAAAAATGTAAAAGGCACTTACCCCTAGCATTGTTGTCCAAGCTGCTCCATACCACATGATGGGAATTTGCGTTACAGACAATAATGTAGTAGTGGTTGTTGGCTCGACAGAACTCTATGAAGTTCTGTACTTTCACGGGTGGGACACATGCCTCCTTAACACCTTCACCTGTGGGAAATCGTACACTGACAACCACCCTAGTCCTTAGTGATGAATTGTGTAATGGGAAAAAAAGCCAGCTAGACATTTACCACAATAGCTGCTCATGGTCTTTTACCAGGTGAGTAAATCAACTTACACGGCATGTCTTGAAGTGCTCGGGAACGCTTATAGGAAGCTTCCACCTCCCGCCTGATGAAGTTTTGACTCATAGTCAGCAGAGACAAGGCTCTGCGTGCGGTTACCATCCTAAGATGGTAAAAATCACACTTTTGTATCACACACCTTAGCAGAGTCGCCTGAATACACATACAGCAAATCGTCAGCGTTGCTTACTTGCGTTGCCATGACCAAGTGTAAGTTTAAAGGAAGGAAATGCCTCCCGCATATTGGGCAAGTCACAATATTGGAGTTTGGTGAGAATGCCTGAAAATCCACACTGGAACACGTTAACGGTGTGGTTGACCATAAGGATCGTCCACTAACTTTACCTTATAAATCCACACCTGACCACCAATGTCAAATTTAGCGACATTGTTTGTTATGAGTTATGAATCTACTACATGCTGAAACTTAGCGACATTATCTATTATGACTTTATTGTCGATTAGGACTCAGTAATAAGCGGACTCTTGCAAGACAAAATCAACTTCTGTCACCTATGAAACGTTGGACAATTACCTTAAGATGATGATGTATGACAACAAGGAAAGTTTTGGTATATCATAATTCGTGCTGTGTGAGAAATGTGTTAAGTAAATTACATTCATTTTACTGTCGTCATACCCCATATGAGTCGACAACCTTGCTGTGTAGCACCACTTATTACCACACTCAATCTATTCAAGTATTGTGAAATTGCCAGATGCTTGGAACACTGGAATGCTCAAAGGGAATTTCGCCCACAATTTGGGCGCCGTTCTGATGTTCTTAAATATGGGAGGAAGGACTTTAAACTCCTAACGGAGTTTTTTACGGACCACTATAGACTACAAGCGCATCAGAAGAGGATGGCGGTCACGGATGTCGATATTTGTAGACTGTGCTTGCTCACAGGCATCAGAGACATCGGAACACATTGTGTGAATGTGGGGTTCTTGATGGTTTTAGGTGAAAATGTTTAGGTAGACACCGGATCTCACTACTGGGTGACATATCCACTATTAAGTTTTTAGATCTGCTGGTGTTCATTAAGAAAGCAGCAAATCTGCTGAACAAAGTATAAACTGAAAGGGCCACAATAGATCCCATGGTTCGCAGTGTCCTGCAATAGTATGATGATAATGATAATAGAATCGAAGCAAATTTTTGGCTCAACATCAACAAAGAGAATCAGTGGCAGTTCAAGAGCTGCGAAGCTTGAAAGATGCACTTTTTGCTGCAGTTGGTGCCTTTGGTGATATACTTGCCGGACTGCAGCTGGCATATGTCTACCTATGATGTAGCCGCGAGCAACATTTACATGAAATAATCTTTAAATAGTATATAGCAGACATTAATTTATCGCCCCAAATAAATATTTATGTAATTCATTTTTGCTAATTTACCTTATTTTTTTAATTTTCAAAACTAAACGGTTAAAAAATTTATTATTAAAAATGAATTTTTGTTCAATTCTGGAAGCTAATAAACGTGTCAGAAAGTATGGCGCTTAGCTTAGTCATAGTGATCATACATATAAGGCTTTATAGTTATTAAGAACCATCAAGAATTTTGATTAATTTATAACTAACATGTAAACTGAAACAAAAGTACTAAACGATACTTTGACGTGGGATTTTTGGAATTGATAAAAGAAATCACTTTTTGAATTTTAACATACACGCGAATCCAGATGTGGATAAATAAGATGATAATGATAGTGATGGCAGTCCATCTTATATACTAAAATGACGGCATGAATGACAGCCAGTACACATCTAAGCGCTTTTTAAAAACAATTTTTTTAACAAAAAATAAAGAATAATGATAAAAAGTAACAACAAATAAAAAAAACTGGTTTTTCTAAAATATATTTTGCTTAAATAAACTAGTTAAGTAATTAATACCAAAATGAAAAAAAAAAATTGTTATAAAAGCGGTTTTAACAAAAAAAAAAACAACTTTAATAAATTAAAAAAATAACATTTTAAATCATAAACAGCTACCAAAAAAATAAAATAAAAATACAACTTTTTTATTTTGGATTGGTCAAGTTCATGGCTGTAAAAGTGGTTTTAGTTATTTGTTTATGGTAAAAGAAAATTAATACAAAAAATTATAATCTTTTAACTGCATTTTTAATGCGACCGTATTTGTTTAATAAAGAAAAAAAAAAAACCTTAAACTTGAATTTAAAATAATATTTGAAATTTAAATAATAACGGCTGTTAGTTAAGTTGTTTGAATTTTCTTTGTTTTCGCTTGAATTTGTATGTGTTGTTGTTACATACGAGTACATATTTGTAGATAGTAAAGATAAAAGAATTTTTTTTTTTAAATTAGGTTATTGAACTTTTTTTTGTTATATTATGAACTATAACTCTAAATTACTTAATTTAATTCTTTTGTTGTAATAAAAAATATATTTTTTATTTTTATATTTTAAATTTATTTTTATATTTATTTTTTCTTCTAATTTCTTTTTAGATTCCTCGGACATTGTTGATTGTAAATTAAAATTAATTCTCGGCTTAATATGGACTCTTATTTTGCACTATTCCATTTCTATGCCAATGTGGGATGGTGAAGATGAAAATCAATTGAATGGCACGGGAGCAACACCAAAACAAAGGTATACCTACCATTTCAATTCTTAAGTCTTTTCCTTTCATCGATTATCCTGTAAAAAAAAAACAATTTCATTTTGTATTTTAGATTGCTCAACTGGATCCATGGTAAAATACCTGATCTACCTATTAATAACTTTACCAATGACTGGACTAGCGGTAAAGCAGTAGGTGCTTTAGTAGATGCCTGTGCGCCCGGTCTATGTCCCGATTGGGATATGTGGGATCCCAAAGATGCTGTACAAAATGCATCTGAAGCTATGGGTCTTGCTGATGACTGGTTGAATGTAAGACAATTGATAAAACCCGAAGAATTGGTTAATCCCAATGTAGATGAACAATCTATGATGACATACTTGTCACAATATCCCAATGCTAAATTGAAGCAAGGAGCACCTTTAAGACCCAAAACAAATCCCAATAGGTAAGAAGTGTAAAGGAAGATGAATAGAATTATTTTAATTTCTTTTTCCTGGGCTATATAACAAATATGTTAATAATGTATAGAAATTAGTTTAAAAACATAAATATCATATACAGTTTGAAAGTTTGAAACACTTTGGCCGTTAATTTTATATCTAATTTTTATATATTTTTCTCTTTTTCTCTTCTCTTCTATTTTCTATGTCTTACAAAATATAATTTTAATTTTAAATTACACTCATACTTTGCATTTTTTACAAATTTTTCTTTTGTATCCATTATAAACCCATTTTGATCATGTTTTTTTCTAATTTTTTTTTTACAATATTAAACTACATTGTTGTATTTTTTCTCTCTTTCCCCCCTCTCTCTCTCTCACTCTATATTTCTTTTGGATAATTTACCTGCCATCTTTATATAACACACCTCCCAAAAAACACAAAAACCCCAACTTCCTTAATGTGTTTATTTTTTTGTTCGATTTAAATACGTTTGAACCCGGTTTTTTAACAAAAAAAATTTTCTCTCTTGCAAAAATCATCATAAAACAACAAAATTCATTAAAAACAAAAACTTATAAATATACTGCCACTCTATTAAAAATTCGTATCTAATTTTGTTTTTATATTATTTCTCATAAAATTCTTTCCTAAAAACGAACAAAAAATGAAAAAAAAAACATAAAAATCTTAATAAACCTGAAAATACGTTAAAAATCAAAAACAAAACCAAATAATTCAGCATTCCTCCGCCGCGGTAAGTCTGGGAATGCTTAAAAGCTTTAATGCTGGCTGTTATTGTTCTGTTTGTAAATGCTGTTGTTGTTTTTGACGCTGCTGCCTTTGCCGCCGCTTAATTTTGCTACATTTTTTTTCCTATTTTTTATGTGTATTTTTGCAATTTTTTAACGCTTTTTCTGTGAATTCGTTTTCTTTTTTACCTGATGTTGAAAATTTTTACCTTTTTTCTGTAACTGTTTTATATACATATTGTTTTTCTTGTCCCTAAAAAGATTTTGAGCCGTTTTTAATTATTTATCTACTTTTTGTTTCTTTAATGACAATTATCGGGTATGTTCCGTAAACCGAAAACGAGTGAAATTGAAATCGAATAAAAGTTTAAAAGCAAATTTTAATTTCAGCAATTATTTTAAAGTTTTAATAATCAAATAAGTTATCTTAAGCGAATTAACAAACAAAAATAATAAAATTTTATCAGATTTAAAAATTATAGCAATGTGATGTTTCATTCGATTTCAATTTTATTCGATTTCCGTTTGCAGAACATACGTGTATAATTATTTTTGATTTCCTTATTGATTCTGATCAGTAAACTTTATTGATTTGTTAAAATAACGTCTTAATATGGTTCATGGTGCAATCTTTGTGCGTTTCTAAAATTGGAAAGGATTTTGTTTCCGTAAATTTCAACGCAGTACTCTTCTTTCTGCAAATGCACGTAACGTGAGTTATATGTTCTTAATATTTTGAATTTGAAAAGGGGGTGAACAATTTAAAACTAACTAATGCCATGTTCACACGATAACTTTTTCTCATTCATAATTTAACTACCTGTTATAAGACGAATTACATAATTTTCTATACAAAATTTTAAAAGCGAACCACCCATATATTAAATTTAGCTCGAATTACCTTGTAGTTTACTACAGAAACAATGTAATCTCTAATATTTATCGTTTGCTTGTCCTTACCTTTTTTTCCATTTCTTAAACACAATTTACCACCAAATAATAGAACATTAAATAAAAATAACAAGAGAAAGAAGAGGAACCATTAAAATGAACTATGAAAGTGCCATGTGAGCTTGGTAATTCGTAAAAAGTAATCCAAATAGTAATTAAAGTAATTCGACAGTCGTGTTAAAGCTCATGTTATACCCACCGCCGAAGGTTTCCTAGTCAACTTTACACCCACTCAACTGGGTGAATAATTGCTAAACATATGTTTTGGTGGCATACCCAGATCATTCCGTTTGCAATGTCTGAGTGACAGTAATTCGAACAAAGTCTGCCAGCAGAATTTGTGATAGATAGTAGAGGAGCTGGCCAAGGTGGTATTGGTGTCACAATAGAGGGTCCCTGTGAAGCGGCAATTAATTGTCGCGACAGTGGTGTTGGCACCTGAAATGTGTCCTATTTATCCACTGAAACCGGAGACTTTACTATACCGGATCACCAATCTAACCGATTATTTACTCTTTGACGAATCTCTATCGGCATACAGCTACATGTTAGACAATTATCATGGCATCCCAAAAATCAATTTAAATGTTTTTGTTTTTTTGCTGATGCTATGATGCTGCAAGCCGATTCCATTATAAAAGAAATAGTAATTCAGTTCCGTTTGAACATGATATAAAGGATGTTTTACAAGAGATTCGAACCTTAATTCAAAAGAAAACGACAAGAAATCAATAGCTTTAATGAAAATAATGGAAGCGGTTCTTATCTGTAAATTTAGATAAAACACGTGTTGACATTTTTTTATTTGCTTTAAATCCCTCTCAATGTCATTATGTATGAAATAAAACAAATGTTCGTCACGGCTTCACTGCTTGGCCCGCATTTTTCATGACTCTGTCGCATAAATCAGTCTGAATTTCACGGGCAGCATGGGTTATGTTGGCTTTGAGGGCCGCTGTGGTTGTGGTTGATTCCAATAGACCTACGACTTAGGAAAACCACATGAGATGACCATGTTTTTAGCACTTTGTCGCCGTCTTGGTATAACCCATTGCCGTTGGTGTCTGTATTATCCAATTCAGGTCAAAGAAAACTTAATAATCATCGATCCCTAGCGCTCGGCGTTGACGGTGATGGCCTAGTCAACGTCGTTCATAAAAGAGCCTTATCACTAGTTCTCTATAGTTTTGTTTTCACAACTTGAAAGCCTTATCGGAGCGTAGTATTGTTCTATGTGGTTTGCCAAAATTTACTGAGAAGAAACGAAAAGAATTTTAGTTTAGAGTTTGACATTTCCCTTAAAGGAAGTTATATAAAAAGAATTTTGAATTTATAAAAGATTATTTGGATAAATCCTAAAGGAAACCCTTAAACTTGGCTTTCTGTGACGGATAAATACGTCAAAATCTTAACAACGAAAATATTTCTTGATATTCATAAGCAATGGCAAAATAAGATGATTTATTTAAAAATCAATTCCTTTTCCCTTAGTTTTGTTGAAGTTTCAAAAATTTTTCCTGTTACAGTTTGACTCGGTTTCGACTTTTCGAAAGTATGTTCTCTTGAAGGTTTTGTAAAAAAATTATATTAGGCTTTAAGGCTAGCTTTTAAGGCTAACAAAGCTAGGCTCTAATTATGCAAAATTGTCTTTAAAATCCCGCATTTTGGCAATTAATTTCATAACCTACACTTACAAAAACTCAAAGCTTTTATTTCTTTAAAATATATTTTTTTTATTTAAAAAATTAATAATAACTTAAAAATAAACATTTTTTTATTACATAAACTTGTTCACAGAGTACGTGCTTATGGTCCTGGTATTGAACCCATTGGTCCAGTTGTAGGAGCACCAGCAAACTTTACTGTTGAAACTTTCTCAGCTGGCAAAGGTATTTATTTCGCTTTAATTTTCTTATTTTTTAAAAAATAACTTTCTTCGTCTCCTCTTTCTCTTCAAGGTGATGTTGATGTTGAAATCATTTTACCCAATGGTCAGATCGAAAAAGCCGATGTACGTTTCAACAATGACAAGAATCTCACTTATTCCATTTCGTATATACCCAAAATGGAAGGTGAACATAAGGTGGTGGTTAAATTCTCTGGTCGTGATATACCCAAGAGTCCATTCCCTGTTAAGGTAGAAGGTCATGCTGGTGATGCTTCTAAAGTTAAGGTTACCGGTCCTGGTGTACAACCTACAGGTGTGGTCATCAGTAAACCCACCTTCTTTGATATTTTAACTGAAAATGCCGGTCGTGGTGTACCCGAAGTCATTATTATTGATCCTGCCAATCATAAGACATCTGTGGCCGCTAAAGTCAGACAATTGGAAAATGATGTCTGGCGTTGTGAATATGTATCGGCTATACAGGGTTTACATTCAGTGAATGTTTTCTATGCTGGTACACCCATACCGAACAGTCCCTTCCCCGTTAAGGTAGCTCCCTTGTCTGATGCTAGACGTGTAAGAGCATCTGGTAGAGGCTTACAGCCTGTAGGTGTTCGTGTGGGTGATGATGCCGATTTCAAGATTTATACTGAAGGTGCTGGTGAAGGTGTACCCGAAGTGAGAATTGTTGGTCCTGGCGGCATGAATGAACAAGTAGCTATGACAAAACTAGATGCCCATACTTATGAGTGCCATTATTTCCCTAACAAAGAGGGACGCTATGTAGCCGTTGTAACGTTTGCTGGCCAAGAAGTTAATAAATCGCCTTTCGAAGTAAAAGTAGGACCCAAAAAGGAATCGAATATTGTTGCTTTTGGTCCTGGTTTAGTGGGTGGTGTTGTTGGCTACCCAGCTGCCTTTGTGGTTGAGACCAATGGCGAAACTGGTGCTTTAGGTTTTACTGTGGCCGGTCCTTCACAGGCAGAAATTGAGTGCCACGATAATGGTGATGGTTCGGC
The DNA here is from genome assembly GCA_023159175.1 of Wohlfahrtia magnifica. Classification (NCBI taxonomy): domain Eukaryota; kingdom Metazoa; phylum Arthropoda; class Insecta; order Diptera; family Sarcophagidae; genus Wohlfahrtia; species Wohlfahrtia magnifica. Next base: position 5,560,423 of record JAKWBJ010000483.1, read on the forward strand.
TTTAGTTAAATATCATCCTACAGCTGCTGGTGAATATGCTGTACATATCTTGTGTGATAATGAGGATATACCCAAGTCTCCTTATATCACACAAATCTTGCCCAAAACTGACTACCATCCTGAATTGGTTAAGGCATTTGGTCCTGGCTTAGAAAAGAATAGTGTAACCATCAATGAACCCACCACATTCACTGTGGACGACACAAAAGCCGGCCCTGCTCCTTTGGATATTGTGGTAGAAGATGTTTTTGGCAAAAGGTTGCCTGTGGATGTTAAACAACAGCCAGATGGTACCAAGAAATGTACTTACACTCCTATTTCAGGCACTCCCCATACTGTTGAAGGTGAGTAGTTAATGCTTATGTTGTTTATCTTAAACTTATTTTTTTATTTTACTCTTTTTCTTTAGTCAATTTCGGTGGCGTTGCTACACCCAACTCACCTCATCGTGTATATGTAGCCTTACCTGTAGATGCTACCAAGGTACAAGCCTTTGGTCCATGGTTCCAACCAGGTGTTCATCCTAATTCGGCTACTCATTTCAATGTTGATTGTCGTGATGCCGGTGAGGCTGAATTGAAGGTCAAAATTATTCATGAAGAAACCAAAGTTGAAATACCCTGCCGCATTATCGATAATGAAGATCAAACTTATTCGGTAGAAGTTGTTCCACCCACCAAAGGTGCCTACACAACCACCATGACCTATGGCGGTCAACCAGTGCCTTTGGGTCAAAAGGTTATGGTAGAGCAATCCATCGACGTCTCTAAAATTAAAGTTGATGGCCTAGAACCAAGTAAGTATTTTACTATAGTTTAGTTTTAGACACACTTTCATTATGGAAATTAAATCATAAAAATCATATACAAACTAAATACGTATGAAAACATTATTTTCTCTTGAGACAAATAATGCTTTGCCATAGAGAATTACATTAAAATACTATACCAAAAAACAAAAAAAAGGTCATCATCTAAGTACAAAAACTTTCGTTACAAACTCATTTATCGACAAGCTGCACCATTAAATAGTCTCCAGCAGTTTCGCATCATTACCCATGGTTTGCCGAAAGCTGACCTGGCCGTTACTATTACCAGTCCCTCGGGCAGTCGTGTTAAGGCTCATGTTATACCCACCGCAGAAGGTTTTCTAGTCAACTTTACACCTACCCAACTGGGTGAATATTTGCTGAGCATATGTTTTGGTGGCACGCCCATAACACCTCGGCCATTCCGTTTGCAATGTCTGAGCGGCAGTGATTCGAATAAAGTCCATGCCTATGGTCCTGGTCTGGAGAAAGGTCTAGTTGGTCAGCCAGCTGAATTTATGATCGACACTAGAGGAGCTGGCCAAGGTGGTTTGGGTGTCACTGTTGAGGGTCCCTGTGAAGCGGCCATTAATTGTCGTGACAATGGCGATGGCACCTGTAATGTAGCCTATTTACCAACCGAAGCCGGAGACTATACTGTAAATATAACATTTAATGAACGCCATATTACTGGATCACCATTCCAACCGATTATTTACCCTTTGCCGAATCTCAGCAATACTCGAGTTAGTGGTATCGGCATACAGCCACATGGTAGGCTATTTTGATGGCATCCCAAAAATCAATTAAAATGTTTTTGTTTTTTGCTGTTGCTATGATGCTGCAAGCCGATTCCATTAAAATGCTAAAAATTATACAAAAAAAAAACCCAACAAAATTGCTTCTTTCAAAAGAAAAGCTTTTCGAAAACTACCCAGCATGTGGCCTTTTTAATTTCTTTTAAAAAATACACATTTTTTTAAAGCTGCTTAAACCAAATAAAAAAAGCTTTTAATCTTATCTTTGAATTAAGTTCTATATTCATGCATGCCTTGATTCTTTTATCAGTGTTTTAAACTTTTTTTTAATTTTTAAACATTTAGGAGAAACAAAAGCTTCTTTAACATGAAAGGGATTACATTCGATTTATGATAAGGGTCGACTTGCCCAAGTTTGTTAAATGAATAAGAAAAAACGTTTTTATACTTTTTAGCTACAGATTAATTTAATTTAAAAAAAAAATCATATAAGAAGATAACTACGAAGATTAAGTCATCTTATTATTACTCCTTCCGTTTGAAAATAAGAACCCTTTCAGGCTTTATTTGGACCCGAAAAGTTAACTCTGATAAGAAGTATATTTCAAACTTTCTTTTGTGCTCAGACTAAAAAAAAAAATTTCTTTATTAATAACATTCTTATAAATAACTTGATATACTAATACTATATTTCGTTAGTTAGTTTATGAACGAAAGGAATTTCAATTTTAGCAGCAGAATAAATTTTGCTAGCTTTTCTACACTCTCGCTATAGTTTTGTTCTATAAGTTCGTTGAATAGAATGCTAGTTTTTAAAAAAAATCTAAAATTTAAAAGTGTTCCCGGAGCCCAGTATTGTTTAAGATGATAAGTCAAAACGTATTGTAAAAAGTTAAATTAAATTACAGTTTTGCCATTTCACTACTAATGACGATTATACTCTTCCAAATACCCTACCAAGGATAAACATACCCGTCCTATTTTCAGTATATTTCATTATTCAAACTTTAGAATAAAAAAATTATTTGTGCTAGCAAACATAAATAAACGAATTTAAAAAACTGGAAAGAAAATACTACTCTGACGGCTATAATCGTCTTTAATTTTATGCATATAAATGATTATGTATGATGTACGAGTGAATGTGTTTTTACCAAGAAATGGCAGATATTTGGTAAGTAATACAGCTTCATTTAATCTGAGCTTGGCAGCAAAAGGCTAAGAGGTCATGAGGTATAGTTTATCCCCATTGAAAGATCGGTCAAGTTAAAATCAAACAAACCCTTTATTAAGAGGTGAACAAGCAATACGAAAAATATTGAAAAAATATATTTTTTTTATTTATTTAAAGTTAAAAGAAAATGTAAACTAAATGTATGTTTTGTAACGATGCGAAGTCGTCCATATTTGAATATTTTTAAAGCTTTTCGTTTGCGTTACAACCTTTTTAATTTCAGTATTGAGTTTATAAGCATTATTATAATTTCTTCCAACTAGTTTTTCTTTTCTAAATTCTTTTTAAAATACGTTTTTCTTTACTTTTTAAGCTGTTGCCACTCTTGATTCATTACTAACTAGTCATTTTACACGAACTTCGCGTTATTACTCTTGTAGCTGGGTTGGTGAGTAGACATTTCAACATTTTCGAATTCCAAGTGTTGTATTTGTCTGCAGTGAAATAAATTCGTAATTGTGCCATAAGTGTTTATAAAGCGTTAGATTTTAAATAGAAAAAATTCTCGAAATTTGTAGAAATTATAAACGAAATAATTTTGTAGGAATTTAAATAAGTTCGTACAGATTAGAGAGATTTAATTAAATTTTGTTTTTCAGGATTTCGAAATTTCATAAAAACTTCACTCGTTAATACACTTAACAATTTAACTCCTAACAAAACTCTCCCGTAAAAATTGTTGTGTTTCGTTTCGTTTTCCCTTATCTCTATCCATCATAACCATATGTTTAAAAAAAGGCTTTTTAAAATTGAAATTTGTATACTTACAGGTGTCATCATGAGTGAAAAGACCGATTTTATGGTGGATATGAGTAAAGTTGGCACTAATATCGATTCGAAAAAACTCTCCTGCTCTGTTTTCGATCCCAAAGGGCAAATGTTGCCAAGTGAAATTTTACCCGGCACTTCAAACGATGTCTTCCGCATTATGTATACACCCTTTGAGGCGGGTCGTCATACAATTGAATTATTATACGATAACATTCCAGTGCCAGGTTCACCATTTGTGGTTAATGTCAAGAGCGGTTGTGATCCTTCACGTTGCAAAGCCTATGGACCAGGTTTGAAACGTGGTTATGTCAATGAAAAGAATAAATTTGTTATTGAGACTAAGGGTGCTGGTAAGGGTGGCTTATCGTTGGCCATAGAAGGACCATCAGAAGCTAAAATGACTTGTATTGATAATCGTGATGGTAGTTGTGATGTTGATTATGTTGCTACCGAAGTGGGAGAATACGATATTTCTATACGTTTTGCCGATAAACATATACCCGGTTCACCGTTTTCTGTCTTTGTGGAGGAACGTTCAGATCCCTCAAAGGTTAAGGTCTATGGTCCTGGTATTGAACATGGTCAGGTGCGAGAAGCTGTACCAACACACTTCTTTATTGATGTTCAAGATGCTGGTCCCGGACGTATTGCTGTGAAAATACAAAATTCTGAGGGTACACCCGTAGAAGATTTACGTGTCGAGGAGAAGGGTGATGGCATCTATTGTGTCTATTATACACCACCCAAAGAAGGTTCGGTGTTGACTTCAACCATTACATTTGCCGATACGGAAGTGCCATGCAGGTGAGTTTGAATGTGGTTTTTAAGTGAAAATTAAGCCAGATTTCGAAAAAAAGATTAATTTTCAACGTTTCTATAAACTGTTTTATATATAGAAAAGGGAAAGTAGTTTTAAACTTTTAAAATAAACTGTTGAATTAAAAAAATAATAATAATAAAATATAAAATAAAATAAAAAAATATAAAGAAAGAATAATACATACTTTTAAAATATTAAGGAAAATTTGCCCAATACAATTTTTTCGTGTATGACGAAATATTGCGTCATACCCAGTTAATCTCCAATTTTACTGCTTCTGTTTTTCGAGTGAAAATCGACAATTAGAACATATTCCATTATTTAAAAAAAAGGCCATTTTCGAACAAATTTTATACTGCAAAATACAGAAGATAATATTTTATAATTAAAATTTTTCAAACAATATTCTTAAATATTTTTATTTTATTTATGTAATTACATATGTAAAACATATTAAAAAATTGTCCAATTTCGAAAGAAATTTTTCTACTTCGAAATACAGAAATTAAACTTTTTATACTTTCAAAATATTATTTTTGCTTAATTTTTTTATAATTTCTAGTCCCTTCGTTATGACTGTCTTCCCCAAAGCTGAACCTTCTAAGGTTTTGATTAAGGGCGTAAATGAGAAAAGGAAAACACCCGCCTCGAAACCAGCCGAATTTGAAGTTGATACGAAAAAGGCAGGCCAGGCTGATATCAATGTCGATATTAAAAATCCCAAGGGTAGAAATATTAAACCACGTCTACAGGAAATCAATGAAGGTACCTATGTAGTATCATTCATACCAGACGAATGTGGCACTTACAGTGTAAGCATTAAGTTTGATGGACAAGAAATTGAAGGATCACCATTCAAATTGGAAGCTTTCCCCACTGGTGAAGCTAAAAAATGTAAACTAGTCGCTGAGGCACCCAAAATACAACCATCCGGCAGCAAGAGTCACCTAACAGTAGATGCACGTGAGGCAGGTGATGGTGCGGTTACCTGTAAGATCACAACCAAAAAGGGAAAGTAAGTGGCTAAACGTTTTTGTTAATGTTAGACATTTTTGTAATTTTTTGTTGATATTATAGGGAAGTTTTAGATTTAGTGGACATAGATGTTATCGAAAAGGATGGCTTCTTTGATATATTCTATGCTCTTAATGATCCCGGTGATTATGATGTCAATGTTAAGTTTGGCGGCAAAGATATACCCAATGGTAGCTTCTCCATTAAGGTAGCTTAACTTGTTTTTAACTTCTTTTTTACTTTACCTTTATTTAATTTAAATGATTTTCAAGTTTTAAGTTTAAATAAATAATAAATTAGCAATTATTGTTGTTTTCGAAATGAATTTGAAAAATTAAGCTAAATATTTATACAATTAATGTTTTTTTGAGATTTATTTTATAAAAGAAATAAGTAAACACAGTTTCACAAACAGTTTCGATATTCTAAAAAAATATTGTAATCAAAAATACATATTTAAAAAACAATTGTATACGACATAAGAGAACCAAATAACACTTATAATAGAAAAATTTTATTAAATATAATTTAAATTATATATTACACAAAATTATTATTTTTAAAAACAAACAAAACAAAAAAATACAAAAACGATGAAAAATTACAATACAAATGTTTTTTTCCGCATGCCTTTGTTTTCACTAAAATGCTTAAAAAATTTCGCTAAAAATTGCTTTTTTTTTTGCTTTAATTCTAAAAAAAAATTTTTAATATTATTTTAGCTTTTTCTTAAATTAATTTTACAAAAATTTATTATTTTATTATTTATTTTAATTAAGGCTGTTTGTGTATGTGTTTTTTTTTATTAATTTTTATTAAAAAAAAATTTATTTATAACTTAAATTGTTAATATCCTCCAATATTACTGTTTTTTATATTGGTTAAAAAAACTGCTTAATTTTTTTTACACAATAATTGCTAAATTATTAGTTATTAAAAAAAATCAACAATAATTTCCTTTAACTTCAACGTCAAACCAATCAACAAACCAAAACAAACGTTTATTACTTTTTTGCACTTCTGCAATACGCTACGTAATTAATACCGTTTCTATGCTCAACAATTTTGTGCCAAACAACGTATTTTTTAATGCTTCACGCCTTCTTTACTTTATTAATTAATGGAAACAAATTCTGAAAAATTTATTCAAATTTCAGGTGAGTAAAAAATTAGAATAAAATAAACAAAATTAAAATAAAAATATTCCCTTACAAAATTTTGAAATAATTAAAGCATTAATGACACGTTTAAAAAATGTTTATTATAAACACACTTGTTGCTGTCACTGGCGTAGGTTTACCAAAAAACAATATATATATATATATATATATATATATATATATATATATATATATATATATATATATATATATATATATGTATGTATGTATGTATGTATATTCTAAATACCATCAAATTTAAATGAAATATATATATACTTTGTGAATATATAATTTGCTTATATCTAAACCTATTTGCACATAATTAAAACCTATAATATTTTTTAAATTATAAATTAGTTCATTTAGAACTGAGAAAATTAAAATATATTTCTTGTTTGGGCACAGTGCCCACTTTTCTTCTTATAAATTTCACATATAAATACGTTATATAAGTAAGTGATTGCTACCATAATTTATGTTGAGGTAATAATTAATTATCTCAATTATTAATTAATTGTAACAATCAATTTAATCATTACACATTTGATTTATAGTTTTGTATGTAATATAATGATTAGGGTATCCTTTTTGAATTTAGTTATAGCATAACTATTTTTTTAATTTTGTAATGAAAAGAAAAAAATCTATAAAATGAGCTTTATGCACATTTTATCAAGTTTTAGAAATACATGAATAGTTGTTAGCCCATATAGGGTTTTAAGGAATAACTATGTACTAGATTTGATCGAAATATAGCTTATGTGCGAGCATTTAACATTTTGAAAAACACTTGCATTTTTAACTTTATTTTCTATAATTGTTTTGAAATTGAAAATAATTACAATAAAAGCATTCTGGGGCAAACGTCATGACAATGTTAAATCATCGCTGTTAAATCATGATGGAACCTTACATGACTTTTTAAAATAATTGTCCAAATTTTCATAAATAACTGAAGTTGATTTTGTCCCGAATAGACAATATCGAGCCATAACCGCCAAAATGACGTAAACGCTATGATTACCGATTTTCGTTAACGGACACACAACAACCTGCAGCGTCCAACTTGTAATCAACTCAAAGCAGACAAAGTCGCTAAATTTTAACTTTAACAACGACGTTGTCCTTTTATTTGTATCAATGCCATAATGTTATGCAAATTTCCACTTAATACTGATCTATGGTAATGATTTATCAATGAATATGTCATAGTGACAATGTCGCTGAAATACGCCATCGGGAAAATACTACAGTATTGCCTCAAGTACAGCATTATTTTTAAAAATTGTTATTTTTTATCATTAAATCGAAGAGTTCAGATTTTTTCTTAATTTCTTAATTAATTGGTACTTTCATTTGAAAGCAATATAAAAAATCAATTAATATTATTGAATATTTTTTCATGATTTTATTTTGTGAAATTACAAAATTGAAATACTTGTGCCTAAAAGTATACTATACTTTTACTTGTTTGGTTAATAGAAGTTTGCCATAAATACGTGTAAGTCATTGAAAGTAAATTTTTCCTTTTCTCCAAAGTCGTTTTATGAATTACTTATCTGTGTATTGTAAATCAAACAACTTTTAGTCCAATACATAGACCTTCTTTACAAAAAAGGTATTTTCGATTAAAAAAGAAATTATTAAATAAATTTTTTATAAAAATCTTTTTCATATACGTTTGACATTTAAGAAATACAAAAATATAAATTAAGCAAATTTATAAAGGGTCCGCCAAATAATTTTTTTTTTTTTTTGAAAATACCAAAATGGCCACTCCTTGCTCATTTTCGAAGAAAAATGGCCCAATTATGCCTCTGGACTGAAATCCGCACCAAACAGTGACTCGTCTTGGGTGTATTGGCTTTTCAATGTATGCGTGCGGGTTTTCTGTGCCCCAAATGCGACAATTTTGCTTGTTTACATACCCGAAAAGATCAAAATGAGCTTCATATTAGAAGATGATTTTTTTTGGCAAAATCGGCATCTTCTCCAAGTCGATCGCGGGCCCAGATTCTCAGTGTCGTTCAAGCGTAGACACAACCATATTTGTTCAACGGAAGGATAAAAGTAATTATCTGTCAAATCAGACATAGCCAAGTGTTGAAAAAAAAACGTTAGATGGCGGACCCATTATTTTCTTAAAGCCATTAACGATATCGCTTGTTTTTCATCTTTCAAAATGTATTTCAATTTCATCACTTGTGTATGTGTGTCTGATAGGAATAATTTAAAAGTATAAAATAATAAAGTTTTTTAATAGAAAACGAATTTAAAAAGAAAAAATAAAAAAACAAAGATATCATATGCTAATGGTTGGCATTTCTATATATTTCATTATATTTATTTTATATAGTATTTTAATGATGCGCATATGTTACCAATCATAAACAATTAAATTTTTTTTTTTTGCAAACACAAATACTAGTTGTTGTGCATGAAAAATTGGTGTTGATTTTAATTATACTTTTCTTGTACACCTACTATACTATATCTATTATAACAAATTTTTTTCTATTACTATAAGAAAAAGAAAATCCTATGCAAGCGAAAATAAAAGCCAGAACTTAATTTTTTTTCAAATGTCAGATATTAAAGGTTGTCAATAAAAAAAAACAATAAATCAAATACATTTATTACGTGCCCTATTAAAGGGTTTAAATTTATCTATCCGTTTTGTAACACGCAAAACTTCAGATAAAACAATGCCGCTTATCATGAACGTCGTTGTTGTCATGTTTTGGAATTTTGCCCTAGATTAAAAAAAACAAGCAGCATTTTTCTTTAATCTTTTACAAAAATGTCGAAATGGTTGAATATTTTTATTTCGATAGCAAGCAGCAGTTGATCAATAAGAATTCTTCTTTTGAACGAGACCTTTTTGAAACCGCACCACAAATTCAAACTTGATGGATATAAGATCTATAGAGAAGATCGATTCACTCGCGGATGTGTTTTAATTGCAATTAAAGCTGACATCGAGCATACTTTGTTACCAAAAATTAATACAAGTATTGCTGAGAGTATATCGGTTATATTTACATCGGCATATAATCTAGTGCCAACTTTAAGGCAGATTTGGCTAAACTTACACCCATTCCAACGACTTCATAACAACAAATTAATCAGCCCTATTCTGCGTTTCCATTACATCGCCGCATTCAGTTATGCTAATCGAAAGCAAAATAAGGAGACAATCGTGTTCTAAAAAGCAGCTGTTTTCCTTTGGAACGTATGAAATAGAAACAAAAATAAGCAAAGTTCTAAACATTTTAATAAAAATGCAAAATTTAATGCTTACACAAAGATATTCAATAAGGAAAAACTCATATTTGTATTAAACTACACCTATACCTCGATTTACACGATCGATACGTTTCGAAAAAGTCGTGCAAATCAACCATCGGATTTTTAAAAATGAAGTTGAATTTTGTTCTTTACTAATATAAACTACTTTAATAAATCGAAAAAGAGGTCGCTTCCTATATAAAATAGCAGGGAAATTGAGTTCGATAAAAATGTGTTTGCTTGAGAAATATACACAAATTCCTTACGTTTACTTTAGCAAGATATACACGATTTAATAGGTCTGTTCACTTTTTATAATGGTTATTAGATTATAAGTGCATGAAGGTATTTTTACCCGTAACTTAAAATTGTTTGGGTGTTTTGATAATTTCAAAATCAGATTCTTTATGTACTCGATAGCACCTATGGTATCACTTTCCAGGTATTTTTCTGTAATTTATTTTGTTTTTTTTTTTTTTTTTTTTGTTTTTGTTTCATAGTTTTTTCTTAAGAATTTATGTAAAGCTAATAGAGCTAAATAGAGTTTTAAAAAGGTATAAAATGTTTAATTGCATCGCATTTTAAAAGACTTAAATAAAGACTAAATTGTAGGGAATAAGATTTTACACATTATTTGACTTTAACGCAAATAAAGGTAATTTTTAAATATCTCGATTTACACGGAAACCAAAAAAATCGGGTAAAGGTGAAATCGTGTAAAATAAGGTACCGTGCAAATCAGGGTATAAGTGTACTTCAATATTTTGTATATATTCGTTAGGTATTTAATAAAAATAAATAATATAATAATACATTTCGGTCCAAATATTAAATTCCAACCTAAAAACACAGAAATCGAAAGAATCTCCGTCACAAAATTAATATGGAACAGTTAACAATGCACACAATCAAAAAGACTCGATACAGAACGCGAATTATCAAATTTTCCAAACGAAGAAAATTTCGATTCAAATCGAAATGCAGAATAGGGGTGACTATCAATGGAAAGTTCGATGATTTGGTTAAATGTTCAAGTGAAATAAATTAAGAATCAAGAATTCTTTTATATACATATACATATACATATGTATGTACATTTTCCTTGGAAAATATTTTAAACATAATTGTTAAAAAACGACTTCAATTTAAAACAATTTCTTTATGAAAATTTATTATTATATACGACTGTTTTGTAGTAGTTTTTGTTATAAAAAATGAATTTGTATTGTTTATAGACCGCCAAATATTCCATGATTTAGGAAAATATTTATTTGGCCATTAATATTTTGTCAGCCGGCACTACACACAATTCGTAGTATATGTATGCATGGGATATGTCAACAAAATAAATGTCTGCCTGCTGGTTGACTTTATTTCAGAATACATACTGTATTTATTTATTAATCATAGTCTAAACAAACGAAAATACATATTTTGGAAATAGTGAAAATAAATAAATATGGGCAAGAAAATATGTATAATAAAATATGTTAGCAAATGGTAAAAAAGGAATGTTTAAAATATTTCTATTGAACGTATCACTAAACGGAAAATATTAACTAAAACCATAGTAGCAAAGCACAAAAAAATTGTTATTGTAACAATTTCACAACTATTTTTTCAAAACCCAAGATAGTTTAAACATTAAAATTCGCCACAGTATTATAATCGGTGTGGGTTGATTTGCCCGGCGCCAACATTTTTCCTTCAGCCTATGTTACTCTTGTAGAATTTGTCTTATTTTCTATTTATCTGCTCTAGGCAGGTTTCAGTTAATTTCTGTCATAGGCTATGTCACCCTTTCTTAAAACATCACTCAGTTATTTCAATGCGGATTGGTATCTCTTCCATAAATCTCTGTTAGTGATATGTTAGACCCGAATATTTTTAGTAGTTTTCTTAAAAAGTGGTTTACAAATACTTGAGTGACACATAAATGGCGTTACTAGTATTTTGTCCATATGATTTTTAGTTAGTGCTAACTCTCAAACGATACGTTTATAAATTATACAGAAAACTGACTATTGATTCGTGAGTTATAGCATTTTGTGTGAAGCAACTTTTGAAAAAAAAAATGGGAAAAAATGAATTTCGAAGTTTGATAAAGCATTGCTTTTTAATGAAAAAATATAAAGTGAAAACCAAACAATGGCTTAATAAATTATCCGAACTCTGCTTCGTCGAGACAAATGGTAGAGAAATGGTTTGCTGAATTTAGATGTGGTCGTACCAGCACAAATGATGCAGAGCACAGTGACGCTCAAATGAGGTTATTATTCCAGAAAACATCAAAAAATTCAAAATTGGTTATGATCGAACGCAACTTGTAAGTGCACGAGCTAGCTGGCACTGTAAATATATCAGATGGTAGAGTTTTTACCATTTTACACGATCATTTGGGTATACGAACTTCTGTTCAAAGTGGGTGCAACGTAAGCTCACAAAATTGTATGAATTGGGCTTCGAATTGCTTAACCACCCACCGTATTCTTCAGATAGCACCCAGCGACTTTTTTCAGTTTTCAGATCTCAAGAGAATGCTTGCTGGAAAGAAATTTAAGTTTAAATTGAGTTGAGAAATTTAATGATGAAGTAATCGCTGAAACTAGAACTATTTTGACGAGAAAGTGGAAGTGGTATCGAAGAGTTGGAAAATCGCTATACTCGTTGTATCGCCCATGAAGGCAACTGTGTTGAATAATAAAATCGAGTTTTGCCAAAATTTTGTTTTTTTCTTACTTATCTTACTGACTTATTGAGTGACCTCTTATATCGCGAGTTGATGTGTTCCATGGCTCGTATCCGTACTAAACGAAATAGGGGACAGTACGCAACTCTAGCGAATATCGCTGTTTGCATGAAGGTATCTTCCAAGGCAACAATCGAAAAGTACCTTTTGTTATCATTTCTAGATTATTAGCAACAGCAAAATCTGAATAACGACTGTTACTAGTCAATCTTTAAAAAAAAAAGGCATCGAAAACATTTCATCTAAAAAGAAAGATAATTCTTCATAAGTTTCTCTAACAGCTTAAAAATAGCTTCATTTTCGACATATCAACTACACACTTACTCGTACAATCACGTTGGCGAACGCCATAGTGAACCATAGTGACAAACGCTGACAATGGTATGTCATCGATGACTGACAATGAATTTTCTTTGGTGTCATACATGACTTGTTAAATTAATTATCCAAGTTTTCATAGATGACAGATGTGGATTTTGTACTGCAGGCGTCCATTTATTAGTGAGTCCTAATAGACAATATAATCGAGATTCATTAGTGATTTATTCGCTAACGGAAAGGTTTAACTGATAAAATACTACCATCGTTCAGCATGTAGTCGACTTATAACACACAATGTCGCTGAATTTCAGGATGTAGTCGACTTATAACAGACAATGTCGCTAAATTTCAGCATGTAGTCGACTCATAGCAGACAATGTCGCTCAATTTCAGTCTTGTTTAGTATGGTGACATTACAATGACGTTGAAATTAATGGCTCGAATTTTTTTTCCCCCGTTACTCCTCTTGGGGGAATATGGCTTCCACAAAGCATTTCCATCTAACACAGTTTACAGCTGTTGACTTTGCCTCTTCCCATGTTAGGTTGTTCTGTCTCAGTTCTTGGATAATTGTGCGTCTCCAGGTGTTTTTATGGTCGACCACGATTTCTTGAGCCTTGAGGATTCCACTCGACTGACATTCTAGTGATATTTTCTGTACTTTTTCGGGTTGTGTGATCGATCATCCCCACTTTCTTTTTCTTATCTGTTTTAGTATGGTTCCTCATTTCATTGAAATGTTCTCTCAATCTCTGTGTTTGTGCATCATTGTTCGTTATTAGTGTACCATTTTTATCAGCAACGGCATGGTTCCTATTACACATTGGATTAGTGAGATATTTGATCGTCTGGTGTAGTTTTCTCATATTATTCTGGCCAGCTGCTTCTTCTGCCGCTGTTGCCAGTCGTTCCAGAAACTTTCTTCTGTCTCTTCTTGCAGCTTTCTTTACTTGTTTCGACAGCTGATGGTATTGCTGCCTCAAGGTATTGTTGCTATTCAGCTGCAGTTTTAGTTCCCTTCTTTTAAAAAACTGTTTCCAAGTGTAATCTGATATTCAAACTCTTCTATTTGGTTGCACTACACAGAGTGTTTCCTCCGCGACTTGATTATATATATTACATTTGATATCTTCCCATGAGTGACGTTGGTTTGTTGGTAGCCGTTCACGGATTGCCAAGGTTAATGCGTGCCTGCTTGCATCATTCTAGAGTTTTTGTAGGTAGAGCCGTTTTCGCCTTGTGTGCCTGATGGTGTTTCTTTGACATTGTCGCTCGAGGATGTCCAAGTATACTTGTGTATTTCCTTATGCGATAAGATGGAGCCACCTATGACTAGTTGAAACGTCTGGCACAATTCTATTAGTCGCTCTCCATTCTTAAGCACTCATATTAATCAAGCCTTTCTTTTGTTTCGGAATTTTTTATTATTTTAAGGTGGTGTTTCTGTAAGAGAATCAAGTTGAACGCTTGTCCATTTATATGAAAAATACAAACTTAGTTTTTGTTTATGTTTTACATGACTTACAGAAACACTACACTAATCAACACAACTTGCTCTTGCTTCTGCACTAGTCCAGTAATAGATAATAGGTAACAGGAACAGTGTTTCAGTTACTGCGTTAGAAATAAAAAAGTTACGAATTTAATAAACTGTTCTCGTAAAATATATTTTGTATCTTTTTTTATATGTTATCACGTTTTTGTTTGTTAATAAGACATTAAATAAAACTTGTAATAAAATGAATAAAGAAAACTTTCGTCTTCTTTAAATATTGTTTATAAACAAAATATTCTCGAAAACACTTTTCTAATTTTGAATTAAGTTTGATAAAGCTAACGAGAAAATTAAATAGAAAACAGAATCATTTCTATGCAGCATCCTAAAATTAAATAATATTATATTTTTGGTAAATATATGTTTTTTTTATTTTTAAACATAAGCCAATTTTATTTTATTTTATTTTATTTATTTTTTTGAAAAGTTCTAAGTCCAACAATACTTATTAATTTTCGTTTTCATTGTAGTAGTTTTTTGTATTTAAATTGTATTTTTTTAAATAATTCTTTTTTTTAAATAAATTTGTTATAAAACATTTAGGGGATTAATGAAGGGTAAATAAGTTAATTTAAAAATAGTCAACCACCACCGATCATATGATGTTTGTTATTAAACGGAAATCAATTTTATGGGGGGAGGGGTTGATGTATTAGAGTATATTATTACTATTCAAACAAAACTTATATATGTTAAATGGCACGTTTTGACTTAAATTGTCTTTTTTATTTTGTTTTCTTTTATTTTAACCTCCAACTGGAAATATTTAGGATACACCCACTTATGCTTTTTTGCCCAAAATTTCTAAATTTTGATGATTTTATTTTTGACATATTGATTAAAAACGAAAGTCTTTTATTATTGTTATTGTTTCTCTTTAATATTATTGTTCTAGAGTTTAGTGGGTGTTTGTCTCTATGTGTATTCACAATGTATAACATTTGCATATTTCCAATAAAAAAAAAAAAATATTTTATTTTTGTATATCATTTTGAGTATGTCACTTTCAAAATATACATTCAAAACTAAAATTTGAGTCAGTTGAACTAAATGCAAAAACACAATAATAAAAGTCACTCAAGTTTTTTCTATAGAGTACATTCGTATTTTTCACATTTTCTTTGCTTTAATTCTTTTTTTTTCTAATATTTTCTAATAAGTTAGATATTAAACACCCATACACTTTTTTAGTTTTTCTTTTTGAGCAGTTTTTTTTTTTTTTTTTTTTTTTTGTCGAGTAGATCGCAGCACAAAGTTTTCACTCAATACTCAAGTAAATCATTTCGTCGACATTCAGTCAAAATTTGTCCTTTTCAAGACTTGTTGGTCGCTGGTGAAAAAAAACTTAAACAATCAGTAGTAGTTTGTGTTCGCTGCTGTCGTCTGTCGTGATCATTTTTGGTTGTTTTTTTCATTTTCGTTGACTTTATTCACAAAAGAAAGAAAAAAAGACAAATTTTGTTAATTTTCCGTTACAGAAATTGTATTGAAAAGTGTCAAGTGCCGCCAGATAAAATAAAAACTGGAATACTTGTAAACGGTAATATAGAATTCTATTTAAAAGGTGTAATAGTTTTTTTTTATAAAAATAAATTTAAAAAAAATCAAAAAAAGGAGGAAAACTCAATTTAGTATGTGTGAGTGTATTGGGAGTGCATTTATTTTCATTTAAAATATTTTTTTCTTTTTTTTCAAAACTGTCGTTACGCTCTCTGGTTAATTTTTAATTATTGATCAGTATATTGGCGGAAAAATTTTTTTCTTTTTTTTTTCTTTGTAGCTCTGCTACAGTAATAAGAAAAATTATTTCAAAAATAGATTTATTCTTCCTTATAAAAAATCAATTTATGATTTTAATTTTACAAAATTTCTTCAAGATAAAAGAAAAATGTAAATTTAATAAAAATATTTCATTAAAAAATATTTCAAAAAATGTTATGTAATTTTAAATAATTTTTCAATATATATAATGATGAATATTAAAAAATATATGTATATATGTATGTACATATGTACAATATACAATATAAAAATAACATACACTATACAAAAATAAATGTATGTATGGTTTTCGAATCCATTATCGACATTTCAATATTTTTGTAATAGATCAAAGAAAAAAGTTGTCTAGGACAAAAAGTCAAAATATATATGGTATATGGACGTATAGTCGTTGTATTTAGACATACATATTTGTCCTACATAAAAAAATAAAATAAAATTTTTCTTTAATCTCTTACAAAAACGTCAAAATATGACAACGTTTCTATATAGAATTTAAAAATTCTTTAATATTTTGTCAAATTCTGTTTAATATTTGAATTTTTCCGTATTCAGATTTAAATGCATGTTTAAATTACTGTGTTGTATTACAGGATTATTCATTCTTCGGGTAAACACATAAAGCTATGATTTTAGTTGCCATTATATACAAAATACTATAACATTTAAATGATCGCCAATGGATTGGTTGCAGCAAACAATCATTTTTTGCCACACGACATCACGACATTATATGTCGGCTTCTTTCCTTTTAGCGATGACTACTTGTGGGCTGTTCTCACACCTCTGCTGTTCAAAGTTACCGGTAGATGCTCTTGGGGCTGTATTTGACGTTTTCACCTTTTCAATGAGGGCTTTTCTGGCAATTTCCAGAGCCTCTTCCTTTGACTTTTCAGTTTTGATGGCTTTTTCAAAACATCGTCTATCAAATGGCCTAAAATTTTTTAGGAATCAATATGCATAATCTCTCCCACAAGAAATTAAAATGCAATAGAAGATAGAGGGGCAATATCCTACTATGACACCTGTGAGTTTCAGTTTTTATCATCGCATATGAATGCAGGAACCTACAATAGCGTTTCGAAAACGACTTTTCTACTTATGGGAGAATCTGGCAAAACTTATTTAGAAATCTAAAATGTTCCAAACCATACAGTCCGATCCGTCAAAGCGTGGATTCAGAGCAAAAAATTCGATGTCTGGAGATGGGTGGCTAGGAAAGTGTACGAGTCCGCACAATAAAATGGAATTAATGGAAGGAGTCTAACACACTTGGTCCACCATTTCATTGAATTATGTTGAAAAACTACAATTCAATTTCCAATCGAATTTTCAAGGTTATTTCAAACAAATAACAAATAAATGTGGGACCTCCACATTACTAATTATCATTAATACTATTTCAAATATAGTATTTGCTATATAGTGGCTTAAAATACTTATATTTGATAGCTCTATCCTGAAGGCCAATTTTTTCAATACGTTTTTAGTATGGTTTATCTTTAAAAATAATTAAAATACTATTTTGAATAGTACAGCAGTTATTATTGTTTTATTTTAAAGAAAATTAATAGAAGTTTACTACATAGAAATTTTAAAAACATATCTCAATTGGTTCAGATAATATTTAACACTAACCATCTGTAAAAGGGGGGCTATCTTGATGATGCTCAGTGTATATAGATGGCTTTTACCAGGTGTATATTGTTTAATTTCCATTTACCCAATATTTCCCATTTTTTGGCTGATGTGGATGGATAACGGAGCTTTAATTGCTGTTCTCCACATATAAAAAATTTCATATTAAGTATGAATGAAGGAAGGAAGGTACCACGCTAACTTGTCCAATCTCGTTCATTTTTTGACTTTAAACGTGCTCAAAATATAATGAATTTAGTTGTATAAGAGTTAAGTACCAGGCCCTCTTGTCCAATTCCTCCCTACTTTTAACTGCTGATTTCTATTAACATGAAATTAATCAGACCAAATTCTGAAACTTTAGCTGTAACCGTTCTTAAGATACACTAAAATCAATATCTACCTTGTATGGGAGGCACAATGATCGATTCCGCCCACTTTTCGACTGATAATTTGTATTGACTAAATTTGTATGGGCGTGGCACTGCCCAGTTGGAATTTTTGAAATTTATATAGCCTATACTTCCTTCCAAATATACAGAGAGATATTGTAAATATTTCAAGAAAATCGGTTCAGCCGTTTAGCTGTTTATAAGGCACAAATAAACAAACATACATATATACAAACACATATTTATTTTTACATATAAGATATAACGCTCCAAAATATCAATAATTTTCATCCTGTTGAAATTACAAGTTCCCAAACTCTATCTTATTGATTTTTGAAAACAAAAATTCATTGAACCATTAATATTAATGAATAATGAACCGATAATGCTATTAGCTAGTAATCCACACCAAAAATAAAAGCTTCGTTATACTAAACAAGATTTAAGATTAATATCCACGATTTGAACATAATCAACATTCCTTGAACATAATCTTGTTAATGCCGATATGCCAAAACTTCTTTGTTAACAGAAATTACTACTAAATAATACTACTCGTAATATCAATAATTTTGCTAAAAAAAATTTTTAACATTTTTATTGCCATGAATTATAGGTTAAAGCATAAAAAATTTACCAAAACACTACTTTCTTTAAAAAACGTAATAATAGTCCTCCCACATTTATTTCAATTTTTTGTGGGATTATTTTTTAAAAATTTTCTTTTACCATTAACATTTGTTTAATGCTTTGAAGTTTTGTGGCCTCAATTTTCAAAATAATTTTTTTTTTATAGTTCTCAACTGGGCTTGTCATCGAAAATTTTGAATATTTTCCAAAAGTTTTATTAGACAGATAAAATCATGTAAAGTCTCCGAATACTTAAATTTATTAATTGAATTTCACAACAGGCATGACGGTTTAAAGTACATATTCGAAAAATCTGTAAATTTAAAAAATTTTTAATACAAATATTAATTATGTTTTCTAAATCATAAACGAAAGAGTGAAGTGAGTAATCCTTTCATTACAAATTGTTGATTATAAAATTGTTGTAAATAATTGTTAAGAATGTATGAAATATTATACGAAATATTTTTAATAATAACTAATACGCTCATACATATGCACATGTGTAAACACACTCGCAGAAAATTCAAAACAAAAATTTTAAATTTTAATTAAAAAAAAATTTTAAGTGTTAAATTGGAAAATCTTTTGCCTTGCACACTCGTTTATATGAACAAATATTTAACAATATTCTAAATCCATCAACGCTGGAAACTAATAAATTAAACAGATTTTCTCATTTCAAGTGGTGGGCGCCCACAGCTAAACGTATCGAATGTAAAAATCACATACAAGTGGTTCAAGTAAAAGTGCAAAAAAAGAAGGAAAAACGTTTGGAAGGTTAAGTTTGAGTGTTATGGAAATACGTATTTGTAAATGGATTGAATATTTCATTAAATCTTTAAAAATCGAATAAAACACATTTAACATTTTTGTTTTTTTTTTATTATTTTACAGGCTGTCGAAAGTACTGAAGAATTTGCCGAATACATTGAGGAACATACTAAGGTTATCAAAACCACCACAACACAGGTACAGATTGTTTTACAAAATTTTTAATGAATTAAAAATGAATTTAATAGAATAGTAAGACAATTTAAACGAAAACAACTATACGCGTGGGTAGTGTGAAAAGTAAATGTGTAGTCTCGTTAAAAGAAAAGAAACTGTTTTAATTTTAAGATTAAGCCATAAAATCAAACTTTATTAGAAATAATTGTCAAAGAAAATATAAAAGATTTTAATGTACAATTAGTTACAAATATGATAGAAAATTGAAATTGTAAACGGAATAGAGCATAGATATTTAATGGCGGAAAAGCAATTAAAAAATGTTTAATGACAGAGGAATTTTAATGGTGTTAAACGAAATTCACAAAATTACAGTCAGAATTTTCTGTGTAATTAAAAAAAAATAAATAAATAAATAAATACTTTAAATTATGTATGTGTTTAATAACATATATTTGCTTATTTATGACAAATAAAACTTAGAATTTAGTAATATTTAGTAAAGTTTTTAAAAAGATCAAGGAAATAATAGTCTTATTTATTGAAAGCCTATAATGTAGTTGCAAATACGAGTAGTTAATACATAGCCTATAAAAGTTGCATGCAATAATAGATAGTTTCAACATCTCTGTATGACTTTTTGGTTTCTCAAATAAATAATTTAAATTTTTCTTTAAATTTATAAACAATTTTTTATTAAATATAATGCGAGTCATAAGATTATATTAAAATATTTATATTTTTGATTAAATGTAAATCCAAAATTTTGATTGATTGTGACTTCATTCACAATACTCTTCATTATCAGTAAAGTTTTCCATATTAAATTATTTACACACCATCGGCGGATAACACCATGAGCTTGATTTACAAGATAAGGACCTAGATTCAGTTTCAAATACTTATAAAATAGATATCTATATTATTTTAATTTTTAAAATTTAGTTTTTACACCAGAATATGCACTAGCTTATCTGGGTGGATTTATGCGACCAAGAGCAAGAGCCAGCTATCAAGTTATTAATACCGGACCAGTCGATCGTCACCAGTCTGTGGAGAAGGTATTAATACCCTTCTCGCTGGTAGTGTGTTAAGGAAAACAGGGGATTAATTACAGTTTCCTTTATTCGATTTATTGGCCCTATAATATTCGATAGCATTTCTATAAAGCGCTCTATCGCTTTTGGGTTTTAGTTTCATATCGCCCTTAATGCCCTTTAAACGTGATCATTTGGTCACACAAGATGTTGATTATGATTTTTTGACAGCCCACACTTAAACAGTATTTTTCTCATTCTCATAAAAGAAAAGTGTGTACTATTAGACTACAAGAAAAACCACACAGTTAAGTCAGAGTACGAAATTCTCAGTTTACCTGGGGACAAACTACTGCATCTAATATCAAATGAAATTTTATTCAATTTTAAAATAATTGACATTTTCTACCTTTTGTGTTAATATTCCACTCATGAGTATTCATGAATATGAGTATTGGCTTGACCTAATAATCAGTATTCAAATGTTCATATTCGAATCATACTCATTTTGCATCGTCTACGCACCATGACAAAGATGAGTATGAATCAATAGCGTCATAAATGTTGATAAGTATGAGTATGATGAGTACTTCAAGCCTATAATACCTATAAATGCCTATGAGTAGTCATTGCAATGAGTATGAGTATAATAATTTATGAGTCATATTTTCAATATTCATTGCTGATCTTTGGTTCGCATTTTTTATGGTCACTTCACTAGCGCCGCTAAGTCGCGTCCTGGGTCTACTTACAATACTATACTTACTTAAAATAATTATACTTTCGTAACCCTCCTTGAGATGTCAGCCAATTTAACCTTAATCTTAAAACCTTAAGCTCACTCCTTGTGGTATTCCATGTACAGAACAACTTGACTTGATGCTTGTATTAAATATTATCTTCACGTCCTTCAGAATTTTAACCGATCTTCGGACCTTCGCGTGTGTAAACTAAAAGCTGTGTTAATTTGTATTTGTTATGATACTATCAAGGTAGCAAAATGACTAAACGATGTAAATTGGTGTGTAGCTCAGAGTAATTGTTTGGGGGTTATTTATGTTGATGCCCACTACTTTTGTCTTGGGAAATTTTCCAACATCGTTCAACATTCCAGTTATGTCCGTACGTTTATTGGCGAGGTAATAGATGTCGTGAGCGTAATCAAGATCAACAAGTTTGCCGTCTATTCCCCACGTAATTATCCTGCTTTACTGAGGTACCTGCAACATTAATGCATCAAGGACTACGTTTAAATGCAACGCGGTGGCACGCATTTTCGCCGCACGCTCTTGAGAACTCTTGCTTCTAACTTATATTTTCAAATCGGCTTACTTGTATACAGAAATACTTCATACTGAGTCGATCCTTAGCCTTCTCTTATCTTAATTCCGCGGATGTTAGCCGCAATATCGCCCTTAAAATTCAATAGTCGATCTTTAAACTGCTGCAGGAATAGCTAGATGGAATACTACTGCGGGATCGATCCTTCAAATGTACTTAATTTGGATTTACATTGTAACATGACTTTCTTTGTCAGTCTAATCTGAATAAACATTTGGTTTTGTTAATAATGCACACTTGCTTGGAAAATTATTAAAATAAATATAATAAAAATGACAAAGAAGCATCAGAAGTTCCATTAAGTATTAATTTCGGATATTTGATAAAGATTAATAAATTGCAAAACAATAATATTACAACAACAATATTACAAGCCATCAGACATATTCACACTTAGAACACAATTATATACATATACAAACTTATAAGATTTCCTAAAAAATATAAGAATTTTTTCAAGTATTTCAAGTTTCAGATTCAAAGTCTAAAAATATGAAGTAAAAAGTGGTCATAAACTTTAATGGGGGGAGAAAAATAACCCATCGGACCAGGTATTAAATAAAGATGAAACAACTATAAAGAGTATATGCTGTGTACTATGTCGCCTTAAAGTTATGTCATGACATTATTGTAAATGAAACTTATATCATGTGATTGTCTCATAGTTTTTTTTATTTTTATTTTTTTTTTAATTTATGAGTTTAAAAAACCAGTTTTTGTTAAAATTTTCATAGTGCCTTAAATCATAGATTTAATATGTCTTATCACACTTTTTGTAATTTAATGTATATAGTAATGTATGTATGTACATGTTTGAAATTCTAGTTTAACTTATCACACCACCCCCGTAACATAATTTTTGTGTGTAAAGAATGCCATTTTTTATACTTACTTTTACTACTTAAACACAACTAAATCATATTCCCTTTGAAAATTTCAGACCACTGGACATTTAGTCAACGGAAAAGATACACCATATCGTACGGTTGCTTTTGAAAAATTCCCTGTACCCACCACTGGAGGAATCGTTGTTGGTAAGTGTAGTACTTTTTATATAAAAAGAAATGAATTTAATTAACAAAATACATAAAAATTTATTAAAAACATGAAAAGAGACAATAATTTTTTAATTACACATAATTATAATTAGCGAAACACATAAAAAAAAAACGAAAAGTGACATTAAATTTCAAACAAATTTAACGTGCAAATGGCAAATAATAATGACAAAAAACAAGCCATCAGTCTGACACTAAGGTGTCAGTCACTTTTGCCACCAGGCATATAATGCATTGTGATGATTTGTCGCCAAACACGACTACATATTAGCAGCATCAATTTCAAATTTTTAAATGGATGACAGGCAAATGAACATGTTAATTTTGTTTTGTTAATTTAATGGGATGAACAAAACAAAAGCAAAATATGTACATACGTGTGTATGTATGTAGATTTCATGCGTAAATAAATAATTTTGTTTTAAGAAAAACAAACATATTTTTTCAAAATATTTTCAATTTTGCCTAATGAAAGTAATTGTTTTTATTTATTTTATTTTTTTTTTTTTTTTTTTTTTTTGTTTGCGAATAACGCAAAAAACCACACTCGTTAAGAGGTCATTGAAATATTTAAAAATTCGTTTTAAATTTGAAAGTTTTGAATAATAAATGATAAATAAATAATCAATTAATAATAAAAATTTATGTTTTTTTAACAAATATTAAATATATGATTTTACTGAAAAAATAGAACATTTTCCTTATTTATGTATGTATGTCTTCTAAGATAATGACATTTTAACAAATTTTAAAAATTTTTATTTATATTTTTATTACTTTACCATGCTACGAAATTTTCATGCAAATATTTTTAAAACAAGTAGTCGTCCTCTAAATAATTAAATCTAAGAACGCCCGAGTATTAACTTGCAGTTTTGTGATCTTATTTAAATAGATCTAATAATAGACCTAAATTTTATTAAATTTTTAAGAATTTTTATTGTTAATGGAATGTGTTATGTTAACCTGTAATTGCCCTAGCGTAGTTGGATGATTAGCATTAAACTTAAACTTTAAGCACCCCTAAGGAAAATGATCAAGATACATACTTCAAATCACATAATCTTTGAATAATTCGATGGTTTCTTGAGCTGAACATGGCAAATAGTACAATATTGTTGAAATCACAAGGTTAAGTCTGATTAATAAGAGAGTGTTCAGACACGCCGTCTGAAGTCGAGAAGTAATCCAGAAAGAGCCAAAACTTTCGCCTAATAAATTACACCAAGTAGTTAATTTATTTCCCACATATCATTCATTGCTTAGTTTCAGTTTAATTAATCAGTCGATTTTAAGCTAAGTAAATTGTATGTAGAACTCTCCACTTGGCCTGAGATTTGCAAAAATCGATGCTTCGCTAATACCGAAGAATTTTCGAAACAATAATATTTTAAAAACTGTCATAAAAAATAAAAAACAAATGTTCACAATAGTGAACTATTAGCGAAGAGGACTCGAAACTAATTTTTGATGTCCCCATAACAAAAGTTTATTCGCTAAATTCTCGCCAAATATTTATAAATGATATTAAACTTTTGCTTTTGCCGAACAAAAAAGCTTAACAAAGCATAGAGCATTGCTGTTCATTTCATAAGGCATTGGTCCCTCCTCAATACGCATTTCAGTCGTCACTGAAATAGCAACAAATGAACATGAGTTGCAGGTATATGCCGAATTTTTTAATTGTTTTTTAACTGGAGTACTTATTTATATTTTTATGTAAGATTTTATTATTTAAATAAAAAATAAATTTATACAAATACAGATAATAATGCTAATTACCATTCAACTCAACTGCTAGAGCTCAATTCTCCTGCACAAATATATCTTTACTTTTAAACATCATTGCCATTCAGCGTTGTCAATTGTGCAGTTTTTTTAAGCATTGAGCAGTTTAAAAGTTTTTTGTTTAAAAATAAGTTTTTCTATAACAATTTTGAAATTAAGAATTTTACTACATTTACTTAAATATAACTGTGGTGAGGTTTACTCGTACCTTTTTTAATGTAATTATCAATTTTTGTGACCACTTATCACAAGGAAGGAATTAACATTATAAATAATATAATTGTTTTAGCAAAATAACAGTAGGATCACATTACATACTAAATACGTAAGTACGAGCGTATGAGTGGTATGTACATCTGCTTCACTAATAATATATCACTCATACGTAAGTACAAATGAAAACAAGAGCTAACTTAAAGAAAAGGTTAGCACCACTGGATGTAGCATACTCGAATCCGTTTTACCCGCTGGGTGACCCGATTGTCGGAAAAAAAGTGTAAAATACGAGCACAGTGTCAATATATCATATTACTTAGGTACAATCACATTTAATTTATTGTTTTGTATGTTCTCTAAACCGAAATCGAGTGAAATTGGTTTAATTTTCAAATCAAACGAGCAAAAAAATTTTACCATATATTTCTAACTTACTTAGTTACCTTTCAAATAAGTTCTTTGATTAACTAAAGATTAAAATAATTGGCGCATTTACGTATATATTTGTAATTTTTTCAGTATATGCAGTTTTATCACTTGAAAATCAGTTTTTTTTTAATTTCCAGTGTTTCTAAAAAAATATGGCAGCAAGTAAACAATTTCACTTGTTTGTAGCATGGACAGACAAAATAAACGCAACACTGAAAGTAACGGCAACAATAGAAAAGAGAAAAGTCTTCGTTCTCGAATTCTTGCCAAACTATTAAAAACGAATGTTTGGTGATATCAAAATGAAATAATTAAAAATATTATTACTAATGTTTAGTGATGTCATTAAAGTTGTTCGCTTGGGATATTGCTCAAGTTTCAATGTTGATATCACAGGCATACCTTCGAGATCGAAAGATTTGCTGCCACAAACTGAGCGACGAGTCAACTCTATGAGTCTGCGTCGTTTAGCTTCCAATAGTTTGTCGAATGTTTTATCAGCGAAATTTTTGCAAAAATTCGAAGATAATTTAATATATTTAAGGAAATTTAATAGCGGAAATCACTTTTTGTTGTAACTTTGCAATTTACTACATATGCTCTGAATTTCAGCAACAAAGAAGTTAGTGAGTGAGTTTCTTTTATGGAATCTTTAACAAATTAAAAATATATAAAAAACAAAAACAAATATTTTATTTTAATTTTTGTCAAAAAAAAAAAAATTCTAATATATTACTTATTTTACACCTATACCTGTCTTTACATGATTTTTTACACGGTATCGTTTGAAATTTTGCCACCGTGTAAAAACCGGTTTAAGTGTTTTGGGTTTTGGTGCTCAAGCGGGCCTTCTTGATGTGACTGTATAGAGGTGAAGAATGCCTGCTGGCGATCTTTACTTAGCATTGCATTTTACCACGGAGGGTGACATTTCCGAAAAATTATTCCTTTACAGCTTCGTTCATATTACATCTGAATATCTTAAAAGACTTCATAGCAATTCTCCGATTCGTATCATAGAATTTTTGCATATTTGCATATTTTTTCTTACGGTAACAGGTAGTAGAGTAGTTTTAGGCATATTGATTTCCTTCAAATATTTTTAAAATCCTTCAGCAATTTGAAACATTCATATACATTTACTTTTTAAGATATTGACTACATATACGAGTATCTGGTTAAAAATCTTTTGAAAATATTTAAAAATAAATATTTAATTGAAAAAGAAGGCAAAAAACAACATTTTCACAAATTGAATTAAATTTAGATTTAACACAACAGCATGCAATTGGCGCAAATCAATCAAAATGTTAAACGAGTTTTTTTTTGTTTTTTTTTTTTTTTTTTTGTAATAAATTCTTTATTAAAACTAAACGCATACACACAACACATTCAAATCAAATCAAATACGATTACCAATGAAAGGTAAAAAAGAAAATTTGTAACGAATTACAACAGATTATTATTGAAGGAAAGGAATCAAAAATTTAAAAAGAAATGTTCATCATCCTCATGATCTTCAACATACATTTGCACAAACAAGAGCACATGTCCAAACACAAATACGAATGATAAACAAATTTTTAAATTTGAAATTTATTGTAAGGCTGTGCTATTGCTGGCTGGCTGGTTGCATTGCATGTACGAGTATGTATGGCAGCATGTAAAACATGGTTGAGTATTTGAAAAAAAAATAAAAAAATTGTATGTTTCAATAGGATTTTTTTTTTTTTTTTTGTTCTTAAAGAATAAGAAGAAAAATATTAATGAAATGCATCATTAAATTTAGATCACTATTTGTAGATGAATGTAAATCATTATAATTTTTTTTCAAAATTTCTCTTCTATACTCGTTTAACAGCACCACTGTTTCCTAACATCAAATCGTCAAAATTAAATTAAAAAATATTTTCTGCCTTTTTATTGAAATTTGTGGCTGAGCAATAAGATTTTCCAGGGGTAATGTAATGAGGCAACCAAAAATAAAATTCTTTCTAGCCTAACCACATACACACACATACTCGTACATAGATTTCTTAGGAAATTTTTTATTTCTAATTTAATTCTTATACGAGTACTTTGTAGATGTTTTTTTTTTTTTTTTTTTGATTATTTCTATATATTTTTTTTTTTTTTTTTTTTTTGTCAAATGTCATGCTAAAATGAAAAATCAATGCAACAAATGTTCGGGCGCATACAGAGAAATCCATCTAAGGAACGACAGATCATTTAAAGTAAAACATCATCAAAAGAAATTAGGCGCTGAGCGAGCGAAAATCAAACCCCGTACACGAATATACACTTTTATTGCTAATCATATGCGGTGTGTAGTGGAAACCTATTTGTGTTTTTGTTTTTTTTTTTTCTAATTTAATAAATTTTATACGATTTTGAAATTTGCCATGATTAGTTGCGGTTTGTTGGGAATTTTTTTGTTTTTGGTTTATACGCTATTTTTGGCCAATTTAATGACTGCCAATTGGCGGTTCCATTATTTTTTTTTATATGTATAAACATGTAATGCATTTGTTTTATCCATCAAATTGTGAAATTTAGTCTTTAGGAAATTTCAATTTCTTTTAATTATTTTTTGAAAATTTTTCATAAAATTTGTTTTTTTTTTCGTTTTGAAAACCATCATAAATCATAAATTTAATTAACATATTTGTGTTTCTATATTTTTACTAAAACAAATGTTGCATTTTTTCTTCAAAAATTTTGAAAAAAGAATTTTAATACTCTAGAACAAATATAATTATTATTGTATTAACGACATTAAACACCGTTTTCGTTAATGATATTCTCATTAAATGTCTTAAATTTTTGTTTTTTTTTTATTCTTATAAAATATTTTAATAAAAAAAAAAATTTTTTATTTTATTCAAATCGAATGCATCATCAATTTTTATTGCAATTTTTTTGAATTCATTAGGAAATGGTGTCTGTCATAATCTTGTCTACATCATAACATGTTGTTTATACAAATTAAAAAAAAAATACTTTCAGTATGATATTTTGCTTTCAAAATGTAACAACAGGTGCAATTTAAACTTGATTTTTAAATACTCGTACCCGTTTGAAGAAACAATCAAAGAATATTTTTAATGGAAAACAAAATATTCCTATTTTATAGAACATTTAATACAATTTTTTTCCAATTATTTCAGAAAGTAGTTTTACAGCTCAACAAAATTTTGTTTCAAATCAGCTTAACAATAATATTTGAAATCTTATTATTATCAGATTCAGTATTGGAAATTCATAAAAGTGTCGCGAAAATCATATGTAATCGGTTTTATGTTGTATTCAGAATTGTTACCAGTACTTGTTATCGTAGAATACGAAAAATAGAAAGCGAAAAATGGCTTGTGTCAGTGGAAACAAGATACCTGAGAAATATGTGTATCACATATGGTGGTTCTACAACTGAATTTTCAACGCAGAGCTTTACCCGACTGGAATTCGCATAAAATGCGTATCCGCTCTCGAACGAGTGGCGCACAGCGAAGAAGATTATTGAATGAAAAAAAAATCTGTTAATGAGTCTAGCGAAAATCGTAGCAAATTTAAGAATTTTTAAACGGTACTATACGCCACCTAAGCAGTGCAAAACCACCTGGAAGACTCACCCTTTAGCCTCCGTTATATAGCGATTAAGATCATAGTAACGGAATAGTTACAATAATTCGTTCAAATTTGAACTTTGCAAAAATCTTAATTGAAGTGGTTACAACGTTTCGAACGATATATTCAAGACTAAAGATCCATAAAAAGTTAATTTCAATTGAAATGCCTATAGCTTCAGCTATAGGCCGCAATCCAACCGGATTTAATTGGGTATTATATTTAAAAAAACCCGGATGGATTTTGTATTTAAAGGTTTTCGTAGTTTATTTACAACAAAAATAGGTGTAATTTAAATGTTGCGACTACAAATTTACTTGATCCTTTTTTAACCTCCATCTTTTCTCCACCTCTGAGCCAATTTCTAAATCGAGGTCTCAGAAAAACTTTTCATCTTTTAAAAAGCCGGTTTTGTATTTCTTCGGTGATATGGTAAATGATAATTGCATACCTCTTTATACGGCCGAGATAGTTTCTGAAAATGTAGGCCGTAAATCAAATAGGTGTTGCATTTGCTTCGCTTACACTTTTTTTCCACCTTCCACGTTTTTTTTAACTGTAGAATGAGGTAACTTGCGCTTAAAGCGAATGTGTTACTTGTGAATATATTATAACCGTCGCAACTTTCCAAAAAAAAACCGGGTTTTTGCCAACCCTCCCTTACGCACTTTTATTTCTCAATTTTCTTCTATAATTCCACAGATTTTATCGACTATTTCTTGCCTGACAATCCCTTTTAGGCGATCTGAACGTTGGGCTTCATTTGAGCTGCTACAGACACAACGAAACTCAGACAACCACCATTTCTTTTGTTTCGACAATGATTTTTTTACATTTTCCTTAAAACTAAATGGGTCGTTTGCATTAAAAGAGTTATGAAGACCAACTAAAAGACTTAATCTTTAAAAAATTCGAGTAAAGTTTCCACGAGCATTGTTGCTTTGTCACATAATTATTTAACTACCCTCGCATATCAAATTTATACGTTTCAAACGTTTTAAAATGTTGTTAAAACATAAAAAAAACAACAAAAATCGTAGCACACATATATTTTGCAATAATATTTCAATCAGTTTTAATTATCTTCATATATTTTTTGATAAAAATATTTCTTAAAGCTTAAAATGCAATATTTCATTAAAAAAAAAAATCAAGAAAAAAAATACAAATTAAAATTTAACCCTTGCCTCCTACCTCTTAAAGAAATTCTGCTCTAATAATTTTAATTTTTTTTATTTTTTATTTTTATTTCCTTCTAATGATCGATAAACGATTGATGACGATCTGTATATGTTATTTGCACCTTGTTGCGATATATTTTTTATTTTATGATTTTTTATACGCAAAATTTTATTATTATTAAATAAATCACAAAATTATTTACTCAAGAGCTCGTGGACAACAAAAATTTGATGTTAAAAAATATAAATAAAATTTAAAGCAAAGAGTTTTCGATATATTCATGCAAACATACATGTGTGTATGTATATGAGGTGATCTTTTTAGAGAAAAGCATAAATTTCGAAATTATTAATAAAATTTTCGACATTTTCCACCACATGGACAAGTGCTTAGAGAAATTGGAAAAATTGTTGAATTTTTGTTACAATTTTTGTGCAGAAAAGGCGACAATATTGCTGAGCATTAATAATGGTTTGAACGAAATATTTAAGAAAAATGAGAAAATTTGAATTTTTCCAATTTAAAGCTTTTTTATATATTTTTCTGAATATTTCGAATGTGCAAAAGTATATTCGTAATGAACTCAAAACACAACATTCACAGAAAGAAATCAATGAAAGCGAATAAAAATAATTTTCGCTGATTTATTTAAAATACACCTAAACGCACTCTACAATCATCATTGGAATGAAAAAAAAGCAAAAAAAAAGATTTGAATGTTGAGGTCTTTTCTTTCTCCGAGTAAAATGCTGCCTATTGGATGGTGCTGCAAATACAGCTATTAACAGCAAAGCAGCGTTAATAGCATCGTCACTAGTTGCTGCTGCAAAACGGCCCAACATTATTAATTTGCTCCCTCGCTTTATACACACACACAGACACATATAGACACACATTCACTCAGGAGGTTCGAAAATCTTTAAACGAGATCGATTAATAGATGGATAGATAGATAGACCCTAAAATCAATTTGGAATTACGAAAGCTCAATTGAAAACGGGACGTGAAAACGCTTAGACATATTAACGGTCTATAATTGGAGAATAAAAATTATTATAATTTAGACCATAAATAAAATATTCTAAAAGAAAATCAATTAAAAATCCTACTAAAGAGAGTTACAACAAAAAAAAAATAATAAAGGATTTTTAAGGATATATATTACTAAGAGTGAAATATAAAAATTAAATATAAAAAAGCTTTAAAGCAATTGAATAAAACAAATCGTATATTAAATTAACAGTGTCTTAGTTTAACTATTACGTAAAATCAATGCAACTTTCAAGTGTTTAAACAAATTGTAAAAAAAAATAATTTAAACATTTTTAACGAAAATAAAATAATTGAAAAAAGTGTGAGTCTCCTCATTATAAAGAAATTTGCAACAACTCTTTTTTTAATTTGAAAAAATATATAAATTTACAAATAAAAAAATATTAATTATTATCATTACCTTTGTTTATTTATATATTTTTTTAATTAAAAAAAAAATTAATTTAAAATCGTTTTATTTGAATCCCCATATAATTTTAATCTAATATTTTAAGTGTCTTTTTTTGTTAAAACTTTTTATATATATGTGTGTGTATTGTGTGTCTTTTTGTGTAAATATTTATAAAATACATATTAAATAATAAAAAAAAAAAACTAAAAATAAATATTAAATATTTCTATTAATAAACTACAAAAAAAAAAATACAAAATAAAACTTAATTCACTATGAATTTTGGTTGGTATGCTGATAAACCAGAAGCTCCTGAAGCTACTTGGGAGGATTTCTCTTATCTATATCATCCCAAATATTATAAAGTAACTGTCTCGGAACGTGATCACATCGAAAAAACACAATTTTATTATAACGAAGCTCTTATACCAGAGAATGAAGGCATAAATAATTGTGATTTTTTACCATTAAATTTTAAATCAGGATTTTATATTATAACCCATCAAGGTAAAGTTCTTTTCTTCTTCTTCTATCCAACACAAAACTTAAATTGAAAGTAGTTTGAAAGTATTGTGTATGTGTAGTATTAGAGTATATAGTAGTTCGAGTAAATCCTTTGAATTAACAAATTAGTATAAATAATTTTAATTAAATTGTAATTTAACTTTTTGTATAAAATAAAAATTTAACAGTCAAAAACTAATTTAAAGTAGAATTTTATTTACAACAATTTCTGAATATAGTTCAATAGCTAAAATTTAGCCTCTAACCAACTCTCTTATTATAAGGTCTATAAGCCTTGCTACAGACTTTAATAGTGACAGTGAATTTTTTTTTTTTAATGTATTTTTAAGTCAGTAATCTCATAGTTTTTAATACCACGTTCAGACATAGATTTTAATTTAGTAAATTAATGTATAAATTGAGCTTTTAAATTCTGTGTTCACATATAGCTCAATTAAATTTGTTCAATTAGCATTTGGCAACAGAAAATGCTGACAGATTTTGTTAATAAAATAAATAATTAAACTCTAACTTTAAAAAGAGTGTAAAATTAAAAAAAAAAAAATTCTCAAATTCAATACAAAAAATTTATTTTTTTTATTTTTTTTTTTCCGTTTGACAATATATATTAAGTGCCGGTTTTTATTTATTTTAAGTAATAAAACCGCATTGTCTAAAATGGTATAAAATAAATTATTTTTGAATTATTCCTTTGTCAAAAATTAATGACTTATAAAAATGCCATTTAAAAATTTTTATGAATAAGGATTTTGCATACTGTATATGGTGTAACTTCTCACTGAACCTACTGCATACAGAGTTGCTACTCTTTATTCTGTGTACTTTACACATTTTAAATTCGACTCAATTAATTGGGCATTAATGTATTAATTGAGAAATTTAATAATTGCACTATTGTATGGTAAATTGAGCTCAATTGAGGCCTTCATTGCGCGAAATTGCTTAATTGGCAATCAAAGCTTATGTGTCTACATGATATAAGCTTCTAAGCTTAAATGCAACCTATATTATTTCTGCTAATTTTATGTACCAATTTGTAGCAGGCTTAACAATATTTTCCATAAATTAAAATGACTAGAGTTTGTCTGATTTCATTTAATATCATTTATAAATTCTAAATTTAAAATTTGAACTTTAACTTAAAAACTATTTGAAATCAAACCTAATTACGAGTATCTTATAGAAGAAAAAAAGTGTAAACCCTTATTCTCTAGAATTTGGTTCTTATTAAAACTGTACCAAATGCATTTAAAAATTTGTAAAAAACAATAAATAAAGTTATACAACGAAATCTAAAGGTACTCTAGAAGATCTAGAAGATCTGGGGGAGTAATATCATCTATCTATCATCTGTCTATCTTTGTCATTAACATAAATCGTGCGATAACCGCCAGCATTGAGTCCACAAGCCCTTCCACCAACCCAGTGTTCTTGGATAAGTAAGAGCGCCCAGTCTGCTTTGACAAGACGCAGGAGCAAGGCCGTTGACGCGGTCCTAGGCTGATGTAGGTTCATCTGGGTCACCCTTAGTCATAATGCCGCCGATCTTCGCATCCTGTGTACCATTAAGCTTGCGTTTACTTTAGCGTATGTGCGAGAAAAAGGGTTGATAGCCGAAGGTGAATCGATACCCGGGACTTTGTTTTCAATGTCTTGGTGCCAGTTAAGATAGATTTAGGAAAAAACTATGCGACAAAAATGAATGAAGTAGGAAGACCTGGGGAGGTTATATATTTTTTTTGATAGGTGCCATCGAGTACAATAAGAGTCGGACTTCTACAAAAACTAGAACTACAGTCAAGAAACCAGTTTTTTATGCCTTCATGCACTTATGTCTAAGCTAATAACTTAGCTAAAGAAAGAAGAAGAACATACCTTTCAAATGGTATATACTTCACTTAAGTAAACTTGTGGAATATATATAACGCTTTTTCATCCAATTTATTCCTAATTGTTCATGCTTACAGATGTTTGGAGATGTTCTTCTTCTTTCCATATCTACTGAAAATATTAAAACCAGTAAACATTTAGCTAACTTATTAGCTTATAAGATGATTTTTTTCTTATCAATGGGAAAGACTCAGTTGTTGTATTACATTGGATTAATCGGGGGTATGTAACAAAGATATTTGGTTTTTAACACACGATTTCCATAATACTCTATCTATCATGTGCAATACATCTTAATTCGTTAAAAGATTTAAATTTTTCCTTCGCTTCGGCAGACCAAGACAAATATGTCGTAAAGTAAATATTTGCTTTGATCTGTCCTTACTTCGTATGCCTTGCGGATTCCACTCTAATATACCTTGTGTGACATCTTAGAGGTCTCGTCTCAGAATATGCCCTAGCCAGCCACCCATATCTTCTTTTGCGTATTTCGATTTCAGTGCTCGTTGTATGGTAATATTCCATTATCTCCGTTTGCAATGCGATCGCCAAGCTCTAAAACACCGACCCATACACAAAAGCTATATTATATTTTACCTTGTAAAGGGTGTCCAAAATTAAAGTATAAATTTAATTTTAATAAAAAAAAACATTTTTGTCAGATATGTATCAAAAATATTTTTATTTCAGTTTATTACAAATAGGTTCCGTTTAAAAATAAAAAATTATGTCGGTCAAGTTACCCCCCTACTTGCCCGGCAGGCTCCCGAAGATCAGGCCTCAAAAGATCCATTGTTTCTCTTGCTGTGTGACAAGTGGCATTATCCTGTTGAAACTACATATTCTCTACGTCTAAATGAGTATAAACCATACCAATTCGCTAATTACATCCTTAAATCTTTTGCCATTTTCAATTCATGTTTTAACAATAAAAACACGTTGTGCCTTCATGTGACGTTTCATATTAACTAACCGGAATGTATTTAGAATCTGAAAATACAAATTTAGAATAAAAATTACAAGTAGAAAAAAAATGGCAGCAACATTAAAATGATACATTGATTATGGACACCCTTTACAAAGGTTCTGTAATAAAAAATAATATTTTGAAAAAAATACCTCGTTTGACAGTCAAGAAAATGTGATCAATCCAGAGGAACATATTATTATTGTTATTATCATGGATGATCTATTGGGCCAAACACTCAGAACCGTTAATAAACAAGCTGCAATGAATGATAATCACTCAGAAAAAAACCTATTCAATCCACCATAGAGTCAATATCCAAGAATCGATGACTGTCTGCTCTGTCCAGCAACACAACTTAAAATAGTTTCCAGTAGAAACTGTATGAAAATCGCAATGTCGCTGTGGGTAGCCGACGAATTCAATACATTTACAGAAAATATGTTCTATCGTCTGAACCTTCTCCTTCAGTAAGAGGTACCCGAGTGAGATTTAAAAGATGATATTTTTGGTAGAAATGTTCTGCGAGAAAACCAATAAAAAATACGAATATATCGTCATATGAAATCCAAAAATTCCAAAAAATTCGTAATCGACTTTTTGATTAATTATGATGCACTCTTTCGTAATACATATTCCCACGAATTTTTACACTTTTACAATTGACAGGATTGTTTTTATCAGCAATATTCAAAGCTTAACCTAAATGGCTTATTTGACATTTTAACAAGTTTTTTGTTTCTCTTGTAAAATTTTTGACTTTTTCTCTCTTGTCTCTTTCATATTTACATTACTTTTAAACACAAGTAATATAAAATCGTCATCACCACTATACCTTTGTCTCAAAAAACAATAATAATTATTATTCATACCTTCAGCGATTCACGGGCAATTATAGGGTCGTAACATATTTCGTCCACGTGTGTCTTGCAGAAGTTAATGCTTTTATCTGATTTCAAGTAGTGGACTTGACTTCTTCACAGAATCCTGTAAATTCCAGGGATTCCTCTTCATAATACGCGTAATTTGCCTTTTTATACAAACTTGAAGTGTCTTTTGTCATAATGAATTTATGATTATCGTCTCTGACCAAAATATTACAAAATGCGCCCTAAACAACGGTTGTTAGTTTTGTTGGGTTGCAATAGGTGTTGCACACGTTAAAATCAAAAAGGTTAGTATGATATCACTAAAAAATCGAAATATCTAGGTGCTCTTTTTCAAATGATTCCTTAAAATATATACCACTCACACGACTTGTACTCAAAAATAACTTTGTTCTCTGTTTGAATTACTTATATGAATTACTACATTCATACGGCACCTTTGTAATTCGTTTAGATGGTTCATCTTTTTTTCTTGTTGTTTTTATGTGTTGTTTTATTATTTGCTTTTATGAACATACATACATACATACATACATACATTCATACATACCTATGTTCCATAGATAATAGAATATATTTAAGAAAATAATTAATTACTAAAATTTATGATCCATTTTAAAATATAAAAAAATATAAAATTATCCAAGCAAGTAATTGTTTAAAACAATTGTTGTTTAACCAAAAGAAAAACAAAAATAAACTAAACAATAATTCAAATAAACTATGGCCAGAAAATATAAATCAACGACGCGTGCCAAATGTTTAAAAATCAACAAATCAAATAGATTTTTTTCGCTTTTTTTGTGAATCTTCTTAACCAATAGTTTTTGTTTTAAGAGAAAAACAAAGCAAAAAAATATAAACAAGAAATACAAACAAATTTTGTGTATAAACAAGACAAATTTCATGAAAAATTAGCCAAAGATTGAAAAACTATTTTTCTTTTTTTTATTCAATTTGAGATTAATAAAATTCGATATGCTAATGCTATAGGATCGTATGCGATAATGGATGTCTTTACTCGTAGTACAAAAACTAAAGTGATTTTGAATTTTGTGAAAAATTTGAATCAGATGTATGTATGTTAGTGGTTAGTATATTGTGTTGTTTCTGGCATTTGTAACATTAATCCAAAAACCCTTTTCTATTGC
The DNA here is from genome assembly GCA_023159175.1 of Wohlfahrtia magnifica. NCBI lineage: Eukaryota > Metazoa > Arthropoda > Insecta > Diptera > Sarcophagidae > Wohlfahrtia > Wohlfahrtia magnifica. The sequence goes on from JAKWBJ010000483.1 coordinate 5,597,836, forward strand.
ACTGCTCAATTCCAATTGATTTTTTTAAATGAAACATTTCAGTAGATTTTTTGAGTTTCTTCAATATGAAAATACATTTTTACTACTATACCACCCAAAAAGTTTTTTTATTAGAGATCCTAAACACCTTATAAAATAAAATGGCAAAAGATCATTATATCGGTTAGGCTATTTAATAGTTTAAATTTAAAAATGTAATAAAACAAAAATGGTTTGAAATTTTGCAAAATTTGTTTTTTCGGACCAATTTTCGAGAACTCATTCGAGTGTATGGGGTCGTATCTCGGCAGTGGTATTACGAATGTTGGCCTTCAAATGCTCAATTGTCTTTGGTTTGTCGGCATAGCACTTGTCTTTAAAGGCGCCACACAGAAAATAGTCCAACGTTATCAAACCGCAGCTTTTTGGCGGCCGACTAAGATCACCATTTCGTTGGAAGCAGTAAATCGATTGTGGTATGAAATGTGTGTCAAGTTGCACCATCCTGTTGAAACCAAACATCGTTCACATCAATACAGTGAAGAGCGGGCACAAAATAATCTGTTATAATGCGATAGGTATGTCCATTAACGCCAATGCGCCAATGATGCCTCCGCTCTACAAGGCGTATCAAACAGTCATTCGTAATAGGTGCATTAGACCACGTCTGGGATTTCTGAGCCTTAAATACAACAATTTTGTTTATAAACGTAGCCACCAAGATGAAAATGAGCTTCATCCGAAAAGATTGGAAATAAATTTCCAAAAAATCCCAACGTTGCTCAAGCATAAATTTCGTTCAGTAGAGATAATATATTGAATTTTGTGACAGAATAGAATGACATAAGTATTGCCAGATTCGAAATAACTGCTGGTTCACCAATACCTAAGGTACAACCAAATTTCATCTTAAAGCTTTCACTGAATGGATGTAGTTTTATTTTTCTGTTTAGAATTAAGATTTCAAAAGAATCGTCCATGATGGATCCTGGACACCTTATACATTTTTACTGCAAAGTAACAAAAGACAATTAAAGAATGACACTTTCAATACCAGTTATAAGTACAAATCATAGACCTATATTCTGAAAGACACCCAAACTGCAACACTGAATGGGTGCGATTATAGCACCGTTTTGATTATAGCAAGACGTTTCAAAGTTTCCGAGTTATTACTTCCTCAGAAACAACCGAATTTCAACTTAGAGCTAAACTATTATATATCATGCCATTACTCTCTAGTTTGCTAAGAGCCATAAATCGCTCTGACATGGGAACCTGCTCTTATTGAATTTGATGCATGTTGTCGGCTGTTCTCTTTTCACTTTTTCTCGACCTTTTTTTTCTCAATTTTGCTACTTATCTTTTTCCTTTCTATAGGATGAACACAATGGACCACATGGTGTTCGAGTGTAGTAACCAGGAATATGCTTTTCTTTCTGTTCTTACACCAGACTACAAGGGGGATTCTATCCACTAAAGAAGATCGAACCACAAACTGTAAGAAATGGAAAACAAAGGACAATAATTTCTTAAGTCGAAGACATACAGTGGTGGTCATATAATTAAAACATAATAGCATTTGATTTTATGGGTGGCATGGTGTAGTGGTTAGAGCGCACGCATAACAACAAAAACAAACCAGATTCGAGTCCCAGCAGAAGACATGACGAAGAAAAAATGTAATTGTGGTTTCGAACATTTAATAAAGAGGCTTTAACTTCCCTCCAGACAACTCCATCTAAAAATAACCTGCATACCTCTGGCGATGATGACAAACATCAGACGAATGATCAGTAAAACACTCCACCTACTGGGAGGTGGAGGTTACAATGCTAAAGTCAAGATTACCACCAATAATTAGCAAGGATCTTCACCATTACGCAAAATCATATGGAGGAAACTGCAGTGGATTAATCATCTACTTAGCCTGAAAGATCAAATTGATTAAAGCAACTTAAACAAAGCAATGGTTATATACTACTTAGAGGAGGATGGAGAAAAGCATTAGATTTTAATGCTATTATGGTTTAATTATATGACCACTACTGTATAATACAAATTATTCATTACCTGTTATTCACTTTTCAGAATTCTGAGGGCTTATACTTTATACAAAAGTCGGATCCATCTATCCGATAATTTAGTCTTGACATTGATATGCCATGTTTTACCACAGCGCCAAATATGGTAAAATCCAATTTAAAATTAGGTCTTTTTAAAATAAATTTGTTTCAGAAAATTGATAAAAATTTTAAATGATAAGCCTATTAAAGACGAAAAACTAGCGTATCCCAAATAATAATTAAGGTGTAGGTTAGGGTATCATGTACTTGAGTCCATTTATAATATTTTTCGTTTTATTTTCTTTTTGTTTTATTGCCAATACAAATGACTATTGCTAACAGAGAAGAAGTTCTCAACATTCTTAACATTGTAAATGTCATAGTTCTGTCACTAAAGTGCCATGATTTGTTGTTGAAGTGTCATATTGTCGCTTTAAGTTTTATTTGCATTCACATTTTGTTACAAATACATATATGAAAAAAATAACAAAAACGTATTGTAAGTACCTATTAAGTACACACTATTTTGGCAACAATTCAAATTAGCAAAATAAATAAATAAATAAATAAAATAAAAGATAAATTCTGAATAATAAATTTAAAATTTTTAGTTTTACCCGATACTACTGGTATTACATATTGTACATACTCGCATGTATGTATGTATGCCAAATACAACCACATAACACAAAACAAAATCTTTTAAAAATTAATTAATTTTTATATTTTGTTGCCTTATTATGATGTTGTCTGTTGTCTGCACATTGAAAGAAAGAAGGTGTATATTCTTTTGCATTTATTTCGAACATATTATTATTATATTATTTTGTGGCATGCCCCATAAATTGACCATTTAATATATTCTGACACTTGTTTACATAGGTTTTTAATTGTGTATTTATTTTGTACGGACTCAAGTTGAGTGAGATATTTTTTGTTTTAAGGTTATTTTTAATCATTGTTTCAATTGGAGCATTTATTTCCGGGAAATAAATTTTTCATTAGATTGGCTGTTGGCAACAAACACATTTAATGTGTCGGAAATACCACCTGTCTATAGAAATCTTAATATTGAAATCAGCGACAAAGTTAATAATGAAAAAGAAAGAAAAGACTTTTTTGATCACATAGATAAATATTTAATTTTAAAATCATCAAACTTAAAAATGTACATACGTCAAGGTTAGCAATCCACTGGGTAACCCAATTGATTGGTGTTCTCTAAAGTGCGCTAACCAATTTTGTAAGCTCTTTTTGTAAATCCACTGCTTCACAAGTTATTGACGTTAGAGTGAAGCCCTTTGTATTGCATAAGTTTTACTTGAAAGCGAAATTTGTTACATCATTTCAATTTTGTGTGAATCAGAAAATGTTTTTAAAACTGTGTATACAAAAAGCATATGTAGAAAGCTTTCATTTGGTGTGTGGCTTCACTAATGTTCGACTGGGCGGTGCCACTCCCATATAAAATTTGTATTTATATATCTATATATCTAAAACGGTAATAGTAAGTCTCTAAATTTGGTCCAAATAACTTTGTAATCAATACAAATCATCAATCAAGAATTGGACCGAAGTGGATAAGGGGTAGTAGTACCTTGATTTTTGTATATCTTTGGGACGGTAATAGTGGAAGGTTCTGAATGTGGTCTAAATAATTTAGTAGTTAATACACATCATCAGTCGAAATTTGGGCGAAATTGAATAAGTGGCTGTGGGGCATCTCCCATACAAAATAAATATTGATTTTTATATACAATCTAGAGAACGATTAGAATGGAAGATTTTGAATTTGGTCTAAATGACTTAGACTTAGGTAGTACAAATCATCAGTTAAAAAGTGGGCGGAATCGGGTAAGTCAGCATGATACCTCCCATACAAATTAAATAATGATTTTTGTATATCTTGAGAATGGTTAGAGTTGAAGTTTCTAAATTTGGTTTAAATAACTTTCTTACAACTCAAAGACTCCCAACAACGCGGAAGGGATTACCATAGTTAGTTAGTTTTATTTACAACAAAAATAAGTCTAATTAACGTATTGTGAGTGGGTACGAGTACAAATGTACATAATGGATTAACAAAATTATCAAAATAAAAATGTATGAAATCACCTCTGAGACAATTTTCGAAACCTGTTTCGAAAAAACTTCTCACCTTTTGAGCCGATTTTATATTTCTTGAAAAGAAGTCGAAACAACCAATAGTCAGAGGGCGAAGGAGGCGGTATTTGATCGTTTGTGATAAACGTTTGGCAAGTTTTGCGACGTAAGGTCGAGCGTTGTCATGCAAAAGAATAACTTAATCATGTCTGTCTTTGTATCCCGCCGTTTTTCATATAATGCGCGGTTCAAACGAAGTAATTACAGTCTACTTTAGCAGCCTACTGTATACAAAAATGCAAAATTGCATTACATATGTATGGATATGTACTAAAAGAACGTAATTTTGGTAGCAAATAAAAAATATTGTCTAATTGAACGAAATTAGAAAGCAGTTATAAAACTCAATAAAACCTGAAAAAAAGCTACAAAATCCGGGTTTTTTCCAAACTGACATACATATCCATATACATATATGTATGTACATACATATGTATAAATTGTTCTCGTTGAAAGAGTATACATATTTGTATTTTTATTTAAATTTTTATATTAAAATTGTTTTCGATTTTAAAAATAATTTTTGAAATTGATATTTCTTTTCTAAGCATGTATGTACATATGAAGATGTATAGATGTATATGTATTAACATATGTATATATTTTATATGTACATATAAAACAAAAACAAAATATTTTATATTTTTCTTTCTTCATATACAGTTTGTTTTCTAAAAATAATTCAATTTCTAAAAATTTATTAGATTTCCTTGCTGCCGCTGCCTTTTGTGTCCCTCCTCTTTTTTCCATTAATATCTAAAGAATTCGAATAATATTGTCATATATTTGAACATCTATTATTGATGTTTTTTTTTTTTTTTTTTTTTTGGTTTCTTTGTTTTTCATACATAAAAACCAAAAAAGATATCTATTTTTAAAAAAAAATCTCTATAGAAAAATATGCAAAAACATAAATAAGAATTTTAATAAATATTTTTAAAGTGTCTCATTAAAAAAATTAAAATTTATTATTTTATAACAAAACTCAGTGAAATTAATGATTATTTTTTCTTTATACACAAAATAAAATTTATGTGATTTTTAATCTATCCATTAAATAAATTTGCAAAAATGAAATAAATATTTTTAAATATTTGATTTTGTTAATCTTGGGAAAAGATATTATTTTTCTGATAGGTGTTATCGCGCACATCAAGAATTTTCGCTTTTGAAATTTATGATCCTTAGTACGATCCCTTTATAAAATAGAGAAAAATATAGAGAAAAATTGGATACAAAATGTGTTTGCTTGAGCACACAGATTTCTGAAATTTACTTATACGAAATATATATTAAGGGTCCTATTTCTCTTCTTACCAAAAACGCTAATAAATCTAAAATCGGTTAATATTTAGCTAAGTTATTAGCTGCTAAGTTCATAAAGCTACGAAAAACTGGTCTTATCAGTCCAATTTTTAAACGCATTTTCAATAATTTCTGTTGTTATTTAACATAGCAAACTTGTAGGCAAAAATATGCTAAATTAATAGTGTCAAACAATAATTCCATAACTGATCATTTGAATTTTGATTGTTTCGACTATGGTCATGGTTATGGCGTTATGTTAAATCACGTCAATTGAATCTTTTTTGTTTAATATGCATGTTATAGTCCCAAAGAAAATAGTCAACAGTTCCATTTCGAGGAATACTTATTGATTGCTCGATCGAAGAGTTTATAAACACGTTTTTTTGCACGTTTACGAGTATATGTCCGTCAGTTATATTTTGGATAATAATTTCAATAAATATTTCTTAACCCTTTCGCGGACAAGACGGCAAATGTCGTAAAATTTAGGGAAAAATGTAGAGACAATACGGCGTATATCGTCGTTTCTGTAAATCTACGGATACATAATAAGTAAACTATTAAGAGATACTAAAACTAATCGGAAGTGGTGTGGTGTAGTGGTTAGAGCGCAGGCATACAACACAAGCGGCTCAGGATCGAACTCCAGCAGAGGACATGAAGAAAAAAATTTTTTTTTGGTTCGAGTGTTTAATGAAGAAACTTCGACCACCTTGCAAGACAAATCCATCTAAACAAACCACCCTGACCATCCAGTTTACCTCTAGCGGTGATGACAAACACCAGACGAATGATCGGAAAAAAACAAACGCCCCCCTACTGCGAAAAAATTACAATGCTAAGTAAGGATCACCACCACCACTTAGCAAGGATCTTCATCACTACGCACAATCATATGGTGGCGAGCTAGAGTAGGTTAATCATCTAACTTGATTATTGAAACTGAAACAAAGCAATGGATGGCTTGTGGAGAGCCAATATGTTTCCTTGAGGAGTGACGGAAAAAAAAATTTATCTCTTCGCCAAATAGCACAGCAAATATTTTCTTAACCATAAGTTATTTTTCCTCTGAGGTATCTCACAGACATACTAAAAAATCGTTTTAGATGCAACGAAAACACGTTAAACATTTCTACTTGCTAAGCAGTCAGCTTAGAGTAGCCCCCATGAGTGGAGACCCAAAGACAGCTTAAGCTTATAGTGTCCACCAAGTTTATTAGGAGAATCCATAATAAGCTATAACTTGACCACACAAGATGACAAAGCGACGATAACAAACATATCATGAATGACCTGGAAAAAACGCCACCTACTATTGGGGGATATGACAATGCTAGGTAAGGATTATCACCGCTACTTAACAAGGATTTTTACCTCTACACAATCACATAAAAGCGAGCTACAGCAAGACTAGTCACCTAATTAGCTTGAAATCAAGTGATTAATAAAACTAAAACAAGGCCAAAGATGCTTTGTGAAATACCTTATACTACCAAGAAGAGTGGCGGTGAAAAAAAACACAAGCTAAGATGATTTAAATTTCGGCCTGGATATTGACAGTATTTGACTTTGTGCAACGACTCTTGGAAAATGAATCCAACCATACCAACGCCAATTTCTCCGCCAGTCTGTTTTAAGCTACCGGAGAATCAAACTAATTCTGCAATTTTATGCCACTAAGTTGACAACTTCATAAAATCCTCGAGTTGCTCCGTAAGTTTGTGGTAAAGACCATTGTTCTTTAAAATGAATGAGTTTAACAACAAACAGTAGCTATTCCTACTGAAAGATCGTACAAGCTAAGTTAAATCATGTTTATATCACAACTTAGATTGACAGCTGAAGTCTCACAACTCCTGACCACTTTTCAACAGGCACCAACTTAATACACATGGAAGAATGATCTTCTATGACCAAGCAAGATCAGCTTTAAGAATATGTTCAATGAATACCTCCTTTTTTGCCATTACAGCTGCTGCAAAAATCCTTGTATGGTATTCTCAGTCTTTGGATAAGTTTATCGGGAACTTGATGGCCTTTTAAGGACTTCTTACGTGGTGTTGGGTAGTTCCAACACTTGTGTTGTTCTTCGGCCATCCAAATTCGATTCGATCTTTACCATTTCGTTTTATTCACTTATTTAGCCAATTTTCGATGCATTATGTACATTCTATAATGATCTAATGACCACATTGCTGGCAGTAAATGTATAGATATTCCTGTTGACTATCCCGTAATAACGGATATACTGTAAGTCTATCTTTAGGGCCATAGTGTTGACTTATAGAACGCAGCTGTAATCGTTCATTTATGTTTTACATATGTATGTAGATTGTTGACAAGTTCTCTTAAATCATCAATTAATCGTTTTGTCTCTTTGTATTTTTGAAAACCTTTTCGTTTTTCTCCAAGAAGTTAACCATTTTGTTTTCCTTTTCTCATTTATTTACAGCTGAAGTAAAAATGCCAAGCGGTAAAATTGATAAGCCAATTATTCAAGATAACCGTGATGGTACCGTATCGGTTAAATATGATCCTAAAGAAGAGGGCACACATGAATTGGTAGTGAAATACAATGGTGAACCTGTTCAAGGTATGTTTGCTCTTTTGTTACTGCGATTTCATGTTCTAATGGTTTACGATTTATAGGCTCTCCCTTTAAATTCCATGTTGATTCGATTACTTCTGGTTATGTTACTGCTTACGGTCCCGGTTTAACTCATGGCGTTACTGGTGAACCTTGCAATTTCACCATTTCCACCAAGGGTGCCAGTGCTGCTGGTCTTACCATGGCTGTTGAAGGTCCCAGCAAAGTTGATGTAAGTAATCTCAAATCTTTTTTAGAAAAATTGTTAATTTTCTCTTAATATTACAGATCAACTACCATGACAACAAAGATGGCACCGTTTCTGTTCAATATCTTCCTACTGCCCCCGGTGAATACAATGTTTCAGTTCGTTTCGGTGATAAACACATTAAGGGTTCCCCTTATGTTGCCAAAGTTACTGGTGAGGGACGCAAACGTAATCAAATCTCTGTTGGTTCCTGTTCTGAAGTTACTATGCCTGGTGAAATTACCGATGCCGATTTGCGTGCTTTGAATGCTTCTATTCAAGCTCCTAGCGGTTTGGAGGAACCTTGCTTTTTGAAACGCATGCCAACCGGTAATATTGGTATCTCGTTTACACCACGTGAAACTGGTACCCATATGGTATCGGTTAAACGCAGTGGCAAACATATTCCCAATTCTCCTTTCGAAGTTACCGTTATGGAACGTGAGGTTGGTGATGCCAAGAAGGTTAAGGTATCTGGTGGTGGTCTTAAGGAAGGCAAGACCCATACTGAAAATGTATTTTCTGTGGACACACGCAATGCCGGTTATGGTGGTTTGTCTGTATCTATTGAGGGTCCCAGCAAGGCTGAAATTCAATGTACTGACAAGGACGACGGTACCTTGAATATTTCATACAAACCCACAGAGCCTGGCTACTATATTGTTAACTTGAAATTTGCCGATCATCATGTTGAAGGCTCTCCATTCACTGTTAAGGTTACCGGTGAAGGCAGCAACCGTAAACGTGAAAAGATCCAAAGAGAACGTGACGCTGTACCCGTTACAGAAATTGGCAGCCAATGCAAGTTGACCTTTAAAATGCCTGGCATTACTTCATTCGACTTAGCCGCTCGTGTTACCTCCCCCAGCAATGTGACCGAAGACGCTGAAATCCAAGAAGTTGAGGATGGTCTCTATTCCGTTCATTTCGTTCCCAAAGAATTAGGTATCCACACTGTGTCCGTCCGTTATAAGGATATGCACATTCCCGGCTCTCCCTTCCAGTTCACTGTTGGTCCTCTCCACGATTTCGGTAGCCATTTAGTTAAGGCCGGCGGTAGCGGTTTGGAACGTGGTGTTGTAGGTTTGCCCTGCGAATTCAATGTTTGGACCCGTGAAGCTGGTGGTGGTTCCTTGGCTATTTCTGTTGAAGGCCCCAGCAAGGCTGAAATTGAATTTAAAGATCGCAAAGACGGCTCATGCGATGTCTCATACAAGGTCACTGAACCTGGCGAATATCGTGTTGGCTTGAAATTCAATGACCGTCATATTCCCGACTCACCATTCAAAGTGTACGTTTCTCCCGATGCTGGTGATGCTCACAAATTGGAGATACAACAATTCCCCGAGGGAAATATACAAGCCGATGCTCCTTATCAGTTTATGGTACGCAAAAACGGTGCCAAGGGTGAATTGGATGCTAAAATCGTAGCTCCCTCCGGCACTGATGATGATTGCTTCATCCAGGCTATTGACAGTGAAATGACTTCAGTACGTTTCTATCCACGCGAAAATGGTATTCATGCCATTCACGTCAAATTCAATGGTGTTCATATTCCTGGCTCACCCTTCCGCATTAAGGTTGGCAAAGATGTTGCCGATCCCGCTGCCGTCCATGCTAGCGGTTCTGGTTTGGAAGCCGTTAAGACCGGTCAAAGACAAGATTTCATTATTAATACTTGCAATGCCGGTATTGGTACCTTGTCCGTAGCCATTGATGGTCCCTCCAAGGTTGCCATGGATTGTACTGAAGTCGAAGAAGGTTATAAAGTACATTACACACCCTTGCTTCCCGGTGAGCACTATATTTCTGTGAAATATAACAACATTCACATCATTGGCTCACCGTTCAAAGTTAGTTGCGAAGGTAAGTGTGTCAAAAATAAAAGTGGAAGTGGAAATAACTGTGAAATTTTTTGAAATCTTTTTCCATAGGTGATAAATTAGCCGATGAGGGAGCTCAAGAAACTTCCTCTGTTGTGGTAGAAACTGTTCAAAAGGTAGCAAAGGGTGGCAAACACACCGGCGTCGTTATGCCTAACTTCAAATCCGATGCCTCATTGATAACATCCAAGGGTATGGGCTTAAAGAAGGCCTTTGTAGGTAAAACAAATACCTTTACCATTAATGCTACAGAAGCTGGTAAGTTGTTTATACGCTTTCAATATTGAAAAATCAAAATGTATTTATATTTTTTTTGTGTTTGTGCTTGTGTTTTTAGGTAATAATATACTCTATGTGGGTATGTATGGACCAAAGGGTCCCTGTGAGGAATTCAGCATTAAACATACTGGCCGTAATAATTACAATGTCAGTTACTTGGTACGTGATCGTGGCCAACATATCTTAATAGTCAAATGGGGTGAAGAACATATTCCCGGCTCACCTTTCCAAATTGATGTCTAAGTCGTTTTAAACTTCCTTTTAAAGATAAACAAACCACTACCATACCTTCCTACATAAACAACATTTTCTTACTCAGCAATTAAACTGAGTTCGAAACTTAAAGGAAAATATATTTTTTTCGAAATTGTTTAAATGAATTACATATTTCATTTCCTGCTGCAGGCCTATTAAACTAAAGTGTTATTTTTTGTTTGCTTTTCTTCGTTTTTAAATTATTTTATTTTGTTTTTATGTGTAAAAAATATGAAGGATAATGAACAAAAAAACTAAAATATTTTTCTAATTTTAATTTTTTTCTTTCATATTCTCGAAAATAAAAATGTTTACTCGTATTATATGATGTCGTTTTTTGTAAGTTAAATTTGTTTTTTTAATGATTTTTTTTAATACAACAAACTATAATTTAAAAAATAAAAAATGTATTTCTGTTATCCATACATACAATATATTAATTAATTAATTAATTATTATTATTATTATTATATTATGTTTTTATGTATTTTTTATGATATTTTTTCAAATATGAAGTAATTATTTATAAATAAAAAAATTGAAAAATAAAACAATTATTTTGATTCATGCGCCGCGAAGGGTAAAATCATAATTGCTTTAAAACTAAAAAGCCTTCGAACTTTAATTCGAAATAATCTCGAAGGAAACAGTAAATTTTTATTGCACAACATTTTGGAGAGAAGGATAGGTTGAAAAGTCGTTGCTTACGCAACTCACCCAGAGAACATGCTGAGGTTCATTGTGGAAGCCCTTTAGAAAAAAATCAAAAAGAAATAAGAGTAAAAGAGAAGCAATTTGGAAAAAAAGGAAGAGATAGATCGCACTTGATCAACAAGAGAGTATTAACTCAAAATTTGTATTTATTTTTTTTATCACTTTTTACAAGAAATCAACAACAACATCAATATCTAACCACTGTAAATATTTCAACGTATTCCGATTACTCTTTCATCTCAAAAACCACATATGAACCATTTTCGTGATAGAACAGTTACTACCTTTATATCACCAAAAAGTGCAAGTAGAATATATCGTATATTTTCATAAAAAGCTATTATTTTCTTGCTTACTATGATGTGTTCTGATTTTCAATTATCTTAAATGTAACCACAAACAGTTTTTCATCTCTACTGAAACTTTTAAAATTTTGAGTTAATACCCTCTTGCCAGCTGATGCCCGAAATAAATCCCTCCATGTCACATTTCCTGACAGACGAAACCTCGCTAAGACCACTTAAGAAACCCTTGCCTAGCAACCTGAGCCGGTCAGAGGCAAAGGATATGCTCCACAATCTCACCTCATTGCAACATACACGATAAAAATCGTGGTTGGCTGTTTCGCATAACCTAATCCTTGCCCTTAGAGAGCAGTGTCAAGTCAAAAATCTATTGAAATAATAAGAGGCTTCCTAGTTATATTCAGCACCCATTTCGTCTTCGAGTAGCCAAAACAGTTTCCCCTTCCCATTCAAGACTCTTCCACTCTGCGATGGACCCATTTGTCCACAAAGGCAACAAAGAAGCCATTGGGCTCTAGTAGACACATCCGCCAGTTGCACACAATTTGAAGGGCCCTCTCTGTTCAGCCCATTAACAGTGTCTTTTTTGAGAGAAACTCAAAGGTAATTATAGCTGCCACGAGCAATTTCCGTGAGTTATGTTCAACAAATATCAGGTTGTTAGCATAACACTGCTACTTATTCATCAGAATTGAAAACCGGTTCCAAAATGAATTGGTGTCACGGAATTGTCTTGGTTTTGCCCTGTTTCGAACATATCGGGCCATAACCGCCAAAAAGACATAAGCGCCATGATTATCAATTTTCACTTTTTTGATCAAAATCTATAGTATTTGATCATTCAAAACCTCCTGCAAAATTTATTGTTTGTCACTTACGTCTTTTTGGCGATTATGGCTCGATATGTAAACAAAACCACTATTTGATAGAATCTGTCACTTGGCTTACAGCTTTTCAGACCTTGCAACATATTTTGTAGCGTAGCGCTGACAGGAAAATAGGCAAATCTGAAGATAAATGTCGCAAGGCAAAAAACAGTCTATATTAATGCGACATTCCAGAAATTATTTTCATTTGGCACAGACAAGATCGAGAATGTCTATTAGTTCTGCTATCTTGGGAGTTTTATATCAGAAAAAGTATGTACGTATGTATGTACGAAAATTTCTCTTTTATGCGCTTCTGTCATATGCTTACATAAGTTCTTATCGATAGAAATAAAAAGGCGCAAGAGGCTATGGATAGACCACACCCTTAGGAGTGAGCTAAACATCAAAAAATTTGCATAGAATGAAATCCGCAAGGAGACAAAAGAAGGGAATGTTCCACCTATACAGAAGGAGAAGACAGATTTACACTGAGGTAATCAACTGCGTCAAGAGTCGGAGTAAGGTCAAGGCGTAAAATAGAGATATGTTTACAAAATTTATTGAGGATCTATGTTACTCATGGGATAAAGAACTTGTACATGTATAAATACATGTATGAAATTATATGGAAATATCAGTATTCATACATTCAACAACACCATGTCGAACATATACTACATGTGTGTTACAGGTCATGAGGACATTAATGCTCTGGCCTACTACGACGAGTCAAAAGGGTGACTTCTGAGGGTAATAAGACGGATTAACACCATTACAATTGTGAAAATAGTTTAGTTAAGAGTAGTTTAGTACAAGAATGAACTCTAAACACCACTGTCACGAAAAGTGTCACTAGGTAGTTTCTTACGAATGCAACAAAGATTTCACATTTGTACAGATTGGAATAGGCGATTAGTTTAACCTTTTTCATGTTTGTATATATTTGGATTGTTTTCACTGCATAACCTGCAATTTATCTTAAGTGCATTTATTTATTAGGCCAATGGTCAGTCACTCACCTTAAAAATGCTAAGCCTTGCATGGATTAAAAATCAAGTTCTAAACTTACAATTAACCATGTAGTATGCAAATGAAGACCAAGTTGCTGAAGACAGCGCCCCTTTATCAACTAACGATACGAGTACAATAAAATCTTTTCTTTTGCCTGTTGGTGGGTTTTATGCCATATTAGTGACAAAATAGATCATTGTTCAATAAATAGTTGAATAGCATTCGTTAAAAGCCTTACTGAAGCATAACGTTGTTCATGGTGTTTTGCCAAAACTACTGAGAAGGAACATAAAAAACATTAGTTTTTTAGAGTCTGATTTATGATAGTTGCCGTTAACTACCATAAAAAAGGTCAGTCGTATCAGCTAACCGAATATAAATGAAAACCGCCACAGAAATTCTCTTTTTTTTATTATGAAATGGGCTCCATAGCCAATAAAACTCAACAAATCTACATAAAATTGTGAAATAAAAATAGATACAATATATAAAAAATAAACAGTAATTTTTAAATTTAAAGACATTCATAAAGATCACCAAATTGACCCAAATTATCTAAACAATCATCACTCTCCGATGAAGTTGAGATATTATTATTGTCAAGCGCTCTCGTCTTTGGAGGTATGTAATAAATTGTTGAGTTAATATTGAAACGTCGGCGACCAATATAGTATTTTAAAAACTTTTCGGCTAGTTTTTCACCAATAACACCACTTAAGTGCTCTTTGGTGATGGTGAAATAACCGCCGTTGGTAATACTGTGATCTGCTGCTGGATTGTTGGGTGTGTAGATTAAAATGCCTTTAGTTTTATCCAATAAGTTGTTATTAGTAGTTGATGTTACGAGAGTACAATCGTTTTGTTCGTTATCAGTCAAATCCATAGGTGAAGATGGAGATTTTGCTCGCGTTTGCTTTGAAGATGAGGAAGTAATGTGTAAGTCCGATGAAGCACGTATGGTAGTAGAAGTTACTTTTGACTGCGCCGAAATTGTTTTTTTAGTGGAAGGAGAAATATTTTTCTTCGATTTAGTAGATTTAGTAGAGGATTTTTGTTTTGCAATGTTTTTCGTTTTCCCTTGTTTCGTATTCCCATTCGGTGTATTCTCAATTGGGTGCTGCTTCAAACGTACTGAGTCAACAAATTGTCTTGTATAAGCGGGACTGTTGGAAGACACGGCTGTAGAATTACAAATGACTTTAATTTGGCTGGCAGCAAAAAATGTTTCTTCCTGTTCTTTATTTGCATGATTTTTAACTTTTCGTGTGAATTTTTCAACATTTCCATCATCCTGATGTGCCATTCCTTCATTCTTATTATTTTCAACAATCCAATCATTTGTTGAGGTATCTTCGACATGTCTGCATATTAGGAATGCAAAAAATCGTGAAATTTTTTAAATAAATAAATTTCGTTGGTACTTACCTGAATTCATCACACAACTGTCTTTCGTTATGGCATTCACATTCCGATATCCGTTTGTAGGGTTTGGTATCGGCAGCACTGGATTTGTGCTTCATTTTAGCTTGTAAACTTTTATCACTTGAACCGGTAGATGAACTCGTAGAGGACGACGATGATGATGATGACGACAGTGACTTTGTTAGCTTTTGAAAGCAGTAGTATCTGCGATTTGGACGAGCTAATGGAGTCTTTCTGGGACTGCGCTGTAAACGTTTGACAGTTAAAGGTGGTCCCCGAACAGCAGGGCAAGTATTAGGCACTGTTGCACGGTAATTTGTATTACAGCAGAGAGCTAAATTTCTACAGAGACTATGCTCAGCGTCATAAAAATCTGAATCGGAAAGGTCGGCTGATATATGGCTTTGAATAACTCGGCGCTTGCGCAATACTTTACGTTTTTGTTTGAAAGCTGTTGCCACAGTATGCTTTAAATTTTTGTTGTTTCGTGACTTTTTCCGTGGCAAATGGCAATTGTTGTGTTCATATTCATACTCATCAGTTATCTTACGACGATAACATATGGCATTTAGATGATAATCATCGACGTCGTTGTTATCGTTTTCACAAGCATATTTCTCCCTAAGAGTATCACGGGTGCTCTTTACCATACGATATGTTTTTATCATAGTTTTACTTGAAGCAGCATTCTTTTTAAAGGATCCTGCTCTGCTGGAGCGTATATACCGAGCAGTTTCTCCAGATTGAAGAGAATCATCCGAACTTTGTTCTTCGCTAGTTGTTCTTGATTTAATAAAGTTTGAAGCTTTTCTTTTATTTTCTTTATGCCCCGTCAAATTGTCGCTCTTACTATCCTCCAATTTGGTGTAAATAATTGCCATTGTAGAATCACCACCATACAGGGAGTTATGGCGATTTAGCCAACTACCCACTTTTTCTTCTATTTTATTTTTATCAAATGTGTTAAGGATTCTATCGAAACCCGTTTCTTTTAGTTGGCGATTATGTTCGTGTATAATAGGCAAGGTTTGATTGACCAGGTCTACAATGTCAGCCTCCTCTTTTGTAGCGCTTTCTGGCAGAGCTAAAACCGAGTTGTTAAGCAATATTGACAAACGTGTGACATTACTAAGATTTTTTAAAAATTCCGATTCTACTGGTAGCGAAGATTCCTCATCATCACCGTCCTCCATAGAGGCCAACTCATCATTCGAATCTGTTTCATCGTATTCTTTTCCAATCACTTCTTCTAATTCATTTAGAGGCAATTCTTCGTGAGAATTTTTCTTCTTTACACCCTATTTTGTTGGGAAATTTAAAATCTATTGAAAAACACCATTCCAATTGAATTATTCAGGTACTTACCTCTAAAAAAGCAGCCCATGTTCTGGATCTTTCATAGGATATTTGTTGTAAATGTTCGACATCAAGTATTGCCGCATCCATATTGACTTGATATTAATAAAAAAAAACATTCAAAAACAACACATTTATTAAAACTAGAATTCAAATACTTAATTGTGATATTAAGAAGCTCTTCTTTATTTTCTATTTTTTTCTTCTTTTTTTATTATTTAAACTGGCGTCAGAAAGGCACGATAATAAACGTACTAAATGTTGATGATCTTATGAACAGTGTTGCATAGGATTTAAAATTTTTTATTAACCCTTGGACATGTCAGCATGAATGTAATTACTGATAAGTGTACAGTGAGTTTTGTAAGGCATATAAAAATTATATGTTAGATTTTTAAATATTACATATATATTTTATTGTATGCTATTAAGATATGGGTTGAATTAGGATTTGATCCAGAGATAAGATATTTTTAAAATAATGCAAGGCAATGACATGAAAACCGAAATACTGTTATCTGTGAATGGTGGTCTAACTTAGCCCTATCGTTGTATATATTGCCATAATAAGGGCGGTAAGGCTGATACATATCATGTAATAATATCTAAATGGATAGGTGCTGTAACCAGAGGTATTTGTGTTATTATCAATCCCTTCTCCGAATAGCGAAAAAAATTGATTTCTTGAGAAGAAATTTTCTTAATGGTGACAGCAAAATTATGTTTGGAAATCGTTCTTGGTTTATGTCTTGTCTAAAAATCAATCAAGAAGTTACTCAATACTATTTTTGAGAGCAGACTTAGAAAGCGCATCGTTTACTATTTCGAACAAACAAGACGATTCCTAAATTTTGATATACGTTCGACAGCGTTTGATTTTTTGCCTGTACATTGTGAAGACGACACAGGCCGCCTGATCAAAACCTACCTAACAAAACTGAAAGATTCGCTTCGCGAGCTGTGATAACTGTGAGAATAGTGCGACTGTAATCACTTTGTGAGTTGCATTCCAATAATTTATAATGTTACACAGTGAAAGTAAGATGATATCTTGCTTTGAATTTGAGGATATTGCCTTCTTTCTGTAAGAGGATTGTTAGGTAAATAGAATGCAAGCAATCTTTTTGCATCCTGCTTTTAAGACTTAATACTCCCCATAATGTTATTTAATTTTTTATTACCATTACAACTAAATGAATTATACTTTTCTTTTTGAAATAATTTTGATTTTAATTTTTTTAATATTATTTTATTTTAAAAAGTCCGCTTAATTAAATGTCAAGACGAATATACCAAATATGTTTAATAATTTTCTCACCTACAAAATCACATCTGGCATCTCTTCAACTGTTGCATATGACACGTTTGCTCCTAAAAATATACAACTCTGTGTTGACAAAATTCATTTTTTTATTATCAGATTTTATTCACAAGGGTTTTCTGCTGCAGTTACATTATGAAAGACAACTTTATATTTTACAAAAAAACGTGTTCAATCCTTTATAAAAACATAACAGAAAAACAAAAATATTCGATACAAATACCGCAGCTTTAAAATAAAGAGTTATAAATAAGTCAAATTGTGATAATATTAACAATACAAAAAACATTATTCTAAAAATAACTTCCAAACGAAAAAAAGAGAAACAAAAAGCATTCAAATAGGCCACAAGTGAAATTGTTCTATCAAACGGTGGAAAAACAAACAACAGGCAAAATCATATATACTGACTGACTAGAGAGTCAACAACTACCGGAATGTTTCTGAGACGCTTTTTCTCTTCATTTGTGGAGCCTCTAAACCAACCGACCGACTTGATTGGCTGTCTGCAACAGACGCCGCAAGTGCTGACCAATAGCTTTGGTGGCGCGGCAGGCACTGCGACAGGTCTAGAGAGCCTGGCATGGCTGCACAACGTGGCTCCTTGTTTTCCTCTAAAGGGAGAACAAATACAGGTGATAAATGAACCAAAACACTTTTACGATACCCTTGTGCAGAGAAGTGCAGCAGCTAGGGAACGTATTGTGTTGGCAAGTCTCTATTTGGGTACTGGTCAATTGGAAAACAATTTTGTGCAAACTTTAAGGCGTAGTTTACAAGAACAGTCTTCGTTAAGAGTTAATGTACTGCTAGATTTCACTAGAGGCACACGTGGCGAAGTGAATTCCAAAACTATGTTGTTACCTTTACTTAAGGACTTTGGTGAGCAGGTCCAATTAAGTCTTTATCACACACCAAATCTTAGAGGCATGGCCAAACGTTTGGCGCCACCCAGGTGGAATGAATTATTGGGTTTGCAACACATGAAGGTTTACTTGTTTGATGATGCAGTTTTAATATCCGGAGCAAATCTTTCTAATGATTATTTTACCAATAGACAAGATCGTTATATATTAATTGAAGATAAACCTTTGGCAGATTTTTATGCCGATTTCATTGCACGTGTACAGGAATTTAGTTTAGCGGTACGACAAGATTCTGAAGTGGGCTTACATCGTAATTGGCAAATATTGCCTTATGAAGGCACCAAGGAGGAGTTTATCAAACGAGCCAAGAAACGTATCACCGAATTTATGCAAAAGGTCTATAAAACACAACAACTGGTGTGTAATAAAGCCAGTGATGCCGATACCTGGATATTCCCTTTAATTGAAATGGGTCAAATTGGCATACATCATGACAGTGTGGTAACGAAACGTTTATTATCCAGTTGTGTAGAGGAATCACGGCTAAAATTAGCTACAGGTTACTTTAACTTAACGCAGGAATATATGGATACCTTAACCCACAATTGTTTGGCACAATGCAGTATACTTATGGCACATCCAAATGTGTGTAATAAAGGTTTTTTTTTTTGTTAAAATTAGCTTAAATATTTGTTTGTTTTTGTATTTACAGGCTAACGGCTTCCAGGGAGCTAAAGGACCTGCGGGTGGTATACCAGCCGCCTATACTTTAATCGCCAAAAGTTTCTATGAAAGTCTAGTGCGTCGCAAACAAGATCATCGCATAAATTTCTTTGAATATGAAAAGTTTGGCTGGACTTATCATGCAAAAGGTCTTTGGTATTATCTACCTCATTCGAATTTGCCAAATCTTACACTTATTGGATCTTCAAATTTTGGTGAACGCTCTGTAAATCGTGATTTAGAAACTCAAATATGTTTAGTCACAAAAAATAATGGTCTCAGCCAAAACCTACAACATGAAAATGAACGTTTATTTAGTCTTTCCTCCACCGCTGAAAAACAAATTACCACACGACCGGTACCACGTTGGGTTCAAGCTGTAGTTAGCTTATTTAGGAATTTTTTCTAAACGTACCAGCCCTCTAACTATTAAAAGACAATATTCTGTTTTAAAATGTAAATGTATAAATGTCTTGAAAAGAGAATGAGTATGTTTTGTTGTTATTACATACATATTTGGTTTAGAATAACAAGCAATTTAAAATGGAAATTGCATGCCTTCATCAATATGCCTCCTAAGTTTAAATATTATAATATAAGGATGTGTTTTTGTAAAATAATTAAATTTCTTTGTTTCAAAGCTTTTTTATATATTTGAGTGCCTCGTAGTTGTGGATTTATTTATGATTTTTGTGAAATCCTATTTAATTTTATATATTGATGATTTGAAAAAGACCGGTATAAATAACAAAATTTTGCTAGAAAACCATAAAGCCCAACTGCTAGAACTCATGGATTAAAGTTTTTATTTTTCTTATAGAATTACTAAATATTTTCTAACGTTGTTGCAACATTTTTAATTGATTTTTGGGTGACCTTTTTAATTTAAAATTGTTTATTTTACACGAAAACATCGAAATATTTTATGTTATGGATTTTTTAATACCTCATGTTAACGCTTATGATTAGTTTTACCAAATATTTTATAGTTTTTTTTGTTTGTTGGTTTTTTTATTTTTAATTAATTAAAACAATTTATTATGTATGTACTTGTATATTATTTCGTTAATTTAGTAAAATATAAACATTTATTAAACTATTTAAATTGATGGAAATTATATTCGCTTTAATAAGATGTAATAAATATCCATTCAGAATTATAGCGTATAAAATACCGTTTTTCTCATTTTTTGTATAGGTTACGTCTATTACCGTCGAAATACAGATACGCTTGAATCCTTTTATCGGGGATAGGATTATTCCGACTGTCTGGTGGCCTAAGATATTCGGAGCTGACAACGAATTCCACTGTTCTAAACAAGCCATCTACGTCCAAACAATGCCTTTCGAACTACTACTTGATACGTAAAGATGACCAGTATAGACCGAAACTAGGGTTCTACCTGTGAATTTAATAATGAGGTACTTTGAAAGCTATTTTTAATGGTGTGACACCGTTCTCGTTACCGTAGCAGCCACTTAGCACTTGCAAGTCCCTCCTCTCGGTATATGCGTGGGATTCTACCGGAGGGATATTTAATATCTTGGTTCTCACCGTTGCTATGGTAATATCCTATCCTCGAAACATCCGCAAGGACATTGGGCTGTATAATGGAAGTATCCAATAACTTGTTCCCCTCATCTTGTGCGCAACAGAAACAGCTTTAGCCCCAATCGGGTATTGGATGACCACCCTCCGCCAACCACCGATACCTAGTGACTACTCCCAAGGCAAACTAAATGCACCCTAGCGCAGCTTAGGTCGAGATTTAGTGGTATTTTGTATATTTTATCCACCATCCATACTTTATAATATCCACCCCACACATTTAAACTTTCATTCACTCATCTATCCTATATCTTATAACATCTCATTCATCAACTACCTACACACTCATCCATTCATCTCTATTCCATCCACCCTACACTTATTCAAATATACATTGTACATATCCATACATTCAGTCCACCCATCAATAATTTTCAACAATAAATCTTTTCTTATTTCGGGGATTTCAGTCGGAATACAGCCTGGATGTCACTTCATAGCTAATGCTTGAAGAGCATTGCATCAAATTGCTATGAAAAATGCCACAAATAGCTATAGCCATAATCGAGTCCTGTGAATGAGCTTCCCAGACAGACAAGATCAGGGTGCTCACAACATGGCACATCTCTCATGGAGGAACACTAAGTTGACACCTTTGGACCACTGGATAAGACCATTAGAGGCAGCTACTCTTCTCCAACAACCAATTTTATGATTCAGCTATAACTATTCTTTTTGGGATTTCAGTCGAGATTCAACCAACCTGCTACAACAATAATTATATCGCCACTAGGCGTAGCCTCGCCTTGATATTCGGAAAGGGGATATATACTACATCTATGCGGTCGAAATTCTGCTATATTTGGCTTTAAAATGATTATACATAATATGTGTGTATATTTGCTATTCATTTTATGTGTATTTTTGTAATTATTTCATATGTATTCTTAAAATTCTATTCAAATTATAAAATAAATATAACAGTTTTTTGTCTTATTTATTATTGAAAATAAGTTGGCAATATTAATTTCAAGTCAAAATTGTTGCAATATATTTGTTCACTAGAAGCGAAGGCTTACATAGTATAATACTATTTATATATCTTTTATTAAAAAAAACATATTTAAATATATTTTATTAACAAAATTTTGAAAATATTTGCTTTAAAATACCTTTGAAACCTTTTTATGTTCAAAAAGAACGATAACAAAGTTGTTGTAATATTTAACGGCGTTAGCGCTGCGTTGGCGTTGCCTTTGATTTTATGATTTTATTTTATTTCTCTTTTATGTCTCAGTTTCTCTCGATCGGTAAATGCAAATGGTTGTTTTTGTTAATGTAGCGCGTGTTGTTGTTTTTTACGCTGAAATGTAAAAGTAAACGCGTTTCGTGTTTTTAATAAAAATAGCTGTTAAATATTAAAATTATTTACAAATTACTAAATTCATATAACGAAATTAAAAAGAAATATATCTATTATACATAACACACAGAAGAAAGGAATAAAAATAATGTTAATAATATTGTGTGTTTAGTGAAGTGTTTTCTTTTTTGTTAATTAACTCTTTTTAAATGAATATTCATTAAATGGATATTAAATATTTAATTGGATTACATATATCTATCAAATTATTAATTAATCAAAAGGTACATAATTTAACATTTAATTATTATTATTTATTTTAATCTGACACTTGTTTGTTTTTCGTCCGCCTTGATTTTGAATTGCAAAACACACACAAGTAACCCACAGTAAAACAACAAGAAAACTGTAAACAAATCATAAAACAGAATAACTTCCTTTTTTTCTTTGATTCTTATTTACATATAGATTTGTTTTTATTTTCTGACTCTCATTTCTCTCTCATTGTATGCTGTTTTTGTTTATTATTGTTTTGTTTCTCTCCAATTACTGTTATTTTCTTGTGACAGTGCTGCTGCTTAATTGTTTGTATGTTTATTTACGTTTCTTTTTTTTAATTGAAATTGAATTTGCAGTGTTTATTTTTTTTTTCTTGCATAAAAGATTAATTAAAAATTCTTTTTTTAATTTGCTTTTAATTTTGTGCTAAAACTGGTATTTGTTTATTTAGTTTTGCTCCGTTTAAAAGGCAAACGGTAAAACAATATTATTTATTGGTTTTTTAATATAGCACTTTGCCAATATTTAATGAGAATGTGACAGAATCAATTAAATAATTAATCAATTAATAGCGTTAATAATAATTATAATTAATTGTTATTAATTTTTAAGTGTTAAAGTTTATTTTGCTCATTGTTAGCTATTTGTTGTACGAGTGTTTAATTTGTCCATTAATCATAACTATACAGTGTCTCACAATAAATATGAAACACTTGTTAAAAAAAACTTTTTATTTCAACTTAAACCTGTCTTAGAATTGCTTTTATTTTTGTCGATAGCTTAAGAATCACTTGTAGAATAAGAGGTATTAGACCATTTATCCATGCAGTATAGGATAGGATAGCAGAGAGTGATAGACTTGTTGAATCAAGGCACACTTGAGCACACATAGAGACATGTTGTGATACCCCATAGCTAGTCATCATGTCCACAATAACCGCGCTTCTGTAAATTATGTCGAAAACCAGCCTGAGACCTTAATGAACCTGACTATTGACCGAGCCAGTGGTGGACAAATAAATTGGGACACGCTCTCCTCTTCATCCATCGATCCTAGATAAAAATCATTCACTGGTAAACGTGACAACCTACACAACGACTTGCTAGAATGCTTTTAAATGCATAACTGCGACAAAAACGATTTTACGATTCTATTTTGTAAAAAATTGTATATTTTTCAAGACAGTCTCCTTTAAGGTCCTTACACGTTTTTTTTATTTTAGGCGTTTGTTTTAATAATGACCACTTCATGTGGCCCAAAATATTTTATTGCAGCTTCAAATTTGTAAACAGAAACAATTCGCTAGGGATTAATTTTGTTGATTATGTTGGATGGCGTAGCAGTAGAGCGTACACCCGAAAATTTTTTTAAAAGAATAGCACCCCTAGGCTAGATGGGTTCGTTTTTCCTCAAATCTTTACTGAATCTGTACCCCTTTGGACGTTGCGGTGAAGAGGATAGCTGCTAGAAGCTTTTTGAGGTTATTGAAAGGAGGCTTTGCTAAGGTTCTTGACAATGGGCATTCTGCCCACTTGGGGGGCTAGATTGGGGTTCGCATGTGGTGACTCGTCCGCGTTTAACGGACTATAGGGCCAGGAAATGCGGCTTCAGTAGGAGCACTTCGGCAGTTTTTCCTGATACTGGTCTTGGCAAGGTGTTGATAGGTTACTTGACCGCTGGCTTTAAGACCGTAGAAGGTATGGGTGCGGGAGACAATAACATAAGGCTGTCCTATAGACTTCCAGACGAGTGTAGTGTCTTCCGGGCTGAGGCTTATGCTGTCCTCAGGGCAGCCGAGCTAATTCGCAGCTTAGCGGCTGTTGACAGTCAGGTTGTTATGAAGGTACTGATTCCACTGTGTAAAAGGACACATGACATCACTTCTAAATGTGTGAAGCGTCCAGTTCTGGGTTCCAGCGTACAATGGCGAGCTGGGGAATAAAACTGCCGAAGAATTGGCGACAGCGGGCTCGGCCAAGTATATTGAACAGGTGGATGTGTCTGTCAGACTGCCGTTTGGGTTTTTTATGAGCTTAGTGGATAATTGGGTCCATAATCTGAGAAGGGAATGCCCTAAGACTCTAATAAGTTTTATGACTGGGCACTGCGCTCTAAGGTAAAGGAATGGTCTATGGGAAGTGGGCACCCCTAATTGGCAATGTGAGAAAGCCAGAGACTGTGGAACATATTCTCTGTGTTTGCCCGATTCTACAGAAGCGCAGGCTCAAGTTGCTAGGTCAGGGTTTCTTTAGTGGTCTGGGTGAGGTTGTGTCAGGCGGGATCTGCGATATGGAGGATTTTATATCGGACATAAACTTTTCTCTCTCATTTTTATTTAACCTGTGCTTTTTCCATTATTTTCTATTTTCTGAAAGCTTTCCACAATGGACCTTACTGATCTCTGGTTGGAGTGCGGTTGCTGAATCTGTCCAAAAGCAATTTGCCATTAATAATTTGACTCTCACCACACGCATCTCAAAAAACACTTTGTGCTTTAACCTTGATTGGCTAAACCAGATATATATTTTGTTGGTAAACAAACTTTATAGACTGCAGTATAGTTGAGATTTAAAAATATAAATTGCAGAATGTCATTTTAAATTACATATTTTGGGTTTTAATAATAGACAAAGTCAATGCCGAAAATGATATTTTCTACGCTTGTGACAAATAACCATATGACTTTCTTTAAACAAAAATTTAAAAATTGCTTTAAAAAGCAAATTGTTCCAAAGTAGACGGATGAAACATGTAACAACATTAACACTTTAGTTACATACATATGGCATATTGTTTTGAAATAAACGCTCTTGAATACCTTATAATTAGGCATCATTATTTTGTACTCCCTATGGCTAAGATTTTATTTAAAAATAATACATTTCTAAATAAGCTTTTAATATAAAAACTATTTAATTAAAAATGTATATATATTTTTAAATAAAATAGTATCAGTGTTTTAAAATTATAGGAAGAATATTAACATATGATTGATAATATTTATAATTTATATACTCCACACCTATTTCAAAAAAATTTTATTAAAAAAATAAAAGAAATAAAATATTTCAGCAAAAATCATAATAAGTAGCCAAAAAGTAGCAGATAGACAATTTGACAGTCTTCAGAACTGATCACTCACTCCACTTACCTTGTCAGACAATACAGAAAATGTAGAAGGAAAAGAAACCATTTACCAATTTGTTTTGTCTTCTGGGCGATATTTTACAATAAAAATAAAGCTTATTTTGGTTATGTCTACGAAATTCTTAAAAAAAAAAAAATTATAATGCAAATTTTTTGTATTATTTTTAGATTTAAAAGAAACAAAGGAAATAAAACAGACAGGGAAATTGAAAAGGAGATGATAAAAGTTTTTTTAAATCTACTTTTTGAACTTGCATTTCTCAATTTTTTTTTAATTCCGAATTTTGAAATAAATTTGCTTATGATTATTTATATTATTGTGCAAAATTCTGCTAGTCTTTATTGTCATGGGTGTGACTATTGTTGGTTGTATAATAAGTAATAAAGAGTTTTTAAAATTATTATGATTAAAAAAAAAAAAACTTTTTTTTAATAAAACACCCTTTAAGCAACAAGTTTTAAAAAAGGTTTGATTTTTAAGATGAATTTTGCATAAAAATGATGTCAAAAAACCAGGTCTTTAAACGTAAAATGATTCATTAAAATTAAACAAAAAAAAGTCGGTCACAGAATGGATGAGTTTCTTGTTAAATATTAAAGTTGAGGGCAACTATAAACCGACAAAATTCACTACAAAAATTAGCTATATGAGCCCAGCTTTATTCCTCATCAATCACATTGGCTTTGCCTAAACGAGCAATTAACAAATTTATATTTTTGTTTTTACTCCCATT
The DNA here is from genome assembly GCA_023159175.1 of Wohlfahrtia magnifica. Lineage (NCBI taxonomy): Eukaryota > Metazoa > Arthropoda > Insecta > Diptera > Sarcophagidae > Wohlfahrtia > Wohlfahrtia magnifica. The sequence continues at coordinate 5,624,263 of JAKWBJ010000483.1, forward strand.
CTTCTGTTTTAGTCTTAATATACAAATCATAAAAGTTTTAGTTGTTTTTTCTTCCTATTGCCCAGCTGTCAAACCTCACGGTAGTGAGGACTAGTCTTACACTGTGCTTGACTATGCGCTCCAGTAAATTGGTAACGTTAAGAACAGGTTCTGGTCTTCTGGTGAAACAACCCAGTATCTGAATCGATGGCAGGATTTTGGTTGTGATATATATGCCATTATCGTTCATTGGAAGTTTTGCTATTAACTCAACAGCTAATAAACAAAACAAACTACATAATTAGCAAGTCTAGTCCTATTCTATTTATTCTATCCGATCTCCCTTCTTTTGTAAATATTTTGTTCTAGCGACCGCTACTACAACATCATGTGGATATAACATATTGCTATGTAACTTCGTTTTTAGTAGGAACTCTGCGCTGTATAGAATTTGCTTACCGAAGTGTTATCCTTCAACAAGAAGAGAGATTGGTCTGTAACTCTGCGGTGTTGTGATTGCTGATCTTTCGTCTTAATTTATCTCAATCCCGTATCAACACCTTGTGTGTTTTCTCCTAAAGTATTTTCTTACGGAAACTTAACCAACAAATTATACAAATATTACAATCATTTTTAAAAAGACAAGTAAAATCTTTATTTTACTGAAATTTAATGAGAAAGTTACAAATCCCTTAATTTATGGCACAAAAATTCCAAACAGATATTAAAACTTTCCTTTATTTATTGTAAATTGCCCACCACAAAAGAAAGAAAATCGCAAAGAAAAAAAAAAAACGCTTAAATGGTGTAAAAATAAAATAACCATTTGGTGAATGTCTTAAAAATATCAACACATTGTGCACACATGTCATATGTTTTATTGTAATTGTTCTTGCTTTTCACTAAATATAAATGTTATTTGTTGTTGTTGTAACAATAATAAAGAAGTTAGTGTGTTGCTGCATATTATTGTTATGATTTTAATGGCGGTGGTGATTGTTGTTGTTGGCTCATGGCGCTTGACATTTGTATTGCGATAAAATTGTTGCTGTTTAATTGTATTTTTTTTATTAATACGAGAAGTGAGAGAATCTTTAAGTCAAGGCATTATTTTGGAAATATTACACACACATACGCATATATAATGTATTTGCATTTGTATGCCTATGTATGTACACATAACAAATGTCCGTATTTAAATATTTTTCGTGCAAATTTAACATAAAAAAGTTATTTTGTATGTTAAAATGTAGAGTTTTTTCTTAAAATATATGATTTTATAATGATATACAATATAATACGAGTGTTTTTTTTTGTCTAATAAGGTGTTATATTTATGATCTTGCCATAAACAAATTTCATGTTTTTTTTCTCATTTCGTTTAAAGACAGGCATGTCACAGTTTATCACAAAAGTATGCAGAACATGAGACATTTAAGCAATTTTTTTTCTAGAAGGTCTTTCATTTCTATAGTTTAATTTAAATAAAACGAAGTGTGTGTGAGATATTGAAATACGTAGTGCAATTTGTGTGGAATACAATAACATTGTATAAATGTCCTCTGCGTCTTCGCTGGATGGCGATCATCCAAAATGATGAATCCATGACGCTGGGGTCCGCCATCTAACGTTTTTTTTTCAACTAGTGCTTATTTCGTGAATGGTGACACTTAGCTCATGTCTGATTTGACAGATAATTAGTTTTATCCTTCCACTGAACGAATACGCTTTTTTCGCTTCGCTAAGTGGGCCTGCGATCGACTTACAGAAGATGCCTATTTTGCCAAAAAAACATCGCACGCATACATTGAAAAGCCGATACACCCAAGACGGGCCACTGTTTGGCGCGAATTTTGATCCAGAGGTATAATTGGCCATTTTTCTTCGAAAATGAGCCGTTATAGACAATGGCGATCGTTATTGGGCCATGTTTGTTCACAAAAATTGAAGAGGGGGACATTAGCAACATTTGGTTTCAACAGGACGGCGCAACGTGCCACACAGCCGAACCTCCACTCGATGTTTTGCGCCCTGTTTAAAAAAAAAAAATTATTTGGCTGACCCTTTACAATGATGGAAGATATAAAAGGGACACATCAAAATATTCTTAAATTTATGTTTATCATTATAAAAATCAAATAAAGAATGCATTATAATTGAAAGAAGTTCGTACATACGATTTTCCATCTGACCCAAATAAATGAATCTTCGTTTCTTTGGACCATTTCATGTTGTTATAGTTATTTGGCATAAATGAAAGTCTCCCTATTATTACTTCCACCCTTGTATATGTATAAGTTGTGTTTAACACAGCGCCGCTCTGTTCATACCATATATATTTGCTGTCTATACCATTTACATCAGGCCAAAAGAAGTTAATCATCATTGACTTAAGGCACTCGCTTTTAATGGTGATGACCCAGTCAACGTTGTATTCGAAGAAATATAGACCAATGACGCCGACAGTCCAAAATCATACTTTTTCGCATACATTAGATGCTTTTGAAAATCGTGTAAATTGGTATCGTTCCAGATTCTAAAATTTTGCTTATTGACTTACCCATTCATCTGCTTCTAGACAAAGCCTCTGTGCTGATTGTTAAAGCCAGTTATTCTGGAGTTGGTGACTAGCTCGGTATTATCATTTCAGGTGCTATTATTACGGGTCGCTATGTGTGCCTTGATTCAAAAAGGCTACCACTCTCTTCTACCGTATCCATTTATCTTGAAATGGGCCAAATCGAAAATGATTTCTTGATTGGTAATCGTTTCCAGGATCTCTTCAGCGAATGTTGTTGTTTATGGTCGTTTACCTTCAGCTCTTGGCTCAGTTGAATTGTGGATCTTTACACAAAATTTGCCAGGTTATGGTATGCGAAAGAACGAGTTCTTGTAAACGATAAGCAATATATTGGCTCGATTTCCCCCGCATGCGTTCACGAATTGCATCGTTGTTTTCGACAGATCTTGTGTTTTATCGTCCTACGTGTGTGGGTTTAATGTTTTCTGAACCAGTCGACTCAAATTTAGTCTCCATACTGCAGATAGACCTAACGGTGGGACAATAACGTAAATCGCAAAATATACGAAGAGCGCACAGGACACGCATTTTAATAAAACAATTTTAACATTTGCAAATGTAGTTGAAGGCTATATCCGTCCATTGCGATTAGGCAAAACAAAATGTATAAATGACAGACAATTTGATGGATGCACCTTTCACAATATGGCCGGTATAAGCTGTCAAATACCAGAAATTGCTATTGGAAGACACATTCTATTTCGCACTGTTTATATTTTATTCCTGGAACGTCATAATGCTTTAAAAAGCTCAAAATAGTTAAAACAAGAACTTGAAAGAACGCACCTTATTTTTTGAACGCACGTCGCTTAACATATTTCATAAATACAATTTTAAATTTAATTGGATTTTCTTAAAAGTTCTTTAAATCCAATTGATTCTGTACAGATTATGTATGACAATGATTAATTACTAGGAATTACTTTGAAGATATTATTTCTCAATGTCTTTAGAGATTGACTCTCTTTAAAAACCCTGTACAAAACTGCTTTAAAGGAATTTTTTTTTTTTGCTACTTTAACAATAATTACAAATATTCCTTAAATTTTTTTTTATAATTTTGTTTTTTCTTTTTCTTTCTTTTACAGATAAATTTTTGAGGAACCACAGTTCGTGTTGGTGTTTCTTTCTTTTGTGTAAAACAATACATTCTAAATGTGTGTCATTTTTTTGGCAAACATTCAAGATTTTTTCTCATTTCTTTTCAATTACAAATTTGACATGCAATACTCGTATAATATAAATGATACGATCAATTGTAAAGATCATAACACTAAGTGATCAATTAAATGGTTGTTAAAAAAATGAACAATATACACTGCGCTTAAAAAGTTAAACACAGAAAGAAAAAAAATATAATTTTTACCAGTGCTATTTTAAAGGAATTTTTAGCTGCCAGAAATAAATTTTATGAATTAAAAAAATAAATTAAAAAAAAAACAACGAATAAATATAGTATGAACGCTTAAGTTGGTCTCAATTATTTTTAATTGTTGGCATAATTTGTCAGCCATCGTAAAATTAAATTAAAACAATTTGCTTTGTCAAGAAACATTAAAAAAAATTTACTGAAATACACAAATGCATGAATGAATGGGTAAACGTATGGGTCTCATCCAAGCGTTGACAAAATAATTGTTTATAATTGATAACTAAAAAAAGAAAGAAAAAAATAATAAAAAAACATGCGAGCGAAATGCTAAAAATAGTCAAAAGTTATAATTAAATTAAACTTTCTTCATAATAATGCAATAATTTTAGAAAAGAAATTTTAAAAATTTCAATTACAATATGGCATCTGCATCTCTATTATCTTTAAACACTACTTCATTCACTTTCAATCTTAATTCTCTTAACAAATTTTTAGTGTTGCCATATTTTTATAAGCAAAAAAGTAAATTTAATGTTTTACCAACAGAATTGCATAAAAGTCGTGTATATCACCTCTGTCGCTTAAAACTTGTTCTAATCTTTATTATTCTTTACTCGTCGTCGTTGTTCAATAAAACATTTGGTGCTCCTTTACATCATAAAGATTACCGCAGTGCGGGTTTATTTGCTTTAAATAATTTTACGGATTTACATGATGCCTTCCCGTCATCATCATCATCATCTTCTTCATCTTCACCATCGTCTGCCATAATGAAATCTATGGATTTAACGAGTGTCGAACTGAATAGTATAGATGTGGGTGAATTTAATGCTGCTGGTGGCGGTTCATCATCTAGAAATTTACAATTGGGTACAAAAGAAAATACAGGTAAGTGTTAAGGTTAAGAAAAATTACCAAAGAATGTAGCCCGGTTAGCAGCCCAGTAAGGTTCTTAAAAAACTTAAAAAAATAGTCGCTTTTAAAACCAGTGTAGCATCATGATTGGGGTTACAATTCTGATTTTAATATTTCAAACGCTAGCAAACGGTTGTAGTGTGGTAAACTCTGTAGTGGCAAATCTGGCTCGAAGGACCATAAAGAATAATTTTCTATTAATTGTTTTTGTTGTTTGTTTAAAATTTTAGTCTACCGGATAGTAACGAGCAAAATATAATCAGCATTATTAGCTTTCTTTCGTCATAATCTAAAATATTTTTTTTTATGTTTATACTTATTGAAAAGACACCCGCAGTTTTTTTTTACCGATCGCTAGCTAATGTTGTGAGCTGATGCCGCAGTTAAAAATTGTCAAGTGGTGTGACCTAAAATTAAACCTAGGACCTCTTGGTTGGTAGGCGGCTTTAAAAGCTGTAAACACCTGCTGTAAACAGGAAGGATCATAATCAGTAATTATATTTTGTACTGTTCTGGTCACCAGCAGAATATCAGCTCAGCTGTTTTTACTTTTCTGGAAGCGCGTCAAAACGATATTTTTCTTGAGCTTGAACAACTCTGAAGAGCCTAATTTGAAACATCTTATCTTCGGACAAAATACTGCTTGGTTAGCATTATGTTGTAATCGGCATAACGTTATTTGTTAACATCAACAACTATTATATATGGTTGGTGTGCTGTAAAAGCAACGGAGTGCTGCAAAAACGGCTCGAAGGACGTAAGCATAAATTAAAAATCATTAAAAATTTTCATGATAATCGGACATGAATGGGTAAGAAGCAGTAGAGCCCAGGTTAAATCATTTGTTTACATATATATACACTTGTATATTCCCACAGCATACGAAGTGGAACAAGGGAAACTTATTCCAATAAATAAGCTGCACTCAATTCTACATCAGTTTTTCATAGTGTAATACTCATAACCAGCTGATACAATGAGGAGATGTCGCTGTGGAAAATTGCTAGTTGCTCTGGCCTGTGGTTGGACCCAGGACCTCTTGGTTGGCTTGTTTATGAATATCATATTTTAGAAACTATTTTTTTAAACGCCTGTAGGACCATAAAACCAATTTGAAGGACTATGAACAAAAATGCTTCTACAAACTAATCTTGTCGTTTCTGCTTAGGCGATTGTCGCTTTTGCGATTTTTTTAACTTAAAACCTCAATAAATTTCTCTTTTTAAAAAACTAGAATTCTCAATAGTAAACTTTAAAGCATTGACAGACAAAGAGCTACTCTTCTCTTTTGTTTGCACACGTGCGTTCTCACATGCATACGCAAAAAATAAGCCAAAACTAAACAAAGAGAAGTAAAGGGAAAACAAGCGGAAAAAAACAATGCAAAGTGGCCTGGGTGAAGGACCCTAAAATTGCTACCAAAATTGTAAAATTCATTAATATTAGTTTGCCTGTCGCAGCCTTAAAGCACCAGTAGCGAATGCAATATCATAAATACTAGCAGTTAATAGATTTGAATGCAATCTTTTAAATTGCAGTAGTTGGAACATAATTCGAAGGACCATTTTAAAACAGCATGTTTAGATACAAACAAAAATTTAAATTTAAATTTAATAATGAAAAGCTCTTAACTAAACTTGTTCATAACTTTTGTGTATTTGCTGGTGTGTCTGACAGATACTTTTTATGCCACAAAATTTTCTTAAAGCGCCGTAATTGTTATTTGCATTATAATATATTTTGTTTTATATAAAGAAAAAGTTGTCTAAATACTCCCTTTTATATTCCGTTTGTTAAAAACGCACTTAAAAAGGTACGGGAAGTTTGTACTTAAACTTTGTCGCCTATTGATGAAAATCCAATTCAAACGCCACACTTTGAAAACATGAAATTTGAAGATCTCCAAAAGATCGCTTTTGTTTCTTTAAACGGATGTTGTTTGCGTGTCTAAAGACCGAATAAAATGAGCAATTGGGATTAAAGCAGACAAAAAGATAAAGATTCAAATAAAAGGAGACAAAGAAATCAATTTTCAATATAAGAAATAAGAAAAAAAAAAACAGAGTGAGACGATCATATATAAAACGCCAGGAATACCTAATGAAAAAGAAAAACACAAAAACAAGCAGCTGGTTTTTTGAGAGATCTAAAGTACCTGCCTACCTATACAGGAACTCAAGCAGCAAATAAGGTATTAAGTTACAAAAAAACTTTACTTTTTATTCGAGTTTTTGTATAAAACAATCTCAGCTAAAATTAAAAAAAAATATATGAAAATCAGTATAATAAAGAGTGTTTTTTGAAACCGAACAAGTGTATTGGTTCGCCGAGGTTTTTTTTTTTTGTTTGAATTTATGGTTTTAAATTAGAAAATTTTATATACAGTGTTGATGACGTATAAATTGAATTGGTTGATCGCCAAGAATCTTAAAGTTGCACTGCATACTTGTTGTGCAATTATAAGAATTTTGTTAGTTTAGGTTTTTACTTTCTTTCGGACTTAATGAATCAAAATGGGCATTTAAATACCGTTCTAGGTAAGGCCACTAAGGCAATCTGGGCTTTTCGTGGTCTTATCGGCAGGACCTGGCGTCTTAACTCTAGGATCATTTATTGGTTGTTTGCATCTATTGTATGCTGGCTCAAGGCTGAAAAAAAGCTTTGCATTTATATGGTAGATGTATGAAACTTCAGACGCTGGCCTGTTTGGCTTGAGCGGGTGCAATAGGAACTTGTCCCGCTGTAGCCTTGGTAGTCTTTATTAGGCTAAGTCCACTGCATATTTTCATTATGAAATCTTCAGCTCTGGGGGTTCTCTGGCTGCTCACACGAGGCGGTTTCAACTGGGGGCTTAAACTTCGGTTGCACTTTTGAGGTTCTTATACATGATTGTGGTGAGTGTGACTATGCGGTGCTTAGTATCAATCTCGACTATTTACAGTATTATACGGGGACCTATGGGCAAGTGGCCCAGCTTTTTCTAAGCAGAGATTCAGGCTATTTCCATCTGTGCACGGATTAATATAGGCATGGGATCAGAGGCGTTTCTATTAATATATATTCCTATAGTTAAACGGCACTAAGGGCGTTTTCTTCGCAGTATATAGACCCTGACTGGTACCCAAGTGCTACACGATTGTCAAGACACTGGCATTAGGGAACAAGGTAACGCTTTGTTTTGTCACTTGGCACACTGGTGTTATGAGGAACGAGATCGCTGGCGAACTGGCAAGGCGGTGTTCGGCCACTGTTCTCGTGGGATCAGAGCCCCGTGCTGGGAGCATGAATTCGCTCGTCATATTGGGTATAATGCCCAGGTCTAAAGCAGGAGAAGCGGCTAATGAGACCAATCACCTGGGCAACGGAACTATGAGCAAGGCAACTTGTTGGCTTCCTGATGACCCATTACTATCTTAAATATAAACTTTTTAATCTAAATTTGGTACATGATACGGAGTGTCACCTGTGCAGGAAGGAAGAGGAGACGACGGAACATATTCTCTGTGAATGTGTTGCTTTGACATACATTCGGAGATGAACTTTTACTCGGGTACACATATGTGTACGTTAAATTATCTTTAATTATTACAAGTGACGACATTATGTAGCACCTGCTAGACTTGTATTTCTTGGCGTAGACTCTAGGTTTTCTAAAACTATTGGCAAATGTCATTTACACGTTGTCGCCACTCTTTTTTAACAATTGGAAAATTTTGTTTTTGTTTTTTTCAATAAGGCCACGAGTGTTTTTAAAATGACCTAAAGCTTCATGTTCAGGTTTCAAGAGGTTGTGGGGCCTGAACAGGTTTGGCGTTTACCCATTCGGAATATTGCTGTCTTAATACATAAGATAGAGGGAATTCTTCTGACTGGTGCTTCCGAACCGATCGGACAGTCATCTGCCTAGAGAGGGTTTTTTTTACTGTTGCCGGCTATTGCGCTGGCGGGTTTATTTGGCAAATTAAATAATCAAGGTGTGTCAAATCGTACAATCTTGAAGGCAAAGAAATAGTTGCCTTTTTTGTGGAAGGCTATGTCGCTCCAATATATCATTCATTTCTATCCTGTTGAAATCACAAGTTGTTGATTTCTATCTTTTTGTTTAGGGAGACACTTCCACCACTATGGTCTCAGGTCTGCTGCACAAACTGTACAAAGCAAGGGGCACAATAGATACCAGTGGTCCTGTAGGAGTGTAATAAAAGTGATACTGGTAATATTAATAAAATAATAAATTAAGCCTTTGTCACTCCTTATAAGTAGGGTGCTTTAAAAAATGTTATCTGAACTAAAGTTGTAGTACATATACATACATGTGTACATACATATGTACATATATGTATATAGAAATAATGTAGCAGTGTGTGTATTTAGTATACATATAAGTATGTATTTTGATATATGATGTCATGACTTTGATGATATCGCATTTGACAATAAAAATAACAACAAAACGAAATCCATAGAAAAATCAAAATAAAGCCAGACAGACATTTATTTTTTATTTTCTATACTTGTTTATAATACAAAAATCAAAGTTTTATTATAAAATAATACAAAGTATATACGAAAATCAATTCATATTTAAGCAACCAACAACAACACTAAACTAAAACCACAAGAAATAAATTAAATAAAGAAAAAAGACAAAAAAAAAAACAGAAAAATCAATTCGTATGGATATCAATAAATCACTAAACTTTCTTTAAAAGGAAGATAATTTTATTTTGTGTGTGTTTTTCTCTTGAATCCAAATTGAATTGAATTGTGCGCGTAAATAAATGCATGAATGCATGACGGAATGACTGACTGATTGAGACTTAGCGGAATTAAAAATAAATTGAAGTTCAGGGTCAGGGGTGTTAAATACTCTATCGTATTATGATGATATTAACAAATTTTGAATTTATTCGAATCCAATACTCACTCTTCTGTGTTTGCATTTGCCTCAAGTCAATAGAAGTGATAAAGTGTTCGATTATGTTTAATTGGCTGTATGGGTGTATTTATGTGTGTGTATGTGTGATACAGTTAATGTTTTATCAAAATTCAAACATGTTTTTGAATAATATGATACAAACAAATATTATAAAAATGTAGTTTTTTGGGAGTTTTTTGTTTGATTTTTGAAGACAAAAAATTGAGTGATGTATTGTTTCATAAGATTACAAGTATTTTATAGTAAATTCTATACCCTACACCAAATCATAGATATGGTGAAGGTACTGCTTATGCTGATGTTTTCAACAGAATTACACTTTGAAAATGAAGTATGTCTGAGTATTATCGCCGGAAAACTACTTTTAATCATAACTTTTATAAAAGAGGCCTTTCTCTTGCCATTTAATTTCGTTATACAAGGTTTGTTAAAAAATTTATTGATTTTCCAGTTTTGGGAGGATGAGTGGCTATATCTTTAAAATATGGAGGTGCTCCCATATACCACCATTGACGAATGGTAGGCCAAGGGGTCTAGCATAGAGCCCCTATAGTGGTACGTCTGGAAAAATCACTGGATTTGAGAAAATGATGTTTAAAAAAATCGTGTTTTTGAAAAATCGGAAAATTCTTGGAAGGATGAGTGGCTATTTGTCTAAAATATGGAAGTGCTTCCCTATACTACTACTGACGAATGGTTATTTTAGAGGTCTAGTATAGAGCCCCTATAGTGGTATGTCTGGAAAAATCACTGGATTTGAGAAAATGATGTTTAAAAAAATCGTGTTTTTGAGAAATCAGAAAATTTTCGGGAAGATATACTTTGTAACTTGCAACGTACAACAGCTCTATTGTTGCTTATAATTGTAATATTTGAGACAAAACCACAATCACTTCTCACTGTATGTACCTAATTTGACGTCTTTCAACTTTTAGAACAGTGAACAGATCTAAATTGGTACATCGCGGAAAAAGCTCAAGGTGAAATAAAAAAGTTCTTAATGAAAGTAAAGCACAGATTGGATTAAACATTCATATATACATACATACATACATACATACGTATACAACTAAAAACTTTTCCCACATTATTTACAAATAAACAGGCTGAAAATTTTTTTCCGTTAAACTCCATCAAAACACCAAGACAAAAAATTAAATTGTAAAGGAGTGGGGAGAATAATACAGACAATCATAATCATGATCATCATCTTCTTTAATAATGACAAGTTAAAGTGAAATAAATTGCAGCTTTTTTTCTATAATAAAAATGCTACCCTACACGACACTTAAGATAATTTTAATATTTCTATCTTCTAGCTTCTCTCTTTACATTGAAATCGTCTAAATATCAGTCCATCCATATGTCTGACTGTCTGTCTGTCTGTCCGTCTATCTGTCTATAAACGGTTTCTCTTAATGAACCTTTAAAACTTTTTTATTTTTTTTTTAAGGCTTGAAAATAAAATCCAAAAAGGAAAAGAAACAAACGTTAATTTCTTTGGTTTTTTATGTATTTTATTGTAAGACTTTTTAAGCGGTTTATCGATGTTTGTAAGACTCTTTAAACATGAAATGGTCTATTATGATTATGGAGAGCAGTGGTGGTTTATTAAACAATTCCTTCCTTCATTTATCAAAATAAAAAAAAAAATAAAAACTAAAAAAAAAATTGAAAGTGTTACTTAAAGGCTTTTTACAGCTTAACATTGAGTTTCGAGTTGAAATCAATTTTCATATCGAATTTAAATTAATGATTGATTTTTATATGTTTTGGGTGGCATTAGTTACACTTTTTCAAATGTAATTTCATTTTAAATTTTATTACTCCTTTTTTTGTAATCAAAGTCTTTTAAAGCTTTAAAATAGTACTTTTCTTCGAAGTACTCTTTTTATTTGTTGATAATTTTCATTAAAATACTAAAAATGCCCACACGTTTTAACTTTGTTGGTAAAATATTTGAAAAACTTTTAACATTTTTTTCTTATTTCTTCTGAAATATGTGGCTTTTTTTTCTAACTCATTAACTTAAGCTTCATTTTATTGTACTTTTTTCCTGCTTACAAACTGTTTTTCTTCTCTGGGCTATTAAATTATAATAAAAAAATAAGCAGAAAAAAATGCTTTAAAACCTACACTTTTTTTCTGCTCTCTAGTCTTTTTACGTTGAATTTGAAATTTGTCTAGACTTTTTGAAGAGTTTGTACTGTTTTTTTAAACTTCATTTTACATGCATACATACAAAGATACATATGTATATAGAAAAATGTGATGAAAAGAAAACTAAACCTTTTTTACAAAAACTTGGCTTTTATGGTTTTTTAATACCAAAAAAAAGAGAAAAGAAAACCTATTATTTAGATTCAAAAAACGGGTTCAATAATTAGATTCTTATGGCTTTTATATAAAAAAATTCTTAAAGCATAGCCAGCCTTTTCTGATCTAGATCTTTTCAAAAAATCTTTATTATTCCGAAAATCTTGTTAATCAAAGTCATTTCGTAATTTTTTGTATATAAATTTGAATTTTTCGAAATTCTTTTCTAAATCTAGTGCAGCGTTTTTCAGAGCAACTGAGCGCCTTCGTGACTTGGCTGCTGAGTGAGGTGGTGTAGTCTTTTACATGGACAGTCGGGCGACTATCAGTGCGCTGCCAAGGTTTTTATTCAAAATCTCGTTTTTTGTTCCATTCGTATTACAAAATAGTAACATCATGTCAACTAACCAAAACCATTGGGTTAGATTTTTACGTAAATTTCAATTTTAAGATTATGTTAGCAACCTTAAATAGGGGTAGCGCAGTACGCCGGGTTTTAGCTAGTGTATTAATACGTAAATAATTACGTAAATATCAATTTTAAGATTGCTAACATAATCTTAATCCTATCTTATTGCGTTTTCTTTTCTGACCAAAAAATGTTGCACTTCGTTTGTTCTTTGCCATCGTCAAAATTAAAAACATCAAAAATTTTTAAAGGCAACATTTTTAGAGCTAAACACAGTACCCCCTTTCTTTGTAAAGGGTCCGCCAAATAATTTTTTTTTTTGAAAATGCTATAAAAAAAACTACTCAATATTTTCTAAAATTTCTTTTTTTATTTGAAAGTACAATCCTTCCGGTTAATAATGGAATATAATTTCATTCAAATGGCTGCCTCAGCTGGCCATGCAGTAGCCTACACGATCGGTCCAATTTATAAGCACATTATCGATTGTGTTCAGCTGTATTTCACCAATGGCTTCACGAATATTGTCCTTTAAAGCGTCAATTGTCTCTGGCTTGTTGGCGTAACACTTATCTTTGACGGCACCCCACAAATAATAGTCCAACGGTGTCAAATCGCAGCTCTGAGGTGGCCAAACGACATCAGCTCTGCGGCTGATAATGCGATCTTCAAAAACAGGGCGCAAAGCATCGAGTGTAGCTTCGGCTGTGTGGCACGTAGCGCCGTCCTGTTGAAACCAAATGTTGCTAATATCCTCCTCTTAAATTTTTGTGAACAGAAATTCGTTCAACCGTGGCCCGATAACGATCGCCTTTGACTGTAACGGCCACTCCTTGGTCATTTTCGAAGAAAAATGGCCCAATTATGCCTCTGGACCAAAATCCGCACCAAACAGTGACTCGTCTTGGGTGTATCGGCTTTTCAATGTATGCGTGCGGGTTTTCTGTACCCCAAATGCGACAATTTTGCTTGTTTACATACCCCCCAAGATTAAAATGAGCTTCATCTGAACAGATCGCACACATTCTGCAACATTACCATGATTTTCAAAGTAATGTCGCAATATTTCCCAACGTTGTTCAAGCGTATATACAACCATATTCGTTCAGCGGAAGGATAAAAGTAATTATCTGTCAAATCAGACATGAGCTAAGTGTTACCGTTCACGAAATAAGAACTAGTTGAAAAAAAATGTTAGATGGCGGACCCTTTATTAAAGTTGTTTAAAAACGGACTCAAAAAAAAGTAAGGGCAACGAAGTGCAACATTTTTTCCATAAAAGAAAACACCATTAATTATTATCGTAAATGCTATCTTAGTATGCCATTTTGTCCGGTTTAAATCCAATCATTTGTTTCTTCCAGAAAGACACTGTATGTTCTGCTTTTTAGCTTTACAGTCTTCAAACAAGCACACATTCATTTTTATGTAGTAACATATACGTATAAAAAGGGTAGTCCGACCGTAATGACCTTAACGTCAAGTTAAAAGCAAAGTGCATTTCATGCACTTTGTGTTTTTTTTTTTTTTTGGTCAATATAAACAACTAAATGTGTCCACAATCGGGAGAATTGTGCATATTTCTGTAGGAAATACCTGTGCTTGCTTGCCCAGTTCGTTCTGCGGAAAACATTGCTGTTGTTCGCGATAGTGTGGCAGAAGACCCGTCAACCTGGACTCGTCGTCGTGCCCAACAATTGAACATCTCACGAATATCTCTGATGCGAATTTTGAATAAAGACTTGAATTTACATGCTTACAAAGTTCAAGTAAATCAAGAGCTGAAGCCTACTGATCGTTTCAAGCGTCGACAATAGGCCGAACGGTTAGTTGAACAGATAGAAGTGAATAAAGTATCTTCAGTGACGAGGTACACTTTCAGCTCAATGGATTCGTTAACAAACAGCATTTAAGCATTTAAGCAAATGACAATGTACGGTTGATAGTTGAAAAGCCGATGCATCCACAGAGAGTGACTGTGCGGTGCGGTTTAGGGACTGGCGGTGTCATCGGGCCGTACTTCTTCAAAAATGAGGTCGGAAAAGCAGTTAAAGTGAATGGTAACTTCTTGTGACCAGAAATTGAGAATATGGACCTGGACTATCCAACAGGATGGTGCCACTTGCCACACGTCCAACGAAACAATGACTCTTTTGCGCAAAAAATTCTTTGGCCGTTATCTCCTGTCGTGGCGACGTTAATTGGCCGCCACGATCATGTGATTTGACTCTGTTGGACTTCTATCTTTGGGAAAGAAAAAGGAAAAGTGTACGTCAATAAGCCAAGAACAATTCAAGGGTAAAGGATGAGTTAATTCGACACATTAACGACATTGAACCTCAATTATGTTCTAGAGTCATTAAAAATATGGACCGACGGATAGGCGTATGCCACCGAAGTCGTAGCGAGCACTTGGCCCATGTTTTGTTTTACACATAATTGTCATAGATCCTTCTATCATAATACAAAATATTAAGTTAATTCTGTGAAAACTTTTTGTTTTATTTACAATTACCATCGTGCGTTTTAGTTGGACCACCCTTTGGATAGCTTTTATCCAGTGTGATTTCTGCAATTCGCGCTTTTTGGCTGATGTGGATAGAACACACCCATTTATCCAATTCTGCCCAGTTACTGACTGATAATATGTAGTGTTCACTACGTTGTTTCAACCTAATTAAGAAACTTGTACTATTGCCGTTCTTTAGATATACAAAAATTAATATTTACTTTGCATGGGAGGTATCACACCGACTTGTTCTATTCCATCCATATTTTGCCTGCTAATTTGTATTGACCGTGAAGTCATTCAGACCAAATTTAGAAGCTTTTGCTTTGAGCGTTCTCAAGATATACAGAAATCAATATTTAGTTTGTATGGGAGGTACCACACCCACTTGTACAATTCCGTCCACTTTTTGAAGGAAGATTTGCATTAATTCTGAAGTCGTTTATACCAAATACTTCAACTTTAGCTTCAACCGTTCTTAAGATATATAATGAAATCAATATTTAGTTGGCATGGGAGGTACCAAATTTAGTTTTGCCTTGACTATAAATCTATTTGGCCAAATTTGGAAAATCTTTCTTTTACCAATTTGAAGTTATAGACAAATAAATAAACACTTTGTATGGGCGTGCCACTGCCCAGTTGGAATTTTTGATATGTATATAACCTATAGTTCCTTTCAGTAATACAGAGCGATATTGTAAAAATTTCAAGAAAATCGGTTCAACGGTTTAGGTGTCTGTGTAATTTCACATTCATTTTTATATGCATATAACAAGATAAGTATATGCTGTTCCACAAATCGTATAGTCTATAATAACCTAATGTGGCATTACAATTTTTACCCAAAACAACTGCATTATCCAGAAAAGGGCATATGTAAGCATTATCAAACTTCTAAAGTCTTTACTGGGGAGATACTGAAAATATAAAAAAAAATTCTCATAAACTTTTTTCTTGCGATTTCACATAAGACTCGAAGTAAATAAGTCGTAAATATGTTTTTTCTTAAATACACTCAAACCTCGTTTTAAGCGTACTCAAATTTTTGCGGTTTTAATTTTTTTTTTTTATTTTTTAATGAACCCTTTACATTAAACGAAGTGTGGAAAAAATATCCAATTTTCAATTGTACTACTTAAAAACACGAATGCAAAACTTAATTGTATGCTGAAAAGCTGCAAATAACGACATTATCGGATGAAATTAGAGGAGAGGTATTTGATTCTCTAAACAGTAATAATTAAGCAGAACTACTTATAGAAGTTCTATTATCCGATGACGACATTATTATTTAAACTGCAGATTGTTTGATGATTGTGAAAAATAGGTGAACCTATAAAAAAAAATTGTGATGTTCTTAACAACGCTTTTTAAAAAGAAATTTTCTATGTAGATCCAGCTAGCATAGCTTTAATGTGTTCTTATCGATCTATTTTCTGGATATCAGAAGCAGTATAAACAACTAAAAAATTTAACGTCACAAAGTCTGATGGCATCTTTGCACGATGAAAAAATGAATCTGCTGAAAACTCGTTGATCGTTCTTTCTAGTCAAAATAAGTATATTTCTGATGATGGAAAAAAATAATAATCATCTGCCAATTCGTTATAATAAATTAAATGTTTTCTTTAGTGATCAAAGTGGTATGGAAACAATTGAAAAACAGTGTAAACACATATATACATACATATTTAACGATTGTGATATATAAAATATTATTAAAAAATTATTTTTATATTTATTTTTTTTATTGAATTAATATATAAACTTAATTGTTTAATTTTTACTGTTTTTGAAAAAACACAAAAAAAAAAACAAAAAATTTTGTTTTGCCTTTTTTATGCGAATTTGCTTCACTTCCAATGTTTTGATTTAAATTTATGTGTTTTTGTATCGGGTCCGCCATCTAACGTTTATTTCAACTAGTGATTATTTCGTGAATGGTAACACTTAGCTCATGTCTGATTTGACAGATAATTAGTTTTATCCTTACGCTGAACGAAAATGGTTGTGTATACGCTTGAACAACGCTGGGAAATATTGCGACATTACTTTGATCGATCGACTTACAGAAGTTGCCGATTTTGCCAAAAAAAAAAACAGCTTTTCAGATGAAGCTCATTTTGATCTTGGCGGGTATGTAAACAAGCAAAATTGTCGCATTTGGGGCACAGAAAACCCGCACGCATACATTGAAAAGCCGATACACCCAAGACGAGTCACTGTTTGGTGCGGATTTTGGTCCAGAGGCATAATTGGGCCATTTTTCTTCGAAAATGAGCAAGGAGTGGCCGTTACAGTTAATGGCGATCGTTATCGGGCCATATTGAACGAATTTTTGTTCACAAAAATTGAAGAGGAGGATATTAGCAACATTTGGTTCAACAGGACGGCGCTACGTGCCACACAGCCGAAGCTACACTCGATGTTTTGCGCCCTGTTTTTGAAGATCGTATTATCAACCGCAGAGCTGATGTCGTTTGGCCACCTCGGAGTTGCGGTTTGACCACGTTGGACTATTATTTGTGGGGTGCCGTCAAAGATAAGTGTTACGCTAACAAGCCAGAGACAATTGACGCTTTAAAGGACAATATTCGTGAAGCCATTAGTGAAAACTAGCTGCACACAATCGATAATGTGCTTAAAAATGGGACCGATCGTGTAGGCTACTGCATGGCCAGCCGAGGCAGCCATTTGAATGAAATTATTTTCCATTGTTAACCGGAAGGATTGTACTTTCAAATAAAAAAAGAAATTTGAAAAAATATTCAGTGTTTTTTTTTTTACAGCATTTTCAAAAAAAAAGAAATTTATTTGGCGGACCCTTTATATGTCGGAACGATTCAGTAGTTTTCACTTACTGTATTGTTTTATGCGAATACGGTTTATGCGGATTTTTGTGGAACGAATTAATCGCATAAAACAAGGTCTGAGTGTAGTGTATTGAAAACCATTTCTTCCCGCTAAGAAAACTAAACAAATTTAACTGCAAATCTGCGTTTGCACCTCTACGTAAAATTTAACATGTCTTTGATGATATTTTTCAAGAACTTTGACTTTAAAACTGTTTAATGTTTTTATATAATTTCTAAGGAAATCTTGCAAAATATACCACAGCATTCATCCATCCATCCATCCATTGATCCATCATTCAACGTTTTATCACATTTTATTTTCCTAAAAAAAAAACGAAACAAATAGGGAGACATAAGTAGACAAGATCATAGAGATGCCACAGTGATCATCATCTTTACTGTATGTGCGAGGGGAGTGTAGATATATTTATGTAAAATGTCATAAATTCATGGATTGTTACAACATTTATGACTTCAAATTACACTTATAAAAATTGGAGAAAAAAGAAAAATAAAATTGGGGGGGAAAAATAGAAAAAAACTCTTCTATTGTCTTGTAAATTACGATGAATTCACTAAAGGGGCACGACAACTCTTCGAAATATAGTTGTGTATGATCTCCTACTTTGAAAATCTATTATGCTTGAGAGTACAATGTATTAAATATAAAAATAATAATTATAATTAAAATTAAATTGTAAATTTATTTCAATTTTGACTTTTTATACAAAAATCACGTTTACACAGTTAAATAGTCCATAATACGACTATAACAGGTATTTAATATGTAATTTTATGAAATCAACTATGAAATTGAGCTGAATTATGTTTCTCTTAAAAGTTTGTTTAACTCAACCAAATGTTTCAGTTTTTTTTTGTTTTTTAATATAAATTTTTAATGTTTTTGTAGCCTGTCTGGCTGCGAGATTGCTGGATTGGTTTTTATCAGTTTCTTTTTTTGTATTCCTTCTGCTCAATTTAGTTTAACCCTTTATTTGCTATAAAAAGCGGGTAGAATAAGATTTATCGTTTGAAAACAACAACAACAACAACAAAATTAGTATTTGTGGAATTTCCAAGATCCCCAAAAATGAAATGAATAAACAAAACCGGTATTTTAACTTTCTACCTGTAGGATGAATTTTAATTTTTTTGTTTAATGTTCTTGTTCTTGACCAGTAAATGAAAAATTTCCTAAAATTTCTTTGTTAGTGCGTTAAATGTTGAGATTTGCTACAGTGATCTGATTTTTTCCAAAAGGTGTTGCCAAAGTTAATATTAGACACGTTTATGTTTTTACAAGTGCAATACATTACACATCCGGTGTCACTTATAGAGTTTAAATTTTAAAACAATACATTCAAGGGTATTTGAAGGTGTTAAATGGTGTAATTTTTTGGCTCTACGTGATTTTATCATTTTGGTTTGTTAAATGACATTCATAACGTGTTATGTTATGGCTTAATAGAGGTTGGTTTTTGCTTTTTATTTCGAAAATAGGCCCTGGGATAAGAAAATACAAATAAATTTAACACAATTAGGTTTTTAAGACACTAACAATAGAAATATATATTTTCTATTGCTTATTTTGATATCATAATAATTTGTATGCTATTTAAGTCTAATTTCGAAAATTCGAAGTTAAGTTCGAAAATTTGATTTTAATTTCGAATATTCTAAAATCCTATAAAATACTGGAAATATAATTTTTATAACAAAATATATTGAAATTTGTTTAAAAATTTTATATAGGCTCTTACATTTTGAAAATAGAAAAAATATGTAGAATATGCTAACTAAAGCTTGATTGTGATGTTGTTTTTGCTCGAAAAACCTGTTACAAGCAACGAGCCGTGAACTAGAGCAATATCACAATGCAATTGTTCCCTCAAAATTTGGGATTCCTTATTGTATTGTTTCGGCAACATGGATAGCACACCATTAACGAGTAAACTCGGAGGTCCTATCGCCCATTGTGATACCCATAAGAAAGAATCCGAAATCATCTCAAGGACCAAAACGCGAGATAGAGATAAGCTCTCTCTAAACCTGAATATGAAAATCACGTAGTCCTTGCGATAGGCAGCCGGTACCCCTGTAAAAATTGACCAGACTTGTCAGTGATATGTCCCTGAGAGAGTCCAGATTATGGAATATACGTGCACCAAGATGCCTTAGTCAAAGCTTCTTTAGAGCGGGACAGACACAAAGCAGGTGTTGTATCAACGTATCTTTCTCCTCATCCTGGCAGTTTCTACAGTAGCTATGACAAGTGTAATCCATACGCTCAGACATACGTCAAATTATACAGTAAACGCTTAGTAGACGTTTCGACTAACTACGTTGGAACTGAGAGCATCTATTGACACAAGTCTGTCCACATAGATAACAATGCCCGAAGGTTTAAGATCTAGTTCCTGAATACACCTTGCGGTTCTATCTATGGCGTAAACCTCGACCTGAAGGCTAGTGCAGAGGCCAAGTTCGTCAGACTAAAATCCGCCACTGTCTTTGTGCCATCGGTATAAATTGAGATTGCGATAATCCGAAGATTGCAGCACTGTGGGATACGCTAAGCCGGCGAAAATTATAAACCAAAGAGCAGAGTACGATATTGAGGAGACGAGCATAGGAGTGAAACTGGGCTGTGTTCTGTCTCTCACACTATTCTTACTGCTTTTGGACTGTGGATCCAGAAGACAAACGCCGAGACATCATATGACATCCGCTGGAACATGAGATATAGGCTACACAGATGATATTTGTTTATTCGCTCATCGTTTTGACACCCTAAGAAGCAGCTAAAAATTAACGCGGAAAAACAAATTAAAGCATATTGCCACTGGCAACTCCTCACCACTGACACTGGAAGGGCAGACATTCCTGGTGGTATCTGGTGGTTCTAATGAGGAATAAACAAACCCCGAAATGCATTTCAATCTCCACACGCAATATGGCGTGCAAACAGCATGTCGACTGATACAAAACTGAATATCTTTGATAGCAGCTTCAAATTAGTACTTATATAGGGCAGTACCACTTGAAACTGAAAATTTCCGAAGGAGACTGTAAACGTTCCACAATAAGTGCTTGAAGTAAATTGTTCGCATTTTTGGCCAAATTGGGTTACAAATGACCAATTACTGTCGTTGGCTAGCCATAGGCCAATTAAATACAAAATCCATAGCCGTAAATGGACATGGATTGGCCATATTATGAGAAGGTCATTTGGTGATTTTACGAGACATACGCTGGAGTCCGAAGGCCCATATAAATCCAGACAACGAAAAAAATAGTAAACAATAACAAACAACAACAAAACAACAAGAACTGAAAGAAGTAAATGTTTACATTCGCATGGCTTCGTAAGAACTAAAAGGGAAATAAAGAAAAGAAATGGAATCTATCTGAAATATCGAAAGGTTCGAGAGCTTTCAAAGTATTGTTTACTCAGTCATATAAAGGGTCCGCCAAATAAATGTTTTTTTTTTTTTGAAAATGCTATAAAAAAAACTACTGAATATTTTCTCAAATTTCCTTTTTTATTTGAAAGTACAATCCTTCCGGTTAATAATGGAAAATAATTTTATTCAAATGGCTGCCTCGGCTGGCCATGCAGTATCCTACATGATCGGTCCAATTTTTAAGCACATTATCGATTGTGTGCAGCTGTATTTCACCAATGGCTTCACGAATATTGTCCTTTAAAGCGTCAATTGTCTCTGGCTTGTTAGCGTAAAACTTATCGTTGACGACACCCTACAAATAATAGTCCAACGGTGTCAAATCGCAGCTCCGAGGTGGCTAATCGACATCAGCTCTGCTGCTGATAATACGATCTTCAAAAACGGGGCGCAAAACATCGAGTGTAGCTTTGACTGTGTGGCACGTAGCGCCGTCTTGTTGAAACCAAATGTTGCTGATATCCTCTTCAATTTTTGTGAACAAAAATTCGTTCAACATGGCCTAATAACGCCATGACTGTAACGGCCACTCCTTGTTCATTTTCGAAGAAAAATGGCCGAATTATGCCTCTGGACCAAAATCTGCACCAAACAGTGACTCGTCTTGGGTGTATCGGCTTTTCAATATATGTGTGCGGGTTTTCTGTGCTCCAAATGTGACAATTTTGCTTGTTTACATACCCGCCAAGATCAAAATGAGCTTCATCTGAAAAGATGTTTTTTTTTTTTGGCAAAATCAGCATCTTCTGTAAGTCGATCGATCAAAGTAATGTTGCGTTGTTCAAGCGTATACACAACCATATTCGTTCAGCGGAAGGATAAATGTAATTATCTGTCAAATCAGACATGAGCTAAGTGTTACCATTCACGAAATAAGCACTAGTTGAAAAAAAACATTAGATGGCGAACCCGATAAAAAGCTTATTGATGCGTACAGCCGCCAGTTTATGTGTAAACTCAGTGTGACAAGCTTAAGTGAAGTAACTCAGAGGGGAGAGTTTATTGGTTTGAACTCGGTGTGAAGAGGAGTAAACTCGTTAAGTGGGTCGTGAAGTAAAGAGAGTTAGTGTGGATAACCTTTGGTTAAAAGGGTTGTAATCGAACCTAAGTTGTAACAACGATCGGGTTGGAAGATCTTTAGCCAGAAAGATCTGTCGAGTAATTGTTGTTGTCTACAAAGCTGTAAACAAAAAGAGTAATTAAGAATAGAATTTGTTATTGCTCATGAAAAGGAGGATTTTAATTAAATCCAAACGCAAGATTTATTTATTTTAACTGCAATCTACGAGCTCATAAACGTAACAACATATTTTTTTATTCAGCATGGACTAGACCGTTTGAGAGCAAAAAATATACAATTTTTATGGTTTTTAAAAATTTTTCTTTATAAATTTTTTTTTTTTTTTATTATAATTTTATTTTGTCTATCTCTCAACTCACTTTTGATAAATTTTATAGGTAGTCGTGACCAATTTTTGAAAAGCGAAATATACAATTTTCTCTAGATTTTTAGCGTTTAACAAATCATTTATTAACATTTAACACTTCTAATTGTAATTGTCGGCTCCGAATTTTATTACAGACCACATACTAATTGATTAAAGCTTTTAAACCCGAAAAAGAAATAAAAGAAGAAAAGAAATAAAAACTTTCTATAAACAATTTCAACATTTTTCTGGACTATTTCAACAAAAGCAAATCATTTTTTTTATTTTCGAAAATTTTGAAATTTCCAATCATAATTCTAACAAAACAATAATGAAATGTTAGAAATGCAATACAATAGGCCCCCCAAACAAAAGAAACTGAAAAAATATATTGTGCAATCTAAACAAATTGTAGCTGAACGTGCAATACAATAGTACAACAACAAATACAACAACAACAACAACAATACAAAACAGAAGCTCTTAAATAAACGAAACGAAATCGAAACGTTTATCTAGAAATAAAAAACTAGAAAAAAAATAAAAAATAAAAAAATAAAAAAATGAAATGAAAACCAAATAGAGAGTCAAATCACACCTTTTATTACAAACAAATTCGAAACAAAAAAGGTGAAAATTTAAACAAAATTTTAGAAAAAAAATAATAATAAAAACGCAACTACAACAAGCACAATAGCAGCAATAATATTTACAAAAAAAAAGAAGAAAGAATCACAACTTGCTCAAGACCATTAACGAACCAAACAATCAAAAGAAATTATTTCTTCAAAAAAATATTTTTTTTTTTTATATTTAAACAATTTATTAGTAAAAGATTTTCTAATTTTTTTTAATTTTTTTAAAAAAATCGAAAGGCCGTAACCAAATCAGCAGACTACCTGTTTCTATATCCTATTTTCGATTTTTTTCTTTTGGCCATAAAATCAACACTTTTTTCACTTTTAGGCTAGAGAACTAAAAGCCCTTTAATAAGTTGGGAAAACCTAAACAGTGCAACGCATCATCACACTGCATTGAAATTAAAGAAAAGAAAAAAAAAAAGAAAATCAAAGAAAGAAAAAATAACATAAAATTGATATTTTTACATGGAATCATCAACACTTTGGCAAGTAAAAGTTTTTTTCTTTGTTAAGAATATTGATTGAAAAACCAATCTGTTAAAAAAAGTTATGTACAAAACTTATAAAGACCCACAGAAGATCAACGATATTAATTTTTTTTCTTGGTTCTGATAATAAAAGAAAATATAAAGGGAAGAAACTTGTTACGGCGTAAAATAGACTTTCATCAAATTAGCACTTGAATGTTAACAACAACACCACCAGCATCATAACCCATAACACTGCACCACATCATTGTATTGCCCACAACACCTTGTCTATAAAGTGGCTTTATTAACTAAACACCACCAGCATCCAGACACAAACGTTCAGTCGTCGTCGTCGTCAGTCAAGTAAGCAGCGCAAGTAGTGAGGCAAGTAAAAACTAACAAATCCATTCTCATATGATGCATAAAATATGGGAGCAACAACAACAACAAGGAACAATAATAACTACAAGAAGACAAGAGAGATCATCTTCATTAAAAGAACATTTTTTGTTCTCCTTTAAAGATTTAGTGTTAAATTGTAAACTTTCAATATGTATTCCAATATGCACTATGGGTTGGTAAACAAACAAAAAAAAAAAAAAAAAAAAAAAACCGAAAACTGCTAAGTATTTATAGAGTTAGAATTATCATTCAAGCCTATACATACATACATATTTCCCCCGACATCCCAAGTGGAACAAGGGCGCGTCTTCTCTTTATTTTAAGACACATTAAAAGCGGCCTACACTTTAATGCCGGCTCTGAATGGCAGATGCATTAGTTAGAGGCGTTTTCCATAGCGTAAATACTCAGACCAAGGCGATAAGAGCCTTTCTGGCAGTCGCTCCTGGGAGTCTTTTGCCGAGAATGACACTTAGGATATACATATACCGCTATTTTTCGGCCCATTATCACTTATGCGGCGATAGCTTGGTGGAGGAAGGCTGAGAAAGCTACCACCATGAACCAAATTAAACAGACTACAGACAATGAGAACGTATCCAACAGCAGCCTTGTAGGCCTTGATTGGTTTGACACCGCTTCACATCTATGTGATTAGGGTAACGGCTTGTTCAGCAAAGCTTAAGCCGAAATGTGTAGGGAAGTCTGCCCTTCCTACGTAAGGTGGTCGAATAACCATTTTCGGTTCTGGATGTTGTGCTTTTGGATGTGTGCTGTGGCAGAAGATTTAGGGTTCATTCCCCGGACCGGGATTTTTAGTCTAATGTGGCTTTAGTTCGGAGTGAGTTTGATCTAAACTGGTATACCGATCGTTCCAAAATGAATGACTGTGTCGGTGCTCGTGTTAAAGGACTGAGTAGACCACTGAGTGCCTTCCAGGCTGAGATCATAACCATTGCTCTATTTTCTGAGATCAACCGGGACAGTGGGCTCCACGATAAGCCCGTTAATATATTCTCTGAAACTGAACTACTTACAATTTGTGCTATTCGCTCTCTCAAATTTTTATGGGAAGGTATATAATTAGGTTCATAATTGGAAGTTAAATAATGAATGATAGAGCAAACTACGGAAAAAAAAGCATTGTCGTTACCCGGATAGTCTCTTGTTGGCTTAAAAATTCCTGATCTTTACTCTGCTGTCTGAAGCATTTTTTGCTTGCTGCTCAATGCCTTGGTAAATTAGGTAGGTAGGAAAGAGTAGCGATAGCCTCGCTAAACCACGGAACACTTGAGCACCCCTCACGTAATGCGTTGTCCCCGTTCTAGTCATAAGAGTCCTGGTGCACCAACAACAAGTCACTTTCTGTCCAGGCTCTTTCAGTGTCTAACATATACTACAGCTTAATCGCCAGTCTAACGGAGGTAAGAGGTAAACCCACCCTAATGTGTGCACGGATGTTCGCAAGAAGTGTGCACGCCCTAGTGACCTCAGAGACGAGGTGTACACAAAACCGCCGTGATAGTTTCATAAGGGAATCATGGTAGTCCCTGACCAGCTTAGAGTTGAAGGTCAAAGATCTGTTCGCCGCCTGCAGTGTATTTCGATCTGATTTGTTTCGACCTGAAACACACTGCAGTAGTCCGAAAGGCGAAGAGTAATATAAAAGTTGACCCTCTGGCAAAAATACTACTGCCAACCCTGTTCTCTAGTCTAGAACCCTTATAAACGTCCAATGAATCGATGAGAATAATTAAGCCAGAGGCCCAATCTTCTCTACTAGGAATCATAACAGGGAATTACAGGGGTTTCCGTGAGTGTTCAGATGAGGCATAGTCGATATCGCCCAGTATCAGGGGTGCCTCAGATAGAACAGAGGTGTGCCCGAGATGATAATATACCAGCGTAATAGGGTATTCAGAATTTTGGCATTAAAAATATGTGAACTTCTTAAATCAATTTTTGTCGAATTGTATGGGATAACAAAATGGTACCTTAAGGCAACTGGAATCAATTATAAAACGAAAGGATTGTATGCTTAAAATTTCTTCATCTAACTAAGCAGTGAACTGATTTTCACTTCGAAGAAAAATTTTCGAATTTAAGTTTCGTCTGCAAATGAAACCCCAAATTAGAAATTAAATCGAATTTAAAAATTTTCATATTTAACTTGATAGCATCTATGATTTTTTAATATTTCCTTTAACACATTAACCCATAGTGCTCTTACTACAGATGGGGTTAAATATTTATTTATCCATCCAATATTTCTCAAGTCATGCAGTTCTAAATAGCTGGAGTGTTGGCTGGTGGCGGTGTGGTAGACGTATTGTAAAACGAAAATTTAAATAGAAAAATATTTTTATTTGTTTTATTCCATTAATAGCAGTGTGTGTACCTATAGAGATACCATGCGGATGAGGGCAATACAATTATTCTTGATGTTCATACACTGCCAGTGTACATTGCGAGTAAGTGCCTTACTCAAGACATATTAAGTTAACAATACGAATGGTGGGTATGGTAATGCTTCACCAACAATAATATATCACAGTGGGAGATGATTTTTGCCACTTTACAATCAGAAAAAAAAAATTCTTTTGAGTTGAACACAAATAAATAACCAAGAGAAAGATTACAATAAAATAAACGTTTTACTATTTTGCAAAACGAAATTTCTTGTGATTTATGGCTATAAAGTAGAATATAGAGAAGGAAATATTCTTCTTTAATGGAAAGATATTTTCGTATTAGTTTTCGCTACGTTAGTATTTATGGTCAATAGATTGGGGAGTACCTGTATTTTTTAAACTGTTACCACCTGTCTGTCCGTCTGTCTGTATTGTTTAGATTTTCTTATTTCACAGTGTTAGGTAATTTATGTGACTAAAATCGATGTTTTTATTATTTTGTATCCTTCAACATTCATCAGAATTTTAATGGATGACTTATAAAATATATAAAAACGATAACAGATGCAGAGAAAATGCATGCAACGCTACAGTGACTAACAAAAAATATGAGTCATATGGGAAAGGAATTTTACTTTTAACCTTTTATTTGACTATAAATCAAATTGACTATAAATATTTAAAAATGTATACATAGTTACATAAAATTTTCAAATTTTTTAATTTAAATGGGCGTGGCATCTTTTATAGGAATAAAATAATTTTAATTTTGGTTTTATAACAGCTTAACTCTTTAAAACTTACAAATTGTTTGGCTAGAAGTAACATTTTTTTTGCCAGGTACAGTAGTCCCCGCTTAAGTGCGCATATTAGAATGTGCAGTTGTTTTACGCATTTATGAAAACCCTGGATAAATGCAAAAAATATGCACGATGTATTTTTTTCTTATCAACATTGGCAATGAATGCTCATGAGTACTCATAAATGATTGGAATCAGTACTATGAGTATTTTCTGAGACTTGAATGAAAGATATAAGTATGAGTACCTATGAGTATGAGTAAACCTTTGATTCATACTCATTGCTGCTTATACTTACGAATCAACGTTTTAGTGAGTATAAGTAGTTGAATATAAATGATGTGTACTCGCATATACTTATAAATTCATGGATGAGTATGAGTAGAAAGAAGCCGATACATTGCTGGTCTCTATTTTCAATATAACTTTAAAGTCTGCTCCCTAAGATAAAGATGGCTGAATGTTGTTATCTAGTTTTCTCAATCCGAATAATGGTGATTATGATGCCTATGATTCATTTTGAGCGGTATCTGGGACTGCGTCTGATTCAAAAGAAAAGACGGCATCTTTTGTAAGTGGAGTAGAGGTAAGTTTAAGAAAAGAATAGGACAATATATCTTTAAACGAGGGTACTCATTCGGATGCCAAGGGTTGTGTATCACTGAAGAGACCTTGACCAGGTAAAAACCACTGGTTTGACAGTTAGTAATTCTATTCAGTCTAAAAGGTCCGATTGATTTCCAAAAGACAGATAGTATGGACCCAGGAATAGTTTGCAGAATTATATTGAATGATCAAAAAGTGGCTGTGTTTGAAGTGAATGAAAATGATGGCATCTTAGTAGAGAGGCAAGATCCTTGTTTTCATAAATACTTTAACATAAAAAGGCTACTCATGCGATTGATCACACTGAGTCTTAACGTATCAGTGTTACAACCTCAATAAAATAATTGTTTTTTAACCAAAAATTGGGCTACGAATTACTATACCATCTGGCATACTCTGCACTTAGACTCAGAAAGTCGAGTGGATTGAAGAACGCTCGCAGTGGACATGGTACCATTCTACAGAAAGTGGGCGGACCGATACTGACGCGTCGGACAGATTGGGCGGTACCTACTTTAAATTTCGGTAGAGCTTACGGCAGTAAGATACCTTCTAGAGAGTGCTCAATCTGTCCTCCTAGATGGCGTAGTCGCAGTCTTTACAAATGGCTCCAAGGCGGAAACGGATATAGGTTTGGGTTTCTACTCTGATGATCTCGACCCAGGACCTCATCTACCTGATAATTGCACTGGTTTTAGGCGGAAGTTTACGCTAAAGGGCCGCTAGAAGTATGCGGGAATTAAATCTCGATCAAAGCCTATTAGGATCGATGTAGATAGTCACACTGCAATTGAAATTTCCTCTTCAGCTATATTCGCTCACTGACCCAGCTGGAAAGATATCATGTCGAACTGATATGGTTTCCGAGTCATCTGAGGGAAATAAAATGCTGATGAGACCGCTACTAGAGGCACTTCTCTGCCTCTCGTGCAGGGGGTGTGAATGCCCCTCTGTGTGCGTTGCCGAGTTTGGTAGATAGATGAACACTGAGCAAGATGGAACAAAGGTGAACCAATATCACAACTTGTAGAATATCGAGAATGCTTTGGGCTTCTCTTTCTATGGAAACGACTAAGTCTCTTCTTAGGGCAATGTATGATAGGCTGCATGCCAGAATGCATGGGACGCCTAGTCATGGTTACTGTAGCAGCTGTCAAGATGAGGAGGAGGAAGAATCGGTACAACTTCTCTGTGATTGTCCCGTTCTATGGGAACTTAGGCTAAAGCACTTGGGTGCATGTGATTTCCATGATCTGGACTGTCTTACTGTCACTGTCAAGGTTGTTTAACTTCGTCAGGGGCACCGGTTGGATAAAGTGAGGGAACTAAAATGTTTGGGTCTTTAGGTGGGTAGGCCGGGTCCGATCTCATTTAATGGGTTTGTCCTATAAACGGTATCACATATGGCCGCAGGGCTTGCGAGAAAACTCGTAAATTTCGACCTTTATCTTACCTACCATGATCATCAGGATTACTACCTTGTAAGGTTATTTTCTAATTGTTTTTTATAATTGTTAAAAACAAAAAACAAGAAAACATTACAATGTAGGGTATTTCCTACTTTCTTGAGTGTATCTTTTCCAGCTCTGTTTTAGTGTTAAAAAACACCTGTAAAGAATATCAGCACTGATGTTCCCATTTTTGTAAATCAAAAAAATATAATTTACAGTTTTTGCCTATTTCTCCTATTTTTCCCATTTTTTTCTTTAAGGTTTTATTGTTGTATACTTGGTATCTTGGGGTTTATCTACAATTTTCTTCAGAGTCTTACTTTTTATCACGATTTTTTTGAATACAAAAGTGTACGGTTTTACATTTGAATTGTGTTTTGCTTAAGCTGTTAAAAATTCGTTATTGTTTGTGCCGTTATTATAGATGTTGGCGGTTATTAAAAGATTTTTTTTAAAGTTTTTTGTGCAATTGATGTTGTGTTATGTTTAAAAAATAAAATCCCCCTTTTTTTGATTTATTGTTAATTTTGCATTTTAAAAGCAACTAATCTGACATTATAATACCACCTGTCATTTATTTGTCATAATGTTATTTCATTTCAAATCTATTTTTCTTTTTAATTTGAAAAAACCATTAATTTTTAAAAATTAAATATGTTTCTAAATCCGGATTTATTTAAATCCCTCAGAATTCAATGAATAAATGGTACACATTTTTCTAAACAAATATGGTACCTTAACACGATTTAGTTAAAATGTAAGCGATATTACAAAATACGAGATATTGAAAACGCGTCTAAACAAGTTTTTCTTTTCTTTTTTCAATTAAATAATTATTTTCTTAGACTTTTACTACAACTTAAGCTCTCTGTTCCTTAGCAGAAAAGTGAAAGAAAGGTGGGCGGCGTATATATAAAAGAAGCTCATTTAAAATCCAGGTCAAACTTGTTGGTTCTCATAATTTGTTTCTTCATTTCTAACATTATCTGTCATCTGCTTAATGATTTTAAAAATCTGATAAATAAACATTAAAATTATAAATTTATTTTAAAATTGTGGTCAAAAGCGAAAAGACATATTGTTTAATTACCATTCTCATAAAAAATAAAAAAATATGACAAATTAAAAATGTGGGTTCATTAGAAGATGTCTTCTCTTGTTTGTTTTTATTATAACTTTATTTGAAAAAAAAAACATATTAAGAAAGCAGGGGATAAGTTAGTAGATCTAATCTTTTGTTTAAAATCATATTTTATTTTATTTTATTTTTTATTTTTTTTTTTGCTAAACAACCCACATCTCTTATTCATATAGAAATTCTAGTTTAAGGTTTAGATGAATAATCATAGTATTTCCTTATAGAAAAATCATAATTTAAGAATAGGGAAGCTCAAAAATGTGTGTTATTTTACCATAATATTTGTTAAAAAATAGTAGATTTTGTAGATTTTCTATTTTTTGATCTTTTATTGATGCTTTATTTAAAACTTATGTTTACAGTTTTCCTACTGGGAAAACTTACTGTGCTAACGACCACCATCTCTATCACTTATCACGGATCTTCACCACTACACATAATCATATGAAGGCGAGCTACAGTAGATTAATCATTTACTTAAGCTAGGATCACACAATATTCGCAAATGTACCAATATGACACAGTTTCTATTGTGCTCTATTGACCTAAAGTATTAAAATTATCCCAAATTATTCTGCGAAAATAAATTAAAAAATTAATTTGTTGGTACGTATTGACAACTTCGATTGTCGCACAAGAACACAATAAATATTGGCGCATTTTTGATATTTTTGTTGCCGCATTATTACTTATTGGGCGGTCACACGATTGCCGTACTAATAATTGATGCATTGCTACAATCGTGTGAAAATCAGCTTTATTACTGAAACTAAAAAAAAAGTAATGGATGCTTTGTGGAAAGCCAATATGCTTTCTAGAGAAGTGCCAGACAACTAAAAAAAGGTCACAGCTTTAACACGATATTTGCCACAAGTACAAAGTTTGTTGTATTCTATCAAAACACATAGAATATAGTGTTAAAACACAAAGCATATTTCACTAAACGTTTCCTATTTTTAAATTTAAATTAAACAATATTATTGAAATTTTTACTTGTTTAAAAGGCCTATGAGTTCATATCACAACTACGTGAGATAATCTTGCCCTTAAATTGTGCGTACAGATTATCCAATAAGCTATATGGCTTCGTGTCAATTCAGTCCATAAGAAATTGGTAATCATCCATTAATAAAATAAACAGATTATGCATTGCGCTGCCCCGTTAGTTTTTTTCTCTCTCTCAAGAGAGCGTGCGTGACGTTGAAAGTGGCCCTTCTGT
This sequence comes from Wohlfahrtia magnifica, assembly GCA_023159175.1. Classification (NCBI taxonomy): domain Eukaryota; kingdom Metazoa; phylum Arthropoda; class Insecta; order Diptera; family Sarcophagidae; genus Wohlfahrtia; species Wohlfahrtia magnifica. The sequence goes on from JAKWBJ010000483.1 coordinate 5,656,170, forward strand.
TTTGTTTTCATAGTATAAGAGATATATGGTGAATATCATTATGAATTTGTTGTCCCGATAAATCTTTCTTATATTAATCACACCACAAAGTTCTAATTTTTCCATTATAGAAAATCACTGAAACGCCTTTTTTGAACACCTGTTGCTATACGAATGAGTAGATAGATCTAAATGAAATTTAACATGACAGATGGAAGTTTCTATAGTACAAAGCGTTTTGTTGTTTTTACCGTCACTACTATGTCAGGCTAAGAGCATTTCAAATTGCCCCGCAAGCAGTTTTGAGCCCTTGTGACTTACATGTGGAGTAGAAATTGATGTTGAAAATGGAAATACTGCCTTGATCAAAAACTTTCCGAAATAACCCCTGTTCCGATTTAAGTTTTTTTTTGTTAAGTTGGTATATCTGTTGTTGATATTCCCGCTAAATCTTAATCTAAATCTTGACATTTGCAAAAGCTACGTAGCCAAGAGTACATCTATCTCTAAGTGTGTTGGGGATTTTTTACAATTCCCACTCACGTTGGGAATGCTTGCTGGAAAAAAATGCAAGTCCAATGATGAATCGCTTAAACTGAGGCTTATTTTGACGAGAATGAGAAATCGTACTGTAAAAGTGGTATTGAAAAGTTGGAAAATTACTATACTCGTTGTATCGTCCTCTAAGGCAACTATGTTGGATACTAAAATCGAGTTTTGCAAAATTTTATTTTTTTACTCATCTTACGGACTTATTGAGTGACCTGTTATACATACATATATGGTATAGCTTATCCAATCTCTACGCTTTTTGACTTTTAGAAAGATTTTTGCTAGAACTTGAATAGAAAACGTAGCTTTTACTGTTAACGTTCTCAAGGGGTCGTTTGTGTTGTTATGCGTGCGCTCTAACCACTACACCACGCCAACCAACATACATACATATGTACATATAATATGATGTGGCAGTTCAGTTCAACTTTGCTTAAAAAATTGAAGTAGCTGGCAGCACAGTTCAATTGTTTCGGAACAAAAATTAAAATAAACCAATATAAGCTGAGATTGGTCCGAAGTAAGTTAACTCTCTTTCGCTCTCTCTCTCTCTCTCTCTCTCTCTCTCTCAAAAATAGAAATGTCAAACTACATATAAAAAAATGGTTTCAGAGCAAAATTTTTGTTCCGAAACAATGGGTGAACCAGCCTTTAAGCTGGATTCATCCACAAGTTTCTGAAACATTTTTGGTTCGGAGAAATTTATTGTTTACTGAGAGTTTTCCACACCAAAATATATATATACTTGCAAAGAAGATGCCACGCCCCCTTAGCCAATTCCGTCAATTTTTTGACTGATGATTTAGACCAAATTTTAAACATTTACTGCTACTATTTTAAAGATCTTGACAGAGGTATGGTATCTTTTTTAGTATTTTTGGAGCATAGTAAGTCCTTTGATACAGTCGGCCAAGCAATTTTGATGAGTAAACTGGTAAAACTTTTTTATTTTTCATCGTCAACTTATGAACTCCTGAACAAAACTATCTGACTGATCGATCTCAGACTGTACTATTGAATGGTGAATATTCAGGGACATTAAATGTGAACAGAGATGTACCGCAATTCAAATCTCGGACCTCTTATATTTTGTCTGTACATCAATGATTTGCCTGATGTGATTGTGTGGCTAACATTAACAGCGATCTGGGGAGGATGAGCAAATGGACTGCGGAAAATGGACTATACATCAACCCATCCAAGTCAAAATGCATTTGTATTAATAATAATAATTTAAATTTGGGTGATGAAATAAGAATAAAAATTGATGATGATATTGCCGAATTTGTAAGTTTCTGCAAGAATTTAGGTGTTGCATTCAATAGTTAACTGTCATGGTCCAATTATATATCCACTATAGTTGGCAGTCAAGCATTCGACGCCTATCGGCGTACGGACTCTGCTTGCTAAAACCTACCTCTTGCCTGTTTTCTTGTATGGTTGTGAAATTTATGCGAACTACTCTGCAAGTGATTTTAACAAGCTAGGGGTAGCTTACAATAACATAGCGAGATACTTCTATGATATTGGACCACATGGATCCATTTCCAGATGAACTTTGGGAATCTACTAAAATTTAGGAATCTCTTCTTCCCGCATAGGATATTGACCTCTTGACAACCGAGTTATCTGTTTGAGCTTTTGAAATTAGGCAGAACCGTAAGGGGAAGAAGATTAATTCAACTGAAATATAGAAAATCCTCCTCAGAGCGTCATTTCTATATTCACAGCATTTGTCTCTGGGTGCCATTACCAACTTAACCTCAGGTGATTAGCAACGCAAATCTATAGTTTTTAAATAAACATACATACTTACATACAAACATTTATTAATTTTTATACATATTTTTGAAAAAATTAAATTAAAAAATATCCTAATCTTTCATTTAACTCTACTTTAAATTCAGTCTATATTAGATCTACACCAACAATCAAAAAGTAAATTTGTAATATTTCATCTCCTGACACAACCCTCTGTAATATGGAAAACACAGCTTAACTATTAATGCGACTTTTATTGGTATTTAAAAAATATATACTTTTTTATCATAAAAAGAATGCAAATAAAACATCTACGAATGTGTTGTTTTCCGAATTGTTTTATAAAAAAATAAAAAAAAATAAAAAAAATGTTCTTTAAAACTTCTCGATAATAATGATGAGTTGTTGTTGGTCCATTCTTATATTTATTTCGTAGTATTGCAAAACCACATTTCTTTGAAGAGTGTCCATGTGAATATGCAAAAAATTATGTTTTAAATTTGCCGACTTTAATGTCTTTTTATTTGTTTTTTTTTTTTATAAGAAAAAAACCATCAGTCGGTCTATTGATTTGTAGAAATAAATTGAAAAAAAAAAATCTTATCACTTTGTATTCTCGCAGAGAGAATTTCTGTCTGATTTTTTTATTTGATTTATTTTGAAAAAATAAGTACTTTTGCTGCTGTTAACAGTTACCGCTGCAACGCTGTCGCTTTTATTGTATTTTATTGTTTTAAAGTTAAGAAACGACATAATAATGTACATTAGACTATGTACGTGTATGTACGTATGTTTGCCTTTTTCTTGACTTTTCGGGTATTTGACTCCTTTTGAAATGTTTGAACGTTTTATTTATTGGTTTTCATTACAATGAAAATGAACGAACGACTATTAAAAGTAAGTGGGTTGCTTGTTGTCTTACAAATAAAACAATCAAACAACAACATAATGTTGTTGTCGTTGTTGTTGCCTTACTGTTGTTGTAGTTTATGTTTTATAGTTGTAATAATCAACATAAAAATTGAAACCAAAGAAAACAAAATTCAAAGAAAGAAATATTAAAAAACCAACCAAATACCACCTAAGCAGCAACAGAGTGTGTACGCGAGTATCACAATAAAAGTTTCTCCCGCTACTCAAAGACACATTGGGTAAGGAAAGAAAGTTTGTTTTTGTTGTTATATTTATTAGATTAAAAATCATTAAAGTAGAATTTTAATGACAAGTTGTGCCCACCAGCTTGTTAAAGAGTTTTATTACTAGAAACGTATTTTAGAATCATATTGTTTTACGCCAACCAATGTAGTTAAGGTAGATTTGATGTGGACTGAAGTTTTTGTTAAAGAAAAGGGTTTTAAAGAATTTAGATAAATTTGTTTTAAAATTGTATGAAACATACTTGTATAGTAGACAGTGTCTCTTAATAAAAAATACAAGTTCATTCAAAAAAAAAAAAAAAAAAAAACGAACATTTTGACCTCGCGGCAAGTCAGCAAATGATAAGAACGTGGAGCAAATGTACTAGGGAATCATTGAATCATTATTAGAAAAGATGCTGGGTTGGATGATGTAATGCGACTTGTTCAGATTTTTTTATTTATTGTCAAAATAGCTTAATTTTGATTAGAACAATGGGTATGATCAAATGACCGGTATGATAATTTTTTTTGCTCAAAAGTATCATGACGTAGGAAAAGAATTGTTAAAAGCGTTGGTTTTCACGAACAAACAAGGATAATATTGATCAAATATATGTATCCATACATCCATCCATGTGATTAAAGTTTTGAAGCACATAGTAGAGTGTAGAGTGAAACTTGCCAATGGAAACTATTTTGAGCTACGCAACTCCCATGTATGGGGTATTTGCAAAAGTATGTTAGAATAGGTTACGCGCCCTTTTACTTAAAGGCCCTTTGGCCGATTGTGCTATCTTTCAGAGGACAGACACATGAAGGCGGTCGAAAAGCCTCACGTGAGCCAAATGGTACCACTAATCAAATTCGACAGAGGCACATCCCTGAAACAGTTCAGATCGTGGAAGTGACATGCACAGAGTTGCTTTAGACTTAGCTCTTTTAGAGCGGGATAGCCACAGAGAAGTTTATGTGTCTGTTTACAGTAACCATGACCGGGGCTCCCCATGCTCTTCTACATGCGGCCTATCACACAGCGCCAAGTAATTATGCCCGTACCTTATGGGTTTTTTTTGCATAGAACGATCGCAATGGACCACATACTCTCCGGCTGTTGGAAAAACGAAAGCAATTATGCCCCTAAGAAGCCCGATCGATCACCTTCTGAACCTAAAAGAGACATAATAGTCTGCATACACGACGAAGGCCAGAGATTTCTATATATTCTGCAGGTTGTTGTAGTACCTGCTAATAATCAGTAATATCATTTTCTCGGATACCCGCATGACTCAGTATCATATCAGTTCAACATGATGATATGAGCGATTATAGCTAAGGAGACACTATGATCTTACTACATAGAAGTCGAGAGTATTAATTGCTACAAGACTGTGCACATTCTAATTCTAATTCTTGGATACCCCTAGCGGCTCCGTCTATAACGTAAACCTCTGTCTAGAAAACAGTGCCATCATCGGGCAGCCTGAAAAAGACCTTTAGATAACGACGCCGTGCCCGTTTCCGTCTTTGAACCATCATAAGACGGAGACAATGTTCTTGCAAATGTAAATCAGATGTGCTTTGTGTTTTCGAGAGAAAAATACTTCGTAGAATTTATGGCCCTTGTTAGTTGAGCTAGTTAGTTCAGCTACGTTAATTTAAATGTAAAGTTTAATACCTAAAAATTGAACTGGCAACACTGTTTACACAATTGATAACACACGAATAACAGGGTGATTGGTTATAGAAAGGTTGATCGTAACTTTGAAACAAATAGAATAATTTCACAACAAGGTTTATAGCTCTAAATTTACCAATGTTGGTGTACCTTTGTTTAAGACATTTTTATTATCGTAGCAATATAAATTGCATCGCTAAAATAGCTCAAAGTTTTATACCATCTTCAGACATAGATTTTAATTGAGTCAATTAATTTTTAAATTAAATTATCGAATATGCGCAATTAGTTGACTTAATTAGCATTAGACAACTGAATATGCTTAGAAATTTTATTCGAGAAAACTTAAATTTCTGATTTCGGAACAAAATAATAAAATAAATAATAAAACTTTGATTTTAAAAAGAATGTAAAATTTTAAGAAAAAATTCAATTTGAGTTTTACACCAAATTTTTGTCAACTTTTTTTTTTTAATTTCGAAATTATATATTTCATATGGCATTGTACAGTGGGAGAAACCCGCTTTCTTACAACCCCAAAAAACGATATAATCCAAGTGCCCTTTTTATTTGTTTTGAGTAGTAAAACCTATTTATTTAAAACTGTAAAAAATATTTAATATATATTTTATTAAAAATTAATAATTTATATAAATGCTATTTGAAAATTTGTATGAATACAGATTTTGCATACTGTATATAGTTGTCAAACATTTCTTTGATAAAATATTCGAAAACGACTATTGTAGGCGAAACGAAAATGAACCGATTGCTCAGCTCGACAGAAAATTTTTTGATCACGAAGGTTTGCCTGTGATATCAAAAGCAAACCTTTAGTAACAGTTAAAACAAATGACTTTAACACTAAATAACATTGGTGTCGATAGTTACCTGAACCCACTTTATACAGAGTTGTCACTACTCATTCTACATACTTTACTTTGCATTGTAAATTCGACTCAATTAATAATGGAATTAATTACTAATTGATCAATTTATTAATTGTGCCATTATATGGTAAATTGAGTCAATTAATTGCCAATTACGGCTTGTGTGTGAACATGATATTAGAAAAATTTTAATTATAAGTTGATTGGAAAAGCTTTTTACTTTAAAATTTAAACATAATTTCGCTTAAACTTTTACCCTTAACCAATAATTTTTATTTCTTTTTTTTTCATTTGAAACTCATAACAATTGCAATAGGAAAACTGTTTATAGAATAAATTTTCTTATAGAAAAATGTGACCTACTAAAACTAAAAATTTCATAATTCACTTTTTTTTTCTTGATTTTAACAAACAAACAAACAAAACAAAAACAATAAGAAATACTCCCATACTCGTACAATATAATTTCAATCGAGTAAAGTTGTCATTCAAATCGTTTGTACAACAAGCAAACCCTTGTTATTCAACAAGTACTCACTCGTACGTTTTAATGGTTGCTGTTCAAAGAAAAAAAAAAGTTATTGAACAGATTGAATAAAACAGCCCACTCCCACATACAATTGATATCTAATCAGTGTTCCATATACTCCCGTTGTATTACAATGGTTTGATAAACAAACAAAAAAAAAAAGACAAAAAGAAAATAGTGAAAAACCAATATAATAATACGAGTATCCCATTAAAGATGAAAAAAATTAAAAAAAAACAACATTCTAAAGCATTTAAACGAGCCTAAGTGACACATTTATGTGAAAGTTATTAGAAATGGAAAAAGAAAAATTCCAGCCCTGGTACAACTTTTATTTGTTTTTGTTTTTCAATGTTTAGAATCAATGAGTCAATGGAAAAAGTGTAACAAAAGAGAACATCGTACCAAAACAAAAAATCGTTTTTTTAAATCTTTAATTGGGTCATTTTGAAATCAATACTACTTTTCTCTCTGCCTCTGTAATTTTATTCGATTTATTAAATAACATTCTTTGTATTTAAAAAATATGTGAAGACGAAAACAAACAAAAAAAAAAATTAATTTAAATATTTGAAATATCTCTTGTGATTTCATTTCTATTCTTAGTTTCGAAACATAAATTTAAAAAATGTTTAAATCTTTATTAAGCCCGCATTTGATTGCCTTAAACATCTATTTTATTTATTCAAATTCTATTTCATTTCTTCGTTTAAATTCGGTTTTTATTAGCTGCGCTTTTCCAAAAAGAGTTAGAATTTATTAGACTCGTGTTTTAAACCATTTCCATGCTTTTTTTTAATATCAATTTTTTCATATTCGTTTGAATTACATGACGATTATGAAAATATTTTAAGGCATTACTCATCAGGGCATTTGATATAATGCCCTATGCTAAGTAAAGGGTGTCCGCCGGGAAGATATACTACTTTGTTTTGCCGCCATTTGGCAGTCGTGAAGTAGAGACGTGGCAAATTATAATGGAAAAATATTCAGCAAACCAACGCGTTTTAATCGTTAAAACATTTGATCAAAATCATCGATTCGATCATCGATTTTCATGAAAAAATCATGAGTGACGAGGCATATTTTCATTTGAATGGTTATGTGAATAAACAGAATAGTTGGTTCTGGGCAATGGAAAACCCTCAAATTATTCATCAGTCACCTTTGCATCCATTAAAAGTGACAGTGTGCAATTTGGTGCAATTTGGTCAGGAGGAATCATTGGACCTCATACTTCTTTGAGCGAGATCGTGATATGATTGAAAACTTTTTAACGCCACAACTGCATGCTTTGGGCTTGATTAAAATATGGTTTCAACAAGACGGTGCCACATCGCATACAGCCAGGATTACAATGGAATTATTGCGGGACCTCTTTCGACAACAAATTATTTCAAGGAATGATGATGTTGATAGGTCGCAGGAGCAACTCAAATAAAATATTCGTGATGAAATTAATGAAATAGCGCGTGAAATGTGTGGGAAAGTAATGAAAAATGTGCTCTAAAGGGCTTGCATTTGTGAGGCAAACAGAGGCGGTCAGGGCATTTATCTGATATTGTATTTCATACATAATTGCCGACATAAAATAAAACATTTGTCAGTATAAGATCCATTCTCTTCCATATAATCAAAAATTATAAACAAACAAAGTAGTATACCTTCGAGGCGGACACCCTGTATACACAGTATTATTAAATGGAACAATACCCTCAGAATAAAACTTCACAGAGAAAACAAATCTTTCAAAATGTTTTCTTATTCATCAATATTTATCTTGTCCTCTTTAAATTAGTCCGATAATAGAGGATGCTCGAGCAAAGCAGCTGGAAATTATGTTTCAATTATTGATTCCCAGGGCAGGATCATATCAGCTCGTGTCTTAATGTGGTGAAATCCACTGTGATAGTGTCAAAAGTGTGCCCTCAGGGAGGAGTACTTTTTCCATTGTAATGGACTATAGTAGTTGATGGCATAGTAAAAACTCGATCGTGAGTTGATTTCTCTTTGGTTCGCTCATTGTATGACCCGTGCTCGTGAGTTTTATTTTTAATTCGTGAACACGAATCATATTTTTGGCTCGGACTATTTTTTGCTCGACTCGTGAGCACAAATTTAAAAATTTTCAAAATTTTTGCTTACGAGTTTTACTCTTTAACTCGCAATCAAGAATTTTATACTGCGAACCAATTAAAAATAATCAAAGAAGAATCGAAATGAATTCAATGCGTGTTGTTTGTATAAGATTGAAGCGTAATACCATGCATTTGTATGCAAACAACATTAACTAAAAAGAATTACTCGTTTTCAACTTGTTTTGATGTTTTTCAAATCGGTTTGCGTTTCAAATTTTATTTTTAAATTCTTTTGTCTTTGATTCTTCTTGCGAGTCGTAATTCAAATTCTTTTAAAATTCGGCTCTCAAAAAGATCCTACTCTGGTTGATGGCTTGCTTACCATGTTGGCACATAGGGGTGTCAATATAATTGATTACTCTGATGGTTTTGTAGTCCGTGAGAAGTATGAGAGTACGTTGTTTGACCTGAGGATAGCCTAGGTGAGGTGTCAAATTTGTGCATTATGAAAGGGTCTCGGTGAATCCCTCAAAAACGGTTGTTGTACCTTTACAAGGCAATTAAAGTTATCTTGTGACTGCATTTCTTTTATGTGTACCACCATCAACTTTTCTAATGAGGTTAAGTATCTATGTCTCATTCTGGATAGGAGGATTAGTTGCAACGCTCACATCGGAGTCGTCATGGATACAATCGAGACATGTCAATTCATCTGGGAGGATTACAGGTTTTGGTGGACATTTTTATGTAGACATATGATCTCACTGGGTGACATATCCACCCTTGTGGTTATGCTGGTGTTCATTAGGAAGGCAGCATTTCTGCTGAACAAACTATAGACCTGAAGGGGCAAAGTAGATCCCATGGGTCGCAGTGTCTTACAATTTTTCAATATGATAGATTCTTGGTAACTCTACAGTTATGATAATTTAGTCTGGTCAGAGCAGGATGAAATATTATTGGCCCGTGGCATTAACTTGATATTTTTATCGTTTTTCTTTCTATCAGATTCTATTCGGAATCGGATGCGGTCGGAATGTTCAAATTCCTTATAAATCTTTAGCTCGGGATAATAAGTCGAACTAAAAGTAGAATTGGCACTATTTTTTCAGGGTTGTTAGAACAGGCAAGATATGTATGTAACTATGTATAGTCGGTAAAAGGTATTAAAAAATAATCTTAAAAGTTATTATTTTTCAGTTGTACAACAGGTTCTCCTCGATATTTTTCTTTAAAACGTAATGATTTTGCAATAAAATCGTAAAAAAAATATTGAAAAAATTGTTGGAATTCTTTATCGTTGGCAGAGTTCTTAACATTTAAAAAAATTACAATTTATTTGTTGTTGTTATTGTAATTTTGAAGTGTTTAAGCATGACTGAATCATGGGATGCATACAACACATTTGTGCTGATTTATACTATATGTACATATTTATGGATGTATGTATGTATATTGTATATATATATACATTATATCAAATTGTAGTTGTTGTTAGCAAATAGTATTTTTTTTTAAACGATGCATCATTCCTTAGCCATTCATTACGATGGTGTTAAAATGTTGTATTTCGGTTAAATGAACAAGTTTTAGCATTTTTTATGATTATTAAGTAAAAGGAGTTAAAGCATGAAGAGAGGGGAGAGGGGGAAACCGACGGGTGACAGCAATATTATCTGAAAGAAAAATTACATTTATTAACAAGTGTTAGATTTGCTTACTAAGCATTTAAATAGAGGATTAGAAGGGGAATGTATCCTTATGTGGATAATAATAATATGCAGAAATTGTATAAAAACAACAAAAAGTATTAATAGGAGACGGATAAGCAAGTTAATCGAATATAACGTACAATTGTGTGTCACTGTAGTGTGGTACGTAAAAAGTTCTGAGTTCAATACCGCTACGAAAAACTTCTCTAACTAATGTGTCCGCCGTTTGGAGCCGACCTTAAACTGTAGGTCCCTTTCAATGAGAATAAGACAAAACAGAATTAGGTGCAGCTCATTGATTGAGAGAAGTAGTACTTGTCCAGCTGGAATGTTGCGAGAATTATGTATGAATGTATGTATGTATGTATGTGAGTTATCAGGCGCATTATTTTGTTGTTAAATCCATGCTTTTTTCCGTGCTGCTCCCCACAAGCGAGGAATAACTTAAGGTTAATACTCCTTACTAAAGGTAGATTTTTGTTGTCAACTTCTAATTTACTACGACATAAATTATTATATTTCCTTTAATTCCCACAAGGAATATAGGTCCTGAACAAAGTAATTTCATCCGACTTTGTCTAAGGTCATATATATTCATTGTCAAATTGCTCAAGTCAAGTATGACTTGGGTGTCCTCTCCTTCTGCTGTCTTGAGAATTCCAGTCAATGGCATTCCTAGTTATGACGTCTTGTGGTCAGCGTAGCGTATGGACAATCCATTTATATTTTCGGTGCTTGATTGCAAAAGTTGTAGGGGTATGATATGTTTTCTCTAGGATTGCCAAATTGTAAAATTCTTATCATTTATAGGCAAAAATCTTGATTTTTGAAAAAGAAATCTTGACAATCGAGTACATAGTATCTTTAGAGCATAAGTGGACATTACGGAAAAATAAATATGAAGCTACTGCCATATATAATTATATACACATGGTAGTCCAATGAATCTAGTACAGAACCTATATTGTGGTATGTCTGAAATAATTTCCGGATTCGAGAACATAAAATTCCAAAAATTCACCTCTTTGAAAAATCTGAAATTTCTTGGGAGAATAAGTAGCCATTTCTCTAAAATATGAAAGTGCTCTCATATACCACTATATACTGAAATAATTTCCGGATTCCGGATTCGAGAATATAAAATTCCAAAAAATCACCTTTTTGAAAAATCTGAAATTTCTTGGGAGGATTAGTGCTCTAAAAAATGTATAGTGTATATTGTGTACATACAGTACTATATACACATAATGATCCAAGGGGTATAGTAGTGAACTCATATAGTGGTATGCCTGAAATAATTACCGAATTCGAGAAAATCGAATTCCAAAAAATCATCTTTTTTCAAAATCTGAATATTCTTGGGAGGATGAGTAGCCTTTTCCCTAAAGTATGGAAGTGCTTACATGTACCACTATATTCGTAGTATGTCTGAAATAAATTCCGGATTCAAGAAAATCTAATTCTCAAAAATCACCTTTTTGACAAATCTGAAATTTCTTGGGAGCATGAGTGATCAATTTTCTAAAATATGGAAGTGCTCTCATATACCACTATATACACATGAAGGTCCAATGAATCTGGTAGAGACCCCATATAGTGGTATGTCTGTAATAATTACCGGATTCCAGAAAATGGAATTGTAAAAAATCACGTTTTTGAGAAATCTGAAAATTCTTGGGAGGATGTGCTCTCATATACCACTATATACACATGATGGTCCAAGCAGTCTAGTAGAGAGCCCATATAGTGGAACGTTTAAATAATTACCGGATTCCAGAAAATGAATTCAAAAAAACACATTTTTGAAAAATTCGAAATTTCTTGGGAGGATGAGTGGCCATCTCTCTAAAATATGGAAGTGCTCTTATATACCACTGTATACACTTGAAGGTCCAAGGATTATAGTAGAGAGCCCATATGGTGGTATATCTGAAATAATACCGGATTCTAGAAAATGGAATTTTAAAAAATCACCTTTTTGAAAAGTCTGAAATTTCTTGGGTTGATGAATGACCATTTCTCTAAAATATGAAAGTGCTCTCATATTTTACTATATCGCATGGTGGTCCAAGGGGTCTAGTAGTGAACTCGTATGGTGGTATATCTAAAATAAATACCGAATTCCAGAGAATGAAAATTTAAAACATCACCTTTTTGAAACATCTGAAAATTCTTGGGATGATGGGTGGCCATTACTCTCAAATATGGAAGTGCTCATATATAGTACTATATACACATGGCAGTCCAGACATACCGCTATATAGGCTCTCTACTAGACGTCTTAGACCACTACGTGTACGGTATATAGCGGTATATAGGAGCAGCTTCATATATTCCCGAAATATTCACTTATCCTCTGAAGAAACCCTACATTTTGTGTATAGTCACTGTTAACCTCTTAAACGTACTCTGTTAATGCAAAATTTGAGCATGTTAAAGAAATACGGTTAGTGACTTCGCTTTTCGAAATCGAATTTATCTTCACACATATTTGGTAATATTTTGATCCTTCATTTCGAGAGTGTATCGTCGTTTAACACAACAAATACTTTTAATTGTGAACACACCGAAACTGTGAACACAAGCTCGAAATAAAAATCGATTACAAGTGACTTGGAATTTAAATTCTTATTTTTTTTTAAGAAACCCTGTAAAAGCGCTTTGAAGGTGACAGAAATTATGATAATATTTTATAATACCCAAAAATCTACACTATTGGGTTACCTTCCCATTTTTTTAGATCATAATTTAAGTTTCTAATGGATGGAATACGAATGTTTTTACTGCAGTTACTCTAGTTGCCGCTGTTGTTGTTATTGAAGTTGTTGTTTATGTTGTTGTTTTTGCATTTATTGTTGTTATCGCTGCTGTTGTTGTTATTATTGTCGTTGTAGTTACTGGTTGTTGGTTGCTGTGTGAATAATGCAAATTGATTGCCTTTAGCATTTCATCTATTCATACCCACTAAACATGCAACTTAAATAAATATTTAATGAAATAAAAGAAAAAAAATGAACAAAAGCGTTGCAAAAAAAACTATTTTACATTTTGATCTTTAAGTAAAAATCTTATGAAAACAAATTTATTTTTATACACTTCACTCTCTTTGAGTTTAATGCGGATTTTTACTTGAATATATTTATACAAAAAACGAAAAAAAAAATAATAAAATAATTGCAAAGCGGCATTATAAGGAACTAAAGATGTTATTGACAGTTTATGTCGGCACATGGGGACTTTGATGTCAGTTTTTTGCATTTAAAATTATAAAACAAAATTATCTCACTTTTTCGAAATTAAATTTAATCTACTTAAACTGCAACTGATTAAGATTTTGTAAAAATTATTTTTTTTATAAAATTGTAACACCTTTTGTTTAAAAGCATTACGCTTTTGTGTTTATAAAATGCACAGATAAAAAGCTACTGATTGAGACAAAAAAATGAAAAAATAAAAAAAGAAAAACGCTTGTTGTGGCATATAAAACTGGCTCAAATGGTGGTGTTTAGAATTCTTAAGCAGGTAAATGATTTTGTTTTGCAAATTAAATTAATAAACAAAAAACGCCAAAGCAACCCCCGCCATTGTGCTTGCGCACCCATTATTGTATTATCGTTTTACAACAACACCCACTACTAGCAGTATGGCGGTGAGCATGTGTAAAACAGCTTTTGGCGGTAAAAATTTCTAATTTTTTTGTAATAAATTTTAATTTTTGTTTTTTGTTTTAAATATTTTTCTAAAGGTACGTATTTCGTTTAAATAGTTTTTTATTTTTATTTTGACTTGTTTAGCTTTTATTACCGCCTGATTCTGTTGTTAATTGTGACACTTTTGTTGGTGTTTAAATTCACGTTAAAATAATTATTTTTTATTTCATTTCTGAATTGTTTGTTAACAAATCGCAAATACAACAAGTTTATTAGAGTGGGTGTGTATCTAATTGGAATTTTTGTAATGATTTGTTTTTACAAAGCAATTGAAATTATTTTTAATTTGAAATAAGACATAAAATTCATGAATTATATGAAACTTTGATACTTTTTGGCTTGAAATTCCGCGGTAATTATGTTTTTTACCTTTCGAGGAAGTTTTTTTTTTCAAGATTTTCAATAATGGCTTGCGTTATATAGAACATAACACATGGTTTGAATGGGTTCCAATACGACTAATCAAAAGGCGGTCAAATCACATGGTCCTCAGGAGATCGATATCCAAAATAGCAGAATGACATGAGATGTATAGTACTTAGCATTATCAAATGACGAAAAAATCTAATGTGGTTTCGAGCGTTTAACAAAGAGGCTTCAACCTCCAGACAACTCCAGACGTTCCAGCTTTTCTCTGGCGATGATGACAAACATCAGACGAATGATCAGAAAAAAACGGCACCGGTGACCATTTAGAGGACATGTAGGGCCGAAATTGTAGGCGGCAAGTGTATTTATTTACACTCACGTGTCACTAAGCTTGATCAGAGGTATTCTGGTGCCACGGGAATCGGGAGATCCAGGGATTCCGATCCCTGCCCGATTGTTAGGTAGGTCTCCTTGTGGGAGCTTCGTGGTGGCTGTGGTTTAGACCTAAAGCGCAGGCAGAGCGCGAGCTCGGTATGATGTTGCATCACTTTAACCGGGTGCTGTGACCCATATCACGGCAGGAGCTTAGATAGTCTCCTACTCCTCACCAAGGTGTAAAGGTTATAAGTTAGAACACGTCTTCGAATTGGTACTCACTAGTGATATTCATAGGTGGTGGCGTTGGTTGTCTCATCGTATTCACCCGTGCCATTGGGGTACCATGGGGTATGCCGCACGGCGAACACTCACGTACACTCAGATGATACCACTTAGCAAGGATCTTCACCACTACACAATCATATGGACGGGAGCTCAGCTTGAAAAATCAATTTAATTATTGAAACTGAAACAAAGCAAAACATGGTTTATGGAAAAGCCATATTGGTACTCACGAATTGGTACTCACTAGTGATATTCATAGGTGGTGGCGTTGGTTGTCTCATATGTATGCCGCACGGCGAACACTCACGTACACTCAGATGATACCACTTAGCAAGGATCTTCACCACTACACAATCATATGGACGGGAGCTCAGCTTGAAAAATCAATTTAATTACTGAAACTGAAACAAAGCAAAAGATGGTTTATGGAAAAGCCAATATGAGCCCTAGAGAAGTGACGGAGAGAAAACTATTTGCTTTGAAAGGTCATCGAACAGAGAACTAATTTAAATAAAAAAATTGCACAATTTGGAAGCTTTTTTGGACGTCTTTCGAAGGTTTACAAACGGAAGTTCAAGTATAATATACATAAGTACGTCTGGATACTATGGGAATAAAAGCGGATTCAGTATTTGGCTGTGTGTCACCCACTGGCAGGGCAGATATACCCATACTCGTAGGTATGTGTAAGGTTCCCAAGGGAGAATAAGCCAGTTGGATGTGATGATATCTCGCTCTCATTTTGCTTATGGCGAAGGGAAACTAAATGAATGGGGACTTACCACACGAACTTAGACAGGGCATTATCGTTAAATTACCAAAAAAGATGTATTTGACAGATCGGGGGAATTGTTAGCTATGAAAAATTACAGAAGTCGTGTACAGATCACGTTAACACTCTAGTGAAAAATCGTGAAAATTGTGAATTTTGAGAAAGCATTCGAAATCATACACTCAAGAGCAATATTATAGCTGCACTCGCTTTAAAATTTTTAATGAAGGCAAATTTAAGGCAGTAGTAAAACCATAAAAGAATTTTATTCAAAGTTATCACCAAAAATTTAATTTTTGAACTCCATTGTTAAATTGGTCTGTGATCGACTCCCAAAAAGCAATTACCGCAGCTTTAAGTTCAGTTATGGTGCTGTACTGCTTGTTACCAGCAAAGATTTGGCAGAAAATGGTAGGCCATTGGATTCTAATCAAGTAAAAAGCTTACCTTTGCGCTGTCTCGTAACTGCTGTGAATAGAAGCCTTTTTCTGCGGAAAAATTTTTTTCCTCCGATTTCTTTCATAAAATTGGTTTAGGTTAGTCTTGACAGGTGTTGTGTACACCGTGGATTGGCGTGGCAATTTTTCGTACGTCAATATATTTCATCGTAACTTGAAAACGATTTGACCGATTTTAATGCAAGCAGCAGCAAATGTTTAGGAACAAAATTTCCTGTAAATCACGTGAATATCATTCTTGTGTATTTTCAGCAGTTTTGGAGTTATTCACAACTTAGTAGCGAAAACGATTTTTTTTTTTTTCAAAAAATCATAAAATATTTTTCAGAATGAAAATTTTACATGTTTTGCTTAAATTGAGGCTTAAAAAGTTGCGAATAAAATAAGCCATAAATCATGAAAATCGGTTGGCTATTGCTGATTTTATTCGAAATTAAATGCAGGTCTAAGGAGATCGATTATTCGACTTTTTTCAAAAACTGGTTTCCGGTTCTGTTTTGAAAATAAAATTATTCTCATTTCTGGTTGCATTAGCAAATAAAGTTGACACATATTTGTTCCATGTTGTCGTTTCTAGCACGTAAGTATGCTAGAAAAACGTGCGGTTTTTTTAGGCCTTCCTCGACATTGCAACGTCCTAATATTTTATGCAGGATTTGTTTTTTACAGCGTATTTTGTAAGAGTTATGCTTAACAGCGCCTTGAGACTACTTGGTATAAAGTCAAGTATTCCTTGCTGCACAATAACAACAGTCCTGGTGTCGAAGAGATTTTTCAGCTTAGTATTTAAGGACTGCCAAATATTTTCACACTTTAGAGGAAATGTGTAGAAACATAAATGCATGCTCTTATCATGTATTTAATAGAGTGTGCCACTGTGCTATGTTAGATAAGACACCCGCCTACCAACTAAGAGTTTCTTAGTTCAATCACTGACCACACCATCGGAAAATTTGCAACAGCGGTATTACCTCACAACATTGCTAGCAGCTGGTTTATAGAATTTACGTTTGAAAAACTTTACTAACTATAACATCTGCCTTTCGGAGCAGGCGTTTGTAGGTCTCTTTCAATGAGTCTAGTTGATCATCATTCTACATATACAAAAAATTTAAATTTATTTATAGCAAATGAGAGAAAGTTATTGTTGCTCAAGTGTGTATCTCTTTTTTGATCCACGAAGTTCACGGTTGTCATATCTCTCTATATATATAAAAATGACGTGTATTTTCGTGATCGCTAAACTCAAAAACTACTGGACCGATTTTGATCAAACTTAATATACATGTTCTATGGGGCGTGAGGAGTGTTTCTGTATAGTTTGAAGTTCGTCCGACAGATGGCGCATTTTTATTTATTTATTTGTGTTTTTGAATCGTAACTCAAGAACTACTGCACCGATTTTGACCAAACTGTATATACATACTCTATGGGGCGTGAGGAGTGTTTCTGTGTAGTTATTAGTTCGTCCGACAGGTGGCGCAATATTTAGTTTTTTACGTTTTTGCACCGTAACTCAAGAACTACTGCACCGATTTCGACCAAACTTTATATACATGCTCTAGGGGGCGTGAGAAGTGTTTCTGTGTAGTTAGAAGTTCGTCTGACAGATGGCGCAATATATATTTTGTTGTGTTTTTGAACCGTAACTCAAGAACTACTGCACCGATTTCGTCCAAACTTTATATACATGCTCTATGGGGCGTGAGAAGTGTTTATGTGTAGTTTGAAGTTCGTCCGACAGATGGCGCAATATTTATTTTGTTGTGTTTTTGAACCGTAACTCAAGAACTACTGCACTATGCTGTGTTTCGTTGAAGGCGTTGGTTCGTTAATCAGCGTGCAGTGGCGTTAATTAGCCTGATACCGACTGAAACCTATCATCTTTTTGTGAAAAAATATATTAAAAAAAGTAAATAAATATCTATCACATAACCTCTTTTCGTGAAAAGTACGTGGGTGTCAAACGAAAACGGAACTTATTAAATTGAAGATTAATTTATTTAAATTAAATATTACATACATTTTAATAAATGAACCCAAAGTGTTAGTGAAAGTAAATTAATTGTATTATTGAAAGCTATTGAAAAAAGTAAATAAGCAACAAGTAAGACAATAAAGGGCAGCCTTTCTACCCCAACAATAACAAAAAAAAATATCATAAGAAACGTTTATTGCAGTACAAAATGCCACGCTCACGTGTAAATATTGGTCGCCGTACACGACACACAAATTATATGAGAGAACTAGCCAGGCAAAACAACGTATGCCCGGGTCTGCTAGTACAGTGTAAAAATGCTTAAACGATAAGCAAATTTGCTATAAAAAATCTAAAAACATATGAAAATTAAACATATTGAAATTAATTATTAACACGCATAACCGGTTTATTCGGTGTTCGAAAAATGGATACTTAAAAAAAACGTATTCGACAAATCGAAAAAAACCGGTTGAAACCGGTCGACTAGTAACCGTTCGATCCCTCTATGCCGGTCCTTAACATTGACCAAAATTAGCGAAGAAATCTTTTTCTGACAAAATTAGTGGAATTTTTTTTTTTAAATTCTGAAAAGTTATAAAAAATTATAATATAAATTTTACATTTTAAGCATTTATTTTATTTAAAGGCCATAAAATTTTTTGTTTTTTGTAGGCCAGTGTTATTTAACTGCCTTTTACTCGAAAAGAAGGCAATATCTTTTAACTGTTATATGTATAAAATAAAACTAAAATTTCACTTATAAAATAGTTATTATTATTACATAAGTGTGTATATGCAAAAAAAATCAGGAAATATTTTCTTTAAATTTTCCATGTGAGCAGAAAAACATAAAATTTTCTAATTTTTATGAAGAGTCATTAAAACGTTTAAAGTATAAAAATATATAAAAATGAAATTAAATTTAAAAACTTACAAGTTAATAAAACTAACATTCGACCAACCAAGCAACTAGCCAACCATTAAAGATGAACTTTTATAATTTTACACCTATTTACTCATAAAAATACAAAAAAAGGGTTCGCCAAATAAATATTTTTTTTGGAAAAATGCTATAAGAAAAACTACTGAATATTTTCTCAAATTTCTTCTTTTATTTGAAAGTAAAGCGTGTTTTTTATAGAGGTACAGAACTCTAAATTGGCATTACTTTTCCAGATGGCGACCGATTTAGCAGCTGTCAAGTGATTTATTCTCAGTTTGGTTTGGCAATCCATCATGAATAGACTCACGCCTGAACAATGCTTGCAAATAGTGCAATTTTTATTTTTCATAAGTGAATTCTTTATTTTTTCAATTTTCAGTTTTTTCAATTTTCATAAGCGAATTTTGTTTGGCGATGAAGCGCACTTCTGGTTGAATGGCTACGTCAACAAAAAAAAACTGTCGCATTTGAAGTGAAGGTAATCCTCAAGTGTATGTGGAAACACCGTTACATCCAGAAAAACTGACTGTTTGGTGCGCTTTATGGGCTGGTGGAATCATTGGTCTGTACTTTTTCAAAAACGATGGTGGCCAGAACGTTACAGTCAATGGTGATCGGTATAGAGCCATGATTACTAACTTTTTCATTCCTGAATTGAATAACCATGATGTCCAGGAGATGTGGTTTCAACAAGACGGCGCAACATGTCACACAGCTCGTGCCACAATAGATTAATTAAAAGACACGTTTGGTGACCACCTAATTTCACGTTTTGGACCTGTGAATTGGCTTCCAAGATCTTGTGATTTAACACAGCTAGACTACTTTCTGTGGGGCTATGTAAAGTCATCGGTCTATGCGGTAAAGCCACAAACGCTTGACCATTTGGAAGACAACATTCGCCGTGTTATTGCCGATATACGGCTACAAATGTTGGAAAAAGTCATCGAAAATTGGACGTCAGATTGGACTAAAGTTCTATACCTCTATAAAAAACACCCTTTACAATCCTTCCGGTTAATAATGGAAAATAATTTCATTCAAATGGCTGCCTCGACTGGCCATGCAGTAGCCTACACGATCGGCCCAATTTTTAAGCACTTTATCGATTGTGTGCAGCTGTATTTCACCAATGGGTGCACGAATATTGTCTTTTAAAGCGTCAATTGTCTCTGGCTTGTTAACGTAACACTTATCTTTGTCGGCACCCCACAAATAATGGTCCAACGGTGTCAAATCGCAGCTCCGAGGTGGCCAAACGACATCAGCTCTGCGGCTGATAATGTGATCTTCAAAAACAGGGTGCAAAACATCGAGTGTAGCTTCGGCTGTGTGGCACGTAGCGCCGTCCTGTTGAAACCAAATGTTGCCAATATCCTGCTCTTCTATTTTTGTGAACAAAAATTCGTTCAACATGGCCCGATAACTATCGCCATTGACTGTAACGGCCACTCCTTGCTCATTTTCGAAGAAAAATGGCCCAATTATGCCTCTGGACCAAAATTCGCACCAAACAGTGACTCGTCTTGGTTGTATCGGCTTTTCAATGTATGCGTGAGGGTTTTCTGTGCCCTAAATGCGACAATTTTGCTTGTTTACATACCCATCAAGATCAAAATGAGCTTCATCTGAAAAGATGACTTTTTTGGCAAAATCGGCGAAGCAAAGTTCAAGCGTATACGCAACCATATTCGTTCAGCGGAAGGATAAAACTAATTTTCTGACAAATCAAACATGAGCTAAGTGTTACCATTAACGAAATAAGCACAAGTTGAAAAAAAAAAACGTTAGATGGTGGACTCTTTACAAATATTTATTAACTTTTTATTCGTAACGATAAAAACTAACGACAAACCTGTAGAAAGAAGAAGTAACCTTTCTTTTTGTACAGAAACTAAATGATATCTATTCAGTCATAAAATAGTGATGATTTTTTTAACACTTTTCTTAAAATATTTTATTTTTCTACTCTTTTTTATTATTGAAATTCATGTTTTTCTATTTAAACATAACACCCGGAGTCATTAAAATTTTTTAAAGAAAATTCAAAGGAAAAGTTGTTGATTATATAGCGGGGTTGTTATAGAAGTAATTGGAAATTAAAGTTTCAAAAATTTTTATAGAAAATTTTAGTTTTTATTTTTTAATTTTAATACGAAAATTTTCATTAAAAATGGAATATATTAAAGCTACGAGTATTGGGTTCCACAGTTAAGTCTGAAAATTATAATATAACAGATATCACATTGACTCGCGAGTAATACGAGGGGTACTGTTTATATTTCAGAAACTGGCAGCGCTTATGTTTATAGCTAAAATCTGGTAACACCGTAATAAAGTTTGACATTTTTTTACCAAAACGTACTCACAACGTTTTGATATTCAAGTGCTATATGTTTTGTTTGCAGTTAGTTAAGAAAACCAATTTGGCCAAAAAATGGAAATTTTAAGAGAAGGTTTTCGTTGAATTATTTTCACAACTTTCGACGTGGATTATCTCTACAAGAATGTGTTGATGAACTCAGTTCTTTGTATGGCGATAAAGCACCATCAAAAACCACAGTAGATCGCCGACGAATTTCGTTAGTCATTCAAAAGCGGTTGTTGTGCCACAAAACATCGATGCAGTGCGTGAACTGATAATGCAAGATCGCCATGAAATATATTGTGCACATTAGTTCCACTTCAAACATACGATTTTGCATGTACATGTAGTTGTAAAAAAAATTGTTTTTGTTAGATATCCCATAATTTATCAATCGATCAAAAAAGGCTCGCGTCGATTGGTGTAAGGAAATGATTGAACAGTTCGACCGTGGTACTGCAAAAGACGTGTATAAAATCGTCATACGTGACGAATCATGGATATATGAGTATGAGCCAGAAACAAAACAGTAATCGACCGTGTGGTTATTCCAAGACGAGCTAAATCCAACAGAAGTTGTTCGTGGAGAAAGCACAGCGAAGCAAAAGGTCGACTGTTCCGCTTGAGTAACATAGGACGGTATTTCTGAGTGGTACACGACCATTTGTTTGCGGGAAGTCTTCGGAAAAAAAATGGCAAAACCAACCTCCGAAGACGAATCATTCTCCATCATGACAATGCGAGCTCTCACACACCTCGTCAAACAGTTGAATTTTTGAGCAGTCAAAACATCAAATTGATGTTTAATCCTCCATACAGTTGTGATTTGGCAACCAATGACTTCTTGTCCACGAAAATAA
The DNA here is from genome assembly GCA_023159175.1 of Wohlfahrtia magnifica. Taxonomy (NCBI): domain Eukaryota; kingdom Metazoa; phylum Arthropoda; class Insecta; order Diptera; family Sarcophagidae; genus Wohlfahrtia; species Wohlfahrtia magnifica. The sequence continues at coordinate 5,678,606 of JAKWBJ010000483.1, forward strand.
AAGGTAAAGTGCGAAGTCAACGATTTACAAGCGGAGAAAAAGCAGTTGAAGCTTTAAAAAACCATTTTTTGAGGTGTCTCAAGAGGAAAAGAAAAACTGCTTTGAGAAATGGTTTGAACGAATGCACAAGTGTATTGCTCACCAAGGGGAATATTTGAACAATAGAGCCATTTACTTATTTATTATTATTTGCTATTCCCGAAATATAAATAGTACCCATCAAATTACATTTTAAATGCCTGTCTGTGGTACACTGGTTTGACTTGACGAAGTCCTACAAAAATTGTCGGAATATGTCAAGTTACATGATCATGGCTTTAAATTTTTGAACGCTCGATATTAGATCACTCAGTAGCAAAATTATATTGTAGTTTCTATAGCTTGTAGCTCAGTATACAACTGTAGTATGCTTCTTAAAAGTCGAAAACCAAATATAATAAAGAAGAAGTCCATGTGATTTGAACTTAGGCCACTATCACTTTGAAGGTGTAGACAAGTTCGAGTACTTGGGTGTATTAATAAGCAACGACAATAGTGCAAGAGACTGTATTTCTTTTCTCTGTCACTCCTCTAGGGCTTTCCAAGTTCATTTTTTCAAGTTAAGTAGATGGTATTAGTCCACTGCAGCTTCCTTCTATATGATTGTGTAGTGGTATAGATCCTTGCTAAGTGGTGGTGGTGGTCTTTACTTAGCATCGTCGCAATGTGGTGTGTGTTTTATTGTTCTATCGTTTATATAACAAAAACAAAATATCGGTCAAATGCTCGCCACATCTTCGGTGGCATATCTCTATCCGTCGCCCAATATTTTCAATGACTCTGAGACATAATTGAGGTTCAATGTCGTTAATGTGCCGAATTATCTCTTCCTTTAGCTCTTTAAATGTTCTTGGCTTATTGCCGTACACTTTTTCTTTTAAATATCCCCAAAGAAAGAAGTCTAACGGTGTCAAATCACTTGATCGTGGTGGCCAATTAACATCGCTACGACATGAAATAACATAGCCATTGAATTTGTCTCATAAAACAGCCATTGTTTCGTTGGCTGTGTGGCAAGTGGCATTATCCTGTTGGAACCACATATCATCCAGATCTATATACTCAATTTCTGGTCACAAGAAGTCGGTTATCATCTCGCGATAACTGGTTGGCCGACCTCATTTTCGAAGAAGTACGACCCGATGTCGCCGCCAACTAATAAACTACATCAGACAGTCACTCGTTGCGTATGCATCGGCTTTCAACAATCACTCATGGATTCTCATTTTCCAAAATGAAAGCAAAGTGAAAGTGTGCCTCGTAGCTGAAGATGATGTTCTTTCTAATGTCACTGAAAAGCATTTTAATTTGAACTCCCAGTTTCGTAAAAGACTTCAACAATCTTAACGCGCTGCTCAATTGTGTACCTCTCCCTGGTTGAATTTGTCGAACACTGAAATAAAGAAATGCCAAAATAAGTTGGGCAAAAAACTTGACGTTAAGGTGTGACTCACAACTAACATCGTGCATTATTATTTTTTTTTTTAATTTTGTAGCCAATCAAAGCAAAAGTAGTCGTATAGCCGTGTAGCTGTATAGCTGTATAGCTGTCAAAATAATCGTATTCACATAAACGTGTGTATTTAATTTTTTGTAGTTTGTAGTCGCCTGCTGTCGTCTATGTGTTTAAATCATGAGGTCCTACATTTCCTCTTTATTCATTCCAAAAAGAAGATATTTATCCTTTAATTAATACATGATGATACATGATGATACATGATGATACATGATGATACATGATGATACATGATGATACATTATGATACATGTTTTCTTTTATAAAAGGTTGGCTTGATCGAGAGTGTTCTTAGCTATAATTAAAAAACAGTTTCTTAGTTTTGGAACTATGAAGACACTAATAGACATATTATAGGGGACACTAAATACCACGTTGATCAGAAAGTTCCCAAAATAACCCCCGTGTGGGTTGAGTTTTATTTTTTGTTAAGCTGGTACATCTGTTGTTGTTATTCCCGCCAAATATTAGCATCAATGCTTGACATTTGCACCATTTAATGGTGCGCGAATGTTGGAAATGTTGGAAAAGTGTTTCGGCAACGATTCACTAAAGAAAACGGTCGTTTACCAGTGGCACGAGCGGTTTAAAAGTGGTTGTGAGTCTATCGAAGATGATGAACGCAGTGGAAAACATTGATAAATTAAAAGAAATGTTAGTCAATAATCTCAAATTAACCATTAGAGAGATAGCGGAGAACTTAAACATTGCCTATGGATCCGTCCACGACATTTTGGTTAATATTTTGGATTTCCGTGGTGTAGCAGCAAAGTTGGTGCCAAAATACCTAAATTTCATGCAAAAAAGATATATTGTTGAGGTCGCAAAAGATTCATTCATTCACATTCATCAAAAGGATCATTACTGGAGACGAGACGTGGGTTTATGAGTACGACACGCAATCCAGACATCAGGCAAGTGGATGGCGTTCACCAAATGAGCGGAGACCAAAAAAAAAACACGTCGTTTCAATGCTCACGGTTTTCATGGATTACCACGGTGTAGTGCATCATGAATTTTTTCCAAAAGACCAGACAGTAAACAAAAGGTATTATTTGGGCGTTATGAGACGTTTGCGGAAAGCATTTCGTCAAAAGAGATCAGAATTGTAGGCAGAAAACTCATGGATTTCGTATCATGATAACACACCGTCGCACAGTGTCATTATTATACGAAATTTTTTGACGAAAAATGCTCTAAATACCATCCAACAGCCACCGAATTCATCTGATTTGGCTGCTTGTGATTTCTTCCTGTTCGAGTTAAGAAAACATTACGGGGAACGCGTTTTAGCAACCGAGAGAAAATAATAGAAAAATCGCGGGTAGCAGTGATGGATATACCAAAAACCGATTATAAAAAATGCGTAGAGGATTGGATCAAGCGCTGGCATAATGTGTTCCAGTCGATGGGAATTACTTTGTAGGGCGCAATATAGATTTAAATGAATAAAATTGTATTTTTAATATTCAGAATAAATTTCTCCTTAAATAGATTTTTCTTTTATAAAAGGTTGGTTAGATCGAGAGTGTTCTAAGCTATGATTGAAAAAACTTGTTGCTTAGTTTTGGAATTGTGAGGCGACACTAAATATACGTTTTCTTTTTATCGATTCTTAATTTTAAACAATTTTCTAGTATTTTAAAAGGGTCTTCATGTCGGTGTCTTTTAAATTTTGAGTTATTTTTTAATTTCCAATCTTATTTAAAGTTTAACAATTTTTAATTTTTATTAACGGTTTACCTTTTTCTTTGTTTTTTGTTTTTTTTTGAATTCCAGGTAAATATTGAACATGATTTCCATATAAAGAAATATCTGTTATATAGAACGTGAGTAAAAAATTTTTTTATTAATGAAATAAAATTAAAATTTAATAACCTTTTCGGTAATCATTAAAAATGATCACGTTCACGTGCTTTAAAACGTAATAGACGAATATTAAGAAGAGAATAAAAGAAAAAATAAAAAATCGAGAATAATACCCAAGCCTTCTTAAAATCAATGTTTTTTTTAAATACTTAAGTGTTTACAATATAAGATTAAGATAAAGAAAAAAAATTTTTGATCTTTAAAGGTAATTAAAAAACAATAGAAGCTGCTATTAAATACTAATTTATTTATAAAACTTCTTGAGATTGAAAAATAAAAGAATTTTTCATTTCTTTTATTTTCTTTTTCAACTTCAAACTGACCAAGTCAACCAGCCATCCGGTAAAAGTTGGTCTCAATGTAAAATAAATATTTTTTTTATATAAAAATGAAAATGTAAACATGGAAAATATGAATAAAGATAATAACGATAACGATGTTATCTAAATATTTATAAATTCTTTATTTATTAATGAGGTTTTATAGATTTATCTGTTTAATCACCTCACCTCTATATTTTGCTTTCTACTCGTCTTTAATGGCTAAAGTTGAAATTTAATTATTCGTGCCTGCTGGCTGCTGGCTGCTGGCTGCTGTTCTGCTGTTCTGCTGGAGTTCTGTCCAATAAGACTATGGGATGAGGGTATTTATTTAATGTGTCATTATGTGTAAAAAGGTTAATGGCATTTACATAAAGAAAAAAAAAACAAACGTCTAGAATGAAGATTCTCTTTATTAATTTATTTAACGTTTATTGGTTTCTTGTACAAGTCATATTAAAATCAATAAATCCCAGCGCCGTTCTCGCTTAATGATCTGCTAGTGCTGCAGAAAGATCATGTTGTCGAAATAAGCAAATAAACACAGATTCAGCTGGTTGGTAGAGATATCCAGCCATCCAATCATACACTTTACTTACTCAACTCAATTTTACTTAAGTAAATAAGTTTTATTGAACCATTACAGGCCAGACTAATCAGATTTTGTTAATCTATTAGTTTGCTTTTGGTCTTTGGTAAACATCATTATTATTTTTAATGAAAGTTAAAAACAAGAAGAAGAAGAAACTTTCATTTAGCACCTCATGTAGGCAAGCAATCACTCACATAAACCATAGGCCTTTAATAGTGTTCAAGTAAACAACAGCATTTTTTACAAATTTATTCTAAAGATCTATGATAAGATCATACCATCTGTACGTAATATCTTTGCCATGTATACAACTGTCTAATAAACATTATTTTTATCACCATCATCATTGGCATAATTATTGTAGACGTTAGACGTTAACCATCATAATGATTGATGACTCAGTCAGTGGCCAAAGGCAATTTAGCCAAAGTAACGTTAATTATTGTTAAAAAAAACAGAAAATTGTTTAATCATTTTAGTACTGGTCTTGAAAGAAGGTCTTTATGATTTATTTACATTTCTTATGTAAATCAAACACATACAATAAAGCTGAGGCTTAAGCCAGACATATCCGTATACATAACACCACCCTACACTTTCCTCTACGATCATTTAATACTAAATACAACAACACTTAATACATATATATTTATGCATGGCGGGGTGAAGTGGTGTAGTGGTTACAACACAAATGGCCCAGGTTCGAATTCCAGCAGAATACATTACAAAAAAATATATAATTGCGGTTTCGGGTATTTAATACAGAGACTTCAACTTCCCTCCAGACAAATCTATCTAAAGAAGCCGCCCATACTTTCAAGCTTACCTCACATTAGACAAATGATCAGAAGAAAACGCCCCCTACTGAGAAAAAGTTACAATGCTAAGTGAGGATCACCAACACCACCACTTAGCAAGGATTTTCACCACTACACACAATCATATGGAGGCGAGCTACAGTAGATTAATCATCTGCTTATCTTGAAAAATCAATTTGATTAGTGCAACTGCAACAAAGTAATGGATGCTTTGTGGAAAAGCCAATATTCTCCGTAGAGGAGTGATGGAGAGAAAGCTATTTGCTTCGAAAGGTCATCAAACAGAGACACAATATGGCAGTTTTTTTGGACGTCTTTAGGAGTTTTACTAACGGTAGTTCAAGTATAATATATGAAGTACGTCTAGCAACCATGGGAATCAAAGGGGATTCAGTATTTGGCTGCGTGTCACACACGTGCAGGGTGGATATACCCATAGATTTCCTGGATACTGAGGAGATAATGGAATGTGTAAGGTTCCCAAGGGAGAATAAGCCAGTTGGTCGGGGGAAATCTAAATGAATGGGGAATTGCCGCACGAGCTTAGAGAGGAAATGTCTGCTATAGCCAGTGAAATAACCGGTCTCTATCAAATATTATGTTAAGGAAAGATCCTACAGATCTTTAATCTGTATTTTTAATTTTTAGGTTTAGATTGACGCCGTGATATGCTGACATTGGCTACGGTACTGGGAGTTAATACCGGACAAGAGAACTATTATATTGGGTGTTCGAAAAAATTCAGTTAAAAATTTGACAAAAAAAAAATTTACTCTATTAACCCAAATATGTGCCGTTTTTGATTGATAACTTTTTGTCATTTTCGGGGTAAAACTATTATTCCATCAGTGTAGCACTTCTGGGCCTTTGAGCGAAAAACTGATTGGGAATTTTATTAATTTTAATTGAATTACTTGCATCAATCTATTTAATTGATGAAAGTAGAGATCAGAGTCAATCGTTTTACCGGAATGTGGGTGCTCATAATGAACAATTCCCTTCTAATCCCATCAGACACACATCATTAACTTTCTTGGTGTCAATCCTGGCTTTGCCACCATCTACTTTTCATCGCCCGTAATAATTCGGTTCAGAAATAGTTCAAATTCTTTCCGTTTTAGCAGTGAATCGCAAATGGAAATATGGTCCATTAAATTTTTCACTGTTAATTCATGTTCTTCCATGATTTCATCGGCTTTGTTAGTTATTGGTCGACTAAAGTGATGTCGAAATTATCCGATCAAAAACGAGCAAACCATTTAGCTTGTTTCCGTAAGCTTCACTAATTTTTTAGTAGCCTGCGCCGCATTCTTAACTTTTCGATTAAAGGTAAGCATAATGGGACTACAATGTTCCAAATTTTCACTAATTTATAAACATAACGGTTTTTTACAGTTATTCAAGTTTAAATCATAATAAATGAAACGGACTTCGTTAGATAGAAAAATTTTATAACTTTAATGCTTAAATATGATTTTCACCATGTAGCCGCCACGGCTGGCGCGTACGAGGTGCAATCTGGAACACCAATTTTCTCAAACTCTTCGCAGCATATGCGACCGTATTGCGCAAATAACTCTACGACTGTTGATTTGCAGGTATCTTACATCAAGAGTTTCATTGAGTAAATCAATTGAGAGACCGTTCTGTTGGAAGCACATGTCAGTAAAATAAATGCCAACTAGTTGGGGATACGGGTTGGGGTATAATCATATCATTCTGACCATAAAACATAGTTTTTTTTTGGATGTAATTTTGTGGATTATCCTCACCCCAAATGCGACAATTCTGCTTATTTACGGAGCCAATTAACCAAAAATGCAACTGAAACCCATTCAACCAAAGTGCACGATAAACTTGATAAAGAGAACCATGATTTTAAGAAAAAATTCAACAAATGGCAAGCATTGCTTTGGAGTAAATCTATCCATAAATCCAGTTGTTAAACCGGTTATCAAACAAAGAAGTGTTGTTAACTCAACCTTAAAAAAACACCCTACAGCTAACATTTCATAGAATAATTCGATTTCAGTAATGTCTTCTAACAGAGAGGAGCTTAAAATGACACCTTTCAATACTAGCCAACCAGGTTTTGGACTGGGGCAACCAACTATCTTTTCTAGGGTAATCTAGTGCACTGAATTCAAATCCGTTTTCAGTTTTTTCAATCGGGCTAAATAATAAAATTTCCTATAAATCAACTGAACAATGAACAACATTTTTTCATACTTTTAACAGTTTCGGAGTTATTCACAACTTAGTTGCGAAAAAAATTTTTGCTAAAAATTGCAATTTTTTTTTTGTTTTCAAAAGATCATAAAAATTTTTCGGAATGAAAATTTTACATCTTAAGCATTTAAATTAAAGCTTAAAATGTTGAGAATAAAATAAGCTATAAATCATATGAGGGCGGATTGATATTGAACCTCCCTAAGTAGGGAAAAAACATATTTTTTTTTTTTTCAAAAACCATTCATTTCTCAACATAGTCTTCTTTTAGTTCAATACACTTAGTAAGACGATTTTCCAACTCTTTTATACCATCTGAATAATACGATTTTAGTAACTCCTCAAAATAAGCATTAGTTTCGGTAATCACTTCTTCGTTTGAGATGACTCTTTTTCCTGCGAGCCATTTTTTCAAGTTTGGAAACAGGAAAAAGTCACTAGGGGCTAAATCTGGACTATAAGGTGGATGATCAACCAATTCGAAGTGGATTGCTCGTAGTTTTAGCATCGTATCTAATGCTGTGTGAACCGGTGCGTTGTCTTGAAGAAAGAGCACTTTTTTCTTGTTTAAATGTGGTCGTTTTTCCGTGATTGCATCAACCAATTGATCCAATAATGCACGATAATACTCTCCTGTGATTGTGGATCCCTTTTCAAGATAATCGATGAGCAATATTCCGGGTGTATCCCAATATACAGTGGCCATAACCTTCCCAGCCGATTTCGCTGTCTTCGCCTTCTTCGGAGCACTTCCACCAGCTTCCACCCATTGCTTCGATTGATTTTTGGTTTCAGGTGTGTAGTGGTGTACCCACGTTTCATAAACAGTTATTAATCTACGCCAAAATTAGCAGGATTATGCTTTATCATGTCCAAACACCGCTGTGAAGTGATCTGTCGAACTCGTTTTTGTTGAACACTGAGCAAACGGGCACCCATCTTGCCGATAGCTTTTTCATATGCAAATGTTCATGCAAAATGAACATTTCAGCAATCTCACGTATTTTGACCCGGCGAGCATTCATAACGATATCGAGGATTTTCTTGATATTTTCTTCAGTAACCAACTCTTTTGGCCTTCCTGTTGATGGTATTGTTGCAGTGCTTGTTCGGCCCCGTTTAAATTCAACAATCCTATATTTTACCATATAATCTGACGGAGCAGATTCGCCGTAATGTTTATCAAGCTTTTCTTTTGTCTCTTTCGCCGTTTTGCCTTTCAAATAATAGTGTTTAATCACTACTCGAAATTCACTTTTTTCCATTTTCCAAGAAACACAAAAGTTGCTTACTTCAAACGACTACAACAAATAAACTAATTGATAAATTTGGCTAATATTTTAACAGCTGACATTTGACAGATCGTAATTTCTAAGAAAGAAAAAGTTTTTGTGTTTATGCTGCCATCTAGCGCTAGGTAGCTACAATGTCAATCCGCCTTCGTAAAACTCGGTTGGCTAATTCAGGTACCTAAGTTTGAACAAAGTTAGAGGATTTTTTTTTTGCAAAATTAGTAGATATTTTATAATTCAATGAAACTGTTTCACACGCTCACTGAAACTGTCTCTTTGAATTAGTTCATTAGTTTTAATAATTATTTACATTTTAATTATAAATTCAATGATTTCACTCCATTTAACTAATGCAAATTGGTCGCTTATTCAATGTATTATTTATTTATTTAGTATTTGAAATAAAAACTTTATATAGAAACAAATTTTTATTCAATTGTTAGCTTAAAAACCAGTTCATACGTAAGTTGCGTTTGTCAACTTCTACCACCCACTGTACTTTTTTTACTTTTACGCTTACAAGCTTATAAACATTTTATATGTTGAACTTACTACATATGTATGTAGTACATATGCATCAATACGCACACCTTTTGATCGGTAACAATTTAATTAAATAAAAAATATCGTAAATTGTTTCTAATAAATAATTTCATTGATCAATAAAATATGTTGTTTGTTCTATGGAAAATCATTAAGTTTTTGTTTTCTTTATTAATTGATTTCGAAAACATGACATAAAACTTTTTTCACAGTTTCTTGTGATTTTCATTTCTAAATGATTTTTGTCTTTCGTTCCAAGTCGAAGGTAAAGTCGAAGTCGAAGTCGGAGTCTTTGGAGTCTTATTGTAAATGATTTGTTTATAACACCTGCAGAACAACGTACGTTAATTTATATATATTTTTTGTTTTATAATTTCCAATTATTTTTTTCTTTTAAATTACAGCACACGTGCGTTAGAGTTGCGTTTAAAAGCAAAGGGTTTTTTTATTGGTGTGGATTTTGAATTTATCGCTTTTAAAGAATATGAAACTGGTTTAACTATTTGATTGTCTAGTTTACAGTGTTTTTCCCCTTCTTAAACTTATGTGTGTTAAAAGTGTCAAATTTTATTTTATGTTGACATATATTTTGAATAAGAAGCAGTGGATAATTTATTTATTTTCTGTTTAAAAATTGTGTTTTTATTAAGAAAAAAAGGCTCGGGGTGTCATTCACACTCTCCAAGTAATTCAAAGGGTTTCTTTTAAAAGGTTATTTATGTGGTGTAATGAAATGTACATGATATCTTGGCTTTATGCGTATTAAGAGATTAATTTCTTTTAATTGATGTTAGACTTTTAAATATTCAGAATATCATAGGTTTTTTTTTGAAAGATTTATATCCAATTTTTTAAGGATATACTTATGTAACAAACTTTGGAATTTAATTTTTGGTCAAAATTTTAAACTAAAGCACCTTTGTTGATCAGACAGTGCAAAAATGAGCTTCCAAGGCTGTATTGTCTCTCTGACATTACATTTGTTGTTGTTGGTAAAGATTACCACGGTACTGAACAGGCAAATTAGTCAGAATGAGAACTGCTTTGAGTACCTCTAATGCGGTTTCAGTCGGACTTGAGCTGTGGTCTATCTTCAGATTCTTCAAAAGTCTAAAGGACGTAAGATGACTAAGTTAGTGTTTTACTTTTTTTTAAGAGAAGCGCACTTATAACCATTAAGCAGGAAGATACATCGACGTTGCCAGTAGTAATAACTGAACATTGGGTAGTAATTAAGCAGCCATGTTTGGCGTACTTCTTTTAGCATTTCGGTCGGTATCTCACAAATGGCGAATATAATGTTGTATTCAAGGTCTTGAAATGTGGCTGGCTTGCCTCTGTACACGTCCACACAAAAAATAGTCTCGTTTGATCAAATCGCATAATATTGGCGGCAAATGGACTGCTTCAAAAAGTGAGATTAGTTGCTCACCATGTGGCATGTGTCACCGTTTTGTTGCAACCAAGTCACATTTTTTCATTTTGTAAGGTTGCGATTTTCATCGCTCTTGGAGAAATATCGAGTCATAATGGCCAAAAAGACGTAAGCGCCATAATTATCGATTTTCGTTTTTTTTTTTTTTTATAAAAATTGATAGTATTCTCTCATTCCCATCAGCACATAGCTGGTCAAATGTAGCTTTATGATTTTACAGCAAAAACAAAAAAATCTTATGTACTACACTAGAACAAAAAATATTAAAAAAAACCTTCTCCTGTAAAAATTGTTTTTGTCGCTTACGTCTTTTTGGCGATTATGGCTCAATATGGTCAAATGAAGCCGTTGCCCAAAAACTGGCAGCTCTCGAACTACCTTTGGCCGTTCTTCACACAAAATTCGGCAACTCTGTTGAAGTACCCATTGAGATCGTCGCTAAAGCACAAATTTTTATAATAAAATCCAATGATTTGAAAGCGTTGTTCGTTTATTAATCTATTGCTTATGAGTATTTTTGGTATTGCCACTTGCCACGAACTGAAAAAAATTACTCTGAAAAAACAAAAAGCAAAAAATCACCCTTTATAACTTTGGTTAGTTCCCTCAGTCTAGACTTAATGACTTATTGCGATATATTAAGGCTGCAGGCGAGATCGAATACTACATTAGTATACATTGCTCACACACTAATTAATTTATAAGTATAAGGGAGTACACATCATTCAAATTCAACTAACACTGATTCATAAGTTTAAGTAGCACTCACACTCATAACTACTCATACTCATAGCATTCGCTCATTTCTCAGATAATACTCATAAATGATTCGAATCATTCATTAGTACTTATAAGTATTCATGAATATGAGTATTGGCTATTCAAAAGGAAAAGAAAATACACAATCTTTTAATAAGTATTCAAATGTTCATATTCGAAACATGTGGGCCGCTTTGGTATGGTAGGTAAGACACCCGCCTACCAATCAAGAGGTCCTCGGTTCAATACCAGACCAGACCGTCAGATAATTTTCAACAGCGATATCACCTCATAGTACTGCTAGCGACTGGTTATGAGTACTTACGCTAATAAAAACTTCTCTAACTAATGCATATGACGTTTGGAACCATCGTTAAATTGTAGGTCACTTTCAATGAGTCTAAAAATAGAATCGGGTGCAACTCATTGATTGAGAGAAGTCCCCCTTGTTCCACTTGGGATGTCGTGGGAATTATGTATGTATATTCGAATCATAGTCATTTTGATCGATAGCATGATGTTGATAAGTATGAGTATAATGGCTACTTCAAGCTTTAGAGTATGAATGCCTATGAGAAGACATTGCAATGAGTATGAATTAGTATGAGTATAAGAATTTATGAATCACGATTAGAGTATACTCATTTACGATATACATATGTAAATGGCAACATATCTAACGAGTGGTGTGGTCTTGTCACGGCGTTCTTTTCACATAACTTGGCTGTTTGTTCGCAGTAAATTATCACATTAAGAAACCAACGAATCAACCGATTTTAAGACCTTATTCGTTGCCTTGATTTTTTGAACTGTACTTCCAAAGTTTCGTAATAACCCGACTTATTATAAAACCCGACTTTTTATTTATTTCTTTCTAAAATACAACAAACGGCTCTACGTGTTTTCTATTAAAAAGCTGGCTACACCTATGACACCTTTTGTTCTTGTTACCTGCAAAACTTATTTTACTACAGCTTCGGATGTTCTATTGAATTAACTTGGATTTTGTCATGAACACTCTCGTAACTAATTACCCTTTGACGCCTCTTGTTCATTAACGGCAATGCTTAATTAGCTGCACTTGCTAGGTTCTATTAAAAACAAACTGGGTGTTCTCATGGCACCTCTTGTTCTCTTCGCCTATTTAACTTAATTAGCTGCACTTCCGATGTTCTATAAAAAGAAACTCGACATTTAAACAAAACGTTTTGATTTAAATGTTCATGCATTTATTCAAACATTTTCCCATTAAAAACACCACCTACATGTGTAATAAATGAAAACCATTGGAAAATGTAATAAAAACACAAGAACAATAATAAATAATTTTCTTAATTAAATTTGAAGATTTTTATCAAAGGCTGTGTAGAACGAAACGAGTAGAGTAGTAGATCACCCAAGAAACATGTAAAATCACATGATTTCTTGTTTGATTTTGTTTGTTTAAAAAGTCTTTAAACTTTTATGAATAAAACATGTGCGTTTACATTAAAAAATAATAAAAATAAAACATGTGCATCATGCACACAAAAGAAGAAGAAGAAGAAGAAGAAGAAGAAGAAGAAGAAGAGAAAAACCCACTTGCAATTATAAAATTTTTTTCATATTCGTATGTAATTATAATGACTTTTATAATAATGATGATGATTATGATCAACATCAACATCATAATTATTTTTTTTTAAATTCAAATAAAATTGCCGCCAGAAATATGAAAAATTAAAGAAAAATAAGCAAAACGTAAAAAAATGTATTTTTATGTGCGGATTGTTGCTGCTCGTTGTACAGAATACATTGAAAAATACAGTTGATTTTCAACTTGACATTTGACTTTGAAAACGTGAAGGAGAGAAATAGAATATGAAAACAAAAAGAGGAAGTGGTGCCCCCAACAAAATAAAAAAAAAACAAGACAACATTCCCAATATCATCAAAACAGTCAATTTTTAATTCCATCCAATGAACACTTCGTGCCAAATACAAACGATTTATATAAGAATTAATTCAAAAAAAGCTTAAGTCGGTCAAGACTGACTACATTATAATGCCCATTACCATAATGATTAGTTTTTAGGCTGGAAGCTAAAAGCAACAGTGGATTAAGCGAGCACATAAGCTATCAGAGGCTGCAAATTTTAACTCTTATTCCTTGTTTTCTTTAAGGTGACCTACTCAAAAATGTATTAAGTTTTAAGGCGACTAGAGCTACTTATAGGTCGATTTTTGTCGAGTTTAATGGAGTTGTTAGTACAATTATGTTAGTAAAGTTCCCTGTAAAGTCTTCTTTTAAATTAAGAAAACAAAAACGTTTTAAGGACTTATTCCCACCAATAATATTAAGGTTGTCTGCCTTGGTAACGTTTCTACTACAATATCAAATTTTGTAATGATTTTGGAATAAATCCATAGTGTGTTGGCTATTTTTATAAGTTTAGAAACGGCTGCTGAAACGCGTTCCCCGTAATGGTTTTTTAACTCGATTGAACAGAAATAAGTCACAGGGAGCTAAATCAGGTGATTTAGGTGGCTGTTGGATGGTATTTGTTGCATTTATCATCAAACAATTTCGAATAATGATGGCATTGTGCGACGATGCGTTATCATGGTGCAAAATCCACGAGCTCACAATTCTGATCTCTTTCAGCAATTTGCTTCACGCAAACGTCTCATAACGCTCAAATAATACTCTTTGTTTACTGTCTGGCCTTCTGTGGAAAATTCATGAAGCACTACACTGTTGTAATCAATGAAAATCGTTGGCATTGCCTTCTATTATGACTAAAAACGACGTGTTTTGTTTTTTTTTGGTCTCGACTCATTTGGTGAACGCTATTCACCTGCTTGATGCCTTAATTGCGTCTCGTCTCCACTAATCATCCTTTTGATGAATGTGGGTCTGATTCAACCTCGCATCTCATGTCTTTTGCGACCTCAACACGGTCAAAATTGTAAAAAATCGCCAACACACATAGAAATAGATGTACTCTTGGCTAATTAGCTTTTGCAAATGTCAAGCTATGACGCTAAGATTTAGTGGTAATATCAGCAACAACTGTACTAACCTAACCAAAAAAAAAAACTCATATCGGAATGGCGGGATCGCCACATGGAGGTTATTCTGAAACTTTTTGATTAAGGTAATATTTCACTGGCTTTAAAACTTTTGTAGAAACCGATTAAATTTTTGAAAAATTACACTTTGCATATGCAGAGTGCCCTTGTGATATGGTAGGTTAGACACTCGCCTACCAACTAGAAGGTCCTCGGTTCAATAATCTGAAAAAAGAAATAGTTTTTTCAACAACGGTATCATCTTATACCATTAGCTAGTAACTGGTTATGAGTATTCTTACCATTCAAAATTTCTCTAGTGCATTTGCCGTTCGAAGCCGGCATTAAGCTTTAGGTCCCTGTCAATGAGTCTAAAAATAGAATCGAGTGTAACTTATTGACTGAGAGAAGTCCCCGTGTTACTTCATGGAATGTTAGGGACATTAATGTATACACTTTGCTGTAACTGAAAATCAGGATTTTCTTAAATTATTTATAAATTATTAAAATTTTCTCGCAGTGTAATACATTCTCTTTTTTATACATATTTTTTCACTGTATACTAGTATTTATCTTTGAAATGATAAAAGTTTTATCTTTCTTTTGCATAAAGAAGCTTTAAAAAAATAAGCAAATAAAAGAAAAACTCTGCATGAGGCAGAATAGCTGCAAGCGAAAAATATATCGGACTATCACCAAATAAAGCAGAGCTTGAAAGAGTAAATTCTCACACTAAGAAAAAATACTTTGGAAGCAGTCAAGTGGCACGTAAAATTAGCGAAAATTTTTGAAAAACATAAATAGAAACCTGACCCTGTAGCCGTTTGCGATCTATACCAATGGTTCGAAGACGGAAACGGGTACAGAGTTGGGTTTCTACTCTGATGAGCTGGGTCTCAGGGTCTCTCTCAGACTGTCCTATGATAGCACTGTTTCTTAGGCACACGCTTACGCTATAGAAAGGGCCGCTAGCTGTATCCAGGAATTAAATTTCGAGTCCTCAAAGCCTATTAGGATTTATGTCAGATTCAGGCAATGAGCTGCTCTTCTCTATTATTTTCATAAGTACGTAGTCACACGCATAGACAAAAAGCAAGCAAAAAATAAACAAACAAAAGCAAAGAGAAAACAAGTGGAAAAACCACAATCAAGAAATGCATTCATATTAGTTTGCCTAACGCTGATAGGCAGTCTCGCCTGACGCTGATAGACAGTGCTCTCTCAACTCTTACGTGAGCTGCATTCGCTCACTGGCCCTGCTGCAACCGAATCATGTCGAACTGATTTGATATGGGTTCCGAGTCATGCCGGTATCCGAGGGAATGAAATTGCTGATGAGTGCACTACTGCAGAGGGCCTCTCTCTCTCGTGTTGCGTTGTCGAGTTTGATAGATGGAACACAAGGTGGACCAATCTCACCACTTGTAGAATATCAAGAACGCTTTGGTCATTTTTTTTCTATGGAAAATACTAAGTCTCTACTTTGGTTTGGTTGATCGGGCTTAATTCGGGCATAATTACCGGGCATTGTTTGATAGGCCGCATGTCAGAGCGCATGGTCACAAGGTATCTTCTGCCTTGTTCCAGTTTTTTGTAATCGTTTGGTATTACAGGTAAGCAGATAATCACCTCTTGTCGGCTGTTCTCTTTTCAGTTTCTCCCGCTTTTTCTTCCAAATTTCTCGACTTATCTTTTTACCTTTTCTTCTTACAGGGTGATCTCCGTCTAATGCAACCATCAGTTTATACTCAGCAAGTAATCGGTCTACTGAAGTAGATGTCTAGAATAGCTATAGATTTTGGTGTAGTGGTGTTTCAGAACCTTGCTTCTGCTGCTTATCATAGGCTCCTACCTATTTTCTTTTTTCCCAAGAGGTGGAAGCTTAAATTCTTTTAAGACCCTGCCTTTAAGCAGAAAAAATACAAACATTCACCATTGTCAGCAGCAAAAAGAAGAAAAAAATTTGGAAACAAAACTCTGGTAAAGACACACAGAAGATGACTTTTTGAACTGCATGTTTTCAAAATAAATGCCGAAAAATAAAAGAGGACCAGTTGTTGTTTTTGTTGTTGTGGGTTTAAATATGTTTGTTGTTAACATAAACATTGAGCAACAACATTATGTTGCTGCCAATTTCTTATGGTTTTTGTACTGTCTTACTAAAAGTGTGGCACGATCAATAGCAGCAACAGCGGCCGGCCACATTAAACTGTACCGCCAGCAAAAAAGAAGAGAGACACAGAAACAAAGCAGCTGCTAAAGAAATTTTAATTTTTTTTTTTTTTAATTAAATGAAGTAAAAATTTTCTTAAGGTCTTTTTCTACTTTAGTTCTGCTGTTTTGTTTTATGCTTTGCCTTTTCCTTTAAGGTTATAATCCAGAGTTTTTTTTCTTTTCTTTTTTTGCCGAGTTGAGGCTGCGGCAATTGCAGATTCTTCACAAAGATACCACAATTGTAAAAGAAAAACAAGAGACGATTTTTTTTATGCCACATTCTATTATGAAATTTAAAAAAGTTACTGGTAACAAACATTTGAAATTTGAAAAACGGCCTAGAAGTCACCCTATACAGGTTGAACTTCTAGATTTTAAAGTTCTATGGTTCAATATTTTTAGAAGTTAAGGAAACAGTTTTGGTTAAAAGTGGTACAAACCAAAATATGTCTTAGGGTCTATGATAATACCTTTAGTGGCCCATCACCTTCAGGTTTCTCAAATTATTATTGTGCAATCCACTTAAGTCACAGCTTAAATTGTTTTTTAGCATTCGTTCGTTGTTTTTTAGCATTTGTTTTTTCCTAAGAAAGCTTTAAAGCTTTAATTCCGATACGATAAGTGCTTATTTCTCGAAATTGTGATAGAAAACTTTTAAGTAGGCCAACATTCTAGATGCTATTAAACCATCAAAACTTTATTTCACCGCCTGAAGCAAAAGCAAGTTAAGCTGCAGCAGTTTTTTAAGTGCTGTGGCATAAATGAAGATTCAAAAAAGCCGAAATCGATGTGAGTTCTTAGACAGTTGCGTTTAGCGGTTTGGACTTTTTGTGTACAAAGTTCGTTTTTTAGTAATCAATATTATCATTATCACACCGACCAGGCACTATTGCAAGACACAGCGAGCTATGTGATGAATATTGTGCCCCTTCCAGTTTATAGTTTATTTAGCAGATCTGCTGCCTTGCTAATGAACACTATTGTGTCACACAATACGTGTTCCGCTGTATCTGATGCCTGTGAACACAGTCTACAAACATCCATATATGAGACCGCCATCCTCTTCAGATGCGCTCTTATGCTACAGTGGCCCGTAAGAAACTCTGTTACGAGTTGTAAGTTCGGCCTGCTCGCCGCTCTAGGGTGGCGAATTCCGCTTTAAGCATATCAGTGTTCTAAGCATCTGGCAATTCCCAATTTTTGATTAGATTGGGGATGAGAGTAAGTGGTGCTACGCAGCAAGGTTTCGGACCGATATAGGGTGTCATGGAACGCCTTCCGGCCAATATATCCGTTATTTCTTTACCATCTATCCCACAGTGTCTATGTATCCAAAACAACTGGACATTATTTCCTAGCGAAAGCTTTTGCAACGTACCGTAGCAATATTTGAACAGTCTAGATGTCATACAATTCTATCCAACTGCCCTTAAGACAGCTTGTTTATCAGAGAATATAATAATGGTCTTAGCTTTGATTCCACTGTCCAGGTTGGTCTGTGCACATAAATGTGATTGACAAATCTTGGATGGTTCCATGCATACCAACACCAACACTTAATTTTTAAGCCATCGGTATACCAGTTTAGAAACTTACTCCGAAGGTCCCATTAGACCCAAAATCCCGGTCCGGCAATTCAACACTGAATCTCCTACCAAAGCACAGATCTAAAGCCATAACACCCAGGAGAAAATATGGTACTGCGACCGCCCTGCGTAAAAAAGACAGACTTCGCGACGCATTGCCGCCACCCTCATCACAAAGATGTAAAGAGTTTTTACAGCAATTTGACTTCTAAAGCCGCCGTTGGACACGTTCTCCTTACACCGGTTATACCGAGGCAGACAAGTTTCTGTACTCTGCTTTATTTATTCATGGTAGTAGCTTCCACAGCTTTTCCTTCACCAAGCTTAAGTGATAACGGGCCGAGTAATAGTGGTATACATATTTCCAAAGTGTGATTCTCGGCGAAAACCCCATGTCTTACCCTAGGACCAGCGACTTGCTCAAAAGGCCCTTGTCGTCTTGGTCTGGACGGCACCAATGTGTGTGTGTTTATTGTTAATAATAAACTTAACATAGGGTACCACCACAGATTAACCACTAAACCAACATGAACTTCTTGTTTTAGTGGTTTCTCTGGTCTTCTTTTTTTATTTTTATTTATTTTTTTCCGGCTTTCATTCTTGGACCTTTGAAATATTTATGCCAGGCAAAGATCAATGACTTTAAATTAAATCGTAAAAAGACTTGGACTTTTTTCCTCCAACAGTTTTGTGTTGAAAAAATTGTTCTTTTGCCTGCATTTCTTGACAAAAAAAGAAAGAAAAAAGATGACATTGTCAGTTTGTCTTTGAATGCATACAATGGAAATGCTTTAAAGTCCATTAAAAACTTGCAATTACTAAAGCAGTCCAAGAAAAAAAAAGGTTTTGAAGTAATAACCGCTGAAAGAAAATAAAAAAATTAAGGCATTTGTTGCAAGCAAATATTTTTTTGTAGGGCAAATAAAATGTGGCATATATTTGTGTCAAATGCTTTGTATAATATAAATGCTAAAAAACTGTGATTAGCCCTACTGCCTAAGGAATAATCTTTACCAAAGAATTAAATTTTTTTTTTTCTATTTTCGTATGTGCTTGTGGTATTTTGTGGCACGTTAGTTTCTCACAAAATTGAATTTTGTTTTTGGTGTTTTTAGATATTTTCTTGATATCACCGTCTTATACTAATAAATGGTATTTTATTAAGAGCTGCTTATCTTTCCATTTAAATAAAACAAAGTGGCATCGCTAAAATTTTTAATTCGTTTAAAGACCTCTGAATGCCAATTTGTATGGATTATAACATAACATAGTGTAATATGGGTTAGCGCATTCGCAATGTTTAATTTTCCATGACTTTTAAGCATAAATCAGGCTGAATTTGACCGATTTTTTCTGTCACTTCTCTAGGGAGCATATTCGCTTTTCACAAAGCCTCCATTGCTTTGTTTCAGTTTCGGTAAAAAAGTTGATTTCCAAGCTAAGTAAATGGTTAATGTCGCTCGCCTCCATATGATTATGTGTTGTGGTGAAGATACTTGCTAAGTGGTGGTGAGCCTTACTTAACATTGATTATTGTTTCCAGTAGGTGGGGTTTCCCCTGTTCATTCCTCTTCTGTTTGTCATTAAGCTGTAAGGTAAGCTGGATGGTCAGGGAGAGGTTTAAGTGTCTTTATTAAACACTCCAAGCCGCAATTAATTTTTTTTCGCTTGTGTTTTATGCCTACGTTCTAACCACTGCACCACGACACCCATAATTTGGTCGATGACATGGGTTATAGTGGCTTTGAGGGCCGCTGTGGCTTTTGCCATATTCGCATAAACCGACGACTTAAGAACACCTCACAAGAAAAAGTCTAAAAGCTTCAAATTTGCGGTGGCCAGTTCACATTAATTGATGTAAGATGACCAAGACTTCAAATCGCTTGTATGTGGCATAAACAGTGTGCAACATAGCGCCGTTCTATTGAAACCACATGCCATATCATGCAATGCAGGACAAAAGAAGTCGGTTATAATCGAACTATAGCGCTCACCGCTGACATTAACGGCCTGATCAACATAGTGACCATGTCGTTCTCAAAGAAATATGGACTTATAACGTTGTCAGCCCACAATAAACAGTGACTTTTTCGGGAATGGTATCGTTGCAAATTTCTTTCATCTAGAAACGGTGGAAATGATTTCTTGGTAAAAAGTAGGCTCAGTTTCCAACCGTTTTTAAGTCCATTCAGAGAACGTTTGTAGTTTATGGTCGATCGCGTTCAGCTCCTGGAAAATTTGAAGTTTGTACGGGTGCAGGTCCAAGTCACTATGAACAATTTGCTAAGTTGTGGTTTGCGAAAGGTAGAGTGGTTGCCGGCGACGCAATATGGACTGCATCGGATTCTTCTGCACACTATCATGAACAGCGGAGATTTTTGAGGTCAAATCTTATATTGGATGTTGTTTGTATTGGCTCATTGTACACAATGGACTTAAATTTATCCTCGGTAGGACCACCTCGATTCAGAGACTTCGTGGGAGAAAAAAGAGTTCTTTCGGAGTCAATGGAGCACATCCCCGGAACTTTATGCTCTGAGCCGAGATACATATCTAAACTTTCACACTACATGTTCAGATGTTTCAACACAGGTCGTGCAACATTTCCCAAAATACACTGATGGTATCTTATTGAGCAGCAGCACCCGAGAGAAAATGAAATGACCCTTCTCGCCTGTCTCATACTGGAAGCATTAATCCAGAACCATGTAAATTTCCCCTCTACCCTCGACCCAATTTTTCCTTTTGTGTATTCGCACAAGAACACCGAAAAATGGCACAAGTCCAATAAAAACCCGGGGGCTCCCTTGTACGCTAAATAGTCAACCCTTTCCCAGAATGGCTCTCATGGCCAGGGACCAAATATAAAGTAACCCTGTTGTGAACGCCTAGTTCATTAAGAGGTGTCATGCAGTCAATAACAATCGACTATAGCTCACAGGATGACAAAGCCTCCATGGCTGCCTGACTATCTGACACAACATAAGCACTCAAACTCTTCGATTTTCTCCTCCATTCCATAACGTCAGTGAAGATGGCGTAAGTTTCCGCTGAGAAAATCGAAGGGTATTTGGCTATAGGCAAAGCCCATTGGAAATTGAGATCAACCACACCGGCAGCAGAGTCATCCAAACCTGGTTCACTTTCCATCCAGCACAAGAGTGAGTGTCATCTAATCAGTTGTTCCAATGTGGAGATCAAAATCAAATAGACGCAATATTCTCAGGTGTTCTACCATGTGAACAGTCTTCAAACTGTAGGCAGTAGGCAGTAGAGCACTTTTACATGAGGAGGCCTCAACGAAATGTACAATGGAGGCATGTGCAGAACGGCTCCAATGGCAATTACAACCGCAATTGGCATCAAGTAAGGCGATAGGCCCACGCATTGCCCTGCTCCGTTCTAGAGCACCAAGGCAAGGCAGCATAGTTAACTAACGAACGATCTGTACATGATTTTAGGTTTTAGACCCAACGTTTTACCATAGAGGCGTTGTCAGTCATAATGTGTCCTAACCGCCTTGTTGCTAATATAGGACAAATGTCGACCGGAGCATGCGAAAGGTTTCCCGAATAGTACACACGATTTTATAAAGCAATTTTGTCATTTACACGCGGTTTTGAATGCTAAATCTTTTCATGGTGATTTGACAAGCAACCGGAATAATTGACAGCCAACTTAACAGATCTAACTGAAACAAATCAAAGTTCTTAAGGCCCTATTGTAAGACACGTTAGTATAAGGTTGTGTATTAAGTTTATGCATTTAATACTTCTAATGTTAAGATTATCTGTCTACAGTTTACGTTTTTTCCTTTATATTTTTCGTTTTTTTGGTCGATAAAATGTAAGCTTTAGGTCTTACGTTTGCGTTTTTTTCTCTGTGGGTTTTAAGGGTTTTGCGGAAGTTACAAAAATGAAAAAAAAAAAAATTTTTTTTCATTAAAAAATTCTCTGAACTTGTCTTTGAGAGAGAGAAGAAAAAAACACCAGCAAAACATTATGCATCGATGTGTGTTGTGTTATTCTTAGAAGGTGTAAAGGTTTGTTTTCTTCTGGCCATTTCTAAATCAGTATTTTGTGGGTCTGGGCTTATTTGTCTTGACCAAAACGTGTTAAGAACCCATAAATAACGAGTCATTAATATTTATGAAATATTTGTTTTTTTATCACTAATATAACAAAATTTCAAAAGGAAATGCAACAAAAATATTCTAATGAAGTTTTGTCTTAAACCAGCCAAGGTTAATGACCCTTTTGCTTAAAAAAAATAAAATTAATCGTTAAGGACGATTTTTTATTACTTTAAATCAAGTTAAGTTGGGGTGGCCTTTTATAGTTTAATTTTTAAAAATATCGATTGCTGTTTATAAGATATTTTCATTATTAATTATCAGTTTTCGTTAAAGCATTTATCTCCACACAATGTATATGAAATTTTTCTTATTTTTGCATAGAAAAGCAAAAAGAAAGAAAATTAAAATAAAAGTCAATTTGGAAAAAAAAACGGTTTCTTTTACTATTAAAAACCACAATGGAATTTTTTTATAAATGAATTTGTATTAAGCAAAGGGGAAAACACAAAAGAAAAGCACCAAAAACATTTTTGCCTCTAATTTTTTTGTGGTCGCTGAATGCTGGTGGTGGTTACTGTGGCTCCTTTTTTTGCGTCTCTCAAAAGAAAAAAAAAATTAAGAAAAATATGGAAAACAAATGATTTTTTTGTGGTAACAAGGCATGTTGGCATGTTTTAAAATTTATCAATTTGTTACCATCTCTAAAAACACCACCGGTTTCGACATGTTTTCTTTTGTTTTATTTTTTCATTTTACTCTTAACAATTGTCTGCAAAGAAAACTTTTTTTTGATTCAACCAACCCAATGATCTTTAGACGTCTTAGAAGCTTAACCAGAAGCTGCTAAAGACACATTTCCATGGTTTTAACAAAAGCTATTCCTACTGCTTGCAACTTAAGATACACCTCGTACTGCGTTTAAACAGCCAGCAACCAAAGTTACATAGTTGTTCTAGTCTAAGGTTTGTTTTTCACTCTTCGTAAATCGTAAATGCTCTTCCCTATATTCGTCTATAGGCTGGTTTTGTTTTGTGCCATTTACTTTACTTTTAAAAACATTTTCATTTGTTTTGGCTATTGGTGAAAACCAGGTTTATTTGTTAATTTTTTTTCTTTTGTCGTTGCAGAGTTTTTTCTATAAGCAATGAAAAACATTTTTTTTCTCAATTTTATCTTGAACACTATGGATATTATTTTGTTTTTATCAGTCACAGTGGTCTATTGTATATCGTAATCAGTGTTGCCATTAGTTTTAGAAAAACTGAAAATTTGGCAGAAAATAATGCTTATAAGCATTTAAAAAAGTAAAAAAATAACTTATGTGGATATGTTCTGTACACCGATAAAATCTTGTCTAATTTAATTCATACCGGATTTCAGTTATACCGGGTATTGTATGTCATAGCGCATTTTTATTCAAGCATAACAGAACAAATTAAATGTGATATACTTAAATGATACCATATAATGACACTTTGCTCGCATTTGACATTTTTCCGACAAGCGTGACACCCGCAAGATAAACCGTATTCGTATACGATGAGTCCAGTGGTACTAACCGCTTTTTTAGATTAGCTGTTGTTTTTGAGATATACCGATATTTGGAAAAAAATGGAGGAAGTTGCATAACATACGGGGGCGGATTGATATTGAAGCTACCCAAGTAGGAAAAAAATATTTTTTTTTCAAAAACCATTCATTTCTGAACATAGTCTCCTTTTAGCTCAATATACTTAGTAAGACGATTTTCCATTTTTTTTATACCATCTAAATAATACGATTTTGGGAACTCCTCAAAATAGGCATTAGTTTCGGTAATCACTTCTTCGTTTGAGATGACTCCTTTTCCTGCGAGCCATTTTTTCAAGTTTGGAAACAGGAAAAAGTCACTAGGGGCTAAATCTGGACTATAAGGTGGATGATCAAGCAATTCGAAGTGGATTTCTCGTAGTTTTAACATCGTATCTAATGCTGCGTAAACCGGTGCTTTGACTTGAAGAAAGAGCACTTTTTTTTTGGTTTAAATGCGGTCGTTTTTTCTTGATTGCATCAACCAATTGATCTCTCTGCGATTGTGGATCCCTTTTCAAGATAATCGATGAGCGATATTCCGTGTGCATCTCAAAATACAGTGGCCATAACCTTGCCAGCCGATTTCGCTGTGTTCGCTGTCATTGCTTCGATTGATTTTTGGTTTCAGGTGTGTAGTGGTGGACCCACGTTTCATCAACAGTTATTAATCTACGCCAAAAATCAGCAGGATTATGCTTTATAATGTCCAAACACCGCTGTGAAGTGATCTGTCGAACTCGTTTTTGTTCAACACTGAGCAAACGCGGCACCCATCTTGCCGATAGCTTTTTCATATGCAAATGTTCATGCAAAATGTTGAACACACGTTCATATGATATGTTTACCATATCAGCAATCTCACGTATTTTGAACCGGCGATCATTCATAACGATATCGAGAATTTTCTTGAAATTTTCTTCAGTAACCACCTCTTTTGGCATTCCTGTTGATGGTATTGTTGCAGTGCTTGTTCGGCCCTGTTTAAATTCAGCAATTCAATATTTAACCATATAATCTGACGGAGCGGATTCGCCGTAATGTTTATCAAGCTCTTCTTTTGTCCCTTTCGCCATTTTGCCTTTCAAATAATAGTGTTTAATCACTACACGATATTCACTTCTTTCCATTTTCCAAGAAACCCAAAACACAAAAAATTAAAAAATTAAAATTTTTAGAAACACCCCCCAAAATCTCGAGTTACCTGTAAAAAACCAGGTTTTCGGACCTTAATGAAGCCGATGATTACCCGATTTATATATTTCGTTTAAGTAGCCCTGTAGAATCTTGCTGTATTTCTCAAGCAAACATATTTTTCACCCAATTTTTTCCAAATTTTTAAAGTTCAGATGCGTTTTTGCCTACTATTTTATATAGTAACTGTACTATTGATGAATTAATTAAAGAAATTATTTAAGTTGTGAATAAATAAATACGGTTTGGAAATCCGTAGGAAATTGACGAAGTTATTAAATATTTTAGTAAAGCAACGCATTTAATTTCAGTTTCCTGAAAATATACCGTAATAAAGTCGAAAATTTGCATCGATACGCAAATTATAAAGTAAAAAATTGCTTCCACAAGTAGGCCTAACCATAGTCAGGCAGACACCAAGGTCTCTAGGGCTGCCGACACCCGTGATACCAGAATTAAGCCTCCGGTCAAACTTCATAGCATAAATTCTACTACCAGTATGAGTTTCAAACGGCTCCGGATTGGTGCCAAATAAAATAACAAAAATCAAGCAAAAACCAAATTTGCAAATGACATAACCTAATAATACACTCTAAACACTAAGCCGCAAGCACTGAATCATCTCAGTGTCTAGCGTTCACCCGAACCACCATCATTGAGTATGGTGAACATCACGAACATCATCATATGGTTCGACACACATTCTCCATATAGTCCCTGACACGATGATCGAACCCAAGGCACCGATGACTGGGTCGTATTTGCGCACACAAAGGCTGTACCACTTAACGTAGCAGCGTCCCACATTCAATAGGGTCGAATTAGCCCTGTCAGTACCTTCCAAGATGATACCAAGCTATCCGCTGTCCGGCTTCCGCGAACCTCCAATGACTTTCCGCTACGGTCGAAAACCTCAATAAAAAGAAGAGTGCAGTTACATCAAGACAATGCATTAGCTTATACATCCACTATTGCGTTGATCTAAACTAATGAATTGCTTTATCACGCATCTTGTACTCTGATCACACGAGACCTTGAATAAGTTTGTTCACTGTTTGAGTTACTTTTATGACTTACCATATTATCGCAACACCTTTCTAATTGGCTTTACGGTTTTCTTCCTTCCGTTTGTTATGTTTGTTTATTCTCTTAAAATTTTGTATGAGGAATCATGTAATTCGGCTAATAACTTGCTTTGAATTATGAATGGGCAAAGGATTTACGAAAAAAAAATTTAACGCGCCAACATAGCCTTATTCACAGGATTCTTAGACATTCTTCTATTTCCAAATTTAAAAAAAATGGATCGGTTTTAAACGAATTGTCAACAATGAAGAAGTGGAGTCTGCGTTTAAGGGCTATTTAAGGTAGTTAGACAATTCTTGCTAAAAACAGAGTGTCGGAGCTATTGAATATTGCTGGGAAAAGTGTATCGTCCTAAAGGGAAATTATGTTGAGAATCAACGAAAATTTCTACCAAATTTTTAGTGTTTTTTCTTATTGATCGATGAATTTTGGCGCAGCTAAGATGTTTGATTTTATTTTTTTTCTTTCTTTCATTTAATCTTATATTTCTTTAATTATCTTGCATAATTATTGTTATTTATTTACAGTTTTATAATTTACTTCATAATAAATTATGACCTAAAAAAAATCTTACCAAAAAACGCAATTCCAGCCAATTAAGTTTTCTTTCTCCAATTTGTAATTCTTTAACAGTGTTGAGTGGAGTTTTATTAATTGAGCAGTGAATTGAAGAGTATCGCTCCATTAAAAAGTACTTTTTTTAGCTTTTTTCGTTTACTTTTCAAATTGTTTATATTTATTGCCATTTGTTAAATAAAGAATTTTTCTTTATTATTTTTCTTTTAGTTTTTTGAGAAATTCTTTGCAATAACCAGAGCCAAACTAATTAATCTTGTAATTAATAAAATCGGCCGGATAAAAAATTTTCATGTTTAATTTATTATTGAATGGCCTTATTCAACAAAAAATTAAATTCATGTTTAATGATCATAAATTATGTTGCCAAATTTTCCATTTGTAACAATTTAAACAAAACAAAGATAATTTCGTAAAATGAATTAATTATTAGAAAAAGTAGAGGTTTTCTTGATTGAGAAATTTCATGTGATTTATTTCCACTTTTGATAATCATTCTTTTGTATAACCTTGGACTCATTTAGAGATAAACTCAACTCTCAACTGTTGCTTATGCACACATGTAGAACTCTTGAGTTATGCGTTAAGAAAGTAGTCTAAAATGGCTTAGGCATGACTGTAGTCAAAATTTCAAAGTTTTGAAATATTTTTTTTTATAATTTCGTAGGTTTTTTCTTCTATTGCTTTTGGAAAACAAAGCAAAATTTTAATCTCCTTAAAACATCTTAAACAACGAATCGATTGCAGTCAAAATACAAAGAAACATTTCATTCTGATGTTTAATAATTTTAAGTCTCTTTTGCTCTCAACGGTGCATTTGCATGCTTTCACGTTAGTTACTGTTTAAATATTTGCAATTCAAATTAAAGAAAATAATAAAAACTATTTAATTAACTAATTATTTTGTTAATAAACAATAGCTATAGAATTTAAAGCTTTTTTTTAAATGAAATTAATTTTGTAATGAAATAATAAAATACTTAATTGGTAGAACAATAACAATAAGAATAATAGAAATAATAATTACAATGATTTATACAAAATTACAAATTAAATTTCATTCAATTCTTTCAACTTAAAAAAGTTGAACTAGAGCCAAATTTGTAATCTACTTATAACCGCATTCATTCACTTTGGAGCCATCCATATAACAATCCCGATCCGGGAATTCAATCTCGAATCTCCTGCCAAAGCACAAATCCAAAGGCATAAGATCCAGGATCGAAGATGCTGGGACCCATGGGCGGAAAGTTTTGTCGCCGATCAATATAAATCGATTTTAAAGTACAAGTATAGGGCATTTACACCTGAACGAAATCTTGTCATTAAGATTTGAAATCTTGTAGATAATCTGATGCGTTTACATTAGACTTTTTTGACTTATACAGCCAAACCTAAATTAGAGCGTTGAGCGTTATTTACCTGTCAAAAACTTTCATGTCCATACAAATTGTCAACGCTTTGTAATTGGAAAATCCGATATTTTAGAAAGTGAAGTTGGCTGCGAAACGCTGGCAGTGTTGTATTTTTTTAAAATGTGTTGTTATTTTTATATATTAAAGTAATGACAATTAACTATTTTCATTTCACATTAAGCGATTTAATCACTATTAAAATTTTTATTTAGTAATGTTTTGTTGAAAATTTAAGTTGAAATTACTGTTTATGTTAACGCTCTTATTTAGGTATACCACTTCAGCGTGAGCACCAGTCGGCAGTCAACGTATCACTCAACGCTCTAATTTAGGCTTATCTTTTAACGATAATTCGTTTTCATGTGGCTGTAATAGAAGGGAGATATTACATTTTCTGATTGCCTTTGATGCCTGCCTGTCTGCTGTATGAATAATATTCGTAAATTTTTTTATTTCTATTTCGAATTGAATTTTCATTACAAAAACAAACAGAGTTGCATCAATAAATTTACTGGATTTCAACTAGATTTCGACAAAATCTCGTAAATAAGTCGATTTTTTTTGTAGGGGAAATCTATTTGAAATCCACTAGATTTTGAACGAAATCTCGTAAGTAGTAGATTTCGTTCAGGTGTAAATAGGCTATTAGACCTGTTTGTACAAATTAAATATGTAGTTTATGTTAAAGTTATAATCCGGGTTTCATATTTTATGGTCCATTCATAACAAAGTATCACAAAAACTATGATCCTGATAACTACTATCAGGTTTTATAACTGATAACTACTATCAGGTTTTATTACTACTTGTTTATTACTCGTTTTTTTAATATTCTTTCACTCAAATACGAGTGAGTGTACACTCAGTTCCTTTTTTTTTTAACAAAAATTGATGCAAATTCGTGAATCAGTTCTATTATGGCTGCTTCGTTGGATCAAGTTTCTGGTCTTGCTTCAAAAAAAAAGGATACATTTCAGTCGAATGAAAACCTGATTCTGAGTCGATTAAACCATTGAATTAAAGATGGGTGAGACTATTATTTTTATACGCTTCAAAGAAACATCATCACAAACTCAATATAAATACCCTTCACCACTTGCATTAAATTTTTTAATGTAAAAAAAGAAAATCAAAAACGAACAATAACAAACAAACCAAAACAATTTTTTTTATTTAATAACTTCAAGAAAATGTTTTTTAATTAAATTTTTAATTTTTTTAATTTTCACGCTTCAATCAACATATTAATTCAATTAATTTCGAAATGTAGCAAATACTACAACAACATCAATAAAAGTGCGGCATAAACTCATGTGTTTATAAATTTTTTTTCCAGTGTATTTGTGTCTGTCTAGAATATTATCGTGTACGTTTGCAACACTTAGAAAAAAAACAATTCGTTTAACATGTAATGGAAGAACACTTTTTATAAAACGCGTGAGTAGTTTAGTTGTTGTGGCTGGCTGTTGTGTTAAGTGATATAGACAGACAATTATTAGAGATCGAAGAATATTGATTACAAGGCCTTTAAAAAAAATTCAAATTTAGTGAAGTGAAAAACTCAAAGCGAAAAAATATATTGAAAGAAAATCAACACAAGAAAAAAAATTGTCCTTTTTGAAGCAGGGTAACCAGA
The DNA here is from genome assembly GCA_023159175.1 of Wohlfahrtia magnifica. Taxonomy (NCBI): domain Eukaryota; kingdom Metazoa; phylum Arthropoda; class Insecta; order Diptera; family Sarcophagidae; genus Wohlfahrtia; species Wohlfahrtia magnifica. The sequence continues at coordinate 5,708,420 of JAKWBJ010000483.1, forward strand.
AATTAATTTAAAAAAAACTTTTAAAAAATTTCTTTAAAAAAGTTGCTAAAGCGGTCTTTATATAGAACCAGGTCACTAGAATGCTTAAAAAACTAAGAAAATTAATTAGAGTTAAACGGTTTTCCTTTGTGTGCCGCTGTAAGACACCCGCCTAACTACCTAAGAAGTCCTCGGTTCAATACCAGGCCAAATCATCTGATAAATTTTAACAGCCTTATCACCTCACAACATTGCTAAGAGCAACTGGTTATGAGTATTTCCCATTTAAAAAGCTTCTCTAACAAATGCTTCTGCCGTTAGTCGCTTAACGTGAGTACCTGCCCTAGGGCTTTACCTCACGGTGTCGAAGCGCGAGTGAATATATTGCATTCCGTCCACCAACGCCCCACCTATAATTAAACCAGTGAGTACCGAAGTCATGTTGTTTGGACATGAGTTTTAAGAATGTGACTTCACTCCTAGCTAGCATAGCTCTCCCGCGATTTGGGTCTTAACCACAAACAACATGTTGCTCCCGCAAGGGGGCCGCACCCCACAAGAGGGCAGGGATCGAGGGGCCTGGGGCTTCTGACATCCGTGGTATCTAAATTAAGCCTTCGGTCAGACTTCGTAGCATAATACTACTACCAGTGTAAGTCCCAAACGAATTCGGACTGGTGGCCAAGATGAAGGTGAAAAACACCAAACAGCAAACAGGAAACACTGGAAAAACCAATAATATAACAAACAGCAAACAAGAATACAGGAGCACAGGAACACAGCAAACGATGAACAGCAAACAGGAACAGCACGTTGGTTAGAAACAGCTACAGCCAACCAAACGACCTATGGATACCGACATGTGTCAGCGAGCTGTAAATCCGCAAAAACGACTGCTCAGTGAGCCCCAGTATTGGAAGTAGAGGTGATAGTACCTCCCCCATCGTTCCGGTTTCTCCTATCAAACACAGCAAGCGCAAAAGCGCCCAACCTGCCAAGAGTCCCATAGTCCTGCAAACACCTACTGAAATCCCAAACCCCCCAGTATGAGTAATACCTATACTATATAAATCCCTAATGTTAGCATAGTCCTGGCATGTAGTCAGTACATGCCTCCGGTTTTCAGTTCCCATCTCAAAAACGCATTGAAAGAGCCATGTGCCGTGAGTATGAACCCCAGGCTTAAGCCGAAGCCAAAGGTGTTCCTGTACGTTCGGTATAAACTCGTATGTTACCCTACATTGTCATTATCGTGTCTGCCACTTATCTATGAGGCACACATGCAAAAGGGCTTTATATCTATTTCTACCCATACTTCTGTGTTAGAAGTGGCAGTCCTTTCTTAATTCTGTAGGCAATATTTAGACGTATTACCTCCAAATCAAGTGGCGCTGCACCAACAAGAACCTGTAAAGCTTCAGTAGATACAGTTCGACACACCGGAACACATACCAACAGTGAAATTCTCTGGCAAGTAAGAATCTTGCGCTATTCAGCAACAGACATGACAGTTTCGTACTGCACAGAATAGCTATACGCAGCACAAGCAACGAACGGTACGCCTGCTGAGATACCAATCACTTTTTAAACTGGAATCAGAATTTTAATCAATGCACTAATTATTGGTGCGGCAATCATGCGGCAATTAGTTTCAGAGATGCGCCAATATTTATTGTGATTATGTGCGAAAGGGCCAATACGTATCAATACCGCAATAAAGCTCCTCACCTTTCCAACAATAGTCGCCAATTTGTGCCTAGCACTGGGACCTACAGTTTAATAATGGCTCATTCAACAATGAATCTAAAAACAGAATGGGGTGCAGCTCACTGATTGAGTAACGTCCCCCTTGGGAAGTCGCGGGAATTGAGTATATACATATGTGTGTATATGTATTATGCAATAGAATTTTATAAAATTTAAATTTAAAGAATGGCTTAGTCCCTATCAAACTGTATAACATCCATCGTTCTAACATAGACCGACTTACCTAATGATCTAAATTGACACAGTTATTAAGACGTGTATAACAATTATTGTGGCCAAGTTTCTTACAATAAAAGAAAATTAAAAAGTTAAAATTGCTACTTTTTATTTGATTTAAAATCTTAAATGGACTGAAGAGTAAGCTAACATGATTTCTTGGACTCAAAAGCTAATCGGTTTTTTAAAATGATACTAACTTTACCACAAATTCAATATACACATAAATGTATAGGGTACAAACAATCTTACATGCCCAATAAAGCCACCATGTGTGTGATAGTAAGAGCGTTCTTGTCTATTAATTTTTTCTTTAAAAAGAAGTTACAGTTTAAAGAATTTAGCAAAAAAAATAATAAAATCAACACCAACATCAAAATGAATGAATAAAAAATCAATATCAACACCATCAATAGACGATTTCATTTCATACCATCGATTCATTCATCCATTCAACCGTGTAGTCAACCATTTCAATTCATTTGCCGTCAATACATTCATTGGTTGGCGGCGTCCGTCTCTATCGCAAATGCATCGAAACAGATGGTGTTTGCAGCCTTTGTATGTGTACCACCACCAGTAGAATAAAAATAATTTATTTATTTGCACTTTAATTTGTAACACCGATCGAAATCGATCCAAACATCCATCCATCCATCTATAATTTATCCGTTTCGTATAGATCTATGAATTTTTAGCCAATTTAAACGAAACTTGGTCAAAGCTTTTAATGGCAAAGAAGTGTTTGTGTAGTACACATAGCACATGTGGAGCACAAAGAGAGCAACAAACAATAAACACTGACAAGTCAAAATCGTTATTTAATTATTGTTATTGTTGTTGTTTTTCGTTTTTTTTATACCCTACAACACTAACATAGGTGATTATAATACAGTATTAAATTTGCGAGTTATGGGCAGTGGATGTGATCGCAACAGAGGTGTGGTGGACGTTAGCGGGGCGTTGAGCACGGATAGGAGTGTACAAAGGCTTGGTGAATTTGCTCACAGTGTATTTAATAGGAGGTATCTAGGGTTAGGGAATAATGGGTTCACTTACGGCATCATCTGCAGTATTTTGAGCGTACATTGTTGGTTCTAATCCGAGGTGTGCCTGTCTGGTTTTAAGATTGCTTGCTTGTTGGTTTTTTTTAGTTTGCTTTATTGGCCACCAGTTTGGAGTCATTTAAGACTTACACTGGTAGTAGCATTTATTCTACGAAGCCTGACTGGAGGATTAATTCTGGTACCACGGGAGTCAGGAGTCTCAGGGATCTAGGTCCTTGCCTGACTATAAAGTCTCCTGGTGGAAACAACGTGTTGGCTGTGGTTTGTACCAGCATCAGGCAAACTAATATTAATACATTTTATAATTGTGGTAGTATCTTGAGAGTCTCTCACTCAGGCCACCTAGCACTGTATTTTTTCACTTGTTTTCTCTTTGCTTCTTTTTGTTTTGTTTTTTTGATTATTATTTGCCTATGCGTGTGAGTACGTACGTATGTAAACAAAAGAGAAGAGCAACTCTTTGCCTGAATCTGGTTTATACCCAAATCGTAGGGAGACCGTTTACTTGTTAGCTCATGTAACTTGATGTGAATGTAACTCCACATTATCCCACAAGGGAGTCTCATATTCAAGCACGGACCTATTTTCCTGGGGATCCTGTCTCCCGTGGTACCAGAATTAAGCCCTCGGATATCGTGACGATAAGTCAAGACAGTCTTCGACACTTTATCATGGTGTGGAGGTCATGTCCAAATAACATTCCTTCGAATTTGGTACTCGCTTGATGATGCATTGTTTTCACTCGTGTCTCGGGCACCATGTGGCTTAATTAACTTAATTAATCACTGTGGTATACTTGGTGACCTAATCCATTGGTGTTAAATCTTCTCTGCATTGGGCAATTTAGTTCTGAGTTGTATGATTCGGTGAGATCCAAGTAGTCTTATGGGGGAATAATGTTCCTCCGATCACGGGATTGTTAGACGTACATATCTCCGTAAAAAATTACCGTTTTCTGGCATTTGAAGAAGTTCGTGAAAATATATGCCATTATTATGCCAGATCGAACGAAAGTATATGTTGGACGATGAAAAAACCTGGACTGGAGGCGATTCTTGCATTCAGTTTCATTTATTAATTGATTTTTTATGGCGATCATATCTATTTCTTCAACTCTAAGCTGGTCAGGGACTGTCGTGATTACCTTTTGGCATTACCCCAACAATTTTGTGTGCACCTCGCAGGGACATCCCGGGTAACTATGCTGCTCATCTTTACGTAATGGTAGGGTAGGGTGTCGATCAAGCGGAAGTATATGTTGGACGCTGAAAGAGCCTGAACGGAAGATGACTCTTGCTTTATTGCCAGACTCACCTGGCCCAGATTGGATATCAAGTGTACCAATCAACTGTTAAAACTGGACTGTCGGAGCATCTCCTCTATTGTATCCACCCTCACGGGCCATTGTTTCATGGGTAGACACTAACAGAGGTTGCGCTTACCTGCAAATGACTTTTATCGTGTCTGTGGTTTGTCAGAAAACGAGGAGGTCGTGGTTCACTTTATCTTCTCATACTGGGCTCTCCCTTTCTTAATGGCTAATCGGAACTATCGATCCTTGACATCAGATCAAGGTAATTAGCCAAAAAACGGTCTCTTGGATTTTAGGTGACGATATTCAATTCTTGTGTCAAATCAGTTCTTCTGTACGCCTGTGAATCTTGAAGTACGACATCACACGACATAAATGCCATCCAAGTTTTCTTTAATAGCTGCCTAAGAAGCTGCCTTGAAAGGATTTTCAGGATATTTTGGCCAAGCGTCATATCCAATAGGCGAATTTTGCTTCAAATCGATCAATATCCAATTTATATAGAGATATGTACTTTATACTAAATGGCATTAGATCGGTCACACTCTACGCAGACCTCACTGCCAGAGCGACTATTGATTGGAAGCTCCAAGGCAAAACACGAAGAATTGTCCGTACGACGAACACTTTGCGACTTCAACTTAATGGTGAAGTCAACCGAATGATGAGAGTTCATTGTGGTTCTTCGGCCTTTCAAACGCATTCACACGAACGTATGTACGTTGCAACATTCACATTCGCTTTCTTTCTTCCGATCAATGAAATTTCTTACAGTTTGTATTTCTACAGTAGTTCTATTTCCATGAAAGTTCGATGTGAAAGCGTTCTTTCACTGTTCTGCTACTACTGATTTTGCAAACATATCTTGCATTTAACAAGATAAAGTTTAAATTCGAAAAAAAACTATAAAAACTAAGATTTCCATTTCACAGGTTTAGGTCGCCGATGGATAACGATCATTAGATAACGGGCTGATTTCCGATCTAATCTAGAGAAGTGCTTATGTGCGGTACTTCGGTGTGATCAGCAGCACTTTGGTGAACAGAAGAGCGACAACGCGTTCTGTGGTATCACAACTAGTCGCTATGGGTGTTTAGCGAGGCTGATGTCAGACATCACTTTAAAGAGAGTGCTATGCATAAAAATTTTCTTTCTTTACCAGATGTTTCAGCTGGTGCATAACATTGAACATTCGACAATTGCTTGTTAATTTTATACCTGCTCTAGTGTGTTTACTTAAGTGCATAAGATACATATGCAGTTAGCACGGTTTTCGAATGAAATTCATATTAAAAAGCGAAAACAAAAACAAAATATTCTTTTATTTCGAATAATTGCTAGTGTTCAAATTTTTTTAAAACATATTAAATGCATTTGAAAAAAAAAACAAATATAGAAACATATTTTACAAGTAAAACAAAATTGTATTGGGTTTTGTTGTTTTGTGTGTTTGGATTGTGTAAATGTAATGAAATCTGTTCCTCTTTGTTTTTTCAATCATTTTCTAAAACCAACAAAATCTGTTGCCAATACTCGTTTAAGCCACGTATTACATACTTTAATAATGTAAAATTATGGCTGTTCAATATAATGATTTTTTATTTTTTTGTTAATCTTTAATGGACGATTTAAAAATTGATTTAATGAACACTTCTAGTGTATAATTTATTGTAAAGATTTATTTTTTAAACAATAATTAAAAAAAAAAACTTTTTTTTTGGTTATTATTTTTTGATAAATTCCATTTAATACGAATAATGAAATCATAAATTATACTTTAAGAAAAAGAAAAATAAAGAAATACAATTTGATTAGCTCTTAAATAATGAATATGAATTAGACAAAATGAATTATTATTAAATAAAACTCGTTTATTGTTTTTATTCATTATCAAATTTAAATTTGCATTTAGATATACGTTTTAAAATTGTTTTAAATTGTTTTTCAAATGATTTTTTTCCATTGATAATGGCAAAATGTAACAAGTTTTTAAAAAGATCAGTTTTAATTAATTTTTTATTTTTATTTTATTTATTTATTTATTTATTTTTTTTTTTGAATGCAAAATAATAATATAATATTTTTTGTTTCAGATAAAAACACTTTTAATCTTTCTTGTTATGAAAATTGATATGTAAAGCTGGGATCACACGATTGACTCAAATACACCCATCTGATACAAATTTTATTGTGACACAATAATAAAATTGTCCCAATTATAAATTCTGTATTCACACGGTTGTATTATTTTATACAAAATTTATTGTCGCAAGATGGCGCAAAACGTAGTATTGACAAAACACTTTTAATCTTTCTTGTTGTGAAAAATGATATGTAAAGCTAGGATCACACGATTGACTCAAATACACCCATCTGATACAAATTTTATTGTGACACAATAATAAAATTGTCCCAATTATAAATTCTGTATTCACACGGTTGTCTTATTTTATACAAAATTTATTGTCGCAAGGTGGCGCAAAACGTAGTTTTGACAATTATTGTCCCAATGCTGTCACACGATTGTTCTAGTTTACGGCAACTCTGTAAAATAGCTGCTGTGGTAAATTAAATTATTTTTTTTTTTTTTTTATGTATTCAAAATGGTTCGTTCTTTAAAGACAGAAAATATCGTCCTTTTTATTTACATATATTGAGATCATTTAGTGAACAAAGAAATAAAATGAAATACAAAAAAACAAGAAAAGAGGAAGTGTATGGGTCAGGGATTATCTTAGAAGAAGGGCTATTGATGGTGCATATAAGAAAACATTACAATAAATTCATAAAATTTAATTCACTAAAATATTTATTTATTTAAATTGGAAATTATATTTAATTCCCTAAAGTAAAGATGATTTTTTCTCTAAAAAAAAATTGCATTGGCTTTGATTATCAGATGTTCGCTAGATAAAAAAAGTAAAAATAATGAAAAAAAGAAATGGTGACAGTTTGTGATGCAAATGCATATTTTAAGGGATGACAATTATAAATACCGTATAAACACGTGTTTTTTCAGAAACAAATCAATTAAAAAATAAAAATCGGTGATTATTGTCTTCTTCAATTGTCACACAAGATTACAGTCAATATTGGTGTATTCTTGGAATTTACATTGGTGCATGATTGTCGCTAAAGCTTTTACACGATTGTCGCACCAGGGTTGCATTTGATTGGAATAAATAAGCACAATAATATTGTGAATTGCCGTATTAGCCAATAAATTGTAGAATCACACATTTGGCATATAAAAAACACTAATTATTGGTGTTTCAAACCTGGTTAGGATGGTTTTTTCCATTAGCAACATAGTTTCTATTAAACTTACTTGAATGATGAAGCATACTGCTTAATGGATCTAATTACGTAAGTACATATCTTGATGGTTTTATCTGACCCTTATTAGTTAAATTCTAATGTTAGATCTATGTGTCGTGGCACACAATTCATGGCTGAAATAAAACTGCCTTAGCTCTACTCGCATTTAGAATAAAACAGAGGTTCTATCAAACCTTAATTAAATTTCTAATTAAACTTAGTAATCTAAAAACTTAGACTTCAGATGTCTCGTATTGAGTAGGTGACAGTCAGTATAGGGTTGCTTACTTACCTTAGGTTGCTTATTTACAAAACAAGTGCAAGTACAGTGTCGTGCACAAAAAATAATATTTCATTGATGAACCTTTATTTTTGTAATTTTCGCCATAATTTCACGACATTAAATCAATGAAGCCAGTAAGTATGGATTCTGGGATACGTTCACATTTAGCTTCTAGTTTTTCAAAGACTTTGTATTGTTTTCCAGAAATGTTCCTCTTCAATACTCCAAAGAGGTTGATTATGTCGGCTAATCAAGGACTTGAAACCTATTCTCCTCTTTGACTAACCTGAATATGTGTTTCGGTCTATCAAAGTGGCATATTCCACTAAGTCCTTGTTCAATAAATCGATCCATTATTTCATAAATTTTGTGAAAAGTCCCTACTCCATTTGCTGCAAAGCAAGTCCAAGCCATAACGTAAAAATCATTTTAAAAAGTTTATTCCGAGGAAATTTTTATGGTAAGGAGAGCATCTCATGCAGCACAAGCACTGGTCGAGGCAAGATTGTATATTAACCCCGATTTTATTTCTTTTAAACCTTGACAACATATAGTGAAGGTTACAAATCATGAAGCTCCTTTTGGTATCAGAAAGAACATGTCTGAATATCTTAAGAAACGGCTAACCATTAACTATCTGGGTTGCAGCGTAAAGTCTGCTTTGCTGTACGGTTGTACCACCTGGTGCTTTACGTAGCCTATGCAAAACAACATACAGACAAATACTTTACACTTATTGGCCGATTCGTATCTCTTATGTGGCGCTGTGGCGATTAGCAAATTGCACTGCTGTATCAAATGAAATTCTTAAGAGAAAATAGACCTGGATTACTTACTCCCACGGACGTCCTAACGGTGCAATATCAAGAACAGTGCTTTAATAAAATCTACAGGGGTAACGTCGATTAGGACGCCCACGCAATACATAGCTGCTGTGTATTATGGTGGAGCATGAGGCCGCTGCAGCTTCCTGGAATAAGATCAAAACATTAGCCAGGTGTAGAAGTAAATGTAGAGATTTCGTAGACGTGTGTGAAATAATTTATTTATATGTCGTGCTTTGCTGCTTATCATAGATTCCTTTGCTTTTCTTTTTCCTTTTTTCTACAAAAAACCCTTCCGATAATGCCTTATAGTTGATGTTGGGGAAAAAAGGAAAAAGAAAAGGGTAGGAGTCTAGGATAAAAAGCAGCAGCAGCAGCAGCATCAGCAGCAAGTCTACGAACCACTACTTCACTAGACACTTCTTACAGTAGACCGATCATCTTCTTAGCTGAAAGATAAAGTGGTTATAAAGAAATTAAAACAAGGCAAAGGGATGACTGCGCAAGTTAAGGTAAAAGAAATTTTTGTAATCTTTCTCCCTCCAGACAATTCCATTTGAAGAAGCCTCCTGACATTCCAATTTAACTCTGGCGATGATGATAAACATCGGATGGATGATCTGGAGAAAACGCCACCTTCTGAGAAAAAATTACAAGTAAGGATCACCACCACCACTTAGCAAGCATCTTCACTACTACATACAATGATATGGAGGGGAGCTACAGGAGATTAATCATCTAGTTAACTTGAAAATCAATTTGATTAGTGAAACTGAAACAAAGCAATGGATGCTTTATGGAAAGCCAATATAATCCCCAGAGGAGTGACAGAGGAAAAAATTTTTTTTCGACACTGTGCCGGAATTCTGAAAAAAAGTACCAAAATTGTTCTTGTTATACAAAATTTTTCCTAAAAACGTTTCGGATCAATTAACGTCAGAGATTTTGCCCGACTTAATTTGACATTTATTTGTTTCAGTGTTTGACAAATTTAACCACGCAGAGGTACACAATTGAGCAGCGCGTTAAGATTGTTCAAGCCTTTTACGAAAATGGGCATTCAAATCAAAATGTATTTCGTGCACTTTGTGAATTTTTTGGTCAGCATAATCGACCGAATGTGTCCACAATCGAGAGAATTGTGCGGAAATTTCAGCAAACCGGGTACATGCTCGCCCAGTTTGTTCTGTGGCAAACATTGCTGTTGTTCGGGATAGCGTGGCAAAAGAGCAGTCAACTTCAGTTATCGTGAATGGTGATCGCTCTTGTGAGATGATAACAAGCTTCTTGTGGCCAGAAATTAGGGATATCGACCTGGACGATATGTAGTTTCTACAAGATGGTGCTACTTTTCACACAGCTAACGAAGCAAAGCTGTTTTGTGCGGAAAATTCTATGGCCGTATTATCTAATGTTGTGGCGATGTTAATTGGCCGCCACGATCATGTGATTTGACACCGTTGATCTTCTTACTTTGGGAATATTTAAAAGAAAAAGTCTACGTCAATAAGTCAAGTCCAATTCAAGAGCTAAAGGATGAGATAATTCGGCAGATTAACGACATTGAAACATAATTATATCTCAGAGTCGTTGAAAATATGGAACGACGGGTGGAGGTATGCCACCGAAGCCGTGGTAAGTATTTGGCAGATATTTTGTTCCACACCTAATTGTCATAGATTCTTCTGTCATAATAAAAAAATATTAAGATAATACTGTGAAAACCTTTTGTTTTGTTTACAATTAACATCGTGGGTTTTGTTTGGGCCATCGTATATAAGAGATTCCATTAACACTTCAAATTTTATAAAAGCTCATCGTTATATAGGACATTCATACAATCAGTCAGACTTGACCAAAACACTTGCACAAGGTTTCTGCAAATAAAACTATTAATGAATAAGCAAAAGCGTTAGAAAAATATATTAAACATTAGGAGAGAGAGAGAGAGGTAGTAAAAATACCAGTTATTTAAATTCTATTAAATGTTATTTTTAAATGCTTTTAATTCATTTTTGTTACGAAAAATTTTTCAATTTAATTTTTCTCATCCTCATTTCAAATACTCGTACAATGGCGACGAATTTAATTTAAAATTAAAAAGAATTACAAAAAGCGACAAATACGACGATGACAATTTGTATGACCTAAACCTCGAATTGATTTTTATTTAATTTTTTATTTTCATTTTTTAGTTGCGCTCATTTTTAAACTTGTTGAACCCAATTAATTAAGAACAAAAAAAAAAAAAAAAAAAAAAAAAAACAAAAAACTGAGTAAAGTGTTAAATAAAAATATTAGTAAGTGGGTGTTGTTTTATGGTACAAAAATACAATTTTTAGAGGGGGAAAAAATTATATTCCATAAAACATTTAAAAATTGAAAATAAAATTTAATAAAAAATAAAAATAAAACAACGAAAAATGACTTGTAACAAGTACGAGTATTTTGCCTTGTAATTGCTGTTGTCAGTATTTGTCGTGGCCAATAAATACTCGTAAACATGATTTAATTTGAGGTTATTGGTCAAATTATTAGCTTTGAAGGTGATTTTAATGTTGGATCTTTAAGTAATGACGGCGATGTTTTCAACTAAGAAACAAAAGTAATTCTATAGAAAAAAGATATATTCACTCTCTTTTTACTTAAAAAATTTTTTTTTAATTGCTTTTCAATATATTTTTTTTGAATTTCTTAAAATTGCTTTTATGTTTCTTTGTAAAAAAAATTTTCAGTTCTATCCGGTTGTAGTCATGATCTATCATAGAAAAAAAAAAATTCCATTAAAAATTAAAATATTTAAATTACAAAATAAATCTGGGCTTGTTTAGAATTCATAAAGCGGTTCTCTCTTTTTTACTGTTTTTTCAATTTTTTTTTAATCAATTACGACGCCTGGCGCATTTACAATTTGTTGTCAATAACATTTTTTATTTAATAAATAGTGAAGAAATAAAGGTAAATAAAATAAATAAAAAAGTATGTAAATAAATATTAATAAAAATAATAAAAAAGGAAAAACAATAAAATATTTTGTAATTGAACTTGAACTTTAAAAAAAAAACTTTTATGAATATTTTTAGGTGTTCGAGCATTTTTACAGCAAGTTTTTATAAATAAATATTTAAATATTTAGTGGGAAAGAGCGTAAAGTTAACACTTTTTTAAGTGACATTTTGTGGGAAGTCTTACTATTAAATAATATCCCGCATAAACTCTGTACGTATTTAAAAAAATTATTTTTGTTTTTTTTTTTACTGAATACTTTTCGAGTTTAATTTAAGAAAAACTTATTTTATTTGGAACTTCATTCGTAGATATTGTGTAAGACTACCAACAACTACCAATTGTGGTATATATATAACTAGACAAAGTCATTTTTGCTCGTTAGTTCTACCAGCACATCATTGAAATTCCACTACAATCTCCAGACAATGATGGAACAGATCCTTAAAAAGCACTAAAAGTTTTTCAGTTTGTGATGACCTAACACGCCCTGAATATCGATAAGAAGTTACTGACCCGATGAGGAATCGTTTAATATAAGCAATTGCTTAAAGGGGAGTTTAGACGATAATACAAGTCGTACGAGATGTCAAGTTTTTGTGTACAAAAGAGCGAATAGTATTGTGTAAACACAATATGTAATAAGAGCGTATGACATTGTGAGAAAATACGGCTGAAAATTTGGCTGTCGTAAGGCTCTATTTGTTTTTAAAAATTTTTTAAAAACCATCACACTTCCTTAGATCAGGGATGTATTTTTATGTCAACAAATAAAATAAACAAAGAAAAATTGGTCTCTTTTGAAAGAGTTGCTTTCACTTTACTTTGTTTTGGTTTTTTACGTGTCGTGTAAACGTAAAAAAATCTGTCGAATGATTTTTACTCTCATTTACGAGTGGAATTAAAAAAAATGTATTATCGTGTAAACTAGCCTTAAATAACAGTCCTCTCCTCTAGAGAGTATATTGGCTTTCCACAAAGCATTCATTGCTTTGTTTCAGTTTCACTAATCAAGTTGATTTTTCAAGTTCAGTAGATGATTAATCCACTGTAGCCGCCTCCATATCGATTGAGTAGTCGTGGTGAATATCCTTGCTAATTGGTGGTGATCTTTACCTTAGCATTGTAATTTTGTTTGTCATCATCGACAGAGGAAAGCTGGAAGGTCAAGTGGGCTTCTATATTTTTTTTTTTTAGATGGAGTTGTCTGGAGGAAAAGCTGAAGCTTTTTTATTAAATACTCGAAACGAAATTATAATTAAATTATTTCGTCACGTCCTTCACTGTGGCTCGTGCCTGGCTCGCTTGTATTGTTATGCGTGTGCTCTAACCAATACACCACGCCACCTAATGGAAACTTACTTAAGTATAAATAGGATCTTAACCCTCTAAGCATTAAAATCAGTTTTGATGTGAAACAAGGGAAAGCTGGGGTATTTGCCAGTATCAAAAATGGATCAAGTTCGCGGAATTTATTGACAAAATTCGAAATACAATTTTATTCATCTAAATCTATATTGTCCACATTGACTGCGACACACCTATGCCAGCGCTTGATCCAATTCTCGAAACATTTTTTATTTTCGGTTTTCGGTATGTTCATCAGTGTTACCTGCGATTTTTCTATTATTTCCTCGCGGCTGCTGTAACGCGTTCCCCGTAATGGTTTTTTAACTCGATTGAACAGAAAGAAATCACAGGGAGCCAAATCAGGTGAATTCGATGGCTGTTGGTTGGTTTTTTGCGTTTTTTTGTCAAAAAATTTCTAATAATAATGGCACTGTGTGACGATGCGTTATCATGGTGCAAAATCCACCAATTTCCTGCCCAAAATCTGGTCTCTGTCTCATAACGCCCAAATAATACTCTTTGTTTACTGTCTGGCTTTCTGGTAAAAATTCATCCTTCTTTTTTTGACTGAAAATGATTTCGGATTATTTCGTGAACGGCATTCACTTGCCTGATGTGTGGATTGGGTGTCGTACCCATGAACCCACGTCTCGTCTTCAGTAATGATCTTTTTGATGAATATGGGATCGGATTCAGCCTTGTTAATCATGTCTTTTGCGTCCTCAACACTGTCCCTTTTTTTGCATGAAATTGAGGTCTTTTGCCACCAACTTTGCTGCTACTCGATGGAAACGCAAAACATTAATCAAAATGTCGTCAACGGATCAATTGGCAAAGTCCTCCGCTCTCTCTGATGATTAATTTGCGATTATTTCTTTTACTCTATCAATGCTTTCGTCTGTTTTCGATGTCGATGGTCTACCACTGCATTCATCATTTTCGATTGTCTCACGACCACTTTTGAACCGCTTGTGCCACTGGTATACGACCGTTTTCTTTAGAGAATCGTTGCCGAAACACTTTTCCAACATTTCCAACGTTCGCGCACCATTAAATCTATTTTTTAAGCAAAATTTAATACAAGTTCGTTGTTGCAATCCATTTTTTAAATTGTCAAGTTATGACGCTAAGAATTAGCTGGAATATTAACAATAGATGTACAAACTTAAAAACTCAATTCGGAACGATGGGACTGCCACACGGGGGTTGTTCCGGGAACTTTTTGATCAAGGTGGTACGACAATCAAATCTGTTATTGAAAAAAAAAAAAATTAATTAAAATAAAATACGACGTATCAACTTTCCCATCACTGTTGTAAATGGTTGATAACTATTTGGTGGTGAAAACATTTCTCTAGAAATGTCTACGCTGCTTAAGTGCCGGTCTTTTTAAGCTTTTTCCATGGTTTTATCGAGCAAATCATTGCGCTGCTGTTTCACTCAAATTCAAACAAAGATAACTTTTCACACAATAATGCTATTTTAACAAAGTGAAGCTTAAAATGCCTGCTTTCAAACAAGTTATAGTGCTGCCTGATTCAATTAATATTATCACAGACTTTACATTTTAGAGCCATATCTGCCGACAATTTGTAACTGAACAGAAACAAATCCAGTTTCTTAAATTTTACAAACAAGGGCCTATAGCTCATTTAGATTTTACTTGAGCTACACTTTATTATGCAAATGTTCTTTAAATTACAGTTACCGTTAAAAGTAAATAAACATTCATACCATATAAGTAAAAAAATCAATTTTATATGAATTTCCTTTTTTTAAATTTAAGTGACATTGACAATTTTTTTATTTAATAAATTAACTGATTTTTAATACATTTGCTTATAATTTTATTTTAATCATTCATTTGGAAAAGATCATTTTTTGGTTAAAGATCATTTAATAAATTTCAATTTTTTTTTTCCAAAATTTACGACATTCTTCGCTTTTCGAAACATTTGTGTCTGTGGTTCAGAAATATTTGATAGCCTTGTCTCTGTTAATGGCATGTATTAAACGACTTTATTTTTAATATTTAGTGTTAGTGTTGCTGTTTTAATGAAATTTTTATTTTTTTTTGGTTTTTATTTTATTTTTCTTTAAACATTTAATTTTTTTATTTCAGTAGTGTGTCACAATGTTGATGTTGTCGCCGCCGTAGTCGACATGCGTATGTATTTCCGTATTTGGTTTCAATTCAACGTTTGTTTTGTTTTAACAACTTTAAGTTTCACAAGCGCCACATATAATTTAAAAAAGTTTATTAAAAGTACACTATATGGACATAAATATTTAATAAAAAAAGACAAAATCATATTATTAAGTCATTACGTCTTGATTACATCATGTATTTATTTTATGTATTTTTTCAGTTTTTTTATTTTTTTTTATTAAGAATTTTTATTTTTAAATTTAATAATTATAAGTGATTCTGTTCATTTGTTGGTATTTTCTCTACCATAGTTGGTAAAGGTATATTATGTTTGTTTTGATATTTGTAACACTTGAGCTCAACTTATCACACTTACTTTGTTCGATTAGGATTTGTGATCTAAAGTTTGATCTTCTACATATAAAGCGTGTTTTTTATTTACTCTTACTTTTTATTTTACTCTAAGTTGGCATTACTTTTCAAGATGGCGACCGCTTTAACAGCTGTCAAGTGATTTATTCTCAGTTTGGTTTGGCAATTCATCATGAATAGACTCACGCCTGAACAACGCTTGCAAATAGTGCAATTTTCATTTTTTATAAGTGAAGTTTTTTTTTTCAATTTTTTCAATTTTCATAAGCGAATTTTTTTTTTTTAGCGATGAAGCGCACTTCTGCTTGAATGGCTACGTCAACAGACAAAACTGCCGCATTTGGAGTGAAGGTAATCCTCAAGTGTATGTGGAAACACCGTTACATCCAGAAAAACTGACTGTTTGGTGCGCTTTATATGCTGGTGGAATCATTGGTCCGTACTATTTCAAAAACGATGGTGGCCAGAACGTTACAGTCAATGGTGATCGGTATAGAGCCATGATTACTAACTTTTTATTCCTGAATTGAATAACCATGATGTCCAGGAGATGTGGTTTCAACAAGACGGCACAATATGTCACACAGCTCGTGCCACAATAGATTTATTGAGAGACACGTTTGGTGACCGCCTAATTTCACGTTTTAGACCTGTGAATTGGCCTCCAAGATCTTGTGATTTAACAGACTACTAGACTACTTTTACTAGACTACTTTCTGTGGGGCTATGTAAAGTCATTGGTCTATGCGGTAAAGCCACAAACGCTTGACCATTTGGAAGACAACATTCGCCGTGTTATTGCTGATATACGGCCACAAATGTTGGAAAAAGTCATCGAAAATTGGACGTCCAGATTGGACTACATCCCCGCCAGCCGTGACAGTCATATGCCAGAAATCATATATAAAATGTAATGCCACAAGATTATCTTTCGGATAAATAAAATCCATGTCAATCGAATAATCCATCGTTGTTTTATTGCAACTTAAAGTTCTATACCTCTATAAAAAATACCCTTTAATATTACCTAACGATGTTCAAAATTTTAATAATAAATTTTCCATTTTTTACGTCAGTAAGAACTGTTAATTATTTAAAATTAGAGACTATGAAGTGTAGGTCATTATATAGCCGGTCTATAACGATTATAGCTTCGTTATTTTTGTTTTTGTTTTTATTTTTCTAATTAAATTTAAATATATTTCAATTGATTTAATTTTTTCTAATTGTTTTCGTTATTATTTTTTGTCTTTACAGGTCAGTATGAGCTCTGAATACGAGTATGAAAAAATAATTGAAATTAATTTTTATGGAATTTTTGCTGTTGCCTTTTAAATTCTGCGATTTACATGACAAAAGTATGTAATTAATTTATTCATTAAATATTATTTTTATTGTTTATCTAATAAATATAATAATTAAAGGTATGTTAGATTCTAAAAAGAATATATATGAGTATTTATAGGGTGTGCAATTCAAAAGTTAAAATTTTAAAATGCAATAGAAAAAACAAAACGGTTTGAAATTTTGTTGAATTAATTTTTTTGTTGTGAATTACAATTGTTCCCTTTAGAAATGAAATATTATTTCAGTCATAGGGCTGCCGCGGCTGGCCTCACAGTACCTCATTCGATCGGATTAAATTTTGAGAACTTTTTCGGCAATGGCATCACGATTATGTCTCTGGTTTGTCAGCATAACACTTGTCTCTAACGGCGCCACACAGTAAATATTCAAATCGCAGCTTCTTGGCGGCCAACTGACATCACCATTTCGTCCAATAAAATGCTTAACGCAATAAAGCGTTTGAGGCATGAGATGTATGGCAAGTTGCACCATGCTGTTGAAATCAAACATCGTTCACATCAATACCATAAAGAACGGGTACAAAAAGATAGGTTTCATGGTGCGATAGTTGTCTCCATTGACCGTATTGGTTGCGCCATCATTTTCAAAGAAATATGGGCCAATGATGCCTCCGCTCCACAAGCCGCACCAAAGAGTAATTCGTAATGAGTGCATTGGCTTCTGCAAGACAACGTTTGGGTTTTCTGAGCCCTAAAACTTAGCAATATATTTGCGTATACCGGGCACTGTTGGTGCTACTCTACGATATAAATTTTGTACGACATTTTTATGCAATTTCCGACCAATTGTCTTTGTTTTGGAAATAAATTTCCAGGAAATCCCAATGTTGCTCAAGCGTAAATCGATTTATTTCGTTCAGTGGAGATAATATACTGAATTTTGCGATGAATTAGAATGACATAAGTATTGCCAGATTCGAAATAATCGCTGGTTCAAATTTAAACCGACATAAATTCTGTATTTGTTTTAATTTAAAATTTTTATAATATTCAAACTAAAGGGTTATCCTAATAACAAGGTGGCAAAAAAAAACCTTGAAATATAAAACTATTTTTCTTATAGGCGCAAGATTATATATTTGAAATTTTTAAAAACACTTCTAAAGACTTGAGCTAAGGATAAATTGCTAACCATAGTGTGCATAAGCTAGCTTAAGCAACTGTGCGAATACACACAATCAAATGTGTATAACTAGAATGTACTTAACAATCTTCTCATCAAATTTCTACAGTTTCATTTGTTTATGCTTTTGGGCGAAGCTGGTCGCACTGGACGTACGTAAACAGCTGTTTGTGTGTGCAAACAATAAAATAATAAAAAAAAACACGTTGAGTTATGAATGCTGAAAGCAACTGCTAATTTTTTTAGTATTTTTTATTTATGATTTAATTTTGTTTTAATTCCTCTGTTTTTAACTCCTTTATAATAAAATGTTTATTAATAATACAACATTGCGTGATAAAAATGCTGTATTCAAGAAATATAAAGACAACTAAGAACCGTTTGCATTTAAGTTCAAAAAGTACATATAGTATAGCCACCAAAAAGTTGATTAGTTGACACACTTTTCAAATTATTTTGACTGTAGCTTAAGTAAGCAAAAATATATTATAGCTGGGACTTAAAAACCACGTTTTCGTACCGTCATGCACTTACAAGCTAATAACTTAGCTAAAGATTAGTCGATTTAAAGAAATTGAAGAGAAGAGAAACTGACCTTTTAAATGATATATATTTCATGTTTGTCGCATACAATACAAGTGGCCTAGGTTCGTATACCAGCAGAGGACATATCAAAAAAAAAAAAAAAAAAAAAAAAAAATAATAATTGCGGTTCCGAGTGCTTAATAAAGAGACATCAACTTCACTCCAGACAAATCCGTTTGAAGAAGTCCCCCCATACGTTCCAGTTTACCTCTGACCATGGTGACAAAACATCAGACGAATCATCAGGAGATCATTCGCCACCTAGTTGGAAAAAATTACAATGTTAAGTAAGAATCATCACCACCACCTAGCAAAGATCTTCACCACTTCACACAATCATATGGAGGCGAGCCACAGTACATTCATTAATCATCCACTTGGCTTGGAAATCAACTTGATTACTGAAACTGAAACAAAGCATAGATGCTTTGTGGAAAGCCAATATGTTCCCTAGAGGTACGACGGAGGAAAAAAAATTATTTTTCGACACCGTGCGGAAATTTTGGAAAAAATATCAAAATTGTCTTTGTTATACAAAATTTTTACTAAAAAACGTCTCAGGGCTAATAAGGGTGAAATTTAACTTCGGTTAACCATAAGGGATTCATTCAACGCATATAACATTATAAAAGCTCATGGTATATGCTTCCTAAAGCAGTGACGGAGACAAGAAAAAATCAGACGAGAAATTTTTTGAGACGTGATTTGAGAATTGGCTCAGAAGTGGGGAAAAGATGTAAACAGAGTTTCGATAAATTTTTTAATTCAATATCTTTTTTGAGCTAAAAAATAGTCCGAATTAATTTGTACTCCCAGTATGTAAATTATACTTATTTTTGTTGGAAATAAATTACGAAAACCTTTAAAGAAAAAACCCACCCAGCTTTTTGTCTTTTTAATACCCAATAAATCCCAGATGGGTTTAAATGCATTACTCAAGGGGGTTGATAATCCTGTTACACTAGGACACAAAAGATCTTTTGGGTAGGGATGTTTGTCATTGGGCAACTAACTTAATAGAATTTCTGTACCTTGAACATAACATCAACACAAATGGTATGTACTTAGAAGGAAGAGATCGTCGCAAAGTTATGCAATCTACTTAAGCTATAGTAACTACTGAATAACTTTGAAGGAAGAGTTATGCATAGCAAATAGCTCACTTCCTCTTTTTTCCCCATTGCTCCCCTTGGGAACATATAGTTTCCACAAAGCACCTTTACCCTGTTTTAGTTTGTTTGTTATCATTAATATGTAATTTGTATTCCAGCTACGCAGACGATCAGTCTACTGTAGCGGGTCTAGAGTGAATAATGGTGCTCTTATCTGCTGTTGCCCAGAAACAACGAAACCTTGTTTATTTGTTGAATGTGAGAGAAGACTTTGCTTATCTTTTATTTTGTCTTTTTTTCCCAAGAGATGACGTCGCCTAATGTTGTCCTCGTTTTGCTAACGGGGGCCAAGGAGCTTCTTGGTTAGACCATCTGGAGATGATTAAAGCTTTTTCAATTATTTCAAATTGGAAACCATGATGAACAATTTTTTTTATGACATCGCCTCTAGCACTACATCGGGCATACGACAAGCTTGCTTACCACTCCCTCTTCTTTTTCTTAACGTCGTCGGTGACTACCGCTAATGACAACGATTCACGGCGTGAAATAATTTGGCACAGGCTTAAAATGGGAATTTCTTACTTATGCTGACGATATTCTTGTGCTTTTTGAACATCTTTATGACCTGCAACGAAAATTATAGACATGACCAGAATACAATTAAATTTAGTATCGAAACAGAGGACCCCGGTAGGCTAGTGTGCTAGTTTATTGGCGCGAAGATCGTAAGTTCAATTCCCACCAAGGACTATGGTCTATTACTCTAAAACAAGCATAAGGTCTATGTCACTTATTCGTTTTTATTCGTGCTGCTATATGCAAGCGAAACGTTTAAATTACAAAATGTCAAAATAACTTTTTTTAAAGATTATTGTTACAGTTAGTGACAAAATTTATGTGTCATTTGTAAATTTTTTAAATAACTTTTCTCATATTTTTGTATTACTATCGCATATTAAAAAATATTGTATCAGTTGACATTGATGGACATATTGTACGATATCTGCACTACGTTACAACACTGCATGATAGTTGATATTTCAATTATATGACAAGTGTATCATAAAATGCGAACAATTGAAAAGAAAGTCTAGAAGCCAGAAGTTTAAGTTACTAAACAACTGGCTGACTAACTCACTGACTACATATGTATATGTATATAGTAGATATGTTTTTTTACCGTTAGTTCATTTATCTGTCTGTCTATTCACTGCATTAGTACATATTTATTGAATTCATTTGTTTAAAAGTAACTTTTTTGTTTGTTTGTCGCAAGACACCTTTTTGACTTTGGGCAAAATAATTCCTATTGCCATTTTATACTGGGTGTGGTAAACATATACTGTATGATACTTATGTTTACAACAAATATACAATATAATACTATGCAAATTAATAACAACAAAAACAACATTAAAAAAACTATATACATATATGTCGACCAAAAGTCAGTCAGTCATTCAATGATTCCATGTTAAATGCGTGCTTAAGCATATTCACCGCAATAACTTGTTTTTTTTTGGTTTGTTTTTTATATGCGATTTAAAATATCGGATAACATTTAATCGTCTTATGAAATTGTAACTATTTTTCTTCTTTTATTTTATTTTATTTTATTTTATTTTATTTTATTTTATTTTATTTTTTCTAAGTTTTTTAAACCTGAGATTATGTTCATTATTATGTCCAATTGTCCGGGCAATATTGGTTACTGGGCGATTAGTGTTTGGACAACATTTTATGGGCGAAAGTAAAATTAATTTCCTTTTTTATTTTTTTATGATTTTTGTCTTCTCTTTGTATCTTAAAATCGTTTAAAATCTTTGGATTGGAAAATTAATTTTTGATTTGATTCGATAAAATAAAAAAAAATTATTTTATTTTTTATTTTTACTGATAACAACGCTATGATTTATAGAACAAGCATTGTATTTATTTTTATGTTATTTATTGTTGTTTATTTTAATAACCTTTACCACAGTAGGTGGTTAAAGCGTATTGGTGTGTAATGATTTAAAATCTGATCTTTTCGACTCAGAAACACTTTCTAATACAGGGTGTTGCAATAAGACTTCATATCATTTTCAATAGCTCGCCATTTTAACAGTTGTCATGAGTCATTCTATAACTACTTGACGGATGACAAATAAAAACTGAGCCAATAACTCATTGCAATTATTAAAATTCACTACAAAAATGGTGAATATTTCACGGTTACAGTTCGCCAAACTGAAGCAGTTCATAAAGCATATATGCTTGGCCAGTAATTGTAAGATTGGTTGAAAAATTAGAGCTGTTGAAACGAGTTAGTTTTGTGAAGCACTAAGCTCATGCACGAACAACTAACAATATAACTGTTGTAGGCTATAGTGTTTCTGAAAACTCATGTTTGTTAATTTCTTGTCCGTTTTTATAGTTCGGCATTCCACAAACGACGCTACACGATGTTTTGTTTAAAGTCTTAAGTCTTAAGGCTTTCAAAATTCAGTTGACGCCTACCAACATCGTTTGTTAGCTGATTGAGTCTTCAAAATTGATTTGGGCTCTTTAGCTCTTTTAATTAAATAGGTCGTTCACTTACAAAAAACACATGTGTGCAAAATACACACACACACACATAAATGGAAGTTTTATTTTTGAACACATGTTTGTTTGTTATAAGTGAACGAGCTAGAAAACCCAACTTTACTTTAAAATGCATCAAATAGATCCAGAACTTTATAGAAAAATTATTTTGAGTTATGGGGTCTATTTGGTGAGTCTGGTGGGAAATTAATCCGCGTTTTAAAGCCATAAATTAACCGCAATTCCAGCCCTGGAAGACGTAAATGACAGACAGAAATGGTAAATGGAAAAAGTAAGCAGCAGACTTTATTTATCACCCTAAAATACGTATTTCATTCACTTTTACAAATTTTCCGTTCTTACCGCTTGAAAAAATTAAATTAAAAAAAAATTAAAATTAATTTTTTAAAATATTGTTACGTTACGTTTTAAAAAGGTTAAAACGTTTGAGTTCTTTTTAATTGCGTTAAAATAAAATTAAACACCACTATTGTTGTTGTCTTACAGTTCTTATTTACTACGCCATAACTTTTATACCATTTGTCCTAATACAGCAAATTGAGATTCGTTTATACAACACTTTTTGTTTACGCCTGAACACGACTTTACTTGTTGACAGCCAAACGATAACTAACTCTCACCAAACGCATCTTTTATAGCATCATTTCATGATTAGTTTCGAATGTTCTAGTAAAGACTCAAATCTTCTATTTATCAAATGGTGAAAAACCGTAATAGACCGAAAAGAATCGAACTGGCAATACCGTTACGCATGTAGACGGCAGTACTCATAAATAGTACAGACAATTATGGCAATAATGGCAAGCCATGACATAAACCAATAAAGTTGATAGCTAAAATCTCACAATAAGTCCCTGATGTGGTGAATTTCCTCTTCAGCATTTTTATTTTCGTAACAATATTATAAGAGACTCTACGAATGATTGGCCAGGCTAAATAAGACACCATTCAGATAAGATGCCTCATTAGAGCAAAATTTAAAATAAACGTAACAGTTTTTCGCTGGTATGTTACCATCTTGCTGGAAGGTTGCTAATGTAACGCCAATCCTTAAAAATGGCGAGGCTAGTAACCCTAAGAACTAGCACCCAAAAGCAGTTTGTTCAGCACTCTGAAGTTATGGAGAGTATGATTTATCAACACCTTGTGAGGCATTTGGCATTTGCTAAGCGATCTTCAGTACGGTTTCCGCAAGGTCTGTTCAGTTTTTTTCTCTAAGTCTTTTTCTGATATTTCTTAACGACTTTCTTCTTCTGAATTCCAATCCTATCTACTCTCTTGCAGATGACAGCAACATTTGTCATTCTTATTCTTTTGATCGTAGGTCTAGCCTCTTGGACCAATGTTGTTTTTTAACACACAGACGTGGTGGTGTATTGTCATCTGTGTATTGTAGATATTTAGAAGTCAGATGCTCTTGAAGTTCTGGGCATGAAAATTCATTGTGGCGTTCCTTGGAACGATCACATATTTCAGGCGTCGAAAGAAGGATTTAAGTGTCACGATTTTTTAAGACAGAAATTCTTCACTCCATCTAATCTCTTTAATATTTACAAGGCCTATATTCGACCCAAAATGGTATACAACTTTCATTTATGGGCCAGTGCTTCAAATTCTATTTGGGAGCTTCTCGACCGCGTACAGGAGAGGGCGAACTCTATCGTTCATTAGAGCATCGTAATGGAAAATAAAATCCAATGCAATAAACCCAATTCTGCTAATAATCATATATTCTGACGTATTACACGTATTTCTCGTAGAGCGTCACCCTTTGTAGTTGATTGTCCAATGAGTCACACAACGCATCATAGGGAGAGTTCATTCTTTAGTCGTACTATTCGTTTGCGGAACAATCTGCTTGCAAATATCTTCCCTGTCACTTACGGTATGAGTCAATTAAAATCGAACGTTTATAGACACTACTGTCTTTATTCTTCTTCCCACAACCTACTTTCCTAGAACCAGCACAATGCACTGAATGAATAGTGCATTTAACGAAATAAAGTACCAATAAATTTATAAATTTATTCTCGTAAAATAAATTGGGACATTTGTAAAGCGTGTATTTTATAGAGGTATAGAACTTTAAGTTAGCATTACTTTTCAAGATGGCGATCGATTTAACAGCTGTCAAGTGATTTATTTTCAGTTTGGTTTGGTAATTCATCATGAATAGACTCATGCCCATCGTTGATTCGTCGAATGTTCCCAAAACGAGATTACTGTTGTTCCCGATTTTCATAAGCGAATTTTTTTTAGCGATGAAGCGCACTTCTGGTTGAATGGCTACGTCAACAAACACAACTGCCGCATTTGGAGTGAAGGTAATCCTCAAGTGTATATGGAAACACCGTTACATCCAGAAAAACTGACTTTGGAGCGCTTTATGGGATGGTGGAATCATTGGTCTGTATTTTTTCAAAAACGATGGTGGCCAGAACGTTACAGTCAATGGTGATCGGTATAGAGGCATGATTACTAACTTTTTCATTTCTGAATTGAATAACCATGATGTCCAGGAGATGTGGTTTTAACAAGACGGCGCAACATGTCACACAGCTCGTGCCACAATAGATTTACTGAAAGACACATTTGGTGACCGCCTAATTTCACGTTTTGGACCTGTGAATTGGCCTCTAAGATCTTGTGACTTAACACCGCTAGACTACTTTCTGTGAGGCTATGTAAAGTCATTGGTCTATGCGGTAAAGCCACAAACGCTTGACCATTTGGAAGAGAACATTCGCCGTGTTATTGCCGATATACGGCCACAAATGTTGGAAAAAGTCATCGAAAATTGGACGTCCAGATTGGACTACATCCGCGCCAGCCGTGGCGGTCATATGCCAAAAATCATATTTAAAATGTAATGCCACGAGATTATCTTTGGGATAAATAAAATTCATGTCAATCGAATAATCCATCGTTGTTTTAATGCAACTTAAAGTTCTATACCTCTATAAAAAACACCCCTTATATTCTGCAACAATAAAGCCCAGTATAGATTGTGTCATATTGGGGCGTTCTAAAACTGTTAACAGCTGGTATCGAATTGAGAACGATATTGCGTTAACTTTTGGTATCAAATCAAGCTTAATGCGTAATCAAAATAATAACAAGCAATACAAAATACCATAAGTTAATAAATTAAGAACGATCTGTTATCAAATTAACAAAGATATAGAGTCAAACTAACAACGAAATTGAAAAAATAAGAAAAATAAAGACAGTTACGGTTTTAAAATAAAAACAGTGTGTTATCAAAATAAGAACGGTGGGAAGTAAAACGATACCGAATTGTTCTTAAAATATTGATACCAAGCGTTAACGAAGTAAGTACAACCGGACTTAACTCAATTTCTATACTAAATCGTGTCAATTTCGGTATTTTCCTACCACTTTTTTCCCGCTTTATTTTTTTCTTTTTTTTGTTGACTATTGGATTTTGCTGTAATGTAAGATTTAATTTTTTACTTTTTTAAAATAAGATTTTAAAATGTGTGTTAAGCTTTAAAATTCACATGGTTTTCACTTTTTTATAAAAAATATGAAGGAATTGAAATAAATAATCTTCTGAAATTGTAAAATATTTTTTTTTTTTAACTCAATCTTTTAGTCAAAAAATTTAAAAGATCACACAAGTCTTCTTCTCCATGTATGTAAAATTTTGAGTTGCAACAAGTTGTTGCAACAAAATCTTTAAGAATACAACACCTACGCTTAAAAAAGCACATTAAAAAAACATTTTGCACAACAAAATATTACATAAAACAAACATACTTCCCAAGTAAAGTAGAAACGTACACACAAGTCATACCCAGCACTTTAAGTCAAGTTTTCAAATAAAATTTTATGAATAATTTAAGAATAGAGGAGCTGCTGTAAAATTGTTGTCGCTCTTAAACTGCAACAACTACACATTGAGCTTAACAAGCAAGCAAAGACAAAAGAAAAAAAAAATATAGAAAAAAAGTGAATGTTGGTACTACATACTACGTACCATACGGTTACTGCATATTGTTGTTGATACAAATCGCCCAATAGATATTCATTTACACACAAATTCACCATGAGAGTTACAGAAAATAAAAACCGAAAACATTTATTCAAATTTAAACAACCAACATTGCCACCATTTACCAACAGAGTCAACAGGCCAATAACAAACAACAGTAGGCAAATTGGTGACAAAACGGAAATTGCCACTAAAAAAAAGTTTTAAAAAAACTGCAGCTTAAAAAAAAACCCAAAATATTTTCAAAGACCCCAAACAAATTTACATTAAATGTGATTTAAATTGAGTGAGAAATAATTATAAAAATAAAAATAAAATCCACATAAATTGGGTTAAGAAACTGTCATATTAACCCACATTTTATTTGTACTCTTATGTGAAATAAAAAGAGACAAATACACAGGAAAAAAATAAATGAATTACAAAAGAAAACCAATTAAAATTAAAATATACTCGTATTTATTTATTTTAATTTCAAAAAATTAAATACCAAATATAAAATGAAATTTTAAAAATATACCCCAATTATTTGCAGTGTTGCAAATAAAAAAAAAAAGTAAAAAAATTAGTTGCTGAATTTCCTGCATCCTCAGCCGTGCCTTCAATGTATACTTATGTACATAC
Organism: Wohlfahrtia magnifica; assembly: GCA_023159175.1. Taxonomy (NCBI): domain Eukaryota; kingdom Metazoa; phylum Arthropoda; class Insecta; order Diptera; family Sarcophagidae; genus Wohlfahrtia; species Wohlfahrtia magnifica. The sequence continues at coordinate 5,735,478 of JAKWBJ010000483.1, forward strand.
GATATGTAGGTAATTCATAAACGTTTCTTGTATTGTAACATTTTCAACATGACATTTATGTTTAGACATTTATTCAAAGTTTTCTTTTAAAATTTATTACATTTTTGTATCAATTTCATGTCTGTCTGCTGCCTGATGCCTGATGCCTGATCGCTGTTTTTTATGCGTAAAACATTCAAAAAAAAAAAAAAAAACAATATTTTTCTTGAACTTAATTTATGAGGCATAGATGTGTGAAAATAATTTTAAAATTCGATGGTCTTATGCCAGCTCACTGACCGGCTGCCAAGTAGTTTTAAAAGTGCTATTTAACACTTTTTCTTATTTTAAGAGAGGAAACAACAAAGAAATTTATATGCATTTGCGGCTATAATATTGTATAAAAGCAATCAACAGTTAATAATTGTTGTTGCATGTAATTATTGCGCAACACGTTCTTGTTGTTGTTGACATTCTTAATAAATTTATTACATGTGGTATAGTGAGGAAATTTTAATGATTTTAAAACACATATATATTAATAATAAATGTTCCCGCTCTTGCATGGGATGGAACCGGGGCTGTTGGATAGCGCAAAGTATCTGGGGGTAATCCTGAACTGCAAGCTGTCCAGCATACTTCAGTGAGTTCGGACGTTGCGCTGTACACATGCCGTAGAGCTATTGGAAAGTTCTGAGACAGTGTCTTACAGTCGGATGTCTTGGCGATAAAGAGAGCAGTGGATTGGTTGATGTACTATAGGACAGTCAGGCTGCGATCAGGTGCGAATGGTATGTAAATGCTAGGCGTCTCTAAGCGAGAGGGCGAGACAGTCAGACCTAGAGATATATGTGGTTTACGTGAGTCTCGCCGCGCTCACATACCCCACGTGGCACGGGCATGCGTCCACCAGCGCCCCCACCCATGATAATCACAAGTGAGTACCAAAATCAAGGGCGCGTTGTTAGGACACTAACCTTCACAGCTTGGTGAAGTGTTGGAAAGCATCTAAACTCCTGACGTGATATGAGCCACAGCACTCGGTTGAGGAGGTGTAATACCACACCGAGCCTCACGCTCTGCCTGCGTTTAAGGTATAAACCACAGCCACCACAAAGCTCCTTTAAGGGGGCCCCCTCAAAAGTCCCGTGGCACCAGAATACCTCTGGTCAGGTTCGTAACACGCGAGTGGGGGAAATCACCCACGTGCTTCATCCAGTAAGTGGTTACTCTGACACGCGTAGGAATTGTGTGTCGGATAAACTAGCGAGGGAAGGTGCTCTCTTTGAAACGAGGAGATTGAGCACTTAGTTGGATGCCACTTTTCTCTTGCAGACTTCTGGTTATACGATACATGTTGGCACAGATACGATGGGAGAATGAACCCACGTGCTCTGTATCAAGACAAATCTGGCCTCTCTATGATCGAGCGCATTCGGAGTCTATCATGAGGATGCACTGAGTGGCTGGTGCGCATGTTAGATCACTGAGTCTAACGTTCAATGAGTACTGTAGGAGTTGCCAAGATAAGGCAAGAGGAGGAGACTGTCGAACATTTCTTTGGTTTGTTTTCTTTGGTAGTCCATTTCTGCATGCCATATCGGACCTAGTTGATGTGAGTATTAGCGCGCTTTTCTCTTTTATGCAAGCATCTGGTTGGTTCGTTTCGGACCGGGGTGCGGACATGTATGTTTGCTTGAAAGCTACCTTCTATTGGCACCAGAGAGTTGTTAGCCTTTTTAAACTGTTTATTACAAAAATCTAAAGTTTCTGTTATCGTTAATCGTTTTTACAAACAAAACGATAATAAATAATCGTATTTTTTTTATTCTCAAACATTTTTTAATAGAGTTTTTTTGGTCTTTTTCTTCGATTTTTCCTTCAATTTAACTAAAGTCTTTATCTTCCATGTACGAGTATGAATTTTTTCTGCTCCTTTTAGTCATAAGACTTTTTTCTTTCCTTTTTCTATAATAAATGAAGACAGTTTATTGCTTCTAAAATATTTCTAATCCATTATGGCTTCAATGTGGCAATTTTTCTTTTTTTTTCTTTTAGAGATATTTATCAATTTAATCCGGGTTAACGAATATTAAAAGATCGATGCGATGTTAGACTATAAGTTTGCAAAAATTTGAACGAAGTATACTTCATCATATACACTTCAGCATCGTGTTAACGTCATGTAGAGCCAAATTCGCTAAAAGATCTAATCTTTTACAAAAATGCAAAACAAATAGAAGATTAATGTTGAAAAAAGTATTTTTAATATAATCAATAATGAAAGGATTACTTAAGATATGTCGTAATAAGATCTTATAAACGATAATGTATAACAACAATTGTAATGGCAAGGAAGAAAGAAGACAAAATAATTGAAGTTGTAGTGGCGCCATTATAATAATATTTGATTTCTTTAAGTGTGTACATAAATATGTATGTATGTGTGTATGTATGTACGAGAATGAAGCTTCGATTATAAGTAAGTTTTTATTGCTTAATTTTTGATTTTAAGTGTTGAGTGTTACTATTTGAAATATTGTACACAAAACATTTCGTAATATTGCTTTAAAAAGGGTTTCTTTTTCCTGAAGGTGTTTTAAGAACAACTCACAAGCACTTGTGTTCTGAAGATGTTTTACCTTCAGTTAGTTGAAGATCAGCAAATGATCATTAAACTTTACGCCACACATTTATGATGAGTGAGTGACTCTTTACCAACAGCTTAAAAAGAAGCATAATATTGTGGTTTTCCCAACCAAATTGTTTTGTAATTATATTGTATGGTGGGTTGTATAACATACATACATATATGATCAAAAAATCAAAAAATATGGTTTTAAATATGTATGTCGTGTGTTAAACATCTTGTAAGCCTTCTTTATGAATGTTTTCAAAATAAATATGTGTGAATGCCAGCCTAGAATGAAAGCCATAATAAAATTTTCTTAAAAAAATAAATAAAAAATCTGAAAACAGATAAACAGAGATTTTTTCAAATCAAAAACAAAAAAGTAACTTTCACTTCTGCCTAAAAATCAGCTTTAAGCGGTAATTTTTTCTAAAAAAAAAATATTTTTTATTGTTATTATTACAGACATTGTAATCAATTTAACCATGTTAAGAATAGTTTAGTAAAAACGGGTGTTTTTTTAGAGGTTCATAACTTTGAGTTGTTTTTGTTTAGTTTTGTTTGATATTTTATTATTGGTGGACTCACACCAGAGCAACGCTTACAATTGCGCTGAAGCACAAATTGATATTGATATTAAATTTCAATTTAAAATTATGTTCTCCGATGAAGCCCATTTTTGTTTCAATGAGTACCTAAAGTAGCAGAATTGTTGCATTTGAAGTGAAGATAATCTACAAGCTTTTGTCGAAATAACAGCCCAATCAAAAAGTCCCTAAGATGATTCAAAGATGTGGTTACTGGAAGTTTGTCCATATGATTTTTATTTAGTACTAACCTTCAAACGATACGTATATAAATTTGACAGCAATCCGACTATTAATTCGTGAGTTATAGCATTTTGTGTGAAGCAACTTGTGTTATTGAAAAAAGTGAATTTCGAGTTTTGATAAAGCATTGCTTTTTGATGAAAAAAAAAAAAAAAAAAAAAACAGTGGAAGCCAAACAATGGCTTAATAAACATTATCCGAACTTTGCTCTATCGGTACAAATGGTATAGAAGTGGATTGCGGAATTTAGACGTAGTCGTACCAGCACAAATAATGCAGAGCGCAGTGGCCGCCCGAATAAGGCTGTTATTCCAGAAAACATTAAAAAAGCCACAAATTGGTTATGAACGATCTCAAATTGAAGGTACACGACCTAGCTAACATTGTAATAATAAAAGATGGTAGTCTTTTTACCCTTTATATACACATATGAGTATGCGAAATCTCTATTCAAAGTGGGTGCCACATGAGCTCACAAATTGTGCCACAAATGGATCAAAACAATGGTAGCATTTTTACCAGCACCCACCGTATTTTTCAGATTTAGCCCCAGAGACATTTTCCTGTTTTTAGATCTCAAGAGAATGGTTGCTGGAAAGGAATTTAAGTCCGATGATGTAGTAATCGCTGAAACTGAGGCCTATTTTGACAAGAAATAGAAATCGTACTATAAAAGTTGTATCGAAATGTTGGAAAATCTTTATACTCGTTGCATCGCCCATGGAGGCAACTGTGTTGAATAATAAAATCGAGTTGAGTCAAAATTCTGTTTTTTTTTTCTTACTTTTTCTTACACCCACAGAAAATTACTGTATGGTCATTAGTCTATATGTGTACAAAAACGATGATGGTCAGAATGTCACTATCATTAACGATCTGATGGTCCCTTATATAGAACAATGTTAGCTAAACTTTGTGGCCAGATATCGACAAATGATGTACATATGTAAGCTTTGATACCATATTTACGATGCAGCTTTCGAAGTTGTAAAGGAAAAATTTTGACAACTGGTCCATTACACTGTGATTTTTTTATTGTAAAAACAATATAAGCATGCAACTTAATAACTCTTGATTATTTTCTCTGTGGACTAAGTTAAATATATAATCAAAAAAACAATTGGATTGAGTCTAGCAAAACTACGGCTACTATTTAAAAAACGTGGCTATACTGTGGCTTCAAAGTAAAACAAGAATTAAATCACTTTTTCTTTTTTAGAGTTGAATAGCTCATATTTGAACTATTTCAATTTTGTAACTAAATGATGAGATAACAAATGAATATGAATATCAAGAAAAATATGTAATCTTTAACTAGTTTATTTACGAACTATATAGTTCAGAGATATACATTGAACCATGCATTTAGCTAAATTCATATCACACATCATTTTTTATAAGTTATTTAAATGTAATTTTAAAACAGTTCATTCATGAACTATATAGTGCAATGATGTGCAATGGGTAAATTTAAAACTGGGCAGACACACGGTGTGCTTTCATACTAAGAACGACACGCTCGACTTACTTGTTTAGCTCTGAATATCTTCTTTGAGACAGCGTCATGTGAATAATCTAAGTCAACCATTTCGAGCTCAAGATTAATATCGAGCTACTAGCAAAACTACGGATATCGTTATATATTAGGTGAAAAATATGTGTGCTACTATAAATAATAGTAACACTATGTCCTCAAAGTAAAGCCGAAATCAAATCACTTTTCCTTGTTATTAGGGTTCAATAGTTCATGTTTGAACTAGTTCATTTTCACGATAGTTCACGCTGAGAAGGAAAATTAAGCCAGTCAAATTTTAAAGTTCTTATAGAGTAGGAAAAATTTGAGTTATTTAACTGTAATCTTAAATACGTTCATTCATGAACTATATAGTGCAGTGATCTGTATGGTGTGCTTTCATACTAAGAACGACACGAGCGTCTTGCTAGTCTATATCTGAATATTTTCTTTGGGACTACGTCAAGTATTATAATCTAAGTCAACTACTTAAGATGAGCACAACAATATCGAGCTGCTAGAAAAACTACAGCTCCCGTTTACGGAATATGTATATTTTTATAAGTAATAGCAAGCAACAATGTGGCTTAAAAGTAAAGCTTAAATCAAATTACTCTTCCTTGTTATTAGAGTTGAATAGTTCATGTTTGAACTAGTTCAATTTTAAAACTTACCGCTGAAAAGGAAAATGAATTAAGTTCAATTTTAAAATTTAAATAGAAAAATAAAAACAACAATTATTTAACCATAATCATGAAATAGATCATTTTTAAAATATATAGTATAGAGATCTGCAATGAGCTATGTATTAAGCTAAATTCTAATTTTCAATCTTATTACTTTATTGATCACGCTGTTTATGTAAGTGTATGAAAGTAATTACGTGTACTTCTGTTGGTGCCACGAATTCCATCTATAATTGTTGCACGATTTCTTGAGCTTTTATTATAGAAAATAACAATAAATCTTAACAAACAGCAAGAATTATATGTAAAAATCCAGTTATATATTTACAATATAAAAGTCGTGCATGACACTTTAACGTAATCAATAAAAATAAAATAAAAAAAACCAAGCAAACAAAAGCAGTGGCAAAATATATTGCAACACTTCCTATAGTAAAAACAAAAAATAAAAATTAAAATAAAATTGTAATAAAGTTGACAATTGTTTGTAGAAGACGAACCGTAATTGGGCCGGTTTACAGGCAAAGCTTCTGCCTTTTTTCTGAAATAAAAATAAAAATTCTGTGATTGTTTCTCGCATTAATACGTGAGTCAATACTTACGAAGTTGTTGAGATTATTTTGTTGCATCTTATGCACAATAAAATAGATTTTCACTTTATTAAAGACGAGATTTTCAATTTTTTAAAAACAAATATGTATTTAAAGTTCGTTTGAATTTTTATTTTCTATTTAAACCTGATTTTTTATAAGGTTGTGTAATACTATTTATTCTAATACTTTGTTTCATGCACTAGACTAGACTTTGCCTTATTTAGGCAAAAGAAATAAAGGGGGTAGCCAGCGTAAGCTGTTTCTAATGCATATAAACGTTACAGTCACTTTGGGCTGTTTGAAAAGCATTTTTTTTTTTAAATTTTATTTCTAACATACTTATGAGTATTTGTTGTTTCTTTATTTCTAATCTTTAAAAAGTTAAAAATAACGACAACAACAACTATAGAATGCATTATAGCTGGTGATGATGGTGGTATCTTTTACTATTCATGATCTTAGATCGTTTGCTTTACTATCTCTGCCTCCCTATCTATCTCATCCTTATGTTATTATTATAGCAGCAGCACCAGCACTAGCACCAGCATCAGTCAGCAGCATTGACTGCGATTGGATTGTGTGTCTTTAAAAGGGTATAAATGCCTGCCTTTTTAAATGCGATTAAAAACGTGATAACAAGGAAGTTTGCAAATACTACTCAGTAACACAAATAATGTTGCAGATGATACTGCTGTTGCTTATGCTAGCTTTTGTTGCAACACAAATGGCAATATTGGCTTTTCTTTTTGTTTATTATCGTGCCTTTCATATAAGGAAATTCTTAAGTTGTTCGTAGAATACTGAAGCCTAGAAGAGCAGAAATAAAAAAGTGCTAAAATTTATAACCGCTTTTATTGTTTTGTTCTATGGAGAGGAAAAGAGCATTTCCTGGTTTAAGATTTTTTTTTTTAATTTTTTATATGGATATTGACCTTAAAATCTAACGGTAATTGAAAGTTGGCTTAAAGACAGTTTTTTTTCTTATTTTATATCTATTTCTCTTATTTTCTTAAAAATTGTTCTATTAATTAAATAAAGGCAATAAGTGAAATTAATTAATTTAATGGAGCAATAAAAGTCCAATAAAAGTGATCTATAAAAACGAAAGAAGCTTTATGATGATTTTGCTTTGAGTTTTGCAAATAAGGAATATCCGGCTTTTACTCTATACAAATGGTCGGACCAGATGGTAAGAATATTTTTTCTAATTGTTTTATTTAAGCAGCTTGAAAAGTTATCTGTAACATGCAGCTGTCAAAAGATTCGTGTAAGACTTATTGCGTTTAAATGAAAAGAAAATGGAAAAAATATGAACATTCAGTTCAGTTATAAATACGGAATGTAAATTTTGTCATTAAGTCGATCATCGTTTTATTAGCTTCAGTACAGGCAAAATTCTGTACCATTAAAAAGGTTTGCGCAAGTGGCGTGGTGTAGTGTTTAAAGCACAGACACACAACACAAGCGACCAAGTTTCGAATCCCAGCAGAGAATATGACGAAAAATTTAAAACGACTTCAACCTCCCTTTAGACAAATCGATCTTAAGAAGCTCCCCTGACCTTCCAGCATACCACTGGATATGATGACAACATGAGACGGAATGATCAGAAGAAAACGCCACCTACTGTCAAGAAATGACAATACTAAGTAAGGATCACCACCACCACTTAGCAAGGATCTTCACCACTACACACAATCATATGGAGGCGAGCTGCAGTAGATGAGTTATCTACTTAGCTTGAAAATCAATTTGATTACTGAAACTGAAACAAAGTAATGGATGGTTTGTGAAAAGCCAATATGCTCCCTAGAGAAGTGACGTAGCGATTACCATAGCAGCTTGATTGGCCAACTCCAAATAGACAACTTGCTTTTGTTTGCATAAGATAAAAATGACGTCGATAAAAAAATTACATGAATTAATTCATAAGACACTTGAAATGTTGGCCCATGATCTTCTGGAAAAATTTTTATTTTTGGCAAAACGACTATCACTGTAAGAAAAATGCTATACGAAAAACGTCTTCATACTAACGTTTTTTCTGTGTAGTGGTGAAGATCCTTGCCAAGTGATGAGTCAGTGTTTTACGTAGATACCTGTCCTGAGACTTAACCCCACGGGGCCCGTGGTACGAGTAAATTAACGTTCACCAACGCTCACCACCCATTATAGTCACAAGTGAGTACAAAGTTAAAAACCGCGTTGTTAGAATAATAACAAGAATATTTGTTGAAGTGTTGGAGACACTGCGTTTTAGATTTAAAACCGCAGCCAATACGAAGCTTCCACAAGGGGCTATACCCAAAAGTAAGGCAGAGACCGAAATCCTTAGACCTACTGACTCGCGCGGCAATAGAATACCTCTGATCAGGCTTAGTAGCATAAATGCTACCTCCAGTTTCAGCTCCATAATGGTTCGGAACTGATCGCCAGTGACCTTGCTAAGTGATAAAGTCAGTGGCTTTTTGTGAGTATCTGCCCTACGACGTTACCTCATGGTGCCAAAGTACGAGTGAATACAATGCATCGACCAACGCCCCCACCTATGATTAAAATCACCAGTGAGTACCAATTCGATGCCATTTGGACATGATCCCATTCCTTGGTGAGGTGCCGGAGACTATTGCAACTTCTATCGATCTATGTGTCATGGCACCCGGTTAAAAATGTAACTCCACACCGAGCCAGCATAGCTCTCCCCACGATTTGGGTCTAAACCACAGCCTTCAGGTTGCTCCCACAAGGGGGCCTCAACTTAGTCAAGCAGGAACTGAAGTTTCTGGGGCTCCTGAAAGCCGTGGTACCAGAATTGAGCCTCCGGTCAGACTTCGTAGCAAAAATACTACTACTAGTGTAAGTTACAAACGACTCCGGACTGGTGGCCATGATGATAGTAGACAACAAACAAGAAACACTCAACAACACAACAATAAACGGATCCACCCTCATGTGAGAACTCAAAGTGACATCGTGCGCCACAGACACAATACACAAAAACAAAACACAACCAGTCAAGGATAGACCAGTACAATGCAGCACACCATGGTCGGCAGCTACGAACTAAGACCGCAAACAGCAAGCAGGAAATAGCAAGCAGCAAACAGCAAGCAGTAAATACACCAACTATCAGCACACCACCGGGAAACCGAGCTAGAAAAGGCTAGCCAGGAGACTGCAAAGATGGTGATGCTGGTTCAACCTCCGCTAACAGTGCCGTCCTACTTCGCCTAAACACCTCCAGGGCAAAGGCGCCCAGCCTACCATAAGTACGATTGTCCATCTAAGTGATGGTGGTGATCCTTAATTAGCATTGGAATTTTTCCCCAGTAGATGGTGTTATTTCCTGATCATTCATCTAATGTTTGTCATCATCGCCAGAAGTAATCTGGAAGGTAAGTGGCTTCTTTTAGGTAGATTTTTGGGAAGGAGGTTGAAGTTTCTTTATTAAATACTGGAAATTGTTTCTCTGCTGGGGATTCGAATCTGAACCGCTTGTGTTGTATGCATACACTCTAACCACTATACACCATGCCACTCCCGATTAGTGATCACATGTACAGTATTGAGAGTTTAACAACTTGTTGAACGATGGCCAGTAGGTTTCCGTAAGAGCGGCTCTACTGGCGTTACTCGGATGGTTGCTGAAAATAAGCTTCTGGCTCTGAATGATTCTAAGGCATTTGATAGAGTTTGGCACGAGGCGCTCATATACAAACTTATTGCTTCTAGTGTCGGCAGTCACACTTCTCTCGATTTATGTCGAGTGGTTATAGCTGGAATGTCTTCCTACGAGTTTGGGATTACTTCAGGAGTACCACTAGGCTGCGTTCTTTCTCTTACTTTATTGCTAATATTTCTCAACGACGTTCTTCTTCTTATTTTGAATGTTATATACTTTTTTGCATATGACAGCAGGATTTATCATTTATATTCCTTTGATCATGGGCCGAGCATCTTTTGGAATGGGACGAGTGGGGTGGTGCGAACTCAATCGATTTTAATGCGCTCAATGTTGGTTTTTGACACAAAGACTAGCACCACGTCTCCGCCCGCATCTATTGCTAATGTAGATATGCATTTAAGAAAATAATTAAGATGCATGTAGCGAAGCATGCCGGGTGTTAGCTAGTTTACTAACAAAATAAATTAAACAAAAAAAAGCAATTAAAATATTTTTGTATGGAGTTAATAATTTAAGTGTTTGAATACGTTAATCTATTCATTTTATTAACAAACAAAAATTCTATAGAAAACCTCTCAAATGTATTCAGTTTCAAGCAGTTAATCTTAGTTAACACCAATAAAAGAAAAGATAATAAATTTTCTGAAAAAAAGCAACAATAATTTTTAACGGTTTTTCTTTTTATTGTGACCACAAGGAACTTTTAAATAGTGGCTGTGTTAAAAGAATAACAACCTGAAAGAAAGGTGCAGTGTATAGCTGCTTCCGTAAGTGTCAATCACAGAAAAATTGTTATTCAAATTTTTAATGAACAACCCCACTAGTGTTAGACAGATAACGTGTAAAAAGGTTTAACACTTGCTAACGGCTGAATGTGGACAGACAGACTGTATGGAATGACTGTTGTTTCTTTGTAAAGATGCAGGCCAAGATGACTTATGGCCAAGTGTTATAACTTAAAAAAGACAAGAGACAGACAAGGTGACAGTGACAAAAACCAAAAATGCTCTTGAGAAAAAATCTCTCATTATTTAGATGGTACATATTGTAGCAAAGCTTAAAAACAAATTTTAAAAAATCAAGTGAAAGAAAAGCAAAAATTGTCGAACGAAGCAAAAAAGAAGTCAAAACGTTCGTTGGTTGTCAATAAAATGCAAGTCACACTCAAGGCATTGACACTCTGATGATGGACTATCTGAAACTTTGTCTGTCTGTCTGACTGCCTCCATCATTCATGCGCCAGTCGAAGAGTATGTCCACTTCGTGTCAGTCTAAATTAACATCATGTTTTAAATTAAAAGTATTACTTTTCTTTCTTACACTTTGCTTTTCCGACCAATACGGCTAAAAGAAATATGCTGAACAACAAATTCATTAATTTTCTTATGGTTTGGGGTTAAAAGAAAATTTAACGATTTCTACGAAAAATACCAAAAAAAAGTGTTAAACAGATTGTCACCCTGACTTTTATTAAAAGTAAAAAAAAATTTTTTTTAATATTTTTTTTTTTATAATTAATTATCAATAGAATTTAAGAAAATGAAGAAAGTTTGAAAGCCACAAATAAGCTTTTCTAATAATGGGTGTTTTTTTAGAGGTTCATAACTTTAAAATGGCAACACTGCTTTATTTTACAACCGTTTCAACAGCTGATGGTTTGTTTTTGTATAGTTTAGTTTGACATTACATTATGGATTGCCTCAGTGAACATCGTATTCGCCGTCAATTCTTCGAATGGGCTGAAGTTCAAATTTATATTGATATTGAATTTCCTTTCAAAATTTTGTTCTCCGATGAGGTTTATTTTTAATTGAATGGGTACGTACCACATGCACTGAAAAGTCCCGGGCCTAACAAAGAAAACACTTTTTGTTTATTCAAAATTAGCTTTATTCATCAACATAATCTCCATCAATAGCACTGCAATCATTCCAGCGCCGAACTAGCATTTCAATATCGCTTTTATATAGGGTGTGCAATTTAAAAGTTTAAATTTAAAAATGCAATAAAACAAAATTTATTTTTTGTTGTGAAGTACGTACAATTGTTCCGGTGAGAAATGAAATATTATTTCATTTAATGGCTGCCGCGGCTGGCCTCACAGTACTACATTCGATCGGACCAATTTTTGAGAACTTTTTCGAGTGTATGGGGTAGTATCTCGGCACTGACATCACGTCTCTGGTTTGTCGGCATAACACTAGTCTTTAACGTCGCCTTACAGAAAATAGTCCAATGCTGTCAAATCGCAGTTTTTTGGTGGCCAACTGACATCACCGTTTCGGCTAATCAAACGGTCATCAAACGTTTGATGCAATAAATCGATTGTGGCATGATGCACCATCCTGTTGAAAGCAAACTTCGTCCACATCAAGACCATGAATAGTGGCAAAAAAAAATCGATTATCATGGTGCGATAGGTGTCTTCATTGACCGTAAAGGTTGCGCCGTCATTTTCAAAGAAAGATTGGACAATGATGCCTCCGCTTCACAAGCCGTACCAAACAGTCACTCGTTCCAGATTGACCCCTTTACGCCCTAGGCGTGGCGGTTACGTGACTGAACTCGTATTCAAACATTACAAAGTCCTTTTCACTGAAATTAAAAATATATTTCTTTGCTTTATTATGATTGTAACTTGTGTAACTGTAAACAAATCACCTGATATGATCTCAAGTTATTTAAAATTTAACACTTTCTTTTGTATTCAAATTGTCAACTATTAATTGATATAAAACATAAATTTTTGTTTTTTTTTTTTGTTTGTTTTAATGTTTGTCATGGATATTGTATCAAAATAAAAGAAAGAAAAAAAGAATTTCATTTATTTTACTGGAATTTGTCAAAATGCCACATGACAGCGGCGGAAGATGAAACCTGTTCGGAATTAATGATGTTTGAAATTTGTCTGTTAAAAAGCTGTCATCAAACTATGACAACTGGGTTGGTTTATTTAAACATCAAAAACCGCTAAAACGACAATTTCAACTTGTATTACAATATAATTTTTCAAATGTTTACATTGTTTAAAATATTAGGGTGCAACAGGAAATTTTCGTTAAACAATATTACAAAAATTTTTTTAATAAAATTTCTTGATTCAGTATAAAACTTATTTATGAAACATTTTTTTTATAGATAAAGAGAGTCTGCAAGATTGGACGAAAATGTGTATCTCAAAATTTTTGTCATACCCTAATGCTATGCGGGCTTTGTTTTTTCTTTAATCTACTCTGTGTTACTTTCATTTCTGACAGTTGCCGTTGGTGGTGACAAAGTATCAATATTACCTTTAGATGACAGCGATCATGTGTTTTACTTTTTGTTTTATCAACCAACAAAACGTGTTCAGCTCACAAGTCAAAACAAATGCTTTGGTCGGTGGTACTTGACCGAATTCCTTTAAACAATAAATAAATAATTTGTGCAGTTGTTTTCTAAGTAGTTCGCTATTGTTGTTGTAATTCATTAGCTGACACTGTTGTAAAGCGGACATTCCTCTTCTGTTTTTTCTCTGTTTCTGTTCCGCAAATTCGGAAAGGTGAAGCAAACCTACTTATATGGCCATGACTTAAACACATGGGTGCTAAATGTTGACGCATATCATATTCATTTTTAAGGGATTGGTTTGGCTTCATTATTTATTTTTTGTGTATCAAAGCATTTGACATTTGCATTTATTTACAATATTGAATGACTGAATATGCAGGGCCTTTTTGAGTTCATATAAGTAATGAGACAAAATAAATTTTTTGAATGTAAATCAATTAATTGTAACAATTTTTAATTTATTGTAATTCTTGATCGCATGTTTACAAAAAATAAAAAATAATAATAAAAAAATAAATTTTTCAATAAAGAAGCAATGACTTATAAAAAAACCAAAATATTTAAATTTATATGTCGCGAATATAGGAATCGAATGAATCATTTTGAACTTGAAGTCAAAATGTTTGTAGTTAGACGCATCGATTTCCGCAACAACTGCATTGTACAACGCAAAAGTGAAACGTTACGATGAAAAGATCTTTCAAGTATGTGCTGTAAGGAAGAAAAGTCAGGTTGTGGATGATCTCTCAAAACATGATGAAAGGGAACTAAAGAAACAACGTAAGCGATTTAATTTTAGACTACAGACCGGCTGCTTGTTATATATTCACACAAGTCAAAATGGGCTTCGTCTCTAGTCAAATTGTCATCTTTACGCCACACAAGTGGAACTATAAATTTTCCTGTTTAAACATTGGCGTTTTTCAGCTTAGAAGTCAAGTTTGCTTTAAAACCTACATCTTTTATCGATAAACAAGCAGGATTCTGTTTACACTGTAGTTGCTTTGATGAGACCAATACCCTGCTAAACATAATTAAACAATCACTTAAATGAAGCTCGTCGTTATAACACATGGGTTCAAAGTACCGGGCCTTACAAAGATAACACTTTTTGTTGTTGTTCAATATTAGCTTCTATCATCAATGTAATCTCCCCCAAGAGCAATACAACCATTCCAGTGCCGCTCTAACATTTCAATACCACTTTTGTAGAACAAAATAGGTCTTAGTTTCAGTAATAACCACTTGATTCATGGGAAATTTCTTACCGGTGAGTATTTTTTTGAGGTATGCGAACAGCTAGTAGTCTCTGGGAGCCAAATCTGGCTGTGGGAGCAATACGAAGTTCAATTCATGTAGTTTTGCTATTGTTTTGATTGACTTGTTTTTGGTGAACAATGAGCACATGAGCCATCCACTTTGAACAGAGCTTTTTCATAGTCAAATGCTAATGCAATATAAAGCCAATACATTCTTTTGCTATCTTTACGATGTGGAAGGGGCGTGTTGCAGTGGTTAGAGCGCACGCATAACAACACAAACGGCCTAGGTTCGAGCCCCCCAGCATAGGACATAGCGAAAAAGAATTGTGGTTTTGAATGTTTAATAAAAACAGGCTTCAATTTACCTCCATACAACTCCTAAAAAATAAAGAAGCCCCCTGACATTCCCTCATGCCTCTGACGATAATGACAAACATCAAACGCATGATCAGGAAAACACGCCACCTACTGGAAAATAATTACAATGCTGAAGTAAAGATCACCACCAATTAGATAGGAAAACTATATGGAGGAAGCTACAGTGGATTAATCATCTACGATATTTAGCTTGAAACAAAGCAATGAATGCTTTGTGGAAAACCAATAGGCTCCCTAGAGGAGTGGAGGCGATAAAAAATATTTTGTTATATGTTTTATTACATTTGCAGTTTGTTTTTTTTTTTGTCGCTTAACGCTTTCATTGTGTTTTTTAGGTGCTTATAAAATTTTCTATTTATAGCGCACAAAATACATTAAAAAACTAATTATTTCTTTGCTTAAAAAAATTTGGTTTCAAAAACTTTGTGTAAATCATTGAAAAGAAAAACTTGTTTCCAATGTTGATTGGTTTTTCTCCTAAAGTTTTAATCTACGATTTGATCTTAATCAAGCAAATGTTTAACAAAAAAGTGGGAGTGTCTTTATTTGCCATAAACTACTACCGATATATTTTTTTTTAAACAGAGGTGGGCACACTGACTGACTTTACAACGATAAATAATAGTTATCATTGATTTTATGATAAGACCATATATTTTTGGATAATTAAATGAAAGAAAAAGTAATAAAATTTAATTAATTATTTTTTTCTATTAAAAAAATTTCTTTTATTTTAATAAAAATCTGTTGAATTAATAGAACAAATTTAACACCCTACACCATTTTATATCAATTACAGGTACTTACTGCTTACATTGCTTTTTGTAACACCTTGTTTAATATCAATAATTTATTTTTAATTAAAATACAATTACAAATTAGTCGATGTAATGTTACTGAGCATAGTCTATGGTAGGCATCGAACTCACCAGTCTTGAAAAACTAGGCCCCATAAAAATAGCAATTTAGTGTAACTTTAAATCTCCTGTTCAACATATTCTAAAATGAATGGTCGGTTTGTCTATACAAAGCTTTATAAATTTAAAATAAGGGTTACTAAATAGTTGGTGGCGTTAAATTCTTTTTGTCCACAAAGGTGAAGTATCTGGGGGTTATTTTTGACCCAAAGCTCACTTGGGGCAGAACATAATAGATAGAAGGCAACCAGGCCAGATTTGGGGGCGTAATAGAGCCAACCTGCCATCACCTACTGGCTCTATTAGGCCGTAGTAGAACCTACTCTACTTTTTTTTTGCTCCGTCACTCCTATAGGGTGCATATTGGCTTTCCACAAAGCATCCATTGCTTTGTTTCAGTTTCTTTAATCAGTTCGGTCTTTCAAGTTAAGTAGCTTCCTCCATATGATTTTTGCGTAGTGGTGAAGATCCTTACTAATTAGTGGTGATGTTTACTTTAGCATTGCAATTTTTTTCCAGTAGGTGGCGTGTTTTTCTGATAATTCGTCTGATGCTAGTCATAATCGCCAAAGGTATGCGGTAAGCTCAGGGTGGCTACTTTATTTTTTAGATGGAGTTGTCTGGAGGGAAGTTGAAGTCTCTGATGCTTGTCATAATCGCCAAAGGTATGCGGTAAGGTCAGGGTGGCTACTTTATTTTTTAGATGAAGTTGTCTGGAGGGAAGTTGAAGCCTCTTTATTAAACATTCGAAACCACAATTAAATTGTTCTTCGTCATGTCCTTTTTTGGGGCTCGAACCTGGGTCGTTTGTGTTGTTATGATTGTGCTCTAAACATACACCACGCCACTCTACTTTACAGCTCTCATATTTGATGAACGGTGTAAGTATCAGTGTCATTGTGGGCTAATAGACAGGGTGCGCAGGCTGTCTTGACCACCAGTGCACTCTGCTTCACTCCAATCAAAGCCTTATTTGCTTTACTTAACTGGCTCCCCACCGATCTTTTTTTAAAGCAAAGATTATTATTTAGGATTATGGTCACGCTTCGATCCAGGGGAGCCACAGACATACGCGGGTCGATTATTACGAGAGTCTTCTGGTCTAACAAACAGGATTTTCCTCATAATGCCCTTGAGGTCTGTACCGATGGCTCTAAGATGCTGGGCAGAGTGGGCTGTGGCATATATACAGAGAATTCTGACACTAGACCACTGTCTTATAGACAGGCAGACTACTGAAGGCGGAGGTCATGGCCATACTGAGGGCTGTGCAATGCTTGCTGAGTGGTGGGATTTTACCTAAAAAGCTTCTAATTTACTCGAACAGTCAGACTGCGATGAAGTCCCTAGCGGCCATCATCTCGACATCTAATGCCGTCGTCCCGAATGCCGCAGGTTTCTCATGGAAATCTCATATAGGTTTTAGGACAACGTCGATAATTGTGTTGCTGATGAACTGGCTAGGGCGGGTACTGAGCTCGATATTTTCGAGCGACAGCCTATCATTGGTATACTGATTGCCTCGGTAAGGCTGAATATTCTCCAGTCGGTGTATGGCAAGGCTCGATCTCGTTGGTGGCATTAGAGCACGTGCGCTATTGCCAGGCTCTGCTGGACCGATCTCGATAAAAAGAAAAATAAATGGTTTCATTCCCTAAGTTGCATGGTCATCCATCGGGTCATTGCCCTAGAGGGAGGCATGCCGATAGACTCGACAAACCCTTGCATCATTTTTACAGGAGTGGTGGTTTTGAAGAGGAGAAAGAGACTGTCTTTTACGACAACGAATTTTTTTTGCCTCCTATTTCTTGTCATCTTTAACTGAACTTTTCGAATTGAAGGTCACCGCAGCTTGAGATGTATTTTGGAGTAAATACGATATCCTATGAAGTCTGTTAGATCCCATGGTTGGCTTTTATGCTTGTGGTATCACAATGGAAGAAATTACTGGCCTAAGGTTTACTCTTTTCCTTTAGAGGGGTCCACCAAACTACCTAACCCAAGCTTGGTCCAAATTTAACCTCTAAGACTTTGAAGCCTATGTGTAGTAAAAGAAACAAGTTATTCCAAAAAAAACTAGATCAAATATGACTGATGTGTAACCATAGTATGCAAAAAACTCGGCTCGTGAGCAGAGTTTTCTTGGGTTCGTTCGTTTTATGAATCGTGTTCGCGAGCTTTTCAGATGAAGCTCATTTTCATCTTGGCGGGTATGTAAAGAAGCAAAATTGTCGCATCACTGAGACGAGTCACTGTTTGGTGCGGATTTTGGTCCAGAGGCATAATTGAGCCATTTTTCTTCGAAAATGAGCAAGGAGTGGCCGTTACAGTCAATGGCGATAGTTATCGGGCCATGTTGAACGAATTCTTGTTCACAAAAATTGAAGAGGAGGATATTAGCAACATTTGGTTTCAACAGGACGACGCTACGTGCCACACAGCCGAAGCTACACTTGATGTTTTGCGCCCTGTTTTTGAAGATCGTATTATCAACCGCAGAGCTGATGTCGTTTGGCCACCTCGGAGCTGCGGTTTGACCACGTTGGACTATTATTTGTGGGGTGCCGTTAAAGATAAGTGTTACGCTAACAAGCCAGAGACAATTGACGCTTTAAGCGATAATATTCGTTAAGCAATTAGTGAAATACAGCTGCACACAATCGATAATGTGCTTAAAAATGGGACCGATCGTGTAGGCTACTGCATGGCCAGCCCAGGCAGCCATTTGAATAAAATTATTTTCCATTATTAACCGGTAGGATTGTACTTTCAAAGAAAAAAAGAAATTTGAGAAAATATTTAGTAGTTTTTTTTATAGCATTTTCAAAAAAAAAAAATTATTTGGCGGACCCTTTACCAGTGCATTCGTATGTGTGTATGTATATATATTCCAGGTACAGCTATCAATAAGTATGGCACACATGCATGTTTTGTATTACACAAACATTTGCTAAAAAGAATTGCTCGTTTTCAACTCGATTTTTTATTTCATTTTTTTTAATTTTAATTTTTTTATTTTTAAATTTTTTTGTTTTTGATTCTTCTCACGAGTCGTATTTTAAATCCTCTTAAAACTCGGCTTTTAAAAAAGAATCATTTTTCACGAACGAATTCAATTCGTGCACTCATCCTACTCTGTGTGGTAAACCTTATTACTCCAGTGAATTATGGTGTAGGGTATCATACTTTCAAGCTTGAACATTGTAAACTTTCTTCCAAAATTGTTTAAAAAATTTTAATCTACCATATCGGGGGTACTGGTTTTTAAACCCACGTCTTTTTGTTTATTTTAAACCATAATTAGTTCTTAAAGTTAAAAAAACTATTTAGACATAAGAAAATGTCTAAAACTAAAGCCCAAAAATTTTACATTAACAAATCAACGGCGATAACACATTAACACTAATTTGTCCGATAAGTCGCAGATAACTAGACAATCAGCACATACATATACTAACAGATACTCATACGTACATACAAACTGAGTTAAACAAAATTTTTTAAATATTTTTATGAACCAAGAAAGGCCAACAAAACTACCAAAAACTAGATTAAAATTAAACTCAAACTCAACTCAAACAACAGCAACGTTATTATGCTTCGAATACAACGACTTTTTCGTTTTTTTTTTTGTTTTGCAAAACTCAAAAATTATCGAAAAAAAAATTACTACCGTAACAAAACTTTGATTTGATTATTTTCGTGCAACAATTATGTTTGAAAATTTTCATATAATTTATGGTCATTAAATTTAATTTGATAAATTAAGTTGAACAACAACAAAAATAAATAAAAAATAAGAAATAAACTTGTTAAAAATACCACAAAATTAGATTTAAATATTTTTTTTCTAAAAATGTTTTCTTTCCTATTTTGTATAGAGAAATAGAAAGAAAAAAAAAAAACAACAAAAAAGGCAAAAAAAAGTTGTAATATATTTATCTTTGAAATGCATCTAATATGTGGTGTTTGTTGGTTAATTCAGCAGCTGTGACCATAAAATAAATTCAAATTAAATGATAAAAAAAGAAAAGAAAACGAAATGCAAAGCAAACCAAAGCCGCCATATACTCGTATATACATACGATCTTGTAACTGCAGTTTTACAAAGTTTTAAAGCGTGCTTTTCTACTACTGCAACACAGGAAAGTCACAGAAACGCTTAACTAAATAAAAAAAAAAAGAAAAAAAAAATTGTGGAAAAAAGATATGAAAACTTTATAGAAAAAAATTAAATCAAATGGAAAAATAAATGCAATAAAATGTTTTAAAGAAATTATCAACACCAATTTATTTATTTTATTTTGAAATTATCTTGTTAAAAAAAGAATAATAACGGGAAAGCTATAGTCAGTTAAGGACGACTATATTGTATGTATAGGGGGGTCCGCCAAATATTTTTTTTTTTTAACAGGGCGCAAAACCTCGAGTGTAGCTTCGACTGTGTGGCACCTAACGCCATCCTGTTCAAACCAAATATTGCTAATATCCTCCTCTTTAATTTTTGTGAACAAAAATTCGTTCAACATGGCCCGATAACGATCGCCATTGGCTGTAACGGCCACTACATGCTCATTTTCGAAAAAAAATGGCCCAATTATGCCTCTGGACCAAAATCTGCACCAAACAGTGACTCGTATTAGGTGTATCGGCTTTTCAATGTATGCGTGCGGGTTTTCTGTGCCCCAAATGAGACAATTTTGCTTGTTTACATACCCGCAAAGATCAAAATGAGCTTCATCTGAAAAGATGATTTTTTAGGCAAAATCGGCATCTTCTGTAAGTCGATCGCAGGTCCAATTAGCGAAGCGAAAAAAGCGTACACACAACCATATTCGTTCAGCGGAAGGATAAAACTAATTATCTGTCAAATCAGACATGAGCTAAGGTTACCATTCACGAAATAAGCTCTAGTTGACAAAAAAAAAAAAAAACGTTAGATGGCGGACCCTTGACATATTAAATTGGGTCAGTGATATGTCATTAATATTGCTGCAAACTAACTATAAATTGTACCCTACACGTTAATAAGTAATTTAAACAATGTACTGTAAACAATAGAACATTTTTTTCTTTTTCCTTCAATAAAAACAAATGTTTTTGAGCAACCGTTTATCAAACCAAATAACAAAACAGAAAAACAAAATAAATTCCTCAAATCAGTACAAAAATCACACGCGTCATAATGGCTCCTGCGATAAAAGACGACAAAAAATTTGTCTTAAAATAACCAAACCGCACTTATTACCTGGTAGCTAAAGAGATGAAACATGAAGACAATTATTTGAAACAAAGACGACAACAACATGAAGTAATAAAAATAATAAAAATGCTGTTACAACAACATTTTCTATAACACAACTCATGGTAAAAAAAAAATAAATGAAAAATACGAAGAAAAAAAATTAATTTATAAATAAAACAATAATTGAAGTAATAATACTCTACGACGAGTACATACAGCATGTGCTGCATATAAAAAAAATTTTTTTTTGACAAAAACTGTAAAAGTTATTTTTGTTGTTGTTATGCTATAACTCATAAAAAAGCTGAGATACAAAACACTGATACTCTATAATATGTTACATTCAATTGTTTTTGTGTGTCTCAGAGCAGCGTGTTTGCCTGTCTGTCCTGTCTATCTTTAAGACGAGAAGTTATTGTTGCGCAAACATGGCACGTTGCAATTGTCAACGAGTGCAATAGCAATAACATTTAAAAGTAATTTTTTTTTGTTGCTTTTTGTTGCATTTATTTTTTTTCGGTTGTTGAATGTTTGTTTAACACGCCGTTTTTTTTTATAAGTGTATTCGTATAATGAATAAAACTCATTTTGTGGCAAATTTTTATGCGAATCAACAAAAATGCTTTTAAAATAGACTGGATTTTCAATTGATGATATGTCTGGTTGCTGCTGCTGGCTTTATTTCTGGCTATTTTGTGCCACGTTTATGCAGTAATTTGAAAGGCAATAGCTTATTATTGTCATACTTTCGATATGTTAATTATCTTGCAATTGTTGTGCATTTTTTATTAAGTGGACAATTTTAATTTATTTAACTCTTTAGTTTTTAAGAAGACTCTGACGTTGCTTGCTTTGGATGGGAGGGAAACGATTTCAATAATCAGAGAAATTTTATTTTTTGAATTTCGTTTTCGAATGCTTTAAATAAACGCTTACGAGCGATACATCTAAGGATATAAATATACTTTAGTTCTTATCTTTTTTAAAAAAAATAAAGGTTTATTTCAGAATAAGTATACCTGCTGTATTGTCCTTAGAAAAGTGTATTGAACTTAGAAATGTTCCCCTTCTATTGGGCAATTAATGAATTTCATACTAACAAAACTTCCTTCTTTTGAGGCGCGAAACGAAGCATATTAATTTTGAATACGGCTAGGAAATGGAAAAACGGGAAGCTTTCTTTTTAATAATATTTAGAATCAGATTTCTGATAGTGGAAAACTTACAGAAGAAATTAGTTACAGACACCAGCTAAAACCCTAGTTCAACACAGGAAAAAATTTGAGAATTAACAGTTTATAACCATCACTATCCATTCGTTTGATTTTATTTTGACTATTCTATTTTAAAAAGGTCACAGAAGCCTATGAATTCTTCTCTCTACGAGGATGGACCAGGGGGCAAATTACGCTATTCTCTATCGAATGAAATTCCTATAATTTTAAAACAGCTTACGTAGAAATATAGTGCGATATCAAATGCATTAATTTGCCACTTGTTGTTAATCAACGACTTTACGGTCTGGTTTTTCGGTCTACCAGCACGAATCAAGACCTACTTAAACCTACAACGATTTATCAGACTTTAGGCTTACCTTTGGTTGGGTAGTCTGGTACTTAAATTGCAAAAATAAAAATAAAATTTGACCAGACACTTAATACTGATTTCAGAAGTATATATAATTATAGTGATTCAGACCTAGGTAGGTAGGTAGAAGTAGCGGTCCCCAAAGAAGGAAACACCCGGTAATCATAATAAAGACGCTAAGTTTCCCAATGTCTGCCCCTGACAGACGAAATCTTTTCTATCTTCTCTTTATCCCTGCAACTTCTGTAGAAATCATTGGCCTAGTGACCCTGTCTTAGGCGTCTCGCATGAGCGCCCAGTAATGATTCCTTGTAGGTTGAGAAAACCTTTAGTTCGCCTATTATCGAGCTTTGACCAGATTTTCTGCGCTGTCTTGTCTTGCGCGTTTCCGATGCTACCAATGTGGCGTTGACGGGCTTGGAATTCTTCAATGGGATTCCTGTATGTTCAGTAGATGTGTCATGTCCTACCAGTTCATCAGCCCTACAGTTCCCAGGAATATCAATTTGACCCTGTACCCATATGATATGAATGTTATACTGCTCAGTCCATAACTGTTCTCAAGACCATTCTGAGAGTTCCCTTAGCTTTCACAGCCGCTTGGTCATCCAAAAGTATGCTAATGTCTCTTTTAAAGTTGCTATGTTCAGTGATCTGCCTGAAAGACGCTACAATTATCCGGTAGCCTTATCGAGTGAGCTATGTTTGTCGACTCTTAAAAGATACCTCCAACCACAGCTTCATTCAGTTTGCAGCCATTCGTAAAGATCAGACGATCAGACAGACTTTTATATCCGTTATATTTGGTTAAGATTAGCCGCAATGCTAAGTGATTCTCACCGTACATGGCTTCCGTAGATCAAAACAGATCTGATCACAGCCCCGGCAAAATAATCAAAAAAAAACTCGCATGGCTATTTAAGGGCCTTGTGCATGTTTTAAATATTTTGCATCCACAAACTGTTCCATGTTTGTTTCTTTTCTTGATGTTATCGTATTTTCAATAATATATCATAATGTTTTAAGCCTTGATGAAGGAGAGGAGCAACCTCTCTCTACATAGTTTTTGCCTGAACTCAGTGTCTGGAGACGACCTCTGAATTAAATTACGAAGGAAGATCGTAATAATAGCTTGCAGTTTCATATTAAGTTAGAATATCTATAAACATAGCAAAATTTTTATTCTGGTCGCACAGGAAAGGCCTTATGGACTTCTCTAATGTTGAGATGAGTATGACAAATACCTATCAAATGCCAGAAATCAAAGATATCCTAAATATTGTTACGTTTTCACCTTTTAACAACGATTATTAAATGAGTTTGTAGATTGCAGTTAAAATATAAATAAAATTGTGTTTGGTTTTTAATTAAAATCCGTTATTTAGCACAATTTTGTATTCGACTGTTTGTAACGATTTCACAAGCAGTGACAAATACTCCTTATTATTCTCTGTTTACGTACTTTGTGTAAAACAATAACAACTATTGCACAGATCTTTCTATCTATAGATCTTCCAACTCTATCGTCGTTACAACTTAGGATCGATCACTAAACTCTTTTTACACTGAGTTCAAACCAATAAACTCTACTAGCTGAGTTTACTTAAACTCTCTTCGCGCTGAGTTTACATCACATAAACTCTCTACCAATTGAGTTCACACCAAATAAACTGACTGTTATCCGCATCGAAAACTCTCGAACCTCTTGATATTTCAAATAGATTACATTTCTTTTCCTTTAGTTCTTATGCGGCAATCTTATCGTAAACATCTTGCTTGTTTCAGTGCTTATTGTGTTGTTGTTGTTTCTTGTTTGTTTCGTTGTCTGCTTGCTTTGTTGTTGTAGGTTATTTTTATTTGTAAACAAGCACGTAGTTATTTTTGTGGCTTTTGATTATTTTTAGCAATGTACCATACTACAGTGCTTCTGTAGGAGGATGTATGAATTTTAACTTAAAGTACATACATATGTATTGTATGTATATCAAATACTGTCTTATTATTTTTAGAAATTTTCTAGCAATTTATTACATAAGTTCTCAGATGGCTATTTTATTTAGGTCATAAGAAATATCCCAGTGCATCTATTTACTATACCAAATATCAATGGTGTAGACCACTATATTGTACAGCTTCAGTCTTGTCTGTCATTCTTTATTTATTTTGATATTAGCCCCCAGCTAATCTACGCTTTTGTCTTTGCTTTACAATCTATGTGCATAAATGCAGTCGCGCATGCGTCATTTCAATAATGATATAATGAGGATTAACGAGACTTGTCCAACTGTTTTTTTTTTTCTTTTTATTACAACATAAATCCGTACGCATTTTGCATAAATTTCTGATAAAAAATATTTTTTACTCATATTTTTTTTTATTTCTTCATACTTTTTTTCTTTATTTGCATAGAGCTACGCAATGCAATTGCAAAGTCCTTTTTAAATGCAAATTTATTTGCAAACATTTTAAATATTTATTTTATTTTTCTACCACAATGTAAACACACAAGTATTATATAAAACATTGAAAACAATTTTATTTATTTAAAACATAAATAAATAAATTAATAAAAAAAAAACTTAAAATGCCTTCAAGAAAAATGCAGAGCGAAATCCGTAATAATGCTTCAATACAGTGGTTGACGTTTTTACTTGACTTATCGTTGGGCATTGTGTGTGGGCTTTTAAACCAACATGTTGTTGGTTATTTACTGAAGTGCCATTTAATGTTCGTGCTGTTATTGTTGTTTTACTTAAGTTTTATTTGTATAATAATGCCGTTGTTGTTGTTGTTGTTGTTGTAAATGTTGCATGTGGTCTCTGTTGTCGTTGTAGTGCGTTAGTTTTGATTAGTTGCGACATTAAACGATTTGTTGAAAACTACTCAAGTTTCCCCCCATTTTTAAGCTGCCTGCGCCTTCCTCGGTAACGTTTTGTAATTGAGTCTTAAAAGTTGAATTGTGTAAGGCAAATACGTTACATGGGAGTAATTTTTCTTTTCAATTTTCTTGTGATTTTTCTCTTTTTCTTTTTTTTCATTGTTTAAGGATGGGAAAATGGTTGACAATAGTTGTGATGAAGTTTTTAGATCATTTTAAAATGGGAGTGCTATACCATACATCGTTTTCATAATTAATAAAACAAAAACGGGGGGAAATTAATTAACATATAACAAGGGGATTATTAATTAAAATAAAAATATATTTAAAAAAAAATAATGTGACAGAATTACTTGTAAATTAACAGATTCAAATCAAGGAGTAAAGTATAAAAATATTACATAAAATTGTATAAAAATTAATTTCAAAAACTTTTACAAAATTTTGTTTAAAATAATAAAATTTAACACTTCAAGTCATTAGGCTTCACTGTCCAGGTCTCTCCTGCTTTTTGAAATGAATTCGATTACTTACTGGCATAATTACTAGGTATTGCATGATAGCGTATGTCTGAACGTATATGTATTATCCATGTTATTACTACTGTAGGAGCTTTCAGGATGAGTATAAGGAGCAATCGGTACAACACCTTTTTTGTGACTGTCCCGCTCTACGGGAGCTTCGACGAAAGCGTCTTGGTACAAATTTTTCCATGATCTGGATTTTCTTAGAAATGTGTATACGACAACGACGAATCTGCTCAATTTTGTTGGGTGTACCGGTTGGTTATCGCAAAAACCAAGGGATTTTCACATTCAGGCTTAGTAAGAGTTTGACTCTATCTGTCTCCCGTCTCTGACTTTGGGTTCTCGATAAGTTTTTTTGATTTTTCTTAAAGTTTTCACAATGGAACTCCAAATGTTTTCTCTAGACGCAGACAACACATGTAACTTAACCTAACCTAACCTAAGCCTGACAATGGCATATGATAAATAAGAGTTTGACTCTATCTGTCTCACGTCTCTGACTTTCGGTTCTCGATAAGTTTTTTGATTTTTCTTAAAGTTATCACAATGGGCTCCAAATGTTCTCTCTAGCCGCAGACAACACATGTAACCTAACCTAATCTAACCTAACCGTAACAGTGGCAATCTATTCTAGGTAAAAGGAACTTGTATAAATAATACAAACTTTTGCTAAAAAGCTGAAAAGATGCCAAATTATCTTCATCATGGAATGGAGTATGCTTATATACGTTCTTGACGTCTATATACGTCCTATACTTTCAATATTATAAAACTATTAAAACAGAAAAAGGATTTTCGGCAGTACTCGCTGATTTTAATTTGAGAATCACTTATTCATTTGATCAGGTTAGATTGACAGAAGATCCAGCTTAACTGTCTCAAGTCTACACTTCAGCTACAATAGGCTTAATTAAACTTCTTTACACTTCAACAACGGCTGCAAATGATGCATAAGTGAACAAATTGTGTTAGGAACCTTTAAAATCTTGATGAAGTTATTGTCATTTCTGCCAGCTAATGTCATACAATTTCTTTGATATGTTTTGGACATGAGAACAGTATGACATCTTTTTTTTCTTCGTCACTCCTCTAGGAAGCCTATTGGCTTTCCACAAGGCGTACATTGCTTTACTTCAGTTTCATTAATTAAATCGATTGTTCAAGCTAAGTAGATGATTAATCCACTGTAGCTCTCTCCATATGGTTGTGTAGTGGTGAATATCCTTGCTAATTGGTGGTGATCTTTACTTTAGCATTGCAATTTTTTCACCTGATGTTTTTCATCATACCCAGAGGTACGGCTAATTATTTTTTAGATGGAGTTGTCTGGAGGTAAGTTGAAGCCTCTTTACTTTACACTCGAAACCACAATTAAATTATTTCGTCTTGTGCGTTGCTGAGGTTCGAACCTGGGACGCTTATGGTGTTATGCGTGCGCTCTAAGCACTTCACCAACCCACCCCTATGTAGTATGATATCTAGACTGGTCAAATATTGCTTCCAGTTGTTTTGAGTACCTGGACACTGTGGGATAAATGGTAATAAAACTGCGGATGTATTGGCTAGAAAAGGTTCCGTGACACCCTGTATCGGTTCGGAATCTTACTATGCAGCAACACTTACTACCATACTCAATCTTATCAAGGATTTGGAAATTACCAGAAGTTTGAAACACTTCGCTACTCTAGGGCGGCGATCAGTTCGCAATTTGAGGTTCTCTCATCACTTTGAGGTTCTCAAGTATGGCAGGTATGAACTACTCACGGAGTTTCCTACGGGACACTGTTGTCACAGATATGGATGTTTGTAGGCTGTGCTCACAAGCATCAGAGACAACGGAACCATTATTGTGTGAGTATAGGGTTTTTGATAGGTTTAGTTGGACATGTTTAGGTAGAAATTGGGTCCAATAGGTGACAAATCCACCATTATGGTTTCAGATCTGCTGGTGTCCATTAGGAAAGCAGCAGATATATTGAACAAACTGGGTCGCAGTGTCCCGCAATGATGTCTGGTCGGTATGATGATGATAATGGTGTTGATAATGTTGCTAGAAATCGCAGCAAGAACTTTAGTTAGGAACAATTGTATAATGCCCATGGTAATAATAATTTCCTTATAAAGATCATAACTTGTGACCAATCACGATTAAACGATTACGAGATCAGAAGCTTGAGGCTTTTGTTCGCTTAAAAAGAATTACGGAAAACAGCAGACTAAGTTGAATTAAATGCCAAGGTTTTCCTCACTGTTTTTATGTTTAAAATGGCATCTGGAATTGTTTAACCCATTCTAAGCAGCCGTACCAATTTAGGAATATGTAGTTTTTGACAAATTATAAAAATTTCTTGGGAATAGTTCAGTGTTTTTCGGAAAAAATAAAAAGTTAATTTAATTTTTGTTTAACTAGCTACAGATAATAAAGGGTCCGCAAAATAAATTTTTTTTTTTTTTGAAAATTTTATAAAAAAAAACTACTGAATATTTTCTCAAATTTCTTTTTTTATTTGAAAGTACAATCCTTCCGGTTAATAATGGAAAATAATTTCATTCAAATAGCTGCCTGGGCTGGCCATGCAGTAGCCTACACGATCGGTCCAATTTATAAGCACATTATCGATTGTGTGCAGCTGTATTTCACCAATGGCTTCACGAATATTGTATTGAGCTCTGCGGCTGATAATGCGATCTTCAAAAGCAGGGCGCAAAACATCGAGTGTAGCTTCGGCTGTGTGGCACGTAGCGCCGTCCTGTTGAAACCAAATGTTGCTAATATCCTCCTCTTCAATTTTTGTGAACACAAATTCGTTCAACATGGTCCAATAACGATTGCCATTGACTGTACTTGATTTGACACTCCTTGCTCATTTTCGAAGAAAAATGGCCCAATTATGCCTCTGGACGAAAATCCGCACCAAACAGTGACTCGTCTTGGGTGTATTGGCTTTTCAATGTATGCGTGCGGGTTTTCTGTGCCCCAAATGCAACAATTTTGCTTGTTTACATACCCGCCAAGATCAAAATGAACTTCATCTGAACACTTCGCACACATTCTGCAACATTACCATGATTTTCAGAGTAATGCCGCAATATTTCCCAGCATTGTTCAAGTGTATACACAACCATATTCGTTCAGCGGAAGGATAAAACTAATTATCTGTCAAATCAGACATGAGCTAAGTGTTACCATTCACGAAATAAGCACTAGTTGACAAAAAAAAAAAAAAACGTTAGATGGCGGACCCGATATAAAAAGCTAAGAACTAACTGCAGCTTCAATTGTGAGTTTTCTTTTATCAATCCAATAAAAGTTTTTTTTTCTAAGAACAACTGCGTACAACTTATTACTTAAGATAAACTAATATTTGCTAAAAACTAACAAGAAACACCCATAGTTTCTTTGATTTTAATTTTCTTATTAAATTATCCATTATGTTCCTTATCTCGAATTTAAAAATCTGTTTTGAGGCAAACTTGTAAATACACTTGTAATTATTAATTTTTTTTATTTTTATTTTTATTTTTTATTATTTCTTTTCAAAAACCCATTGCAATCAACCTTGTTCTCTAGCTTACATCTATTCAAGGTCTTGTTTATCTATTTCTGTTTTTTTTTATTATTCTTATATAGAGACTTGGTTGCAATTGATAATTTTGTAGAGCAAAAAACAGAAAAAAAAATTAAAAACAGAAAAAATTATCTGAGATTTGAAATAAAAAAAAAAAAATTAATTAAATTATTAAGACTTAATGAAAGACTTGTCTTTGTATGATGTTTAAAACTAAGTACCCCTCTAAAAATAAAAAAATAAACAATTTAATAGTTACACATGCAGAACAAAACGAAACAAGTTCAAATCTAAATTCAAATTCAAATTTCTAATCTAATAAACAACACGAACATAGACTAGAGTATGACATGAGGTTGGCTGGCTGGCTGACTGACTGATCTGTCTGTAGCTATCGTTTTAGATGACTAAAAGTCAATTAAATAGACAGATATGTAGATATAGATGGTAGTGCACGCAAGCAGAGTTCTTAAATAATGCAGTCCATTAAATTTGTTTTTCCAGCAATTTCGACTTACCGATTACGGGTCTCATCAGAATTTTCCATGTTGTGAAGAAAGAAAAAAACAATAAATTTGGGTAAATTAGCACAATCACCTTTGGGCTCCATATTTTTTCCAGCGATATTCAATAGCTCTGATTACACTGTGCAACAAATGGACAAAAAAACACTTTATTTTTTGATGCGCTATGGTCGCCTAACATCAAAAATCACCAACATTTCAGATTCTATGGATAAGTTTTTTTTTTTTTTTTCTAAAATTTGAGATTTTTGAAGAGACTGCTTCATACATATTATGTTAACTTCAGATTTCACATTATATTATAAGAAATAAGAAATAAGAATATGCTTTAGGCTGCCTAAAAAACTTGTAAAGTTTACGGCAACGATGCTGTAGCTCGATAAAACAGCGGCGAAATGGTTTGCTCGTTTTTCGTTCTGAAAATATTGTCGACCAATCTCTAAAAACATCGATGAAATCATGGAGAAAATTTAAAAAGATCGGTATATATGCTGCATAAACATTAGAGAACTAGGTATACGATTAACAACCACTTGAAGAAACCTGGCTACACTCGATGTTAAGTGGCACATAAATAATAATGCAAAATTTAATTGTCAATTTGCAATTCACTGCTAAATCGAAACGATATCGAATCGCTATTACGTACGACAATAAATTTCATGGATGAAGTAAGGTGAAGCTTGGCAAACGGTTGCAAAGTCAGTGTTGACACCAAGAAATGTATGGTGGTATGATGGGAAGGGAATTGTTCATTATAAGATTCTACAATCTGGTCGAACGATTAATTTTGATCTCTAGAAAGCAATTCAATGCAAATGACCAGAATTGATCAACAGAAAATGATAACATCAGATGACTTTGTTGGGAAGGGTTGAGTCTGGACCTTGCACTTCAGATAATGATTTGTTTCGACTTCCGCAGAGCTCTGTAAATGGTATAAATTTTAACTCCGTAGAGACCTGCAAAACGCAATTGGTTTAGTTTTTTTTTTTTACTTATAAAACCAAGAATTTCTTCTGGAATACCGAAAAATGGCAAAAAGTTCGTTTCAAATATTAGAAAAAGGGTTTTCATTTTTGGTAAAATTTGTAAACGAACTTTTTCAAAGACCCAATAGAATCATTACTCATATTATCATATCGTCCTATTGTGCCCTTTCCGGTTTGTTATAGTTTGTTCCGCAGATCTGCTACCTTCCTAATAATGTACACCAGCTGATGTGAAACTATAATGGTGGATATATCACCCATTTGCACCTAAACCTATCGAGGACCCCACGTTGGCATTGTGCTTCCCAGATAGCAGAAGCTATCTTACACATCAATTGGTTGGCCCTGTAGCTTGATGTTTTCTGTACTATTGTTGTTTATTATCATGGCTTTGGGTTTATTGATCTTAGTCTTTCCAGGTCTTCTAATTTTGACTGCATGTTGGAGATCATGTATGCATACTCCAGGACCTCCAAAGAGAATCTCTTCTCTGTGATTAGACATTGCTCATGACCTCATATAGTACGATGGTAAATAGGAGAGATGAAAGATGTTTTTTTTCTTTCCATCCTATCTCGCGCCATATATTCGGCAGCAACTGGTGTGTGCCTTTAGCCAAAGTTGGTTAAGGGGCTCGCCGTAGAAAATGCTTTTGAAAATTAGTTTGTTTTTTCTTATGATTCTAATATCTAACATTTCATTTATTTAAACTTCTGTCATTTTTTTTTTTCTGTCACTTGGGAGCGACAATTTTTTGTTTTCATTTCTTTTTGACATCAGCATGCATATTTCATTCATTTCAAGTTTTATATGTATGTGACAGTTTTATATTATTTTTCTTTTCTATTTATATGAATAATTATGAATTTGCATATGAAAGTACAAGATAATTTAATTAAATAAAATTTGCATGTTTTTTTTAAAGACTTAATAATGCAATTAAAATAAAAATATAATAAAAATATGCATTTTTAGCTTTTACAAGAAATAAAGGAAAACATAAAAACAAACACAAAAATACTACATCTGTTATATGTCACATCTCTTACTAATTACTGTGGGAATATGTGTAATGAAAACATTGCATTTTATGATAATGAAATGGTGAATGTAACAGCCGGAAATAGTTTGAATTGAACAAAGTTTTTAATTTACCATAGATTTTTGGTAATACGAGTATAACCAGTAGCAGTGATTTCATATGCAGCAAAAGAAAAAAAGAAACAAAAAACATTGGTTAAGAAATATATGTTAATAAAAATGTTTTTTATTGTTTTTGATTATGCGATCATGTTAGATTTTGTGGCAAATTTCCTTATAAGAAAAAAACCGAAAACCCCAGATATAGTCTCCTAATAAAATTTTAACATTTTTTTCAAATTATGCCAAAATTTTAACAAAAACACAACGAAAAAAAAGCTAAAGATAAAATTTGAAACAAAATCGTGTTAAGCTTTTGGCCAACTAATGATTCTTTTTTTTGTTTTTTTCTTTTACAAATCTGTGGTTAAGAGCGCTTGTGGTACAAGTCTTGTGTGGTGCTGTCAAGGCAACACCTACAAAACAGTTTTTCTTTTTAGCTCCTCCAATCATGTTGCATCTTGTAAAATCTAAATTGTTACAAAGTATTTTGTTACCTTAAATGCACTATATGTACATAGATATGTATGTTTGTTAGTGTATATTTGCTTAGGGGGCATTTTTAAAGGCGCATAAGGAAAAAGTTTTGCCACCAAATGTATCATGTTAAGGGGAGCACATGATAGATGAGATTTACGAAAAAAGAAAGAAAAACAGAAAGAGAGAAAAATTAAAACATTTACAAAATCACCACGAAAATATCAATTTTTATTGTTGCAATAAATATGTATATGCCACACTGTTGCATTATATGTAGTTGTTGTTGTAATTATTATAACGGTGCTTTAGTAATAGCGCTGGGTTACTACAACGTGTCTTTTTGATTTTCACATTGAATATTGAAGCCTTAAGCTATACTTAACACATGGGCTCAAAAGTCCCTGGCCTAAATAAAAAACACTTTTTTTTCTACCAAATTAGCTTTATTCATCAAGAGCTATGCTATCATTCCAGTGCCACTCTAACATTCCAGTGCCACTTTTGTAGAACGATTTATATTTTGCCTCAAAATGGACCTCAGTTTCAGGGATAACCAGCGAGGCCAAATGTGCACATTTATTTGTATTTTGCAGTTATTTCTTTAAAAAATTCGTTTTTTTTTTTTTTTTTTTTTTTTTGCTGCCTCGGCTGGCCATGCAGTAGCCTACACGATCGATCCAATTTTTAAGCACATTATCGATTGTGTGCACCTGTATTTCACCAATGGCTTCACGAATATTGTCCTTTAAAGGGTCAATTGTCTCTGGCTTTTTAGAGTAACACTTATCTTTGACGGCACCCCACAAATAATAGTCCAACGGTGTCAAATCTCTGCTTCGAGGTGGCCAAACGTCATCAGCTCTGCGGTTGATAATGCGATCTTCAAAAACAGGGCGCATAACATCGAGTGTAGCTTCGGCTGTGTGGCACGTAGCGCCGTCCTGTTGAAACCAAATGTTGTTAGTATCCTCCTCTTCAATTTCTGTGAACAAAAATTCGTTCAACATGGCCCGATAACGATCACCATTGACTGTAATCCGCAGCAAACAGTGACTCGTTTTGGTTGTATCGGCTTTTCAATGTATGCGTGCGGGTTTTCTGTGCCCCAAATGCAACAATTTTGCTTGTTTACATACCCGCCAAGATCAAAATGAGCTTCATCTGAACACATCGCACACATTCTGCAACATTACAATAAATATTTCCCAGCATTGTTCAAGCGTATACACAACCATATTCGTTCAGCGGAAGGATAAAACTAGTTATCTGTCAAATCAGACATGAAAAAAAAAAACGTTAGATGGCGGACCCGATATATAATATCTAAAATATAATCTAAAGTAAGAATTTTACTCCATTTACTGAATACTACTATGGTGAGGTTTATTCGATTTTTAAGGTGACAATGTAATTATCCCTTTTTTTGGCCACTGATCACAAAGATGTCGAGAATCCACACAGTGTGTGATACTCACTTTTAAGTTTTTCTGCGCAGTCGTTTCAGATACATATATTCGTTTTGGCAAAAAAAATAGTGAGATCACATTACATACGACGTAAATATGTACGTATGAGTGATATATCTTCTTCACTAATACAAAATTAAACATTGCGGAAATTCGGTTTTTTATTTTGTCAATAAACAAAACATTTTTTATGTTACGCGAATATACATATGTTGTGCAACCTCCTCCATTTTGAAATAACGGTATATCTTAAAAACAAAAGCTAACCTTCAAAAGCGGTTAGCGCTACTGGATTTAGCGCACTTGAAACCTGTTTACCCGCTGGGTGCCAAGCTTGTCGAAAAAACTAGCGTAAAATTCAAGCACAAATTTAATTTGTTGTGTTATGCTGGAATTAAAAATACACTATGATATAAATTACGCGGTATGTTTTGTAAACCGAAATCGAGTGGAATTGAAATAAATAAAACTCCAAATTGCCATAATTTTCAAATCAAACAAGATTTTGATATTTTGTTTCTTATTGGTTCACTTAATTACATTTCATATAACTTCTTTGATTATCAGAAGTTTAAAATAATTAGCGTATATGTACATATATTTTTTCACTTTTGCAATTTTTTCACTTGAAAATCAGATGTTTTCATCTAAGTTTTCAGTCTTCCTAAAAGAAATTGCGAAGTTTCTTACCGGCAAGCATTTTTTGAGGTATGCGAACAACCAGTAGTCGCTGGAAGCCAAATCTGGCGATAACGGTGAATGTGAGAGCAATTCGAAGTTCATTTCATGTAGTTTTATCATTGTTTCAGAATTATCAACACGTTCTTGTTTTTAGTCAACAATGAGTGAAGGCGGCACCCACTTTAAACAGAGCTTTCTCATAGTCAAATGCTCATGCAATATAAAGACAACATGTTCTTTTGGTATTATTACGAAAATGGAAATGCTGAAGAGAAAATACACCACATAAGGGATTTATCGTGAGATTTTAGCTATAAACTTTATTGGTTTGTGTCAAGTCTCTATAATTCCCATAATTGTCTTTACTATTAAGAGTGCTACCATCTGTATGTCTAACGTTGTTGCCAGTTCGATTTGACACCATTTGAATTAACGTAGCTGAATAGAAGGTTTTAGTATTTACTAGAACATTCGAAACTAATAATGAAATGCTATAAAAAATGGCGCGTTGCGTTTGGTGACAGTAGTTATCGTTTGGCTGTCATAAAGTAAAGTGTGTTTAGGCGTAAATAAAAATTGTTGTATAAACGAATCTTAAGTGAGAAAATAAAAACTGTAAAACAACAACAAAGTGGTGTTTAATTTTATTTTAAAGCAACTAAAAAGAAATCAAACATTTTAAAAAGGTTAAAACGTAACAATATCTTTACGATGTCAGCTAATTCAAACAGTTTCACTTTTCGATCATTCAAAACGATTTTCAAGCCATTGTTTCGCTTGAACGATGTTTTTTCCCCATCAAGAAGTGGTGTAGAGTTCAAACACGAAATTGTTTTTGATCTATTGTTCTGAAAATAACAAAAGTAAGGTCATTTTTAGCACAATAACTTACAAACTAATTAATAGAATATCATTCAATTTTAACAGTTGTCTTTGAGTGCTAGCACTTACTGAAACAGAGGTTAATGCAATAAAACTAGCGCTATCTGTGTGTTAGGCCCGAGACTTTTCAACTGATGTGTTACTTTGCTCTGTTTATTCACTGTTTCAAGCACTATGAACATGTCTCTTTAAAACATTTAACCACATTTACCGTTATACATTTAGTTAGACAGACAGTCAGTCATAACGTCAGTTAGTGTGTCAGTCAGTCAGTTAGCAAAATAACCAGCCCAGGCATTAAGCCATTCAGGCATTTAAGCATTCATCCATCTATCCACAACCATCCATCCATTCATCCAGCTATACCAGTCGTATTCAATTGAATTGAATCGTATTGAGCCAAGTCAAGTCAATTCAATTCATTTCATTTAACCAATAAACGTTATTTCTTTTAACAATTTCATTTCATTTTCGTTTTTAATTTGTATTCCACAGTAAGCAAGTGAGTGACTTGTCTTGTATGTTTTTCACTTCAGTTACAGATTTTGTTTTTTTAATTTAATTTTATATATTTTTTTTATTGTATATTTTGCTTCATTTATTTTTTTGGCCCATTTCTGGCTATTGCGCTTGCCTGTCTGCCTGAAAACAAAACCACCGAGTATCATTAAATTGAACACAATATAATTTGAAGTAATTTTTCAATAAAAATGCAATTTTATATTTCGAATTGATATTATAAATTTTGAAAAATAAAAATTTGTTGTTGAATAAAATATTATAATTTATTAAAGTGTTACTTTTTTGCATAATCTTTTTTGCATAAATGTAAGTATTAAAGCAGCAAAATGGCAAAATAAGAAAAATGCAATTCAATTATAATATATTTTATCACCGCTATTCCCATTATAATAATTATGGCATTTAAAGACTCTCGTTATAATTCTTTTGAAATAGGATAACCAACAAATATCTCGTATTTGGAGTGCCTGCCTTGAGCCAATTATACTCCCGCTTGACCACGACATTTAATAATAACATCAACTTCGAATGTTTGGCAAATATTTCTCTGATAAAATATTCGAAAACGTCTATTGAAAGTGTAACGTCGCTTAGTTTGTGGCAGCAAATCTTTCGATCTCGTAGGCTTGCCCATGATATCAACAGCAAACCTTTAGCAATATCTAAGGCGAATAACTTTGCTCTGATCTCTTCTGTTATAGCCAGATAATTTGTTCACTTTTTTCTTTAAAGAAACAAGAAAACAAATAAAATTAAAAAAAAAAAACAAAACAAAAATCAGCATATGTTCGCTACGCGTGTCGCTGTTTCAGTGACGAATCGTCACTGATGACTAAAAGCAAGAGCATAAGAATACATGTGAATTGAAAAAGAAGGCAAATAAAAAGAATAGCAATGTTATATGCTCTGTTAAGCATTTTTGTTTTAAAAATTCTTCGCTAATAACGAACAATTCCTTATTGCGAGTCTCAGGTCCAGTAGCTACTAGACCTTGGTCTAAAAACGTTGTAGCTCTCAAAGCTTTCTTTTTGCAGATTGCCCTTCAATATCCTTATGGACGTAATGTACGTTCCTGCTTCTATCACTACTGTTTTTTACTTGACTAAACACAACATTTGAAGACTTATTGTCATATGTTAAAATACAAGAAGAAAGGATATATAGATTGCATTAAATGAACTCTTTTCTCTAACTACCAATCCAGATTTATTAAACCAAATACGTGATATTCTGATCGATAACCGTTTGTCACTTTTGAAATAGAGCTTTTTTCCACCAGTGCAGATATTCTGGGTTTTCGGAGCGAAAAACTTTGTAGGCATCTATGGATTTTAAATTTGCATTATTTAAAATCCGTGGTGCAGTAGTTATAGCCAACGCATACAATACAAGCTGCTCAGTTTCGAATACCTAGCAGACGAAATGACGAAAATATTTTATTGTGGTTTCAAGTGTTTAATAAAGAGCCTCCTCCTTCCAGACAAATCCATCTAAAATCAGGTCACTTACTTGCC
This sequence comes from Wohlfahrtia magnifica, assembly GCA_023159175.1. Taxonomy (NCBI): domain Eukaryota; kingdom Metazoa; phylum Arthropoda; class Insecta; order Diptera; family Sarcophagidae; genus Wohlfahrtia; species Wohlfahrtia magnifica. The sequence goes on from JAKWBJ010000483.1 coordinate 5,773,290, forward strand.
AACTTACCTCTGGCGATGATAACAATCCTCAGACGAGTGATCAGGAGAAAACGCCAACTACTGGGAAAAAATTATATTACTAAGTAAGGATCACCACCAGCACTTAGCTAGGGTCTTCACCACTAACAATCATATGGAGGGGAGCTACAGTAGATTAGTCATCTGTTTAGCTTGAAAATTTATTTGATTAATGAAACTAAAACAAAGCAATGGATGCTTTGTGGAAAGCCAATTTGCTCTTTAGAGTAGTGATGGAGAAAAAAAAGACAATTTTACAAAGATTGAAACAATTGATTATATGGTGGATGCATCAAAACTCTCCAGCCAAGCTGTTTAAGTTTCTGCGGAGTCATCAAAAATGAGTGTGGCCTGGCGTTGTCATAATGAAAATCAAATTCTTTTCTTTTGATCAATTCTGGCCGTTTTAATTAAATTGCTTGCTTCAAATTTCGTTAATTGTTGACGTTAGAGATCAAAATCAGCTCATAATGAACAATATTCTTCCAATTCCGACAGACACGCAGCACTAACTTTTTTGATGTTAGTACTGGCTTTGCCACAATCTGCGAAGCTTTACTTTGCTTCGTCCCACCCGTAATCATTCGCTTCAAAAATGGTTCGATTTCACTTCGTTTTAGCAATGAATCACAATTGGAAATTCGATCCATTAAGGTTATCAAAATCAATCCTTTGACCAGGTTGAAGGTGCTCATAATGAACAATTACCTGTCAATACTACCAGACACACTGCAACATTACCCTTCTTGGTGCCAATCTTTGCTTTGCCTTTAAATTTGTTCCATTATATTTTTCACTGTTAATTTATGTGGTACTCAAGCATGGAGGTTTTTTGTGTGTCCAGCTTTCTACACTAGCAGTGTCCTTACTATAGGGTGGGCCAATTAAAAGTTTACTTTTAAAAATGCATTAACACAAAAACGGTTAGATATTAAATATTATTTCATTCATATGGCTGCCGCGGCTGGCCTCACAGTACCCCATTCGATCGAACTAATTTTCGAAACTTCAAATGCTCAATTGTCTCTGTTTTGTCGGCATAACACTTGTCTTTAACGGCGCCCCACAGAAAATAGTCCAACGGTGTCAAATCGCAGCTTCTTGGCGGCCAACTGACATAATCATTTCGGCTAATTAAACGGCCATCAAACGTTTGACACAATAAATCGATTGTTGCATGAGATGTGTGTCAAGTTGCACCATCCTGTTGAAACCAAACATCGTTCACATTAATACTATGAAGAGCGGGCACAAAAAAATCGGTTATCATGGTGTCAGAGGTATCTCCATTGACCGTAATAGTTGTGATGTCCTCATTTTCAAGGAAATATGGGATTTGAAACATGAAGCCTCCGCTCTACAAGTCGCACCAAACAGTCACTCGTAATGGGTGATTTGGTTTCTGTAAGACCACGTTTGGGTTTTTTGGGCCCCAAATACGGCAATTTTTCTTATTAACGAACCCACCAAGATGGAAATTAGCTGCAGCCGAAAAGGTGATTTTGGCAATTCTTGACCAAATGTCTTTGTTTTGGAAGTAAATTTCCAATAAATCCCAACGTCGCTCAATCGTAAATTGAATCGTTTCGTTCAGTGAAGATAATATACTGAATCTTGTGACGGATTAGATTAATTTAAACCGTTAGATAGCCCACCCGATGCTTATGTGCCGGTCTTTCTTATTTTTTTCCATGATTTCATCAACTTTTTTTAAGGGTTGGTCGATGAGATTGATGTCATACAAATTTTATTCAAAGTTTCTTAGAATAGAACCTCAGTTATATCATTTGCTCTCAAATAACATACGAGGATAGGGTATTATTGTATGGCTGAACTTTAGCTGTTTTAACTTTCTTACTTATTTTTTCTGTTACAATTGACTGGAATTTAAATTACAAATGGCAATAATATGCGTTATATGTATTCATATATGATATATGACCAACATAATAATAATTGTTAACATCTGTGTTTTAAAATTCAATTCATAAAAAAAAATTATTAATAATATAGCCATTCATCAAAATAAATATGTAAAAAACAAAACAAAAAATCATAATAAATTCAACGAAATAACCAAAATAATTCATAAAAAAATACAAGTAAATTTATAACACGTTTAACACGCAATGCGTTTTGTTATTTTTTCCACTGTTCTTTGTCATTCAATCAATAAACCATTTATTCGACCAACACACGAGAAAAATATGAATTGCAAAAAATACAAAAAAAAAAGAGAAGAAAAAAAAAATAAAATTCATTCAACAAACTTTTGTTAATTTCATTCATTAATAACCCAGTCCATACAATCAATTCAGTAGAGCGTGTGTGTGGCTTGCTTGAGCAGCTAAAACAAGACAGACTTACAAAAAATATTAATGATTTTTTGATTCGTAAAAAGGAACAAAAAATCAACGAAATAAAACTAACATGGTGCGTAACAAAATCTTAAGGAGGGTAGCGGGGAGACCACCAACTGACTACAAAAATGTTTGGCTACAGCCATAGTTTTAGTTGGATTTACTATATAAACTTGTCTAAAGCTACTCAGCTAGAGGAGTTACAGCATGTGCGAGAATTTCAAATCAAATCAAAAATCCATACAAAAATATTTCAGAAACAATTTACAAATTCGTTAAAGAAAATATGTGCAACTGCATGTGCGCAAGTGTGTGTTTAATGTGTTTTGGTATTGACACACTAAACCTGATAACTGTTGAAATTTTTCTTGTCGATTCTTTTTTCGAAATGATTGACTAGTCGAACTGACTGGTGTAGTTGCTGGTTGTCTAACTGACTGACCGCATGACTTAGTGATTGACTTAACGATTGTAAAGAAAACATTTTATCCGTGGACTTCTTATTTCGAGCCTTTAAGGCATAATAAACATTTTTTTCATGCAGTCTCTTACAACACCGAAGAATATTGGCGGTTGAGTTTATAAATGGGGGTTCTATGGTTTAACCGTTTGCATATTTGCATTTTGTTTTCTGATATTATGTCGCTGAGATTTCTAAGCCATTGCAGCAACTACTACGGCAGTCAAAAAACGAATGATTTGCTGGCAAATTAATCAAATTGCAATTGCAGAAAAATAATTGAATACAAAATATTTCCATAGAATATGAAACATAAATTATGTGGAATTACATACACTCTTAAGTAATATTTCTTAAAGTTATAAAAGACGTCAAATTTTTTTGGTTGGTGTTTTATTTTTTTTTCTCGTTCAGTCTTCTAGCTTGTTTCAGTTTCATTAATCAAGTTGATTTTACAGTGGTGAAGATCCTTGCTAAATGGTGGTGCTGATCTTTACTTAGCATTGTAATTATTTTTTCCCCAGTAGGTGACATTTTTTCCTGATCATTCGTCTGATCAGCTCGAAGATAAGAGGAGGTTATTATATATTTTTTAGATGAAGTTGTCTGAAGAGAAGAGAAAGTCTCTTTATTAAACACTCGAAACCACAACTAACCATTTCGCCACTGCATTATGCAGCTACGTCAAGATGATCATATTATTTAACGAATTATAGTCAGTAAACAAATCCATAAATCAATCAAAGTTCTAAGATGAACAATGAGTTAAAGATTATAATGTAGCGATTAACCGAACTTTAGTTGCATTGCCAGTTGTTAAAAATCTATCTGGGAATTGAAACTCCATATAGGTTAGCACATTTATGCTATATAGAGACCGCTATTATATCCATAACTACCCTCCGACAGTCTGATCAGTTATCTAACCAGTTCGCCCCATCTATGAACTTGCTAATCAGCCCTACAGGAATTTCCCGTAGAGCCCCAATACTAACTATATGCGCGCCGAATATCCTGAATGTAAGTCTCATCAACGCCGAGCATTTCAGAATAAGATGTTTTATGGTCTCCTCATTTTCCTTCAAACTGCACCTACATAGGACAAAGTGCCTATAGCCCAACCTAAAGGCGTGTCTCCCCACTTGACAATGAAACGTAAATGCCCCTATTACCGCAGATCAGCAAGTTAAGCAGCTGCCTAAAACTCTTCTTGTCCACTCTTGACTAATTTGAAGCCCGCCTGTACCTCTTATCAAAGATGTTATCGGCCCCTTATACGCAGACGGTAGCTAGAGATTGGTATACCAAACCTCCCCACAGTGCCCTGTCTAGCCAGCTCTCATCCGCTGCACAATTGCCAGCAATATCACTGTGATATCAAAACACTCAGTCATCATTCCTAGTGATGAGTGACAATTCTTTACCGTCCGTAAACATAGTCCCTAAAGATTTAATAGCGCTTAAACTGTGCTAATAAATGCAGACTTTCGGCACTATTGTGATACTGTCTTTTAATAAGTCAGCAACCTCACAAATGGCTGCCACGACTGCTTAAAACATACTGCAGTGATCTGTCAACCTATAGAACCTCTTGATATTGAGATAAGAAGAATGGACGCCGCAACCTACTCCACCACCCGTGAAGGAAGGGATACCTTCTGTGTCCTTTTCCAACTACTTCTTCCAAGTATTTCTATTCGGAATAGATTGGTCACTGGTGATAGGGATACAGTAGTCCGTTCTCACGGAAGACAAGCCAATCCGGTGCAGCAGCTCAACGGAGCACTACGATAATCTGAAACCACATTCCCTGATAGCTGCCATATAAGCAACAACAAGTTTTTAGTCATTATCTTTAAAAAACCGATACAATTCTCGATTTTGGCCTTATGCTTGATGGAAAACTAACTTTTAATCTGACTAACTCAACCGACGATATATTACATTCCCCTGAGACTGCAGTATATCCGTTCCAATTGCTATTGTATGAATAATAAAAAAAAAGCCAAAGTTATCAAACATTTAGAAAAAATCTCAGTTTCTGGGTGCCACATGAAATAATAGTGAAAACTTTAATGGACTGAATTTGCATTTGCGATTCATTGCTAAAACGAAACGAAATCGAAGCATTTCTAAAACGAATGATTGTGGGCGATGAATAAAAATGTGCGAAAAAGATCAGGGATGAAGCAAAGTGAAACTTCGCAGGCGGTGGCAAAGCCAGGACAGACACCAAGAAAGGTAATGCTGTGTGTCTGGTAGGATTGGGAATTCTTCATTACGAGCTTTTCCAACCTTGACAAATGATTGATTCTGATCTCAATTGCCAACAGTTAATGAAATTGAAGCAAGCAATTCAATTAAAATAGCAGGTTAAGTGTTCCATCATGACAACGCTCGACCACACACATCTTTGACCACCCGGCAGAAATTGGGAGAGCTTGAGTTGGAAGGTTTAATACATCTGCCATATAGGCTGGAACTTTCGCCTTCGGATTTCTATAGAACTCTCTTAATGGTGTACATTTAAATTCCGTAGAGGCTTGCAAAACGTGATTGGAGAAGTTTTCCGCTCAGAAAACCTAAAAATTCTGCGTTGATGGAATAATATATTTATCACAAAAACGACAAAAGTTTATCGATTAAAACCGCACATATTTGATTAATAAAGCTCGTTTCAAATATAATAAAAAGGTTTTTCATTTTTGATCAAAAATTGTAACCGAACTTTTTCTAATAGCCAATATTTTGCTAATCTCTAATCTCCTACAACATATTACGAATTACAGTTCTTTTGAGCAAATCGGGAAAAAATCAGTAAGTTTTAAAACATGCCTTTCGTACTACCTGATACTCAAGTCGCCATTCGAGCACTTGACTCAAAACTAGTTTGGGATAATAGGGTCAGCTTATGCTGGGTACCGGCTCATGTAGGAATTCCGGAGAATGAAAGAGCCGATGAATTGGGCCAAAATGGAAGCTTCCACTGCGGGTACTCTTCTCTAGCCGTACGGGTCTGAAACAATCAGAACTTTTGCTGGATAACTACAACAGGGGGAGATTTGAATCCTGCATAGGAATGTCCAGAGATAACCTGAAGATACTAACCACGCTTTTGATCGGTTATTGCAGGCTAAATGAACATCTGAGTAAAATAGGAATAGCCTCAAGACCAACGTGCAGATTCTGTGATGAGGAGATCGAATCACTAAAGCACATACTGGGTACATGTGAGGCACGCTAGGAGGAAATATGCTATCTAGATGTCTATCAAATGCTAGGTAGGGAATTATCGCCAGAATTTCGTCTGATCGATGAGGTGAAGGGAGTTATTATACGGAAACCCTATATAAATGGTAGGCTGTACACTAGATCTTAGATCGAGGTGTTACAGTACTTTTAATTATTATATATCGTATTTTAACTCGCTCTGTTAAGACTTCTCGTAATTAATCCAGTTACTAGGGCCCGATCTCTATAAAATGAGTGCTAGTTCACCCGCCCATGTTGTCCTGTTTTTCCACCACAAAGATAACAGCCAAAAAAAATTGAAATTTCGAAAAAAATTAAAAAAATCGTATTTTAATTCGCTCTGTTGAGACTTCTGGCAATTCATCCAGTTGCTAAGATCCAATTCCTATAAAATTAGTCCTAGTTCATCAGCACATGTTGTCCTGTTTTTCCGCAACAAGGATATGTGCAAAAATAATTTTTTTTAATTCGAAAAAAAACTACAAGAAATTAGTTTAACTCACTCTGTTAATGACTCTGTTGGTTATTTTATTTACTAAGACCTTGTTCCAGTAGAATGAGACTAAAGTCGTCCACCCATATTGTCCTGGTTCCGGTCTATATTGATTGTTAGCTTGGCATAGTGTAGATTTTGAGGAACTAAATCATTTTCTTATTCATAAATCATTATTTATTGCTTAACAGAGCTATGCTAAGTTACCAACAGAGCTCTGTTAAACTATTTGGTTTGTGTCAAGCATTGTAAATTTAAAATTTATAGATTTTATCCAATAATTTTTGTAAGTGTTTAAAGAAGGATTTTAGAAACAATCTTATGATTTGAATACCGTTAGCAGCAAATAACATTTTGAAATATTGTTGACGTTACTGTTGCTGTCTTCTCGAATCTGATACCACAAGATTGGTGTTGCTCACTCGTATAAACATAGTTAGTGTTGTTGCTATTGTCATACAGTTGCAGGAGTCAATTTAAAATGCATTTTTCATGTTAAAAGAGATATGATTGTTAAGCAAAAAATAAAAAATAAAATAAAAATTAGAAAAAAAATACCCCTACAAACTGCAAACAATTGCTAACGTATGAAGAAAAAAAACCGAAATATCTATAGAAAATATAAAAAAAACCTGTCAAAATGTCTGTAAAATTTTTCGAGAAAAATTATGAAAAATGATAAATATATTCAAAAGATAAAAAATAATAATACAATAAAAAACGTAGTGATTTTGGCAAAAAGTTTTGCTTAAAATTTTTTTTTTTTTTGTCTAAAAAACAAATAATTTTGGCTTAAAACACCTACACATCATCCGTAAAGAAAAAATAGTGAAATGGAGAAATACACATATGAATACAATAAATGCCAAAACAAATTAATACATAGTTTAGCAATAGTACAATGATCACTTAACAAAAGCAAAAAAAAAAAAATAAATTTAAAATAAATAAACAAAACGTTTACAAAATGTTTAAATTCTACAACAAAATATTGTTGACTCAACAACAAGTGGTTTTTCTATCAGTCACTGTTCAGTCTGTTTGTTGTTGCCAAACATTTTGTTGATTTGTTTTCAAAGCAAACAGAAAATACCCCCTAGGCGTCTAAACCAAAACACACAAAAAAATGTTTTCAGATACACATTTCAATAAACTTAAAACAAAATGAAAATAAAATATATTACATTTTCTGAATTATTGTTAAAATAATCAAATGTAAGTTAATTTATTTGTTTAAAACATAAAAATTATTGTTTAAACACAAATAAGCCATAATTCAGGGTCATTTCTTATATTAACTTTAATATAACCACATAGGTATGTATGTATGTGCTATATAACAAATATTAAAAAATCGTTTGTTTCTTCTTTTTTGGAGGGAATTCTTTAGAAATATCCATTCATAATAGTCGATAATGATTTCATTAAATACTTTATTTCGTTCGTAAGATTTAATGAGTTTTCGTCATGACTCTTTTTGTGTAATGCAATAAATCAAATTTGAAATTTTTTAATTTGTAACTGATTTTTTAATACGTTACTTGTAATCATTCAAAAGAAATTTAATAAAATTAAATCCTTATTATACATTGAGATTATAGCGCACTTCAAAAGATCAAAGCTTTATTAAAATGACCAACGATGTCTACATACAAAATATTTAATAACGTTTGCTATTTCTTTACGCATAGCTTTACATTTATTAAACATGTCGACATTTTTGAAATAATGGCTTAAGTGTAACAATGCAACGCTTAAAGATTGTCGAATAGTATCGGGTCCGCCATCTAACGTTTTTTTCTTTTCAACTAGTGCTTATTTTGTGAATGGTAACACTTAGCTCATGTCTGATTTGACAGATAATTAGTTTTATCCTTCCGCTGAACGAATATGGTTGTGTTGTATACGCTTAAACAACACTGGGAAATATTGCGACATTACTTCGAAAATCATGGTAATGTTGCAGAATGTGTGCGATGTGTTTAGATGAAGCTCATTTTGATCTTGGCGAGTATGTAAAAAAGCAAAATTGTCGCATTTGGGGCACAGAAAACCCGCACGCATACATTGAAAAGCCGATACACCCAAGACGAGTCACTTTTTGGTGCGAATTTTGGTTCAGAGGCATAATTGGGCCATTTTTCTTCGAAAATGAGCACGGACAATGGCAATCGTTATCGGCCCATGTTGAACGAATTTTTGTTCACGAAAATTGAAGAGGAGGATATTAGCAACATTCGGTTTCAACAGGACGGCGCTCCGTGCCATACAGCCGAAGCTACACTCGATGTTTTGCGCCCTGTTTTTGAAGATCGCATTATTAGCCGCAGAGCTGATGTCGTTTGGCCACTTCGGAGCTGCGATTTGACACCGTTGGACTATTATTTGTGGAGTGCCGTGAAAGATAAGTGTTACGCCAACAAGCCAGAGACAATTGACGCTTTATAGGATAATATTTGTGAATCCATTGGTGAAATACAGCTGCACACAATCAATAATGTGTTTAAAAATTGGACCGATCGTGTAGGCTACTGCATGGCCAGCCTAGGCAGCCATTTGAATAAAATTATATTCTATTATTAATCGGAAGGATTGTACTTTCAAATAAAAAAAGAAATTTTAGAAAATATTCAAGAGTTTTTTTATAGCATTTTCAAAAAAAAAAAAAAAAAAAATATTTGGCGAACCCTTTATATATATATATTTTTAATTTTACCAAAGTTTCTATGAAAAAACTACAGTAGAAATAGCGATTACTGCTTTCAATTCTTCAACAAAATTTCAATCAATTTAAATTCGACAAAAATATGAATATGTATCTTAAAAATGCTAAAGAAATAGGCTTGAGAAGTATAAGTTATCCCTTTGATACATCTTGTCATATACCAGGAATATTTATTATTATTTTTTCTTAACAATTTTAGCAATTAGGCTTGTTACACGAATTTTTGTAGCCTGGTTATAATCAAGGAAAATATAGTTTATCAAGATTTTTTACATTTATTTAAATTACAATCAGACTTACTCTAAGGCAATAAACAATTTTGATAAAAATAATAAAGTTCAACTCATTGATGGAGAGAAGTTCTCTTTTTACTACTTGGGATGTCGCAAGAATTATATTTTTAAGTATATTCCATATATAAGGACATCAATACGCCTTTCCAACAAATAAAACATTCGATGATGTCTCACCTACATTTTGTTTTATTTAAATTTAAAGATAGGAAGCGCCTAATGAAAGACCCTTGCAATCACGCATAATTCAATTTAATTTGATCAATAATTAGTCCATAACAGGTCATAAGTTCGTTCGTTTCGTTCAACATGGCCCGATAACGATCGCCATTGGCGGTAACGACCACTTCTTGCTCATTTTCGAAGAAAAATGGCCCAATTATGCCTCTGGACCAAAATCCGCACCAAACAGTGACTCGGCTTGGGTGTATCGGCTTTTCAATGTATGCGGGTTTTCTGTGCCCCAAATGCGACAATTTTGCTTGTTTACATAACCGCCAAGTTCAAAATGAGCTTCATCTGAAAAGATGATTTTTTTTTGGCAAAATCGGCATCTTCTGTAAGTCGATCGCAGGCCCACTTAGCGAAGCGAAAAAAGCGTATACACAACCATATTCGTTCAGTGGAAGGATAAAACTAATTATCTGTCAAATCTGACATGAGCTAAGTGTTACCATTCACGAAATAAGCACTAGTTGAAAAAAAACGTTAGATGGCGCAGCCTTTATTTTAATATTTTGAAAAAAGAATTCTTTCTGTTGCTTTTCTTAAACCACATCGAATTTTTCACATTCTAATTTACTACTATTCTATATTGACTTTAAATATTTAAGATTTTTTCGACCATTTTGTATATTTTCCTAAATACATATATCTAATAAAGATATAACGATTTTAACAATTATTTTCATTTTTTGTTATACATAAATTGATGTCTATCGTTTAAGAAATTTGATCTGATATTTTTTAGACGAAAAAGAACATTTCTCTTTACATATAAGTTCCCACAATTTGTTCTGTTAGAACGATGATTTGACTAATTTGCATAAGAATATGGATTAACATGGACTTGTGAACTAATTATACGCCAAATAAAAACTTCTATTCTAAAAGCTGTAACATGTAATCAGAACAAATTAAGTCATACTCTGTCCGACAACAAAACATATTAATATCTTAACTAAATAAAACAACTCGTATGTAAAATAAATGAATATATTTTTTCTAATAAGAATTAAAAGCAAAAAGAAAAAAAATTACTAAACAGAACAAAAAAGATTCGGAATACAAGTTAATAAGCTTATGGGCCATAAACATTTTACAAGTTGTGTCCATACAAAGTCATTTGCATAAACGACAATTATTAGAGCCACGACAATTACTTGAGATACACATTTGTCCATGTAATGTGAGCCATATTTACTTGGTTACTTGGCTACTATTGTAGCACCTATTTATGTCCATTTATTAGACATTAATAACAACTACAAATGGCCGTCATCATATTGGCCAACATGTGTTAAGTTTTATTGTTAGTCAGGCAGTAATTATAATGAGGGCTTACTTATGAATTTTGTTACATATGGTTTTAAGAATGTTTTATTTGTCTTTATTTTACAACAGTTTAGATGAATTTGTAATTATCGTTACTAGTAAAATATTTTTTTTTTCTAGTTTGAGGAACATTTTAAAGGGCTTGTTAAAACCCAACTTAATTACTGTGAAATAGAAATAAAGAAAACAAAATTTGTTTGTAAGTTATTCTGAGAACTTGTATGGATTTTTGTTAAAGTACATAAGAAAAATTGAATTTCAATGTTTGCTTACCTTGAGGGTATGTGACGAACAGCGGAATGCATTAAACAAAAGTTTTGTGGTGCTGGTTAAGCCTATTGACTGGAGTGGTTTAGGATGATGGGAAAAACATACCTTCTGTCAAAAGTTTTTAAATCGTTCCATTTTTATACTCGTTACAGCCAGAACACAAATGGTGAAAAATATCTGGTAGTATAACAATAGCATAGCTTTGATTGTAAGTTTGTAACTGTTAAGCTCATTGGACTAGATATCAGATTTAGTAAGAGGGTCCTGTGGCAAATATTATACGAAAACCACTTGAGTCTTTCATGCCATTAAGTTGGGGAAAAAAATATTGGAATACAAGTTGCAAATGTTACCCTTTACTCTGTACTTATTTCTAAGTTCCAAAAAAATAATACGTTTAATGTTTCTAAAAATATTCTGTATAAAGACAAGTTCAAAATTGGCTGACCTGTTATTTTTTTTCCATAAAGCGTACATTGATTTGTTTCAGTTTCAAGTTAAGTAGATGATTAATTCATTGTAGTCCCCTCCATCTAATTATGTAGTGGTGAATATCCTTGCTAATTTGTGGTGATCTTTACTTTAACATTGTCATTTTTTTCCAGTAGGTGGCGTTCTTTTTTCCTGAAAATTCGTCTAATGTTTGTCATCATCCCTAGAAGTAATCTGAAAGGTTTCTTCTTTATTTTTTAGATGGAGTTGTGTGGAGGAAAGTTGAATCATCTTTATTAAACACTCGAACACATCAATTAAAATTTTTCGTCATATCCTCTTCTGTAGCCGAACCTGGATTGCTTGTGTTGTTATGCGTGCGCTCTAAACACTACACCACGCCACCTTGACATGCCGCGAGAACACGACTTTACTTTAGATAAGGACAATCGTGTCCACAAAAAGCGAAGACAGTTCCATCTGTAGACAGAATCATGGAGTTTGTTTTTTAGCCTGCGAATGGTAACCGGCCATTACAAATTCAATTAACATTTGAATATAATTGGAATGGTTTGTTATCCAATGTGTAGATTTTGTGGGGAGGAAACTGAATCGTCGTGGCACATATTTGGTGACTGTTTGGCGCTTATGCATTTTAGAAGGAAGTACCTAGGCGCCTATGGAGGGAATGGGGACCTATCACTACTGGCTCCAGCCGATATCCTGAAATTCTTCAGTGCGTTGAAGTTGAAAAGTATAAAAAGTATTGAATATTAGGCAGAAATTCTATTCTATTCGAAGTAATACAATAGGTTAAATGGTCGCATAATGATGGAGCCATTAAGTAATGAAATGGAGGTAAGGTCGCATATAAAGATATGGAAAGTATTGGATTATCACGATAATGCACCGGTTCATACATCCACTATTGGGATGACCTAAAGTCAATGAGTTTCGTCAGCTTTAGTGTCCTTAGCTCAGTTGTAAAAGATTAGACAACAACGAAGAGATGGAGAAGAGGTGGAGACTGCGATTGGTATCTACTTGAAGGAACTAGGCTTATTTTAAACAGGGTATCAGGGAAAACGTATCAAGCTAAAAGGAGTTTATGTTGAGAAAAAAGAATCATTTCCCCAAGTTTGTTGTTTTCTTTGTTAAGTCGACAAGTTCGATTTAAAAACTCTAGTTTTCTCTATAAATACATATGCATTGGGTATCCAAGTTAATAATGATGATTGACCAACATATGGCATAACTATCACATATGGTATTTTGTAGGGTAAACATCTGTCATTATAATTCAGTATTCGATAGACGCCATAGTGTAAACACCAATTTTTTTCAATCGCTATAATAATGTGTCTAAAAAGATGTTTTGCGGGAAAGTCTGATAAGTTCTTTCATTTTAAGAAAACGGCTGCTGAAAGTTATTGGTTGTTAGTACAATCTTACGGTCAGCATGCACCAACTCAAAAAACTTATGAACGATGGTTTGCGCGATTTAAAAGTGGTAATTGCGACATAGAAGACAAGAAAACACCTGGTCAGCTGAAAAAGTTTGAAGATGAGGAATTGAAAGCATTACTCGACGAAGATTATCGTCAAATGCAAGAAGAACTTGCATTATCAGTGGGAGTCACACAACAAGCCATTTAAAAGCATTGAGATTCTATCAAAAGCAAAGAAATTGGATTGGAATTGAATTGAAGCCGAGAGACGTTGAACGGCGATTTTGCATGTCAGAAATGATGCTTGAACGCTAAAAAAGGAAGTTATTTTTGCATTGTATTGTTACTGGTTATGACAAATGGATACTTTACGATAATCTCAAACGCAAAAAAGTCTTATGTAAAGCCCGACCAGCCAGCCATATCGACGCCGAAGCCGAATATCCATGACTCCACGGTAATGCTCTGTATTTGGTGGAATCAGAAGGGTGTTTTGTATTATTAGCTATTGAAATTGGGTCAGACGATTACAATTGGTTCGTAAGAAGAGATCAATCAACGAAAAACGACCAGAATATTGGACCAGACACCATAATCTTCCATCATGACAACGCTCGGCAACATGTTGCAAGACTGGTTAAAAAAACATTTGGAAAACAGTGCATGGAAAGTTTTGGCTCACCCACCTTATTTCCCAGACCTTGCCACTTCTGACTACCATTTGTTTCGATCGATGCAGAACGCCCTTACTGGAATACGCTTCACTTCAGAACAGGGTATCAGAAATTGGCTTGATTCTTTCTTTACTAGAAAGATGGGAAAAAGTAATGGCTAATGATGGACAATACTTTGAATGACGTATCAATTCATTTTGTTAATATAATAAATGCAATTTTCAAGCAAAAAAAATCGACATTATTAACTTGTATACCCAATATCTCCAACATTCTTAAAGATCTTTGTGTGAACCCATTTATAGTTGCATCATCATTTGCAACTTATCACCCATTAAACAATAAAAAAGAATTTTTTTTAAAAGAATTTTTTGTTTTATTCTAAAGTACAACGCAACTTCAAGGAGTCTTTTATTCTTCAGATAAACTGGAGTCTAAAGAAAGCAATACGAAAACGTAATTGCTAAGAAAACATCAATACTTTCTGTCCAAAGTTTCTTTATTATCTCGCTCATAATATATTAGTTTTTTATTTTATTTCGTTTTGTTTTTTAGCAAAATAATTTTAAAAAGATAAACGTAAATACTCGTAAATTATAAAGAATCATTACAAACAATTGCTATTGCTGGTGCTGAGGTGCTGCACATAAAAGAAACTTAAAACCAAATAAATCTGTCGGTTAAGAAATAAAGTCCCGCCATCAGGCATAAACTGTCACAATAGCCGCTTCATAAAATTATCGTGCGTACACACAAACTCTCACATGGAAAGAAAAAAATTAGCTCATCTTTGACTCTCGTACTGCAATCGTTATAAGTTTAGTCACAAGTGCTTTAACGTATCAGCTTTGGACCAATTTTCTTAAGTTGCAATAAAAATAATATCAGATTGCCCTGCATATTTCTTTTGTATTTTTTTTTTTATTTTTATTATTTTATTTTGGTAAATTGAAACAACTTTTTTGCGCACTGCTTTTTTGCCCGCCTGCCTGCCTGCCCGCCTGCCCGCCTGCCTGCCTGCCTGCCTGCCTGCCTTCTTAGCACACAAATCTTTAAGACAAACTTCATTCAGTAACAACTGTATACTCTTCTCTGTGCTTTAAATGAAATTCCAACACGTATTCGCACTGCAATAATAATGATGTACGAAAGTCGTCCATCGTCGTCGTCGTCGTCTACAACTTATTTCGTTGATTTTTTTGATCCCAATCCCAATCCACATCCCCATGCAACAAGGCATTGAGCAAATGTTTAATTTTCATTTCCAAACAAAATCGTAAAGAAAAAACCGCTTGCAGATATACAAAGAAACGCATAATAATTTGTGTTCTACTTAGAAACGTTTTCGACCAACGTCGTCTATAAATCTTATGATTTCTTAATACAATTCTCAGCGAATCTTCTTGTTCTCAGGTGTTTCTTTTAAATGGATTAATGTGGCTTATAAAACAGCATCAGAAGTTTAAAAGTAAATGTTTTTTAAACTTAAACCTCAGCCGAAGTTGCATTTAAAACTAACGATTAAGGCTGTACTGAGGACTGGAGGCATCTGCTAACTGCATGACCCGACTATGGTAACATTAGGGACTTAGATGGTATGGGTATTACTCATACTAGGTGTGGTGGTTTGGGATTACAGTAAGTATTTGCTAGACAATCGGACTCTTGGGAGGTTGAGCACATTTGCACGGAATGTTCCAATACTGTGGCTCACTAAGTTGCCGTATTTTTGCCGTTACGACCTCTAGTTCGTCTCCGCCTTCTGGTCGTAGTGTGTTTCTGTTTGCTATTTCATGTGTTGCTGTTTCCAGCGTTTCCTGCTTTTCACCTTTCATCTTGTCCACCAGTCAGGAGTCGTTTGGAACTTAAACAGGTAGTAGCATTTATGCTACGGAGGCTTATTTCTGGTGCCACAGGTATCAGGAGCCACCATGTGGGAGCAACATGGTGGTTGTCGCTTGAACCCAAATAACGTGGAGAGCTTAACCGGGTGCTGTAACCTATAGATCGGTAGAAGTTTAAATAGTCTCCGACACCTCACCAAGGTGAAGCTCATGTCCAAACAACATGGCTTCGAATTGGTACCCGTTGGTGATTTTAATCATAGGTGAGAGCGTTGGTGGACGCATTGTTTTCACTCATGCTTAGGTAAAGTCATAGGTGCTTAAGTTAAGCGACTGGTCATCATATCCTAGACTCAGTCCGGCTAATCCGATGCAAAAATGCATTAAGAGAGCCGTGTCCTGTCACTATGAACCCTTCCCTTGTCACAGTTCGTCCATCTTATCTGCCAACTATATACGCGGCACCTCTGCAAAAAGGCCACATATCTATTTCTCTCATTCTCGAGCTCTGAAGTGGAAAACCAATCATTCATTCTACGTGGCAGCCCTCTCTTGACTACGACATACTACCTCCAAATCAAGCGATGGTACACCAACAAGGACTTGCAATGCGTCGGTAGAAACTGTTCGACATACCGGAACGCATGTCAAGAGTGCAATTGTATGACACGTGAAAATTTTGCGCTGTCCAACAACAGAAATGACCGTCTTATACAGATGCGCCATACGCCGCACCTGCAAGGTGTTGATAGATAGTTGGGTGAATGGCCAAAAAGATTTAGCAAAGCAAAAGCCCGTCTCGATTTGTCCAATCTGATTCTCATATCCTGAGATGAGCCGCCGATTGTTGTAATAGTCCAACCCAAATAGCAAAAAGAAATTACATCTTCAACAATTTGGTGCCGTAAAAGGAATAGCTGAGTAGTTGATGCATTTATACACAATCTTTTGGTTAATCTTCAGTCCCACTCTTGCGGACATTGTACGGAGTTTGTTGTGCAAGTTAGAGTATCCGTAAGCAAGAAGGCAAATATTGTCTGCAAAATATTTGGTGCAGTGGTATTTCGGAGCCTTACTCTCACTTACTACCTTGATCAAAAAGTATTCAGAATAACCCCCGTTGGCGGTCCTACCTTTTTTTATTTCTAAATCTGTTGTTAATATTCCCGCTAAATCTTAGCGTCATAGCTTGACATTTGCAATAGCTACGTAGCCAAGAGTACATCTACATTTTGACCACGTTGAGATCGCTAAAGACATGATTTGCGAGGCTGAATCCGATCCCACGTAGGTTGATGAGTACGACACGCAATCCAGACAAATGAGCAGAGACAAAAAAAAACACGTCGTTTATAGTCAAAAAAGGCAATGCACACGGTTTTCATGGATTACAACGGTGTAGTGCTTATTGAATTTTTGCCAAAAGGCCTGACAGTAAACAAAAAGTATTATTTGGGCGTTATGAGACGCTTGCGTGAAGCAATTCGCCGAAAGAGACCAGAATAGTTGGCAGAAATCTCGTGCATTTTGCACCGTCGTACAGTGGCATCATTATTCGAAATTTTTTGACGAAAAATGCTACAAATACCATTCAACAGCCACCGAATTCACCTGATTTGGCTTCATGTGACTTCTTTCTGTTCAATCGAATTAAAATGACTATTACGGGGAACGCATTTCAGCGGAGAGGAAATAATGGAAAAGCGCAGCCGAAAAACGAATATAAAAAATGCTTCGATCAAGAAATGCTGGATCAAGCGCTGGCATAAGTATGTTGCAGTCAATGGGGATTACTTTGAAGGGGACAATATAGATTTAGATGCATAAACTTGTATTTTGAATTTTCTGAATAAATTCCGGAAACTTTTTGATCAAGGTGGTATCGTAGACTTTTACGAATGAAAGGAGGAATTAAAACCTAGGCTGCTTGTATGTTGTATGTGAGAACTTTAACTATCACAACACGCCACCTCTTCATAAGAAGATACTCTTTCAAATATCTGCTTAAGTAGATGATGAATTTAAAAAAAGTTTTTTTTGCTGCTTTTCTCGGCTAGTATTTTATCAATTTTCTTTTAGTTTTTGTATTTGTAGTCCCATGGCTATAAAAGGGATTTATCAGCCAGTTAATCATTAGCCAGCCAATACATTATTAACTTGTTTATTTGCTAATAAGCGGCAAAATTATATCCTTTAAGCTAAACTGTGAAAACAAAAAACAAAAAAAAAACTACTCTACTATTAGTAACACTCATACTCAAGTACATACTTATAACGTACAGTGAGTGCAGTGTACACTATAGAGTAATGATAGTACATTCAGACAACATGTAATAACATGACTATAATATTATTACATACAACAAACTATAAACTATATACGTATATTGTAATGTAATCGATTATTTATTATTGTTGCTATTTAACGCATACGCGTTAAATGTTTATAAACACATGTATAGACTCTTGCATTTAAAGTGGTCATTTTGCTATTATTTAAGCTTTAAGAAAGCCGGCAGGGAAAGGAGGGGGTTAAAGAATTATTGTTCTGGTAATTGAAAACTTGTAAAAACAAAATGTTTCTTGTAATTACATGGGCATTAAGTGGGACGTGCGTGGTAAATTTTAATTGGATTACAATCATAAAAATAAAAATAAATAAAAAATTAATGAATAATTATATAAAAATAACTGCAATCATTATGCATAATAATCATTCATTCATGCATTCGAATGGAAAGTGTTGAAAATTTGATTTTTTGATAAAGTAATTTTGTGTGTATGACTGTATGCGTGTTTGCGTATGTGTGATTAGCCACAAATGGTGTTTTAATATGAGAGGGCCTTAACGGTCACTTTGTGGTCGTTTAATAAATAATTTTGATTTATTGAGTGTGTGAGTATTTTCCCACATAAAATTAAAAAACATAAAAGAGAAATTTAAAAGGCAATTTATTTTGTTCACTTTTTATAGAGAGGCAAGAGCCAGACCCTTTTTAACTAAGCAACTTGGCAGTTGCAAATAAGGCTTTAATTAACAGCAGTAATGCACTGCCCTTACTCCGCCTATATATAGCAATTAGTGGATTATAACTTTCTTTTTTATTTGTCGTTAACAAAAATTTTGTATTAAAATTAGTTTTCTTTTTGTTTATTTCCTTTCCAGGTTGTCCGTCTACCACCAGTTCACATTGTCTACGCTGCAATAGCGAAGGTTGCATTAAATGCCCCATGTATTTGGTTACAGATACGCGACAGTGTGTGGAACGCTGTCCAGCTGGCTATGTTGATCAATGGTCTGCTCATACAGAATTTATGGGTCGAGTATGTGTACCCACTGGCTATTCCGGTGCTTTAATGGCTGCCTTAGCTGGCATGTTTGGTGGTTTCTTCTTTTGCCTTTCCATACTAGCGGTAGCCGTCATGTTGGTTAAACGACGCAGACGCCGTAAAACTATAAAACAAAAACTGATTAACGAACACACAATGGATCGTTCGGATTTTTTGCGACAACTTAACGATATGCGACCCAATGCCGAATACTTTTTGGCCATGCTAAACGATACACGAAGACAAATACGCAAATTGTATTTGGCCGGCGATATAGCAGCTGCCAACTCTTACCGGCCCATAGTAAGAGATCTGGCTAGAATTTTAATTTTATTAAATCGTCCCATTGAACTAATACCCGCAGCACCACACGATTGGAATCGTTTGTATGCATGGTCAGAGCAGGTGCTCGAACGTTATAGGCCTCAGGTAGGCCAACTAATCGATTTCTTTCAAAGTTCCAATGGTGTTGATGTGGATGACTTTGAAGTGTCTTCGGTGTATAGGCAAAAGGTGAATGGTGGTGGTTTTTATAAACACCCAGTCGCTTTGCAATCCTCATCAAATCTTACCTCAGGTACGGGTACCACTAAATCACAAAAAATGCACTTATTCGGTTCTCTCATAAGCCTACACGAATTCGAGGAACCACGACCATCAGATCCATTTGGTAGCAGCTTTAATACTCTGAAAAGTGGCAATCTTATAACGGATCTCAATGCCAGTTCTCTGTGGTTGGAAGATGAATTTTATAAATTAGGCTTTCGACCGCAAGACGAAATAACGACTGAGTTATAGGTCTTCTAGGCACAAACTGTTTAAAATGTAAATATTTTTTTTTTGTTTGCTTTGTATTTAAAAACAAATAAAAACTAATTTTTAAGTTTAAGTTTTAATTTTTTTTTATTTTATTTTTTGTTGAGAAATATAAAAATGTAAAGAAAATGTAAAATAAAATGAAAACGAAAGTATTATTGAAATTGTTGAACAAAGTGCTCAAATTCTATTTTACTAGATATGTAGATAAAAGTGTAAATATTATGAAAGTAAACACCTGTCACTAAAGAAAACGAATTGTCTAGAGCAGGTACATCAAAAAATAAGTAACGATTAAATATATTTGAAAAAAAATTAAATTAAATTATTAAGTGCCTTTCAATTATTTTTTTATTCTTCTATTCTAAGTTTCTTTAATTTTTTGAAAGAATTATTTCGTTTAGTCTTCCTTTTTTTCTTTTGAAAATTAAAACATATTATTTAAGTTTTTTTTTTTTTTTTTTTTTTTGAGTAACATTCCATTTCTTTTCATGAAATTCAATTTAAATTTTTTTAAGTTTAAATTTAGTTTAAATAAATTTGAAAATTAATAATATTGTTAAACTAGTCAATTTATCAACAGCAAACACAAAAATCATTATAAAAATAATTACAAAAATAAAGTTAAATGTAAGAGAAGAATCAAAATATATTTAAGATCTAAAAAAATGAATGATAATGAATTAATATTTTATGTTTATAAAAGAGTATATCTGTTTAGTTTCGTTTAAGAGCGATTTTGTCGATATTTAGTTAAAAACAAATAAAATGAAAGGAAATATATAAAAAGAAATATTTTAAATTGAATAAAAATATACATAAAAATTAAGAATTACAATTTGTTTAAAATGTATAACAAAAGGTAAGTATTCCACTCAAATGAAATTCTTAACATACAGTCGCACAGAAAAGTATACATACCTCCCTTGAAGACTGGATTTTACACAAGGGTTTAAGGTTTCGACTTTCAAAAACGATATAATGTATAGGGTCCGCCAAATAATTTTTTTTTTTAAATGCATTGACTGTAACGGCCACTACTTGCTCATTTTCGAAAAAAAATGACCCAATTATGCCTCTGGACCAAAATCCACACCAAACAGTGACTCCTCTTGGCTGTATCGGCTTTTCAATATATGCGTGCGGGTTTACTGTGTCCCAAATGCGACAATTTTGCTTGTTTACATACCCGCCAAGATCAAAATGAACTTCATCTGCAACATTACCATGATTTTCAAAGTAATGTCGCAATATTTCCCAGCGTTGTTCAAGCGTATACACAATCATATTCGTTCAGCGGAAGGATAAAACTAATTATCTTTTAAATCAGACATGAGCTAAGTGTTAGCATTCACGTAATAAGCACTAGTTGAAAAAAAAAACGTTAGATGGCGCACCCTTATATCTACGCGAAAAATAAAACAAAATAAAACTTTTTCGGCACAGAAAAAAGTGCACATACTCTACAGTATTTGGTAATTAATTTTCTCCACAACAATTTCTTAAAATTTTTTTATTGTTAAATTACATTCAATAACGCCATATTTATTCATTAAATTAGCTTTTCACTTAAAATTAAATTTTATTTTTGTTGTGTTGTGCCATTCTTTAGCAAGAGCTATCTTTACGTCCTGTTTGTTTTTTTAATTTAGTTTTCACATATTCGAACCTAATCGAAGAAGATTCGAGGTAATCTGTGAACAAAACGGGTCTTTTTGGAAGCTGACACTTTCAATAAATAACCCAAGACATACAACAAGCATTGTAAAGGACAACGTTCCCAAACAGCTTTATTCTACTTATTAGACACCTGACATTAGCTACATGGACCACCGAATACAAAAAAAGCTCAAAGCTCTGGCTTTAAATTTGTTGGTCATCATTCCGCATCTTTAATTTTGTTTATATAATGTTTCCCAAAATGGGGGCAAAACAAAGTAGTATACCTTCCCGGCGAACACCCTGTATATAGACATTTATTACTTTAACTCGTTTTTAGCTAATTTCGTTTAACTTTATTTGTGCCAACCATTTTCGTCACAAACTGAAGGTCAAGCGAGCTAATTTTTTTCAGCTAATTGCTTCTAAAATCGATCAAAATTTGCAGGTTTTGCGCCATTGAGAAAACTCTTAGCATATTCCGGACTTAAGTCCATTTCTGAAAGCAAGGTTTCAAACTGCCGCAATGTTGTAATTTTTATTTTTTACTTGTATCAGTCGTTTTAATTTCGTTACTAAAAATGACAACGACAGAAAACGAATGGCGAAATATGCCTAAAAAGAAAATGCACCACATCAGGGACTGTATTGTGAGATTTTAGCTATAAGCTTTATTGGTTTGTGTCAAGGCTCTTGTGTATCTGTTACTGCACTAATTGTCTGTGCTATTAAGAGTGCTACCAACCACTTTTAATGTTTAACGGTGCTGCCAGTTCGATTCCTTTTTGTGTATCATTATTTTACATCTTTTGAATTTAACATAATGGGTCCGCCATCTTTCATTTTTTTTCAACTAGTGCTTATTTCGTGAATGGTAACACTTAGCTCATGTCTGATCTGACAGATAATTAGTTTTATCCTTCCGCTGAACGAATATGGTTGTGTATATGCTTGAACAACGCTGGGAAATATTGCGACATTACTTTGATCGATCGACTTACAGAAGATGCTAAAAAAATCATCTTTTCAGATGAAGCTCATTTTGATCTTGGCGGGTATGTAAACAAGCAAAATTGTCGCATTTGGGGCACAGAAAACCCGCACGCAGACATTGAAACGCCGATACACCCAAGAAAAATTGGACCGATCATGTAGGCTACTGCATTGCCAGCCGAGGCAGCCATTTGAATGGATAAAGATAAAGTAAGGAAATAAAAATTGTAAAACAACAACAAGATAGTGCTTATTTTATTTTGACGCAATTAAAAAGAACTCAAGCGTTTTTAAAAGGTTAAAACGTAACAATATTTCATCGTAGGCCAAGGCTCTTAAAGATTGTGGTGAAAAGGCGAAATATTTGTACACGATAGACTTACAAGCATCCTGATAAAAATTACAAGTTCCAAAGTTGTTTACTTTTTGTCCTAAACGCGGCGATGATGAT
Source organism: Wohlfahrtia magnifica (assembly GCA_023159175.1). Classification (NCBI taxonomy): domain Eukaryota; kingdom Metazoa; phylum Arthropoda; class Insecta; order Diptera; family Sarcophagidae; genus Wohlfahrtia; species Wohlfahrtia magnifica. The sequence continues at coordinate 5,796,362 of JAKWBJ010000483.1, forward strand.
GATGTCGTAGCATCTGTCACTTATTATCAATTCAGACTGAGCATAGTTTCAAGATACTGTATGTGCCTTGGAGTCTACTGTGTAAGCAGATCCCTTAACTGTGTTGTTGATTTATTGTCTAACGAAACGCATAAAGCATTACATTACATAGATATTCTTTAGCCGATTATGGCAAAATATCTCTCCTGGCCAGAATATACTTTTCTAGCACCAGCACAGCATGCTCTCTCTACTCTCCTAAAAATACTGTTTCAATTGTTTTTTGCTTTCAGGTAATTCGTGATTAATCCATTTTTTTTTCTTCCAGAGTTACAAGACGATACATTTCAAATAAGTAAAAGTGGTCACCCGTTTGCTTTTTCATATAATACAACTGCAAATGCACCCACGCCCGATTTCATTTTCGATCTTCCAATATTGTACGATCACAATGGACCTCTGTAATGCCACGTTTACACGACAATGATTTTCTTTGTTATTCGCTTTCTCATTTATAATTCAACCTCCAATTAAGAGCCGAATTACGTAAGTGTCTATACAAAATCTTAAGAGCGAATCATTCAAATTGTAAATATGTAATTCTGTTTCAATTACCATGTGGATTACTGTAAAATCAATATGACCTCCATTTTTTATCGAATGTATGTCGACACTAAATTTAATTTCCTAACCTTTTTATTCATTTCTAAAACACAATTTATCTCGAAATAACAAAACAATAAATAAAAATATTTACAAAAAAGAACTATCAAAACGAATTACAAAAGTGTAATGTGGATGAGGTAATTAGTTTAAGTAATTCGAAGTCTGGTGTAAACATGTTATAAAACTATTTTTAACTAATGTTTAAACAACAAACAAAATTCACTTCTATCTATTTTCATTAAAAATAACGACTTATAAAAAGAAGGTTATAGGCGCAATGCTATTTACGTTTTAGTAGCTTGCTTATTTAAGGAATTTATTGCAACCAACCGATTAGAGCTTAATTTTTTTAGGATAATTTAAAACATTTATGGTATATTTTTGGTAATCTAAAACGCTTAAAATGAGAAGCCCCCTCAAGTTGATATATTAATCTGAATCCAAAAACAGATGTTTTCATGTTCATCTCAGTGAATAAAAATAAATAAAATATGTTTTTGATTAAGAAAAATTTTACAAAATTTTTTTGTTTTTATTACAGCATTTATAAAAAAACGGCCAACAATTTATGTTTCAACAAACAGTTTTTTCATTTTAGATTAAACTTTCTTTTTAAAATAAACTTTTCTTTTAAGCACAATTTCGATTATGAACCACTATTAAAACTAAAACTAAAAAAAAATAATATATAATATGACAAAAGTAATATATATGATGAAAATTGATTGAATTAAACGAAATGTCAATAATAGAGAAAACAACTTAAACAAAAAAGAAAAAAAACATGGTATATGTATGTAGTAACTAAATAATGTATGTATGTAGATAATAATAAAAATAAGAATCCAAATTTCTCTTTAATCCGGTTGTAATTCACTTTTACTCTCAATAATAAGTTCTTCGTATAATGTAAATAGAGGTTCTTCTTTCACTTTTACCCAGTGTCATTCATCTCCCGCTTTACTACTATCCATATGCTCCAAATAAACGTTTTCATCTACAAACGATTTCTCATTCACCAAAGCCGACAACTCAGCGGCCGTATAACCAATCAACAATTTCAAATCACAATCGAATTTGTAGGCGAAACGTTTGCCAGAAACTTTTGAAATCATATCGCCGTCGTAGTAATAGCGCAAGGCTCTAGAAAGTTTTTCATAATTCATAGCCGGTTTATTTTTCTTTTCACCCCACAAACGAGCCACACGTTCGGGGTCCGACAATTTAAATTCGCCATCATTACCAACCCACTGAATAATGTCAACATGTTCGCGATCTGTTAAAATTTCCAATAGAAATTGCCACAACTGGACTTGACCATTGTTGCCAGAGCCCACACCATATGAAGTATGGCCTAGGACACTGGTCGAACCTATGTTTGGCGAGGAAGGACTCAGGTTATCATTTAATATTGCTGTAAAATAATAGCAATTTATAACGTATATATAACTCGTATGAACCATGTACGCACTTACCTTCTTTTTTTAAATTATGGAATGTTTTACGCATAATTTTTGGCTCTCTAGTTAATGGTGGCGTTATATTTAGAGCCATAGTTTCTTCAACGGGCCGTTTAACAGCTGGTTTTAGTTCAGTTTCTGCTGCTTTATGGACTACCGAAACAAATTTACACTCCTTTAGCAGTTGCAAATGAGTCCAGAATATATTACCCGGATCCTTAGGTAACTTTTTACGAAATTCTTCATGTGTCATTGAACACAATTGGCTACCGGTTATAGACCAGTCACTAATATTGAGGTCGGTCTGGAATGTACAAGATTTATCGTTATATTAAGCGAAATTCTTTACTTTATTTGAAACTTACCATATCAAATTCTTTAACTGCCCATTGAAACCAATATTTTACTTGGGCCACTGTCCATTCTGTAGGATCTTCAGGAATTTTAAGACGTATTTGTTCTTTGCGAAATTTACTATCTAAAACCCAATTCAGACAAGGTTTCTCGCTTTGTGCTGCTTTAGAAGGTGACGTCGCAGACAATTTCATTTTCTTGGGCTTAGAATCCTCTTCGGTATCGTCATGGGACCCATCGCGCATAGTATGCTCATCATCTGTAGAGGCATCGGTTTTATAGGCTTCCTCAGCAGCTAGAGCAGCTATAATATAAAATTGTATTGTAAGGAAACTAAGCTATTAGAATGAACATAAGCAGAGACTTGCCTAAAGCATCTTCGGTTGGCTTAAGAACATCCAAGATATTGATACGTTTAATGATATATTTTATTTCAACATTTATTTGTACTAAACCCTCTCCTTTGACACATTGATCCACAAGATTTTTATGGGGTTCCAACTGCAAATATATTAAATTAACTACTGTACTCACAACAATTGCTTTTATAGTACCTCTTGGGCATCTTGTAACCAAAATTCATAGCCCTCTAAACTTAGGCCCACTTTTTTCTCCAAAAGTTTTCTTTAATAATAAATAAATAGAAATTAACATATCCCTTACACAATAATGCTGCTATGAAGTACTTACTGTAATGTCCTCAGTGGTTCTCTGATATCCATGTGCATTATAATTTCATTGTCTACGGCCACATTTGAATTGCTATCATCCTGATTGCTCATATATAAATCACCCTGTTGGAATAGCTCACTTGACATCATACCCTCTAGAAATACGCAATTAATTTTAAATTTACTTCAAACAATACCCAGCATTTCCTGGTAATTTATAAACAAAATGCTAATGACTTCCGGGCGCTTCTCACCTAAATCACCACCGCTTCCTAAACGTTGGATTAATTCCTCAGAGAGTTGTGTTAAATCGTTTGTTTCCATTTTCTTTCTGTGGCACTTGCCTCGTGTTACATTGATTGTTTAATTTATTTCTTTTTGTAAATAATTTTAATATTTTATTAAATTTAAGACATAATTTTTTAATAATTTTCCACTTTGTTTTCGTTTTTCTCAACAAAAATAATGCACGCAACAATTTTACCCATGGTTGCTTAAAAAAGTACTAAACATATAGTGATAAAATAATAACAGTAACAGAAAAAAGTCAAGTAATAAACCTTTATATTTAGTACAAGGAAACGTTTCAGAATAACTAGCTTTCTTATGTAATTCAGGTTATTGAATTAGCTGAGATGCAATCAATAATACATACACACTAGTGTTAACTAGTCTAGTTGCCGATAGAGGTCGCCATTCATATTATTTTAGACATGAACTTTTCTAAACATATTACGATTTATAAGAAAAAATTGCGATATTTAACTGAAATACGATATTTGGATAGATTTTACGATATGTAATAATATTTTGAATTTTTCTCGCAACTGATGGCTTTAAGACTTGTGCTCAGAAGAGGATTGACGAAAAAAAAAATCCGTTGGGGAATAAGTTCTCAGCATGGCAATTTTCTTCAAAAATTAACTGCGTTAGCAACACGCTTCTCAATCGTCTTCATTCAATGGGATTTGCAGAACTGACAGCCTGAATGCTTTACAGGCTTAACGAAAATTTCAGAGAAATTTGGCTTCATATCTTGCAATATTCCGCCTGCCATCGAGCCAACATGTGGAGATGAGAAATGGTGTCTATACATACATATATATGAAGCAAAGAAAGGAGCGGGTGGCTTTAGGATATACACCAAAGGCAAGAATCAGATCTGACCTCAAACCAAAGAAGAATGGAAGGATTTGAGAGTTGCGCCAAAGTCAAGATTCAAATCTGACCTCAATTCAAAGACGATCATGATCAATGTTTGGGGCGACTGAAAAATGTTTTCAAGGAATGCCACGCTCTACAAAGAGCGCTACATAACCCAGTTCCACAGCATGCAGGACGCTATTCGAACTAGAAATACAACATCGACAATGCCAAACCATACTACTCCACGTCAATGCCAAAGCCGCTTTTCTAGAGTTCGAATAGGTTTTTCGAATTATCATCTTTTACACTCCTTGTAGCCTTAAAACTGACTCGAAGAAGTTAATACCATAGAGGACGAGAGAGATAGAAAGAGGTCGTAAGCAGCTTCTTCGGTCCTTTGTGATGCCACATAAAAAAAAGCCTTACATCCGTCCAACAAGCCTCGCTTAAAACCACCACTACCCTGAGTTTTCCTGAAAGTCAGTATGCATAAGTTTCGGCAATGAATCTGACTATTGTCATGATGTCATGGAACTCTAGCATTATTAAGCTATCGAAAAATGGCGAGTTAAATGTAAAAAGTCTAAGTTGAGCCAGTGTCACTTATTGGCATAAAAAGTGGGAAACAATTTCTCTTTCTTCTCGATCGATTTATAACCGTGACAGAAATCAATTATAAATCAATTGCAGGTAAGCACAGCCTTGTCGCATGCCTATTCACTATACAATGACCTGTAAGAATAGACATAGTATTAGCGATGTCTCTACGAACAAGCTTCAAATGATGGTTTGGCCGCGAAGCAAAATTCCAATAGATACCTTTGCCTAGCAGCCAGTTTGACTAAGGATAAATACACAAATGGGTGGAGAACAGGTAGTAGTCAATACACAACTGTTGTTTAAATTCAAGTCTATCATAAAAACGCTACTTCTTCCCCAACCCAATATACATAAGTAGATATAACAGAAGAATTGATATTAATCGTCTTTGTTGTGTTTAATGTATACTAAGGTTGATGTTTAAATTAATTAAATTTTACCAGTGTTGATCGATCTAGTGGGCAGCTCCTGAACAAGTTTAGAAATCATGTAAGAGTTAGATCTGTTGTCGCATCGAACTTGATTTTGTATTACCCCACAAAAAAATAAAATAAACAGTTAAATTTTATTGTTATTGTTATCGTTATCGTTATCGTTATCGTTATTGTTAACAGTTAATTCAAATTTTTGTTTAGAGAATACATATTTACAATTTTGTACATGAGCTGTTTTAATTAATACGCCCCTTAATGAATCATTTTTAAAAATGTTTACCAATTTATTTGGCAAAGTAAAAAAGAAAAAAAAAATATTTCAAAAGACTCTGCCGCAACAAGTCATTCACAAGTAAGTAATACACTATGAATATTGATTTGAATTAAATACCAAATTTTCATAATTTATTTGGAATGAATTTTAAAACTAAAATCGTCATATTCTCGTAAATTATGAATGAATTTATTTTGTATTATTAACGGCACACACACAAGTAATAAATTTGAAGATTTGCATACAAGTTTGTTGTGAATGCCACATGAATTATATAGATTTGTATACACAAGTCCAATATTTAATAAAATGCCAGGTTTCATAGGAAAAAGTAAAAATTTTGTATAAATTTATAATAAGAAAAATACAAATATTTACTAAATACGAATTTTATTTTTGTTAAAATTGTTTTTCCAAAGAATGGCCAATAAGTGTTTAAGTAGCAAACCCATATTATTTACCAATTCTATGATGAAATGTTTTAAAAATAAAAAATATTCATTGTTTGTTTATTACAAATTGAGATAATAACTTAATCAGGTTTTCTTAATTACATACACACCCAGTAGTAATTGTTATAAATAAAAGGCCCCTTAAAGCAATAATTGACTCATTTTTGCCATTGACAAAATTTTAGTCACCAATTTTGTTTTTTTTTCTATTTTTCTAAAAGCATCTAAAAATATTTCTGGCTTTTATCTAAAGTAATTACAAAAAAATAAATAAAAATGATTAATAATAATTAATACTTTTTAACCAATAGGTAAGTAATTGTTTTTGCCACTTTCATTTGTTTAATGATCATAGAAAAATGGCAGCTGGATATACATTTACGGGTACTTTGTTTAATAAAATCAGTCATAAACTATTACTAATACTCGTTCACTTGTAATCGTATAATTCCATCATTTATCATGTCATTTTTTTTTTTTTTTTGAAGACATACCCACCCTCGCATATAAAAGCATTTGTTATAACCCAGCAAACAAATTGATTTTTGAATTTTCTGAAACCATTTTTAGAGTTTCCTTACAGACTTCGTACTTCGCTACCCCCATCTTAATTATTATCCTAAATGTTATTTTAGTTACATTTGTTACATTTTTTCCAACTCTTGTCCCCTTCCGGTCCAAATCCAAACATTTGTAATAGCCTATACTTCCTTCCAAAAAGACACTGTAGAATCTGTCGTTTAGCTGTATACAGTCTTCAAACAAACTTATGTGACATAAAAAACGCAAATGGAGATGAATAGACACACACTAAGAAAATTACTGACAGAAATTTCCTGTGAGGTTTTAAATAGGAATCCACCTGGGCAAGTTCAGACCGCCTTTATTCCACATGGATTGGAAGAACATAGAGAGAAGATGAAGAATTTAAAGTGACATAAAACCAAGTCAAAACCTTAGTAAATTCTCATGACAGATGGAGAGAAATACTGAATACTCTGTCAAGCTATTCACCTAAGCAAACTGATCAAGTTAGCTTAGGCTAAAAGTTAGGCCCACTGTGTTACCATAAGCCAGAGAGCTAACCCTGGGAACACACAGACTCCATTGGAAACCAACTTGACCTCTTAATAAATCTCGCAGTTACAGTAACCGTTATCCTGGAGAGTCCAGTCAAAGATGACAAGAAGTGAGAGATCAGAAACCTTCATCATTTCGAAGCAAGGGCTGGGCAGAAACTCAGCTCCTGTAGATGCCGAGTTTATCAGCATGCCCGTGAGAACCATAAAAGTGTGAAGAATGGCTATGCGATTTAAGGAAAGAGAGCCAGAGCCTAGCGATACCGCACGTATTTTCATGCTATCAACGATACTGAGTCTCCTTATACACCAACCGAGGGCTATCCAGATTAACAAAGGCAATTGGAACACATATGCCTGATTCCAGTTTGAAAATTGAGAGCTATGTACTCGTTCTAGCCAGTCGGTGTGCAATGCAACGCAGAAAGACGTCGAGATGACGCCCGTAAGGGACCTGATTGCTGTCTGGCTTTCCGAGTCAAAAAAAAAAAAAAAATGTTTGCTGGGTATGCTTGTAAATTAAAAGAAAGTTCTTATTGGATTACATGCCACCCGCACCCAAATGCCCTAAAAATGTATAACAGAGTGTGTACAGAGGCAGTCTAATAATTTTTTTTACTGGAAATCTATAATTTTAGTGAGAGTTCATGGAAATTTTATAACTTTAAGTACAATGTCCTAGTTTTACTTGTTTTTGGAATTTTGTTTTATGACACTTGTCGGCATTATGGTTTAAATAGTTCAATAAATGGGTGATTTCACACAAAAAATGTGTTGTATTAATATAAGCAAATTGTTAAAAAAAAACCAATTAAGTTCAATTATGTAGAAACTGAAGTTAAAAACTGTAATGGTAGGATGCAAAGGCAGGATCGCTATGTTAATAATTACAATTTTAAAAATAAAACAATGCTGCTGTTTCTCATGTCGTTTGTTAAATCAAAGTTTGATTTAATGTCATAATAAAGGGTGTCCCAAAACTAACGCAAGATTTGAATCAAATAGACAATTGAGTGCGTATGTACTCGTTGTCGAAATTTTCCATGACCACTTTACATAAATGTGACTGTATTTCGTTGATGAGCGTAGATTTTCCTCTTTAATGCAGGGGTGGTGGCGGGCTTGTTGACATAGACTTGTGATATCAAATAACTCTAATGGTGTTAAATTACACGATCACTAAAACGAGAGAGATCTGGCAAGTATTTGAAAAGGTCTTATGCAGTAATTAAATTGTTGCGCGGGCATGTATGGTATGTGGAACCGTCTTGTTGAAGTCACATATTGGCTTTATTATTATCATCCACTTTCGGTAGAAAGAACTGTGTTATCAAGTCGCAATATCAAGCACCAGTAACAGTCACTGCTTGCCTCATTTTCAAAAAAAGTATGCTCCAATTATCCCTTCAGCCCATAATCCACTCTAAACAGTGACACGTTGTGGATGAATTTTTTTTTCGACGATCACATGTGGTTCTCAGAACCCCAAAAGCGGTAATTTTGGCGATTAACAAAGCCATCAAGGTGAAAATGTGCTTGCTCGAAAAATCAGCATCCATTTGTTGATGTTCTATAATCCATTCAATGAAATCTCTTCGCTGTGCAGGGTCATTAGACTTTAGTTGTTGTGTTAATTGAATTTTGTTAGCATGGAGACATAGATCTTTAGTGAATATACGCTACAAAGAGCTTCTTGAAATTTGTAATTTTTATCCCCTGCGCCGAATTGAACTTTCTGGATTGTTACCGATTGTTACACACTGCTTTGATATTGACATTTGAACGGCTTGTTTTTGGACGCCCAGTGCGCTTGACGTTTTCAACGGACTCTGGTCTCCCTGAATTTTTCAATTAATCTTCTCACAGTTGACGAATTTGAACCACTATTCCGATCATATACATTATATTAATTCTCATAACATTCCATTAAGGAACATGGGGACTTCTCTCAGTCAGTGAGCTGCACTCTATTCTATTTTTTACATTCATTGAAAGGGACCTACAATTTAAGGCCGGCTCCGAACGGCAAATGCAATAGAGAAGTTTTCAATAGTAATAATACTCATAACCAGTTACTAGCTAATGTTACGAGTATGAGGTGATTTTTTTTTCTCCGTCATTCCTCTAGGGAGAATATTGGCTTTGCTTTTTTTCAGTTTCTTTAATCAATTTGATATTTCAAGCTAAGTAGATGATTAATCCGCTGTAGCTTCCTCCATATGATTTATTTATTTTTTCTTTTTGTGTAATGGTGAAGACCCTTGCTAATTGGTGGTGATCTTTACTTTAGCATTGTAATTTTTTCCCAGTAGGTAGTAGGTAGCGTGTTTTTCCTGATCATTCGTCTGATGTTTGTCATCATCGCCAGAGATATGCGAGAAGGGTTAGGGGGGCTTTTTTCTCTATTTTTTATTTTTATTTTAGATGGAGTTGTGTGAAGGGAAGAAGTTGAAAGCCTGCCTTTTTTATTATTATTAAACATTCGAAACCACAATTAAATTTTTTCTTCGTCATTGTCCTCTGCTGGGGCTCGAACCTGGGTCGTTTGTGTTGTTATGCGTGCGCTCTAACCACTATAACACGCCAATTGTGAGGTGATACCCCTGTCGAAAAAAACTCTTTCTTTTTTAAGATGGTCTGGCCTGGTATTGAACCGACTACCTTCTGGTTGATAGGCGGGTATCTTACCTACTATACCACAGCAGCACATTCCGACCATATTTTCTATGAAATTTCCGAACTGCGGCCGCCAAGCTTTTATTATTTTTGAAATATTGTTTTATAATAAAGACTCGTTGTTCTATCATATACCGCTAACCTTAAATTGTCAAGTGTCGAATTGTTTTTAGAGTTGCCAACACTTTATTGCACAAACGGCAACAAATTTAAATCTTGCGCTAATTTTGGTACACCCTTTATTTATACAAATTGAAATTATATTTTCTAACTGTGGGAAAACTCACAAACATACAGAGGAACCAAACCTATAATATTTAACGCTTGTGTAGAACACCAGTTAACCACACCAGCTGCCATACAAATATTTGCACAATTATCAGTAATTTCTAGTAATTTCATAGTTGCTTTTACTACTAGAAGAAAAATAACAACTTATTGCATATAACCTCTGTATGTGAAATGACTCATATAAATGAGTAATTGTTGGTTTTACGAGTATTTTAACGAATTCGTTATAAACCAAAAGACATCCTGATATTGTTTCCTTTCTTATTTCATTGCAATGAATACAATATTTTTTAGCAGTGAGTACAATATAATTATTGTAGATTAAAGGGAAAAGGAAAGTTATTTTAATAATTGGAAATAAATTTGGAAACATACGGTACTTTATGACGTCGTTCCAAATTGTTATCATTTCTGTATAAAATAAAGCTGAATATTTTTAGAGGGATTTTTTATGTTTATTGTGACTCATAATAGATGCTGAGCTGTTCTAGATTCATCATATTGTTTTTTTTTTTTATTCTGTTTATTTATTTGTTTGGTTAATTTTGTGAACTTGAACTCTTAATTATTAAAATAAATAAAGAAAAAGACAAAATTTCAAATTCATATGTACGAGTATGACCCTGTTATGAGTTAATTAAAAAATGTGTTCTCTTGTTTTGCCATTTTTGGTTGAATTGTAAAATTTTTTTAGTAATTATTACTTTGGAGAAAATTTTTATTAATTTAAACTGAATGTAATTTGTTTCTTGCCATCACAAAAATCATAACTTACAAAAAAAAAAGAAGAAAAAAACTAAAATAAGTAAAAAACAGAATAAACAGAAAAACCAGTCAAAAACAGTTTTATAATGCCCTACATTATCATGAACTTTCTGAACTAAACCAGCTTAATTTGTTGCAGTAATAAAATACCACCTTGATCAAAAAGTTCCCAGAATTTATTAAGAGAGTTAAAAATACAAGTTTACTCAACTAAGTTTGTATTTTCCCATTTAAAGTTATCCCCATTGACTGCAACACACTTATGTCAACGCTTGATCCAATCCTGGAAGCATTTTAATTATTCGGTTTTTGATATGTCCATCAGTAATACCTGCGATTTTTCCTCTCGGCTACTAAGACCCGTTCCCCGTAATGGTTTTTTAACTCGATTGAACAGAAGGAAATCACAGGAAGCCAAATCAGGTGAATTCGGTGGCTGTTGGATGGTATTTGTTGCATTTTGCGTCAAAAAAATTTCGAATAATGATGGCACTAAGCGACGGTAGGTTATCATGATGCAAAATCCACGAGTTTTCTGCCCGAAATTCTGGTCTCTTTCGGAGAATTGTTTCACGCAAACGTCTCATAATGCCCAAAAATACTCTCTGTTTACTGTCTGGCCTTTTGGCAAAAATTCATGATGCACTACACTATTGTAATTCAGGAAAACCGTGAGCATTGTCTTCTTTTTTTACTGAAAACGACGTGGTTTTCTTGGTCTCGGTTCATTTGGTGAACGCCATTCACTTGCCTGATGTCTGGATTGCGTGTCGTACTCAAAAACCCACGTCTCGTCTCCAGTAATGATCCTTTTGATAAATCTTGGATCGGATTTAGCCTCGAAAATCATGTCTTTTGCGACCTCAACACGGTCAAAATTGTAAAAAATTGCCAACACTCATAGAGATAGATGTACTCTTGGCTACGTATAGCTTTTGCAAATTTAAAGCTATGACGCTAAGATTTAGCCGGAATATCAACCGCAGATGTACCAACTTAAGAAAAAAAAAAAAAAAAAAAAAATCGAATCAGAGCGATGGGACCACCACACGGGTATTATTCCGGGATCTTTTTGATCATTTAGTTTCCGGAAAAGGATGGAGGAAATATTACCATACCTTGTAAATATTATGCGCGGTAGCTTGGCTCTTGGGAATATGCCAACTGTCTGGAGGAAAATGTGAGCGGTGTTCATCCCGCAGGTGGGTAAAAAGCATATAACACATTAGAGTGGTTTGAAAAAAAATGGCCAGTAACCCTCTTGGGTTAAGGATAATGTAAAAACAATTCCAAAAATTTTTTTTTGCTACGCCTACAAATACCCCACTTTTAGTATTTTGTCCACTGTGTCGCCATTTTTAGTCGGATCATAACATTTTGTATACCGGTGTTCATGGCTCTGTAATGGCTACATTTCTGCCTTTAATAGTTTTTTACTGTCACGAACTGCTCTCTATAGCACATCCAAAGTCTTTCAGACCAATTCGCCTTAAATTTTTTGTGTTGAAGGTACTTGAAAAAGTTGTGGACAACCATATAAAATGAGGGGTTTTGTAACACGTGCCACTGCTGTTTGTGTTTTCCTGGATACAGAAAGGGTCTTTGATAACACTTCTCATGAAATTATAGAGATGGCGCTAGTAGGAAGGAGAGTGGACCTTACTATATCCAGATGAATGGCAGAGGTCTTTCGTACTAGATCTGCGGAAACTAGTGCAGGGAACGTGAATATAAGTGTCAGTATGACTAGAGGTTGCCCACAAAGGGGTCCTATCGCCCTTAATTATAGTCTAGGTGTTGATGAACTTTTAAGGACACTATGGCGGGCATTGGCTGTTGGGGCTATGTAGAGGATATTAATCTGATAGCAAGTGGAATGTTCGAGTATACATTGTGTGAAATGGGACTTGAAATAGTAAATCGATAGTGTGGGACTACAGTGTTAAACATTAAACCGGAGAAAACCATGATAGTGCCATTCACAAGGTAAAGAAAACTTCCTAAATGGAGGAATATTCAACTCTTGAGTAAGGAAATACTAAATTTCGTAAAAATAACTTCGTAATTAATACAAATCATCAACCAATAAGTGAATGCATAACAATCGGATATATGGGCATGAGTACGTACCTCCCATACAAATAAATATTGATTTTTTGTACAATATTTTGAGAGGAAGTTTCTGAATATGGTCTAAATGACTTGGCAGTCAATTATCAGCTTAAAAGTGGGAGGAATTGGTTTCGTGGCATCTTTCATGTTTTTTATTAAAGCTTTAAATCAATAAATAATCACTAAGAGAAAGTATACAAACAATTGTTGTTCCTAAATAGCTGTCTACTTCTGTACATATGTACATAGATTCTCGGGCAAAGCCGAATAGTTAAATCTAGTGTTCATATACTCTTACGTAGTACTCTTATTTCTCGTAGAGCGCATGCCTTTTTAGTTGATTGTCCAGAGAATCGCACAACGCATTATAGAGAGAATTTGGTTTTGAATCGCACCGCTCATTTCTGGAATTTTTTTCCCGCGAAAGTTTTTCCAGCCACTTACGACATGAGTAATTTTAAATCGAACATTCATAATCATCCTTCCCATAACCTATTTCCCTGGTACCGGCACAATGCACTGCATGAGTAGGGGTTATCCCCTGGGTGCTGGTATTATATATAAAAAGATAATCGAATGTTTTACGTTAATTGGAATGCTTTTTAAAGAAAATTTTGAAAGAAAATATTTAGTTTTCAAACTAAAAATAATGTGACAAAATAATTGAAAAACTTTTAACGTAAATCAAAATTGAAATTCATTTAGAGTTTTTGATAATAACTCTCTCAGATTTTGTCGGTGTCTAAAGCAACAATGTCAGACGACTAACGTAGAGTACACAGATTTGTTGTTAATAAAACAATCAAAACATTTCTTGGAAAAATAAATGAAAAACAGTCAACCAGAATTTATAAATGCGTTTAAAGAAATGATGTCAACAGTATAAATACGTATATTTAATAAAAAAGAAGAAGAAAAAAATATGAAAAACAGTTGACTTAAAACCAATATTTGCCAATTTAAATAACGTCAACTAGTCAGCTTGTACTCTACAGAGGCATGCACACACACGCTGAGTCTTAACACTATCTCAGTCAAATATTAATGACTAGTTGCATAGGACACCCAATCATCAGCAGGGGTACTGATGATGGTGGCAATTCTTAACTCATACTCGCTCTGATAAATGTCAACAATGATGATGAGCTAATGCGCGCTCAGTAGTACTGTGACAAAGTGTGTAATTGTTTTTCTTTTTCAATTCTAAGGAAATACATATGTACGAGTATGTACGAGTAAAATTGAAAGGAAAACAAAGTATCTCAACAAGTGTATTCTGTTTGTTTAACAATAACAGTCGGCTTGTAAATATATTTTCTTCTTTTTTCTTTGTGATTCTCTCAATTTCTTGTTAAATTTTAATTGATTTTTGTGTTCGTTTTACTATTGTCTGGTCCGTCCGTGTTTCCCACTCACAACAAGTGAGTTTTTATGTATAGGCTCTTAAAGCGACATCAGCTATCAGCTGTATAAGAGATACGGCACATCGACCATTTTTTTATTATTTTTGGTTTTGTTATTCAAGTATATTTTTTGTTTAAATTGTAGGACTATTTCTTTTGGCACAATGCTACTGAATTTAAAGTGTCTTCAGTGGTTTTGGGATGGGAATGGTGTTAAAGAAAAGTGTTTTAAACGCTTGTTGACAGGGTACTTCAGGCTCATTATAAGGGTACAACAGTTGCAGACTGTTAAGAATTGATTTAAAATACAAAAGTAAATTTAAAAAAAAAATTGTTTTCAGAGCCGCTTTTTTCTTCGTCACCCCCCTAGGGAGCATATTGGCTTTCCCAAAGCACCCATTGCTTTGTTTCAGTTTCATTAATCAAGTTGATTAATCTACTGTAGCTCACCTCCATATAATTGTGTAGTGGTGAATATCCTTGCTAAGTGGGGGTGGTGTTCCTTACTTACCTTTGTAATGGCATTCTTAGAAGGTGGCGTTTTCGTTCGCGATGTTTGTGTTTATCGCTAAAGGAAAGCTTGATGATTAGAGGGCCTTTTAGATAGATTTGTCTGTATGGAAGTCGAAGACTCTTTATTTAACACTCGAACCTGGGCCGCTTGTGTATATGTGCGCTCTAACCACAACACACTCTACCCCCTAATTCAAAGTCATTTATTTTGGGTAAAAGTATTTTTAATTATATTTTAACACATTACCGATAACGGTATAAATCTGTTCGACTTCGGGGCGGCACGGTATGGTAATGAGTAGCACCAGATTCCAGCATCTGGACATCCATAAAGCTAAGTGGTTATTTTCTGAACAGTCGACACGCTCACAGATTGGTCACGTTGTTATAGACAGATGGTATGCCTCATCTTAGGAACCAACATCGACTCTGACAGCTTAGATTTGTACTCGCATATATGTGGTGATGTGCGACAGAACGCACAACGACATCAGCGCAACACAGATTCTATATGTTGCAGTGATGTGCAAAATAAAAATGTAGTTATATTAGTGAAAACATGGAAATTACTCTCTCAGAGAGAGTAAAGTTGATGTTTTAAAAAAATTTTAACAAATCAACATGCATCCGCCACACATATGCTTTCGTAACTGTTTCAGTGACAATTAAAAGCAAGATCGTTACAAAAAACAGAAAAAGAATCCAATTGTAATTCTTAACTGGGTATCAAATGCAGTAGTTTTACAGTTTAACAGTAGCATAAGATTACCTGATTCGGTCATAAGTTAAATTAATTGTTATCTAGATGTATGCAGATAAGATGATCAACTTAGCCAGCATGAGCACTGGAAGTTTTCTATTCTATTCAGAATCCTAAGAAATTATATTGAAGTGGAGGTCGATATGTTTCTTTCATTCATTTCGTATCTTAAGCTTATGCAATGAGTTACTTTAGAGGAGAAGGAGATATTTAGTTGATCATGGCTTAATACACTGTAACAGGAGAGCGCAAGGTTAAAGCATCGGTAAGAATTCATAAATTGATTCATCTGAAATGGATTGTCGTCAGTTTAAAGCTTCTGCTAACAGTTTTGTTTCGTCTTGTTGTAAGGATAAGGTACGAACGTATTTTTTTAGGTGCGAATGGAAGAATTTTTTTATTCCCAGCCTGTCGTATATTAAGAGAACTACAGATGGCTATCAGATATGTGCAGATACAAAAATAATCTTCCATATTTTTTAATTTTTACACTTCTTTCGTATATCCAATTAACTAAATATTATTTTTTTATAATCAATATGTTACTAATTACCTAACATCTGCTGTATAGACATCCAATCAATCATTTTCTATTTTTCAAATGAATTTTATTATTTTTCTCTATTTTCTCTTCACATACTCTATACTTTCTTGGTTAAAGACCGTTACAATTACAATATGAATCTAAATTAATAAAAAGGCAAGAAAGGGGGAAGGTATTCGTATGAAGTGAAGGTTAATATCGCTGACATACTGACTCATATTTTGAAAAGGGGTTAGTTATGTTCTATTCAAAGCAATTAAATAACAACTATTATTGTTTTTGAACTTCTATAGCAATAGAAGTTGTATTTTAAACGATATTTTTATTTTTGTTATCTTTAACCAAATGAAAAGTAATAAAAATTATTTATAAAATGATTGCATTTAAGTAATTTATTAAGTTTTTGATATGAAAATTTACAAGACTTTCATAAAAAAAACATTTCATTCTTATCGTATGACATGTTTGATTTTATTGTCACTCATTAAGTGGGCCTGTTTAAATGGGTTAGATGATGCCTTTTAGATAAGAAAATTTTATCAATTGTTTGACTATGATGCTGATTGTACAAAATACTGGCATATGCTTATGGATTTTTCTTTCTAAAGAGTATTGGTTTTATAAAACAACTTTTTCGTGTTTGAAAGAATATTTAATATTTATAATTGTGTGTGATTAAAAGGAAATTAAATTTGCATATTCTGTTTGTACCAGTGTTGCCACCAACAGCATTATGAATTGCACACAACTGGTATTAAGATTACACATATGAAGAAAAATTAAACTCAAAATTCTGTTTTTACGAATATTATATCCATACATTAACGCCAAGGTATAAACGGAAAAGAGTCTTATCATAGAAAAGTAATATAATAAAAATACAGATTCTTCGGAGTCTTATTATATATCAAATATGAGCCTTTATGAATAATAAGAAAATCGGCATTTTATACAACAATAACTGTAAGTCACATCAGATTCACAAACTTTACTGATTTTCTGAGCTCAACGCATAATTGATTAAAGCAAAGTATGAATACTTAAAATGCAATAATCGAACAATTATTAAACATATCCTCTGTAATCCAGAACAGCTAGTAAGCACATAGCAATTGATTTTAATAAATGTTAGCTTTTTTCGGGCTCTATGGAGTTCTAAACTGTTGGTAATGTCGCCTTAAGCTGAACTAGTGTGTTAAACTTTTTCTTTTTTCTTTTTTCTTTTTTAGATTCTGGACTCTATGAAGGAATTTCCATAAGTTTGGGTAAGGCCCGATGATTGCTTGGGGTGATTGTCTTGGTGAATTGTGAATTGTTAGCGATACTCCCTTTCCCTGCACTTTGCTTCATATTTGCTTTTCAAATATTGAGATAAAAAATTTGTTAATTTTACCATAACGAAATTTGAATTGTAGTTACCAGCATTCTATTTACAATCCCGAAACATCTTTTTGAATTTTTATAATTAAATTCGGTTTGGTTTGCGAATTAGGAAACCTCGTATGTCAAATTTTGTATGACACAAATCAAAATATAGCGATTAAAGAAACCGGTAGGACCAAAAGTTAAATTACACACAAATTACACATGAAGCTAATTACACACAGGCCACACACACAATAAAAAATTACACACAATATGTATAATTACACACAATGTGGCAACACTGGTTTGTACTGATGCTTGTAAAACGTATAAAAATATCTTAAATATAAAGATGAATGTGATACCAAAGTCTGCGATTTTGGCTCAAGCAGATTCATAGTCAATACAAATCAGTAGTCAAAAAGTGGGTGGACAAGTAGGCGTGATACATCACATACAAATTAAATAATAATTTTAGTATATCTTGAGAACGATTATAGTTAAAGTTTCAGAATTTGGTTTGATTTCAGTCAGAAATTAGAAGGAATCGGACAAGTAGGCAAGGTACCTCCCATAGAAACTAAATGATTTCATTATATCTTGAGAACCGTTAAAGCTAAAGTTTCAGTTTTGGTATAAGTGACTTTATGGTCAAAATATCATCAATCAAAAAGTGGGCGGAATTGGACAAGTGGGTGTGGTACCTTCCACACAAAGTAAATATCGACTTTCATATATCTAGAGGACGGTAATAGTAGAAGTTTCTAAATTAGATTTAAGTAAATTCGTGAACAATACACATCATCAGTCAGTAACTGGACGAATTGGATAAGCGGGTGTGGCACCTTCCGTTCATACTAAATATTGAATTTTGTATATGTGCACAACGGCAACAACTAAAATAGCATTATCTATTCACAAGCGGGTATTGCAAAAAGAACCCTGGATAAAAGCTTTCTATATACGTAACATATGTATTGCATTAAACTCTTTTACACTTGACCTTCCAGCCTGTATAAATTTCATGATATTCTATTAATTAGTTTGTGAGTTATTGTGCTAAGAGTGACGCTACTTTTGTTGTTTTCAAAACAGTGGATCAGAAACAATTTTTTGTTTTAATTCTACACTATTTCTTGAAGGGAAAAACACCGTTCTAGCGAAGCAATGTCTTAAAAAGTGTTATGGTGACTTCGCTTCATCAGAGACAACAATAAAACTTTTGTTTGCTGATTTCAAACGTGTTCGTAGGGACGCCGATGATGCAGAATGCAGTGTATGTCCAAATGAGGCGGTAACACTAGGAAATATCCACAAAATCCACAAATTCGTTTTGAATGATCGAAAAGAGAAGTTGGGTGAGTTAGCTGACATCATAAAGATATCAAAAGAACGCATTTGACTAAGAAAAAGCTGTGTTCAAAATGGCTGCCACGTTCACTGACTATTGACCAAAAACAGAACGTGTTGATGATTCAAAACAATGGCAAAACTACATGAATTTCGAGTTGCAGATTTGACTTTCAGCGACTACTACGTTCGCAGACCTCAAAAAATGCTCGCCGGCTCGCACGAATGAAGAGGTTATCGCTGAAACTGAGGCCTATGTTGAGCAAAAGAGCGGCGCTGGAATGATTGCATTGCTCTTGATGGATATTACGTTGATGAATAAAGCTAATTTGGACCAAAAAAGTGCTTTATGAGGTCCGAGACTTTTCAGCCCATGTGTTATCTTATATATAAAAATGCCTGTGTGTGTGTTTGAAGACTATACGAGGGGGGATTGACATTGAAGCTACCTAGCGCTAGATGGCAGCACAAACACAAAAACTTTTTCTTTTTTAGAAATTACGATCTGTCAAACGTCAGCTGTTAAAATTTTAGCCAAATTCATCGATTAGTTTATTTGTTGTAGTCGTTTAAAGTAAGCAACTTTTGTGTTTCTTGGAAAATGGGAAAAAGTGAATTTCGTGTAGTGATTAAACACTATTATTTGAAAGGCAAAACGGCGAAAGAGACAAAAGAAAAGCTTGATAAACATTACGGCGAAACTGCTCCGTCAGATTATATATTATATTATATTGGATTGCTGAATTTAAACGTGGCCAAACAAGCACTGCAACAATACCGTCAACAGGAAGGCCAAAAGAGGTGGTTACTGAAGAAAATATCAAGAAAATCCTCGACATCGTTATGAATGATCGCCGGGTCAAAATACGTAAGATTGCTGAAATGGTAAACATGCGAGTATTGTGTTCAACATTTTGCATGAACATTTGCATATGAAAAAGCATCAACAAGATGGGTGGCGCGTTTGCTCAGTGTTGAACAAAAACGAGTTCGATAGATCACTTCACAGGGGTGTTTGGACATTGTAGATTAATAACTGTTGATGAAACGTGGGTGCACCACTACACACCTGAAACCAAAAATCAATCGAGGCAATAGGTGGAAGTGCTCCGAAGAAGGCGAAGACAGCGAAATCGGCTGGCAAGGTTATGGCCACTGTATTTTCGGATGCACACGGAATATTGCACATCGATTATCTTGAAAAGGGATCCACAAGCACAGGAGAGTATTATCGTGCATTATTGGATCAACAGATTGATGCAATCAAGGAAAAACGACAACATTTAAACACGAAAAAAGTGCTCTTTCTTCAAGACAACGCACCAGTTCACACAGCATTAGATACGATGCTAAAACTACGAGAAATCCACTTCGAATTGGTTGGTCATCCATCTTATAGTGCAGACTTAGCCCCTAGTGACTTTTTCCTGTTTCCAAACTTGAAAAAATGGCTCGCAGGAAAAAGATTCATCTCAAACGAAGAAGTGATTACCGAAACTAATGCATATTTTGAGGAGTTCCCAAAATCGTATTATTCAGATGGTATAAAAAAGTTGGAAAATCGTCTTACTAAGTGTATTGAGCTAAAAGGAGACTATGTCGAGAAATGAATGGTTTTTGAAAAAAAAAAAATGTTTTTTTCCTACTTAGGTAGCTTCAATATCAATCCGCCCTCGTATATAGCTTAAAGACTTATTCAACAATGTCTTTCTGGTAGGAACTCTAGGCTATTTTTAATGTTTGGATTTGGACCGGGCATCTTAAATAACATTTAAGATAATAATTAAAATGTGGGTGGCGAAGCACGCCAGGTTTTAGCAAGTAATAAAATATTAAAGATAGGACAGTTACGATCGATCCGAGATGTTCTTATTTTTCAAATATTAAAATTGAATTACATATTTACTTTCATAATGATAATTTTTGTACTGTAAGTCATTGCACAGTGTTATGTTGAATTGTTTGGTGCCACTGTGCAAGTTCTGGTGTTATCAACGCCATATTTATGCTCTAATTAGGATACTCGCATAATTTAATTTATTTACTATGCTTATACCTATTGTTTTTGCCATGAAGAGACTTTTTTGTAAACCTTAAATAGAACAAAGTAATCACTCCTCATATGTGTGTCAAAAACCTTTACACATTTTAGCATAATGTACGGAGCAAGAAAAATCCCTTAACTTAGGTAAAGGTAAAGACATTTGTGTGTGTGTGTTTTTTTTAATATAGTCATATTCAGTGGTTGTTATTGTAGTTGGCTTTGCTATTGATTTTGCAAATGACGCAATAAGTATAAAAGTCCTGTCCTACTTTAGTTTTTAGTTTTATTTTTTCACTCATTTTCTTTGCTGTTTTTGGTTGTAATTTTTTGTTTGTTTTTGTTTTTTTTTTTTGTTTTGTTATAATAAAATAAAAAGACCTTAACCAAACTAGTTTTTCTCACAACAACAAGCGAAGTACATAAGAGAAAAACAAGGAAAGAAGAGAAACATCGAAATTAGTGTTTCTATTACTGTACCATAGAGTATGTGTATTATGGTCTGTCTACACTGGAAGCATATAAGTGTATGAGTGAGTGCTACGAATATTATGGGAGTATAGGTGGTTATAATCCTGACTGCTATTGTTTCTCAAAAAATTCCCCTTTTTTAATCCATGTATATTTGTTATTATTATTTATTTATATTGCTGGTATTTGTTGTTGTTATTTTAAATTAGATGTTAGTTGTTATTTGTTATTGTGTGCTTAAGAATATTCTTAAAAAAACTACACACAGACGAAATTTAATTTTTTTCTCGCCAGACTCTTAGAAATATGTACTCGTATGTTGGCGTTTGGCGCCAATATGACTTTTTATAAGAACACACGTTGGTATATGTGTAAGTGCGTAGAATATTTATTTGGGTACATTTGTAAGTTTGTATATATTTGTTGTTGTTCTTCATCTCTTTATCTGCACGACGCTTTGTCTATGTCTGTTTTTGTATAATTATTGTAACACCCGTTTTGAGCACACATACAGTTGGATTTAATGTTATTTTTTATTACTTTTTTCTATTCTTGTGCTTGTTTCCTGTGCAAAAAATTTTTTTTCTGAGTGTGCAGCTTTTCTTAAATGTAGTTTTTCTTTTCATAAAGGATCAACGTACTTTTACATTTAAATGATTTCCTTTCGTTTTTACAGAACTGATGGCCTGTCAAACACATTGTAAGTATATTTTATTTATATGCGAAGTAAATATTATTTATGTACTGATATATATCAGACAAACATATGTAGTCATGCCAAATATAAGCACAAACGTTTTTTGCAGTGTTATTTTTAGCCAATTCAGGGTGTGAGAAAAAGAGGGTAAAAATAGTGTGTTTTGGTAAAATTGTAAGAATTTTTTTATTTGCTTTAAAATTGATTTAATTTTTGTACACACTCACACATATACACAAGGGCCATTGCGCAGAGCGAGAGAAGATGCTACAGGGAGATGTGTTCCGATGTAGAGAACAACCCTTGGGGTACGGGATATAAGGTTGTCATGAAGAAATTGAATAATTATCGACCACCATCCACAACATCTGCGTCCAGATTGAAATCAATTGTTGAGGTACTTTTCCCGCGTACTATGTGCAAGAACTGTTACCCCACGTTGAAATTCTGGAGGTTAGCAGCCAGGAATTTAAGGCAGTGTGTAGGGATATTAGGCTGAAAAAACCGCCAGGAGTTGAAGGAATCGCAAATATTGCACTAAGGACGGCTATTGAGAGCAAAGCAGAAATGTTTAGAAAAGTGCTCGATGCTTGTATCAAAGAGAAGATATTCCCTAAGATCAGGAAAAAGCAAAGACTAATAACAGACAAGATGCATCCTGATATCGCCCACTCTGTATGATTGACACAGCCGGTAAATTGCTGGAGAAGATAATCTACAGGAGATTAGAGACGGCCTTGAATGGAGCAGGTTTATCGGACCGCTCTACAGTTGATGCCATAGAGAGATTTGTAAATGTAGCGAAAGATGACATGCCAAACATAGGCGGCCCAAGACAGGAGAGGAAGCTGTTACTCACTAGTGTGATAAGATCAATTGCCTTATATGCGGACCTCATATTGGCTAAGGCTATGCTTAGGAGAACATATAGGATGGGTATTGATGCAGCTATAGAAGATGTGCACTCAGGGTTGCCTCTGCCTTTTGTACGTGGCATCTGGTGGCGGATTTTGAAGGGAAGAAGTATGTTGCGAGAAGATCAGAGTCAGCGAACACGGGCCAACTCGAGGAAGGTGTTATGGAAAGATGGCAACATGATTGGAGTACCTCCTAGGTGAACCCAAAACCTGCACAGCCCCTGGTAGCGAGGTCAAACATTTCTTGTCAATCGTCAAGGATTCTTATCATCTTTAGCTGCGCTTAGTGAATCTCAAGAAATCAGCATTGGTAAGATCATAACCTGCTAAAAAAGGATTCGGATGTAGTATACACATCAAGGGAATTTTTGCTTAAGAAATTTATTGGAAATATTTTTTAACAGTTGAATATAACAAAATTTGCTTGAATTTGCGTCAACCTTTATATACAAGTTTGTACAAGCTGCTTGTACAATATGTACACCGCAACAAATGCAAAAATCTTGTAAAAAAATTCTAGTTCATATTTGTTAAGAAAATAAGTTTAATCTTAGCTGCCTAAATATTTTTAACCCGAAATCAGAAAGACTGAAATTTGCTAGGTCTTCCAGCTAGTCTAAGTCTAGTTAAAATTATTAACAGACAATCACCAAATATTTTTTAACTCCACAGGAAGCGTGGCACAGGCCAGGGAGAGACTTTTAATGTCGTCTTAGTATTTTCTTTATAAAGCCGAATAGATGGCACAAAAGCGTATAGCATCGGAACAAAAGGATAGATCGGGCAACTGTGGATAAGATAGTGTAGTTAATAGTGGCTCTTTACTCTTGTTCTGATTAATTTTAACAAAAAATAATTAATAATTGTTATGTAGGGTATTATATGGACGTGCTCCACATATTTTTTTTCCAAGAATTATAACAATTATTAATTCCCAAATAAATCACAATTTGTTTTTTTTTTTTTTTTTGATTTTTTGTTTTACTAATGACCGAATTTGACTTAAAACGAGTATGATGTCACTGATTCTGTTTAATATATTGACTGAGTAACACTTTCACAGGCAAAACACTGTTAGAGAAACCCACTAATCATACACATACTGCTGTCATAACATTTGTTAACTCTGCTATTGGTTTACATTGTTTTCATGCTCCACTGTTACGGCATTCAAGCTCATACAAGCAAAAATGTTCGAACAGAAACAGCTGTTTACTATTGGGAATGTGTGTGAATGAGAATTGTTTGATATGTATGTACAATCCAATTTGATTTTTTGTTTTGAGCACAACAAAACAGTTGAATAAATGAATTCAGTCTGCAAATTAAACTTTAACGCGGCGGTTGCATTAAGTGTAAGAGGGCACGTAATGTTTTAAACGAATTTAATTTAATATCTATTTTTTCTACATCAAAAATTATAATATATCTTACAATTAATATATATCATAATTAGTGCTTAAAATAAATTAAGCAAATTTGTAAAAATTGGGAGAAACAGAAAGGTGTCTTTAACGGATATTTGAAAAAGAAAAATATATTAAACAAATAGTGTGGGAGTTAGTGAAGGTAAATTTATAGAAAAATAAAAGAATTTTAAGCAAATAACGTGTTTATATATGTAGGGGGAAGTGCAGTTGTGTGTGTTTATCAGTATTTGTTTGTTTATTATCGATCTTAATTTGAATGTTGTTGTTGTTATTTTAGTTTTTATTGATTTATGTGAATAACAAAAAAAAAAAAAAAAAAAAAATTGAAATAAAAACGAGTTATTGACGCGTAACCCTTCAAAAAAATTAAAAAAAACTAAAGTGGCAGTAATAAAATTGATTTTTTTAGCAAAAACTGGTCAGTTACTACTAAATAATATAATAAAACAAAATTTAAATATTTCTATTGTTTGAATTATTAAAATAATAAAAAAATTATAAAACGATTTTAGTAGTGGATTAAAATTTTGTTTGTTTTTGATAAAAAGATATCGATTTATAAAATTTAAAATTTAAAATTAAAATCATAATTTGTTTTACGCTAAAGTGTTTGATTCAATTGACGAAAGTGAATTATGTTTAAAACAAAAATTAATTGAAATAAAAAATTTTAATCAAAAAAAGTATGCAAATATAACAATGAATAAAAAAACAACAACAAAATCTTTTAAAAAATATCAAAACTAGGTGAGTGAGTCTTGATTATATTTGTAAAAAAATTGTTGTTTTTACTAAATAAGGCAGAATATATTAATATTTCATTTGCATGAAACCTTCATTGATTATAAAAACAAAACTATTCATAATAAACAAATAGATTTTTTTTTAACTATAAAACAAATGTCATTTTAAAACTTAAGTGCAGCACTAAACTAAAAAAAAATGAAAAAAAAAATAAATAAAATTAACATCGTCTAACAAATCAATTAATTTATTTTTATAAAATCAATTTATTTTAAATTGTTTTTCACTCAGATCATCATCTTCATCATCATCAGCCGTTTGAAATTTCAAAATGTCGTTTCGTTAGCGCGTTTCTTGGAACACTGCCGATAATTTTAATAATTAACAGGACAGTGCTTTGAATGCGTAATTTTACTTTTCGTATTTATTCAAGTCACTTATTCATGGCGTGAAAAATGGAAAAGTATTTCCATTCAAAGTGTCAGTACTATAATGTTATGGTGATTGTGAATGATTTCTTTAAAAGTGATATCATTTAAATACTGACTGACACACCGATTAAAGAGATAAACTTATTTAACATTTTGGCATTTGTGCATAATGAAGTAAATTTACATTTTTAGCGACATTCCACAATTGCAAAAAGGCTTTGTGATAGGCTATCAATTCCGCATTATTATCGTAATAAACTTGGAACTAAAATTCACCAACAAACATATCATTGCAGTAACAAAGAACATCATTGTTTGACTTTAATTTAGTAAAAAATATCAGCTTGTTA
This sequence comes from Wohlfahrtia magnifica, assembly GCA_023159175.1. Classification (NCBI taxonomy): domain Eukaryota; kingdom Metazoa; phylum Arthropoda; class Insecta; order Diptera; family Sarcophagidae; genus Wohlfahrtia; species Wohlfahrtia magnifica. Next base: position 5,822,337 of record JAKWBJ010000483.1, read on the forward strand.
TCACTTCACTTAGTAGCTTAAGCAAAAAGTTATAGAATTTTTTTTTTTTATATGGCAACTAGACTCCATTACGGACTTGAAAAATACTAAAACGAGCATAATACAGAGCTTGTGAATAAATTAGGTTTCGATTTAAATAAAGCAAAGCTATAATGAATGAATAAAATTATGAATTACTTTTCCATCTTGAATACTCCTTAGATTCTAGTCCCACGCTACTACTTCGTGCTTCCAAATATTAAGAAATTGAAGTTATCATTGAAACAAGCAAGCTTCTATGTAGCAGGGTTCCAAAAATTCCGTTTTTTTAAGAATAGCCAAGCCACCTAGTTTTATTGGGTATTTTGGTTTTTTCTTTTGAATTTTATAACTGCTTCCTAGTTTCTTTCAAGTGGACAATATTACGTTGCTTTAGTATTTATAGTTTTGCACTCTTGCTCGTATCAAAAGGACGTTGTGTACTGTGGGCAGCTAAAGCAGATTACAATTATTTCGTTTGAACCATGCATTATAAGAAGAATGGCCGGAATACAAAGACAGACATGATTAAGTTATTCTTTTGCATGACAGCGCTCGGTCTTACGTCGCAAAGTTCCCCAACGATTGTCCGAAACGAACAAATGCCGCATTGTATTCTCCAAACATGCATCTCTCTGACTGTTGGCTGTTTCGACGGATACAATATCTTTATCATATCAGAGAATCACTTCTTTTCAATAAATATACATATAAAATCGGCCTCAAAAGGTGAGAAGTTTTCTAAAACGGGATTCGAAAATTTGCTCAAAAGTGGGGAAAGGTGATTTCAACTAAAATGGGACCGAATAATTTTATACTCCCAATATGTAAATTATACTTATTTTTGTGTGAATAAAAAAAACCCCATTAAACCCGGGTGCGATTAATTGGTGGCCCCAGCTATTAAATACTATTGGTCGAAAAAGATATAACAAAGAAATCACGTTAAAACTGTCGTCGAATATCTTTATAAGATAAGTCGAACCTTTAATAAAAGCGTTTTACTTTAATTTTCAAAGTATACATTAATGATCACCTTAACTAGCGCATACTATCCAGTGTTTGGCAGAATTTCTGGAGTATATTGCGTGGTAATATGCCAAAGCTTATCGATAAGAAACATACGAATAAATTACAGCTAAGAGTGTGATCTATAGTAAGTCTTGATATTGAAAAATCGGCCAAGCTATAAAGCACACTTTATATGAACTAAAGCTATAAAATTGAATGGTTTTGCTTGCAGAATTTTAGAAATTTAGAAGTATAATTTCCTTGTACGAGTACAAAAGCTCATTTTTCTCTTAATTGAGTATAATATTTTAAATATTTAATTTTTGACTTTAGTATTAAACTTAGTGGGTAATGTGATATATTTATCACATAATACTGTTAATTAAAGATAAATTAAATTCTAATACTTATGTACATATTATTATTTCTTCAAAGCTTAGATTAATTGTTAATTTTTAATATTTATCATATTTCAAGGACTCTTTATTTAGCTCTTAAATAATTTGCAATAAAAGAAATCTGTTAAACACATACCCTTGAAATCCTGAAAGTATGCAACATAAAATCGTTACATTTAAACAACTTTTTCTTCGTTCCTTTTACTTTTTTGAAATAAAGAACATGTCCTTTAAAGCCTTAAAGACTTATTACAGGCATACACATAGAAAACAAGCCATCCTTTAATAATGAACAGTTAACGTGTGTTTGTTCTGCAGAAAAATAAAAATGGGAGGACTATTGATTTTCGTCTTTTACTATATTTTTTTGATACCCAAATGGCCTTCAATAATGCTCATGATATTTACACTCTCATACAACACGCATACACTGACACCTGCATTGTATATGCTATACACACATGCATACATGTATAGTCGCTCAAGATGAGAGTATGAGAGCACAATTGGTAAATACCAACAGTGAATGCTCCCCAAAATAAGACCAAAACAACGCAACAAAGAGAAGAAGAAAATAAAGTTGCTGCAAGAATTATAAACCAAAAAAGACAACAACATGAAGAAACATTTTTATTATAAAAATACAAGGACAAAATTCAGATGATTTGAAAACAATAACAAAAATAAAAAAAATTGTTGCAAATTTTATTTTTAAAAAACGTTTACAATCCTACAAACACTAACCCGGTGTTATGACACCATCAAACATGCATTAAGACAACATGTTGCAAGCCGGCAAAAATTAAAAAAAAAAAAACTGAAAACAAACCAGTCCTATGTTTTACAACAAATATTGCTGCAGCTTGCATACTGCAATGCGTAAACGCTGCTTATGTTGTTTCTTATTTTTTTCATTTTGTACACACATTTCTGCCATTGTAGTTATTATGGCTACTACAAGGCATTTTATTGATGTCGTATTTCCATTATGCTTTACAAACAAGTACAAACTTGTAATACAAAAACAAACATTTGTAATGAATTTTGTTTTTGTTCTACTCGGTTTTTTTGTTTTCAATCTTCTTCTTTTACAGCTGATTACAAAATCAGAGAGAGGAAGAGCGAAAAAAAAAATGCAACAATAAATTATAAGAATGTTTGTTGCTCTGTGCTATTTACACTCCCCCACTTTGACACACACACATACACAGCGAGACAAATTGTAATTGTTTTTATTCATTAGTTTCGCCATTACATTTTCACCGCGTTGTGTTTATAATCCAACGTTTAGCGTCAGAGCGATTAAACGATGACACTCAAAGATGCAATTTAAATTTTTGCGACGTTTTTTTCTTTAGTTATACTCGTAAATTAATGCAAATTAATTAGTGAATTTAATGTTTTTTTTTTGTTTTTATTTGTTGTGCACATACTGCAAACATTTTTCTTAAAAATAGAACAAGTCGTCTGTGGTAAATAAATAATTAAAATGGGTCAAATAGCTTTTATTTTTTAAATTAGTAGCAAAATATAATGAAACAAAAGAAAGTTTTCAGTTTCTTTTAAATATCCAGCACACAAAAATAATATGCTGAGACAAAAAAGAAAGTCGTTAAAATAACTGCAAAGTGATACTACTTTTCGATAGAGACTTTCGAGTAAAACAAGAAACTGTTTTTGAAATTTTCGAATCGCCTTCATAAACTTGAGTTATGGTTAAAAACTCTGTTTTTCGTACTTTCATATGCCTGTATGGTAAAGCATATGGGCGTTAGCCAAAATATGGAATATATTTTGTTTTTGCTTTACAACTTTTGTTGTTGAGAATTGCATAATGTTCTAGAAACGATTTAGAAAAGATAAATGTTAAATATAATCATAAAGGGTAATCCAACCAAAACGCACTATGTTACAAACAACAAAAAGTTTTCTGAGAATGATCTTAATATTTTTAAGTATGACAATTATGTATGAAACAAAATATCGGCCAAATACTCGCCATGTCTTCGGTGGTATACCTCTATCCGTCGCTCCATATATTCAATGGCTCTGAGACATAATTGAATTGTTCTTGGTTTACGTTAGTGTACGTTAGTACAATATTTCTTTTAAATATCCCCCAAAATAAGAAGCCTAACTAAGTCACATCACTTGATCGTATCGGCCAATTAAAATCATTACGATATGAGATAACACGGTTATTAAATTTCTCGCTCAAAAGAGCCATTGTTTCGTTGGCTAGGTGGCTAACGTTCTGGTTAAAAGATTCCCATTATCATATCGCGATAGCGAACACCATTTACGGTAAATGTTTGGCTGACCTCATTTTTGAAGAAGTGCAGCCCGATGGCACCGTCAGCCCTTTCAACAATCACTCGTAGATTCTCATTTGCCCAAATGCGGCAAATCTGCTTGTTAACGAATCCACTCATGTAAAAGTGTGCCTCGCTGTAGATGATTTTCTTTGTAAAGTCCCCATACACATCTGTCCGTTCAACTAACAATTCTGCGTATTGATGACCCTTGAAATGATCAGTAGACTTCAGCTCTTGAGCCAATTGAACCTTGTAAGCATCTAAATTCACATCTTTATTCAAAATTCCCACCAGTTATGCTCGTGAGATTATCAATTGTTGGGCACGACGACGAGTCGAGGTTGACAGCTCTTCTGCCACACTATCGCGAACAACAGCAATGTTTTCTGCGTAGTGAACTGTACAAGCATGCACATGTGTTTCCCCATTTCGTACAGACAAGTTCGCTGAATTTTGGGCACAATTCTCTCGATTGTGGAACCATTTGGTTTGATTTTAAAAACTGAAGTATCGTTTTATTCATAACTACTACTACTACTACTACTTTAATAATCCAAAAATAGTTATTATATACAATATCGTGTAAAAACACCTCTTTGCTTGATAAATATATACAGATTCCTCAAGTTAACTTAAGTAAAGTATAGTCCTGTAAATAGATCTATTACTCTTCTTACAATTATTAATTCCCATAACATTCCATGAAGGAACATGGGGACCTTCTCTCAGTCAATGAGCTGCACCTGACTCTATTTTTAAACTCATTTGAAAAAGACCTACAGTTTAACACCGGCTCCGAACGGCAAATGCATTTTAGAGAAGTTGTCAATAGTATTTATACTTATAATCAGTTACTAGCTAATGTTATGAGGTGATACCGCTGTCGCAAAACTTTTTTTTTAAGATGGTCTGGCCTGGTATTGAACCGACAACCTTCTGGTTGGTAGGCGGGTGTCTTCCTTATTAGGTTATAAGTGCATGATGGTACAAAAAACCGGTACTTTACCCGTAACTCAAGATTTTGGAGCTGTTACGAAAAAATATTATCACTTCCCAGATATTTCTAATTCATTTTTTATGGCATAGTTTTTTTCTTGTACACTTTTTTTGACGCATAAAAAATAGAGCAAATTTCGTTTTTGTTGTATAACTTTATTAATTGTAAGAATTTTGTTGTTGTTTTTTATGGACTTCATAAAGCCCTAAATATACTCTTAAAAAAATTAATTTCACCGTATTTTAAAAGGCTAAAATAAAGACTTAATTCTAGAGATTATGGTTGTACAGTTTATTTTGACGCTCACATATATCATTTAAACAGCCTTAAAGAATTTGTGTATTTTTGCAATAATAATACCCATACTTCCTGCAGTTCATCGCCCTCATTGTAGTCCCCCTTTAAATGCGTAGGCATTGTTCACTTTATAATTAATTTTCGCAGTCGGGAACGTAAATAGACAAAAACTAAAAATAGATTCTTCCTGCTGTGTTTATCTCTCTGTGTTGTTGTTGTTCTTTGTTAGGGAAGGTGCTATAATTTTTATTGGATTCATTAAAGTGCTATTACAAGCTCTATAAATGTACAATGGAAAGTGTTTGTCTATTAAATGGTCGTTTGTTTGGTCTACTTACTATTGTCAGTCCATAGACATGTGCCTCATGTGTCGTATGTATAATCAATGCTCAAATATAATAAATGGCCACTTATGCAGTTCGTATTTGTTACACCATGTCAGCAGTTGCAGTTTTTCTTTTTCGTTTTACTGTTGAATTGTTTCCATTTTCATTTTCAATTGAATGTTCGACTCTATTGTACTAACCAACTATTACAATAGGGCTTATGCACTTGTAAGTACAATATATTGTATATTTGCATTTTGTAAATGAGCTGCTAAACTTCATAATTTATAGTTTAACCTCAATTTCTTTGTAGTCGTATAGTTACAGTGATTACATGTAAAATGTTCTATTGTTGTTGTATTTTTTTTTTCTATTCTAAATAGAAAATATAATAGAAATTTATATGAAATGTGTGGTATTTTTTAAAAATAGAAAAGGAAAAGGGCGTTTTTAAATTTAACTTTTTTTTTGTTATTTTTAATTTTGTTAATTTAGAACTTCCATTTATTATATAACATTTTGTTTTTATATTTTCCATTTGTTGCCTAAATTTTGAACATTAGGAGTGTCATTAAAGTATGTCGAAATGGGAAGTAAAATATTAATTCTGTAATGTTAGGAATTCGTTTTCATAAAATTTTAAGTATGATTAAAAATTACTGAATTTTACACGGCGTTACAATAAAAAAAACCTATTTTTCTGTTAGCCGCTATTGATTACAAAAAGAAACTGTTGTTGAAATTCTCGAAACACCTTCAAAATTTTTGATACGGTTTTTGATACGCTTATAAGCTGATAACTTAGCTAAATGTTAAACGATTTTAAGTTTCCTAGCGGATTCGAAAAGATAAGAAACAGACCTTTTATATGATGAATATACATAAGTATACCATATCAAAAAGTTTTAAAATATATGTTTCTTTGTTTAGATAAAATATCTTCTTTTTTCTCCGTCATATTGGCTTTCCACAAAGCGTCTATTGCTTTGTTTCAGTTTCTTTAATCAACTTCGATATTTCAAGCTAAGCAGATGATTAATCCGCTGAAGTTTCCTCCATATGATTTTTTTTTTGTAGTGGTGAAGATCCTTGCTAATTGGTGGTGATCTTTACTGATCATTCGTCTGATGTTTGTCATCATCGCCAGAGGTATGCGAGAACGGTCAGGGGGGCTTTTTTTTAGGTGGAGTTGGCTGGAGGGAAGAAGTTGAAGCCTTTTTTTATTATTAAACATTCGAAACCACAATTAAATTTTTTCTTCGTCATGTGCTCTGCTGTGGCTCGAACCTGGGTCTTTTGTTTTGTTATGCGTGCGCTCTAAGCACTACACCACGTCAACCCCTCCGCTTTGCGCAAAAGCGATATCGTAACCAATGAGGTTCTACCGAGGTGCAATTATTGCTACTTGAAATCGTTAACCAAATATTAATCGATGTCAATTTTCCGAGCGGATATCACTTCATTCTATATTGTAGCTCAGTCAGTGTTGCCATAATTTTTTTTTTTTTAGAATAACTGAAAATTAAAAAATACTGATTTTGAAGTGAAAAAACTGCACATACTTCAAAAATTAAGAAAAATATATACATATATAATACCCGTATCGGGATGTTCTGTAAACTGAAAACGAGTGAAATTGAAATCGAGTACATTTTCGACGTCAAATATAACTTAAATTCGCCAATTATTTAAAACTTTTGGTAATCAAAGAAGTTATTTGAAAGGTAGTTAAGTACATTAATAAGACAAAATATCAATATCTTGTCTGATTTAAGAATTACAGCACTTTGAAGTTATATTCGATTTAAATTTCACTGGACTTCGCTTTACAGAACATACCCGATAACGTACTTTTTATTCAGGCATAACACAATAAATTAAACGTGATATACATATATGATATGATATAATGATACTTTTATTTTCCAACAAGCGAGGCACCCAGCTGGTAAACCGCATTCGAGTACGCTGAATCCAGTGGTGCTAATCTTTTTTTTTAGGTTAGCTCTTGTTTTCAAGACATACCGTTATTTCGAAAGTAAAGGAGCTAGCGAAATATATATTTGCGTAACTGTTATGTAATGTGAAGGCAGTGTTCTTTTGCCAAAGAACTGCGTAGAAGAACGCAACTTTCTGAGACCTATGTAAATGTGAGTATCACACAAATTGTAAATTCTCTCTTTCTTTGTGATCATTAATGCTTGGAAAAACTGCATAATACAGATAAATCTGCACATGTCATTATATATTATTTTATTAATTCCCATAACATTCCATGAAGGGAATATGGGCACTTCTCTCAGTCAATGAGCTGCAACCAATTCTAATTTTAAACTCAATGAAAGGGAACTACAGCTTAGCGCCGACTCCGAAAGGCAAATGCAGTAGAGAAGTTCTCAATAGTAAGTAATACTCATAACCAGTTACTAGCTAATGTTATGAGGTGATACCGCTATCAAGAACCTTTTCTTTTTTAAGATGGTCTGCCTTGGTATTGCACCGAGGATATTCTGGTTGGTAGGCGGGTGTCTTACCTACCATACCACAGCGGCAGTAGCACCATATTATTAGTCTTATAATATTGACACAAGCAATTGACTTCGCTTAGCTCACATTCATCCATTATTCCAGTGACACCCCAAGTGAAACAATAGTTTAACGCCGGCTCCGAACGGCAGATGCTTTTGTTAGAAACGTTATTTATAGCGTTAATACTTATAACCAGTCGCTCTCTAGCAATGTTTTGAGGTGATATCGCTGTTAAAAATTGTCGGATGATTCAACTAGGGATTGAACCGAGGACCTCCTGGTTGGTAGGCGTATGTCTATAATAACTATATAAATTAAACTTGGATTTACGTCGGTATACAAACAATTGTTGTCTCTAAATAGCTGACTTATCAAGTTTCTTTCATAGTCTTGTGGTCGGATTGGTTATTTAGGACTTTTTTATTACAACTATGAGCGCTGACTCGCCTGGCGATTAAATTCCGCTTCTTGGAGAGTATATGTAAGGTTTAAGTCTGGGAGTGGCACGGTGTAGAGATTAAAGCACACGCAATCAACACAATCGGCCCAGCAAAGGATATAGTATTCGAACCCCAGCAAAGGATATAGTAAAAACAAATTTCATTGTGGTTTTGATAGTTTAATAAAAAAAAAACTTCAACCTCCTTTCAAAGAAATCCATCTAAAGAAGCTTCTCTGACCTTTAAGCTTATCGCTGACGATAATGAAAAAAAAAAACAGATGAATGATCAGGAAAAAATTACAATGCTAAGTGAGAATCAGCACCGCCACTTAGCAAGGACCTTCATCACAACACAATCATATGGAGGCGAGCTACAGTAGATTAATCATCTACTTAGCTTGAAAATCAACGTGATTAATGAAACTGAAAAAAAGTAATTGATGCTTTGTGGAGAGCCAATTACTTCCCAGAGGAGTGATGGGGAAAAAAGATTTAAACGTAACTGATAGATTGAAGTCTTTGAATGGCGCTTTGGTATATTCTAATCAAATCTGCTTATTGCACAGTAATTCAGAGACCCCAGTAGTGTTAGTAGACAAACTATTTTACCGCATGGCTTGCTATTGGATCTACAGTGACATGTGAGAGCAAAATTACAAGCTATTTCACTAACGAGAAGCAATAAATATTAAAATTCTCGCAATGCACCAAGAACTTTGTGAATTTTCTAGAGAATAGTAGCAGAAGATGCTATTAAATTTAAGTAGATTTATAAGTATTAGAATCAGGCTTTCTGTTAAAGCAGCCAAGACATAGGTAGCTATTAACACTTAAGCAATAAAATCAATAATTGGCCTGAATTCATAAATTGCAAGAAAAATGTAAAAAGTCATAGCTTTCAATGAACCTTATCTTGAATAGACTTAGACTTTTATCATGAGCAAAATCATTATTTTTTATTTATCTTTCGAAGCATTTAAAAATATTGATTTAACTTTTTAAAAATTAAATTGAATTTCAAAACTATACAAAAAGTTAACAAGAATTTTCGAAAAGTGTAAAAATAATTTAACAATTTATAGTATATACGTACTTGTAAAAAAAATTAACCCCATTTCAAAATAATTCATAACAAGAAAAGTATTTAATAAGACCCCACTTGTATTTGAATTATTTTTTTATTCTGAGTTTTCTACAGAGAATATCACTTTAATTACCCGCCGCTTGTACGTCGATTATTTAATTTCTTTAAAAATGACTTGTTAAACTTAATTAAAAAATATTTTATACTTTAGTTTTTCTATTGTTTTTTTAAATATATTTTATGACAATAGAAGTTCAAGCACCTCTTAAATACAATAAGTAAATACGGAAATTTATTTCAAAAAAACATTTTTTAATCTATTTTAAGAATTTAAAATAATAAAGACTTGAAAAAACAACACTGAACTCAAAACTATAAAATCCTTTTATAGGTGAGTGGTCACTCACTTGAACAGTTTATTGCCAACTTAGTTACGAGTAGTACTGACTGCGAGTGTTGTCATTCAAGTGTTTGTACGACTAGATTTTTTAAAATTTTTATTTTATTCGTTAAAGAAATGTTCTTTTTTATGGTCACTTGTAGCTTTTTTTGTCTTATTTACAACAGCATATATGTGTATGTGTCTGTTATTTAAGCCAATTTGTAAAGAGTTTTACATGGAGTGCCTGTTTGTGTGTGTGTGCTGGTAAATTGTGTCTACAAGTCAAGGTAAAGTAAAATTAAATTTTGCGTTTTTTTAAAGAATTTCATTAAGCGAACGTAGAATATATATTTACGTAAAAGGTTTGTTAGGTTAGTTGGTTTGTAAGTTTAGGGCAGGCAAGGTTAGAGTAGGCAAAGCGGGGACCTACATTAAGATTTTATATACAGAAAATTATTTTTAAAGTAAAAGGTTCTTTAAAAGATTTTTTATTTTTATTTATTTTTCGCTTTTTTTATTTTTTTTAACACGAACGTGTACCCAAAGTAAAATCTTCTCAGTGGGTATCTATCGATTTGAAGAACACCAAAGTATATTTGTATTTACAAGAGAGCTCGTGTATATATTTAATGAAATCAGTGTACTTGAACTCCTTTTTCACAATCAAGGGATGTGACAACCTTTTCATAGGAGCTGTCAAGAACGCCATCATCTGAACCTTAATTGAGAAAAGACTTAGTACATTAATAGAAATTTATTGTACTAAGGAGAAGTTAAATATTATTCATGTTTTAAAACTTATATCTAATAAACGACCAAAAATACAAGCTCTTACACGGCTAACTATTTCAGTCTAATTTTTGATCACTTTTCAAGGAAAAACACTAAATCAATACTGCTAACAAGCGCTATGTGTAATTTTATATGAAATGCATATGAAATTAATAACATTTCAATAGAAAAACCTTCCAAGAACTTTTAAAAATTTTGATCTTTAATTCTCTTGAATTTGACTGGGTTCTTAGCATTACACATGATCGTGGCACCACCAGTTGTTAATATTATTACATTTTAACCTTTTTAAAGCGCTTGAGTTCTTTATAATTGCGTCAAAATAAAATAAAATAACACATATTTTGTTGTTTTACAGTTTTTATTTCTTCACTTTTACAGTACAAAATTATAAATATACAGTCTCCAACTTATTTATCTTGCACTTAATATTAGTTTATATTATATATATATTAATTCCCGTAACATTTCATGAGGAACATGGGGACTTCTCTCAGTCAATGAGCTGCACCCGATTCTATTTTTAAACTCATTGAAAGTGACCTACAGTTAAACGCCGGCTCCGAACGGCAAATGCATTAGAAAAGTTTTCAATAGTAGTAATACTCATAACCTAGTTACTAGCTAATATTATGAGGTTATACCACGCTGTCGAAAAACATTTTTCTTGTTTTTAAGATGGTCTGGCCAGGTATTAAACCAAGGACCTTCTAGTTGGTAGGTAGGTGTCTTGACTACCACACCACAGCTGCACACAATATTCGCTTATACAACACTTTGATTTACGCCTAAGCACGACTTTACTTAATGACTGTAAAACGAAAACGATATCGACGTAGGCCAATCAGCCTCCTTATATACTTAATTGTCTACAGGTTGGAAAGTTCCGTCAAAGTCTCAAACGCTCTCAGATCCTCTATTTGATGTTCGCTAATTTTAAACATGTAAGATCAAATACACAAATCAGTATGGCATTACCAGAGTAACACACAACCTTGACACAAACCAATAGACTAAAATCCTACAATACAGTGTGATGGTTTGTTGTATTTTCTTTTGAGGCATTTTTATTTTCGTAGCAATATTTATCTCATTGATTTTAAGAAACAAACATTCATAGAGCGATAACCACTGTAAATCTTACCTTATATCGAAAGAAATATGGACCAACAATGCTGTTAACTCATAATTAAAAGCAAACAGTAAATTTTTGTTGATTCAATGATACCTCACGTAACTTTCTTGGACCCTGAAACTCAATACTCGGCAATTTTGCCTGTTAACATATCCATTTAAAACCAAAAAGTTCTCATCAGCAACAATGGTTTTGCTCTACAAGTTCGTTGAACAGAACACTGATTTCTAAGTTAATGTTCTTCAATATAATATCGTTCCTGGAGCGTAATATTGTTCAAAATAATACCATATGCTATAACACACTGTTGAAAAGAAATGCAAAAGAGAGTTAAACAATATCTTTATTGAAATTGATTGATTTTAAAATTTTAAAAGCAATTTGTTCTTATTAGAATTATCAACCCGCCAGGTTTTTATTGGGCCTGAAACATTTTCCGATCGCTGTGGGCTAAGCAAGAGGTAGAATTGATCTAGAGCTGAAATAGAATTCGATCCGTTTTGGATGAGTGCCGCTGTTATGAAACAGGCGAGGAGGTTTATTTCGGCTATTGCTGCTCAATGTGAGGAAGCTCAGAGTACTAATGGATCTTACGGTGCATTGTGGTCTTGTACACCATCAGTGTATTTGTTGGGAATGATCGGTGTTCGTTCTGCACTACTTATGTCGAGGCACACGTACGTGCCCAGCTATGAAGTTTCTGCTTTGCTGACTCCAGAAGTGTTATCAATTTTCTCAACAAATAGCACTACTGGCTTTATTCGCAGCCTCAATCTGAATAGGTTAACTTATAAGACTGCACTAAAGATCCTTCAGTTCAAGCTGTGTTTTGAGCCTGACCAGCATAACATAACATATCATTAGCATCATCAAAATTACAGTGATCTGCAAACTTTATTTCACTAAGGTAGTAGGGCGTAAAAGAGTGATATTTTCCAAGATTTGTTAAGGCTTTCTGATTTGTTGTTAGCTTTCGGTATATAAAATTCAGATGCAAAACGAAAGTGTCTAATTTAACTACTCAAAAAGTGATTCTAAGTACATTGGTATTATTAAAACTGCTTTGAAAGTCGTTGCAAACCCAATATATAAAAATCTGGCACGCTTCAGTGCCTAAAAGTCTGTTGAATAAGAAAGAAAAAAATGATAAAATAATAAGCCAACGAACGTACCAGCCAAACTGTAGTTGCATTGGATGCAGTTTTTCTTTTTTGTATTTTTGAAGAATAAATAAATAACATAAAACCAAAATTGTTTTTATCACCAGTCACAGTCCGTGGCAAGAGAACTGTATAAAAATATAGCACAAAAATCTGTTAAGATATCAAGATATAAGAGCCTTTGTAGGTACGAGAAATTTCGGAATGGGTGAACTTTGAAGAAAAAAAAGATCTATAAAATTTTGCATGTTCAGAAACTTTTTGAAATTCTGCAATTGTTTTAAACTTATCTGTAAAGGAAACAAAATTTTTATATTTTTTTGCTGCTATAATTTCGCACATCTGTGTTTGTGCTGTGGCTCCAAACTGACTTCGGTTTTATGAACCTTAACATATGAGCATAAAGATGTCTCTCATAACATAAAAATAAAAAAAATAAAAATAAATTAAAATGAAATACAGGGTAAAAGAGAATGAGTGTAATGTGTTATCTCTCTTTACACATGCGAATATTTGGAAAACGTTATGTTTATATAAACCTATTTATCCTTTTAATGGATTTGTCTGTTTGCTATTGTCCTTTTGTCTTTACTCGCTTGCCATATACAACTACAGCAGCAGATATTTGTTTACTTTTGGTCTCTGTTTCCTTTTAAATGTTATTGACATCTGTTGTTGTTGGTCGGTCGGTCGGTCGGTGGGGCGCCTCTATTACTATTTGTTTTATGTTGTGATGAATGGCCAGCCATTCATACAATGTATCCCTAAAAACTCCGATATTCCCTTTTGTTTTTCAATACAAAAAATCCTCAGTGTTAAATGCGGTGGTAATAAGCATCAGGGATTGAAAATGTGGTCGAGTTTAAATAGCATTAAATTTTGTAGCACCCGCACTTAAAAAAAAGAAAGAATATTATAATTCAAGACTTTAAATCTATTAAATATTGGTAAACGATTGGCTTAATGAGACAATTGGTTGGTTTATTGGTTTTTAAAATATTTATTGGGAAAACATAATAAAAATGCTTCAACGCGTGCCATACTGTTCGATAAATTAAAAATCAATGCGATTGTAAAATTATATTGCATACGACGGAGATTTATCATCAATTAAAATGCAATAAATGTTTAGCAGCTGTTTTGTACATAAATTTGAATTGAAATGAAAAATTTTTATTAAAAGATTTAAGAAATTTAATTAAAAATCTATTGCTGTTGCCACCATTAATTTAACATTTAAATCACTGAATTTAAACTTTTTTCAAATCAATTGAATTAAAATTAATTTCATTTAAATAAAGGAAATCGTTTGTAATATACATACATATGTAATAGGAAATACAAAATTTTGATTTGTATAACCTACGCACCTTAATTCATTTCGATCTATTCAGACTTATATTTTCTTTCAAGTAATGCATTAACTTTTGTATGCCAATCTGTTATTATAAAATAGCGGAATTTAAAAAATTACTTGGTAATACTAAAAAAAATTTTGATAGCACAGATTTGGTGGAATACACTGGGCATTTGCTTTTTTCGAGTTTCGTCAGTGGTTGATGGATATGAATTACTTGCAAATAATTCACTTACAAGGTGATTGTTAACAAACTAGATTAATGAAGGTCTTAAGAATAGATAAAATCGAGCTAGTGCTACCCTTTGGGACCTATTGAATGAGCCAACACTCCTTCATCCCTAAAGACAAGCCACAACTTCAGCTCAAAGGCTCAGCAAGTAGAAAACTTCCAATGACATTACAAGAAATGCCATAGAATGGAGACGGTCAACATTATTTGAAAAAAACAAACTGAAACAGAAAAAACAAAAAACAGATAGAAGATAATGGCACAGAATAGATTCATCTTTCCCTTATAGGATAGATACGAAATATATATATCGGCTTATCCATTAAGGGGATTCTTAACCGCCGGTCTGACAAGGTTGTCAGCTGTTAAATATCTGTCAAATATTTTTAAGAGCTGTGATTGATTTAAACAAAAAACACAATTATTATCACAAAAAACGCTCATTTCATACGAGTACACCTGGTAAATAAGTTAAATCTTTGTTTTGTTTTCATTCTAAGAATTTGTGCCAAGACGTCTATAGTAGTCCTATTCTCTTAATATTTCTAAACAGTTTAAGCAAACGGTGTGTAGTTAGAAGCACTCTCAGATTTGTAAGCCAGCGTTAACATGTTAAAGACAGAGCGATTGGAAGCCTTGGGCGAAATCTAAGGAAATGTAAAGAACAACAAGGGAACAGAAATAATAGAAAACAAAAATCGTTTAGTAATATATGCGGCACATGGACTTGTATAGCTAAAATCGTGAAGCCAAGTTCATTTATAAACAATAAAATCACTATTTGAGTAGGAAAAAATATGAGAGACAGATATGCTAACCTCCTTTGCTATGTTTGGTATTGATAACTGAAAATTGAACTAAAGGATGGTTTTTTTAGATGTATAGAACTTTGAAATGGTTTGAAATATGGCAGTTTTGTTTGTAAAAATGAGATTCGTCGTTAAACGAAATTCGCGTATGAAAATCGACATCAACGGCAATCTTGCTTGGGGCCCATTTGGACCATTTGAAAGCGATGTTCAGGTGTCAGTCTATTTATTTGAAATGCCAAACCAAACTAAACAAAAATCACTTGACAGCATGATGCAATAAAGAGGTAGAGTCATTTTAATTTTGAATACAATACTGTATCAACGCTTTACTCTACTGTCACGAAAATGCAATGCTGTGGTAAACAAAAATAATGTAATAACATTCAAATTGCAATAAACGTCAAACGAAAAGAAAACAACAACTTTTTGACTTTAGAGTATAGGCAGTTTTGTATCAGCTGTTATTGTTTTGGTAAAATAAAACCACCTTATAATTGCTTGACAGCTGACAAAATGGTCGCTAGTTCAAAAAGTGTTGCCAACTCAAAATTTTATACGTCTATAAAAAAGATAAGATTTGACTTGAACGTTCGCAAGTTACTAAGGTTGCAACACGATTTCGTCGTGAAAGTAAACTGCAAAAACCAAAAGTACAAAAATAGATACCCGGATATAAACAGTCCACTATTGTTAAAATATAAAATAATCCTTATTTAAATGGAAAATTAAATATTTATTTTATAATTTCTGCATTTAATTACTAATTTTATGGTACTGCTACATTCCATATGTATGTCATTATTTATTTTTATTACAATACATTGTACCTGGAACCAATACCTGATGTTTATACATACGATATTAATTAAACAAATGCAATAACAATAACAACAACAATAAATGAAAAATTAATGAAAAAGGAGGAACATTAAAAATAAATATAAAATTTTTATAATTTAACAGTAGAACGATTTTTGTTTATTTTCCATTCTCATAGCCGTACGGAAAATTTTTCCTCTTCTGTTTTCTAAGGTGCGCACATTTTATTATCGGATATTTGCAAAATAAATATTGAGCAAAAAATATTACACAGCCTATGGTATTAAAATGGAAGAAAGGTAAATAAAATAAAAAATATGAAAAAACAAATTCTGTAATTAGATAAACTAATAAAGATAAAAAGAAAAATATTTTTTCAACTAAAAATATAAAACCCGGAAAAAAAGAGTTAAATAAACAGCAGAGTTTATTAAGTGCGATAAAAAACATTTATTTTATTTTTTTATTTTTATGGCAACAGTAAGTAAGATAAATAGCGAAAGGGGGTAGAGTAAGTGGGGTCATTAAATAGAAATTCAACAAACGAAAACTATCAAATGTTCTAAATTATATACATATGCACATACGAGGGCGGATTGACACTGAAGCTACCTAGCGCTAGATGGCAGCACAAACACAAAAACTTTTTCTTTCATTGAAATTACGATCTGTCAAACGTCAGCTGTTAAAATTTAAGCCAAATTCATCGATTATTTTATTTGTTGTAGTCGTTTGAAATAAGCAACTTTTGTGTTTCTTGGAAAATGGAAAAAAGTGAATTTCGTGTAGTGATTAAACACTATTATTTGAAAGGCAAAACGGCGAAAGAGACAAAAGAAAAGCTTGATAAACATTACTGCGAATCTGCTCCGTCAGATTATAGGGTAAAATATTGGATTGCTAATTTTAAACGGGGCCGAACAAGCACTGCAACAATACCATCAACAGGAAGGCCAAAAAAGGTGGTTACTGATGAAAATATTAAGAAAATCCTCGATATCGTTATGTATGATTGCCGGGTCAAAATACGTGAGATTGCTGGAATGGTAAACATATCATATGAACGTGTGTTCAACATTTTGCATAAACATTTGCATATAAAAAGCTATCGGCAAGATGAGTGCCGCGTTTGCTCAGTGTTGAACAAAAACGAGTTCGACAGATCACTTCACGGCGGTGTTTGGACATGATAAAGCATAATCCTGCTGATTTTTGGCGTAGATTAATAACTGTTGATGAAACGTGGGTCCCCCACTACACACCTGAAACCAAAAATCAATCGAAGGAATGAGTGGAAACTGGTGGAAGTCGGAGCACTTCCAATCGAAGCAATGGGTGGAAGCTGGTGGAAGTACTCCGAAGAAGGCGAAATCGGCTGGCAAGGTTATGGCCACTGTATTTTCGGATGCACACGGAATATTGCACATCGATTATATTGAAAAGGGATCTACAATCACAGGAGAGTATTATCGTGCATTATTGTATCAATTGGTTGATGCAATCCAGGAAAAACGACCACATCTAAACAAGAAAAAGGTACTCTTTCTTCAAGACAACGCACTAGTTCACACAGCATTAGATAAGATGCTAAAACTACGAGAAATCCACTCCGAATTGGTTGATCATTCACCTTATAGTCCAGATTTAGCCCCTAGTGACTTTTTTCTGTTTCCAAACTTGAAAAATGGCTCGTAGGAAAAAGATTCATCTCAAAGAAGAAGTGATTACCGAAGCTAATGCGTATTTTGAGGAGTTCCCAAAATCGTATTATTCAGATGGTATAAAAGAGTTGGAAAATCGTCTTACTAAGTGTATTGAGCTAAAAGGAGACTATGTTGAGAAATGAATAGTTTTTGAAAAAAAATGTTTTTTTTTCTACTTAGGTAGCTTCGGTATCAATCCGCCCTCGTATACAGAGAAGTAAGAGTGTACATACACACTATATGGTAAAATGGGTAGCAACTAATCACACAATACTATGTATGTGAATATTAGATATTAAAATATAATTATACGTTAAATATCATATATTGAATGAACTGTTTCTATGTAGCTTATAATTAAAATTTAATATAAAAAAATATACAAAAATTTGAATATTTCTTGATCAAATCGAAATAAAATTTCAAAAGTGTACAATAATTATGGTATGTACTCGCATTAAAATACCGGTTATTTTTATATAAAATGATAATTATCATTTATAAAGAAAACGTTTTTAAAAGAAACAGCTGCTGTTTGCCGAATATTTCACTCGATGATTTTGAATATTATGACCAAAGTATTTAATGAAAGGAAGTTCTTTTATTTCTTTCTTCTATATTTGTTTCAAAACAATTGATGAGAAAGCAAAACACCCTGCACATCATAGGAGATGGGTTGTGCTTGTTCTGATATTAAAAAAAACACCTCCAGCCTACTGTAAAAATAAATAGAGAGCGGTCTAGCCATAATGCACGACGTTAATTATGAGTCACACCTTAACGTCAACTTGTTTGCCCAACTTAATTTGACATTTCTTTGTTTCAGTGTTTGACAAATTCAACGATGGAGAGGTAAACAATTGAGCAGTGCCCTTTTACGACAATGGGCGTTCAAATCAAAATGTATTTCGTGCATTTCATGTTTTTTTCGAGAGAATTGTGTGCAAATTTCAGCAAACTGCGTCATTAGGAAATGTGCATGCTCGCCCAATTCGTTCTGTGGCAAACATTGCTACTGCTATTGTTCGCGATAGTATTGCAGAAGAGCAGTCAACCTGATAACTGAAGCGAATTTTGAATAAAGATTTGAATTTAGACGCTCTCAAGTTTTAATTGACTCAAGAGCTGAAGCCTACTGACCATTTTAAGCGTCGTCAATACGCAAAATGCTTAGTTAAACAGACAGAAGTGAATGGTGACTTTACAAGGAAAATGATCTTCAGCAACTAGGCACACTTTTACTTCAGTGGATTAGCTAACAAGCAGCATTGCCGTATTTGGGCAAATGAGAATTCACGAGTGAATGTTGAAAAGCCGATACATTCACAAAGAGTGACTGTTTGGTGCGGTTTATTGGCTGACGGCATCAGCGGGCCGTAATTCTTCGAAAATGAGGTCAGCCGTGAATGGTGTTCGCTATCGCGAGATGATAACCGACTTTCTGTGGCCAGAAATTGAGGATATGGACCTGGATGACATGTGGTTGCAACAGGATGGTGCCACTTAATCTATCATAATAAAAAATATTAAGATAATTCTCTGAAAACTGTTTGGATCACCCTTTATTATCACAAACTAATATTTCGAATAGAACATTACAACCTATTCTCAGTTTTTTTTTTATATAAGATCAGCACCCAGGGGATGGCCCCTACTCATGCAGTGCAGTGTGCTGGTACTAGGAAAATAGGTTATTGGAAGGAGGACAGAGGAAGTAGTGCTTATGAACGTTAGATTTAAATTTACTCATGTCGTAAGTGGCAGGAAATACTTTCGCTGGAAGATTATTCCACAACCGAACAGTGCGACCAAAGAACGAATTCACCCTATAATGCGTTGTGCGATTTACTGGACAATCAACTACAAAGGGAGCGCTCTACGAGAAATAGGAGTATTACACAAAAATATATGATTTTTAGGAATTAATACCTTAATTTCGTTAGAACACATTCCGTTATAGTACCGATAGAACAATGAAAAACACACGCCACATTGCGACGGTGCTCCTATGAATCGATAGAGTTGGCTACCCTACCGTCATTGATGAGCATCTTCGCCCTCTCCTATACGCGATCGAGAAGCTCCAAAATAGACTTTGAAACACCGGCCCATACATGAGAGTTGTATTCCATTTCGGGACGGATATAGGTCTTGTAAATATTAAGGAAATCAGATGGGATGAAGTATTTCTTGCACCGTCTCAAAAAACCTAAGCACTTGAATGCTTCTTTCGACACTTGAAATATGTGATCATTCCAACGAACGTCACAGTGAATTCTCATGCCCAGAACATCAAGAGCATCTGATTCCTCAATATCCACATTACCCATTGACACAGACGACAGCACACCACCACGCCTGTGTGTTAAAAAACAACATTGGGTCTTACGTGCATTAAAATTGACCTTGCTCGCACGACCCCACTTCACTTGGTCACTTGTGAGTGTGACGTTCATATTCATCCTTCTTACCCCAACCTTCAAAAGGCTCGGTCTACGATCAAAGAAAAATTAAAAAAAAAAAATGCGATAAAAATTCGAACATTTTCAAAAGATATTGTACAAACTACCGGATCTGATAAACTAATCTCAAGTATGCTTTCTATACGTTTTAATAACTGTACCAGCTCAAGATATTTCGTATTGTCTTTCTACCGGATCGATCTAGTTTTGCAGCCGAAGTTGATGGTTGTACCGGCTTAACCCATGATTTTTTCCGTTTAGAGCATGATAGTGAATGCTTCGACAAGCATTCGATACCACTCTACAGCACTTTTCTTCAAGGAATAATAAATAATAAAAAATGAATACTTTCCGCAAATATGTAATTATTTCACAATATGTAATTATGTCACAAATTCGCAGACAAAAAAATGCTCCCTATTTAGACGTTTGTACCTTGACGCCCACTTTATACCGGTGCACCTAATAATTCTTTTGCCAATTTAATTTTATATGGAAAGATTATCAGATCAACTTTTAAAATGCAATAGAGTAAAACGTCAACGAGGAAACTTAAATGGCATCCATAACTTCTCCAATGAGAACAGTTCGTGCAAAAGTACTTCATGATTCATTTACCTATTGAATGTTAGTTCTCTAAACGGATAATTAATTTTTTTTTATCAATTTTACACAGGGAACTGCTGCGGTATTAAAATATTGATGGTATTTTTCCGTGTTGTAACAATTCATAGTACGGCCGGAAACATATTAAAATTAACAAAATTTTAAACGTCTTTACGTTTAGTATGATAACATAACAAATTTTTATTAAATTATTTATTATCTGCAAAAAAATTATATCAAAAGTGTTAAAATGAAAAGTTATAAACATTTCAAATCCGTCAGTCGAAGCTAACCCCCTCAAGCAAATTTTGCTAAAATCGGTTTATATGTGGGCCAAACACCCATATAATAGATATGCAAAAAAATATTTCATTGTGGTAATACTCGTACTATGAGTGGTTTGAAATGAAGAGTATTAGATATTCGGTCTTATTCGATCATTATTTACTAAACTTCTTATGGATTATCTCCACAAATAAATTAAAGAAATAGATATTCTTAACAGCTAAAGACTTATTCACGGAATATCTATAAAATGCTTTTAAACTTATAAAAATGCCATTAAAATATGGTAATAAGCTTAAGCGGAAGTATTTATAACCCTTCTTGGAAGAAATACAAGCTTCTTTGTTTATATAAGACTTAAATACGTGTATACCTTATCAAACAGAAATGTTAATTCTTTCTTGAAATATCAATTTCTCCTTTGTCTATTGCTAATTATTTGGCTTCTGGTTATAATAGGAAAGATAATATGAAAAAAAAGGAAAGTGGTTTTGTAAATCCATGATTATCCTGTAATTTAGTATGTTTTAAAGCCTTTTTGTTTAAGACGTATTGTGTTTTTGTTTTAATCTGGAAACCGCATAAAGCCTTGAAACATGATTTACTTTCTTTTTTCATACTCTTAAGTTGTCAGGAGGTTACTTCTTTCTTTATGGTATCAAATTTTAAAAGAATATTAAGAAGAAAAAAAGAAATTAATATGACCTTAAATAAATATTTAAAGATGTCAAAGGAACGGCAATACATCCTGCCACAACCACCCATTGTCATTAAATATTGACAATTTGTCAGCACACGAGCATTTATGTGTATCCCAACAAAAGACACATTTTTTTACTTTAAAGGAGTGTTTTTGAAAGCCTTACAAAAATCGTTATCTATAAAATGTATTTTCAAAGTCAGATAAATTAAAGAAAATAACTAAAGGGCAACAATTAAAAACCTGAAAATAGAAAATGCGTTAACAAAAGCTTATGGACTATTTAGGAGAGAAGGAAAGCGAATGAAATGTGAAAAAGGAAATGCTTGAAATTTAAATACTTTTTTTTTCAAAAAGGCACGTATTTTATAGCTATGGGGTAACTTCTCTCTTTTTTAGGGGTTGTTAAAATAACAACAAATCAATTGTTATTGTATTTTATTACAATTCAATTTTAGTTCTTTCTTTTCTTCTATTTAACTCAAAAGAAAAAGAAAAAGAAAAAGAAAAAAAAAACAAATAAATAATTATTCCCCATTTTGGGGTATGATTTCTACACCACACTGCTTAGTAACACAGGCAGCATGATGAAATCAATAAAATGACATCAATTTAAGGGATACGGTCATACTCGTGTCTGCTCCACCTTTATTTCCTTTTAAAAGGTCACATAATACTTATAGCATATTCATACATACATATATACATACATAGCACAGCATGTGATTGTGAATGTTTTTGTTTTGTTTTTTCTCTATCAATACATAAAAGTTTGGTAAAATTGATGTTTTCATTTAACATTGAAATTTTGTTTGATTTTTTTTTTTTGTATTACAGCAAAGAGAAGTCTGGCTGGGGGTAGAGTGTATTTTATCAGAATTTTTATAAATTTTAAAGAGAGGTTCTTATAACACCGCTTCTTGATACAGATTAATATTAAGAACTTCCAGTAGTCAAAGCTTTTCTATATATTCAGACTGTAATTCTATGAAAATGCCAATAAGGTGTGTTTCAAAATGATAAGATCACCTTAATATTTGCTCAATTCATCCAAACTATAAAATGTTATGTATGGTCACCTTATTCAAAAAAATTCTACGTTCAAATAAGTGAATAATAAGCCGGTTTTGCTTTTAGAAATGTACCATTAGATTATGTTCATTCAAATTTATGTAAATAAATGCAAAACTCAATGCGTTAAAATGATAAGGTCAGTGGTTAATAAGCAATTAATCTAATCAGAAGGTATCACAATTGTTATTCTTCCTTTTTTGTTGTAATAATTTATAATTTAAATAATATCTGCGCGGTATGGGTCACCTTATGGACAAGGACCAATTGTGGCATTTCATGAGCAGGGATTGAGTATGCGAGGAATGGCGAAAACAACTGGGACGATTTTTGTGTGTTGTGGAAAATTTTTGGAAAATTAAAAAGCACGGGTCGTCCAAAGGTCCTGACTGCCCGTCAAACTCGGCTAATTCACGAAAGGTCTCGAATTCCATGAGAAGTGCGGTAACAATAAAAGAGAAATTGAAATTACAATCTTCAAAAAACCCGATATCTAAGAGCTATCAACTCCCAGCCAAATCTTATTCGAGCAAAATTAAAAAAAATTCCCTGCCTGAGTTTGCGAAAAACAACAGGTAAACATTTTTTTAAAAAGGTTATAAGATTTATACCTTTTTGGTTTGTAGGTAAATTTAACCTGGATGGACCAGATGGTTTCAATTACTATTGGCGAGATTTAAGGAAGGAGCCCTTGTTTTTTCCAAACGGAATTTCGGCGGTAGCAGTTTGATGATTTGGGCTGGCTTTAGCTCACATGGTACCATGAAACTCTACTTTCCTTCCACTTGAATGGATAGTTTAGAGTACCAGGGCATTCTGTCTGAACGTTTGCTGCCTTATTTGGCCCAAAATGTTGACAAAACTTTCACCTTTCAGCAAGATAACGCAGGTATTCACGTCAGCAAGTCGGCCAGACAATGGTTTGAGGAGTACAATTTTGAAGTACTTGATTGGGCAGCACATTCCGCCAACTTAAAACCCGTGAAAAATTTGTGGGGACTGCTTGTACGTAATGTACCGGACAAAAGACGAATTAAAGGCGGCAATCTGCAACAGCTGGCGCGAAATCCGCTTCAATATTCTGGACAATTTAGTAAGTGCAATGCCATCCCGTATTTTTAAAACAATGGAGAGAAATGGGAACTGCATAAATTAAAAATAATTAATAAATGCTTAGTTTAAATAAAAGTTTGGATAAATATATCACTGACCTTATCATTTTGACGCATTGAATTTTGCACTTATTTACATAAGTTTGAATGAACATAATATAATGGTACATCTCTAAAAGCAAAACCGGTTTATTATTCACTTATTTGAACATAGATTTTTTTTTATTAAGGTGACCATACGTAACATTTCATAGTTTGGATAATTGAGTAAATATTAAGGTGACCTTATCATTTTGAAGCACACCTCACAAGCTAAGCAACTTTTGTAGCTATGAAGCACAAATTTAGTGATTTCTTTGTCTAATGGTAAGCATTCAGCAAGTGGCTGCTATTTGACACGTTTCTCTTCCTCCTTACTTGGATACAATGTATAAAATGTTGCCAAATGTGCAGATCTATTTGTATTTTGCTGTTTTTTTACGCATTGAGCAGTTTTGAAGTTTTTCGTTTAAATAATATTTTAGTTTTTTGCTTTCATTTAATTTATTTTAATTACAACTTCTGAAGTAAGAATTTCACCCCATTTGCTTAATATTACTGGGGTGAGGTTCACTCGCACCTTTTTTAATGCGACAATGTAATTATCCCTTGTTGAGTGTAAATTTTTTAGCAACAGAACAGTGGGATCACATTACATCCTTCATAAGTACGTACGTATGAGTGATATGTGTATCTGCTTCACTAATAAAATATTACATTTAAAAAAATTTGTGGTCTTAAACTTAACTGCGTAATTTTATTGCGGAATACCGGTTTTTTTATTTTATTCAATAAACTAAACCTTTTTTGAGTTACTCTTATATATGTTGTACACTTTCCTTCATTTTGATATAACGTTATATTTTGAAAACATCACTGGATTCAGGTACTTAAAACCGGCTTACTCGCAGTATGTCAAGCTTGTCGGAAAAAAGTACAAAATTCGAGAACAGTGTATAATGACACATCATTTATGTACTCGTATATCAAACTAATTTCTTGTGTTATACTTGAATAACTACACTATGAAATAAATGTTATCTATCTGTTATGTTCTGTAAGACGGAATCGAGTGAAATTGAAATCGAATAAAGCTACAAATTGCTGTAATTTTCAAATCTTACTTGTCATGTAACTTCTTTAATTATCAAAAGTTTAAAATAATTGTTGTTGTACTTTTTACTTTTTTTAAATCTGTGCAGTTTTCCACTTGAAAATCAGTTTTTTCTTTTAAATTTGTTGTTTTCCGTAAAAAAATATGGTAACACTGTTTTGTTTGTATACCATTTATACTTACAATTAAAACTTTTTTGTTAAACCCTTTAAGTCTTTAATCCCCGTCATTGCCATAGATTTATAAAAATCCGCTTTAAAATTCATCATTTTGAGATGACATTTGAGAAAAAAAGTGATTTTCTTTTTAAACTAAAAACTATTTTAAGAATTCAAAAAAATTCGAAAACAAACAACAAGATTTCGTCTATTCTACATCATTATCTTAAGAATTTCTATGCATTTGTGCTTTTTGATAATTCAGGGTTATTAAGAACGATTTTTTTCCGTTATTTACGATCTCAAAGATTTTTTTCTAAAGTATTTTTATTGTTGAAATACGAGAGATAAGGAAATGAAACATGAACGCATTCTAATAGAAAAATAAAAATGATGACAAATGATCTTTAGCAACAAGTGAACGGAAGATGCGACAGAAATACTTATATAATTTAAGAGGCACATGATGATCACTTTTTTCTCTTTGAATGGAAATGCGTTTGAAGATTGGATCTTAACAAAGACGCCAACCAATTAAAAATGACAAATGATGTTTATTGTACGTTTATTGTTGTTGTTTCGTATCATAAATAATATCTTCGACTACATACACATTTATTTGGATATCAAAGTCATCATTGTTTGTATTTTGTTCTGTATTTTTGTTAAATAAATTAAATGTAAAAAAGATATTAATTCAGCAATTACAGTAGCAGTGACTTCAATTACTTTTGTTTTATAGAATTTTTTAAGCAAATCATCGACATCTGCTTAGTTTTTTTTTATTTGACTGCCTGTCAAATTTTACATATAAAATTTTTGACAGCTTTTTAATGAAAATTTAAGCAAAAAATAATAATAAATGTTTTTCCTTAAGGTCTTATTGAATATTTAGTTGTCATGACTATTTTATTTCAATATGGTCATAGGGTATAACACTACTGTTTTCAGCTTTTAATACCATTTATGGAAATGGGAATAGAAATAATGAAAAATAGCATTAATGTTTACATACATATGTATGTATGTATGTATGTAAATAATTTAATTTTAAAATAAAGGGTCCGCCTTCTAACGTTTTTGTTTTGCAACTAGTGCTTATTTCGCTAAGTGGGCCTGCGATCGACTTACAGAAGATGCCGATTTTGCCAAAAAAAATCATCTTTTCAGATGAAGCTCATTTTGATCTGTGCGGGTATGTAACCATTATTTGTAGGGTGCTGTCAAAAATAAGTGTTACGCCAATAAGCCAGAGATAATTGACGCTTTAAAGGACAATATTCGTGAAGCAATTGGTGAAATACAGCTGCACACAATCGATAATGTGCTTAAAAATTGGACTAATCGTGTAGGCTCCTGCATGGCCAGCCGAGGCAGCCACTTGAATGAAATTATTTTCCATTATTAACCGGAAGGATTGTACTTTCAAATAAAAAAAAGATTTGAGAAAATATTCAGTAGTTTTTTTTTTCATAGCATTTTCAAAAAAAAAAAAGTTATTTGGCGGACCTTATACAATTCTTGAGAAAATTTTCAATCAGATTCTGAGAAGACCTGTTAAATACAAGATAATACAAAATTATTCATGTGCTTGGTAAGACTGCGGTGCACTGTGCTTGCAGTGTGGTTGGCTTTATTCTGACTAAAGCCTTTGGTCAGCTGAAATTGGGTTTTTTTCACTCGATTCGGAAAAGCTAAAATATAAGTCTGAATTGCTTTGTAATTAAAAAAGTATGTATGTATTCGTAGGAACTGCGAGGGCAGTTCGTAATGTTCTTAGCCTAACAATGAAAAACAAGAGCTACATTATTCTTCAATATAATCTTCTGAAACTTCCATACACTTAGCCGAACGTTTTTCTGGCAATTCTATGACTTGATTAAAATAGTTTTCCTAAAGCTCCTCAGAATAATCGTTTACAGCTGCCATTGCATCTTGATTCGGGTTAAAACGTTTGCCAGCAAGGGCTTTAGCAGCCCATAGCTCTCACCAATAGTGCAAATTTATACAATAAATAGTAAAACAATGTAATTGTATTGACAAACAGAAAATATTGTCGACTTGAACGCAATTTGGAAGCACTTATAAAACCCAATAAAACCCCATGGTTTGGGTTTTTTAAAAAACCTAGGTTTTTGCCAATCCTGTCACAATTGCGGCACCCATCTTGCAGAAAACTTTTTCATCTGTAATTCTTAAAGCAAAATAAAATGTACTCGATCATTTGAGATGCCTATGGCATTACCTATATCACTTACTTTCACTTATTGATCGTCTAATACTTTAACATGCACTTTAGCTGTAATTTCTGACGTTGTTGCAGTTTTTAAACTTCCATTTCGCAGTTCATATTTAAGGCTTGTACGACCACGTTTAACTTCAGCAACCCAATTTTGTATATGAAGGAGCATTTTCACCTAACACCATATCACCATATCATTATGAATTTCTTGTCCCAATAAACCTTTCTTATGTAAATATTTAATCACACCACGAATTTCAAATTTTTCCATTATGAAAAAATTACCAAAGTGCCTTATTTGAACATCTGTTACTACACGAATGAGTTGACAGATCTAAATGAAATTTAACATGTGTTCATATCACGGATGGAAGTTTCGGTTATACAAAGCTTTTTCCTGTTTATAACGCCATTATTATGTGAGGCTAAGAACATTTCGTAATGCCCTGGTAAAACTATTCCGTATTTTTAATATTTTCAAAAAAGGCCTCTTTGCACTTGGAGTTTTTTTAAATTTTAATTAATTCTAATATATTTTTTTAATTTCATTTCAGGTAAATATATCCCTATATAACACACTCTAGGAGGTAAAAATTTATTTAACAAATTTTTTTTTCTATTTTATAAGGCATGGTCCTGTAGCTTAACCGTTAATTATTTATATATTATTTATTCTGAAAACATTTAAAAACCCAAAAACAAAAACAGACAGCAATTATATAATTAAAAATGTATACATACAACATTCACATTTCAACAACATAATTATTAAAGACACAAACATGTCTTGAAATTTTATCACGCACTGTATAATACCACCACTCATTTCAGCAATTAAGTTATTTTCTCTATTTTTTCCATGGCATGACACGCATGCGTTGTTTCTTTTAGAAAATACTGTCACAAATTTGACAGATGAAATGTCATTTACATACAAAAACTGAAATATGGAAAATTAAACGTTTATGTTGAACAACATGGAAAAACAACAGAAAATGTTAAAGGTCTTCAAAATAACGTTGATAATAATGATTATTTATAACACAATATCAAAAGTACGATAAGTAATATGAAGTGAGCGTATTACAGTCGGTCTTGCGCAACTATATGATACCCTTACACTGATTTAATTCATAGCACACTCATAATTCCCATTTTAGTACTAGCAGCTGATAGCTTTCATAGTCTTATGGTTTTAATATTGTTTGATTTGAATGATTAGATGCCATATTTAACCTGATATCAAAACCCTATCACTAACCAGCCAGATTCAATAAAATATAAAAAATCTTTAATTTAATTTAATAGTAGCAAGACCCAAATATGGACCAACCTTAACGAAATATTTATATATGTGTTCATTCACAAAGTGCTCATCTTCAATGGCCGGCATTTCTAAATTAAAATACAAGAGATCTTGGTCCTTATAAATTTAAAAATGCAATAAAACAAAAATGTTTTGAAATTTTGCAAATTTATCTTTTTGTTGTGAAGTACAATTGTTCCGTTTAGAAATGTAATATTATTCCAATTATATGGCTTTGGCGGCTGGCCTCACAGTACCCCATTCGATCTGACCAATTTTCGAGAACTTTTTCGAGTGTATAAAGTCGTATCTCGGCAATGGCGAATGTTGGCCCTCAAATGCTCAATTGTCCCTGGTTTGTCGGCATAACACTTGTCCTTAACGGCGCCCCACCGAAAATAGTCCAACGCTGTCAAATCGCTGCTTCTTGCTTCTTGGCAGCTAACTGATATCACCATTTCGGCTAATTAAACAGCCATCAAACGTTTGACGCAGTAAATCGATTGTGGCATGATTTTTTCTAAGATATGTGGCAAGTTACACCATCTTGTTAAAACCAAGAATGGTTCACATTAATACCATGAAGAGCGAGCACAAGAAAATCCGTACTGGTTTTGCCGTCCTCATTTTCAAAGAAATATAGTCTACAAGCCGCACCAAATTGTCACTCGTAATGGGTGAATGGGATTCTGTAAGACCACGTTTGGGTTTTCAGAGCCCCACATATGGCAATTTTGCTTACTTACGTACCCACCAAGATATAAACAGGCTTTATCCGAAAAGATAACACAGTGCGACAAAAATTAACGATTTTGAAATAACTGAGAAATGATACTACTTTTCTGATAGACGCTGTCGAGTGAACGAGGATCTGGAGTTACAGGTAAAAAATCATTTTTTCAGACCTTCATGCCCTTAGAAGCTAATGACTTAGTTGAATATTGCTCGATTTTAAGTACGGTTCCTATATAGAATAGTGCGCATAAACGTGTCTAAACTTGAACAATGTAGAAAAAAACTGGATGCAAAATGTGTTTGCTTGAGAAATACACTTAGAGTTTTAAAGACTCCTTAAATGACATCTTTATTATATAAAAGGTCTATTTCTCTTCTTTCCAAATCCGAAAAGAAACTTCAAATCGGGTAATATTCAGCTAAGTTATTTGGCAAGTCATCATGAATCGTTCAACGCCAGAATAAATTTAATTCGAAAAAAACAAATCTTTTCGCTAAGTTCATAGAGAACTTTGCCAAGTTCATTTCTAGTTAAATCGCTACGTCCATTATATAAAAATTATATAAAAATAAATCAGCTAAACATCAATGACATTCAGTCCAACAAGACGACACAACTTAACAAACGATTTATTGCAAAATCAATTTGGTGACAACTTCGCTTCCAGAAGTTCACTAGCCCCTTGTTCGTGCGATTGAGCGCCTCTGGATTAATTTTTATGTTAAGTCATTGCTTAATGCCGACCAACTCTTGAAGCATTGAAACTCAATATTCAAACCACCCACAGAGTCTTCTGACATATGTTGGAAATCATATTTAAAAAATAAATGACATGAAATTATCTAAAAGATCATAACAAAAAATCTTTCCAACAATATTTCTATTTCGTATTATTATTTTAAGTCCTCAAGCTCTTAAAGAACTGCTCTATAGTAACTATCCTTTACATATTATTGATAATTGACTTTTGTTCAATTACTTATTAATTGGTAATTTATAAAGTAATTGTTGACAAATATCAATTACAATTCTATGTAATTTGTATTTGAATTTTACCAATGAAGTGTCCTGGTTTTACAAGTAACATTTTTCAATTACCAATTATAAGTAATAAGTAATTGACTATTATCAATTACCTTTACATGTTATTACTAATTGACTTGTGTCAATTACAGTAGTAATTAGTAATATAAAAAGTAATTCTTATTGACTTTTGTCAATTACAGTAGTAATTAATAAGCTTAAAAGTAATTCTTGTTGCTTTTAATTTAATAATAAATTATAATTAACAAATACATTACAATTGATAATTGGAAGTTACCAAGTAAAATTTGTGTAATTTTGCTCGCACTAATTAAATGTGTATTTAGCAGTTGGCAATTACAAAGTATAATTAATTGGTAAACGGCAATTGGCACTTACTAATGGCGTATAATTGGTATTTACCACTTATTAATTACATAAATTACTAGTTATTTTAATTAGTAAATTATATTACTAATTAAATTACTAATTGTGCGTGTAATTAATTAAAAGCAGTAATATCAGACAGCTAAGTCTGACGTAAACATGCTGGCAGACGGATCGAATGGAGTTACGATATGTAGCGTAGTCAGATGGCAGCCGTAATTTGCATTAAAAGTCTTAATTCGAATTAACTTGTGAATTAGCCAAAAATCAAAGTGCATTAGTTTAGATGTAAACGTACAACCCAGAGTTAATTCGTATTGAATTTAGCTCTTCCAATACGGCAACACAGTGGATAATCAACCAGCTGTTGGCAAATAGTTTACTACTGTCAATGAGTGTTCAATTGAAAAAAATTAAAATGAAACCAAATGGATTATAGAGCAGTTTCTGCAAGACTAATTTCAGATATCACAGCATAGCTGCTAATCGTACTTACTGTTTTTTATCCATTGGATCTAGACATAAATGCAAAAAAAAAATATCGTTGACAAACAGCTGTTTACTAAATGCGAAATTGTCATCTGTTCGGGTAAAATTTTATTTTGCATAAGTGAGTTTTTAATGCAAATTAACACTGTCGCCTGTCTACGCTATTAAAAATTAATGCCGATTTGATAGCTGATATTAAAACTGATTATTAAACTTTTAGATTTTGCGTTACAAGCCCAAACATCATACTGAATATACTTCATGTAGGTTATTAACTACTATTGTGTTGTAGGTTAATAATATGAAATTATTTGTGTTTCTTTTTTTCAGTTTATTTTTAGGGTGCAGTGGCATGTAAACGACTACACTTGTTCTCAACTCCTTATCTCTATATCCATAGTGTTAAATTTTTGACTTTAATTCGTTCACTCAATCATAAGGGAATTTATGGGAGAATTTTTATGATTTAACACGCACCGGCCCAAAATGTAGAGCAATTACGTGTAGACAAGTAAAATTGGGTCAGGTTGATGAAACACTTTTTATTTTGTTAATAAATTCTATCTGGTCTTTAAAAAATATTACACGTTTTTATTAAACAAAAAAAAAAAAAAAAAAAAAAAAAAAAAAAAAAAAAATTAGGAGTGTAAACAATGCCTCTTGCGATACAAACGAATTTTTTTTTTCGAATTTCGAATTGTGTAGTTCGAGTTTATTCAAACACACATAGACACCGTAAATATTACAGAATTCACCTTGAATAGATAAAAGAATTAAAATAAACAAAAACAAAAAATTTTTTTTCTGAATTGTTTTGTTGGTAACGTGCGTCAAATGATTAAAATGACTCATCATAACTAAAAGAAACTAAAAATACAAACTTATATACAAACATTAATAAAACTAAAAAATGAAAAAATAGTAGAAACTATGAATGTTTTAATAGGGAACATTTTATTTTATAAAATGACTCTTTTTATTTTTCACAGAGATAAGCCAACCAGATAAAAATTTTAATACACACTCAGCCATGCCAACTACTATACATGCGTTATTTGTTTGTTTTTATTTATTTGTTAAAAATCGAAATTAAAATTTATTTTCGTTTTAATTTCAATAAATTATTTAAATTAACAACAATCGCAAATGCTATTAATTTTCCTTTTAAAATGCTTTGTTTACAAACGTATTTTCACACAATCATTTCGATAGGCAGTTCGCCAGAAAGATCACTTTTATAAACACAATACATACATGCTCGTACGTTTGGCATAATAGGAAGCGAATAAGAACAGTTTAATATGCCAAATGCTATTTCGTTTCTGATGTGTTTTATTACTTCACATGATATCAAATTCTATTTTTATTATCTGTTTAGAGAATTCGCTATTTTCACCGTCGATGTCAACAAAATTGTCGATATTTTTTGCGATATAAAGGTGAAACGTTAAAATTTTTCTCTCTTTTTTTTTGCAACTAAACAGCAAATAAGAGGCACGAGTCCATTAAGTGCAGTGTTACCAGATGTGCAGATTTATCTGTATTTTGCATTTTTTGAAGCATTTAGCAGTTTTGAAATATTTTGTTTAAAAACATTAGTTTTTCTGTTAATTATGCAGATTTTGCAGTTTTTTACTTGCAATCTTGTCGTATTAGGCTGAATTCTAAAACGTCAAAATACTTTGTAGCGATACGGTTTTACTACTGTAACGATACAAGAAGAAGAACGTTGTTCTATCGTGTAACGCTGCATTTTTACTAACCGCAAACTGTGAGCTATCAAATTGTTGTTTTTAGGGTTGCCAACACTTTACTGCACATATTCATATTCTTGCGTAAATTTTGAGACGCCTTTTATATTATATATAAATTATTTTTACTTTTTTTTTTTTGCCTCAAGCTATTAAAAATTAATAAATCTTATGAAAAATTCTTTAAAATTTTTATTTTTAAAATAAATATGGTTCAGATTTTTTTTATTTGATAGTATATATTATATAGTTTCAACAAGCGAAATAAAAAATATATATTTTTATACGTATTTTTTCAATACGCCTTCAATATTTGGTAAATTTTAACTTTTTATTGAAATAAGTGCGCTTTTCAAAGAAGAAAAGAAAAGAAAAAAATAGTTATCAAAATTTGCAACTTTTTCTCTATTTTGCTTATAATACAGTGGACGTCTAATAGTACGTACTTTTGCTACTACGAATGTCCAACAGTAAGAAAGGCAAATATATTGCAAATATATTGGCGTTTCTATAGTACGAATAAAAAAAATTTTACTATTCGATAATACGAATAACGGTTCTTTACACAACAAAATAAAAATTATAGAAGATTGTAGGAGTGGAAAATCTCTTTATGAAATCTCTTGCAAATATAGATTATCTAAATCAACCATTTGCACTATAAAAAAGCAGAAGGCGAAGCTTTCATCTGAAGCAGGCTCAATTAAGTCCCGTTACCGAATAGTACCTGGAGAATTTAAACAAAATGGAAGACGAGCTATACAAATGGTTTTTATGCCAAAGAAATTCTTATGTTCCCGTAGGGAGTACGCAATTAAAATGTAAGGCGCGGGAATGGCATAAAAAGTTTTATGATGGCTGGTTCACCAAATTTAAAAAACGCCATGGAATAAGATTACTCAAAGAATCTGGCGAAAAGCTTTCTTCTTCTCAGGAATTTGTAGCTCCATTTATTAATACATTAGCTGATGTTATTTCGGAGCATGGCCTTACACTTGAATAATGCAGATGAAGCCGGACTTTATTGGAAAATGCTGCCGGACAAAACGTATGTGCATAAAGATGAGAATTCTTCACCAGGCAGAAAACTCTCAAAGGAGAGAATTACATTTCTAATTTGTGCGAATGCTGAGAGAACAAAAAAGCTTAAGCCTTTTGCGATTGGAAAAGAGCAAATACCAAGATCTTTTAGAAACAAAAATTTGCCTGTTGCTTCTGGAAACTCAAAATCGGCTTGGATGAATGCCACTCTTTTTAAACATTGGTGTTTTGAAATTTTTATTCCAGAAGTGAATAGATTTTAAATTTAGATTTTTGACGAGTTTCTCTACTTATAAAAAATTACAGGTACAAAGTTTTCTGAAAGCTAAAAATCTTCCCATAAAAGATCTTCTCCAAGTCACCCACCTGCAGAAGAATTGGTGCACGAAACTAAAGACGGAAAATTTGGGTTATGAACATTTGGGTTATGTACTCCACTGATTCAACCGATGGACCAGAATTCAATAAGACTTTTAAAGCTTAATTACCGTAGACTCTTGCTATCGAAAATTACGGCCTCATCGGAAGACTTTGATACATCTCTCAAAAAGATAAATTTATTTGAAGCAGTATCATGGGAAAAGTTGTTTAGTAATTTGCTAAAAAAAAGCTGGAAAAATACTTTAGGTGATAACTTTTACTTTTGACGATCTGCATGATTGGCATACCGATAACTTAAATGAAGAAACTGAACAGGATAACGATAGTGATGACGATCAAATCTTGTATCCTGTAAACTCATTGCCAAAGGTTAAACATGAGGATGTAATTAAGTGTTTGGACACATGCATTCTGTGGGCTGTTGAGAACAACATTGAAACTTCCCAAACACTTTTATTGAGATTACTTTAAGAAAAGGCAGTAGAAATTAAACTTTAAAACAAAACACGCTAATGTTTAATGACTGATTTTTTTTAACAAGAAGTTTTTATGCTTTAAGCAATTATTTACAGTGCATATGTATGAATTAACAAGTATTTATTTAATCGGAATATTTTATATTTATTTATTTTTGTTTATTTGTTTAAAATAAAAATCAATTGAAATTAAATTATGTGTTTTATTGCATAGAGGGGTAAAACTGTCCAATAGCACGAATTTTCCAATATTACGAAAGGGCCTGACATTATATAATTCGTATTATTGGACGTCGACTGTATTGTAAAGTAATTAAAAAAGAACTGAACTTCTGAAAATTTCCTAAACAAATAGATTTTATAGCTATTTGTCTACGGCACCTAAAATAAATTTTTTACATAGTTGCGTTTAGCGCCCTCTCGGCGGTTTCTAACCTTTCAAAAAATACATACATATATATTTTATCAAAATTCGTGATTAGTGATTTTTTGATTTATGTCTATGGGACAACGCACTGTGCGACCTATGCTAAAACATCTAAGCATTTTATGCGAGAGGTACCAAGGGGATGCTGGGCTAACTCTGAAAAATGTATTTCTTCTCTCATCAAATAAAATTACTGGCTGTATTCACAGCCTCAGTCTGATGCGGGGAAATTATGAGGCTTTAAATGTAATTTAAAATAGAAAAAAAGAGAATATTTCTAAATTTACTTATTAAAATCTTTGATTTTTAAAAAAATCTCTAAATTTTATAAAGATTTTAATTGCATTTGACCATTATTGACATTTTATTCAAAAAACCAAAAGACTTGACAGACAACATAAAAATGTTTGTCTGACTATCTGACCAAATGTGCGAGTCCACTAACATCGCACTTGTAATGGTATTACATTAATTAATACCAGCAAAAAAAGAAAAAAACAAATAAACGTTAAATTATTAATTAAGCGCCAGCAACTAAGAAATACAAATAAATTAAGAGAAAAATTAAAAAAACGAATTCTTACATCAAATACTGGGTGTTCATGTCACATCAAAATAAAGTGAATGAAACACTTTATTAAAATAAATTTCTGTTGGTTCTCATATTTCAACCTCCTCCACTAAAGGCATACAGCAGCCTCTCTTCATTAAAAGTATTTAAAACCAGTAGTAGAAATATCTCGACAGTGTTAATTAAGAGGCTTCGAACCATATAAAACTATTTAAACGAAATTGGGTCAACTGTGTATAAAAAATATATGAAAAAAAAGAAATATTCAAAACAAAATATTATTAATGAATAAATTAATCATTAGTGAAGATGTTCGTGCTTTCATTATTTATATGTTTATTCGTTAGTGTAAAGTAAAAAAAATACCCTGAAGCGTCATCAAAATTCTATTAATTTTATTTCTACTCTGCTTCTAATTTTTACTAATAGAATGCTTCTGTGACAAATCACTCCCCTCTCTCTCTCTCTCACTCTGCAAACACTTTTGCTTGTGTTTGACTAAAAAGCTCAAATATTATTTAAAAAAATTGCTTAATTTTTGCTAATTTTTAAAGAAAACAAAACAACTGCTAATTTCAAATACTCAAGGTATTTAAAAAGTCATCTGTATTTTTGAAAATATAATAAAGCAAATGATATGAAATGAAATGAAAAACAAAAATAAAAACAACAACAAAAACAAAACAAAATAT
Source organism: Wohlfahrtia magnifica (assembly GCA_023159175.1). Lineage (NCBI taxonomy): Eukaryota > Metazoa > Arthropoda > Insecta > Diptera > Sarcophagidae > Wohlfahrtia > Wohlfahrtia magnifica. Next base: position 5,859,215 of record JAKWBJ010000483.1, read on the forward strand.
ATAAATAGTCATGTCAAAACATTCATTTAAAAATAACAAAATATTCAGATCAAGTTTAAATTCTATTTCATTTCAAAGATGAAACATCAATGATTCAGACGTTTGTTTTCTCTTCTTATCAGTGAATAGCGAATATTGATTTATTACATGCTGATGATTCGGAGAAGGTAAAAAGAATTAAAAGATTATAAATTTGTATTTATTATTAGCTAATATAGGGTCCGCCAAATGAATTTTTTTTTAAATGCTATAAAAAAAACTACTGAATATTTTCTCCAATTTCGTTTTTTATTTGAAAGTACAATCCTTCCGGTTAATAATGGAAAATAATTTCATTCAAATGGCTGCCTCGGCTGGCCATGCAGTAGCCTACACGATCGGTCCAATTTTTAAGCACATTATCGATTGTGTGCAGCTGTATTTCACCAATGGCTTCACAAATATTGTTATTTAAAGCGTTAATTGTCTCTGGCTTGTTGGCGTAACACTTATCTTTGACGGCACCCCACAAATAATAGTCCAACAGTGTCAAATCGCAGCTCCGAGGTAGCCAAACGACATCAGCTCTGCGGCTGATAATGCGATCTTCAAGAACAGGGCGCAAAACATCTAGTGTAGCTTCGGCTGTGTGGCACGTAGCGCCGTCCTGTTGAAACCAAATCTTGCTAATATCCTCCTCTTCAATTTTTGTGAACAGAAATTCGTTCAACATGGCTCGATAACGATCGCCATTGACTGTAACGGCCACTCCTTGCTCATTTTCGAAGAAAAATGGCCCAATTATGCCTCTGGACCAAAATCCGCACGAAACAGTGACTCGTCTTGGGTGTATCGGCTTTTCAATGTATGCGTGCGGGTTTTCTGTACCCCAAATGCGACAATTTTGCTTGTTTACATACCCGCCAAGTTTAAAATGAGCTTCATTTGAAAAGATGATATTTTTTGCAAAATCGGCATCTTCTGTAAGTCGAACGCAGGCCCACTTAGCGAAGCGAATACACAACCATATTCGTTCAGCGGAAGGATAAAACTAATTATCTGTCAAATCAGACATGAGCTAAGTGTTACCCTTCACGAAATAAGCACCAGTTGAAAAAAAACGTTAGATGGCGGACCCTTTATAATTAGAGCGGATAATATATACGAGGCTTGTTTGGTAAATACTTCAGAAGTGCAAAAAAAACTTTATAATTGAATCTAAGGCTATTGATCAGAAATTTTGTAAAATTGTTTTGCTAAAAAGAAATTTCAAAATGTGGAAAAAACTAATTATTTTAGAAAAAAAATTTTTTTTTTGGAAGAAGAAATACTATTTTAACACCATATTTTAATCAAAACTACTTTAAGCAATAAAATTGTCTATAAACTTCTGCATTACTGAAGATTAAAGATTATAATTTAAAAGATGTAATATAAGCGGCTTAGCCAACTTAAAAGAGATGATATGGATGTGTATTAAGACGAAAAATCGAGCAAGATTCATATCGAACTTAACAAGTTTTTTAAGAAACAATAGAAGTAAATCAGGCAACAGTTTCCAGAAAAATAAATTCTTCTAAATTTGTCGTAACAGAAGCTAATGCCAATCAATGGCATCTGATAATTTTGCATGTTTAAAATGCTATTAAAATTCTCACAAAGGAAAGCCATTTATGTATAATGCGGGCTATGGAATCGGCTATGGAAAGTATATCCACCTTAGTAATTAGTTCTCGAATGCTTTTTAATTTTAATCACTTTCTGGGTCAGCTACAGTCTCTTAGTCTGATCATCTAGTTCAAGAACAGTTCATTATTTAAACCCTTTGGCGAATTTGAGCCACATTGTGATTTTCATCTATGAATCATTGTTACAAAATCAGTATTAAATGAAAAAATTACATTGGTGAATCCTCGTGGCAATGACACAAATAAAGAGAATTATGAATGAAAGCTCTGCTGTAAAGAAAGCTAAAATTTAGGGACATTGTCTGTTATCAGTCCACTACATGCTGTACAATGCAGGATTTTGTCTGCTACACCTCACTGTTAACGAGTAAAAATTAAAATTTTGACAATTACTTTTAAAAGTCATATGTGACACCGAAGTAAATTCATTATCAGTCATCGATGATTTTGTCACGGTTATTGTTTAATTTTTGTTTGTTTTGTGAATCTTTTTTATTTGTGTTACAATATCATAACTTATATAAAAATAGACCTATTTGTACGATACTTATATGTCAACAACGTTTTAAAGCAAATGAGCATAATCCTCTAAGACAACTGCTTTTTCGTAGACTTTGAGACAGAGTTTGACACAATAGTCAGAAACAGCATCTGGAGAACTTTTTATCGGATAGTATCCCCGGAAAAAGTAATAAACATATTAAAGCTTCCGAAAACAGAGTACTATACTAGGTCCATACATCAGGAAAATTTACTATGGACGCTATAGTGCGCCAGGGATGTATGCTATTGCCACTCTTTTTGCTTGCTTTGGATGGCATCATGCAGTAAACAAATATCGACGTTTTAAACGGTGTACAGAGTGCCCCCTTTCAGAATTTAAATGATCTGAACTACAGCGACGACATATGTTTGCTACCATATAGTTACCAACATATGCTAAATAAAATACGAGCGCTACACTCAAAAGCCCTTAAAGTCGGTTACGTATTAACTTTCTTAAAACAAACTTAATCAGAATAAACACAACCAACACTACGACATAGCATTACTCTTAACAACAATACTATAGAAGATGTGAAAACATTCTGCTCTAGAGGTTGTACAATTTCAAAAAAAGTGATGCGAATGAAATCATGGATTCACTCATTAATAAAGCCCGTCACACCATTTACTCTTTAGGGGGCGTGTGGATTTTTCTAACGTATTGAAACAACTAAAAACACACGTCTTCAGGGCGTGTATAAAACCTATATATGGCTGTGAAACCTGGGGCTTATCCAGAATTAACATAAGACGTCTATAAGTTTTCATCAACCGATGTCTAAGACATATAATAAGATGTAGTATAGACCTGCTACGCATGATCCACCAGCAACCAATCCAATACGACATTTTCAGAAAAAATTTTGGATGGATTGGATATGTACTGATCGGGCAACGAGATAGCAAAGGTGCCGCTGTCATGTAATCCCAAAGACTCTCGCCGCCAAAACGTTCAAAAACATCATGGCGCACTGCAACAATAGAGAAATTTTTTGCTCTAGGATTTACTTAAAACGATGATCGGAAATCAATAAATGCAAAGTTCAGGGTCATCGACGACAAATGTTTTACTTAAAGTCGGAAAATTCAATAATTTCTTAGAAATGTGGATGAGTTATATGGTATGCAATTGGGGCTGATTTTGACACAGGCTAGTTTTTACCTCTTAACACTTAAATAAGACCGTCCACAGACAGTGAAGAGGAAAACAGGCTTAAACAAAATCAGCAAACTTTACTCTTCGGCCAGCTTAACAGTTAAAAAAAGAGTACAAAATTCTCAAAATAACGATTCCAATTTTGATGCAATCAATAAAGTAGTTTAGCAGAAATGATCATTCTTTTCAGAAATTTTATGCAAAAAGGGAAAAAATTGCTCATGAAATCTTGTGAACTTGGAATAATAATATTTTTATGAACATAAATAATGCCTAAGGAAAAGATAAACTAAATTAGTACAGTAGTAGTTTAGCTATAAACCTTATTGTGGCATTTATTCTATTGGTTTGTGTCAAGGCCACCTTGCTTATTAAGAGTATTGAACGGTGTTACCGTACCCGTTTTGGTTGTTAAATTTGAATTAACGGTAATAAAAAGCTGTGTTAAATAGGTACAAGAACATTCGGAAGTAAAGTGATTTTTATATAAAAGGCGACGCATTAGTAGTTCAGTTATAGTTTGACAGTCATAGTGTGTAAAGTCCTACTAAGAGTCGTGTATTAAGCGAATATTAAATAAGTTGGGTACTGTATGGCTATAATTGTATAAAGTAGAAGTGTGGAATATAAAAAGAGCCGTATAAAACAACAACAAAGTGTTATTTATTTTATATAACGCAATTTAAAAAGGTTAAAGGGTACTGTGTGTGTCAAATCGAGTGAAAATTGTTCAAAAATGGTAAAAAAAAACAATTCTTTGGTTTTTCTCTAACATCGATCCTTTATGTGGCTAAATTGCATTGTTCAACAGCAAATTATTAAAGCCTAGAAATTGTAATTAAAAAAGAAATAATCAGCTTTAGATTAATATATTGCATTCATTCATTCATTATGAATTCAAAATAGCGCTCATTTCTAAGTTTTTTTTAAGTCAATTTATAATAAATGATTTAAAAAACCAGTAGGTAATTATAATATCGTAAAAGCTATTAACGACTTACAACAACAGGAGGGGCATTCACATTTCTAGCACAATTTAAAGTAATCAAATTATTGTAAATGAAATATAGGGTCCGCCAAATAATTTTTTTTTTTTTAAATGCTACTACTGAACATTTTCTCAAATTTCTTTCTTTATTTGAAAGTACAATCCTTCCTGTTAATAATGGAAAATAATTTCATTCAAATGGCTGCCTCGACTGGCCATGCAGTAGCCTACATGATCGGTCCAATTTTTAAGCACATTATCGATTGTGTGCAGCTGAATTTCTCCAATGGCTTCACGAATATTGTCCTTTAAAGCGTCAATTGTCTCCGGCTTGTTGGCGTAACACTTATCTTTGACGGCACCCCACAAATAATAGTCCAACGGTGTCAAATCGTAGCTCCGAGGTGGCCAAACGACATCAGCTCTGCGGCTGATAATGCGATATTCAAAAACAGGGCGCAAAACATCTAGTGTAGCTTCGGCTGTGTGGCACGTAGCGCTGTCCTGTTGAAACCAAATGTTGCTAATATCCTCCTCTTCAATTTTTGTGAACAAAAATTCGTTCAACATGGCCCGATAACGATCGTCATTGGCTGTAATGGCCACTCCTTGTTCATTTTCGAAGAAAAATGGCCCAATTATGCCTCTGGGCCAAAATCCGTACCAAACAATAACTCGTCTTGGGTGTATCGGCTTTTCAATGTATGCGTGCGGGTTTTCTGTGCCCCAAATGCGATAATTTTGTTTGTTTACATACCCGCCAAGATCAAAATGAGCTTCGTCTAAAAAGATGATTTTTTTTTTGGCAAAATCGGCATCTTCTCTAAGTCGATCGCAGGCCCAGATTCCCAGCGTTGTTCAAGCGTATACACAACCATATTTGTTCAGCGGAAGGGTAAAACTAATTATCTGTCAAATCAGACATAAGCTAAGTGTCACCATTCACGTAATAAGCACTAGTTGAAAAAAAAAGTTAGATGGCGGACCCATTATAAAGAAGTTATAAAATAACTTTTGTTATGACGCTCTTCAAACAACAAACTTTGTTTTAAGCCTTTCCTTTCTAAAAAAAAAAAAACTAGTTTATTAATTCAACTCATTTTTTATTTGCTACACAGGTACAAAGTACTTTGAACCATAAAAAAAATATTTTTTTGCATACTCGCTACAAGTCAAAGCAGAATCGTTTATTTCAAACCTAAAAGCGTTCCGGTACCACCATAAAACGAACAAAAGAGGCTAAAAAATTAACTTTTTTAATGGCAGCGAAAAAAGGCAACAAAACAGTAAAACAAAAAATTCTAATAAAACCAAAACTAATGGTCTCGTCAGACTTTTATTTCAAAAGTCCAAAAAATAGCAAAAAAAAAAACTTAAATTAGCAACTGAACTCAGTTTTTGTGATGCCTTTTCAAAACTTGAACGTTTACAACTGTCAACATGTTGTTGCTATTCCTCTAACAGGCATCAAACCTGTACTGACAACAAACTCATGAAACCCACGGCCAAAAAACGTGACCAGAATTGGAAATTCAAATTTTATTTTGCCGATTCCTTCTTTTATTCAATTTTTGTTTTTCTTTTTTTAATTTAGAAATTCTAACGACATTTAGCAACAAGTCAGTAAGGAATTGTTTGAAACAAATATTAGACAACATACTTAAATGAATAAATTGTATAAAGAAGCTTACAATGTAAGCCGCTATCTGTCTAATAAATCATTAAAATATTCTTTGGAAATATGGAAATTGCCACTACTCCTGTGCTTTGAATATGAATGGTCCCAATGACACCTCGATTAATACTTAAATGATTTTCCATTTTAAATTGAAATTCTGTACTGACAGCCATTTTATGTTTCTATTTGCAATAACATTTGTTGATATTTTATAAGATTATTAAGGCAAAAAGTTATAAATTTAAAAATAAAAAAAAATTATTCTTCTTAATTTTTAATTAATTAAACAAACTCATTTATGTAAATAAAAGAGTCGTTAAAATAAGTATCGAATAGACTTAATTGGTCACTTTTTTAATGATTTTGTTATTTCCGTTTCCAAGAAATCTTGAGCGTGTTAATTGAAAAAATTAATTTAAATTTTTAGCAGTAAAGTGGGAAAAGATTATCAATCATAATATAAAAACATCATACAGGGTTATCCATTTTTCGTTGTTAAAAGTAAAGTTTAAAAAAACACGCATAAAGCTAGATTTCGTCGAAATTTTTATTTCATTACAAATCTTGGTCTTTGTCATTATGTACAAAATACAATGTCATTTAAATGACAGCCTCTGGATTGGTTGCAAAGATGATCCTTTTTAATATAGTCTCGACCAATTTTTTCGCACATTTCAGGCGGTATCCCGACGCTAACTTGATGAATGTTCATTTGTCAAGTGCTCTAACGTTAGTGGTTATCCGCGTAGTCATGGCTTTTGATGTAGTAGTACAATAAAAGTCCAACGGCTGATCTTAATGTCCAATTGACGTTACCAAATCGAGATATTACATGACCAAATAATTCAGGCTCAAAAAGTCTGTTATCTTATGCTCTGAATGGACGATAACGGCTCTTCTAAAATATGGACTAATGACACCTTCAGACCGTAATGCGCTACAAACACTTACTTTTCCCAGATGCAATGGTTTTTGCTCAATCACTTCTGGTTTCTTCGAGCGAACATTTTTCTTGTTGACCTAACCATCGAATGAACAAAAACTTTGCATATATACCAGAGAATGGCAAGTACTCAAAAGCAAAGTATACTTAAGTACTTATCTATATTTTTGGGTATTGCGTATACTACTAATACATTAACAACATACAGATGTAATTCCATTTCATACTCATAGCAAACATGTCTGTACATAACCAACCTAAATAAATTAATTAACATGTTTGTATCCATGTTGTTCGCTATACCTATAAAAATACTTGGGTGCACGCATACTCATGCATTCGAAGTATGTGGTGTATCAATGGTACATTAGGTACTAATGTGTATAATAAATACTCATGGATGAATAAGAGAAATAATATGCTGGTATAAAACACAAACATTGTATGGTATGAAACACAAACATTGATGTAAAATGTTTGTGTTTCTTCTGATTTGTTTTGACTCGGCTTAGTATATATCTATGCCAAAGAAACAATCCAAAAAAGAAAAAATTGTATTTTAAACATTAAGCAAATTCTTAGAATTTTTTAAATAGCAATTCAAAAATCGTTTATAAAAAACCTGATACTTCAGCATAGAAAAATCAAAGGGTTTTGCGTTTTTTATTGCATTTTCTTAATTACCATTGCAATGTTTTATTTTTATTTTTTGGGAAAACCCATTAAGAAGACTACCTACTATAAAAATCATTAGGAAACTTGTGCAGAATATTTAAAAAAATGTTTTTTCCTATTTCATGGAAAACACATTGTCTTACATATAATAAACGGTTAATAAGAATATTTACTATCTTTTACTTATGACAAATTTCCACAAATTTTCCTTATACTTATATGGAAGGTTAAAAGCAACAAATTGTATATGAAAATATGTGGCAATAAAAATGTGGGAAATCCACAAAATTAGATAGTAAATAATAAGCCAATTGGAGTTTATTTTGTAGAAATATACTTTCAGTATACTTTGTGTATAGTCGAGTAAAAATATAGCCATAGCCAAGTATAAATAAACCCATACTCATATACACTTTACACTTATAAGTGCGGATATGGTTAGCACTGTACGCAACTCTTACTTGTAGTTATTTTAGTTGCGCCGAATTCGAATATGTTGTGTATGGGCATCGTTTTTTTAAACTTTACTCACCCACACATGTTTGGCCACCAATACTTTAAAAGTACTCAAAACTATAGTTTTTTAAACCTCAAAACTCAAAACCATAGTTTTCAGTACTTTTCTGATATATACGATAGATGCATGAAATTTCAGAGACAGGCCTGTTTGGCCTCAACGGGTGCAATGGGAACTTGTGCCACTGTAGCCATGGAAGCTCTTATCGGGCTAAGCATACTGCATATCCTCATTATGAAATGTGCAACTCTGAGAGCCCTCAGTCGCAATTTCGAGGTTATTATACATGATCATGGAGAGTGCGACCATGGGGACCCTAGTTTCAACCTCGATTGTTTACATTAGTATACGTACGGATCTAAAATAGATGGTGGTGTGGACACCGTAATTTTCGGCACAATACCTAAGTCTTGGAATTCATAGGCAACTGACCAAGTGTTTTCCAGGCATAGATCCAGGCTATTTCCATCTGTGTTCGTACTAATACAGAGCATTGAATCAGGGTCGCTTCTATTAATATATATTCCGATAGTTTTTCTTCCGAGTATATAGACTAGAGACTGGTACTCGAGTGCTAGACGAATTTCGATACACTGGCATTGTGGAACAGCGTAACGCTTTGTTGGGGCCTGAAGCCACTGGTGTTATGTGTAACAAAATTGCTAACGAACTGGCAAGGCGGGGCTCGACTATTGGTCTCGTAGGTCCGTGGTATTCGCTACGGTCGATAAGTGAGAGCATAAACTGCGATAGACATATTGCGTACAATAATCGGGTCTGAGGCAGGCGAGGTGACTAATGAGACCCTTCACCTACAACAGAGAGTTGCGCCACATGGGCGGTACAACTATGGGGAGACTTATTGGTTTCCTGATGGACCATTACTATTATTAAATATCACCTTCTTAATTTAATGTTGTATTTGATTCGAAGTGTCGCCTATGCAGGGAGGAAGAGAAGACGACGGAACATATTTTGTGCAAGTGTGTTGCTTTGGCAAACATTCAGAGACGAAATTTTATAGAGCTCTTATCCGTCCTCCACAAGACGGTTATCAATTCGGGAAATTACTGTCTTCATACAAAAGGTAGAAGGTATTCTTCTGAAGATTGTTGCAACTGATCCTTCCGGACCGATCGATCCGTCCAGAGATATTGACTGAATGGGATCTTACTGCCTCCGGCTATGACCCCAGAGTGTTTTCCACATGAGATCTTTCTAAGACCCAGTGAAATGACCATTTGGGCCTCTCCGACCCAATGTAATAGTAGTAATGAACCACAGAATAAGAAATGAGCTTTAGAGCTGAAGAAATTTTTAATCTAGACATTAGAAATCAGTGGCCACGCTTGTATAATCACTTTTGTAATAAGTTTTAATTGTTTTTACGAGTTGTTCGGATTTTAAAACGATCCATATTCGTAAAATTCGCAATCCTTTAAATAAATAAATATTACCTTAGATAACATATATTTAACAGAAGATAGCCTCGTCAGACCAGCGGTTTTGGCACCTCTAAATGGATAATCCGATATTATAATTATAATAATTAAAATATTGTTACGTTACATTTAACCTTCCGCTGTGGAATTTTTATGACTTTTTGCAATACCATAAGTAATTGACAATCGGACTAGAAAATTATAATTTTTCTTATTGATTTTGTGTCTGAAATAACACTAGCCAACAAGGTTTTGAACTGGAGCAACCAAATATCTTTCCTAGGGTAATTTGGTGGGCTGAATTCAAATTCGTTTTCAGTTTTTCTTCCATCGTGCTCAAATTTTTTTTATGGGCGTGGCAATTTCTTGCCGAAAATATAGCAGTTATGTCAATATATTTCATCATAACTAGAAAACGACTTGACCGACTTTAATGCAAGTACCAGCAAACGTTTAGGAATAAAATTTCCTAAAAATAATCTGCATAAATTTTTTTTGTGTTTTCAAGAGTTTCGGAGTTATTCATAACTTACGAGTAATTCCGAAGAATAATTTTTTCGCGCAAAATTAGAGCAATTTTTTTGTTATCAAAAACATTATAAAAAATTTTTCAGAATAAAAATTCTACATTTTTGGCATTTAAATTGAAGCCTAAAATGTTGAGAATAAAATATGCTATAAATCATGGAAATCGGTTAGCTATTGTCGGTTTTATTCAAAATTCAATGCAGGTACCTAACTTTGACTAAAATGATCTGAAAATTTTTTTTCTTGCAAAATTAGTAGATTTTTGTCTTTTATTTACAAAAAGTTGTAAAAAACATTCTTAAAATATAAATTTTACATTTTAAGCATTTAAATGTAAGCCAGGTATGCCAGCGCATCAAAATCATTATATTTTATATAGTTTTTTAAGTTCCGAAAATTTTTGTAGACCAGTGTAATTTAAAAAATATATTTGAAAAATAAAAATAAACACGTGTCGCTAAGTAATTATTTCTATTGCAGTCATTTGACTGCAAAATGAAAATTATGCAAAAAATACAAACAAATATATCCAAAGGAAGGATAGGCGTTTAGATGTAAATTGAAGCCAATTGATCTCGAATTTGAATTGCAATTCAATTTAATTGTAAGGCAAGAAAAGAAAAGATAAAACGAAAAGAGAAAACAAATAAATAGAAATTACAATTTGAGGGTCATGTGATGGATGGAATTCTCTGGCACGTATGTATTTAAAAAATTTATAATAATTTGCACTTGAAATTCACAAAAATTAATTTTTAAGTTAAATATGTCAACATGAAGAAGAGATACGATTCTTGGTTTTTTGTTTGTGATATTTATCAAAACAAGATAATAAAATGTCACAAAAAAAAAAGTTTTATTAAGAAGAATTATACCCAATATAACTTCATTAATGTACCATATTATGAACCACATGATGATGAAACTATAACTACAACAACGACAATAATGCTTAAGATGGCGACGTTGTTAGTTTTGTGTGTTTCATTAAATTTTATTCGTCAAAAGTCGTCCGCAAGTCGTGATAAGATTGTAAAAGTTTAACTTCAACTTATTTTAAAGAAGTTAAGTTTCGTGTTACGTATGAGACATGGTTAGAAAATTTATATACGAGGGCGGATTGATATTGAAGCTACCTAAGTAGGAAAAAAACATTTTTTTTTTCAAAAACCATTCATTTCTCAACATAGTCTCCTTATAGCCTCAATACACTTAGTAAGACGGTTTTCCAACTTTTTTATACCATCTGAATAATACGATTTTGGGAACTCCTCAAAATACGCATTAGTTTCGGTAATCACTTCTTCGTTTGAGATGAATCTTTTTCCTGCGAGCCATTTTTTCCAGTTTGGAAACAGGAAAAAGTCACTAGGGGCTAAATCTGGACTATAAGGTGGATGACCAACCAATTCGAAGTGGATTTCTCGTAGTTTTAGCATCGTATATAATGCTGTGTGAACCGGTGCGTTGCCTTGAAGAAAGAGCACTTTTTTCATGTTTAAATGTGGTCGTTTTTCCTTGATTGCATCAACCAATTGTTCCAATAATGCACGATAATACTCTCCTGTGATTGTGGATCCCTTATCAAGATAATCGATGAGCAATATTCCGTGTGCATCCCAAAATATAGTGGCCATAACCTTGCCAGCCGATATACAAATTTGTTTCTATATAGAAATATTTTCTATATAAAAGTTGTGTCTATACAGAAATATTCTCTATATAAAAGTTGTTTCTATATAGAAATATTTTCTATATAGAAATATTCTCTATATAGAAATATTCTCTATATAGCAAATACTTTTTAGAGAATATTTCTATAAAAAACAACTTTTATATAGGGAATATTTCTATATAGAAACAGCTTTTATATAGAAAATATTTCTATATATAGAAACAAATTTGTATATGTAAACAAATTTCTATATTGAAAAAATGTTTTATATATCGGGTGGGCTATCTATCGATTTAAATTGGAACCAGCGGTTATTTTGAATCTGGAAATACTTATGTTGTTATTTATTCTAAATTCATTTCCAAAACAAATACAATGAGTCGGAAATTGCAAAAAAAAAAACAAACAAAAAAATGCAAGAGTATACTTTCGGATGAAACTCGTTTTCATCTTGGTGGGTACGTTAATAAGCAAAATTGCCATATTTGGGGCTCATATAACCCGTAGTCTTACAGAAGCGAATGCACCCATTACGAGTGACGGTTTGTTGCGGCTTGTCGAGTGGAGGCATCACTGGCCCTTATTTTTTTGAAAAAGAGGACATCTAAACCATTACGGTCAATGGAGACACCTATCGCACCATATAACCGATTTTTTGTGCTCGCTCTTCATGCTATTGATGTGAACGATGTTTGGTTCAACAGGATGGTGCAACTTGCCACACATCTCATGCCACAATCGATTTATGGCATATAACGTTTCATGGCCGTTTAATTAGCCGAAATGGTGATGTCAGTTGACCGCCAAGAAGCTGCCATTTGATACCGTGTAATGCCGACAAACCAGAGACAATTGAGCATTTGAAAGCTTTAAGTTGAAATTTGGGTGTACCTTAGGTACTGGTGAACCAGCAGTTATTTCGAATCTGGTAATACTGTCATTCTTTTCTGTCACAAAATTCAATATATTATCTCCACTGAACGAAATGAATCAATTTGCGCTTGAGCAACGTTGGGATTTATTGGAAATTTATTTCCAAAATTGTAAAATAATAAAAATTAAAAAATCACCTCTTCGGATGAAGCTCATTTTCATCTTGGTGGATACGTTAATAAGCAAAATTGCCGTATTTGAGGCTCAGAAACCCAGGCGTGATCTAACAGAAGCTAATGCACCCATTACGAGTGACTGTTTAATGCGCCTTGTAGAGCGGAGGCATCCTTGGCTCACATTTCATATTTCGCAGCCATTACGGTTAATGGAGACACATATTGCATCATACCAGATTTTTTGTGCCCGCTCTCCACTGTATTGATGTGAACGATGTTTAGTTTCAATAGGATGGTGCAATTTGACGCACATTTACTACGTCAAACGTTTCATGGCCGTTTAATTAGCCGAAATGATGATGTAAGTATGCCGTCAAGAAGCTGCGATTTGACACCGTTGAACTATTTCATTCATCAAACAATCGTGATGCCATTGTCATGCTACGACCCCATATATTCGAAAAAGTTCTCGAAAATTGGTCCGGTCGAATGGGGTACAGTGAGGCCAGCCGCGACAGCTATATGAATGCAATAATATTTCATTTCTAACCAGAACAATTGTACTTCACAACAAAAAAATAAATTTGACAAAACATTTTTGTTTTATTGCATTTTCAAATTTATATGGAAACACATTTTTATATAGAAACAAATCTCCATACAGAAACAATTTCTATATAGAAAAAAAATAGATTTCAAAATAGTAACAAATTGTTATATAGAACAAATTCCTATATAGAAACAAATTCCTATATAGAACAAAATTTTTCTTCATAGAATTTTTTTTTTAAATTTCTTTATAAACATTTTTCCCATTCTCTGAAAATTTACCTCAAATTAAATTTTCTATTGAAAAATGTCCAACAATAATAAGACAAAATATTTGGTTGTTAATTCCATTATTTCAGTTAAAATTTGTAACGTATAAGGAAATTTGTAATTCGCTACATTCCTTAACATAATTCAACTCCTTCTCTTAACCAGTTGTGTTTATTAGGCCGTAATCACAATACCATTTGCGTTCTAGTTTTTGTTTCTTCAGTTATTTTAGGTCTGCGTGCCAAAGTTCAATATAAAGTTTAAGGTCATCGTGTTAAATTTTTCTTTACTATACTTTACATCTTTGTAGTTGTGCATGTAATGGAATATAAAATGTTTATGACAATTTAACATACGATTTTGAACGAATCAAGTTTTTTTATTGTGTATACAGAAATTACATGAACACATACTCTTTAATGGGATTAAACAAATTTGTAAAATACGAGTACTAAAGGAATTTTAGATTTTTTCTAAATATTGGCAGAGCAAAGGGATGATTTCTAGCGTGTGAGTGAAAGGATATTTGTTTCTTTGAGAGTATAAATGAACTTTTAAAAGAAAGTCAAATACATATAAAAGGAAAAGTTTAGAAATTTCATAAAAATGTAATACATGTGTATCACAAATTGGGATAATAATTAATATTAACTAATTAGTATTTTAATAGACTTGAATTATGAAATTGATTTTTATTATATTCTGGAAGAACATTTTTCAATTCTAACATTTTATCAAAATTGCCAGAGAAATATTAGTTTTTAACGAATATTTTTTTAATTATTGATAATTATTGTTGTAAGTGAAATAACGGGTCCGCCATCCAACGTTTTTTTTTTCAACTAGTGCTTATTTCGTGAACGGTAACACTTAGCTCATGTCTGAGTTGACAGATAATTAGTTTTATCCTTCCGCTGAACGAATATGGTTGTGTATACGCTTTTTCCGCTTCGCTAAGTGGGCCTGCCATCGACTTACAGAAGATGCCGATTTTGCCAAAAAAGATCATCTTTTCAGATGAAGCTCATTTTAATCTTGGCGGGTATGTAAAAAGCAAAATTGTCGCATTTGAGGCACAGAAAACCCGCAAGCATACATTGAATAGCCCATACACTCAAGACGAGTCACTGTTTGGTGCGAGGCATAATTGGGTAATTTTTCTTCGAAAATGAACAAGAAGTGGCAGTTACAGTCAATGGTGGTCGTTATCTGGCCATGTTGAACGAATTTTTATTCACAAAAATTGAAGAGGAGGATATTAGCAACATTTGGTTTCAACAGGACGGCGCTACGTACCACCACACAGCCGAAGCTACACTCGATGTTTTGCGCCCTGTTTTTGAAGATCACATTATCAGCCGCAGAGCTGATGTCATTTGGCCACCTCGAAGCTGCGATTTGACACCGTTGGACTATTATATGTGGGGTGCCGTCAAAGATAAGTGTTACGCCAACAAGCCAGAGACTATTGACGCTTTAAAGGACAATATTCGTGAAGCCATTGGCGAAATACAGCTGCACACAATCGATAATGTGCTTAAAAATTGAACCGATCGTGTAGGCTACTGCATGGCCAGCCGAGGCAGCAATTTGAACGAAATTATTTTCCATTATTAACCAGAAGGATTGTACTTTGAAATTTGAGAAAATATTCAGTAGTTTTTTTATAGCATTAAAAAAAAAATGTATTTGGCAGACCCTTTATATAAAAAGTTCGTGTAAAAAGTATTCAAATTGATGTGACGACTACTTACTATGGATGCTGACCCAAATACTAAAGAAATCTGTTTGAAAATGTCGCACAAAAATTTATTCACAAATAATTGTCATAATTTTCGTTTATTTGCCAAATGATAAAAGCAAAACAAAAAAAATTATTTTGTCATTCTTTTAATGATGGTGATACTGATGCTACCTGCAGATGTTTTGGAAATAGTAAAATACAAATTTGAAATGTAAATGAAAATTTTCTCAAGGTTATTAAAATTTAATTTATGATGACGAACGACGAACGTCGACTCCACCGCCACTGTTACTCACTCTTACTCACGCATGAAAATTTATTTACAAAATTTTGGTTTTCAATGAAACAAATTTCAAAATAATTGCTTATTAATAAGATTTTATTGGTATCAAATCAAAATATTTTTTTCAATAATTCATGGTAATGGTTTTTTAATTGTAATAAATAAGCAATAGTCCATATAAAAAAAAAATATTAATTTAAACATTAAATAAACAAAGTTGTTACAAATATTTAACAAAAAAAGTACCCTTTACAAGGTTCTTTTAATCAATTTAGCATTTGTTGTCTTATTTGAAATGATTTCATATCAAAAATCAATAAATCACTAAACAATGAACCCCCTTTTCTAATAAGAATAAAAATAAAAAACGGAGAATATCGTAAGACAAGAATTTTGTAATAAAAGACTTGATTTTGTGATAGGCCCATTATAAAACCATTAAAAACTTAACATAGTAATCATCACTCGCACGTACTCGTACATATTGTAAATGAATCAATTAATTTATGTAAGAAAAGAGAGCTTCTTTATTAAATTTCTTTACAAGGTTATCAATTGCATAATTTGTCATTAAAATCCGAAAGAGTTAATTTATAGTTCAATTAATTCTTCTATCATGTTTCTATCAAAAGAATAATGCTTTTTTAGAGAAAATAGTAAAATTTGTTTCTTCCATTATCTCGTAAATATTCCTGCTCATCTGATTAAGTATATTATTTATTTTATTGTAGGCATTAGAAAGAGCTGCTATTGTTAGATAGGAAGAAAGGGAGACTCGTTTAATATATCAAAAATAAAGTGGTGCATTGTTTGACAAACAAATCAACACAATGCACAATGGGTCAGATATGTACGAAAGTGAAAAAGTAAATTCAATAACAAAAACTAACGTTGCAAGTAAGAAAGCTTAAGCCGCATAAGCCCAAATATTAAATACCTTTGATTGTTTTCGATTGTTACTTAACTAATTTTATCCCAGCCAGAAATCTCGGAGATTAGGTGGAAGAGGAAACAGTTCTTCACCGACTGTGTACTCGTACATGCCCAGCGTTAAGTAGCAAAAGAAAGAGGCATCTGGGCTTCTCCCCTGCGACTGGGCTTGCGGGCATTTGTAGGCATAGCGTTTTTATTATCAGTTCCGGGTGATAGCGGGTATAGGTGATGATGATCCATTGTAGTGCCACAATGGGCCTTCGAGTATCTACGTGGCTCTTTCTTTTGGGGACAGCCACTTGGTCGATTTGATAGGTTTTCTCAGAAGTGCTGGCCGATTCAATGTAAAGCACTAAACGCTGATGAAGGGTAATAGTTGGCGGTGTGGGTTTTTCGGTTACTGTAGTTACGATTGCAATGGATCTAATGGGTTCTGAATGAACCTTCGTTTTCTTTCCAAATTTATTTCAAACTTGATATCGACTATGTCTTTTCTGGACCTGACCTGGAGGGGAAGATTTGGCATCTGGCTTTATTATGGATGTCTATTGTATACTGACTTTTTTATACTAGATAACAGGATGGGCAGTGGATTTTTTCCGAGACTTCAGTGTATTCAGACCGAAATGATGGCTGTTTTTCATACTGCAGTGTGGACTCGTGGTAATTAATGGTCCTTCAATCCTAAGCTGATCAGGGACTGCTGTGATTTCCTTGTGGCACTATCATCTGGGTTTGCTGGTCACAGGGACGTCCCTAGTAACTGTGCTGCTGATGAGCTCGCTATGGCGGGCGAACTTCTGCAGGACATTCATCTTCACGTGAGGGTGATTAAGAGGAAGTATATGTTGGAGGGTGACTTTTGTTTTATTGACAGACTCACCTGGGCCAGGGTGGATATGAAGCATACTGTCGAAGCATCACCTCTGGTATATATATTCTCACGGGCCATTGCGTCATGGGTAGAAACGCACAAAGGCTGCACTTACCAGCAAATGACTTTCATTGCGGCTGTGGATTGGCAGAAGGGCAAAACACACGATTCACTTTATCTGCCAGTATCCGTCTCTCGCACGACGGAGATTTCTTACACTGGGCTCTCCCTTCCTCGGTGGCTTATCGGAGTTATCGATCCTTGGCATCGGGTTAATAGTCAGGCTTATTAGACTGTCGGGCTGGTTTCCGATCTAACTAAGGGAAGGGTTTCAGTGCGGTGTCTTGTTTGATCACCAGGACTCTGGTCTTGGTTCCTAACGCACTGTTACGGATAAACAAATAAATAAAAGAAAATACACCACATCAGGGTCTATATTGTAGGATTTTAGTATATTTGGTATTAATGTGTCACGCTGTTAATGCCGTACTTATTTGTCTATTTGGCAGCATTACCAATTCGACCATCTTTGGGTAACACAATCTCATATGCTTAAAATTAACGGATATAAAATAGAGGATATGAGAGCATATGAGACATTTCCGGAATTTTCCAAACTGTAGGCACTTAGGTATATAAGAAAGCTGCTTTACCTACGTCAAGTAGTTATCGTTTCGCTGTTATAAAATAAAGTCGTGTTTAGGCGTAAATAAAAGTGTTGTATGAACTAATATTAATTTGCTGTATTAAGATAAACTGTATAAAGATAAACAAGAGAAAACAAAAAACCGTAAAACAACAGTTTTTTTATGCAATTTAAAAGAAATCAAACGGTTGCAAAAGGTTATCGTCTTGCACTTTTCAAAATAGTTACTTTCTACACGAAAATTAGTGTCAATTATGGAGTTGCTAAATGCGCTACAGATTATACAAGTTATAAATACGCTTACGCTGTTATTAAGGTTGTATACTTAGAAACTTGAAATGTTAATGCTTAAAAAAAATTGTAAGCTATTGGGAGAAAAATTACAATGCTAAGCAAGGATCCCCACCACCACATAGTAATGGTGTTCACGAGTACACAGTCATATGGAGGTACTGTGGATTAATGATTTCAACAAAGTAACGAATGCTTTGTGGAAAGACTATATGTTACTTAGAGGAGTGGCGGAGAGAATAAATGCGTAGAGTGTCGGCCTAATCTACGCAGCTTCCATTCGGCCTGAAGCCTGCTTCTTCGTCTCGCTTCTTGTTTTGAAGCTTTTTATTATGACTGCTATAATCTTATATGTATATGGTGTTAAACAGAGATTTCGATAAATAAATAAATTTTTTGGAGAATATTACGGTTTTAATCACTCTCTAAGGAGTTATAATGTTTAAATAACTGGACCCGTTGCTCTTAAAACCAATGGTTTTTATGCTTAAATTATAGGTAAGTAAAATGCTAAATCAATTATCTTTAAAGTCAAAACCTGTTTGCTACCTATGATGGCATAGTTACTTCTACCCCATTGTGCAATGGCATGTCTTTTTAATCAATATTAAGCACATCTAGTAGTAGTAGTAGTAGTGGTAGCTACTGCCGTTTTGTTTGTTTTTTCAATTAACTTTTGAGTTCCGGCAACTGTTTATTTAATACATACTCGTACAGCAGCCAATAGCAACGACAACCCTTGCCGAAAAATGCACTAATACACTCATCAATAAACCTACACACATAAACACTAATAACTGTCAAATGATGTTGTCCGACAATCATTCATTCAATTATTAATTCCCTCAATTCATTTAGTTTTCGCCAAAATAAATATAAAAAACTAATAAATTTTAGACAAGTAAGGGGTTTAAATAGAAAGTATTTCCATGTATTTTTCAGTTTCAATTTTTTGTTTATGAGTAAAAAGATAGATTCTGTCATACACACCAAACGAAAAATGTTTCTTAATCAAAAATTCAAGTATAAATTCATTGATGAATTTAATTTCTTCATTCAATCAGTCTTTTCTAAATATTAATTGGCGTGTCTATAGAAGAGACATACACTTATACCAGGTTATAGTATAGTAGTATGGTATAGTATTTTCCTGATATTCTTTTTTGGTTTTAATTAGAAGTCTTTTCATAATTTTTAACAATCTGTTGACATTTGTTTGAATGATTACGTATCTAATAAGAGTGCTGAAGACGAAAAAAAAACTTCTTCATTCCAACGTCAATGAATTTGAAATTTGTCTTCTTTTATTTTTTTGTCAGTATCAAAATCAGCTTTATAGTGAATAGAAGAGTAAAACGTCCGTAATTTAGTTTCCTAAGTATACTGAAAAGTAGAACCAAAGTAAATACTTTGTTTATTGTTAACAGGCATATAAAACGACCTGAAATTTTTATATTTAACTGAAGATAAGCAAACGTTATTTTGTTTTTATTTATTTTAATTTTCCTATGAAATAAATTTGCGTAGTCAACTCATAAATCGTTACGCACATTTATCTGCAATGTGTACAAATAAAGGAGAAGAAAATAATATCAAGTGATTAAATCAAGTGTTATTTTTATGTGTCATGCTTTAAGATAAAGAGACACATTTTTTCGCAACAAAATTTATAAAATTATTTTCATAACACATTGTATCAGTGTCATAGTATTTGGCATTAGAGCGTTTATTTATTTTTATTTGACACAATGTGTTTCTTGATCTTGAAATACCAAAAGAGATTTTCTTTTAATCTGCTAAAATAAATTATTTCAAATGATACGTGGTGCCAAAATTGTTTTTTTTTATAAGATATACCCACAGAAATAAACAAAACAATAACCCAAAAGAAAAAAAATATATAAAAAATAAATCAAAAAATATAAACAAATTTATAGAGAAAAAATAAAAAACATAACATTCAGTGTCAAAAAAAGTGTAAATTTTAATTTCAATCTTTAAAAATGCGATGAATTTAAAAATTTTATGTTTTTTTAACATTTATGTGCCTCTATGTCTACACTGACAAACCCGGGTTTGGTTTTAATTTTAAATTTTTATATTTTAAGTTGTAAGCATTCTATTGACCTAAAATTTTGACTATTCTTTTAAGCTATTGTTGTTTACAAAATTAAAAAATAAAATTTTCAAATTGGGGAAAAAATTTACAAGGACATTTTGTGACTTACGCCTTACATCTACACCCGACATAACCGGGTATACATAAAAAATATTTGTAAATTATTTGTTGAAAATCAAAACATTAAATTATATTATAATTCAATAAAAGTAATTAAAAAAAACTAAAAACTAACAAAATACGTGTTTATACAGTTTATCTTAATAAAAAAGCTTTATATCCATTTATACAACACTTGTATTTTCTCTTATACACGACTTTATTTTATGACAGCAAAATGATAACTAACTGACGTGTAGGTAAAGCAGGCTCTTTATATACCTAATTGCTTACAGTTTGAAAAGTTTCGGAAATGTCTCGTATCCTCTATTTTATATCCGTTAATTCAAACGAACAAAGATGAGCTAATTGGCAGTGCTGCCAAATACACAAATAAGTACAGCATTGACAGGGTGTTACATAACAAATATGCCAAAATTTTGGAATTTTTATTTTCGTAACAATACATTCAATTCCATTGTGGCAAAGCTAATTGCTCACTCAACTGTTGAAGGAACAATCTTCTACAGCTCGTTGATTTTTTCTACACAAATGTTGCAAATGCAGCCACCTTAAGAATATTTAAAAAAAATGCCAAGAGCCCATCTGTTAGTTCTCTTTTTTGTTGAGACATTTATCCATATTGTCGACACCACCTTTGTACCTATTGTAGTCCAATATCATTACAGGCTTTTGCTTTGGACCTTTAATCTTCGTTCTCTTTTTTACTGAGACATTTATCCATATTGTCGACACCACCTTTGTACCTATTGTAGTCCAATATCATTACAGGCTTTTGCTTTGGACCTTCAATTTTGGTATTATAATGTGATGTGGAAAGAAGAACAACTAATTTGTTTGGCTTCGGAATATATGAGCACATGCTTATATTGTTGTTAAACCCAAATAAAGATGATTCTGTTGCCCTTCCTTTGGGATTTGAAACTTCGTTTGAAACAACTTTACGTCTTTTATTTACTGTATCTAATATTGACAATCTGTAGTCTGGCATCAATGCAGAAGCCAACTTGTAACTCGTAAAAATATAGTCCCACACAATATTGCGTTCACTTTTACGAAATATATTTCGACACAAACCTTTGACCACATGCACGCCTTGAGTTTTTTCTTTTCCCCGAAGGTGACAAAACAAAATAGATTTGCCCATTGATGGGATATGAAGTAATGGCATCACATACACACCAAATCTTAATTCCATACTTTGCTGGCTTGAAAGGAATGTGTTGGGTAAATCCAGTGCCTCCATGGTCAGAGTAAAGTTGTTCCTGCTATGAAGCTATCTTGAGAGTTTCTATTCAACATTAGAAAAATATCAGATTTTGCTGCTGGTTTATCAGTTTTTTTGCGTTGCTGCTGTTGCTATGTACACAGATTCTATAAGTTTACTTAAATAAATTATATACCATTTAAAATGTCTGTTCTTCTTCTTCTCATATTTTCCAAAAATTTTAAAATCAGTTAATATTTAGATTTTAAAAGCATTATTAGCTTATAAGTGCATTAAGTTCCGAAAAACCAGGTCTTTAACCGTAACTCAGGATTTTGGAGTTAATTTGAACATTTTTAAAGTAGATTCTTGTACTAAGCAACAGTATCTTTAAATAAAATTACGACTTCCAAGGAATTTTTACTTCATACTATTTTTAGCATAGTTTTTTGTCTTTACACATTGTTTTGACGCGTAAAAAATCGAGTAACTTTTGTTTTTATTACATAACTTGAGTTTTTATAAAAATTTTATAAAGCGTTGAATATAGTTTAGAAAGAACATAAAATTTTTAAATTTCTCGCATTTTATAAAACTGAAATAACAACTTAATTCTAGAGTATAAGTGTATACCCTTTTTTCGATGCTGACTGTATGTGCATATGCATACGTATATGATCTCCGATAATTACGAAATTAACAAATTTTAATTTGGAGGCCTTAAACGTTTCAAATTGATAATTAAACATATTTCAAATTGAATATTATTGAATGTTTTTTAAATAAAATTGGAGTGTTGAAGCCAATGGTTTCATATTTTAAATGACCTTCACCAACCGTAGAGATAATTTTTATTTTCATAGGTAGCAAATAAATAATGACTCAGTGAATTCTTATATTTTTGATATAAAAATAATTTGTTTTTATAGGACAAAATATTTAACAAAAATTCTGTTAAATCAACAAGCATTTAAAGTAGCATCGAATACCTTTAAATATATCTGAACTTCTAAGCAATTTATAAATGCTTCACCCAAACATGCTATACATGTTTTAAATTTCAACTTTTTTATAACCAAGTGCAAGTCCAAGAGTACATCTTACGCACTTAATAACTATAGTGAATTAAGTCAACCTTTAACTAGCCCTAGCTCCAGTGTTGCCATAATTTTTTTTAGGAAAACTGCTAATTTAGAAGAAAAAAAAAACTGATTTTCAAGTGCAAATATTGCACATACTACTTAAAAAAGTGAAAACAAGTGCATATATATACGCCAATTATTTTAAGCTCTTGATAATCAAAGAAGTTATTTGAAATGTATTTGAATTGATAAGAAAAAATATTAAAATCCTGTCTGATTTGAAAATTATAACAATTTGAAGTTCCATTCGATTTTAATTTCACTCGATTTCGGTTAACAGAACATGCCGGATAATTTATATCATAGTACATTTTTTATTCAAGCATAACATAGCAAATTAAATTTAATATACATAAATGATGATAAAATGACACTGTGCTTGAATATTACATTTTTTTCGACAAAGCTTGGATTCCGGTAGCAAGCTGGTTTCAAGTACACTGAATCCAGTGGTGCCACCCGCTTGTTTGGGTTAGCTCTTGTTTTTGAGATATACCGTTATTTTTAAATGAAGGAGGTTACACAACATATATTCGCATAACTCAAGAAAAGGTTTAGTTTATTGATATAAGAAAAAGACCGAAATTCCGCACTAAAATTACCTTTAAGGCTGAAACTTTTTTAATAAAATTAATATTTTATTAGTGCAGCAGATATATCACTCATACATTCATACTTTTATAGTATGTAATGGGATTCCATTGTTCTTTTCTCAAAAAAATTTGTATTTGTGAAACGATTGCGCAGAAGAAAAAAAATTTTCTTGCACCTAAATGTGAGTATACCACACTGTGTGAATTCTCTCTGCGATCAGTGGCCAAACGGGTACTAGTAAAACTCACCACAGTAATATTAAGCAAATGGGATGAAACTCTTACTTCAGAAATTGCAATAAAAATAAAAAAAATGAAAGTAAAAAACTGCATAAGCTGCACAATTTACAGAAAAACTTATTTTTCAAACAATAAACTTCAAAACTGTTCAAAACTCATTATAAAATAGAGATATGGATCATTATAAAATATAAATCTGTCATCTGAAGTTTCTTCTATTTTGTAGAAGGTTTGCCATTTACGAATCTGGCACGTTTCACAACCGAAGAATGCTTAAAAATAGTTAAAACTTAAAACCTCAAAAAAATCCGCTGATATTTGATTTTTCCAACAAAATCTTTTCAGCTATGAGGCATAGAGAACCCATGGTGACTGGGTTCGGACTGTTTGGTACGCATTATGATCTAAAGCTGTCATTTGTCAGACTTTATTCGATAATGGCATTGGAAGAACAGTTACCGTCAATTTAAACCAATTTTTTTTCCATCACCCCTTTAGGGAAACATATTGGCACAAAGCAGCCATTTTTTAACTTTCACTAATCAAGTTGATTTTCAAGCTAATTAGATGATTAATCTGCTGTAGCTCACCTCCATATGATAGTGTAGAGTGGTGAATATCCTTGCTAAGTGGTGCTGATCCTTACTTAGCACTTTAATTTTTTCCCAGCAAGTGGCGTTTTCTCCTGATCACTCGTCTGATATTTGTCATCATCGCCAGAGTTAAGCTTTAAGGTTAGATGGATTTATCTGGAGGGTACTTGAACTCTCTTTATTAAAAACTCGAAGCCGCAATTAAATACTTTGCTTCATGTCCTCTGCTGGGATTTGAACCTGGGACGCTTGTGTTACATGCTTGCACTCTAACCACGCACCCCACAATTCAAATTCAATTCATATCGGTATGGCCGTATAATAATCGACTTTTTTTGGCCTGCAATTGAAGATTATGAACTAGACGATATATGGTTTCATCAAGAAGGGCCACTAGTAATTTGGAGATGTCAAATGGCAGTCAGTATCATGTGGTTGGACTAGGTTTGTGGATCTACATCAAAGGATATGTCTACGCGAATAATTCCCTAACATCGAAGCATTTGAAGACCAACATTCGTGAAGTTATCGCCAAGATAAAGCCTGAAATGGGCGAAAAAGTGGTTGAGAACTACCACACAGTTATCATCTGCTGCAACCTCAGAGGCGATCATTTAAATAACATTGTAATTCGTACCAAAAAGCAAGACCCAAGTATTATAATGGGAAACAAGTTTTATCGAAGTCATAGCTATATGTGTGTTTTATTTAACTTCTCTTTTGAAACCGAAAAATGATAATGATATTCCTGATAATCTCCAAGAACTAACAATTTTGTTTGTATATTATTTTTGTTTTTTAGACTGAATTCTAGGACTTTAAATAAATTGTTTTATACCAGATTTTTAGCTTCTCACCGATGCATAATAAACTATTGCTCACATGAAACAATTCTAGATGAAAAAACGAAGGGATTAAGAAAATAAATTATTTTGGTATTAATTGTAGCAGAACAACAACAACAATACAATACGAATTTACACCGATTATAAATTTAGATAAATCCATGACGTTTAGGAAACACAAGCTACAAAATTGTAAAAACCGCAATAAATCTCAGACATAAATAAAACATTTGTCAAGATTAAGATATAACGCCATACAACAGATGTGTAGTCACACTTTACTTTATAGCTGTTTGAAGTATGCTATGCTTGTGCTAAAGGTTGTTACATATTAACAGATTTGCCCAAATTTTGTTGCAGCGATCGACTGTGAATCTTCATCTGGAACAAGTCTCTTCGCAAAATATTAAAAAAAAATTACAATATTTAAGGTATTTAAACATACATATATTCCGAGACATTCCAAGTGAAACAAGAGAGAACTACTCTTAATCAATGAGCTGCACCCGATTCTATTTTTAGACTGATTGATATGGATCTACAGTTTAATGCCAGTTCCGAACGGCAGATGCATATTGTAGTTATTAGAGTATTAATTATATAAATTAGATATCAGTTGACTGAAATGTTTAGTAGTTTTTCATAAAACTTTGTATAAGAAAAACTTTAAAAAATGCGCTTTAAAAAGTCGACAACTCATATTTTTACTTGATTCTTAACAAACTGTAAAAATTTTTGTAAATCAAGCGAAATCAAGACCATTTGGCAGCCAAAAAACAAATACATTTCAAGAAGATTCCCTGACCTTCCAGCTTACCTCTGGTGATAAATACGAGTATCAGATGAGTGATGAGGAGAAATCGCCATCTACTGAAAAAAATTACAATGCTAAGTAAGTATCACCATTACGACTAGCACTTAGCAAGGATATTCACTACTGCACACAATCATGTGGCTTCGAGCTACAGAAGATTATTCATCTATTTGGCTTGAAAAATTAATTCGATTATTAAAACTCAAACAAAGTAATAAATGCTTTGTACAATGCCAATATCGATGGTGGCGTGGTATAGTAGTGGTTAGAGCGCACGCATAACAACACAAACGACCCTGGTTCGAACCCTAGCTAGCAGAGTACATGACGAAGAAAAAATTTAATCGTGGTTTTGAATGTGTTTAATAATAAAAAAAAGGCTTCAACTTCCCTCCACACAACTCCACCTAAAAAAAAATATAGAATAAAGCCCCCCCTTAACCTTCTCGCATACCTCTGGCGATGATGACAAACATCAGACGAATGATCGGGAAAAACACGCCACATGCTGGGAAAAAATTACAATGCTAAAGGTAAAGATCACCACCAATTAGCAAGGATCTTCACCACTACACAAAAAGAAAAAATAAATAAATCATATGGAGGAAGCTACAGCGGATTAATCATCTACTTACTTAGCTTGAAATATCAAATTGATTAAAGAAACTAAAACAAAGCAAATAGATGCTTTGTGGAAAGCCAATATGCTCCCTAGAGGAAAGACGGAAAAAAAATTCGGCTTGATTGCTTGCATGAGAAGAAACATGCATATTTAAATATTTCTGGTTTCCTCGCTAATTAGCATGTCCCAGTGGCAATATCACATGATATTATCTGAACAAGGAAAGTCTTGCCGGTCTACATTAGTAGGAGTTATATGGAGTTGTCTGGAGGAAAGAAGTTCAAACCTTTTTTATTATTAAACATTCGAAACCACAATTAAATTTTTTCTTCGTCATGTCCTCTGCTGCGGCTCAAACCTGGGTCGTTTTTGTTGTTATGCGTGCGCTTTAACGACTACACCACGCCACCGCCGCATATAAAGGTAGAATTAGCTGAACGTAAATGTAGAAGCCATAAACCTAGTTGTGTCAGCTGATCGCTTTTGTTATATGAAAAGCTATGAAAGTGCTTACTTGACCGTAATGTAATGTGTTACAGTCAATCTGTTGAGCGTTACGTGACATTTGTCAAACAGTGATGTTAAATTATATGGGGGAATTTTTACCCTTTCTTTGGTACTTTTTGCACACAATTAAAAAGACTAATTTAAAACAATTGCACAAAATAAGTTATAATAATTTGAACAAATTAAACAAATATTTCAGAAAATGTGAATCCACTTTTAAAAAAATATTACCATTTTATAATACAAAATAGCTTCTTACGTATATCGTAATGTGGAAAACGAATAAACTTAAAAATTTGCTCCAATAAACATTTTTAGGTGACAAGCAGACATTTTCACGCTAATGATAGATAAGAAATTACGTAGGTATGTAATTCTTAGATAAAATTAAAAAGAACTTTGTATCAGCAACGACTAGTTTCCGAAGTGTAGGCCAATTAGTTTAAACATTTAACTGAGTAGTATCTTGAAATTTTGATAAACAAAAAAAGAAGGATGTCAGATAAAAGGTATTTCTAATGACTTTAAATTGATGAGCAAAAATTTTGGCTACATTGGTCTATCGTGAACCAGGGAGAAAGAAAAACTTTTGTATGTTTACTTTCTATAAAATCGCATTTATTTGATAAATAACTTTATACTTAATCTGTGCTTTTTTTCAGCAATAATTTGGTATATAATTTGTGGTATTTTATATTTGTAAATATGTACATATATGATTATATTATTTTTATATACTTAGATAAAAAGACTATTTAAACCTATTTGGTACTTTTTTCAGAGCGTACACAATTCGAACATTTACTCATATAATACCCATCACTGTGATTTAAACAGCTGTGTGCTATATACACACATTGACAACAACATATGACACGTTTTTAATTGTTCTATAAGTGGCAAAACGTTTACATTAACGATTTCTACGATCGGCTAATGAGGCCTTAAGTATTTATCCCTTTCATGAATTTTGGCATCGATTTTGCTCATAACAGCATTTTTTGCATATTTTCGACATGGGCGTATTTGGATTTTTCAATTATGAGCAGCCATTGCCATCGCTCATGGATTGCATCGCTTATGCGAAGGTGTTGTAGATCAATACGAAAGTGTAAACAATGTATTATTAAGTGTAAAGACAGATCCAAACAGCTCTGAAATTGTAAAAGAAATATACATAGACCACCCATTGCCACCCGAATCCGTTGGAGTATTTGGTTAACAGCCATCAATTACTACGCTTGTAATTCTAAAAAGATCTTAGAAGTTATAAGCCTGTTAAAAAGTGCGGAATCCCAATACATTAAAATGGCAATAGATAAAGTAAAATATTTAAATACAAAAGTAAAATAAAAATTTTTGTTCTTTATAACATATTTTCGGATTTTAGCTTCATATTTTATGCGCATAAAACACTTTTTTAAGAGCATATTTCTGGTTTCCCTGGTCATTAGCCATTAAATGCATTCCTTAAGATTTAGCCTCAAGAATAATTTTGAATTCTATTGGATTATACTGTTCTGTGGAATCAAAATAATGGCCGAATGATAGCTGACTTCAAAACTTAGTTGTACTCAATTAAGTACAGTAATCTCTAAAGGGTTAATATTTTAAATTGCTTTTGCTTAGTATTTTGACAGAATTTTTTTTTTATCAAATAATTTTAATTTGTTAAGAGTTTTCAAATTTCTTTTATCTTTCGTTGAAGTGTGAAATTTTTAAGATGCCATATAATTAAAATAAAATTATATCGGCTTGAAGATATAATTTTATAATTAACAAACAAATTTAGATGGAAATTTTATCCAATTTCATTATTATAAAATATAGTTTTTAAGATACATTTTTATTTTTAAAGTTGCCTCATAATTTTTCAATTTACTCTCGTTACAGATATGAAAATGTCTTGGTGACAAGAAAAAAGTCATCGACTTCTCGCCAGCACTACGAACTTGGGCTGCAAAACTCTTACATAGCGAATATGGAAACTTTATGGAAATTGGAGTCTTATAGTGCATTTCTTATACAAGTTTTATGTTTTAAAAGAACGACATAGGACTTTATTGCATGAATATGAAACTGCAAATGCTTTAAACAAAATAAAAAAGAAGTAATAGCAGTAAAGAGAGTGCAACACATTAAGTGTTGCACAGTGTTACAAATGCTATAACCCAGCAAACTATAAACAAAGAACTCTTGTAAAAGACCATTAACTGTAAAATTAAATAAAAGTGTTAAGAAGAGAAAAAGCATTAATAAAACAAAAAATCATAAAAATATAAAACAATTTTAAATGAAATAGTAGATGGTCGTGTATATTCACAGAAAAATAAAATCCATGCCAATGAAATACAAGTGCAAATAAAGAAAGAAAGAAAAATTGTGTTGCAATAGTTTCTTTCTTATTTCTATAGAAAAATTCAAAAAAAGAAATCAAATCAAGTGTTTTTCTGTGTATTTTTAAAGAAAATTGTGTTTAAAAGAATTCTAAAGATATTATAAAGGGTCCGCCAAATAATTTTTTTTTTTTTTGAAAATGCTATTAAAAAAACTACTGAATATTTTCTCAAATTTCTTTTTTTATAAAAAAGTACAATCCTTCCGGTTAATAATGGAAAATAATTTCATTTAAATGTCTGCCTCAGCTGGCCATGCAGTAGCCTACACCATCGGTCCAATTTTTCAGCACATTATCGGTTGTGTGCAGCTGTATTTCACCAATGGCTTCACGAATATTGTCTTTTAAAGCGTCAATTGTCTCTGGCTTGTTGGCGCAACACTTATCTTTGACGGCACCCCACAAATAATAGTCAAACGGTGTCAAATCGCAGCTCCGAGGTGGCCAAACGACATCAGTTCTGCGGCTGATAATGCGATCTTCAAAAACAGGACGCAAAACATCGAGTGTAGCTTCGGCTGTGTGGTACGTAGCGCCGTTCTGTTGAAACCAAATGTTGCTAATATCCTTCTCTTCAATTTTTGTGAACAAAAATTCGTTCAACATGGCAAGATAACGACCGCCATTGACTGTAACGGCCACTCCTTGCTCATTTTCGAAGAAAAATGGCTCAATTATGACTCTGGACCAAAATCCGCACCAAACAGTGACTCGTTTTGAGTGTATCGGCTTTTCAATGTATGCGTGCGGGTTTTCTGTGCCCCAAATGCGACAATTTTGCTTGTTTACATATCCGCCAAGATCAAAATGAGCTTCATCTGAAAAGATGATTTTTTTTTAGGCAAAATCGGCATCTTTTGTAATTCGATCGATCAAAGTAATGTCGCAATATTTCCCAGCGTTGTCCAAGCGTATACACAACCATATTCGTTCAGCGGAAGGATAAAACTAATTATCTGTCAAATCAGACATGAGCTAAGTGTTACCATTTACAAAAGAAGCACTAGTTGAAACAAAAAACGTTAGATGGCGGACCCGATATTTTACTCGTACAAAAATATTTTGAAATTTTTATAATTTCAAGTGTTTCTTTCAGTGCGTTTGTTTCTTTTATACAAAATTAGGAATTTCTTTAAAACTATTGTGTAATTTAATTTTTTCAAATTTTTATATTTACAGAGTGCTAAGAAAAATAAATGAATTCAACGAAATAATACACGTTCTAAAAATAATAATAATTTAATTGAAATATTAAAGAGAAAAATCTATTTTTATATTAAAAAAAGTGAATTTGTTTCGAAAAAGGCGTTAAAAATTAAAGGCAACAAGTTGTATACATTTGGCACTATGGAGGGTGGCTACGTTAATGAAGGTAAGTGTACATTACTTTGAAATAAATTTTGTAGAAATTATATTACAAAGCTTTATAAATGTACGTTTTTGCTGTAAAAATGTTTTTAATTTAAAATATTTATTTGTAGAATTTTAACTAAAATAGTTTTAGTTTTTATTACAATAAGTTTTATTAATACTTTATAAAATATTTAAAAATCAAAATTTTTGATATTATGCACTCATATACACAATCATTATTAAAATTTTTGTTAAAAAAGTGAAAAAAAATCTTAAAACACCTTTTGTTAAATATGCAATTATTAGGTATCATGTCCTATATTTTGTCGGAATACATTTCATTATCAAAATGAAAGAAAATTCCTAAACACATGCTACAATTCTACAAAGCCGGAATAAAGACTTTCGCCATTTCCTGTACACGATCTAGAGCATTATGTTTCATTTTAGGTAGTTAGTCGGTCAAATGTATTGCAGAACTGTGGCACTCAAAAGCTTCTTCAAATTATAATAAAACATAGCAGCAGATTCACATACCCTGGACTTTAAAAGTATTTGCCTGCTTAACAACACGACACAAACAACACCATCTTGCCTATGTTGCAAACAACAACATTGTTACCTCTGCACATTTAAAACGACCCTCTTCACAAAGTCACGCTCTGGCATTGGCGGCAGATCACTTGTCTGTTTGTATCATTTATTCATACGAATATCCCGTTTTGGCATATTATCATATTTATCAGAATAGCAAATGTTGCTGTTATCTGAGAGATATGTAGTTGTTGTATGTAGTTGGATAAGAAGTAAAAAGGAAAAGGCAACTAAAAAATATGAGTAATAAGCAGGAAAACCTGAAATATGCTCTTAAAATAGTGTTTTATTGCGCATATAATATGCAGTAAAAATCTGAAAACATGATCTCAAAATTTTAAAATATGCTCTACAAACAAAAACAAAATTTTTTTAAACAATAGAAAAAAGCTTTATTTAACAAATAATATCTTTTAAATATCACATGGAGTCACTTAACACGTTGTCTGCCATGTGTACCACCGATGTATCACAATTTTTTAAGTTATTTTTTTGTTGATCATATATTTTTCGGTTTGTTGATGATTATATTCTTTTTGATGAATACAATTTCCTTTTATGTCTTTGTTCAAACAAGTCGAACTTTCGCATTATTTTTGTTAGAGTTTTCTTTTTTTTTATGGTGGCAGTCAACGTGTTAAGTCGACATAAGCTCAAACTGAGTTATAGTTTTAGAAGCTTAATAAAAGTCAAGGTGCTTAATAATCCATTTTTTAACATCTTTCTTTGTATACGTTAAACGATTTCTGATTGTACCTTATTGTTTGCAGATTCTTCCAAAAATTATTTTAGATCCCGATAAGCGGCAACAAACTTAATTGAGATATAGAAGGCGCAAAGAGTTGCATGGCTTGATAAGAATTTAAAACAAAATATTTTTTTTTCGCTGTAAAAATATTTTACGAGCACAAAAAATTCAAATATGCACTGAAAAGCTTTAAAATGCTCTTTAAATATGACAAATATGTTCTTAACATTGAAATATGCAAAAAAATGCTGTTATGAACAAAATATGCAAAAATATACACTAACAAATTATGCCAAGATTCATAACAAATCATGAAACGGATAAATATTTTACAATCGACTTGATTAGTTGCATAAGAAAGACATGCAATTGCATATTTTTGGATTCCCTGGTAATAAGCCTTGTAGTACCTTAGAACATGTTCTAAACTCTTTGAGCGATATATGTATGTATGGTGAGATCTCTGTGAAACCTCAACCAAGGTCACAAGGATATTTCGAAAAGCCTTTATTACAACTTGACAAACAAATTGAAATTCGTTTTCGAGAAACTTCTTTTACAAATTTTACTAAAAATTAAGCATCGTTTTGTTATATCTGAAACGAGCTTTCTTAAACCAAATATGTACCGTTTTTATCTATAAACTTTTGACATTTTTGGGGTAAGGCCATTACTCTATTAGTGCAAAACTTCTGAATTTTTTTAAACGAAAGCTTATTTAATTTCATTCTGCAGGACTATATAGAATTTAAGTTTAAAACTTCCCAAGCTCTCTCAATTTCTGCCGCGTATGTGAGTGGTTTGGCGTGGTGTGGTGGAACACAACACCTTTTCTGTCAATCAATTCTGGCCGTTTTAATTAAAATGTTTGCTTCAAATCTCATTAATTTTTCACAGTAGAGATCAGAATCATTTGTTTGACCACATTGAAGAAGCTCATAATGAACAATTCGCGTAAAATATCACCAGACACACAGCGTTAAATTTTTCGGTCACAATCCTGGTTTCGCCAACGTTTGCAGAGCTTGAGATTGCTTCGTACCGTGATATTTTTTGCAAATTATTGTCGCAGCTGACACACTTTTCCTTGCCTGTAATCATTTACTTTAGAATTGATGCGATTATAGCAGTAAATCGCAAATGGAAATTCAGTCCTTTAAATTTTTTGCTGTCGATTCATGTGACACCCAAACATCGAGTGTCTATGTGTATCCAGCTTTTTTCAAAAGGTCAATACCGCTTTGGTGATAAATGCCAAGTTCCCTAGGAACAACCACGCTGCTTATGTTAATTATACTTTAAAATTTTTGCCTTGATTTCATCAATTTGCTTAATGATTGGTCGATCAGAACGAGGTGCATTTCTAAAATCGAGATTATCAAATCGAAAACGGCCAATTCATTACATTGCTTTTTTTCTAGTTACACCATGGTCTCAGCATGGTTTTTAAACGCCGATAACTTTTTACAGAATAATACGATTTTGATAATGTCTTCTTACAAAGTAAAGCTTGAAATGTCACCTCTCAAGCAAGCTTTAGTATTGCCTAATGCAATTAATATTGCCAGAGTTCAATATTACATTTTAGAGTCATCTGTAGACAATTTGTGGGGGTGGCATGGTGTAGTGGTTAGAGCGCACACATCATAACAACACATGACGAAAAAATTTAATTGTTTTTTAATTTATCTACAAAAAAAAGGTTGGGAGAAACGCCACCTACTGGAAAAATATTACAATGCTAAATAAAGATCACCATCACCACTTGGCAAGGTCCAGGCTAACAGTCCGGAGTCGTTTGGGACTGAAACTGACAGAAGAATTCGTTTCACTAAGACCGACCAGAGGTATACTGGTGCCACGGTAGTCAGGAATCCCAGTAATGTCGATTCCTGCCTGACTTCGGTAGGCCCCTTGTGGGAGTTTCAGTGTGGTGTTAACCGAGTGCCGTGACCTATAGATCGACTGGAGTTTAGGTAGTCTCCAACCCTTCACTAAGAAGTGAAGGTTTGTGTTCAAATAACGCGCCTTTAGGTTTGGTACTCACGGGTTATTTTCATCATAGGTGCAGAGCGGTGCCGTACGTAGTATTCACTCGTGCCTCGGGTAGCGTGGGGTATGCCAGCGTGGTGATAAAACCAAGGATCTTCACCACTTCATATGGAGGGAAGCTGTAGAGGATTAATGACCTATTTAACTTGAAAATACAACTTGATTAACTGAAACAAAGCAATGGATGCTTTTTGGAAAGCCAATATGCTCCCTAGAGGAGTGACGGATAAAAAAAACAGACAATCTATAACCGCATTTTCCGAATATCCATTTTTTTGAGCATTATTTATGTCGATTTTACGACTGATTTTTGTCACTAAAAATTTTATATATCGAGGTAGTTAAGCTTTGGCAATAGCGGTGTCTGCGTAGCATTTTGAAAGATGACGACTTGCCGTCAATAGCCCAAGTGGACATTATGTTATATGCTTTACTTTAAGAGACATCCACTGGGTTTAGTATTCTTCTTTGTGGGC
The DNA here is from genome assembly GCA_023159175.1 of Wohlfahrtia magnifica. Taxonomy (NCBI): domain Eukaryota; kingdom Metazoa; phylum Arthropoda; class Insecta; order Diptera; family Sarcophagidae; genus Wohlfahrtia; species Wohlfahrtia magnifica. Next base: position 5,894,092 of record JAKWBJ010000483.1, read on the forward strand.
AAGGCACTTAATATCAAGTAATCATTGTAAGAATTTAATATCATTTTTAACATCTTTTGAATTCTAAAATTAAAAATTAACAATTGAAATTTCATCGGTTTCTAATAAAAAATCTTATTAAAAAATTAAAAAATATTTATGTATAAATTTATATTTAAGAAAAAGCCATAAAACAATTTATTTTTGACAATGATATTAACTAAACTGCCCTCAAATTTAAGAAATCAAACGCTTTGAGCTATTAATCACCCGTATCTAACAGCAAATATCGAAAGAAAACAAAACGTTTTCTGAAAGGAACTTTAAAAACAATATTTTCCATTAACACAGTAATTTAAAAGACTTTAGGAAAATAAATAAATCTCGTAAAGAAAAAAATCAACAACCTGCCCACATTTTCCGGTAATTTAGGTGGGGAATAATGTTGGAGCTGCACTATTATAAACATTATGAGTTGCGTCGACCACAATTTTGTACATGTTTTGTACAACATATTCCGTTTCTACATATTGTTTTTCAGTTTATCTATGAGCTTTTTGTTAAACAATTTAAAAAACCAAAAACTAAAAAAAAAAAAAATTAAAAAATATTTGTTGTTCAGTTTTGTAAAATTTAGACAAACACGTAAAACAGATGTCAATCTTTGGCACCTTGCGGTAACGTAGGAGACAGACAGACACCTACCTCTCTATACTTTGCTCCAACTTTTCTGTTCACGAGATTCAAAGTCAAAAGAACGCAACAAACTAAAATTGTGTAAAAATTATGAAAATGCAGGCAACAACAACAGCAACACCTTCTAAAATAATACTACAATATTAAACGTCATGTATGTACATGAAACATGCTCGAATACGAACTAGAAAAACATCAAATTTTGTTTTCGTTTCTACATTCCAAACACCCCTACCCAGCTGAGATCACAAACATATTTTTGACTTTGAATTTCTACATAAATAAATACATATGTATGTACATATATACACATTTACTTACATATGTATGTAAATAAACCAGAGATATTTTTAGTTTAATTGTTTGTTATTCTTTTGAAATTTCTTTTGCTCTAAGAAATAAGGCGAAAAGGGCAATGATTGGGGTTCATTTACATGATAAACTAAATAACAGCCAAACTGCAGTTTTATTTTCATTTTTTCGTTTTTTTCTTTTATAATAAAAATGTTTCTTTTCAAATATAAGTAAAATATTTGTTTTGTTTGCAACATTAATAATAAATTTTCTTTAAAACAAAAATATACAGTCACACCGATAATAATACGTACCCTTAATAAAAGCGGTTTTTAAAAAATCGTAATTACCTTTACATTTGACAATATAATGGCACAGGCCTCTAAACAAACCATAAAATGTCCCGCTAAAAACGCGCTTATTGCGCTTAAGTACTTAAAAGACATATGACAACACAGATAGTTATACGTACGATGTGAAAATATACTACATTTTATCAAGTTTTACGTAAGAATTTCTATATTGATCTGGTCCATGTCACCGGTAAAAAAATATGTACTATTATAACCGAAAATGAGTCGATAATCGAAGGATATTTGTATTAAAATTTGGGGAAGCAGGGAATTTATTAAACGCAATGGCCAAATTTGTTGGTAGTGTCTTGTCCACAGTCCAAACAGTTCTTAAAAACATTGCTGAATCGTAGTGTTGCCCGATACATAACAAGTGTTGTGGATAAAACACCTAAAACAACAACGTTGCGAAATCATAATACATTGGAAAATGACCCACAATATTAATGCGCATTCGAAAACTGTTCGTAGTGTTTTGAGAAAAAAGCGAAGTTCATAGTAGAGAACCGCGAAAGCAACCTTTTATAAGCGAACTCAATAAAAGAAAGCTACTGGACTTTGCACTGCAGCACACGGACAAAAAACCAAATTTCTGGGACGATGTGATATTGAGTTATGAGATCAAGTTAAACTTATTCAGTTGTGACTGTAGGTAAAAAATTTAAGTATGTTTAAAATCAAAATATTTTTAAGGGGTGCGTAATATTATCTGTGTGACTGTACATATTTATAAAAATATATATTTACTCGTATTAACATAAAAGAAATTTGGTTGTCATAGACAAATTAGCATTTACATTAAGCGATTGTTCATACAATTTATTAGTCATTCGTTAAATCATTCTTCCATTCATTCATTCATTGCTTGTACGAGCAAGTGAGTATCTCTGAATTTTTGCATTTTGCCATTTCTTTTTTTGATTTTCTTGATTTGCTTTTGCATGTAATTTTTTTAAAATAGAAAAATTACTTCATTGCAATAAATATTTTGATTTCACTTTTATCACAGAGAAATTTGTTTAAATAAATAAATAAATAAATTTTAAAAATGTATTGTATTTTGTCATATTTCCTATTAATGCTGCTATTATAGAGGATTCCGATGCTATAATCGGTGTGGAAAGTCCAGGTAAATGGTTAAATAATTATTTACTTATAATATTCAAAACAATAACAACAACAAAAATTCTAAGATTAATTAAAACAAAACAAGCAAAAGATATGAATTAACTTACATTTATTAGCCAAAACACATGGGCTGAAAATTCGCGGGCCTAGCTTAGCTATTTTCATAAACTTAATCTCCATCAAGAGAAATGCAATCATTGCAACGCCGCTGTAACATTTCAATACCACTTTTGTAGAACGATTTAGCTTTTGCGTCAAAATAGTGGCCAGTTTCAGCGATAACCTCTTCATTCGTGCGAAATTTCTTAACAGCAAACATTTTATTGAGATCTGCGAACAGCTAGTAGTCACTGGAAGCGAAATCTGGCTAATAAGGTAAATGTGGGAGCTATTCGAAGTTCAATTCACGTAATTTTGCCATTCTTTTGATTGACTTGTTTTTAGACAGCAGTGAGCAAGTTGCAGTACCCACTTTGAACAGAGCTTTCTCATACACAAATGCTCATGGAATACAATAATATAAAGCTAACACGTTCTTTTTATATCTTCACGATGTCAGCTAACTCACGCAAGTTCACTTTTCGATCATTCAAAACCATTTTGTGTATTTTTTTACGATTTCTGGTGCTACCGCCTGATTTAAACGTCCACTGCATTCTGCATCATCAGTATATCTACCTATGACCACGTCTGACTTTCAGCAAACCAACGTTTTATTATTGTTTCTCATGGAGCGGAGTTCCCATAACACTTTTCAAACCATTGCTTCGCTTGAACTGTATTTTTGCCAATCAACAAGCAGTGTAGAATTAAAGCACGAAATTGTTTTTGATCCATTGTTCTGATAATAACAAAAGTCGCGTCGCTCTTAGCACAATAACTCACAAACTAATTAATAAAGGGTACGCCAAATAAATCTTTTTTTTTTTTTTTGAAAATGCTATAAAAAAAACTATTGAATATTTTCTCAAATTTCTTTTTTTATTTGAAAGTACAATCCTTCCGGTTAATAATGGAAAATAATTTCCTTCAAATGGCTGCCTCGGCTGGCCATGCAGTAGCCTACACGATCGGTCCAATTTTTAAGCACATTATCGATTGTGTGCAGCTGTATTTCACCAATGGCTTCACGAATATTGTCCTTTAAAGCGTCGATTGTCTTATCTTTGACAGCACCCCACAAATAATAGTCCAACGGTGTCTAATCGCGGCTGATAATGCGATCTTCAAAAACATTGTGTGTAGCTTTGGCTGTGTGGCACGTAGCGCCGTCCTGTTGAAACCAAATGTTGCTAATATCCTCCTTTTCAATTTTTGTGAACAAAAATTCGTTCAACATGGCCCGATAACGATCGCCATTGACTGTAACGGTCACTCCTTGCTCATTTTCGAAGAAAAATGGCCCAATTATGCCTCTGGACCAAAATCCGCACCAAACAGTGACTCGTCTTGGGTGTATCGGCTTTTCAATGTATACGTGCGGGTTTTCTGTACCCCAAATGCGATAATTTTGCTTGTTTACGCACCTGTCAAGATAAAAATGAGCTTCATTTGAAAAGATGATTTTTTTTTTTGGGCAGAATCTGCATCTTCTGTAAGTCGACCGCAGGCCCACTTAGCGAAGCGAAAATGCATTGGATACACAACCATATTCGTTCAGCGGAAGGATAAAACTAATTATCTGTCAAATCAGACATGAGCTAAGTGTTACCATTCACGAAATAAGCACTAGTTCGAAAAAAACGTTAGATGGCGGACCCTTTAGAATATAATGAAATTTTAACAGCTGTCTTTTGAAGTTTAACACTTACTGAAAAAGAGCTGAATACAATAAAACTAGCGCCATCTATGTGTTAGGCCAAAACTTTTCAGTTCATGTGTTATGTCACATATATCGTGTTATCTATTTAGCGATTTCGAAACTGCTGGTTCTGTAAGGGTATCAGATATCAATTCTTTAGTAAAAGGTTTGCCATTTACAACTATAGATCGTTTAACAACTGAAGAATGTGTAGGAAAGGTTAAAATTTACAACAGACTTACAAACTTACGTATAGAAATTCAGAGCGTATTATAACCGACTTCAATTTTAACTAGCCCTAGCTCTCATACACACTTAATAACTTTTGTGAATTAAGTCAATCTTTAACTGGCCCAGGCTATCATATACAACACTCATTTCAAAATATAGATTGCGGCTAGGCTGTCAGCTGTTAAATATCTGTCATCTATAGATCGTATAACAAGCGAAGTACCCGTTAAAAAAATAAACATTAAAACTTACTAAAAAAAGTGGTGATTCAAACGTGGCCACTGATTTTTCACTTTCACTAACAAAATCGTCTTCAGGTGTGAAGTTATTTTTTCACACTCGATTGCGCATGTGCGTTCATTAGAGAAAAATTACTGTTTGGTGCGCATTTTGTTTAAAAGGTGTCATTGCAACGTATTTTTACGAAAATTGCGCTGAAAGAACCGTTACTGTAAATTCAGAGCCCGATGACCATATTATAATCAACTATTTTTGGCCTGCAATTGAAGCAAAACGGTACCACGAGCTACACAACACTACCGATTTTGGTTTTACTGCATGAGAAGTTAATTTCCCGGTATCGTTTCTCAATTTTTGTTTCTGGGACTACTTCAAAGACCATATCTAAGCTGATAATTCTTTAACATTGGAAAGCAACATTTGTCAAATTATCCCCTAGATACCGGCCGAATTGTGCGGAAAGTGGTCGAGAGCTTCCTCCAAAAGATCGTCTACTGCAGAAGCGGCCATCTAAATGACATTGTATTTCCGTCATAATGGCAGAGTCCAAGCATTATAATGGGATAAAATTTTCAGCGAAATCATAGATTTATTTGTGTTTTATTTAACTTTACTTTTGAAACTGGAAAATTGATATCCCTATAAATCGAAATCAAGTGAAATTGAAATCGAACGAAACTTAACTGTTGCTCTTCTTTTCAACACCGACTGATTCTTTAAATATTTTTCATTTGTTCACATAGTCTTTAGTAAGCTCTATCAAAACTTCGTAAATAAAATCTATGATAACTTCTTATCAGAACATGAGAACAAATTTTAAAATTTAAGTTCTTTTTTTGTATTTGAAAACGTACTCGATTTCAATTTACATCACAAAGGGGTATTTCAGGAAACTTGAAAAATATCATACCTGGAACACATCATGAACTGGCATGACATCACTTACATGAACTGGAAATCGAATTACAGGAAATCCTTTTGCATATCAAAACTAACACTTCTTGCTTTCTGCTTTCTCACTCAAAATATTGTACTCAAGATAAAAGCTTACATTTTTATTCGTCAATATTTTATTTGCATCAATTTGTATTGCACATACGATAATTAAATTTTATCTCCATAAGTATAGCGAATGTGTCGCTGTGGTACGGTAGGTAAGATACCCTTCTACCAACCAAAAGGTCCTCGGTTCAATACCAGGGCAGACCATCTGAAAAAAGAAAAAGGTTTTCAATAGCGGTATCACCTCATAACATTAGCTAGTAACTGGTTATGAGTATTACTCTACTATTGAAAACTTCTCTAATGCATTTGCCGTTCGAAATCGGCGTTAAACTGTAGGTCCCTTTCAATGAGTCTAAAAACAGAATTGGGTGGCAGCTCATTGACTGAGAGAAGTCCCCATGTTCCTTCAAGGAATATTATGGGAATTAATAAAAATATAAAATATAGCGAATATCGATAGAATGTTTTACTATGTGGTAGGTATATGACATTAGAATACATTTGCTGCAAAGAGTCAATTTCGTAAAAAATGTAACATACGATTACTCTTTGAGCAAAGAGACATAGACATATCTTGCACACTTTTTCTTAGACTTCCAAAACCTTGAATTTACGACTTTAGTATCTAATCCGTTCTAAAAGATCCTTTTATCTTCATCGAGTATTTCGAACATTTCATTTGCACATGCCCTACTTTTAAATTCAGAGGTTCTCAGTCAGCTTTGCCACTGTAGAAACTGATCAAATACGTATGGGTTCGAAGTCATTCCCTTTTGTCCATTTTTTCCACTAAAAATTCCGTAAGAACCATGATGTTAGGTGTTCATAGTAATTTTTAGCACACAATCTATCCATAAATGCATAAAAATCATATATTTAATTTTCAACATTTTTTCATGGATGTATGTATGTATGGTATATTCGTCAATGTACCCAAGTCACACCCCAAACCCCACAATTATCCAATATACTCCTAATTCTCTTCCATTGAGGTACCATCTCTTCTAAAATGATGTTCTTATCGCTTTTCTCAGTCTATTAAACAGAATAAACACATTGTCAGAGGTTCTCAGTCAGTTTTGTCACTGTAGGAACTGATTAAATACGTATGGGTTCGAAGTCATTCCCTTTTGTCCATTTAGGACGAAGACCTTTGGGCGCAAACTAGTACGGACATTAACTTCCTTAATGGTGTTGATTGAAAGAACCTAAGAGACTATGTAGTGGAGACTGAGCGATGTTGGGATACTGTTTTCTCGCTGAATGGATTTTTGGTATCTAAAAGGTGTTTTTTTGCTGTTCGGGTTTTCAGCAGCTTTTTTGAACCGTACTTCTTCAAGAGTAGGGTTAAGTTGATATGCGCTTTCCACAACACAGTGCCCCATACAACGCTGTATACGATACCATGGAACTGTTGGAAGGCGTCCATTGCCAGCCAAGAACATAGTATTTGACCACTAGACTATATTTCGTGGCGATATGTGAAGTCTCTCGTGTGAAGGAACAAGCCAGCCACAATCCCAGCTCTAGAAGACAACAACAACCATCTGCCATTGGTAAAATACCAGTCGAAATCCTGGAAAAAGTATGCCAAAATTGGGACCTCAGATGGTCCAGTTACTTCTTAGAGGCGGGTAACATTTACATAAAAAAATCTTTAAAAAGGTTCGTTAAATGGCTGGCATTCATTTATAGCCCAAAAAAATATTTCATTTACTTTTGGAAATTTTCTGTGTTTTTTCCTATTTTAAAAACCAAAACGTTCATACTTTCCTGTCGATCTAACCTTATCTGCAGTATGGAGAATCATTAGCTTCTCAGCATGTCTACCAAAAGCTTAATGACCCGTTGTCACCAATATGTCCATAATAATCCAAAGTAATACGTATGCTTAGGGATAACCTTCGAATATCTCACTTCAACCGATTTTTTTGGTTTTGTCGAATACGGTTTTTTCAAAATCTTCATTTTCGAAACCGGTTAATTTAACACGAATAACCGGTTAATTTAAATAAGTATAATTTTTATACGTTTGTATTTATTTTTTTTTATTGAAAATATGGTCGTCGTTTAACTATTTGTATAAATTTAGTTATTTTTGCATATATGACAACCTTGAACGTCTCACAATGAACGTGAAAACCAAGATAGATCGAAAGATATGCATTCTTGAGCAAAACTAACCTTTTCTCATCTTCTTTAAATAAATAGTGATTTTAATGTATGGAAAATGGTCAACTAGACTCATTGGAGGACCACAAACCCACAAACGCCGGTTCCGAACGGCAGATGTATTAATTAGTGAAGATTTGCCCAGCTTAGATACACATAATCAGTCGCCAGTAATGTTGTGAGGTGATATCGCTGTTGAAAATTGTTAGATGGTATGGTCTGGGATTGAACCGACGACTCTTGATTGGAAGGTGGGTTCTTACCTAACACACCGCAGTGACACATACACTATTAAATACGTGGTGCATAAATTTACATACAATGCTTCTCGAAATCTAAGCAAATTTTCTTGTCGAGGCAATTAAGGACTCGTATATTGCCAATAGATTTATACAAAGTAAAACATTTAATTTGTGTTATCTTAGGTACCTAAATTATAACTATAATAACAAACCTTTAATAATTAAAAACGAAATTAACTCCTTGAGTAGCTGTTCGAAACTAAAGCGACTTTTAGTACTTTGTGTAATAAACTTTGTTTTTATGGCCTCCGCACAGCATTTTGCCATAGTTTTTATGAGATTTGTTAGAATTATTATTCGTATTGATTGCCACTTTAATTTGAAGCTCTCCATCAGCCTCTGCTTATTTTTAAAACCACTTGGTCCACCTCTGCGCTTCAAGAATTAAGAACAATCTTATTTAAATAAAAGAAGCGATTAACCGGTTATTTGAATTATTATTAACCAAAAACCGGTTTTTTAAAGTGCTACTTTTCGAAAACCGGTTTTTGAAAAAAGTCGACTAATCGATCTCCCTACTCGCTAGCTCCTTTAAACAATATTTCCAGGCATCTTATGGCTGATTTGGTATCAATAAATATGAAGAATGATATTCGGTTGAATATCCCATATTAATAATGAGTATGTTTCGCGGCAAATATTGTGGTCATATTTTGGCCTGTATAAATCTTTAGTCCAACGTTGCCTACTCATCAGTGTGTATATTAAAAGCATCTACAGAGAAAAGGCCATTTTATTACGGTGATCTATGCAGAATTTTGGTTCTGAACTTCAAATCGAAGAAGTATTAGGTATTGTATATTCAGAGTTGGGATTAAACACACGAACAGTCAAACTTGGTCTTGATAGCTTTATCACAGTAGCAAACTGACTCAAAAGAATTTTGGTGTAGTGTTAAATACCGTAGGGTTTGACTGATTTTAATTTTCTTACATTTAGTACTTTAAAGGAGCGATCAAATATTGTGGTTTTAAGAATATGTATATATTACATACATACATACATACATACGAGTAAGTACATTTTGTCAACAAAAGTAAACACAACACATGTATGTATAAAATCAAACGTACTGTACTACAGTTAATGAGTTTAAAAAAGCATTACAATAAACTCAGCTTGCGTGGGCTTAAGTTATAAAAAAATAATAAATTTTCAGAACCTGGTTAAAATGTTAATGCATTACTGACTTTAATGTTTCAGTTTATAATGTTTTTGCTTTCGAAGCACATTTTTATAGCCTTATAAGCAAGACACTTAATTTCTCTAGAAAAAAAAAAATCAAAAAAAGTACTAAATAACCTTAAAACGAAATGAATAATAAAAATAAAACATTTCAGTTTATACGAGAATTATTGCAACTGGCATGAAACCCTTTACATGATGATCTCATATGTTTTTAAAAGTGAACATTTTTTTTTTTTTTTTTTTTTTTTTTTTTTTTTTTGAGAAATAAGCAATAAGACCTTGAAATTGCCAAATTTTTAGGGTACACACAAAAATTTCTAAGAAATACAAAGGTATCCAAGGAAAAATTGAAAAATAAACAGAAAGAATTGCTTTTTTAAGGCAGGAGTATTTTGAACACGTCTGGCTAAAAGCTATTAAAAAAGAGATTAAAACTTGAAACCCAGCTTAAAGTAAAACTTGTTTTTTACAATTTTTTTCTTTTTCGTGTTGGATTTGATACATTAAAATTCAATAATGAAACCATTTTAATTTAGAAATTAAACAAACAAACAAACAGAATTTTTATTGATTTTTGTGATTTGATGGCTACAAATTCTCCAAGTCGTCTGCTACTCTTTTAAAGTGGGTATGATAACAATTTGTATAAAAGGCTTTTCATTAATTTTTAACTCTATTTATGTCACTGTTTTAATTTATTTATATATATATATATATATAAATATATACGAGGGCGGATTGATATTGAAGCTACCTAAGTAGGAAAAAAACATTTTTTTCTTTCAAAAACCATTCATTGCTCATCATAGTCTCCTTTTAGCTCAATACACTTAGTACACTGAATAATACGATTTTGGGAACTCCTCAAAATATGCATTAGTTTCAGTAATCACTTCTTCGTTTGAGATGAATCTTTTTCCTGCGAGCCATTTTTTCAAGTTTGGAAACAGGAAAAAGTCACTAGGGGCTAAATCTGGACTATAAGGTGGATGATCAACCAAAAACGAAGTGGATTTCTCGTAGTTTTAGCATCGTATCTAATGCTGTGTGAACCGATGCGTTGTCTTGAAGAAAGAGCACTTTTTTCTTGTTTAAATGTGCTCGTTTTTCCTTGATTGCATCAACCAATTGAGCCAATAATGCACGACAATGCTCTCCAAGATAATCGATGAGCAATATTTCGTATGCATCCCAAAATACAGTGGCCATAACCTTGCCAGCCGATTTCGCTGTCTTCGCCTTCTTCGTAGCACTTCCACCAGCTTCCACCCATTGCTTCGATTGACTTTTGGTTTCAGGTGTGTAGTGGTGGACCCACGTTTCATCAATAGTTATTTATCTACACCAAAAATCAGCAGGATTATGCTTTATCATGTCCAAACGCCGCTGTGAAGGGATCTGTCGAACTCGTTTTTGTTCAACACTGAGCAAACGCGGCACCCATCTTGCCGATAGCTTTTTCATATGAAAATGTTCATGCAAAATGTTGAACACACGTTCATATGATATGTTTACCATTTCAGCAATCTCACGTATTTTGACCCGGCGGTCATTCATATGCAAATGTTCATGCAAAATGTTGAACACACGTTCATATGATATGTTTACCATTTCAGCAATCTCACGTATTTTGATCCGGTGGTCATTCATATGCAAATGTTCATGCAAAATGTTGAACACACGTTCATATGATATGTTTACCATTTCAGCAATCTCACGTATTTTGATCCGGCGATCATTCATAACGATATCGAGTATTTTCTTTATATTTTCTTCAGTAACCACCTCTTTTGGCCTTCCTGTTGATGGTGTTGTTGCAGTGCTTGTTCGGCCTTGTTTTAATTCAGCAATCCAATATTTTCCATATAATCTGACGGAGCAGATTCGCCGTAATGTTTAGCAAGCTTTTCTTTTGTCTCTTTCGCCATTTTGCCTTTCAAATAATAGCGTTTAATCACTACATGAAATTCACTTTTTTCCATTTTCCAAGAAACACAAAAGTTGCTTACTTCAAACGACTACAACAAAAAACTAATCAATGAATTTGGCTAAAATTTTAACAGCTGACGTTTGACAGATGGTAATTTCTAAGAAAGAAAAAGTTTTTGTGTTTGTGCTGCCATGTAGCGCTAGGTAGCCTAAATGTCAATCCGCCCTCGTATAGAAATATAATCACCTAAAAAAGGTAAATTTTAATTAAGTTTTATCTTCTTAAACCTTTAAAAAATCAAAAAACACCCACCAGATCATAAAAAGTTTTTCCGTAATTTTATACAAAGTATTTATTGTTGTTGTTTTTTTTTCTAACAAAATTTATTTATATTACATTTTGGCCAAATTTGCCATAAAATATTTAATTTATTTTTTATACAATTACTCATCAATACCATATTTAGTGTTTTTAGTCAAACCAAATATTAATTTTGACGTCTCTAGACGCCATTTGGCAAACGAATGTAAATTTTGTAAATTTTTTTTATATATTATTAAAAAAGTAACATTTTTCATTCAGTTTTGTTTACAATTGTTAAATATTTAATTTAACAACTTTTTCAGAAGTTGTAAAAAGAAATAATACACTCAAGAAAAAATGTTGGTCAACAAACTAAACAAAAATTTCATATATGTACGATATAATAAGTATATAATAAGTGTCGCAAAACCAGCATTTATTTTTATAGGGAACAATCTTAACCAAATAGCAATAATGTGTTTAATTTTAATTAACTTTAAAGTAAAAACAAAATTTTTTTTTGGAAATTTTAATATGTTTTTCAATGAATTTTACAAAAAGATGTAACGCTCGTATAGTCAAAAAAAAGGTAGCTATAGAAAGAAATAAATTTTGTAATCCTAGACTTGTAGAAAGCAGGTGGCGAAAGAGGTTAATAATAATAGCGTTTGTAAAGGAAATATGTACACCCACAGAAATGAATATGTTGTCTACCCATTCATGGAAGTCTCGTAGTTCTTTGTGTCGTTCATATTGCAGTTAGACAACAACTAATTAACTCACACTTTTTCTTAAATTGCACATCTTCATTTTGCATATTTTGGGAGCTTTTTCTTAGGTTTAAAACTTTTAGTTGAAACACAGCTTTATTTGGCAACCGATTTAACAGCTGAAAAGTAGTTGCTTTTTGCTTCGTTTAGTCTGACATTTAATTATGTACAGACTTATAAATTCCAGAGCAACACTAGTAAATGAATTGAAGCACAAATTGTTATTGATATTGCATTTCCATTCAAAAATTTTGTCCCCGATAAAGCCTATTTTTGGTTAAATTAACACGCAAAACAGCAGAATTGTCGCATTTGGAGTGAAAAAAATCCACATACTTTTGTCGAAATGCCACAGAAGCCACAGAAAATTACTGTTTGGTGCACTTAATGGGCTGCCGGATTCATTGGTCCATATGTCTTCAAAAACGATGATGATCAGAATGTTACTGTCAATGGTGAACGGTATAGGGACAAGAATAGAAATTTCTTCGCACCTCAATTAGCTGGCATTAATCTTGCTGACATGTGATTGCAACATAACGGGGCCACATGCCACACAGCTGGTGCTACAATTGATTTATTTAAATAAACTTTTGATGAAATAGTAATTTCACGTAATGGTCCAATTAATTGGCCACCAAGAACATGTGATTTAACCCCATTGGGTTATTTTTGTTAAGTCACAAACCATAGACAATTGAACAACTTGAAATCAACATTCGAAGAGCTATTGAAATACGGCCACATATGCTGCTAAAAGTTTGTGAAAATTGGTGTTCCAATTGCATTTTTTATGCGCCAGCAGTGGCGGCCACATGATCGAAATCATATGTCAACATTAATGCCTATCCAACAAAGCCCGTTTCTTTTATATTGAAAATATATATCCTTGCTTTGTTACGATTTACTACTACGTATCGTCTGTTGTTTGTCGCCATCGCCAGAGGTATGTATACAGGAAGGTTAGGGAGCTTCTTCTTTATTTTTAGATAGAGTTGTCTGGTGGAAAGATGAAGCCTCTTTATTAAACATTCGAAACTACAATTAAATTGTTCATCTTCATGTCCTCGCTGTGGCTGCCATTTTCTTGACGTAGGTGGTCCATCCCTGAGCTCCAATGACAGCTGTAATGTTGAGAGGGCGACTTGACGTATCCTCACAAAAATAGTTTAAATCGCACGATCTTGGCGGCCAATCAACTGCTTCAAAACATGACATTAATTGCTCACCAAACTAGCCTGTGGCATGTCTTGTTGAAACCATTTGTCAACCAAGTCGTTGCTTCATTAGCTGTTAGATTGTAATTCTTCTCTATCGTTTTTAAAGAAGTACGGTTTAATGATGCCGCTAGCCAACAAACCACAAAAACAGTTCATATTTTAGGGTGCATTACTATTTGTTGACATACCCATTGTATCAAAAGTAAACTTCGTCGCTGAAGACACTGCACAAATTTTGATACTGAAGCTCAATTATTTGCAACCGTTGTTCTTTCGGTGTCCACGGTGAAATGGCAAACCTTTCCTTTGTACTTACCGTTACAAAAATCTTACAATATGTTTATGATAGGCTTTAAGCTTGAAAAACTACTATGTGGTCTTAAATTAAATATCGCTTTTTTTTTTTTTTTTTTTTTGAAAATTCGAGCCATTTGTCGACCAAATTCGAAATTTCTCTTTATAAGAACCTGTATCGGATTTTAAGGAATATTAAGAAAATTAAAAGCTAAGTTGGCCCTTAACAGTACATTTAACAATTTATTTACATTTAACATATTATTTATAAATATTAATTAAAAGATCAACTCATTATTCCACCTTGAAAATATTTTTTTTCCGTCTACTAAAATCAGGCAACATAATTGTTTCTGTACAAAAAAAATCAGACAAGTGAATCCATCAATTTTTTATCTTTCAAAAAAAAGTTTACAAATAATAAATAACTACTAACCAGCTACAAGTAGTTAGTTCTGGAACTAGTTTTACATGGTAGAACTGAAATAAATAAACATTTCTTTTTGATATAAGAAATAATATTCAAAAATATATAGTCTTTAGTCTTCAGAACTTTTCATTTAAAACTTAATTTAAAAACATAAATATTACAAACATTTTTCTTTGAGTGCATATTGTAGGTGTGTATTGTGACGTTGATAGAAAAAGTTGATTAAAAATCAATACTCCATAAATTATTCAAAAGATAAAATGAAGGCTTGATTATTTTATAAATTTTGATATATTGTTTGATTTTATTTTTGCTTTATTATTAAAAATGTGTTAAATAAATATTTCATATTGACAAAAAAAAAAAACAAAACGCTTTTAATGCAAATATTTGATACTGAAAATTATTAAGCACAAGTTAACCCATTTGTATAGAAAAACAGGAAATGATAAGAATAAATATTTTATAACATTTATGAATAAATATGGAATACAATAAAATTGGTACAATAAAAACAAATCGATAGTGTTGAAAAGTAGTTGGAATTTGTTTGTAAGAACATGGATACACAAAAAGGCGGCCGGGATATACAGCTATCAGCAGACCCCCCGATCCATATAAAAAGCTTAAGATCCAAACACTAAAGAACTATGCATTTATATTAAATTAAACCTCAAAACTCATCTCTGAAAATATTTTAAAAGGTTTATGGATTTTGAGTAATATTATGATGCAGAGGGGTTGTCGGTCAATCCGAATAAGACAGCAATTGTTCCTTTCAAAAGAGGTAAAATTCTTGGTGGTTATCCTCTACAGGAGTCTGAATTGGAACGGACATTTAAATGTCATTCGTAGTAAGGCTAAAAGAACTATGTGGGATTGCCGGGAGCTTGTCGGCAGGGCCTGGGGTCTTAATCCTAGGATCGTTTATTGGTTGTATACCATGATCGTTAGACCGATAGTTTCTTACGCATCGATTGTATAGTGGTTCAAAGCTTAACAAAGACTTTGCATAAATAGATGCATGGAGCTTCAAGACAGGCCTATTTGGCCTTAACAGGTGCAATTAGAACTTGTCCCACTGTGGCCATGGAAGCTTTTAGCAGTCTAAGCCCACTGCATATCTTCGTTATGAATCTGCTGGTCTATAGGCCCTCAGGTTATTGACACGTGGATCATAAGGGACGTATGAGCATCCGGGGGCGTATCCCCGACTTTGAGTTACTGCAGGAGTGGCGTATGCACTGGTGGCTTAAACTATGGTTATGAAAAATGATCGTGTGAAATAGGAAAATGGATTACTAATGTCAACCCCGAATGTTTCAGTTGTATACGGATGGATCTGAAATGAATGGTGGTGTGGGAGACGAGATTTTCAGGCCCAAGACCAGAGTCATACCCACGGTCAAGTGGCCCAGCGTTTTCCAGCAAAGATCCGGGCAATTTTCATCTGTACGCTGATTAATATAGAACGTGGGATCAGCAGCGCTTCTATTAAAATATGTATATTCCGAGTATCAAGCGGCGCTAAGGGGTCTTTCTTCGAGACTGGTAATCGAGTGCTAAACGAATGTCAACACATTGGTGTTTGCTGACGAACTGGTAAGGAGAGGCTCGGCCACTGGTTTCATGGAACCAGAGCCGTACTGTGGTATTAGCTGGTCCACGGCCAGGGGGAAGATCGACGAATGGGAAGCAGGGGCTACGCTCATCATATTAGGTACAATGCCCCGGTATGAGGCGGGCGAAACTGCCAATGAAACCGTTCACCACTAACAGAGAGTAGTGTCACATGCGCAATTCAACTATAAGAAGACTTCCTGACGACCCATTACTACATTAGATATCACCTCTTCAGTCTCAATGTGGTACTTGATTCGGAGTGTCGCCCATGTATGGAGAAAGAGGTGAAGGAGTTGCTTTGGCAAAAAATTGGAGACGAACTTTAATGGAGCCTTTTATTGGGCCTGAACAGGTTTGTCGGACACCCATTGGAGATATTGCTCTTTTCGTACACATGATGACTGTTCCGATTGGCGCTTCGGCTATTGCGCTGGCGAGTCTGACCGCAATGTTTGGCACAATAGATCTTTCTAGGTCGCAATCTCATAGCCAGCTGGGCCTCCCGACCGAATTTAATAATAATAAATAATTAATATTCTATAGCAAAAACCATAATAAGACGAACATTTTAATTGTTACCCAATTCATTTGTTCTACGCTGCCAACCGTAAACCTTTATTACAAATCTCAAGGTTAAATTAATGGTATAACTGTTGTTTGCTCATGCATATCATTAAATAACCAAAACAATACTTTAATTGACACGAATAATTTGTGACAAATATTCGAAATGAACGCAGGTGCTTAAATCTAAGTTTTTCATTCACCCAAAAAATTCTAACAGTAGCTGTAAATTTGTAGTGTCGAATGGAATTCAATGGTGGTAAAAATAATCGTTAATGACATTTAAAAATGAAAAAATTTAATCATTAGTTCGAATAACATAAATACGAAGAAATATATGAATTTTATTTTTTTTATCCTTGATAGTAATATTAAAAAATACCCCAAACTGCACTTACTTTTACTAGACACAATTTCTTTGGTGCTACACACTCGTATAAGCAATATCAGCCACCTAGCCATGGTTCAAATAAAATATAAGCTTTTCAAATTAATTTGTTTACTGCCGTCAATTTAATTAAACAGTTTAATGGCTTTATTTTTTAGGTCATCTTTTAATAGCGTCCTAAATATACAAAATAACACTTAGCACTTTCAAAATTTTAATGGAGTGACTGTTAATGAGCTTAAAATCTCTTTTGAAATAATTCCCTGTAATACTACTGATATTGTGATAATGAAATTAATCCCTTTCTCTATTAGATTGTCTCATTTCGTGTTCATTTCATTGATTAGACACACTTCAAACGCCGCAGAACCGCTTTTATAGAACCAAAACAAAATCTATTTTAGCGAATTAAGTTCGTAATGGCAAAAAAACAAAAAAAAAAAGCAAAGCGAAAAACGGAAAAAGTATGACACATGATATTGACATTTGTATGTTAAAGTGTCAATTTACCAAATGCGAACATTTGACAGCTATGTGGCTTAACCTATAATGCACACCTCAATATGGGCTATACGTTATGCTTGTAAACATTTGTACACATATACACAAGCATACGAGGTTAGTACGTCAAGTTCATGAAATTTATTAAAAGTAAATAAAACTTAAATTTTTAAAGATTTCTTTATCTGAAATTAGAAAGACATGTGGAAAAGCAGAGAAAAGTCAAAATATGATCATACAAAGTCACTAAGATGTTGCTGGGTTCAGCTGAATGGCTTAACCTATATGTTTGAAGTTTTTACAATTTTTATATACAATATTCCCACTGGACAGTGGGAATCTTTAAAATCTTAACAGCAAGATTCTCTAAAACTGGATCAAAAGCTTCAAGCAAACAAATCATCGGAATTGGTTTTTCTACTCCTTGAGAACAGTTAAAGCTAAAGTTTCTGAATTCGGTCTGAATAACTTCACAGTCGATACAAATCATCAGTCAAAAAGTAGGCGGAATCGAATAAGTAGGCATGCAAAGTAAATACTGGGTTTTGCATTCCTTGAGAACGACTAAAGCTAAAGTGTCTGAATTTGGTCCGAATGACTCTGGAAAGAACTATAGCCTACATACATTTCAAAAATTCCAACTGGGCACTGCCACGCCCATATAAAGTAAATATTTATTTGTCTATATCTACAAAATGGTAACAGTATGAGTATCTAAATTTGGTTCAAACAGCTTTATAATTAATACAAAACATTAGTCAAAAAGGGGACGGAAATAGATAAGTGGGGGTGGCATCACCCTTATATAATAAACATTAATATTTGAATATCTTGGAATGGTAATACTAAAAGTTTCTAAATTAAGTTCAAACAATCTCGTAGTCAATCAATAACTAGGCGAGATTGGATAAGTAGGCGTGGCACCCTACATTGATGCTAAATATGAAATTATTTGTATAAGGAGAACAACAATTAAAGCTTCATATCTATCCACATCAACCAAAAAGCGGCAAAGATTGGATAGGTAACGTCAAGGTACGGGAAAAACCGATGAACGAGCACATGCACTCGGCTCGTCGTTTTTGGAAGAATGCCTGGATCTGTGGCAGTCGAAACGATTGAAGAGATCCTTTACGTATGATAAGGAGCTGCGACGTATGAAAATTATGAAGAAGCTTATTAGTTTCCTGACTGGCCGCTACTATCTGAAGTATCAACTCTTCAACCTTAATATGGTACTTGACAGGTAGGTGATGCCGTTCGTCTGTGCAGTAAGGAGCAGATGACAGTGGTGCATATTCTCTGTGATTGTGTTGCCTTAGAAAAGATTCGTTGACAAACATTTATGAAGCCGTTTATTGGACCTGAACGGGTTTGTTGATTAACTTATGGGTTTATTGTGTGCTTAATATGGAAAGCTGAGGGTATTCTTCTGCGGACTATTCCGGGTCAATATACATCCACTCACGTATATTGACTTTAGGGAGCATTGGATGGGGTATCTTCTGATTGAATACCACTCATTATAGCTTGTGGGTATCACCACGAAGTATTTGCCATAGTAGATCTTTTTAGGTCGCGGTGTCATGGCTATTTTGGCGCTTACGCTCTTTAAATAAAAATAAAAATAATAAGGCCAACTCACATCAATTTTGATTTACTTTCTCCGATTATGAATAAACATATGTATAGGAGGCGTGGTGTAGTGGTAAAGACACACGCGTAGCAGCACAAGTGGCCAAGATTTGAGCCCTAGCAGAGGACATGACGAAAAAAATGTGATTGTGGTTTCGAATGCTTAATAAAGAGGTTTCAATTTCCCTCTAGGCAACTCCATTTGAAAAATAAAGAAGAAGCCACCCTGACGTTCCAGCTTACCACTGGCAATGATGACAAACATCAGACAAATGTACAGGAAAAAACGCCACCTACTTGTTAATTAAATATAATACTAAGTAAAGAACATCACCACCACCACTTAGCAAGGATCTTTACCACTACACAATCATATGGAGGTAAGCTACAGTGGATTAATCATCTACTTAGCTTGAACAATCAGTTTGATTAATGAAACTGAAACAAAAGCAATGGATGGTTTGTGGAAAGCAATATGCTTCCCAGTGACAGAAAAAAAAGAGGATTCGATAGACTAACTTCTGAGTGAATACCAGTTATTGCAACATGTGCATTAGTGGGAATGATCTCGTAGTATTTGACACAAGATATCAGTTTAGGTAGCAGTGACATGGATGTTTGGGCGTTATCGCTTTTTAAATAAGAAATAGAATAGAATAGAAATATGTTATTGAAATTGACTTAACCGGCATGCGATTTAAAGAAATTACTTACTTTCTCAGATTGTGAATCGACATATGTATGACGTCTAAACTTATATATCACTTATCCTTAAAGTAATATTAGTTTTAATTAAGTTCCCTTTCCTTATACAATTTTTTAAGCCATGTGGTTAAAAAAGGTTTACTCGAACTTACGCTTATTATGGCACTTCTGAAAATCATACATCAGTACCAATATTAAGTTTCATTTTGAATTTCAATACATTTCCTTTAGTTCATTACTTTGCCAATAACTTTTCAAACACACCTCGTACATATACATACTCGTACATATACAAATATCATCGTATAGAAATAAAAAACTGAGTAGTGTAGTGCACTGTAGCGTTAAGTGAATAATGGTGTGTAAGTCCAGAGTTTTACTTGTTGTGCCATTTAAGGCATTTTTGTATGAAGGTATGAAAAAAGTGTTAATTGTAATACATGCCACAAACGTTGTAAAGAAAATAAAAAATAATAAAAAAAAAACTATAAAAACAGCAACAATTAAAAAGCAAATCTGATTGTTCGACCGTTCGATAGTTATTCAGTTACTTACTCACTTGCTTACTGAATTGGCTACAATCCAAAAATGTCATAATGAATAAAAGATAAAATATTAAGAAGAAAAAAGAAACGTTTTTATAGCCCAGATTGGCTTTTTATTTTGTTTTAATCTAAGAATTTACAGGCCAAGAAACGAGGAATTGCTATCTTCGAACATGTTGGTCAATTTAACATGCTAATGAATGTTTAAGGATTCGACCAAATATGTAATGAAAAGTGAAGGTTATAGTTTTAGTAAGGCTATCAGAGAATTAAAAAATGTTGAGAATTTTAAATTAAACTGGAAGACAAGTAGAACTTGAAGTCCATGGGTAGATGGAACATCTACAGTGAGAGAAATATGTAAAACTTTCTTACTGAAAGATTTGCCTTCGTACTAGATTTGTGGAAACTAGAACAGGGGATGTGAATATAAGTATCAGCACAAGTAGAGGTTGCACACAAGAGATAGCGTGCTATGGCCTTTAATGTAGAGTCTACGGCGAGAATCGACTGCCAGGACTGTGCAGACTACATTGTTCTGATATCAATGGGCAAATTCTAGGATACCTTATGTGAAATTATACAGAATAGTAAATCGATGGTATGGGATAACGGCGTTAAACATGAAACCGGGCAAAACCATGATAGTGCCATTTAGTAGGAAAAGAAAGCTTCTTAAGGGGAGGAGTATACAAATCCTGGGTGAGGAAATACCACCAAGTAAGGAAGTAAAATATCTAGAAATAATACTGAAAAGTAAGCTGACGAGTGCCGCTGTAGTATGGTAGGTAAGACACCCGCCTAGCAGCCAGTTTTTCAAAAGATAAACTTTTTTCAAAAACGGTATCACCTCATAACATTAGCTAGTAACTGGTTATCAGTATTACTACAATTAAAAGCCCCTCTAATGCATTTGTCGTTCGAAGCTGGCGTTAAACTGTAGGTCCCTTTCAATGAGTCTAAAAATAGAATCGCGTGCACCTCACCGTCTTCCTTCATGGGATGTTATGGGAATTAATATATAGTTTAAGCTGAAGCAGAGAGCTGAAGTGGAGTCTGTTTCAAGAAAAGTCACATATGCGCTAATGGTGTGTAGAAGGCTTGTAGGGTAATCATGGGTCTGTAACTAAAAAATACCATATGTACTGGATGTGTACCATGATGGTTAGATCGACTGTGGCATGGGCAGATTTTGGATTGTAACATGGATTGGGGCATAGACGATAAAATTGAGGCAGAGCTAAAAAAGATACGAAGATTAGCGTGTATAAGCGTAACTCGGACAATGAGAGTTTGTGCCACAATTGTACTCGAGGTTCTATTGGATCTCAGGCTGCTACACATGGCAGTGAAAAAAAGGGGCATAGTGACCATGATCCTTAATCTGTTAACCCGCTTGTCCGAGTGGTCGATTACTCCCTACTTGGCTGTCAGATAGAATCATGAAACTCTATAATTTTGTCAACTGCTCCAAGGCAAGACTGGGTGATAGGAGTGAATGAAGAGGTTTGGAGACTGCATATTTCTTTAGAGAACAGACCATTATGTGGTACACAGATGGGTCTAAAGCGGAAAGTGAAACTGGCGCGGAAGTGTTTGGCTCCAGGAGGGAATATTCTGAACCTATTAGAAAACTCGCCAGCATTTTCCAGGCGGAAGTTTATGCAATTAAGATATATGCTCATTTTAACTTGAAAAAAAATGTAGAAGACAGGACATAGCCATGCTATCTGATATTCAGGCCGACTCAAAGCTAGTTTGGGATTGGCTGGGTAAACCAAACCAGATAGGCAGGAACAATATGGCCAGCTTATGCAGGGTCTCGGTTGACAAAGGAATTCCAGAAAATGAATGGGCCGATGCTGGTCCACTGGTGGGACTAGAACCCATTTGTGGACTGGAAAGAGAGGCCTGAAAAGGCATACAAGTACTCTTCTCTGGCCATACGGGTCTGAGGCAATCAAAACTTTTGTTGGGTGACTATAATAGGAGAAGATTTAAGTCCTGAGGAATTTGACCGAGCTTTTGACCGGTTGTTGTGGGCGAAATAGACATTTGAGTAAAATGGGAATAAAATCAAGCCCGATGTGCAGATTCTGTGGTAGGGAGATCGAATCACCAGAGCACATACTTAGTAAAACTGAAGCATTGATGCATTCTAAGAGGATGTATCTAGGACATATCAGGTACTAGGTGGGGGTTGGGTTTGGGGTTGGGGTTGGTGTGATATTATGAGGCAGTCATAAGCTTTCCATTGGACTTTTGTCCCCGATCAACTGACACGTATTGTTACGCTCTTGCGTCAAGCAGACATCGACGAATACACATGTATGGTGAATGTACGAAAGCTTTTTAGGGCACAGGCAAATAATTTAAAGAAGTTTCTTACGCTCTTGATTTTTGTTGTCATTGAAACAGCGACAAGTGCACATGCATCAACTTTACTCTCTCTGATAGAGTTATTTCCGTGTTCTCACCAACACAACTACATTTTTACTTTTGCACATCACTGTTATATAGAAACCCTGCATAGATAGTGGGGTGTACAATAGATGGAAAGGGCGCAGTATCTTCATACCTCGATGATAATAATATTAATAATACGAAGAGATTTTAAGACAATGTTTTTCTATAATAATTTTTTTTAAATATAAACTTTCAAGTTTGTAAAATTTATGATTTACCTGCAGAGCTACATGAATAGAAATATAACTTTATTTTCTTCTTGAAACTCAAAAATTGCTTATTCTGATCTAGGGGCTTAATAAAATGAATTAAGTTACCTTGACGTTAGCGTAGGTAGGCGTAAAGAATTTCTTATACATATGTAAGTATGTGTATCAGTTGCTCTTATTAAATTTAAAGATCACTTAAGCTAACGCCCAATAAAGAACTTTGCTCTAAAACTTCTAAATTCAAAATTCATTTCTAAATAAATTACATCAGTAATGTCCTTGATAAAGTACTAAGTAAATACTTCTTTACTTAAGAGGATTAATAATTATTTGTTTTCTTTTATTAATTTTTGTAAATACTTATGTATGATTTCTACGTGCTATTCATTGTTAATCATAATTCAATGTAATTAATTTTATGTTTATTTTTATTCTTATAAGTTTTTTAAAACTTAATGTAAATTTTTTCCCACTGTTTTAAGTTTTTTGTAGCACCTTTTCGTTGATTTAAATAATTTACAAAAAAATATATTAAAATTATTCCTAAATTTTTTTCATATTATAAAATAGAAAATAAAACATTTGTTGAACACAACGGCGGAAATTAGAAAATGAAATGAAAACCACACAAAGTCGTTTAAATGTTTATGGAAAAAAAATTTTAAAAAATAAAGAAAATATTTAAAAAACTCTAGCAAATGAAATCATCATTAAAATCGAATTACATTCATAATTGCTTTCAACAAAAATGTAAATTTTTATGTTTTTCTCAAACATGAAGGTGTGAAAATTATTTAAAAAAAAAATCTTTTACAGACTAAAGAAAAACCGATAATATGATGCCCTACATGTATACTTATAAGAAAATTTTGTTTAAGAGTTTCATATAGTTTTTGGGAGCTCTAGCCAATCCAATAAATCGCTCTTGTTCAAGTTGCTGATTTAAGAAAACTTGTATACGTAATTCACTAAAAAATTTTATTATTATATATAAAATGCCTTCTAAATAAAGCTGAGGAAACTACGACCATTAACAAATTAGGCAGGGTACAGAGACTCGCCTGACCCGGTATAACTGTGGCAATGAGAACATGTCCAATAGCAGCCTTGATTGGTTTAACATCGCTTCACATTCGTGTGATGAAAGTGGCAGCATTTTTGACGACAAAATTTTTTGACTAAGGATCCCACACGGTGGTCGGAGAACCATCTACGTTCCTGGATGTTATGACTTTGAATCTGTGTTTTAGCAGAAGATACAGATTTGAATTCCCGAACCGAGATTGTTGGTCTAATGGGGCCTTAGTTCGGAGTGAGTTTGTTCTAAACTGGTATACCGATGGCTCCAAAATAGATGATTGTGCCGGTGTGGCATGGACCTAACTGAGAGTTGTGGATCCATAGGGAAGATCGTTTAGTGTTTTCTAGGCTGGGATCATGGACATTACCATATGTGTGGAGATCACTTGGACAGAGGCTCAAGGATAGGACCATTAATATATTCTCTAACAAGTGCCCTTAGGGCAGCTTGGCTCGAACAGTATGACTTCTAGACATTGCTACGATATGCTGCAAAAGCTATCACTTGGAAATAAAGTCCAGTTGGACACTTGCATACTGTAAAATGGTTGGTAATGAAATAGCGGAAAGGGTTCCATGATACTACCATCATCAAAGATTGGAAAATTGCCAGATGCTTGGAACACTATCATTATGATTTCACATCTTCTGGTGTTCATTACGAAGGCAGCAGATCTGCTGAACAAACTATAGCCCTGAGGAGGCACAATATATCCTATCGGTCGCAGTGTCTTGCGATAGTGCCTGGTCGATATAATATGATGTCAGTTAAGAGCGGCCATATTGTTGAAGCTATATTTGTAAAATTACAAGTGCTTCGTCCATTTTATTATGCTCATAATTGTCTTACAAAAAGGACTATTCGCAGTGTGGTGGTTAAGTAAATAATGAGCCAACACGATGACGAACTGCAAACCCAACCGAAAACATCGTCACGGTCCGTGAGAGTGTGTAGGAGAATTCGAAGCAGTCGACGTAATGTCGCTCACAAGAACTTGACCTTTGTGACTTGGCCAGCATCCGACCAGAATTTAGCTGACCTAAAATCTAAAGGTAAACGACCATAGATATCAGCGTATGTTTGCTGAATGGGCCATGGGGGCAGTTGGAAACTGGCAATAATTTTCATTAAAAACTTATCTTCACTTATAAGGCCCCTTTCGGAATGCATCAGTACGACAACAAACAAAGTTGTCGAATATGGGACGATATCAATCTACATGAGATCCAAAAGCATTCAATGCATTCTAAAAAAGTCACTATGGATTTTGGGCTCGTAGCGATATCGTCCCTGAATGATGAAATGGTGTCACTGAAAATTAGATATTTTGAACGTATGCCACTCAACGAGGCCGCAGCGGACTCTTGTGCGGCCATTCAAACGAATAAATTCTAGATGATATTTCACACCCATCTTATGCTGTTTAAATTTAAGATAGGAAGGGTTTACCTGTTAACCTTATATCTTATATATAAAAATGAATGTGTTTTTGTTTGTGCCTTATAGACAGCTAAACGGTTCAGCCGATTTTTTAGAAATTTTTACAACAGCTCTTTGTAAGCTTGGAAGTAACCACCTCCAAGTTTTCGACTAGGCACTGCTGCGCCTATAAAAATTAAAATGTATTTCTCTATATCTTCAAAATGGTAACAGTAAGACTGGTATCTTCCATACAAAGTAAATATTGATTTGTGTATATCTTAAGAACGATTAAAGCTAAATTTTTGTATTTAGTCAAAAAGTAGGCGGAATTGGATAAGTGGGCGTGGGATCTCTTATGCAAAGTTAATATT
This sequence comes from Wohlfahrtia magnifica, assembly GCA_023159175.1. Classification (NCBI taxonomy): domain Eukaryota; kingdom Metazoa; phylum Arthropoda; class Insecta; order Diptera; family Sarcophagidae; genus Wohlfahrtia; species Wohlfahrtia magnifica. The sequence continues at coordinate 5,919,938 of JAKWBJ010000483.1, forward strand.
GATTTTTATTTACCATTGAAACGGTTAAAGAGTAAGTTTTAAAATTTGGTTTAAATTACTTCACATACAATATAAATCATCAGTCAAAAAGTAGACGGAATTGAACAAGTGGGCGTGGTAGCTTGCATACAAACTAAATATTGATTTTTGTATATCCTCAAAACGGTAATAGTAGAAGTTTCTAAATTAGGCTCAAATAACGTTGAGAACAAAATACATTATCAGTTGTTAATTGGGCGAATTTACATAAGTGGGCGTGGCACCACATCAGCTAATAATCACGTGTTGCACAAAGCACACTGGATAAGAGCTATATATAGCAGGGCGGATCGACATTGAAGCTACCTAGCGCTAGATGGCAGCACGAACACATAAACTTTTTCTTTCTTAGAAATTACGATCTGTCAAACGTCAGCTGTTAAAATTTTAGCCAAATTCATCGATTAGTTTATTTGTTGTAGTCGTTTGAAGTAAGCAACTTTTGTGTTTCTTGGAAAATGGGAAAAAGTGAATTTCGTGTAGTGATTAAACGCTATTATTTGAAAGGCAAAACGGCGAAAGAGACAAAAGAAAAGCTTGATAAACATTACGGCGAATTTGCTCCGTCAGATTATATGGTAAAATATTGGATTGCTGAATTTAAACGGGGCCGAACAAGCACTGCAACAATACCGTCAACAGGAAGGCCAAAAGAGGTGGTTACCGAAGAAAATATCAAGAAAATCCTCGATATCGCTATGAATGATTGCCGGGTCAAAATACGTGAGATTGCTGAAATGGTAAACATATCATATGAATGTGTGTTCAACATTTTGCATGAACATTTGCATATGAAAAAGCTATCGGCAAAATGGGTGCCGCGTTTGCTCAGTGTTGAACAACAACGAGTGCGACAAATCACTTCACAGCGGTGTTTGGACATGATAAAGCATAATCCTGCTGATTTTTGGTGTAGATTAATAACTGCTGACGAAACGTGAGTCCACCACTACACACCTGAAACCAAAAATGAATCGAAGCAATGGGTGGAAGCTGTTGGAAGTGCTCCGAAGAAGGTGAAGACAGCGAAATCGGCTGGCAAGGTTATGGCCACTGTATTTTGGGATGCATACGGAATATTGCTCATCGATTATCTTGAAAAGGGTTCCACAATCACAGGAGAGTATTATCGTGCATTATTGGATCAATTGGTTGATGCAATCAAGGAAAAACGACCGTATTTAAACCAGAAAAAAGTGCTCTTTCTTCAAGACAACGCACCGGTTCACACAGCATTAGATACAATGCTTAAACTACGAAAAATCCACTTCGAATTGGTTGATCATCTACCTTATAGTCCAGACTTAGCCCCTAGTGATTTTTTCATGTTTCTAAGCTTAAAAAAATGGCTCGCAGGAAGAAGGTTCCTCTCAAACGAAGAAGTGATTACCGAAACTAAAGCGTATTTTGAGGATTTCCCAAAATCGTATTATTCAGGTGGTATAAAAAAGTTGGAAAATCGTCTTACTAAGTGTATTGAGCTAAAAGGAGACTATGTTGAGAAATGAATGATTTTTAAAAAAAAAAAATGTTTTTTCCTACTTAGGTAACTTCAGTATTAATCTGCCCTCGTATATGTATACTATATAAAAATGAATGTATGTTTGAGGACTGCATACAGCAAAAAAGTCGAACCTACAGTGTCTTTCTGCAAGCAAGGAACTATATGCTATCTCGCATGTTTGGATTTGGACCGGAAGGGGACAAAAAACGAAAAAATGATAAAAATTTAGCTAAGATAACATTTAGGGTAATAATTAAGATGAGGGTAGAGAAAAAAGCACGCCAGGTCTTAGCTAATATTATCATATAATTCTCATTCTCTCTCGATCTATTGGAAAAGATCTAAAAAAACTCGATACTGTTCAAATCTGTCGCAGAAATTACTCGTATAAGCATTATAATAAATTTTAAAAATATATCGAAAATCATATGATCATGCTTACCATTATCAACCCGAAAAACGTATATTCTTTCATCGTAAAGTAATCATGTTGGCAGTGATGAAAACGTGCTGCTTAAATTCTGCAAACCAAGACAGAAAAGTAGTTTTAATGTTTACTTAAAAATAAAAAGATATGTTTATATGCCTTCATAATTGTTCATAAGAATCTGATTTTTCCTTTTAAAATACACAAGAAACAACCTTAAAATATGCTTGAAAAACACCAGAGTAATGATCAGTCGTCTTAGTTTAAGTTGAACGTTTCCCAACATGTTGTTCACACATGTACGAGATTTTTTTTTCATTGACCTTGATTTGAAGAAAAATTAAACAAAAAAAAACAATCACAAATTATTAAAACAAAAAACGTCATTAATTTACAACATGTAGACGATATTTCACTATTGCGAGTATTAAAAAATCAAATGATGGAAGAAAAAACGCCTTAAAAATGAACGATCCCCCCTTTTTTCTGTTTGATGTTTTGGCAAAGTGTAAAGAAATAAATTTTCTTGAAATTGAACATGAAATAAAATCTTTCAAATAGTTTTTTGAGTGAAAGAAAAAAATAACAATTTTTTTAATTTAATAAAAAATAGTTTTAATCAGTTGTAGAATAACAATCAATTTAAAGTTTTAATAAAGCCTTGAATAATTAAATTCATTATATGTGAGTTTCTTCAAATGTTTGTTTCAGTTTTTACAAAGGAAGTAAATACAGATCGTAACCTTTACTACAATGACCACCTACGCCTTTTTTAAGTCTTCAAAGTCGTTTACTTCGTCTTTGTTTAGCTTGCAATGATTAATAGAGTTTTTGATACGACAAATGACAAATTTGATTTATTTTCTTACATTACGTGTATCTTAACGGTGGGATTAATTAATTATTCTTAGCAAATGTCAAGTACAGACATTATTTAAAATAATGCTAGACATTCAAAAGGGTGTATAACACAATTTAAAAGATAAGAAAATTTAAGCATAAGAATTAAAGCAAATAATATTGTTGAAAAAAAATATTTATTAATTAATTAATGAATTGCACACAATTTCCAGGTAAGATCTTAATCCCTATTTTAAGATTTACTACCTACAATTTCTGTTTAAAATAACACTTAACAAACGAATTGAAGGCCTAGTTGATAATCACAAAATAGACTTAAAAATTTCACAAGCACCCTTAAAATCATGAGTTATTCTGAAAAACAGTTTTAGGTTTTGAATAATTATAGCCGGCGCCGGCCTTAGCAACGTATCTACTCCTACGATACGACAAGTCTAGACACTAAACCTACCACGACTGGTTCATTTAACCCATTTTTCAGAATTCCTTGCAAATAACATTACAATTTAGTCATTTGCGTTTATTACTTTTATTTAAAAATACATGAAATATATTTTTAGTACATACTCCTCCCCTCTTGTTAATTTATTTACCGAGAAATGTACTGTTACGTAAATGAAAATGACTAAAAAGATACACCAACACAACATTTGTACATTTAGTGGTGTAAACTTTATTATGGAAGTTATTCTATTGGTTTGTTTCACGGCTACGCTCATCCTGTCAATCCTGTATTTATTTGAACAGTGTTGCCACAAACATAATAAGTCGCCTATGTAATTAAAATTCTTAACAGCAATTGAATTGAAGCTTTTGAAATTTACTAGAACATTCAAAATTAACGGTTATTTACTATTAAAGACAACGCATTGTGCTTACTCAGTCAGTCGTAATTTAACAGTTAAAGAATAAACTCGTGCTAAGGCGTTAGTTAAAGTGTCCAGTAAAATCGTGAAAGTTAAATAAGTTGGACACCGTATAATTTTAATTGTTAAAATAGAAGACTGTATAAAATAAAACAATAAGTTCGTGTCATTTATTTTATTTAATCAATTTAAAAGAACTCAAACGTTTTAAAATGATTAAAACGTAACAATATGTAACCTGCCCTAACTACCGCAATGGGTCATTTGACCCGCTGTGGTAAGAAGAGGTATACATGGGGTATCGGTAGGCTTAGTGTTAAAGCAACTTGTTTGTCAAGTTGATTTCTGCACAAATTGCAATGACCATAATATCAGCTTGGAAGACACTCAGCGAACCGTCAGTGGGGGAAGCCATCGATATACCAGTTCAGATCGAACTCGCCACTAACTAGTTCGGAACTTCAAGTCTGAATCTTCTGTCAAAGCACAGATCCAAAGGCATAACATCCATGATCGAAATTGGATTTCCGGACTCCTGCAGGACAGACTTCCCGATGTATTCCGGGACTCTTTTTGCGAAAAACTTCGCCGCCGAACATGCAGCCCCTCTCATCACATATGTAGATGTTAAGTGGGGTTAAACCAATCAAGGCCTTAAATGCCGCTGTTGGACATGTTCTCATTGTCCCAGTTATATCGAGACAAGCGAGTTATTATATGCTGCCCAATTTATTCATAACCATCACCACGAACGATGCAGCAGCTGGGATCAAAAAAAGGCCCACCTTGAGTAAAGTGGATATATTGAACATGCTGGGGACTAATTGCGGCAAATTTAAATACAATTGTTATTAATCCAAAGACAAAAAAAAAACTCATTTTCATCTTGGCGAATACGTTAATAGGCAAAATTGCCGTATTTGGGCTTCAGAATACCCAATTGATCTTATAGAATCGAATGCATCCATTACTAGTGACTGCTTGATGCGGGTTGTGAAGAAGCCATTATTGGCACATATTTCTTTGAAAATGAGGACGGCGCAACCATATTGGTCGATGGAGACACCTATCGCACCGTTTAATTAGCCGAAATGCTGATGTCAGTTGGTCGCCAAGAACCAACGATTTGCACCGTTGGACTATTTTCTGCAGGGCGCCGATAGAGACAAGTGTTAGACGACAAACCGGAGACAATTGAGCATTTGAAGGCCAACATTCATGATGCCATTGCCGAGATACGATCCCATACACTCGAAAAAGTGAGTCCAGCGACGGCAGTCATATGAAGGAAACAATATTTCATTTCTAACCAGAACAAATATACGTACTTCACAAAAAAATAAATAAACTTGGCAAAATTTCAATTTCAAACCGTTTTTGTTTTATTGCATTTTTAAACTTAAACTTATATATGACCCACCCTATATCTTCTAGAAAATATTTGTCCAATGTGATCCCAAGTATTTGGGGGTACTTTGTATTAATTTTTTCTTTGTTGAGAATTTGAAAACCGAAATCGGTCATGTTGTGTCGCTTGTGGCCCCGTTTTGTTGAAACCACATATTGTCTAGTTCATCAACTTTAATTGCAGGTCAAGAAAGTTGGCTATCTTACGGCCATAGCGCTCTTAATTGACGGCAATGGCTTTCTACAATCACTTCTGGGTTTTTCGAGCCACATATGCGACAATTTCACTTGTTGACGTAACCATCGAATGACAAATGAGCTTCATCGCTGAAGAAAATTTTGTTCAAGACATCAAATTATCAGTGAGCATACAAACACCATTTGTAGTAAGTTTTTACTATTTTGACGCTTTCCATATTCGTAAATAGTAAACTTTCACAAAATACATGACACTTCGAATGACAGATATTTAACAGCGGACGATTTTGAAGCCACTAAATGGATAACCACATATTAATAGCGGATTGTGTTACTTGCAGAGGAAAAAAAAATCAAAAGCATTTGGGTTTAGTAATAAAACTAACAGATAAAAAAGTAATTCTTAAACCTTGACACACCGTAAAAAACCAATTGCTGCTTAGCTTTGGTAATTGTTATGTGTAATGGTCTTATTTTACATTCTTACATAGTTTTCTATGTAAATTTTTTATGTTTTTGTGGATTTTATTTTTTGCAAATTAAATGTGGGTGTCACTTGATAAACATTTTTACTGTCATCGATTACGAAATTGGATTAATTGCTGTGGTGTTGACATGCACTTACAACAGACTTAGTTAACAATTTAAAAAAAATAAACGACAGCATTTAACCAACCACTGGCTATACGAAATGTATAGGGGGGGAGAGAGAGGATAATTAAACAAATATTTTTTGAAAGAAACTAAACTAAACTTAATACATATTGTTGTAACAAATTTCGTTATGGCTAAAAATACGTGGAGCGTTATTTTATTTTTATTAGAAAGAGTGCTCCAACCGAATTGCACGATGTTAATTGTAATTAAAACAAAAAGTTTGCGGGGAATTATCTTAATATTTTTATTATGATAGAAGGAAACAAAATATCGGTCAAATACTCACCACGGCTTCGGTGGCGTACCTCTATCCGTCGGTACATATTTTCGGTGAATCTGAGGTTCAATGTCGTTATTGTGCCGAATTATATCATGATTTAGCTCTTGAATTTTTCTTGGCTTACTGACGTACACTCTTTCTTTAAAATTTCACCAAAGGAAGAAGTCGAACGGTGTCAAGTTACATGATCATGGCTGTCAATTAACATTGCCACAACATGAGATAACTAGAGCCACGTTGGCTGTGTGACAAGTGGCACACCATCCTGTTGAAACCACATATCGTCCAGGTCCATATCCTCAATTTCTGGCCACAAGAAGTACGTTATCATCACGGGATAGTAAACACCATTCACGTATTTCGAAGAAATACGGTCCGATGATGCTGCCAGTTTATAAACCGCACCAAACAATCAGCTTGAAAGCATCGGCTTTTCAACAATCACTCGTGGATTTTGATTTGCCTAAATGCGACAATTCTGCTTGTTAACGAATCCACTAAGATGAAAGTGTGATTCGTCGTTGAAGATGATTTTCTTTGTAAAGTCAGCATTCACTGCTGTCTGTTTAACTAACCATTCGGCGTATTGATTACGCTTGAAATGATCAGTAGACTTCAGCTCTGCAGTAAATTGTACCTTGTAGAAGTTCAAATTCATATCTTTATTTAAAATTCTCATCAGCAATGTTCGTAAGATGTTCAATCATTGGGCACGACGACGAGTTAAGACTGACGGCTCTTCTGCCACACTATCGAGTATGACAACAATCTTTTCCACAGATCGAACTGGGTGAGCATGCACAGGTATTATCACATTTCCTACAGACCCGGTTTGCTGAAATTTGAAATTTGCGCACAGTTCTCCCGATTGTGGACACATTTGGTCGATTATGCTGACCAAACAAATCATGAAGTGCACGATGCTCAATTGTGTAACTCTCCGAGGCTGAATTTGTCAAACACTGACACACAGAAATATCTAATTAAGTTGGGAATAAAAGGTATGATTCACAATTAATATCGTGCTTTATGGTGGGACCAGCCTTTAAAATTCCTGTTACTATTTTTATCTGATATTTTCGCTGACTTTTATGACATCATATGATAAATTGTGACTTAAATTTTGAAGTGTTTAGTTTGATTGATGAAAAAAATCATTTGATATTTTTAAGATTTTGTATAATTTTCTGTATAGATTACATACATAAAACATTTAAAATAAATTAAATCATGGCCATGTAAAATGCGCTATACAACACAATACGAGTACAATGCAAAACAATTTAAAGCAACTCCAATATAAAATACGATTTGCATTTAAATTGACTTTTTTTACGGCTTAAACACTGGAAAACGCAAACTAATGTTTCTACTTAATTCGAGAGTGAGAGAGAACAAATAAAGTCATATTAAGCGCCTGAAGAAATGACGTCAAGCTATTAAAATTTCAACTGTAAACTTAAATACACAAATAACTGCTAATATTAGGGAAGTTCCAGTGAAGCGATTATTATTACTTTCTCAAAGCAAACATAAACTGAATACCCCTACTGCTTTATGTCTTAGAGTAATAAAACAAACAAAGAAAACTGCATCATGCATTTGCATAATCAAGCGTCATTCGATACAAGTGGAGTGCAGCCATGACTAAATCTACTGCCCTCCCGCTTGGTCAACAGCATAAAGTTGTTTAAGTCTGTGTTTATTTCTGTTTTTTCTTTTTTAGATTTTGCTTTGCCATAATAAAGATAGTGATTGTATTTGACGTTGATGTTTAAGTATTTAAATTGTTATTGACACATTTATATGCTTCTTAAACGCAAAAAAAAGAACACACGGCTTGCCACACCACAATAATCATGGCATACGAATATCAAATTGATATTTTCAACATAAATTTGAATTTGAAAAAAATAAAATATTTGCGTAAGTATTTATGAGCCCATATTAACGCATAAACTTACTTTAATGAAAATTAAGCGCTTAGCTTGCGTGTTGCAATGCGTTAAAAATAGAAGTTGCAATTAAACAACAACAAAAAATGTCAATATTTAATTGGAAATATTGCATAAAATTAATAAAAAGGAATTAACACTTTTTTCAAGTTAATGAAGAAATAAAAACTATTTTAGCGCCACCTATACACACAGTACAGGCCTTAACTGCTCTTACAATTAAACCTGAGTAACAATAATAATAAATCACTTTTATAACGAAATAAATTTTATTTATTTTCTTATAATTTTAATAAATAAATTGAATGAATGTTTTGAAAACAAAAACCAAAATTGGGTTAAAAGCCTTTTGATGTTTTTTTTTAAACTGCATTACTCTGGTCAATAGTAAATATTTTTAGTTTCAATTTGAATTCATTATCAGTTACAAATTTAAGTAATAAATTACAAAAATAAGCATTGAAAAGTCATTACCAAAATCAATAATCAACTAAACAATTATTGATTTAAATGGAAAATAAAAAAATTTAAAAAAGAAACTTTAAATGCTTATTAGTTTTAGAAACGAAAACAAGAAAACAAGAAAAAATAATCAATCTAAGTTGGCCAAACAAAGCTACTTCATACCCTACGTCATAATTTACCGCAGAATATTATCACTTCTCGAAACATAAAAGTAAAATTTTTGTCTATTGGTCTAGAAATGAAAATATACCTGCTTTACACAAGCTTATAAATCATACCCACAATTCCTGTATTGAAAAACTACTGTATTAGTATCTCAGACATTAAACATTATCGGTGCCCTTTTTCCCTTCCCGGTACCAAAAATGCTTGGGCCGTGCCATTATGCATGAAATACAATGTTATTTAAATGACCGTCTATGAATTGGTTGCAGCAGGTGGTTTTAATTGACGTCAAAAATCGAGAAATTACGCGGCAGAAAATGGAGGGTGAGTGTGGTGTAGTGATTGGAAGACATAACGAAATAATTTAATTAAAGTTTCGTTTCGAGTGTTTAAATAAGAGACAACTCCATCTAAAAAATTAAGACGCACCCCTGACCTTTCCAGCTATCCTCTAGCGATGATGACAAACATCAAATGAATGATCATAAAAACACGCCACCTACTGGAAAATAATTACAGTACTTAAGTAAAGATCACCACCAAATTAGCAAGGATATTCACCAGACTACACAATCGATATGTAGGAGGCTACAGTGGACTAGTCATCTACTTAACTTGAAAAGGTCAAATTGATGAAAGAAAATGAAACAAAGCAATGAATGCTTTGTAGAAAGTCAATATGCTCCCTAGAGGAGTGACGGAGAAAAAAAAACGTTACTGGAAAATTTCTCATACAATAACGCCAAAATCGGTTGTGTTGTGTAGCTCGTACCGCGGTCTTGTTGAAACCACATAACGTCCAGTTAATAAACTTTAATTTCCAGCCAACAGCCATAGCGCTCTCAATTAAAGGTTACGCTTCTTCCAGTGTCGTTTTCGAAAAAATACGTCTCAATGACAGCTACAGACCATAATGCACACCACAGTCACTTTTTCCAGATGCAATGACTTTTCCACAATCACTTGTGTGTTCTCCGAAACCCATATGGGACAATTTTGCTCGTTGACGTTAACACCGAATCAAAAATGAGCTTCATCCCTAAAGAAACATTTATTCGAAAAATCAGTATTGAAAACCAATCAGTATATATACGGCGTGAATGCTTAGCTTTAATTTTTGCTTGGGTTGTACATTATATGGATGGAGACGTAAATTCCAAGGCAAAATATAGCATAATGAGCCGTAAAAAGTGCAATTGTGGAAAACACCGTGGAATCGATAAATTCGGATTAGCCGCCACACTTTTACTAATGGAAGCAGCGGTTTCTTTCTAATCTTCCCAATTCCTTGCACATTAGATCTATTACAACGACCATAATCGCTCAGTATAGCTCGAAAGTGTCCACCATTTTTGTATTAATTTTTTACTATTTTTATACGTTCATTGGTTGTTAAACGATCCATATTCGTAAATGAAGATAATTGACAGCGGACAGCCTTGCCAGGCTGGCGGTCTTAAAACCACTTAATTTAATTCAATTTAAAATATTGTAAATAAATAGGTAAAAAAGATTTTGGGCCTACTTTAATAATTTTTACTGCACCAAAGTTAAGACCAATTAGAAAAGACTAGTTTTTTGCAGAATTTTACTCATGGGTAGTGTTAAGCTGGGTTCACTCGATTGTCGCCAATCATCGATTATTGGTACGGCAATCGTGTGACCGTCCAATAAAAAATTCGCCAATATTTATTGTGTGACAATCACAGTTAGCAATACGTACCAACATGTAAATTTTCAAATTATTTTCGCAGAATAAATTTGGATAATTTTGATATTTTACGACAATAAAGCAGAATTGAAATTGTGTCATATTGGTACATTTATGACAATCGTGTAATTCTAGTTGCAAAATGTTAATAAAATGCATCTAAAAACATCCCCGTGGCCTCTACTATAAGAGAAAAAAGTTGAAATTTAGAGTTTCACTGCATGGATGTATAAAACCCTTGTTGCTGATAGATTGCCGGCTAGGAGTGTTCACACAGGTTAAAATACAACTTCACATTGGGGTTGCCAGTTAAATCCAACAGTCACTATGTGAACTGAACAAAAGCTCCGATCAGTAACCTAAGTTCTGGGGTCTTTCGTCCCTTGCTTTCACATTTATTTTGATTATAAAGGGTCCGCCAAATAAATGTTTTTTTTTTTTGAAAATGCTATAAAAAAAACTACTGAATATTTTCTCAAAAAAATTTCTTCAAAAACTGGGCGCAAAACATCGAGTGTAGCTTCGGCTGTGTGGCACGTAGCGCCGTCCTGTTGAAACCAAATGTTGCTAATATCCTCCTCTTCAATTTTTGTGACAAAAATTCGTTCAACATACCCCTATAACGATCGCCCTTGACTGTAACGGCCACTCTTTGCTCATTTTCGAAGAAAAATGGACCAATTATGCCTCTGGACCAAAATCCGCACCAAACGGTGACACGTCTTGGGTGTATCTATCGGCTTTTTAATGTATGCGTGCGGGTTTTCTGTGCCTCAAATGCGACAATTTTGCTTGTTTACCTAACCGCCAAGATCAGAATGAGCTTCATCTGAAAAGATGATTTTTTTGCAAAATCGGCATCGTCTGTAAGTCGATCGCAGGCCCAGATTCCCAGCGTTGTTCAAGCGTATACACAACCATATTCGTTCAGCGGAGGGATAAAACTAATTATCTGTCAAATCAGACATGAGCTAAGTGTTACCATTCACGAAATAAGTACTAGTTGAGGGGTAAGTACACGGGAAACAGTTGGAGTATATAGTATATTCTTTGAAGCTGTTATTTAACAGATCGTTTTATGCGAATTGGTGTAACTAAAATGCATACTAAACTATGACAGCTACGCGTTACAAACATCAACACAAACTTAATAAACCCTAAACATCACCTACTGTAAGGTAGAACATAAAAATCAAATAAAATCGTTTACTTTAAATACAATGTGCCATTTCTGTTAATACTTTTACCTTTAAGTGTTAAAAATATGCATAAAAATTATTTCCACTTCAATGGAAAAGCCTCTTAAAAGCTTAGAAAATACACTTAAAACGGAATATAAATCTAAAAAAACAGTAAAATTTCTTTAACTAGGCAATAATTAAACGTTTTGTTAAACTCTTACCAATCTCAAGAGTTTCTACTGTTTTACTTCTACTCGTAATACTTTTCTTTAGACAGCCTAACTCAGCTCAGAAAGCCATACAATGTTTTTTACATATTTTTTTTTTTTTTTCTTATTACCTGTGGCTTATTTCAAAATTACTTGAACCATAATGTTTAGTTTAATGCCAAGCAACTTTCAACTTTTGAGGCTTTATTTTGAGAAAGATTTTTATCTTTCTAATACCGAAAATTGTTCATTACCCTGATTATCTCTTTTAAACAGCGGTTGCCTTTTGAAGTTTAAATTTAAATACTTTTGGCAACAAAAAAATATACAAAATTATGAATTAGAAAGGAAGGAAAAATGCGAATAAATTTTATGAATTTGCAATATGATTAATATTTATTTAAATTATAGTCGCTTTTAAACATTTTGCAATAGTGATGGTGATTTATAAGGATCCATTTATCAGATAAATGAAAAAGAATTATGATTAAACAGGGTTATGCTTTGATATGTATTAAGCAAACATTTTTCCATAATTTGCTTTGGCAGCATATTACTGATTATCTTTTGTAATTACTCCCATAGTCTCCACTATGGCATAATTTTCCATAGAAGCCTATGTTCTTAGTTATTTATTACATTTTCTATTATCTGTCTAATAAAAATATTGCAATAATTTCCATCCCGTCTTAATATATTTTTGGAACAACGATACGATACAATTAATTTCATGAAACTTGTGAACTTCAAAAGTTGTGTCCATGCAATTGAAAATTTATGATTTTCATCCTAAAATCACTTCTCATTGTTGGGCACAGCTAGTAGAGCTCCAAAACTATCGATAATCGGCCCACTCGAGAGTTTCGATAGTTTGCAAAAAAACTATCGATACTATCGGATTCTTTTAAGTAAAGGGTCCGCCATCTAATGTATGTATGTTCGTCAATGTACCCAAGACACACCCCAAACCCCACAATTTTCTAAAATACCTAATTCTCTTCTATTGAGGTACCATCTCTTCTAAAATGATGTCCTTATCGATTTTCTCAGTATATTAAACTGAATAAACACATTGTCAGAGGTTCTCAGTCAGCTTTGTCGCTTTAGCAGCTGATCAAATACGTATGGGTGCGAAACCATTCCCTTTTGAAAATTTTTTCCACTAAAAATGGCGTAAGAACTATGATGTTAAGTGTCCATAGTAATTTTTTGCACACAATCTATCCATAAATCCATAAAACTTATATATTTTTTTTCAACTTTTTTTCATGTATGTATGGTCGTCAATGTACCCAAGACACACCCCAAACCCCAAAATTTTCTAAAATACCTAATGCTCTTCTATTGAGGTACCATCTCATTTCGTGAATGGTCTGATTTCTCATGTCTGATTTGACAGAAAATTAGTTTTATTCTTCCGCTGAACGAATATGGTTGTGTATACGCTTGAACAACGCTGGGAAATATTGCGACATTATCTTGAAAATCATGGTAATGTTGCAGAATGTGTGCGAAAATTGCGTACGGATTTTGGAAGAATAGAGAAACACCGTCAGCTCCGTATGTAAACAAACAAAATTGTCGCATTTGGGGCACAGAAAACCCGCACGCATACATTGAAAAGTCGATACATCCAAGACGAGTCACTGTTTGGTGCGGACTTTGGTCCAGAGGCATAATTGGGCCATTTTTCTTTGAACATGAGCAAGGAGTGGCAGTTACAGTCAATGGCGGTCGTTATCTTGCCATGTTGAATGAATTTTTGTTCAAAAAAATGGAAGAGGAGGATATTAGCAACAGGACGGCGCTACGTGCCACACAGCCGAAGCTACACTCGATGTTTTGCGCCCTGTTTTTGAAGATCGCGTTATCAGACGCAGAGCTGATGTCGTTTGGCCACCTCGAAGCTGCGATTTGACAATGTTGTACTATTATTTGTGGGGTGCCGTCAAAGATAAGTGTTACGCCAACAAGCCAGAGACAATTGACGCTTTAACGGACAATATTCGTGAAACCATTGGTGAAATACAGCTGCACACAATCGATAATGTGCTTAAAAATTAGACCGATCGTGTAGGCTACTGCATGACCAGCCGAGGCAGCCATTTGAATGAAATTATTTTCCATTATTAACCGGAAGGATAAACTCATGATCGCCGCATCTACTCCAGCAACTATCACCCTTGGACCAAGCTTATCGCTAACAGTCACCTCCAGATAGACCAACCTTCTTCAAATTTTTGTTCGAGGCAATCTTCGATCTTTCCGCCACAGAGGATGTACGAATAACAGCACCACTACTCCTCTTCAGCGGCCTCAACCCCAAGGGTGGGTCCGACCTGTTCAACGACCTTACTTACAGTAGTTTTTTTATATCATTTTCAAAAGAAAATTATTTGGCGGACCCTTTATATAACGAAAATTGATCAGACCGTAAAGTGCTCCAAAACTAAAGTAATAATAAGATCCAGTGAAAGAAAACTGCAGACTATGGGAAGAAAGCGTAGAACAACTGTCAACTTCTAATTCGTACTTCAAAGATTAATCTCTTCAAGACATCAAAAAGTCTCAAAATTTGACTTATTCTCTTATATCAAGTCGCACAATAAGAAAAAACTTATGGAAGCTAGAATTATGGTAAGAGTCCTTGAAATGTTTCATTTCTCAGCAAACGGAAGCAACACCTGCACCGTAATAATTAGAGCAACATGATATGATCTGACAAAAAAAAAGAGTAAATTGTTTGGGTCAAAGGCAAATCGTATGTACGAACATATTTTAGTTAAAATTCATACTTTATTTGAGTTTAATAAATAGAAACATAAGAAAATGTTAAACTGTGTCCCTACGTGACTATAAAAGCTTAGAGACGGCTAACAACCAGCGTCGGACAAATTTTTGCAAATACGACTTTGACTACATTTAGTGGCCTCCGCATTTACTCTTCGAATTCGACGATAGTATCGATAGTGAAAAAAAACTATCTATGGTCAGCCAAAAACAAAACTATCGATACTATCGATTGTTTTGCAGCTCTAACAGCTAGGGTTTCTAAGTTTCCAAGTGTACACAAGACGAGCTTTGTCCCATATATAGTATTAAATATAAGTAAATAAACTAATTTGACCAATACTGACCTCTTCCGCTTTGGCGTGGAGGCCTAAAAAGGAGCAGGATAATGCGCGAGCTCTACTTGATAAAGTAGTCTTATTTGTGTTTCAATCACGTTTGCGATGAGAAGACTTATCTTCTTACTTCCAATCCTATCTACTCTTTTGCAGATGAAAGAAACATTTGTCATTAATATTCTTTTGATTGTAGGCCGAGCCTCTTGAAGATTTGGGGCCAAAAGGGGAATATGAACGACACACTCAAAAGTGATCTGAAGAAAGAGACTCAAGTTTGTTTTCTGACACACAAACGTTATGGTGTGTTGTCATCTGTGTCTAGGGGTCATGTAGATATCAAGGAATCAAATGCTTTAAATGTTCTGGGCATGAAAATTCATTGTAGGGCTTCGTGACCGCGTACAGGAGAGGGCAAAAGTGCATATTAATGATGGTAGGAAAGCCAACTGTATCGATTCAATAGAATATCGTTGCAATGTGACATCAGTTTCATTATTCTATTGGTACTATAACGGAATGTATTCTCACGAAATTCAGTAATTAATTCCTAATAATCGTATATTCTTAGAGAGAACTCGTTTTTTGGCCTCTCTGTTCGCTTGTGGAATAGTCTTCCTGCAAAAGTTTTTCCTGCCACTTACGACATGAATAAATTCAAATAAAACGTCTACAAACACTATTCCCTCTATCCCCCTTCACACAATCTAATTTCTTAATAGGGGTCATTCCCTGAGTGCTGGACTCAATAGAAAAAAATTGTCGTGCGTTTGCCATTGAGGCCAACCTGCACGTACCTCCCTAGCATAATGTGCTCTGCCTAGCACATGAAGATAAGTGATTATATCTCGCCCTCTGTAATGTTGGGCAGGAACTTTAGGAAAAGGAATTTTTGGTTGGACAAATCGTAGTGGCGTTACAGACAGGTGGTGTGACTGGAACTGGTGTTGTTGGTCCTGATTTCCAAAGAGCTTTGCCTATTTGCAAATAACCTTCGCTTTTCCAGCCGGAGGTTTACGCCATCCTCCCTTGTGTTAAGGAATGTTTGAGGAGAAAATTGAAGAGTTTGAGTATTTATGTGATGTCAGACTTCAGATCAGACTGTTGTAGACTGCACCACATGAATAACGAACTTGGCTATCATAAAAAGGTTAGCGTATGTTAGATCCCTAGTCTTCGGGGATATCTTGGAGACGAAAAGGGCTGGCTGTTTAACGAAGAGAGGATTTCGCCGGCTTTCCACGGTATTGGGCCTGAGCCATTTTTCGGTTTCTCTGTAAGATACGTAGAGGAAAAGATTCATGCCTCTAGTATAAGACAGCGAGTAGGGTTTATTTCGCTTTATCCCGTTAAGTCCAGAAGCCTATTGTTGCTCAATAAGAGCAAGCTGAGGGTACTAACGGATCTATTTACCTGGCATTGTGGTCCTAGATGTCATCAGTGAATTTTGGAAATTGTTAGGGATAATTTAGTGTAGATTCTGCATAATGTATATTAAGACATCTTAGCACGTACTTTGTGAGTGCCCAGCTATTTCGGCCCTGAGGATGAGGTTCCTGAGCAATGCTGTGGTGACTCCAAAAAGGGTATTTCTTATCTCACCAAAATCTGAGACAGATGTTGGCGTGAATGAAAGCTCACCTGCAACAACAGATATTAATAATCGATTTCGAAATTTCTTTAAGTCAGTTTGTGCGGTTCCCAATTTCCTAGCTTTATTAGAAATTCAAGTAATTTTTAATAACTGTTAATTAGTGGCTTACCTACGCTCAACACTTCTTATATTTAACATACATATGTATTAAGTTTTTTATCTTCCAAATTTATTTATTCAATAATAATTTTCTTCTTAGGTAGGTAATCTGAAAACAGTCCGTTACGATAAAATTTTCCTCAGATGTAACTTAAAAATCGTTATGATTCATAAATTTTAAATAAAAAATTTTTCATTTCCTTAGTAGCCCACATATGATATATTAAATATATTATATTATTGAATTGAGTATATCACATCATTAATTTAAGTTGCCACTTTAACAATAGACCTTATTTTTAAAATTTTCATTCTATTTCTCTCATACACTTGGCATATTTCCGCCTAATTATGCTCAAATATCAAAGTAGATCATAGCCGCTCTATTAAAAATATTTAAAAGTAAAAATTGTGCAGAAAACACTTTTATTTGCTGCAATAACCGAAATATTTTTACTGAAATGTGTTAAACAACAACGTTCATATTTCGTCAGACTTCATCATCGGTTGTAGAATCGATACAAGAAAATTGCCAGTTTGGCATAAATCCAAAAAAAAATTTCACTTTAACAGTGACATTGCTGCAAAATTTTATAACAAAACAACAACAACAAGAACTTTTTGCAAAATTATAATTTTATTTCATTTCATTTTTATTTTAGTTTTTCATACATAGTTTAGAGGAATAATGAATGCATTGCCATCTAGGAACTATGCTATGAATTTGAATTTGTTTTTTCGCCCGCGTGTGCCCCTTAATAGAATATTTTTATATTTGAAAATATCATCTTATGTAGACAGTCCTTTAAACAAATGAAATCATTTAAGAGTAATTTATTGCTTTCATCACTTTCTATCATTTCTGGGTGTCTATTCGTATGAGATAAGATGAAATGAATCATTTTCAATGAGTTGTGAAGGTTGACAATATTATGAAAAAGAATATTTTTATTTTTTAATACATAATATACAATAGCTTTTAAAAATTAATAGAAAAAACAACTACAACTAACTATTTAACCCATGATGTGACTGAAGAAAAAAATTGTCGATACCTTAATTTCAAAAATGGTAGGTAGATAGGTAGCTAGGAAAGTTGGCAAAGTTCCGTTTTGAATCCAAACTAGACCAGATGTGAAAAACCACCTGCAAGGATAATGAAAGGGAAAAGGGTATTATAGCCACCTTGAGCTGCTTATGAAGTGGAAAAGATTAAGATGATCCACATCTATGGACTGTGTCATACCATTAAAGAAAGATAAGCCATAGTATCGGAGTCATTTACTCGCCAGACCCGGACATTTACAGAGAAAGTGAACTATTGTCTCTCTCTCAGAGATGCTTTTTCAGCTTCTGCAGTGAAGGTTTAAGGGCGAGCCCATTTTCTCTGCGTACGTTCCGATCAGCCAATGGCCGCAATGATTTTGGAAATAGAGTAGCATATCGAGGTCACAGCGTCCTCGAGATAGCAGGTTGGCGCTTTTGCCCTGGATGTATTTAAATGTAAGAAGACAGCACTTGACTGTTTATGTTTTAGTTCTTGTGTATTGTGTCCGTGGCCCGCTATTTCATTTAGAGTTCTCCCATGAGTTCTTCCGTTTATTGTTATGTTGTTAACTGTGTTATGTTTGTTGTTTCTCACCATGGCCACCATTGGTAGTAGTATACATGCTACGAAGCCTGACTCGGTGTCGGGAGCTTCATGGGCCTCGGTCCCTACCCGACTACGGTGAGGTCCCCTTGTGGTGGTTGTGGTTAAACCCGAATCGCGGGGAGGGCAATGCTGGCTCGATGTGGAGTTACATTCTTAATCGAGTGCCGTGACCCATAGATCCGTAGAAGTTTAGATAATCTCCGATACCTCACTAAGGTGGAGATCAAATCCAAATTTTTATTTATATATCTATAAATATATATATGGCGCGGTGTAGTAGTTAAAGAGCACGAATAACACAAACGGCCCAGGTTTCTAAAATATAAAGAAGAAGCCCCCCTAACATTTTCGCATATCTCTGGCGCTGATAACACAAACATCAGACGAATGGTCAATAAAACACGACATCTACTGTGAAAAAATTATGTTAATGTAAAGGTCACCGCCAATTAACAAGAATATTCACCCCTACGCAAAATCATATGGAGGAAACTACAGTGGATTAATCATCTACTTACCTTGAAAAATCAAATTGATTAAAGAAACTGGAACAAAGCAATGGATGCTTTGTGGCAAGCAAATATGCTCCCTAGAGGGTGCGGAAGAAAAAAAAACATCTTTAAAATGGTAATAGTAAGAGTTTCTAAATTTGACCCAAATAACTTTGAGTTCAAGACAAATCTTCAGTCAAAAAGTGGGCGGAATTGGATAAGTGGGAGTGGCACATTCCATACAAAGTAAATATTGATTTTTGTATATCTTTGGAACGATAATAATTTAAGATTCTAAATGTCGTTTAAATAATTTCGTAGTCAATCCACATTATCAGTCGAAATATAAGCGAAATTGAATAAGTGTTTGCGGTACCTCCCATACAAAATGAAAAATGATTTTTGTATATCTAGAGAACGGTAATAGTGAAAGCTTCAAAATTTTGTACAAGTAACTTTGTGCTCAATGTAACTCAGTACTCAAAAAGTGAGCGGAATTGAATAAGTGGGAGTGGCATCTCCCATACAAAGTAAATATTGATTTTTATACATTTTTGAAACGATAATAGTGGAAGATTCTGAATTTGGTCTACATAACTCCGTAGTTAGTCCACATCATCAATTAAAATATAAGCGAAATTGAATAAGTGGTTGCGATATCTCCCATACAAAGTAAATATTGATTTTTGTATATCTAGAGAACGGTAAAAGTGAAAGCTTTTAAATTTGGTTCAAATGACTTTGTGCTCAATGTAACTCAGTACTCAAAAAGTGAGCGGAATTGAATAAGTGGGAATGGCATCTCACATACAAAGTAAATATTGATTTTTATACATTTTTGGAATGACAATAGTGGAGGGTTTTTAATTTGGTCTACATAACTTTGTCGTCAATCCACATTATAAGTCAAAATATGAGCGAAATTGAATAAGTGGGTGTGACACCTCCCATACAAAATGAAAAACAATTTTTGTTTATCTAGAGAACGGTAATAGTGAAAGCTTCTAAATTTGGTCCAAATGACTTTGTACTCAATGTAACTCAGTACTCAAAAAGTGAGCGGAATTGAATAAGTGGGAGTGGCATCTCCCATACAAAGTAAATATTTATTTTTATACATTTTTGAAACGATAATAGTGGAACATTCTGAATTTGGTCTACATAACTTCGTAGTCAATCCACATTATCAGTCAAAATATGGGGAAATTCAATAAGGTGTTGCTATACCTCCCATACAAAGTAAATATTGATTTTTGTATATCGTTGGAACAATGATAATGAAAGGTTCTAAATGTCGTTTAAATAACTTCCAAGTCAATCCAGATTATCAGTCGAAATATGAGCGAAATTGAATAAGTGGTTGAGACACCTCCCATACAAAATGAAAAATAATTTTTGTTTATCTAGAGAACGGTAATAGTGAAAGCTTCTAAATTTGGTCCAAATGACTTTGTGCTCAATGTAACTCAGTACTCAAAAAGTGGGCGGAATTGAATAAGTGGGAGTGGCATCTCTCATACAAAGTAAGTTTTGATTTTTATACATTTTTGGAACGGTAATACTGGAAGGTTCTGAACTTGGTCTATATAATTTCGTAGTCAATCCACATCATCAGCCAAAACATGAGCGAAATTGAAGAAGTGGGTGTGACACCTCCCATACAAAATGAAAAATGATTTTTGTATATCTAGAGAACGGTAATAGTGAAAGCTTCTAAATTCAGTGGTGGTGGCATCTCCCATACAAAGTAAATATTGATTTTTATACATTTTTAGAACGATAATAGTGGAGTGTTCTGAATTTGGTCTACATAACTTCGTAGTCAATTCACATCATTAGTCGAAATATAAGCGAAATTAAATAAGTGGTTGCTATACCTCCCATACAAAGTAAATATTGATTTTTGTATATCTAGAGAACTGTTAGAATGGTAGTCAATACAAATCTTTACTTTAAATGCATTCCTTCATTTTTTCTTATGAAGAATACATTTTACAGATATACAACATAAAGGCTCCCAGTAACGCAAGAAGAGTTACTCTAATATTTTACATAACCAATTAAGGGTTAATTACTATTGTTACCCATAAAGTCTACAAGAAGGCTGCTGTAAATTAAATCACTATCTACCTCTGCATTTTAGTCTGCAGTTTGTCATATAATTTATTTGTTGTTTTTTTATTCTTTTCTAGCCTGTTGAATACGTAAAATGCCTAATTTATATGCATATGCAGATGCAGATGCCTTTTGTCTTTTTTCATCTTTTTGTTATCAAATCTATTTTTATTCAAGTCTAATGCCAAATGATTCACTTCAATAGTATTCTTATAATCTTTTGAATTATTTATTGTATAATTACTGATAATTTTAAATTTAACACTTTACGTTGAGACACTCTTGTAATTGTTAAACAACTAAAAAAGTGTTTATTAATTAAGAAATTAAGAGGAGTGTTGATATAAAAAATTTTATAAAAAATTATAATTTAGAAAAATTTTATAAAATCATTTATAAGATAATGGAAATACTTCGATGTTTATTTATTAACATATGTAAGTACATACGAGTATGTACGTGTATTTAATTTCACAACTTGATTGGCCAACAAATGTATATATGAACGATTCATATGATTTATGAATGAAATTCTATTTTTATTTATTCATATATACTCACATAGCGGATTATAATTTTTTTTTAATTTTTTATAATTTTAATAGAAAAAACGCCGACAGATGATGTAGACAGAACAGTGAGGGCTAAAAGGAGAGTTACTAACAATTAAGATGTCAAATATTTATTTAATGTCTGCACTAATATTGCGCTACCATTCAATCTTGAAACTTCAATACTTTCATAGTACATGGTTACCCACTTCATGGTTTTAAAAGTAAAATTAAAGTAAATTAAACTTGTATTTCACCTTGCTCTTATATGCGAAATCCTCTGCAACCTATCGCAGCAGACGATCCTTTTGAAGCAGTTCCTGACTACTTACTCACACATTTCAGGTGCTATATTGGCGATAACTTGACCAATGTTGGTTTTCAAATGCTCCAACTTTAGGGGACTATCTGCATAGACATAGTGTATGGCGTAGCCCAAAAAAATTCAACGGTATCACATCGCATGATCTTCTGCCTAATTTATACAAATCGAGAAATAACGCGACCGAAAAATTTCATATGGAATAAAGCCAAAATCGTGTTGTGTGACTTGTGACGCTGTCTCCTTGAAATAAAATATCGTTCAGTTCATACTCTGCGATGGCAGGTCAAAAAACTCGCTTATCATAAGGCTGTAGCGTTCTCAATTGCAGACTGTAATGCGCAACAAATAGTCACTTTTTTCATCAAATGAATTTTTCACTACAACTTCTGAGTTCTCCGAGCCCCATATGTGACATTTTTGCTTTTTGAAGTAACCACAGAGTGAGAAATGAAATTTCCACAGAATAAAATTTTGCTCGAAAAATCAAAAATCAGTGATCACGCTGGAATCATCACTTTTTAAATAACTTTTAACTATTTTTACGCGTTCTTGACGAATCATAGTCGTAAAAGGCTAATCAATCATTCACTAAATAAATGACACTTCAGATATATATTTAACAACTGACAGCCTGACCATGCAGGAGGTTTTGAAACCACTAAATGGATAACCCGATAGTTATTTTAGGTATTCAAAACAAACTTAATTGTTTAGTTCCATTATTTAGGCTTGCGATTAAAAGAAGCAGCTCAACGAATTCGTACAGAGTAAGGCAATAATAAAGATTCGGCGTGAGTTCTAAACTGAGAAGGCACCAGTGAAAAATGTTAGCAGGGTAAAATTAGGCGGAGAACCCACTCGATTTCACCATTAGTTATTTAACTGCATCCATATAATATTAATTGTTTGATTAAGACTTTATATCGTGTCCGCCATCTAACGTTTTTTTGCAACTAGTGCTTATTTCGTGAATGGTAACACTTAGCTCATGTCTGATTTGACAGATAATTAGTTTTATCCTGAACGAATATGGTTGTGTGTACGCTTTTTTCGCTTCGCTAAGTGGACCTGCGATCGACTTACAGAAGATGCCGATTTTGCCAAAAAAAATCATCTTTTCAGATGAAGCTCATTTTGATCTTGGCGGGTATGTAAACAAGCAAAATTGTCACATTTGGGACACAGAAAACCCGCACGCATACATTGAAAAGCCGATACACCCAATATGGGTCACTGTTTGGTGCGGATTTTGGTCCAGAAGCATAATTGGGCCATTTTTCTTCGAGCTGCGATTTGACACCGTTGGACTATTATTTGTGGGGTGACGTCAAAGATAAGTGTTACGCCAACAAGCCAGAGACAATTGACGCCTTGAAGGACAATATTCGTGAAGCCATTGGTGAAATACAGCTGCACACAATCGATAATGTGCTTAAAAATTGGACCGATCGTGTAGGCTACTGCATGGCTAGCCGAGGCAGCCATTTGAATGAAATTATTTTCTATTATTAACCGGAAGGATTGTACTTTCAAAGAAAGAAAGAAATTTGAGAAAATAATCAGTAGTTATTTTTGATAGCATTTTCAAAGAAACAAATTTATTTGGCGGACCCTTTAATACACTTTTTTCTTCCAAATTGACTAGGGAGGCATCCATACCTCTAATATCCAGAATTTGACAACGTAAATTCATGTGGACTACAAATGTCTTTAAGTTCTTTTGTTGTGCTTATATATTCCTTAGCCAATGACATTTCATCAACAATATAATATAAAATCTCAAAATTTATAAAAATTTTAAATCAACGATGATTCGAACTAACGAATTCCGAAAAACTCAAGGGCTTATCAAAAATGTTTTTACTTAAACGCTGATAACATTATACAAAAATTTATTAAAAATTAGATGAACTAGAAATCGATGTCTTTAAAAAGTTATCGTTTAATTAATAGCGCCCTCTATCTGCAGTATAAATTTTTAACCTTATGTCGAAAACTAATAAAGTAGATAACTTACTGAAGTTGTATTAGCTTTCATTAGTAGCATTGACGCTGAAGCTGGTATCACAGGGTTGTCGCAATGAACACATTATTGGTGCGACAATTCAGTGACTATAATAAAGCAGTATAGAAAATGTGTTATTTTGGTGTATTTGTGTCCATCGTGTGAATCCAGCTTTATAGTCCAGCTTGATGGCTATTTACTGTTTAAAAAAAGTATCTAAAATTATTTATGTACTAAAATTTACTCATAACTTTTTTATAAAATCAATTTTAAAAACAAATCTTATTTTTTATTTTCTTTATAGGTAAGTGCGATCCCTAAGGAAATACAAAAATTTGACGTGAGTAATAGTTATTGAATCAAAAAAACTTTTTGTTTCTTTACATTTACCCTATACTGTAAAACCTAAACACCACTTTCATAAAGAACCGGTTAAAAAATATGATCATACTCGTATGTATATATATGATAATAATCGTTAATAATAATTGAGCATTTATACATGCACTGCAATACATTTTTTATTTTATTTTATGCCACACGTAGATGTTTATAGGTCTGTTCGCATAAATTAGTTGAAAATGTATGTCGTAAAAAATTATCATAAATGGCTAAGTAAAAAATATAAATTAATTAAATGTTTTAAGAGGTACAAGTGTGTACATAAAAATTTATTATTTACAATACATATGAATGAATTGTAAATATGTAATTAAGAGAATGCATTATATAAATTTAAAAAGCAACAAAACTAAGTATATCCATTTTTTTATATACTGTATAAAAAATGGGCCTAAATGTTTGGTCATGTAATAGATTAAATAAACCTTTAATTGATCGTTCCATTGATTTATATAAAATTAATTGCAATAAAAAGAATTATAAAAATAAATTACTCTACACTGGCATAGATGATTATTTATGGACTTATTGTTAAACAGGTACGCTTAAAGTAAATAAAACTTCACAAAATATTTTTACTGAATTTCACTGAAAGATAATAAATTTAGTTTCTCTTTGAGGCAAGTTATGTGTAGTGTCCGCCAAATAAATTTTTTTTTCTTCTCAAATTTCTTTTTTTTATTTGAAATTACAATCCTTCCGGTTAATAATGGAAAATAATTTCGTTTAAATGGCTGCCTCGGCTGGCATTGCAGTAGCCTACACGATCGGTCCAATTTTTAAGCACGTTATCGGTTGTGTGCAGCAGTATTTCACCAATGGCTTCACAAATATTGTCCTTCACAGCGGCAATTGTCTCTGGCTTGTTGGCGTAACACTTATCTTTGACGGCACCCCACAAATAATAGTCCAACGGTGTCAAATCGCAGCTCAGAGATGGCCAAACGACATCAGCTCTGCGGCTGATAATGCGATCTTCAAAAACAGGGCGCAAAACATCGAGTGTAGCTTCGGCTGTGTGGCACGTAGCGCCGTCCTGTTGAAACCAAATGTTGCTAATATCCTCCTCTTCAGTTTTTGTGAACAAAAATTCGTTTAACATGGCCTGATAACGATCGCCATTGATTGTAACGGCCACTCCTTGCTCATTTTCGAAGAAAAATTTCCCAATTATGCCTCTGGACCAAAATCCGCACCAACCAGTGACTCGTCTTGGGTGTATCGGCTTTTCAATGTATGCGTGCGGGTTTTTTGTGCCCCAAATGCGACAAGTTTGCTTGTTTACATACCCGCCAAGATCAAAATGAGCTTCATCTGAAAAGATGATTTTTTTGGCAAAATCGGCCTCTTCTGTAAGTCGATCGATCAAAGTAATGTCGCAATATTTCCCAGCATTGTTCAAGCGTATACACAACCATATTCGTTCAGCGGAAGGATAAAACTAATTATCTGTCAAATCAGACATGAGCTAAGTGTTACCATTCACGAAATAAGCACTAGTTGGAAAAAAACGTTAGATAGCGGATCACATAGTTATTACCGTTTACAGCATATACACATAACTCTAAGCTAAATATTATTTTTATTCTCCTGACCAGGCACTATTGCAAAAAACTGCGACCCATGGGACTTATTATGCCCCTTTCGGTCTATATTTTGTTCAACAGATCTGCTACCTTTCTAATAAATATCAGCTGATCTGAGAACATAATGATGGATATGCTTACCTAAACACCTCCACCTAACCCTATCAAGAATCCCCCACTCACACAATATGTGTTCCGCTGTCTGTAATGCCTGTGAGCCAGTCTACAAACATCCACATTTTTGACCGTCATCCTCTTCAGATACGCTCTTAGAACTTCAGAGCGATGCCCAAACTGAAGATTGATCACCGCCCTAGGTGTTCCCAGCATTCGGTAATTGCCCAATCTTTGACGAGATTAAAGATGGTAGTAAGTGGCGTTGCAAAGCAAGGGTATCGTGGAACCTTTTCTGGCCAATGGATCCGCTATTTCATTATAATCTATCCCACAGTGCTCAGGTATACAAAACAATTGGACCGTATTTGCAAGCGAAATCTTTTGCAACGTATCGTAGCAATATTTGTCCAGTCTAAAGGTCATACGATACGAGCCCCGTGCCAACAAAGCAGCTTGGATGCCATAGTATATATTAAGGATCATACCCTTGAACCCACTGTCCGGTTAATCTCCACACATATAGTAATGGCTATGATCTTAGTTTAGAATACACTCAGTGATATTCCTAGTGGGATCTACAAGTCTCTCTCTCAGTCAATCATTTTGGAGCCATCGGTATACCAGCTGAGATCAAACTCACTCAGAACTAAGGCCCCATTGGACTAACAATCCCGATCTGGGAATTCAAGCTTGAATATTCGGTCAAAGCACAGATCCAAAGGTATATCATGCCGGACCATGGTTCTTTGACCACTCTGAGTAGAACTGAGAGACTTCCCGAAGCATTTGGGATCCCTTGACGAAAAACTTTGACGCCGTACATGCCACCCTTCAAGGCCGCTGTTGGACCCGTTTGCACCATTTATGCCGAGGCAGACGACTCTGTATTCTGCCTAATTTATACGTGGTGGTAGCTTTCTCAGCCTTCCTCCACCAAGCATGAGACCTATAATAGCGGTATACTAGCGTAATCCTTCCTGCGTTGCTGGGAGCTTTTGTGTTGTATACCTATAAAATGTACTCCTCATGCGAAAAATGTAAAAGAATGCATTCAAATTAATGATTTGTATTGACTACATACTCGTATAATCCAAGCTCAGAAACTGTCATTCTAACCTTTCTCTGGATATACAAAAATCAATATATACTTTGTATGGGAGGTGCCACATCCATTTATCTAATCCCGCCCACTTTTTGACTGATGATTTGTATTGAACACAAAGTTTTTTGAGCCAAACTTGGAAACTTTTACTATTACCGTTTTTTTTTTTGTGTGCCGCTGTGGTATGGTAGGTAAGACACCCGCCTAGTAACCAGAAGGTCGTCGGTGCAATACCAGGCCAGACCATAAAAAAAAAAGTTTTTCGACTGCGGTAACACCTCATAATAGTAGCTATTAACTGGTTATGAGTATAAATGCTATTGAAAACTTCTCTAAATTCATTTGCCGTTCAGAACCGGCGTTAAACTGTAGGTCTCTTTCAATGAGCTTAAAAATAGAATCGGGTGCAACTCATTGACTGAGAGAAGTCCCTATGTTCCTTCATGGAATGTTATGGGAATTAATAATAACTATTAACGTTTTAAAGATATCGAAAGTGGCATTCTCGGCGAAAGACCACATATTTTACCGCAGGAAGAGCGTCTTACCCAAAAGGCCCTTATCGCCTTGGTCTGGGAGGCACCAATGACCAGAATAACATCTAGATACTTTACTTTCCTAGAAAAGTTGATGGTCCATTAAAGAAATAGAGTCACATGATAACTTGTATCTCCTTGTAAAAGGTATGACAACCTTTTTTGAGGGACTTACCGAGATCCCTTCCGAAGAGCAGCAATTTTACACCTCACCCAGGGCCGTCATCGTGATGTCACAGAACGTCATTAACGTAACCAATTACATTGACACCCCATAAGTCAACATGGTGACCCCTTTGACGCTATCACAGTGGATTCCTTCTCATTAAGAGACGAGCTAATGATCTTAAGATAAATATGTATGTATATATTAATATTCAAATTAAAATATTTATTAATCCTGACAAAAGATTACGAACGATGTGAAAAGTTTACAAAAGTCATCTGACGACGACCCTAGTCCATAGAGAATAACATTGAAATGCAATATAATTTTGAGCACGTTTTTCATTTCATTTTTGGTGTTTTTTCATTTCGCGGATTATTTCATAAAATGCTGTTAATTAAATTAACATTTTTTTAACATCCAGCAATAACAATAATAACAACAAAAATATTATCAACAGCAAGAGTAAAAATAATAATTTAAAAAAAAAAACAACGAAACACAATTCCATAGTATATACGAGTATAGTAGACTAGCTGAATAACATGATTTTTTCAATTTTTTTTTTTTTTTTTACAACCATACCAGCCAGCAAAGTCACACGACCGTGATTAACATGACTGTTAGGAAACTGAGAGAGCAAAAAACAAAAAAAACAAAAAAACATGAATTTAAAATCCTACGAAATCTTACGTCATTTTGGTAATTAGCAATTTGTTTTTGTGTTTTATACTCAGCAGCTCCGTTACCCATAAGGTGGTCTATAGATATTACTTGTACTTTTCTGACCTAAAATTATACACAACTACAGTAACAATAAGAACAACAATAACATCGTTATTGCTTTAGACAAATTGGCCGTCTAGAGCTGGTTTCTAATTTACGTGTGTAGCTACTCATAGTTTGAGAATCACACTATGCTGTTCCATTCAGTGTGTATTTCAGTTATTGGGCCAAAGATCATTCGCTTTAACTGTAGGCGCTTAACAGTTTTTGCATAATAAAAAACGTTTTGTTATTGTGCGAAATGGTTAACCTTACATAACGTATTTGTAAAAAAAATTGTAAAAATAAATTTAATATTTTTAACAACATGTTGAACGTTAAAAACAAAAGATATGTATTTGCATTAAAAATGTTACTGTTTTTATTGCCAGAACATTTCTACAAATTAAAAAACGTAAAAAATTTGAATGTTTTTTTTTTCAAAAAATAAAACTCGTGAACAAAATTAAAACAACATGTGTTTGGTCAGATTTGCAGTTGTTGACGGAGTCTATTACGTCATTGTGAACCATAACCTTACAAGTTCCCAATGGTAAGCTCAACGTGATAAATTCACTCGTAAGTTCGAAAGTGATGCCATGCCTGGCTAATTCATCAGCCCTACAGTTCCCTGGAATATTATTGTGACTCTGAACCCATATTATTCGAATATTATACTGCTCAGCTATTTCGTTAAGAGATCTGCGGCAATCCATAACTGTTTTTGAGGTCAACTTGAGAGATCCCATAGCAATTATAGTCGTCTGGCTCTGCGAAAGTATGCTAATATCTGTCTTGGAGACGTTGCCCATACCAATGATCATTACGGCAGCATGTATGGCCTATACCTCCGCCTGAGAATGCTAGAGTGGTTCGGTAACCTTTAAAAGTGCTCCATTCAACTTGTATGCATTACACCATTTGCTCAATAGGTGTGACCACAGCGGTGTATGTCCAGTGAGACATCTATGGTCTGGGACCCCATTTCCTTCCCAACACTCTGTTGCAAGTGTAGATGCCAATGGAGGCCTTCTTTATCCTATTGTGTATATTAGGCTTCCAGGACAGCTTTCTATCCAATACAATCCACTGGGTTACTCCCAAACCACGTGCCTGAAGTGCATGTTCATGATTATTAAACAAATATATACAAATTGCAACAAATTTTCTCTTTGAAATAGAATTCCAAGCGCTTCAGTCGTATGCGCTCTTCCTCCGATTTCTCACACCAAGTTTTGAAAGATCGTCTTCAACCTGATCTTTACCTATGAACGTAAATGTTGTTTTACTTTGATGCGTTTAACGACGTCGATGTCAGCATAGAGCTTATACAGTTCGTGATTCATTCAATTTTACAAATAATTTTTCTGTTATAGATTCCATAATTCGTCTACTTGCGCATAGGTTTGCTCCATACACGAGGGCGGATTGATATTGAAGCTACCTAAGTAGGAAAAAAACATTTTTTTTTTCAAAAACCATTCATTTCACAACATAGTCTCCTTTTAGCTGAATACATTTAGTAAGACGATTTTCCAACTTTTTTATACCATTTGAATAATACGTTTTTGGGAACTCATCAAAATACACATTAGTTTCGGTAATCACTTCTTCGTTTGAGATGAATCTTTTTCCTGCGAGCCATTTTTTCATGTTTGGAAACAGGAAAAAGTCACTAGGGGCTAAATCTCGACTATAAGGTGGATGATCAACCAATTCGAAGTGGATTTCTCGCAGTTTTAGCATCGTATCTAATGCTGTGTGAATCGGTGCGTTGTCTTGAAGAAAGAGCACTTTTTTCTTGTTTAAATGTGGTCGTTTTTCCTTGATTGCATCAACCAATTGATCCAATAGTGCACGATAATACTCTTCTGTGAATGTGGATCCCTTTTCAAGACAATCGATGAGCAATATTCCGTGTGCATCTCAAAATACAATGGCCATAACCTTGCCAGCTGATTTCGGTGTCGTCGCCTTCTTCGGAGCACTTCCACCCATTGCCTCGATTGATTTTTGGTTTCGGGTGTGTAGTGGTGGATCCACGTTTCATCAACAGTTATTAATCTACGCCAAAAATTAGCAGGATTATGCTTTATCATGTCCAAACACCACTGTGAAGTGATCTGTCGAATTCGTTT
This sequence comes from Wohlfahrtia magnifica, assembly GCA_023159175.1. NCBI lineage: Eukaryota > Metazoa > Arthropoda > Insecta > Diptera > Sarcophagidae > Wohlfahrtia > Wohlfahrtia magnifica. The sequence goes on from JAKWBJ010000483.1 coordinate 5,950,694, forward strand.
TTGTTCAACACTGAGCAAACGCAGCACCCATCTTGCCGATAGCTTTTTCATATGCAAATGTTCATGCAAAATGTTGAACACACGTTCATATATATGTTTACCATTTCAGCAATTGCACGCACTTTGACCCGGCGATCATTCATAACGATATCGAGGATTTTCTTGGTATTTTCTTCAGTAACCACCTCTTTCGGCCTTCCTGTTGATGGTATTGTTGCAGTGTTCGTTCGGCCCCGTTTAAAATCAGCAATCCAATATTTTACCATATAATCTGACGGAGCAGATTCGCTGTAATGTTTATCAAGCTTTTCTTTTGTCTCTTTCGCCGTTTTGTCTTTCAAATAATAGTGTTTAATCACTACACGAAATTTCCATAGTGAATTTTCCAAGAAACACAAAAGTTGCTTACTTTAAACGACTACAACAAATGAACTGATCGATGAATTTGGCTAAAATTTTAAGAGCTGACGTTTAACAGATCGTAATTTCTAAGAAAGAAAAAGTTTTTGTGTTTGTGCTGCCATTTAGCGCTAGATAGCTTCAATGTCAATCCGCCCTCGTAACAATCAGTATCAGCGTCTTGTACTCGTATAGTGTGAAATTCATTTTTCCAAGATTTTCACTAGGCATTGAAATTCTTGCAATGGGTTAAATGGTGGTAAGACCTAAGGTACCCGAAATTACACATCAGTTTTAATAATATTTTTTTCGAGTACTTTCATCCATATATTGCCTCACTAATAGCTCAGGTGGTATGTGGTATAAAGGATACTCTAACGAAAATAGTTAATTGTTAACAATTCTCAATAATGGCAACCCTAACTACAAATCCTGTAATTGTTTTAAAACTCACGATAACCAAGAGAGTAGGAAGCTACAGACAAAACTTTAATATTATCATAGAAATGAGTAAGCAAAGCCAAAATGTCATTAACAATTTTAAATTCAACTATGGAGACGCACTACATTGGTGAAATCGAAAAAAAAAATTATTCTTATCAAAAGGATGTGGGCGTGTACGAGTACGTTACAACAGAGCAAAATACCTCTAAACACTCTTGACTGCCAGAAGTAACAAGGTACTTATGCAGAACGGCAAGATACGAGTACTTGCAACAATAAATACTTGTATGCCAGTATAGTACCACCATAACAATTAAAATGTTTTGCTGCGCAACATATAACTTGCAGTGTATTTTGTTGAAGCGTTTTCCAAGGCATCATAACACTTTAGGATCATTAAAGTTTCTTTATGGTAATTATCCATTTGCATATATTTTGCAATTTTTTCTAGTCGAAACTCGTACTGTTACTAAAATGAAATTAACTTACTTCGCTATGTGACATTTTGTACGGCATTGGGAACATTTTAATCTTAGTTTTTAAAGAAAAAAATATGTATAAAAAAAGCAGTTTTTACTTTGTTTTGTTTTTAATTAACATAAAAGGGCGAAAAGTGTGTGAATTTACAACATGTGCATACAACTCCCTTGAAAAACAAAATTATAAAAAAATTAAGGTGCAGTTTCAGAGTAAATGGTTAAACAAAGCTTTTATGTAATTTGCACTCAAATTCTAATGCTTCTCTTAAGAGGCTCTTTCTCCATTCATCTCAAAATGTTTTATTTATTTTCATTAATTATAAGAAATCCAATCATATTTTAAATATTAAAAACAAAATTTTACTTCAATCTTCTAAAATGTAAACAAATTTCTTACAAATCTTTATGAATTAGTAAATATTTAAAAAGCCATTAGCACCTCTTTTAAGTTGGCTTTTCATTTATTATTTTCCTTTTATATTCTTCCGCCTGCTTAAGCTATTAAATAAAGATATACACTCACAGAAAAAAAAAACAAACGACAACACAAAACAAATGTGACAAACATGTAAACATTCAAAAATTACAAACAAACAATCAAACAAAAACACATAATACAACCCACAAAAATTCACCGAAAATTGTTTAAAATTAATATTAAAAATATAAAATTCAACACAGAAAAACAATAAAAATTTAAAATTAGGTTATCTGTAGAAAAAAAGTGAGGGAAATTAAAAAAATAAAAAAAAAATTAAATAAAAAAAGTAAATGACTAAAACATGTTTTATGAGTGAGCACAACATGACACTCATTACTGATGATAAAATTTACAATTTTAAGGCGTCAATTCATTAAAAAATCTATAAAAAAAATAATTAATTGAGTATTTTTCTATTTGTAACAATTAATTTTTTTATTTTTCAATTTCTGGTTTCTATTGCATTGGTTGCTGTCTCTCCCTCTCTCTCTCTCTCTCTCTCTCTCTCTCTCTCTCTCTCTCTATCTCTTTCTAATTGGTGCCTACAAAAAATAAGTTTTTGATTCATATGATAAGAAACGCATAATAACGCAATTTTTTTTGTTTATTATAAGCAGGGTAACCGAAATATTCAAGAGCATATTTGTGTTTTAGTAAAGCATTTAAGAGCACTTATTACAGCATATTTTGTTTTTCTAATAAAATTGTTACTAACTTTGATACCTCTGACATGTCTTTAAATCAGATTTCGGCAAAGAGCTGCTCTTCTCTTCTGTTTTCACTCGTACGTAGTCACACGCATAGGCAAAAAATAAGCAAAAAATCAACAAAGTTGAGTAAAGAGAAAACAAGTGGAAATACACAGTGCAAAGTAGCCTGAGTGAGAGACTCATTACTACTACTAATTACTACTACAATTGTAAAATGCATTAATATTAGTTTTCTGAACGCTGCTTTAAGTTAATATGATCAAATATCCTAATTACAGAAATGGTTGAATAATGTAAACTAAAAGTCAAGGAATAAAAGTGTACAAATATAACATTCACTTTGCGTAAAGAACCCTTTCTCACTCTTCTTATAAGCAATCAAATAACATCACAATGTGGTACCTGTTTCGAAGTGCCGCCTGTGTTGGGAAGAAGAGAAGATGACAGAGCATATTCTCTGTGAATCTGTTGCTTTGGCAAATATTCGGAAACGAACTTTTATGAAGTACTTTATTGAACAGGTTCATCGGCCACCCATTGAAGATATTGCTGTCTTTATACACAAGATACAGAGTATTCTGGAGATTGTTCCGATTGGCGTTTTCAAACTGATCGTACAATCATCCGCCCAGGTGTATTGACTCAATTGGATTTCTACCGCCGATGGCTATTGCGCTGACGGGTCTGACAACGGAGTGTTTGGCACAATAGATCTTTCTGAGTCAAAGTTCCATTGCCAGTTGGGCCTCTCTGACTCAATTTAATAATAAATTAGATATCCTGATTGTAGATGTGAAGGCCTCTTCGGATATGTGATGGGAGATGGACTAACTTTGTAAGATTTTTAATCGCATGGCCACTTCAATGATATTACAGGAGAAACTACTTCGAGAGCATGATTTTGTGTGCTCTGATTGTCATCATTCTCATTTTATCATGCAGATACTCAATAAGTGGCATCTGCATGCAACCCGTTACGGTGTTAAACTCACCATTTTACCACGCTCACTATTGGTGTCCATACTGGCGCATGGTAGTTCACCACGGACTTGTCAATAGTTTTATATGTAGTCAATAAGGTTTCTTTGTTTATACACCAAGTACTGCAGGCTAGAGACTTAAGAACCTTGTTTCTACTTTGCATTTAGCTGAAGTAGTAAGGAACCTTGCTTATTATTCATTTCTACTTTTTTTCCAACAGATGGAGCTTTAATTGAGCTTCCTATGTTGTTCGTAGTTGATGTCGTTCTTTTTCAGGGGACTCAGGGTCATTGGCTTCACTGATGGATTATTTGGATAGGGATTGAAACCTATTAATTTTTCAGTTATTTGATTTTGTCTTGTTTTGCGTTATTGTGCAATTGTGCTTTTCATTAACGGGGAGTTAAAGCAGACAAAATTCTGCATCGTTCAGCATATAGTCGACTGGTAACAGACAATGTCATAAAATTTCAGCATTTTGGCGGCTCGTAACAGAGAATATCGCTAAATTATAGCTTTTTTTAGAAGAGCGACATTACAATGAATTTGTCATATATAACCCCCTTTGTTTGTGGTAAAATACTCCGATGGTAAAAATGCAAATTTTTGAAGACGATGGAAGCTTGACTCCTAACCCACTAATACACGGTATTCTGAATGATAGTGACTGCAATCGACTAAAAAGCAGGGATACTTTTGTACGCAGCCGAAGAATAATTTTCATACTTTACGAACATTTTGCTAACATTTAATTATCGCATTTTTAAACACACATAAGCATGTTTTTTTGGTTGCCCTGGTTATTAATAAATTAAAAGTCAACAAAAAAATATCAAACAAAAGCCAATAATATTAAGAAATAAATGCACATAATACAACACAATATTAGAGAAGAGGCCGAGTCCCCTACGGACTCGGTAGATTATGCAGTAGCAACAAACAAAATATGTCACATTTTCTTTAAATAATGCTGCATTATATGCGGCTTTTAAACAAACAACAACAAAGTAATCAGTGATTATGCACTTTTGATAAGAAACATAAAATTAGAAAGTTTATTACTCAACAGAAAGACAAAAAAAAATCATAAATATGCATTTCGAAATCAATAGTTGATTTGAAAATTTTAAATGAAATCATTAAAACACATTTATCGTGATTTTTATCGTAAAAGTATAAGTATTAATTAAAAAAATGAATAAAACAGATATAAAATAATATTAATACTGTATTATAAAAAAGTCTCGACAGGCTGACTATACAGACAGCGCTTCAAACGACTGATCCAATTGTTAATAACACAGCACCATAAATGCTGCGCTTTCTGGTAATATCATAATGATAAGTGTACAACAATGCTTAATAAAATGACAAATCTTATAAAATATTTTGACTGTCATAGATGACTTTATAAGATGATAAATCAAAACGCTTAAAGGCTATGGTCAGCTGGTCACCCTAAAACTATTTTTGTCTTTTGGTGGTACCGTTAATACTTTATTTTTCAATTGACAAATTCAATCAACGCCACGTCAGAATACATTAAAAAATATTTATTTAAAAAAAAAACAATATTTGAGTTGGAATTCAAAAAGCCAAATGAAATTTATTTTTCAATTTTTTCTATTCATTTTACAAATTCTTTTTATTGACTTAACCGCCGGTTAGAAAAAGATTTCCAATAAATTACCTTCTTTAACAGAAAAAAACCATTTCAAATAATTTTTTTTTTCAATTTCTTTATCGAAATCAAAATATTTACACGAAAAACATTTGCTCAAAATTGCTTAATGGCGATGACAAATACTCAGCAACAACAAAAACGATCATGTACAACAATGATTTTCTAGTTTTTAATAAAAGGGTTGAACGATCTCATAAATAATTTATTCCAAAAAAGATTTTCGTATCGATTTGAGTTCAGTTCAAATGGCAGTTTTTTTTAAGTTCAAGTCAAGGTATTTGCTCTTAGATTTTAGTGCAGCAGACAAGTAAACCAACATATTTTTTTTATTTAAATATAAAGGGTCCGCCATCTAACGTTTTTTTTCAACTAGTGCTTATTTCGTGAATGGTAACACTTAACATCAGACATGTTAATGACAGATAATTAGTTTTATCCTTCCGCTGATCGAATATGGTTGTGTATACGCTTCGCTAAGTGGGCCTGCGATCGACTTACAGAAGATGCCGATTTTGCCAAAAAAAATCATCTTTTCATATGAAGCTCATTTTGATCTTGGCTCATTTTGTTGCATTTGAGGCACAGAAAACCCGCACGCATACATTGAAAAGCCGATACACCCAAGACGAGTCACTGTTTGGTGCGGATTTTGGTCCAGAGGCATAATTGGGCCATTTTTCTTCGAAAATGAGCAAGAAGTGGCCGTTACAGTCAATGGCGATCGTTATCGGGTTATGTTGAACGAATTTTTGTTCACAAAAATTGAAGAGGTTTCAACAGGACGGCGCTACGTGCCACACAGCCGAAGCTACACTCGATGTTTTGCACCCTGTTTTTGAAGATCGCATTATCAGCCGCAGAGCTGATGTGGTTTGGCCACCTCGGAGCTGCGATTTGACACCGTTGGACTATTATTTGTGGGGTGCCGTCAAAGATAAGTGTTGTGCCAACAAGCCAGAGACAATTGACGCTTTGAAGCACAATATTCGTGAAGCCATTGGTGAAATACAGCTGCACACAATCGATAATGTGCTTAAAAATTTGACCGATCGTGTAGGCTACTTTATGGCCAGCCGAGGAAGCCCTTTGAATGAAATTATTTTCTATTATTAACCGGAAGGATTGTTACTTCAAACAAAAAAAGAAGTTTGAGAAAGTATTCTGTAGTTTTTTTTATAGCGTTTTCAAAAAAAAAGAAAACAAAATTTATTTGGCGGACCCTTTACAATTTTATGCATAAATAAGTTTAATACAAAAAATACAACAACAATTACAAAAACAATGCCTACATAAATCAAACAAACTCGAAGTGGTCGTGTTGTCTATTGAAATGACTATGAAAGACTTAAGTAAGTCGACATAAAACAAATATTTATTTTCTGTTTTTATTTATTTTCAATTCAAGTTCAAAGTCAAAGTCTTAAAAAAGAAAAAAAAGAAAAAAATAAAAAAACAAAAAATAAAGGTATAAAAAAACTGCATAAATGACGATGATATTGTCAAAGCGATCAACATAGAAAAATTTAAATTAAAGCGTTTCAGTCGAATCTAATGAGTGCTAAATGCTTAGTTGAAACAACAATCTTCCCATGTTTGAATTTTGTTTAGTAAACATTTTTGTAAATACAAGTTAGACGATGGCAAGAATCTTAAACTAGAATCTTGTTGTAAAACAAGATATTTTGAAGACGTTCATTGACACATTAGAAATTACTTATACTATATGATGTATGCATATGTAAGAAAATAACGGGTGATTTTTTTCAGAGTAAATAAGCCACATTCTTGATATGTGGCAATGTGAAAAATACGCAGTAAGGATTGTTATTTCACCGTGAATAAACTAACAAACGCTTACAAATCACTGAATTTTATTATCAATATTCGTGCCATGTAAGATTGTGTGTGAAATGATCTTCAATGACGAAGCTCATTTTTGGCTCAATAGTTACGTCAATAAACAAAATTTCCGAGTTTGGTGCGAAGAGTAGCCAGAGGCAGATCAAGAGCTGCCATGTACCCAAAAAAATAGACTGTTTAGTGTGGTTTGGCGGCCGTCGCCATTATTAAACCGTACTTCTTCAACAATGATGAAAATCGCAACGTTATAGTCAATGAAGCGAGATATCGTGCGATTAGAGACCTTAGGTTAGGTTAGAGGATGAGCGGCCATCTGTTCATAATAAAACAGTGATGGACGCAGACACCCAGAGACTATATAATCCATTGGGATCGTCCTATGTAAACAAAGAACAATAATATAAAAAAGGGGAGAAAGAAAAAGTAATTAATTTGACGTTTATCGACCTTTCTTTCTCTAAAATTAAGAAATTGAACTCGATTGACATGTGGATTTACCAAAATGGTTTCACATGCCACACATCACGCGAGACCATGAACATATTGAGAAGTGAGTTCAATATTACAGCTACTAGTGCGAGACACTGACCGAAACGCTGGAAAAAGTATGCCAAAATTTAAGCTTACGGATAAACCACCTACAGAGTAGCATTGGGCAACAAACGTATAAAATAATTTCTTAGAAGTAAGTGGCAGGCACTCAACTATCGTTCCAATAAATATACCATTCTCTCTTGCAAATTTTCATTTTCAATTTCAAAAGTCGTAAAAAAATATTATTGAAATCCTAGATGTCACGAAAGATAAGACAAGCTGAAAACACACCCTTTAGATAAAATATATCGTCTCATTACAGCTAAATTTCACACAAAATCAGACGGACATTCTTCCAATGGATGCTTTGTGGAAAGTCAATATGCTTCCCTGTGCCTCTGGTTGAATTAGTGAGACATCCGACGGGACATGGGAATATTGACGGTAACTACATGGCGGATGTCACGGAAAATCCATCAAATAACGATCACACGTTTGGGAAATTAAACCATCTGGTATGAGACCGAAAGAATCCGGCTATATTTGGGTTGCCTAGAGCACATGTGAAGAATTTTATATGAGTTATTACTGATCGTTGGACTGTTGGTAGACATGCACAAAAAATGGGAATTGCATATAATTTTCTCTGCAGAAGTTTCAGAGCAGTAGGCGTCTACGGAACACCTTATTTGACACTGACCTAAAGTAAATGATTTCAGGCTTTCAGTGCTTGTTAGAAGGAGATACGACGAAAAGAAATACTGTCAACTTACTATCTGAATTAAATTCTTGTTTTCATTAGGGCGACTGTATGGCTAACTGTTACTAGAGAGGAGCTACGAGGACCATGATGTGGTAATAGACACATAGTAATACAACGGGACCCATAATTAAGACCTAAATGAGCTGATGATAGCTACCAAATTAATCTAACCTATGCTATGTTTAGTTAAGTCAGTTTGAAATTAGTAGAATTATTAAGTTTTTTAACTCATGAAAATCTTTTGTCACTCTTGTTGTCAAAAACATACTCCAAAAAACATGTTTTAATACCGAACGGTAAGTGATTTCCCATCACTGACATAGCTTTCTATTGCAGTTTAGAGAGCGATGCTAGTCCGCAAACGCTGGGTCGTTGGTCGTCTGTTGCTTTACAACGAGCATATGATCTTAGTTGTTACACTCTTAATAATTATTGAAATTGTTTACACAACGATATATAACTTCAAAATTCTCATATGCCTAATATAGGGTGATTATTCTTTTAAATAAAATTCGCATTCAAAAAAAGTTTAAACACAGCCGCTTGAGACTTATGAGATTGATAATTTTCACATAAATAATGGGCTTTGAAAAGAAAAAGGAGGCAGAAAAATGTTAACCAAGAAAATAGAAAAAAATACAGGAAATTAAATCTAAAAATAAACAGTGATAACACTAAAAAAGAGATACAAACAAACCCGTCAAATACTTGCAAGAAAGAATAACTTAAGTGACATAAATAACCTGCTATTAGTTAAGGTTCCACTGTTAATGATTTATTGATCCATAGACCAGGTTTTAGTTACTGCCTAAGAGACTAATTCAAAAGATATATAAAATAATGAATTGGGTGTGTATCATTACTATATTATTGATATCGTTTAAGGAACCGATCGTTAAGACAAACATGACAATGAGCAATTTTTGTTATTTATTCACATATGCATTACTATGCTCATATAAAGGGTCCGCCAAATAAAAATTTTTTCTCAAATTTCTTTTTTTATTTGAAATTACAATCCTTCCGGTTAATAATGGAAAATAATTTCATTCAAATGGCTGCCTCGGCTGGCCATGCAATAGCCTACACGATCAGTCCAATTTTTAAGCACATTATCGATTGTGTGCAGCTGTGTCAATTGTCTCTGGCTTGTTGGCGTAACACTTATCTTTGACGGCACCCCACAAATAATAGTCCAACGGTCTGAAGTCGCAGTTCCGAGGTGGCCAAACGACATCAGCTCTGCGGCTGATAATGCGATCTTGAAAAACAGTGCGTGAAACATCGAGTGTAGCTTCGGCTGTGTGGCACGTAGCCGCCGTCCTGTTGAAACCAAATGTTGCTAATATGCTCCTCTTCATTTTTTTTGAACAAAAATTCGTTCAACATGGCCCGATAACGATCGCCATTGACTGTAACGGCCACTCCTCTGGACCAAAATCCGCACCAAACAGTGACTTGTATTGGGTGTATCGGCTTTTCAATGTATGCGTGCGGGTTTTCAGTGCCCAAAATGCGACAATTTTGCTTGTTTTCATACCCGCCAAGATGATTTTTTTTTTTGGTAAAATCGGCATCTTCTATAAGTCGATCGCAGGCCCACTTAACGAAGCGAAGTTCAAGCGTGTACACAGCCATATTCGTGCAGCGGAAGGACAAAACTAATTATCTGTCAAATCAGCCATGAGCTAAGTGTTACCCTTCACGAAATAAGCACTAGTTGGAAAAAAACGTTAGATGGCGGACCCTTTATTTGTAATATGTATCGTTTACTACGAGCAAATGTTTACAAGCGAAAATATTAAAATGTAATATTATAACCAACAGTTGGTGTAAAATAATATCGTTGCTAAATATTAAATTACTTCAGGAGTTCACTTTTATTATAAAAAAATACATTATTATTGTAAGCAATTATATTGTTTCATACATACATACGTAAGTATCAAATATGAATTCAAACAATAAAAAACGTCATTAACGGTATTTAATAACTGCAAATATTTGCAAACGTTTATTGAACTTCATTTGTTAGTTCTATTTGCGGTTTTTTTTTTTTTTTTTTCTTTGTAATGCAAAGCCTCTTCATGATCATTTGATATTTTGCCCATCTGCTGATTTTTGATGAATAGTTTTGTTTAAACAACTAAACGTCATTATATTACATTATACGCTTATTGTATAGATATTTTTATTCAATTGATTTCTCTATTCAATTTTTTTGTTTTTGCTTGTTTTTTTCGCAGTTTGTAATTAAATATATTTGAACTTTTGTTGAATTTGATTTGATTTATCAAATGTGGTTTATTTTAATATCCCCTCTTCCTCTTTCTTTTGAATTCATATATTTAATTATAAATTAATGTTTCATGATGATCATATGACATCAGTTCTCAAATTACATGCAGTAGCTCGCTCTAGCACACTCGCTTAGATTTGAAGTGCTAAGGTTTTGAATTATTTTAAGGTTGGCTGCATAAATTTATTTCTCGTGATTCATAATGATGGTTCGTTAAGTTTGTTAATTGTTTTACAAATTGAATGATTTTTTTATAGTTAAAAATGAAGCAATTAAATAATTATTCAAAATAATAAATTTGATTGTAAAATAATATTAATTATATGTATAGTGTAACCAACCAGTCATATAGCAGAAATCAAACCTGCCTACTATAATGAGAAATTACTAGAAGTAACAGGTTCTAAAACTGTTATTCTCGTTCATTACTACTTATTAATTTTTTATAAATATAGCATAGAACTAGATCACTAAATCAACTAAATCAGTCATTATTAAACGAATTATTTTACACCTTTCTCCGTCACTCCTCTAGGGAGCATATTGGTTTCCCACAAAGCATCCATTACTTTGTTTCAGTTTCACTAATCAAGTAGATTTTCAAGCGAAGTAAATGATTAATCTACTATAACTCGCCTCCCTATGATTGTGTGTAGTGGTGAAGATCCCTGCTAAGTAGTAGTGGTGGTGGTCCTTACTTAGCAGTGTATTTTTTCCTCATTATTTGTCTAATGTTAGTCATCATGGCTAGAGTTAAGCTGAGTGGTCACAGGGGGTTTCTTTAGATGGATTTGTCTGGACGGAGGTTGAAGTCTCTTTATTAAACCGCAATTAAATTTTTTCATCCTGTCCTCTGCTGGGATTATAACTTGGGCCGTTTCTGTCAGATTACATATAATAACAATAATATTTAAAATATATCTCAAGTATTTGGGAATTACATTGCTTAGCAGTTGAAATTTCGTATCAGTATCAATCTTTTGAAGCGAATAAACAATATTTATTTAAGAAAAATTTGTTGACCCACTCTTTTTTTTAACAAATCACCAAACGATAACCCAAAAAGTGTTTTTCAAACAAAGTACATGACAAGGGCCAAACATCAGACAAACTTTCAATTGAAGCTGGAATACGCCAGAGGTGTGTCCTATGGCCACTTCTCTTCTTGCTTGTTTTGGTGACTTCATGAGGAAAACGAATGTCAATCGACGCTTTAAACGGCTTTCAGCTTTCTGACGTATGCCGATAACATATGTCTGCTATCACATAAATACTGCCGCTACACACAAATACCCTTAAAGTCAGCCTATGCAATGCTATATCTAAATCTATAATGTTTCCTCTGGAGTGCCTCAAGGCAGTCATCTTCCGGTATTATTTACATTATTTATAAATGATCTTCCAAGCGTTATTCTTCATTCTAATATCCTGATGTATGCTGATGATGTTACTGGTCAATCATCTTTACAAACTGATATTAATTATTTCACTGAATGGTGTAATTTTTATTTACTGGACTTAAATATTAAGAAATGCAAACATATATCATTTTTCCGTTATTTGAATCTGTTCTGAATAAAGTAGTTAACATTATGGATCTTGGAATTTTGTTGGATCATAAATTAATATTTCATGATCATATTTCAATGATGGTGAATAAAGCTAATGGTGTACTCGGATAATATGGAGCGATGGTCGAAGGAATTTTCCGATCCTTATGTAACGAAACTTCTATTTACATCTTTAGTTCGCCCAATCCTTGACTACGGATCTATTATATGGGACCCCTACTTCAATACTTACAGTAACAAAATTGAATCGGTGCAAAAACAGTTTCTTCAATTTTGCTTGAGAGGACTTGGATGGAACTCGTATGTACTTCCTGCATATGAAAGCAGGCTCGCACTTATTAAATTACCTACTTTGAAAAGCCGACGAACTATGCTGAGTATTTTACTGATGCAAACACGGCTCACAAAAATTTGCCAACTGTGGTAGCGCTGATCTGGACCATCTGTATTACAAATTGGTAATTTAAAAAGTTTTAATTCCTATTGCCGACATCGCTTAAAATTAGAGAAAAATAATTCTTTTTAAGCTCTTTCACTTTCATAGCCATATCTTAACAGTTTTCTTTCTTTAGAAAACATTTCCGATTGAAAGTTGATTATTTTAAAGCAATTATTGACATTAATTATTATTAATTCGGCATACCCACTAATCTTTTGTTAAGAAAACAAACATTTTCAAGCATTTTTTTTAAAAGTATTTCTAAATTTCTCATAGATTTACTTTATCACATAATTACTTTTATTCTTAGTTATTTAAGTAGAAATACCAAAATTGCCGACTACTGGTACATGCCGACTTTAGGTGCGCTCACCCTATTAAAGAAAAAACTTGTTTTTTGTTATAAAAAAAAAATTACTTTAAAAATAGGTCATCAATATCACAAAATTTATACTAAAAAAGGATTAATTTGCTCCCAAGAATAATTTCAATTTTACGCTCAATTTTAAATACTTTTTTCATCCTTTTTTTAAAAACAAAATTCAACAGAATTTATGTGATTAATTAAAACGAGCAATAAATTTCACTTTAAATATTGAAAAAAGATTCACTCCCTTTTTTGGGTCATAATGCAAAAACAAGATGTGCAGAAGTCGGGACATTCAGCGAAAATTAAAAACTGAAAGTCTCTGCAAGTTATGGCAACAACTGGTGCGACTTTAGTTTTAATTTGAAAGCAATGACCTAATTTTTTAAGTTTTTTTTTTCTTTTTCTTTCTTAAAATTGCCCAATCTTCTAGAGAATTTCAATTTTTATTTAAAATTAACATTTGATGTTAACTTGTTATTCATTACATACGAAAAATATTTAAAAAAATATTTTTTTTTTTTTTTGTTTTAATTAAACAATAACACATTTAATTTTAAAACATATACGAGTACTTATATTCGCAATTTATTTACCATGTCAATAAACTTTTTAATGACAATAGGGTAAGTTTTTAAAAAAAAATATGACTTTATGTCTGCTATTGTTTTCGCTTGAATATATAGGGGCCGCCAAATAAATTTTTCTTTTGAAAATGTTATACAAAAAACTACTGAATATTTTCTCAAATTTCTTTCTTTATTTGAAGGTACAATCCTTCCGGTTAATAATGGAAAAAAAATTCATTCAAATGGCTGCGTCGGCTGGCCATGCAGTAGCCTACACGATCGGTCCAATTTTTAAGTACATTATCTATTGTGTGCAGCTGTATTTCACCAATGGCTTCACGAATATTGTCATTTAAAGCGTCAATTGTCTCTGGCTTGTTGGCGTAACACTTATCTTTGACGGCACCCCACAAATAATAGTCCAACGGTGTCAAATCGCAGCTCCTAGGTGGCCAAACGACATTAGCTCTGCGACTGATAATGCGATCTTCAAAAACAGGGCGCAAAACATCGAGTGTAGCTTCAGCTGTGTGGCACTTAGCTCCGCCCTGTTGAAACCAAATCTTGCTAATATCCTCCTCTTCAATTTTTGTAAATAAAAATTCATTCAACATGGCCCGATAACGATCGCCATTGACTGTAACGGCCCCTCCTTGCTCATTTTCGAAGTAAAATGACCCAATTATGCCTCTGGACCAAAATCCGCACCAAACAGTGATTCGTCTAGGGTGTATCGGCTTTTCAATGTATGCGTGCGGGTTTTCTGTGCCCCAAATGCGACAATTTTGCTTGTTTACATACCCGCCAAGATCAAAATGAGCTTCATCTGAAAAGATGATTTTTTTTGGCAAAATCGGCATCTTCTGTAAGTCGATCGATTAAAGTAATGTCGCAATATTTCCCAGCGTTGTTCAAGCGTATACACAACCATATTCGTTCAGCGGAAGGATAAAACTAATTATCTGTCAAATCAGACATGAGCTAACTGTTACCATTCACGCAATAAGCACTAGTTGAAAAAAACGTTAGATGGCGAACCTTTTATATTATTAATGTTCTAATTAAGTCACAAAAGTATTCATTTAAGGAAGTAAACAAAGCTTAAATTAATAAGTGCTGACATGAAACCACAATTAGGCCTCAATGAAAGAACGTTTTGTTGTATTTACAAAAAAATGTCATTGTCATTTCATGCTACTTTTAAAACATTTCATTAGCGTGTTATAAAATTTTAAAAACAAAACGAAATCCTTTGAAAAAATATAAATTATTTACATAAAACTAGTAGACCAACGTTTTAGGGTTATTTGCTAAACCAAGCCTTTATTCTGCAAACATTTATCATGTGTTTGTTATAACAGCACGCCATAACCTCGATTAATCGTTTACGGCGTTATGGTATGTTAACACTAATCAAACACTTTGTTGCCGGTTTGTTCGTTACGTTGCAATTATGGCGTAATATTAAGTCACAACCTTTAGTGCTAATACTTTAATGCAGAAACAATGTACACATACGCGAATTATTATTTGCACCACGCCTACAATTTTAATTCAGACCAAATTTTGGTGACCTTTATAGTTACTGAGTAACCAGCTTTATATAAACAGTCAATTGTTTAGATAGGTGGTAGATACTATTAAGCATCCCTCAAACATGAAGGTTACAAAATTTTTTACTTCATATAAAAACTGACACGCCCACTTATCTATTACATAAATTTCGTTCTAATATACATTAAGGCCTTAGGTAAAAATTGCACTTTGACCTTAGCAGTAAGATTACTATCAAAAAATTGTTGTGTTTGCTTAAAATCTTTAGCATCACCGTACTCACGGTAAGTAAACACGCTAAGTTAGGTTAGGTAGGGCATTTCGCGAATTTTCTCGGAAGCCCTATGACCATACGCTCCGACATACAGCTTATCATATAATACCCGGTAACTATGCCAGAAAAAAGCCCGATCGACCACCTTCCAAACCTAAGAAAAGACATAGTCCTTTCTATAGAAAGAGAAGGCTAAAGTATTCTGGATATGGTATTCCACAAGTGGTGATTTTGGTTTACCTGCGTTACGTCTTGTTCAGTGCCCATTTATCTAACAAAATCTGCCTGTACGAGAGATAGAGAAAACCCTATAGTAACGCACTCATCAGAAATTTTATTCCCTCGGATGCCCGCATAACTCGGAACCCATAACAGTTCGACATGATATCAGTCCAGCTAGGCCAGAGATCGCATGCAGCTGAGGAGACATTCCGATTTAATCACACACGAGCCAAGAGCACTAATTGAGGCGGGACCGTCTATATAAATCCTAATTTAGTTCCCGGACACGCCTAATGGCCTATCTATAGCGTAGACCTCCGCCAGAAAAACAGTGCAATCATAGGGTAGTCCGAGAGAGACACTGAGGTCAAGATTTCAGAGTAGAATCCCGACCATGTACCTGTCGCCATCTTCGAGTTATTGGTAAATCTAGCAGCCCACTCATCGCTAGAAAATATGCTGCCCTAGTAAGCTCTACCGAATTTTAGAGTAGGTATCGCCCAATCCGTCCGAAACCCTTTCAGTAGGATGGTACCGTGTCCAATGCGAACTTGCCTCAGTTCACCCGACTCCCTGAGTCTAAGTACCTACTTTTCAGAGAAACATTTAACAAAAATATCCAGGGGTGGTATGTTCATCATTGTCTCCAGACCGGCCTCAGGTGCGGAACTAATGGCAAGAAAGACTAGCCTCCGCTAAAAACTGTTACAAATTTTGAACAAAAGTGCAGGCCCTCAATGAACATCTAAATACCATTTTGCTCCAACTATTTAGTCACTCTTATAAAACTGTAAAACAGTTTAAAAACCAGCTCGGTCAGTTTCTTTTTATAAATGTGAGCAGATTTAGCAATGTTTTCTTACTTTCTAGCATTAAATTTATTGCAACTTAAAGTACTTCTATGAAAGACTTATCAAACTGTACAGTTAATATCCCGGACCACGATTCTACGTAAGTTCTTCAGAGTGCTATCAAAACTCGAATTAGTATGTCATTATATAGGCATACTTAATGCCACCGAAGTTGCTTATGTAGTTAATGTCAGTCTTAGACAGATCATCAACTAGCAAATAACACTCAATACCTTCAAAAGACTCTCTACCGAAACCAGAAAACAACCCGCTGTTTCACAATTTAAAACTTATAAATTTTTTAATTTACATACATGCATACGTACGTATTATTACGTTTTAACCTTTTTAAAACGTTTAAGTTCGTTTAAATTGCGTTAAAATAAAATAAGCACCGCTTTATTTTTGTTACAGTTTTATTTATTTTACTTACTACACAATAGCTTTTAGACTGTTTGTTTATACAACACTTTTATTTCCGCTTTAACACGTCTCTATCCTACGACAGCCAAACGATAACTAAAACTAACGTGTAGGTAAAGCAGCCCTTTATATACCCAATTAAGTACAGTTTGGAAGGCTCAGGAAATATCGACCATCTTCTATTTCCATATCCGTTAATTCAAATGTAACGTAAAGATGGTCGATGTGGCAGTGCTGCCAAATTGACAGGGTGACACGAAAATATACAAAATCCCACAATGCAGTGTTGTATTTTTATTTTCGTAACAGTATATATAAATTTTCAATTATTATTTTTGAAACTGCCAATAAAAAATTAAGCAAAATGTCAAAGCAAAACACGATACCTACAGTGTGAACAACTTTGTTTTTTTTTTTTTCATAAACGTGTTTAACTTTAGTAGTGTGAACATAATATAAAATTCTGTCAAATTCTATCATCTAAGAAAATTTGGTCATTAATTTAAAAAAATCAAGTATGACGTTAGTTCCATTTTCAGCGTTTGTCACGATAATTCACTTTTTCGTACGCCAACGGATACTTTCTTAAAAATTTTCTCAAGTGGTTATCAAATCAACATTGTGAAGCGCTCTTAAGCAGTAACGCCATTGATTCTTTCATTTTCCGTTATATTTAAAAGTTAAATCAACTCCATTAAGAAAGAACTTAATATTCTGCGGCTTCTATACATATCAAGAATACACTCATATTTTATTTAAAAGTAAATAAAAAATTTATTATTTATTTCGCTATAATAAAGCTATTATTTCACTCTACTCATATTCAATCATTAAATAACAATTTTCCCTAAGACCACCCACAGTAACTTGGCAAATTAGTGTTTTCAGATGGATTGCAATTTGCCAATTAAAAAAATTAAAATTTAATGCTGAATTGCTTTTTTATTTATTTTGACTCACTTTTAATCTAAACGGAAACACATCTAAGCATCAGTGTCAATCAAAAACAAACAAAAAAAATATATAAAAAATCAACCTCAATTATGATCCGCCATTAGAACACAATAATGGTGTGGATTTGCTGCAGCTACTGCCGCTAATTGAAAACTGATCATTCTCTGTTCACAAAAAGATATAAAAAATAAACGTTTTTGACTTCAAAGCAACAAATTACATTAAACGCGTGGCTCGTTCACATGATTCTTGAAATTGTTTTATTTTTCTATTTTATGTTCTAAGCGTCATGGCTCATTAACGATTTTATACGCGATTTTATTTCAGTTCATTTTAAGACAATTTTTTTTTAATAAAAAATAGATATAAAAATGCATTTAATTTAAGAAAAAACAATACCGTTAGTTTTTAAAATTTTGTTGTAATGCTGTTGGCGCCTTTGAAAAACTATTTTCAGTTGATTAGTGGATTGAAATTACTTACACTTCAACAGAAAAATACGAGAAATGAAAATAAAAACTATAGAGTAGAGGCGCTTTGGCCTGTTTAAATGCAAAAACTGAAATTTGCAACAAAAATTGCTTGATTTTCTAAATTTAGCACAAGTTCATTGCACCGAATACAATATTCTAATGAATTGATTTTCAATAGAATTTGTCTATATAACGATGAAGTACATTCGTAAATGAAATGAACAATTTTTATGTGGGGGAAGGCAAATATTTGTTTTGCGTCAATTTTAAAAATAATTTGTTATTGTCAAGTGTTGCTTGAATTTAAATTTTGTATGGTGATCAGGTTACGAATTGAGCAACAGAAATGTAAAAGCCCTAAAATTAGGCGTGGAGTATAGACTGCGGCAATAGTCAGATGGCGAAATTATAAAATATGTATACGTTTCAAGGCACCACGTTGTTCGGTATATTTCTGCGCTTTTTTCGTGAGCCATTAAAATGAACGATATCTAGATTAATGTATTCATTCATACTTGCCCATACTAACTTACTTACTAACCTAGCGAGACTCTACTCTAGGGTGGTCAACTCTTCTATTTACGACTATAAAATATTGGATGGCACACGAACCAAGACTAACGCGATAGTGCTCGACAAATTAAAGTGTCCACACCAAAAAAGTTTAAGAAACTTCACAAATGGCAAAATAGCATGATCCATGGAGATGCGTTAGGTATTTAAAGTACATATAAAGCTATGGCAATATTAAGGGGCAAGCCTCGTGGATGAGGCATGAGGTCCACCATTTCACACTTGCGACAAAGAAACAGTCAAAATAACGGACTGGATTAGGGGTGGCGTGGTGTAGTGATTACAGCGCAGGCATACAACACGAAAGGAGCCACATTTAAATCCCAGCAGACGACATAACAAAAAATAATTGCGGTTTCGAATGTTTGATAAAGAGACATCAACCTCCCTCCAGACAAGAAAACCCTCTTGATCTTCCAGCTTTATCTCTGGCGATGATGACAAAACATCAGACGAGCTATAGCAGATTAATAATCTTCTTAGCTTGAAAATCCACTTGATTACTGAAACTAAGTAATGAAGGCTTTGTGGAAAGCCAATATGATTCCTAGAGGATTGACGGAGGAAATATAAAAATATTGTATCGAGCAATCGATACACTTCGAAAAACAAAATTGTTTTTTCCAAGCTTATTGTGTTTTGCTTTAAGTCGGCTAATTTTGCGACCGCCTTAGTATCACGGTGGCGATCGTCATTGTGAATGAGAGTAACAAACGCTGACAGTGGTAAATCATCACTGACTGGCGATGATTATGCTTTGCAGACATTCGTATATTAGTGAATTCTAACGCTGAAATTGGTAAACCATTGCTGACTGGCTATCAATTTTCTTTGGTATCATGCATGACTTTTTAAAGTAATTGTCCACATTTTAAAAGACGACAGAAATTGATTTTGTCTTACAGGCATCTGTTTGTTAGAGTTAATATGGCTAAATTTCAGCATATGATTGACTCATAACAGACAATGTTGCTAAATTTCAGCTTTCTTTAGTAAAATAACATTACAATGAAGTTGTCCAACATATCTCCTTGTTTGTGACATTGTCACGAGGATTCATCAATGAAATTTTTCATTTACGATAATTTCATACAAATTTCGAATAGAAACCGATTATGTGACGATGATTTATAAATAAAAATGTCATAGTGACAATATCGTTCAAATTCGCCACCGGGTAATTGCTCAAATTTTCATAGATAATAGAAGTTGACTTTGTCCCTGGGGGTGACCGTTTATTAGTGAGTCCTTGCTATCAATATCATTGAGAACGGAGAGGTTTGGCAGACAAAATCTTGCATAGTAGACTCATAACAGACAATGTCGCTAAATTTTAAAATGTAGTCGACTTGTAACAGACAATATTCAGCTTTCTTTAGAATGAAACAATGAAATCGTCATACATAACTCTTGTCACAAACATTCATTTACGACAATTTCATACTAATTTTGACTTAGTGACAAACATTGATTTTATCTTGCAGGCGTCCGTTTGTTAGAGAATCCTAACAGACAATATAATCTAGAATCATTCATTAATATTCGTTAGTAAACAAAATACTGAATCGGGAAGCATGTAGTCGACTCATAGAAGACAATGTCACTAAATTTTAGCATGTAATTGACTCATAACAGACAATGTGGCTAAATTTCTACTTTCTTTAATATGGTGACATTACAATGAATTTATCAAACATAGCCCCTTGATAATTTCATACAAATTTGGACCAAATAGCGATTATCTACGAAAATATCATTGTGACGATAACGTTCAAATTCGCCAAATTTCCATAGATAATAGAAATTGACTTTGTCCCTGGGGGTGACCGTTTATTAGTGAGTCCTTGCTATCAATATCATTGAGAACGGAGACAAAATCTTGCATAGTAGACTCATAACAGACAATGTCGCTAAATTTTAAAATGTAGTCGTCTCGTAACAGACAATGTCGCTAAATATCAGCTTTCTTTAGAATGAAACAATGAAATCGTCATACATGACTCCATTTGTGTCTTTGTCACAAAGATTCATTTACGAGAATTTCATACTTAATTTGACTTAGTGACAAACGTTGATTTTATCTTGCAGGCGTCCGTTTGTTAGAGAATCCTAACAAACAATATAATCTAGAATCATTCATTAATATTCGTTAACCCAGATCTGTAGTAAACAAAATACTGAATCGGGAAGCATGTAGTCGACTCATAGAAGACAATGTCACTAAATTTCAGCATGTAATTGACTCATAACAGAAAATGTGGCTAAATTTCTACTTTCTTTAGTATGGTGACATTAGAATAAATTTATCAAACATACCCCCTTGATAATTTCATACAAATTTGGACCAAATAGCGATTATCTACGAAAATATCATAGTGACAATATCGTTCAAATTCGCCACCGGATGATTGGTAAAATTTTCATCGATGACAGAAATTGACTTTGAGCTTAGAGGTGACCGTTTATTATTGAGTCCTTGTTATCAATATCATTAAGAACGGAGAGGTGTAGCGGCTAAAATCTTGCATAGCAGACAACGTCGCTAAATTTTAAAATGTAGTCGACTCATAACAGACAATGTAGCTAAATTTAAGCTTTCTTTAGTATGGTGACATTACAATGAATTTGTCATGCATAACTCACTTTTTTTTTGTAACATTGTCTCAAGAATTTATGAATGAAATTTTTCATTTACGATAATTTCATACTACTTTCGATCAGATACTATTATGTTACACTGATTCATCGATGGAGATATCATAATGACAATGTCGCTCAAGACAGTAATGAAGTAAAACATTCTTCAGATGCTCCTTTATAAAATTCTTTAGAGTTTATTTTGTTTATATTTAGAGAGAATGATATCTTGAATAGCAAGGCAGTACTTGCAACTGCTTTGAATGCTAATCTAGTGGAAGCAAAAGATCATCGCATAAGCTACTTTTTTGTATCGTTTGCGTATCTTTTTCAAAATATGCATACATTTGCAGTGTAGTAGCTATTTCTTATGAATAATCTTTCTATGTTACCGATTATAGTTTTAATGGATTCTGTAAACTGCTTGAAACAGCAGTTTCGCAAATTAGTAATTGATAGTTTTAAATACAAACGTCTACGTAAACATTAATTTTTAACAAAAATAAACATTTGGGAAATTAAATCATTAATTTGTTTAGAAACAATGTATTATTTGTTTATTTTTTGAACCTGATACATGCATTGAAAATGCCTATTTCAAGCTTAAAATTCCAAATTGGAAAATTAAAAAATAAATAATTATATTCAAGTGCTTACAAGTGCGAGACAGCATAAAGCTGATATTAGATTTCACAGAAAATAAAAATAAATAAAAAAAATAATACTGAATACGCAATTACAAAATTACAAAGTTTAAAAGCAGATTTAAAGCCATAAAAACAAATTATTTCAAGTAATTTTTTTTTTTTTTGTATAATTATTGTAATTATATGTGATTATTTATGTAAAACTGGCTTAACTACATATTAAAAGCTTACACTCATATATAAAAATTGTTCAAAAAGGTAATAATGATGGAACATATTCATTTTCATTTTTTACACGCACTAGTTTACTTTAAATAACAATCTTGATTCAAATTTTATTTACGAGTAAAATTCCAAAAATAAATTTTCCTTAACTTCCTTAAATAATTGGCTATTTTTTCTTCTATCCTATAACAATTATTTTATTTTAATTTATCGTCTATCATTTCTCCATTATTTCTTTCATTTTTCTTCCATTTACAGCGAATCATAAAAACTCATTACAATCACTACAACCATCACCACCAACAATACACCACCACCCATCGTCACAGGTTCATACACCTCAACCACCACCATCACCACAACAAGAATCACCACCACCACCATTAGCCGTAAGTGAATTGGATTTAGTAACACCTGTTAAATTGCCCCTTTATCCAGGCGAAACTGAACAATTGGCTCCAGCTTATGAGGAAACGGTTAAGCCGTTAAAATCAAAACAAATCGGTCTTATGGAAAAATTACAAAATTTTAATTGGCGCAATGATAAGAAACGAATTCGAGAAAAATTTTATTTTGAATATTATTCTAAGGATAAATTTATGGGTATGTGTGTGTCAACATTAAATATAATTCATTACTAAGCACCGGATATGTTCTGTCTAACTTAACACAATTTCCTGTTAAATTCAAACATATTTTTAAAAAGTTGGTTTTTAAATGCATTTGGATATGGTGTACTTAGATATTGTATTATAGTTAATTTATTTATATTTTTATTCCTATAATTTTTTTATTATTCTCTTTTATTTCTCCCAATAAATCGAGGGCATTTCATCACCCACTCAGTAACAACAAAAGCATGTGAAAAAATGTTTGAAAATTTAATTGATTTTTTGTTTTTTGTTTTTGTTTTTAATTTGGAAATTTTTGTTTGATTTCTATGTTAACACGTTTTAAATTTAAATATTAAAAAGAAAGATTATTTCTTATTCAAAACTAATCATTTAAATTAATTTAAAATTATCATTTCTGTTTATAATCCATGATAATCTTTTATTATTGTATGTTTCATTTCTATTTAATTATACCCGCAGCATATTTACAGGTAATGGCCGACTGTTTGATATCTTACATCGTTTATAAACAAAAATTTTTTGTGCCAACTATTAAGGCAAAATGTTTACCTAGTAGTTGGATGGCTGTTAGGTCAATCTGTGAAGATATATTTATCAAATTCCATTACAGTCATAAAATTAGACAAAGAATTCTTTTTTTATTCCTCCTAAACCATTATATGAAAAATAAGTATGATAATATTAAACCCCAGCCCACCAACGTGTAATTTTTATCAAATTTGAAAATTTTTTTTTTTTTTTTTTGGCTTTTCACAAAGCATCCATTACTTTGTTTCAATTTCAGTAATCAAGTTAACTTTCAAGCTAAGTAGGTGATTAATCTACTGTAACTCGCCTCCATATGATTCTGTATGGGTGAAGATCCTTACTAAGTATGTCACAGTTTTACGTGAGTATCTAGTGAAAACCACTAACTCCCCCACCTATGATGAAAGTCACTAGTGAGTATCAAATTCGAATGCATGTTATTTGGACATGAACTCCGCCATTGGTAAAGTGTCAGAGACAATTGTTACTCCAACCGATCTATGAGTCACAGTTTCACGTAGGTGTCGAATGAAAACCACCAACTCCCCCACCTATGATGAAAATCACTAGTGAGTACCAAATTCGAATGCATGTTATTTGGACATAACCTTCACCATTGGTAAAGTGTCGGAGACTATCTTTACTCCAACCGATCTATGAGTCACAGTTTCACGTGACTATCTAGTGAAAACCACTAACTCCCCCAACTATGATGAAAGTCACTAGTGAGTACCAAATTCGAATGCATGTTATTTGGACATGACCTCCACCATTGGTAAAGTGTCAGAGACAATTGTTACTCCAACCGATCTATGAGCATCGAGTGAAAACCACCAATGTCTCCACCTATGATGAAAATCACCAGTGAGTACCAAATTCGAAGGCATGTTATTTGGGCATGACCTCCACACCTGGGTAAAGTGTTGGAGACTATCTTTACTTCAACCGATCTATGAGTCATGGCACCCGGTTAAGAAGATAACTACACATCAAGCTAGCGCTCTCCCCACAATTTGGGTATAAATCATATAGTCAGGCAGAGACCCAGGTCGTTGGGGCTACTGACTTTCGTGGTACCAGAATAAGCCTCTGATCAGGCTTCGGAATATAAATACTACTACCAGTGTAAGTCCCAAACGACTCCAGACTGGAGGCCATTAAAGCAACCTAAAATAAAAACCAATAATACTTAAGCACACAAACGAGCAAACAATCACACAACCAGACAGGCACATCGCGGGACAAAACCAACAAAGTACGTTCAAAATACTGCCGCTGATACCGTAAGAGACAACATTATTCCCTAAACCTAGGGTCTCTCCTATCAATGACACTGCGAGCAAACTCGCCTAGCTTTTCTACACTACTATCTGTCCTAAACGTCCCACTAACGTCCACCACATCCCCCTGAATCCTCCGGTCCCATTTCACACCGACAATCAGCAGCCTTGCTAAATGGTGATGAACCTTACTTAGCATTGTAATTTTTTCTCCCAGAAGGTGGTGTTTTATCCTGATCATTCCTCTAATGTTTGTCATTATCGCCAGTGGTAAGATGGTAGGCTAGGGGGGCTTCTTTAGATGGATTTGTATGGAGGAAGGCTGAAGTCTCTTACTCACTCGAAACCGCAACTAAATGTTTTTTCTTCATGTCCTCTGCTGGGATTTATACCTGGGTCGTGCAAGTTGTATGCCTGCACACTAACCACAACACCACGCCGCCCCAAACAAATTTGAACAATAGATAACAATAGAGCATAGGTGTACATACATACATAATTCCCATATCATAACAATTGGAACAAGGAGGTCTTCTCTCAATCCACCATCTGCACCTGCTTCTTTTTTGACAGCTATTGAAAGGGACCTACAGTTTAATGCCGGCTCCGAACGTCAAATGCATTAGTTATTGAAGTTTTCTTATAGCCATAACCAGTCGCTACCTATACTTATGAGGTGGTTATCAGATGGTCGGATTTGATATTGAACCTAGGATCTCTTGTTTAGTACGCGGGTAACTTACGTATTACACCTTAGCGGCAAAGACTTCAATAAAAACTGATTTAAAGAATATAATTTCGACAATAGACTTAGTTTGCAGACTTATCTGCGCCTAGTTTTATAACAATTACTACAATTCTGCATTTATCTATTCAAATTCGACATGGCTAGTTCATAGATGAACTAGTTCAATTTTATGATTTAAAATAATACCCGAATTGAGAAAGTTCTGGCGATTCCCTTTTGGTTGAAAAATTTAACTCTGAAATCGAAACCGAAAGATAAAGGTTCTCGCTTTAAAAAGACTGTTGCAGAAATTTGAAGACCTTGGTCGAGAGGTAAAATAAAGCCCTTAATATGATTTAGAAATGCAAGGAAAATCAATTTCGATCTCCAGCAAATAAACTATGTATCTATAGCAGGGTAGGCAACTCACTTTAAAGATATTCGTAGTTTATTTACAACAAAAATAAGTAAAATTTGCGTATTTGGACTATAAGTTGTTTCGGTTCGTTTTTTAGCTCAAAAGAGATAATGAAATAATCAATTTATCAAATCACTGCTTACATCTTTTCCCCACCTCTGAGCTAATTTTCAATTTGGTTCCCTTACACTTTTTGTTAAAAAACTCTGAATCCACGATTTCTTTGCCGTAGAGAGTGATAATTTACGCCGTAAAGCGCATGTATTTCATAATTTAAACAGGCCGTTATAGCGAGAGGACTTATAAAGTGGTATGATTGCATTGAAATTTTCGAAAAATTCGGCGGATGTGTCATTAGATCGTTTCTAAAGAATAACTTAATTATGTCTGTCTTTATATTTCGGCCGTTTTTCTCATAAAGCATGGTTCGAACGAAATATTTGCAGTCTGCTCCAATTACCGAGTTGTAACAGCTCACAGTACACAATGCCGTCTTGAGCACATCAAGAGTATTGTCGACTTGAACGAAAATTAGAAGCATTTATAAAACCTAATAAAGCCCAAAAAAACCCACCAAAAAACTCAATAAAACTCGGGTTTTTTCCAACCCTGATCTATAGTCGCTTACTACTAAATTTTACTAATCTGAACTAAGGGCTATATTTGGATGTAAATCAAATATAAACTTATCAGTAGGACAGTTATTTATGGATCTTAAATAAGCTTGATGTGATGGTAGATAAAGCACACAGACTTAGTTGTGTGAACTCGATCTTAACCAAGTTCTTTACGATGGTGAATAAAACATATGTATCACAAACTTCATACATTAAGTGAGTGGCCTTAGAACACCATCTATGTAAGCGCATAAAAATCTGCTGAACTAGTTCCATTATCATGTGAACTATTTGTATTAAAGCTTAAGAACATGGTTCTCTTGTTCCAGAGGTTATTAAACCATAGGCGTATTTCATTCATTATAAACTATATCAACTATTTGCAAAACGTAGACCCAAATCACTTAATTTTATCAAATTGCGTTCAAAATTTCTAATTTCAATAAATTCAAAAAAATCAAAAAGGGGCAAATGATGATTTTGTGGCAATTGATTCAATAAAAAGTGATTATTGGACTATTAATTTTATGCGTTACAAACGTTAGCACAAACCAGAACAATTGAACTTTCTATGATGTAGGGTGTAGGGCATGAATACTAAATGTTGCATTATAAGTTCTCTTCATTTATTTGAAAATGCCGCCAAGACCTCAAAGTATCACTCACATATAATCAAATAAAAATTTTAAAAAGATAAAATTACAAAAGAAAATTTATTATTAACGCATCATTGACACCAAAATATTTCGATAAAAAGAATTTTGATTTGAAATTCCATTTTAAATTTTCAAAATTGAATTTTCCAAAAATAAATTTAAAAGAAATTTGGCTTCCACCTGTTGATTTATTTTCCATTTTATTGAAAATAGAATTTAAATGCTGTTTTTCATTAATTTATTATGAAATGTTGTCTAAATTATTTCCTTATTTAAAACAAAAAATAAATAAAATTTAAATAAAATTTAAATAAAATTTATTTTTTGTTTGTTTTTTGTTTTTATTTTAATAAAATTTGCATAAACTAATGTTCAATAAATTTATTAATACATTTCAATTTAAAAACTAACTGCTAAATATTTATATTTTAAATAGGAAATTCGAAAATTAATGCAAGTTTATTACAGATTTTCGAAATATTTTAACCGAATAAATAAATATTTATTCATATTCATATATATAGGGTCCGACATCTAACGTTTTGTTTTTCAACTAGTGCTTATTTCGTGAATGGTAACACTTAGCTCATATCTGATTTGACAGATAATTAGTTTTATGCTTCCGCTGAACGAATATGGTTGTGTATACGCTTCGCTAAGTGGACCTGCGATCGACTTACAGAAGATGCCGATTTTGCCAAAAAAAATCATCTTTTCAGATGAAGCTCATTTTGATCTTGGCGGGTATGTAAACAAGCAAAATTGTCGCATTTGGGGCACAGAAAATCCGCACGCATACATTGAAAAGCCGATACACCCAAGACGAGTCACTGTTTGGTGCAGATTTTGGTCCAGAGGCATAATTGGGCCATTTTTCTTTGAAAATGCCCAAGGAGTGGCCGTTACAGTCAATGGCGATCGTTATCGGGCCATGTTGAACGAATTTTTGTTCCCAAAAATTGAAGAGGAGCATATTAGCAACATTTGGTTTCAACAG
Organism: Wohlfahrtia magnifica; assembly: GCA_023159175.1. Classification (NCBI taxonomy): domain Eukaryota; kingdom Metazoa; phylum Arthropoda; class Insecta; order Diptera; family Sarcophagidae; genus Wohlfahrtia; species Wohlfahrtia magnifica. The sequence goes on from JAKWBJ010000483.1 coordinate 5,978,965, forward strand.
GACGGCGCTGCGAGCCACACAGCCGAAGCTATACTCGATGTTTTGCGCCCTGTTTTTGAAGAACGCATTATCAGCTGCAGAGCTGATGTCGTTTGGCCACCTCGGAGCTGCTATTTGACACCGTTGGACTATTATTTGTGGGGTGCCGTCAAAGATAAGTGTTACGCCAACAAGCCAGAGACAATTGACGCTTTAAAGGACAATATTCGTGAAGCCATTGGTTAAATACAGCTGCACACAATCGATAATGTGCTTAAAAATTGGACCGATCGTGTAGGCTACTGCATGGCCAGCCGAGGCTGCCATTTGAATGAAATTATTTTCCATTATTAACCGGAAGGATTGTACTTTAAAATAAAAAAAGAAATTTGAGAAAATATTCAGTAGTTTCTTTTTTATAGCATTTAAAAAAAAAATTTATTTGGCGGACCCTATAAATTTTATCACAATATATAACTTGGCCCTTCTATTTATTGTCATATGTCTTATGACTGCGAACTTTTATAGAGTTAGCGGAGATTTGAATTATGCCAGCTACACCTAAAACACAACCTCTTTTCTATTGATCGATTCTGGCCATTTTAAATGAATGGCTTGCTTCTATAAGCTCATTCATTGTTGACAGCAGAAATCAAACCAGAATCAAACCTTTGACGGCGTTGCAGAAGCTCATAATGAACAATTAGTTTTTAATACCATTAGATACACAGCATTACCTTTCTTAAACGTTGCCACCGTCCATTGTATTTTTCGCCCATTTTTTTTTTTTTTTTTTTTTTTTTGTTCTTCGTCACTCCTCTTTTCACACAGCATCCATAGATTTGTTTCAGTTTCAGTAATCAAGTTGATTTTCAAGCGAAGTAAATGATTAATCTACTGTAGCTCGCCTCCATATGATTGTGTGTTGTGGTGAAGATCCTTGCTAAGTGGTGGTGATTCTTACTTAGCACTGTAATGTAGGTGGTGGAGATTTCTCCTCATCATTCGTCTGATATTTGTCATCATCGCCAGAGGTAGGTGGGTCATAGGGGCTTAAAGGTTCAGGGGAGCTTCTTTAGATTGATTTGCCAAGGGGGCAAACACACTACAAATCGCAATGAATTTGTTTTTTTCGTCATGTTCTCTGTCATTTGTATTGTATGCCTGCGTTCTAACCCCTAAACCACGCCACCCCCACTTAATGTCCAGTTCCCTAACAACTTCCACACTGCTTATATGCCGATCTGCCACAACTTTTTCCTTAGTTCTATCGGCTCTTTAGACTACTCGATCAGAGTGAGGTGCATTTTTACCATTAAAATTATCAGATCGGAAAAAAACAAACCATTTCTCTGCTTGTTTTTCTAGTTACAGCATCGTGTCCGTAAACTTCACAAATTCTTTTTGAGCAGCCTGCCACTCATTCTGCAATAGAAAAACAAAATATGACAACAATGTTCAAATTCTCACTCACTCTCAAATTCTCTCACTCATTTTTGAACGTAGATAACTTCTCACAGCATAATGTGATTTTAATAATGTCTTCTAACAAAGTGAATCATAAAATGTCACATTTCAAACAGGCTATAGCGTTTATCAGAAATTTAACATTTTAAAGCCATCTACCAACAATTTGCAGCCGAACTTTTTGAGCAAACAATATATGAAAAAGACCTTTGACTCGAAACACTCGTACCAAATATTTGTCGATTGAAAGTCGAAAAAGAAAAGGATAGATAACTTGAACAGAAAAATTTGTTACCGTACGGGAAATAGCTATGACACAAAATGAAAGTGTGTATGAAGGGCATTCCAAAAAAAAGAAATATATCTGTCCTCGTTATATGGGTCAAGCTGCAGCCACGGTTTGGTGTTGTGTCGTTTACGTTTATTGATTTACATTTCTGTGAACACGGGCTAAATTATACTCCAAAACTTACCAAAAAACCGTTTTGAAAGTTATTGTGAAGACAATTTACTTGTTCTTGTCTGTACCAAAACCAGCGATAAACTTTCCAAATAAATGTCATCACTTTTGCTCATGGAGATCACAGAGAAATATGTAATTGCTTCTTTCGACTTTTTTATTTTTAAAAATTAAAAAAAAAATTACAAAAATAACGTACTTTCTATGAAGAAATTTACTAAATAAAAAGTTTGCTTTTAATTTAATCACATGCTTACTTGTTCGTAATTTTATTCACAAAATTCTATGTACGCTCGTAATGACTCTCTTAACAATTAACCCATTTAATATTCTCTAAATTGGTCTTATTTCGTTTTCAGCAGATCACAAAAGTTCATTACCATCGTTTAAGATATTTTAAAAATAGAATTAAAAAAAACACACGCACTCGCTTACTCATTTCACTCGTTATTTAAAAATAAGGAATAAATATGCTTTTTTGAAACTAAACATGCTCAGCACGTAGTCACCTTAATTGCGTATGAGACATTTAGCAGCACTACAACAATAACTCTTCGCACTTAATTATACAAAAAAAAATTTTTTTCTTTGAATCGTAAACTGATTCATGCAAAATTTAAAAAAAAAAATTCCATGAAATTACCTCTGAAAGATATCAAAATTTAATTTAAAATTAAAATGTGAAATAACAGTCATGCTTCATAATAGTTTTAGACATAAACGTATTAATGTTTTATTAGCCCTTCAAAAAGTCGTGGTCATAAAAGTGTAAAAAAAAGAATCTATAAAATCAACAGTAAAGAGTAATAAATTAACACGAATGCTGGCGTAAGAGTTGAATGATCTTTTTAGGGGAAAAAAATTAAGCGTAAACAATAAAATTAAATTCTAAGTATTATTTTGCAATAGAAATCGAAATTTTACGGAAATTTTTTATACTATGAACAGTTGAAGAAGATTTTAAAGTAATAAATGCCAGAATAAATATACAAATAAAGGGTGTTTTTTATAGAGGTATAGAACTTTAAGTTGCCATAAAACAACGATGGATTATTCGATTGACATGAATTTTATTTATCCGAAAGATAATCTTATGGCATAACATTTTAAATATGATTTCTGGTATATGACCGCCACGGCTGGCGCAGATGTAGTCCAATCCGGACGTCCAATTTTCGATGACTTTTTCCAACATTTGTGGCCGTATATCGGCAATAACACGGCGAATGTTGTCTTCCAAATGGTCTAGCGTTTGTGGCTTTATCGCATAGACCAATGACTTTACATAGCCCCATAGAAAGTAGTCTAGTGGTGTTAAATCATAAGATCTGGAGGCCAATTCACAGGTCCAAAACGTGAAATTAGGCGGTCACCAAACGTGTCTTTCAATAAATCTTTTAAGGCACGAGCTGTGTGACATGTTGCGCCGTCAGGAATGAAAAAGTTATTAATCATGGCTCTATACCGATCACCATTGACTGTAACGTTCTGGCCATCATCGTTTTTGAAAAAGTACGGACCAATGATTCCACCAGCGCATAAAGCTCACCAAACAGTCAGTTTTTCTGGATGTAATGGTATTTCCACATACACTTGAGGATTACCTTCACTCCAAATGCGGCAATTTTTTTTTTTATGTAGCCATTCAACCAGAAGTGCACTTCATCGCTAAACAAAATTCGCTTATGAAAATTGAAAAAATTGAAAATTGAAAAAAAGAAAATACACTTATGACAAATGAAAATTGCACTCTTTGTAAGCATTGTTCAGGCGTGGGTCTATTCATAATGAATTGCCAAGCCAAATTGAGAATAAATCACTTGACAGCTCTTAAATCGGTTTCCATCTTAAAAAGTAATGCCAACTATAAAAAACACGCTCTAGATACGCAATTTGTTTGGTAAAAGTAAAAAAAATATATTGAAAAAATTATTTTCTTAAATAGTTTAATAAATTCAGTAAGGGATTGTAACAAATAATTAAAAATTTTTTTTTATTTTTTAATTTTTTTTTTTTTTTTTGCAATTTTATTTTAGTCTGAACTGCATGAGATATCACAATTCAAACGCAACATACTCTGATTACCCAAACTTTTATAGGCTGTTAAGGTATAAACACAAAACTTGAAGTAATTCATATTCGAATAATATGACAGTTTTGATATTTTACTTCTTAACTTACCAGTAGTAGAAGCCCGGGCAATTGTTAAAATCAGTATAATTTTGATTGAAATAATCTGTAAATCTGTGCTTAAAAATTGGACCGATCGTGTAGGCTACTGCATGGCCAGCCGAGGCAGCCATTTGAATGAAATTATTTTCTATTATTAACCGAAAGGATTGTACTCTCAAATAAAAGAAGAAATTTGAGAAAATATTCAGTAGTTTTTTTTTATAACATTTTCAAAAAAAAAATAAAAAATTATTTGGCGGACCCTTTAGAAACTACTGAGCAGTTAAATTAATTTTGGTCTTGTTAAGATATGTCAATGTAAGGCCTAAAAATTTCCATTTTTTACTCGATTTTTTTTTTTTTTTTTTTGTAGTTAAAAAGCACCATAACTCATGGTTGGTCAAACGAAATGTTTTTGTTTTTTATTTCAAAGCACATACAGAAAAATTTGTTTAAAAACAAAAACAATTTAATTGAAATTCTCTTTAAAATATTAGTTCTGATATATAAAATTTAGTATACGCATTCCAATTCATTCCATTAATGTCATTCTTCATTTAATTTTAAATTTAAAGAAGAAATTAAGGCAATAAAATTTCAAATTTCAATTATAAATAAATTATTTGTTGAAATAGATTCAAAGTGACTGACTATAGAAAAACGAAGAGAATTTTAATAAATTTGCTTGTATAACAACAAGAGTAAGAAATAAAAAGCAACTTATTTTATGACAAGAATTAGATAACGAATGAAGAGCATATTTCGCAAATTTCATAGGAATTATTAGACAAAGAAATGCAATTGAAATGTGATGCCCCACAAGTCGCAGAAGAAAAATCAATAATTTTTGTATCTTTTTTTTTAACGCAATAAATGTATGATTTAAATCAACACCCATTATCAATTGATTTTAATCATAAAATATGGTCGGTCATTCAATTTAAAAGAAATCATGATGAAAAAAACAACAACAACAAAAACAATTAAATGCAAAACCAAATTTATAATTTTATTTTTCTTATATTTTTGCAGGAGGGCAGTTAAAAACTAAAAATGGCCAAAAATATGTCTTCAATGGTCGACCGTCGGGTATATTTATATCGAAAACTTGTGCCACATTTACAGCCATTATAGCAATATTGGCCATTATATTTAGTATATTGATAACGTATTTTGTAACAGTTAATACTATACCACAAGGGTAAGTTTTTATTTATTTGAAACAACAAATTAAACGAAATGAATAGTAAATTAGACAAATTTCAAGAAATCATGTATTTTAACAGCTCAGAGGTTCTTTAAACAAACAAACTTGTGCCAAAAAATTTTAAATCAAAAAAATGGCAAAAGGAAATGTTAATCAATTTTAATTTCCTTTACTTGTTTTTGATTTTCTAGGGAGTGTTTTTTGCTTCGCAAAAAAAATATATTTAAAATCACAGAGTTTGAGATTTACTAACCCAAAAAAAAGCAATAAAGAAAAAACAGATTTTACTTTCACTTTTATTACATTTTGTTTAGAGTTTTTTAACAGTGATGGGAAATGGATTTTTTGACAGTACTTTTTCGACAAGAGTAACAAATGTTATAAAATAAACATATTTTTTCATATTTTTCATTACTAAAAACTTAATTACTGTGTCACCTTAAAACGGATTTTTAAAAGCCAAGAAGCACTTTATTCCTAACTAAACATAGGTTAGATTAGGTTAAGTTAATCTGGAGGCATCGGCTCACTTGGATCTAAATTGTTGGCGTTGTTTTGCTACCAAAGTTCTGGCATCTCTTGTCCGGCAACAGTTAGCCATGCAGTCGTAAGGGTTTTATTAAGATCGTACGCTTAAATGTTGTTCTTTTCGTCAAACCAGTTCAGTCAAACCACTAACTTCTACAAAAAACATTATGTGGGATTCCTATACTTTGAAACGCCTGCTAACAGCCCAACATCTGCTAATAACCCACATACATAAGGTTCTAGCCAGTCTCAATAGCTGTCCCGTTCTTTGATAACCCAAATATGGCCAGGTGGCTGCATTTCCCCACCGATCGTTCGCCATTTGACGAATTTTCCGTGAAATCAGCCGCCTTATCTGCCTAAGAGAAGCACCAACATAACAAATCGATCCGTTAGAATCTAAAGAGGCACCCGCCTCTTGGGTAACCGTCGAAAGTCTTGCTATATCATCTAGATACACCCAGCATTCACGGAAAATTCTCGACACACTATGCCCACTCTGCAAGGATCTTATGTAAATACGTCGAAATTCCTATGAATATCCAATGCCAAATAAAACGCTCGGCTATACTTCTGTTGCTCCTCTTTACATATCAGAAACTTAAAATCGGTTAACATTCAGAACACACAGATTCCTCAATGTTGCTTAAATGATCAATCATCATTTACAAGGTGTGCTTCTTTTCTTTTCAAAACCATTCGGAAACTAAAAATCGGTTAATATTTAGCTAAGTTAAGTTCATGAAGGTACGAAAAACCGGTTAAAAATTTCATGGTGTTTTTAATATTTCAAAACCAGATTCTTCATTTACTCTATAGCGCCTATCAGAAAAATAGTATCTCTCCCAGGTATAGTGTAATCGAGTTGTCATGAGTACTAAAAATAACTAAAAACCAGAGAATACTGAAACAAAGCAATGTAAAAAATTTTGAAATGGGGAACTACTTGTGAGGATATCAAATCTATCAGGGGAGATACTATGGTATTTTTCTAAGTTTTTTTTTTCCTCCGTCACGTCTCTAGCATCCATTGCTTTCTTTCAGTTTCTTTAATCAATTTGATCTTTCAAGCCAAATAGATAATTTTCATCCACTGTAGTTTCTCCTCCATATGATTTTGCGTAGTGGTGGTGGTGAAGGTGCTTGTTATTTTGTAGTGATCTTTACTTTAGCATTGTAATTTTTTCCCAGTAGGTGGCGTGTTTTCCTTGATCACTCCCGCGTTCGATGTTTGTTGTCATCGCCAGCGGAATGCGGGAAAGGTCCAGACAGAGTTGTCTGGAGGGAAGTTGAAGCCTATTTATTAAACACATTCGAAAACCACATTCGAACCACCCACTGGGGCTCGAACCTGAGTCGTTTGTGTTGTTATGCGTGTGCTCTAACCACTACACCACGCCACTAAGTTGAATAGTATCAAAAAAGTACGACCGTATCAACTTTCCCATTACTGGTTTTTAAGGAGTGTTTTTAACTAAAACATTTATTCATTCTCTTCCATCTTTCCTTTTTACTTCTTAATGTACTACTTCTCTTTACCCTTTTGTTCTTATTTTATTTTTTTATTTTTTTTACTTTTCAGTTGCACAAATGGCCACAGTTTGGAGAATTCATTGCAGACACAATCTCAAAACACAAGTCCCATTGCGACAGCCAGTATGTTGGGTATGCCAATGCCCAAATCAAAATATGATAATAAGCCAGCACCAGTTGGTGATATACCACCCGATAATGATATATTCGGCAAAGATCAAGACAAATTTACAGATCGTAAATTACAATTATACGATGGTTGGTTGCCGCTTCATTACAAGTAAGTCAAATTCTTTTTAAATTAGTTAAGATATACTATAGATGTATGGGTCATTTCATAACAATAATTTAGTTATTACATGCAAAAAAAAAAATTATAAAAAATAATATTATATAATATAATACTTTTGTTTATTTAAAAAAATATTTTTTATTTAAAAGAAATAAATTTTTTATTAAAAAAAAAAAATTAAATATTTTTTATTTAACTGTTTTTATTTAAAAAAAATGTTTTTTCTTTATTAAATATTTAAAAAAAAAATATTTTATTATTTTTTTTTTTATTAAATAAATTTGAGAGATTACTTAGAAGGAGTCAACCAATATTTTAATAAATAAACGATAAAATTAATAAAAAAAAATATTTTTTTTTAATAAGAAAAAATAAGAAAAAAAAATTTAATAAGAAAAAAATATATTTTTTTTATTAATTTTATCGTTTATTTATTAAAATATTGGTTGACCCCTTCTAAGTAATCTTTCAAATTTATTTCATCGCTTTTCCTGACCTTCAGAGAATTACTTATGGTCACCTTTTAGCTTAGTCTGTAGTCTTTATCGTCTTAAGGGTTACAAGTCTTCGTTAAGTACCTTAACAATAGTTTTTAATACACATCACCACCTGTCGATGCTTTCGGAACCTTCACTAACCTGTCTAGGAACTTTGACAGTTAATAGTGTCCATATTGTTAAACCTACGTTTGTTTGTTTTTTATTCAATCCGATGTCACTGAGTGTCTTCTAGGCTGTAATCATACTCATTGCTATATGTGGGTTCAAGGTAAGACCATTAATATATTCCCTGACATCCAAGTTGCCTTAAGGGCACTAGACTGGTCAAATATGGCCATGATACGTTGCAAAAGCTTTCGCTTGGCAAAAAGGTCCATTTGTTTTGGGTACCTGGACATTGTGGAATAGATGGTAATGAGATAGCGGATGCATTGGCCAGAAAGGCTTAACGGGTTCCATTACACCCTATATCTGTCCGGAACCTGGTGTGCAGCAGGTGCTTGAAACGCTGGAATGCTCAAAATGGTTTTCACCACTCTAGGGCAGCGATCAGTTCGACCGACGGTGGTCACAAATATGAAAGTTTTTAAACTGTGCACACAGGCATATAATCCACAGTTTTGTTTTAGCAGCCCATAGTCACCTTGATCCGACCAAAAGTGCAAAATTGCAACATAAATACAAGGCAAGGTAATTTTACCATCAAATAAAAATGTTGTCTTATTAAATGAAATTAGAAAGCAGTTATAAAATCCAAAAAAAAACCAATAAATCACGGTCTGTTGTTTAAAAACCCCGGTTTTTGTTAAGCCTGTTGAACAAACTATAGACCGGAAAGGTCACAATAGATCCCATTAGTCGCAGTGTCCTGTAATAGTGCTTGGTCGATATGATGATAATGATAATGATTTAGTCCGTTAAACCTACTGCTAAGAGTGAATTTTAGACTGTCTTCATTATCGGTTCATATTTTTCCGTTAACCAGGATATCACTCTTTACGATGATTGCCAACTTCCTTTGTTCTGAATTGGATGCTGTGAACTGCAGCGTCACTCAAAGGCAATTATAGTTCAAATTCAGTCTAATCTCTGAGCCAAAAAATTTCGATGATATCTCTCACACATATTTGGTTTTCTTTAATATTAAGATAGGAAGCCAAATGTTCAGCATTTCATAACTTCTGGAGGCCGTGCCATCACCTTAGAAAAATCAGCTAATAAATCTAAGTTTGATGCTAAAGATAAAGATAATAAATATATAATGGTTGGATATTCCAGTTTTTTGAATACCGTGAGATATTATTCGATGAGAATATTTTCGACAACTGTGATGGCGGTGATGTGAAATATTCTGCAGATGATTTCTGAACTTTTGGTTCTGATTCTTAGTAATCATGAGTCTCATGACGATTGTTTCAACAAGGTAGGCCAAGAATTATTCGAACAAGTAGACCAAGCAGGCCAAGAAAACAGTATAATGAATTGAACAACGCCATGCATGAAAATGTGCTGCCCCCGTTCGGCTCCTTCAAGTGATGATAGCAGAAAATGGATTGACGTCATGAATTCGATGCTTTTAGAAAGAATAAAACGTGTTCTTCTGTGGTGGGTGTATGCCATTAAGAAGAATATAGAGAGATATAAGGTACGTTTAGGGCAGATTTAGGCAAAAAGCTGCTCTTCTCTTTTATCTTCACACGTACGTACTCACACGCATAGGCAAAAAATAAACAAAGAGAAGTAAAGAAACAACAAGTGGAAAAATACAGTGCAAAGCGGCCTAAGTCAGAGACTCTCAAATTACTACCACAATTGTAAAATGCATTAATATTAGTTTGCCTGACGCTGCTTTAGAGTCAAAAGGTTGCACTCAACATTTTGCTATTGATTTTCATGAAACGTTTTCACCAGTCGTACGTTATTTCACAATTTGAATTGTTTTAGCTTTGGCGGTTAAGAAGAAAATGTTTTATCATCAAATTGATGTAAATACGGTTTATCTTAACAGTAATATGCAACAACCAGTGAAATTCGTAGACAAAAAGTTTTACGGCTGCACAAGGCAATTTATGGACTAAAGCAAAGTGAAAAGAAGTGAAATGCGTAAGTGGATCTAATAACGATAATGAACCTTGTTTGTACAAAGCTAAATTGAAATCGTGTACTCATAGTTGTTTACGTAGTCGACTTGATAATAGGCTGTGCTTTTGAATCATTTGTCATAGGTATCAAAAGGAATATTTTTTTTTTCATATTTCCATTTTGTAGTCTAATATTACGTTTTTCAAACTTAATCCCTCAAAAATATTTGCTTTAATCATAGAATAACACATAGTATGTACGAGTATGTGCACCAAAATTTGGGTTACATGTGTAATGTGTTGAATACTTTTTTATTTGTTTTACGTGTTAACCTCAATGCGAATAATGAAAAATATTTGCTTCCTGTCACATTACTCAGCTGTCAGTTTGATTTGTTGCCAAAAGCGAGTAAAATTAAAGTAATACAACAGCAGTGGCATTAATGGAACTGAACTCAATTATAAAATGAACTCATTCCGTAAAATAAATTAAATTTGAAGATTAAAGAAAAAACGGACTGACAATTATGGTTAATGTATATGTAAAGGAGCTACTGAACTTATGTTAATGGACATGTTGATAATGCCAAACTTTTAATAAATCAAGTTAAGGAATTAACATTTTCTTACGCAGTTTTAGAACAAGCCTACTGAAATGACGACATTCACCATTAACAAAATTCGATAATACATATTTTCTTGCGCCCAGCGTAGACTTTAACTAAATTTATGAACCTAAGTTCGAAACGTGTTCGTGTAAACTAAACTAAGTTAAAATCGACAAAAATGATTCAGTAATTCAACAAATGTTGTTAATATGTGTGTAACCTTCAAATAAAAATATTATTAAAAACCACAAAATACAATTTTATACAAATGGATCATTACGTCTTTGTGAATATGAGACTCTATGTTGTAAACAATACAACGTAATTAAGTTGTAATGAATAGAACGAAATTAATCAGCAACTCAAGACGCCAACACAAAATATGCAAAATTACAAATGAAAAACGACAAATATGTTGCAACACAAAGGGAAAGGGATTTACTGAAAATACAGTCTTAAAAAAATATGTTTTTTTTTCAAAATAATTTTATTTACAAGGTAATTTTTGTATTAAAAAAAATAATATTTGTGAAGAGGCGCCCATTATACGCATTACAAAATAAGCCTTTACTCAGCGAAGTGAATAGGTACACGCAATTTAACACATACAAGGTAAAGTGTGTACACGAAAACTTGTGCAGATTTAAAAAAGAAGTGGCGAAATATTTTGAAATCATTTGAAAACAGTTTACAGTTTCGGAAATAAGGTGGACTAACAAAAATGTTCTATAAGCTCGTATATCTAAAAAAAGATAATACCAATGGTCAATTTTGTAAGGTTTATTTAGAAAATCTTATAGGTCTTTAAATTTTAGGAGATATATGTTATGTTATGTTATTATAAGCTGCAATCTATCCAAACATAAGTTTAGTGCCAAAAGTCATTAACAGGGAAACCAGAAATATGCTCTTAAAAAGTGTTTTATGCAGTAAAAATCCCAAAATTTGATCTCGAAATTAACTATTAACTATGCTCTAAAAAACAAAAATTTTTTCTTAAACAATAGAAAAAAGGTTTATTTAAGAAATAATATCACATGGAAGAGTAGCTTAAGTCGACCTAAGCGCAGATTGAGTTATAGCTCTAGAAAATTTATAGAAGTCAAGGCACTTAAACATATTTAATCTATTTTTTAACATCTTTCTTTGTGAACGTTAGACGCTTTCTGATTGCACTTTATTGTTTATAGATTCTTACATAAATGGTTTTAGGTCCCAATAAGCGGCAATAAACTTAATTGAGATATAAATATAGCTAAAAAGTGCATGAGTTGATCAGAACTTAAAACTCAAATTTTGTTTTCGCTGTAAAAATATTTTAGAGCACAAAAAACTCAAATATGCACTAAAAAGGTTAAACGCCAAAAATATCGTAAACATGCTCTTAGAACTGATTTATGCAAAAAATGCTATTATGAGAAAAATATGCAAGAATATGCACTAACAAATTGATGCCAAAGTTCATAAAAATTCATGAAACGAATGAATATTTTACATCCGACTTGATTGGTTGTGTAAGAAAAAACATGCAATTGCATATTTCTGATTTCTCTAGTTATTAATTTCATTGGCTGCTAGCCATTCTGTGGACTTATAGAAGGCCATAAGATGAAAATCTTAGCAACTGGTCGGAAAGGTATTTCACTGCTCACTGGCATATTTGTATCAGCCGGAGTCACGCAAACAGTTTCTAAACCTTAACAGGGATCTCAGATAAACTTCTTTTCGCTAAGTAGAGCAGACTAACCTTTTTGATGGAGGTTTTTACAGGCCTTTGCAGCCTGAGGTATAACTTTTACAAAATTGGTTTCTTCAAGACTTATAGTCCATGTATTTTGTAAAAGTGACACTTAAAGCTCGTAGCACATAGGCTTCACTTCCTAGGCGACATTGTTGATCATTCACATTAATTGTTGAATGGTTGGTTGTGGTGCTTTCTGGACTCAAATAATAATAAAATTTAGTAAAGAATATACAGCACTGAGCTGTATACTTTGATTCTGCTGCCAATGGCCTGAAGTCTCTACTAGAACTGCACTGTTGACGACTTTAAACTATCTAAACCTTCACTGCATCTCCGCTCCGAGTCTAAAATTACCAACAACATATAATCTTTCAGAAAACCAACGTTCGTAACCGGATCTTCAGGTGTCAATGGTTACAAAATTAAGCCTTTGATCAAACCGCAAGCGTCCTTCTCTACCTAGCCAGTTCTAGATAGTCCCTAACGCGATTATGTCTGCCATAAGTTTGAGGATGACTAGAGCATGGTCTGACAAGAGTCATGGGCATGCTACCATCTTGCGCTACTTGGATAGAAACCATTGTGTAGTGGATTTCTGTACACCCAAGACATTCCTGAACAGAACGTTTTCTGTGTGCATCTCACCATAGTCGATAATTGAACCCGGTTCTATTGAGGTATACACTGACGGGTTGAAGTCCTCGGAAGAGGTCGGGGGCGATGTCTTTATTCCTGCATACAGGGTAAGAGTATCCTTTAAATTTCTAGACCACTTCAGTGTCTTACAGGCGTTTGTCTTGGCGATAAAGAGGGCAGCGGATGGTTGATCTACACATTCAGACTTAGAGGTTATCTGGGTAAGAGGAATTGTGAGGTGAACGAACTAGTGAGAGAAGACTCTCTCCTTTAAACTAGGAGATTTACCATCTAGTTGGGATGCTACTTCTGCTTCTGCGATACATGCTGGGCAGAGCATATATACGGTGGGAAAATGACCCTATCGGGTCAGTGGGATCAGTATTAGACCCAAGTGAGCTGAACCAGTGTCTGACTACTCGTTGTAACTAACCGACTAGGTACCACTTTGGTAATTACCAAGAACAAACTTCTAAGCGGAACAAACTTCTAACGAGCAGTTGTTCACAGTTTTAGTTACTTTTTTCAGTAATCGCTAAAAGGTGACAAAGCTATGCCACTTGTCGTCTCGTTCCATGCAATTTTCAAATGTTTTCAACATAATATTGCTTCCAGAGCAATTTATGCGAAAACAGTTTACTTTTGATTTAATGAACTATAGCTTAAGCATCGTAAAAAAGACTTTTAATGGTGTCAATAATTTAGAACATCACTGGTAACGTATCTTGCGTATATGCTTAAGCCAAAAAGGCACTTATAAGCCCAAAATAACTAGGACTGAAAAAACCAAGCCATGCTAGATCATAATGAAGAAAAGAAGCTTTTCCGTTACGCATATCTAAGCGCATTCCACTGCTTTTACTGATTTTTAAAATTGTAATAATCTTTCTTATTCCTTAACTTCCTTAACTTGCTTCACTTTCTTTCGTGTACACTCTGTACAAGAATCCCAAACAAACAAACAAATCTTTTTTTTTGTGGCACTATAAGTTGCACATTTTGTTGTTTTATAAATGCCATGCTTTTGTTAAATGTTAAACTGTTTGTTATTGTTGTTATTACAATATATTGTTCTCTAGCTCTTCATATGTCTCTGGTTTTTGTTAATGTTATTGCTGTTGTTGTTCTATAGCTGACACAATTTATTGGCAACATGCCACAGCTGCTTAAAGTAAAATGAATGCAGTTACTTAAAGCCAAAGAAACAAACAAATAGACAAGCATGCGGACTGACAGATAGACGGACAGTTAGGCTAACGTATTGAAATAAATACGAATACTAAGCGGTAGACGTTTAAGCGCAGGGCGCTAACAAGAAAATGTTTTTTTTTTAACTTTTCTTTGATCGCCATTACGTTTTTTTTTTTTGTTTCAGGATTCATTTTAACCAGCTACGAGATTTAAACGTGGTTACGCATGCCTTTGACAGCTTTGATTGTTACATGCAATACAACAGTGCTGTTATCCGGCTCTATAGTGCAAGTAGCAAATAATTATGACAAGTATGTGCAACATTTGAAATCTATGAACAGAATCCGTTTCATGCACGCGTTTCTTATGCAAGCGTGTGTTTAAACAATTTCTCATTGGGAAAACTTGAAAAGAAAAATCCGCACTTACAAATGAAAAAAGAAAAAAGAAAATTTTAAATTTGTTGTAATTACTAATACCAAAGAAGAAGAAGAAGAAAAAGGAATATTATGATAATGTTGTTGGTTGGTAACATCTAATAATACAATGTTACTCATCAATCGCTATAGATTTTTGCAACCAACAATCGTTAATGGTTGTTGCTGTGTTCTGCACTGCCATACGTTGCATGATCGTACTTTGGAATTAAAGATGAAAATTGAAACCAGGAAATATTGTTGACCATCGTATGAAGAATGTAGTCGGGTGCAATTCAGTAGAATGGTTTTATTTTTTTTATTCATTATGTTGGCATAACATTTGCTAATGCAAAATGCGTAAAGGCAGAAGAAAAAGTGATGTGCACAGTGGTACGAAAGTACGTTATTTTTCTCCGTCACTACTCTATGGAGTATATTGGTTTTCCACCAAGCATCGATGCTGCTTTGTTTCAGTTTTAGTAATTAAGTTGAGAAGAAGATGATTAATTTATTGCATGTAGCTTGTCTCCATATGATTGTATGTAGTGGTGGAGATCCTTGCTAAGTGGTAGTGGTGATGATCCTTACTTAGCATTGTAATTTTTTCCCAGTAGGTGGTGTTTACTCCTGAATATTCGTCTGATGTTTGTCATCATCGCCAGAGGTAAGCTGGAAGGTCAGGGGGCTTCTTCAGATGGATTTGTCTGGAGGTTAAACTCTCGAAACCGCAATTAAATTTTTTCGTCATATTCTCTGCTGAGATTCGTATCTGGACCGCTTGTAGTGCTTTAGCCACTACACCACTACACTACACCACGCCACCACACGAAAGTACGTTACGTTATGGTAATTCTATGTCATGGCGTACTTATTCGCATTCAAGGAGCAGGAGACTACCAAGAGAATCCATGATACTAGAACTTGAGCTATTTAAGTAGACAGTCTATGTAGTCCTGCTGCAGAATAACAAGAAAATAATTTTCATAGACTGAGCAGAGGCTTGATTACGATTTCTATTGTCGACGTAATCGCAATCCCTAGTTGGGATAAATGATTATACGTCGCCTATTTTGATGCTGGCCAGGAACATCAGGGTTCCTCTACACGAAAGGAATTTATGGATGGACCAATCGTGGTGGCGTAATATCGCGGACTAGGTTTGGTCGACCGAAGGATCAGATACTAAAGCCGCTATGGTTGGTCCAAATTTTTAAGGGGCATGTCATATAAGCAAATACCTTTCGATTTTCCAGGCAGAGGTTTTCGTTATTTTCGCTTGCGTTAGGGAATGTCTGAAAAGAAAAGCAAAGGCAGCTTTGTGAGCTTTGTCATCCTGTGAGGTAATGTCAAGGGTTATTACGGTCTACAACTTGGTATTCATAACAGAATTACTGAATGCTGGGCCATGTTCATAGGGGTCATTTAATTTAATGATTAGTGGGGCTCGCCAGGTTATGATTGTGCCTGAGCCATTTTTCGGTGTCTCTGTGAGATATGCAAGTTGGATTATTGACTTCTGGGTTGAGAGAGAATTCGCTCTATATTGGAGAACTGCTTTCAATATGAGACAGCTGATGAGTTTTATTTCGCTTTTGTCTAGTAGAGCCAGAAACTTATTAAGAGCGAGCTGAAAGTACTAACGCCAGTACTACTACCAGGCATTGTGGTCTTAGATACCATCAGTGTATTTTGGGGAGTGTTGCGGATAATCATTGTAGGTTCTGCAAGATTTATGTCGAAACACCTGAACACGTGCTTTGTGAGAGCTAAGCTATTTCGGAGAGCTAAGCTATTCTTCTTTCACCGATTACAGACTTCATTCAATTTGATATGATGAACTTATAAGGCAGCAAAAATCATTCTTCAGGTAGTGGAGCGTTTTCGACCTGACCAAATCAAACATGAACATATAAGTAAAGGAAGATTTTAGATGTTTTAACAAATAGTTGTGATTGAAGCTTTAACAGAATGGAGGTTCTACTGACTAGAGGTAGAGTTGTATTGCAAAGACTGGAAATAGTGCAAAAGAGGTTAAGACCCCAACAAGAGTGCCTTTTAAGAAGTACCTTTTTAGAACGTTTGAATTCTTATAAATTGCGATAAAGAAACTAAATGAAGCGAATTCGTATTTATACAGTCTTTATCCAACTTATTTAACTTCCATTTAATACGCAAATATACTCAACACTCTTACTAACGCCTTAGCACGACTTTACTCTTTGATTGTTAAGTTATGACTGAGTGACTAAGCAGAATGCGACACCTTTTATAGTAAATTAATATTAGTTTCGGATGTATTAGTAAATCCCACAAATTTGAAATACATACCCGATTTATAGTGTTATTGGAAGCGTTGTTCAAATAAATACAATATTTACAGGGAGGTCATAGCACTGACACAAACCAATAGAATAATTTCCATAATAAAGTTTACAGCTTTAAATGTACAAAGGCCGGTGTATCTCTACAGGCGAATTAATTTTCGTAGCTATATTATTACTTAAGTAGTAATACGAGCATCTTACTAGAAGTCCATATAATACACAGCGATAAAGTAGCCTTTTCTTGTTAAAAAATCGGAGATTCGAAAGATTTCGCTGTGTTTAAAGCCACGTCAGGCAGGCTATCTTAGAGAAGCCTAAGCCCAAAATGAAACTCGTCCAAAAGTCATACTTTTTCATTTCGCGTACGCACAACACAGCCAAACTGGATAAGCAGGAAATTTTGTCTAATGATATTTCTGACATCCATTAAAAAAAATTAAAGGCTTTTCATAGCAAATTCTAACCACAATCATCACACTGTAGCTGTCGGCTTAATCACTTAGAAAAAATAGAAAGAATTTCTTGTCCATTCAAACCCAGTATCTGCTATATGATCAGTCCAGCGACTACTTCTAAACAGTTTTGATAATAATACGAGTGTATAAGCAAGTAAATACTACGATCTGTGTACAATTACACGTTTGTAAAACAAAAAAAAAACAAACAAAAAATAAATAAAATTAAAACAGCAGATACTAGCGGAGATAAAAGTTATACGAGTATGTCGAAGCTATTAACTTTTCATTTTTTTTTAATTTTTTCTTTATTCTAAGAATACCATACTTTTCATTCAAGTATTTTATTATTTGCAATAATTGAACAAATATTTCTTTCGTTTTCAAATCCATGGTATGCACGAACGTTTATTTAATCATAGGAAACGTCATTGTTTAACTGGTGCTGTTGAAAATTATTACCAACCACAACATGACGTGACGTGATCATTGTCAATTAATTCAATGCAACATTTAATCATCAGTATGAATTACCGATTATTGTACGAGTATGACTTTAAGCAGAATTACAGCAGGAGATTTTAAAATTTATGTGAAGATCATTCAAAGTGCTACTGTTTGTCACGATCTTCGTCATACTGAAAGACTCTTGAAATAATACTGCCATACATTCTTTTCTCTCTCTCTCTCTCTCTATTGTAATATTCTTCATAATGATTGTGTTCATTGAAAACGGTTTTAGCTGAGCATCTCAAGAATGAACTAAATGACTATCATCATGCAAACCAGCAATTTAGAGTTATTGTGTTGTAACACCTTTTAACGCTTCGTGATAATCCGTTAACAATTCCTACAGATTTACATAATGATATCATTTATAGAGGGAAAAACATAGTTTTAATGATGTCAGCAATTGTAAGTAGATGAGGTGTTGATGTCATTGCAGTTACATGTGATGAATAAATAATTTTTCAACTATTAAAATATATTGGATAAATCACCGTTACCACTTCATTTCGCTACGGACTTACAAAAAGTGAATAATTTAAAAATACTTTAAAATTAAAAAAAAATAATAATAAAACTTTATAAGACACAAAAAGCCACAAAGATGGTGCTCAGCTATACTGAGGATAAAATACATTTTCTTGTGTACTGGGTATTTTTATCTCTGGCTACGTTTTAACCTTTTAAAAACATTTGAGTGCTTTTTAATTTGCGTTAAAATAAAATAAATACCAAGTTGTTTTTATTTTACAGTTTTTATTTCCTCACTTTTACAGTACATAATTATAACTATACAGTCTCCAACCTATTTATCTTGCACTTAATATTCGTTTATACAACACTTTCCTTTATGTCTGCAGAACGATAACTATGTCGACATAGGCAAAGCAGCCTTCTTATACACCCATTTTGCCTACAGTTTAGAAAGTTACGGAAATGTCTTAAACGCTCTCACATCCTCTATTTTATGTTCGTTAATTTTTAACATATAAGATTCTTGTACCCATAGATGGTCGAATTGGCCATGCCGTCAAATACATAAATCAGTACGACATTAGCAGGGTAACACATTCAAAACCTTGACACAAACCAATAGATACATATCTCACGATGCAGTCCCTGGTGTGGTGTATTTTCGTTTTAGGCATTTTTATTTTCGTGACATCATGTTATATGCAGGTTTTAGTCCTTCGAGCTGAATTTTGATTAATGTTGTCAACTCTTTGATCAAATTATTTTTCTAGTATTGCGCTTAAATTAACAGCCAATTTTTTACTATTTGGCTTTTCAGTGTAGAAAGGGATTCGTGGCATGTGACAATGCCAAAAATGCTCGGTAATGTTTGCCATTTCACTGTGAAGAGGCCAACAAACGAACAACGCTTGCAAATTATTTAATTTTATTATCAAAATGCGTGCTGTGTGAGAAATGTGTTTCGAAAAATTACCTGCAGCGACAAAGCCCATTTTTGGCTCAACGAGAATGTCAACAAACAGAATTGTCAAATTTGGTGTGAAGAACAGCCAGAACCAATTCAAGAGCTACCAATACAGCCTTAAAGAAACACTATTTGGTACTGTTTTTAGGCCGGTGACATCATTGGAGCATACTTTTTCAAGAACGCTGAAAATCGCAAAGTTACGGTCAATAGGGCAAGTTTTCGTGCGATGACTACAAACTTTTTTCTTCAAAATTAAAAAGTTTGACCATAGAAAATGCATGGCGTAGGGTAAACGTTACTATGAATGTATTAAGAGGCGATTTGGGTGGGCAATTAATCTAACATTTTGAAACAGCCCATTGGTTGCCAAGATCAAAGGGATTTAAACCCACCAAACTGTTTTTATTTTTGATAAGTGAAGTTTCTCGTGTACAGGGACAAGCCAACCAGAATTTTAGTCCTAGAAAACAACTGCACAATTGTCAGTGATGAAATACCGATCGAAGAGCTGAAAACCTTATCTTATCTACTTAAACCTTATCGTTTTCTACGGATGCCTCGCCATTGTACTATTTGTATAAAAATCGACGATTTTATTTCTTATAAGCCCTTCTTAAATTAAGAACTGAAAATCAATGTGACTAAGCACCAAGAACAAACTAAATCCATAAAACTGTTTATGGACCTTCGAACCGAATTTTAGGTAAAATTGTTCTGGGAATAAAAATCACTTATCATATATATTCTACAGCCTTTTGTTGTTGTTGTTTTTTAGCGAATTTGTTTATGGTCCTTCGAACCCCATTCCTTCCATTCTGAGGAATACAACCTAGTTATCGTATATACTGCATGTTTTAATATACAAATTTTACGATCAAATCTGGCTTTTGAAACGTTTAAAATTTGTTTAACTAAAATTATTCTAAATTTGTTAACAATTTCAAACTCTTAAATAGACCACTGACTCCAATGGTAGTAACAGAAACTAACCGCCATATTCATAAAAATTATTTTTGATGTGTAAAACGTTTATAAAATAAATTTTCATAGAAATTATGTTTTACGAACCTTTTATAAATCGAAAATATTTTTATGAATATGGGAGTATATTGATTAGCGAAGAACTCACCATAACATCACTGAATATAAAACAACTGATCTTAAATTTATAAGTTATCAAGTCTATAGCTGAATGGTCCTTCGTACCCACATTTTATTCACCTTTTGTTTGCTATCCTTCAATTAAATGATGAAATAATTCACGAAAAATTTGATATCAAAATCAAGACAACAAAAATGTGTTTAACATCTCCCAGTCGTTGTGTATTCTTTGTACCGCAATGACCTTTTGTTTTCAGTCATTAACACCATCAGCCAATTTAACGTTTGAAATTTACAAAATTACGTCAAAACAAATTCACTTTTGGCCATGATTGACATTTTGGCAATAGAAATGCAGCAACTTAAACTCGAAACGAAAACAATTTTAATTGCAAATCAATGATAAGAATTTTTGTAACATTTCCGGTATTTCCTACATAAGTATGAACGTACAAGCAATTACAAGGCATTGTTGTATGGAATCTTTGAAATAAAAAATTATTTTATTTTCCATATTTGTCTCTATTTATACAATAAAACTAAAATTTAATAAATAAAATGCAATTTTTAAAATAAATATTAATTAATGATCATTTGCATTCTCTTTAATCATTCAGCACCAGCAATCTACCAACTAACCAAACAGCCGCACCAAATACATTTCAACAGCTTTTCTGTTTACGTTTTCAGAATGGAACAATATTTTTGCATTTGTTTGCATTTTTATTCTGAAAACAATCAATGATTGAAACCGAAACATAAATTTTCTACTGTCTGCTGTATAAATTCGGAAATTGAATTGAATTTTTTTTTTATTTTTTTTAATTTTGCATTTATTGATTAAATATTTTTAATGGTTCTGTTATTATTATTGAAACAAAACGTATGTGAACGTATTTTTTCCAATTGTAATTGTTTACCTGTCTTGTGGGTGTTTAATGGTCTAATTAGTAATGAAAGTGTGATAAAACCTATTTTTCCCACTGTTTGATATCAAAACCACAATAATGGCGTTTTTCGAAAATAAATACAAACGATATGGGATTGGAAAATTCCTCCAAAGAACCTTAATATTTTGGCATTACTCTTGAAAGTTTGCCTAATCACAGCAACTGCTAATTGAGTGATGGCATTTTATCAATCATATGTCAACGACCCTGATGTACCACGAAAGAACTATACTTGACTATGAAGTCATTGTGTAGTTGAAGTTGTTGAAAAAAAGTAAAATACGATTCTGGTTGTAGTCTCTGGCGCATTGCGGATAACATCCAGAGAGGCATTTAATATACTCGTATATGGTCTGTACAGCCATGCTAAGGAAAACGGGTTGTAAAATTTCCTTTCATATGGAATATATCGGTATTTTGAAATTTTTTTCTTCTCCTTCACTCCTCTAGGGAGCATATGGCTTTTCACAAATTATCCATTGCTTTGTTTCAGTTCCTTTAATCAATTTGATTTTTCAAACTAAGTACTCATAGATGATTAATCCACTGTAGCTCCCCTCCATATAATTGTGTGGTGGTAAGGATTCTTGCTAAATGGTCGTGGTGATCTGTTACTCAGCATTGTAGTTTTATATCAGTAGGTGACGTTTATTTATGTTTTTTTTCGAGAATAATCTATGTTATCTCGAGCAGAACGTAGTTCATGGCAGAATTCGCAGAAAGGAAACATAACGAGTTTACGACTCTCCACTGACGATATAATATATATTCTCTTTTAGGGACCTTAGCACATCTTTTTTCTGCCACAAAGTAAACATTATCAATTCAAGTAGATTATTAATCCACTCTACTTCGCCTGCATATGATTGTGTAGTGGTGAAGATCCTTGCTAAGTAGTAGTGCTGAACTTTTACTTACGTAGGATTGTAATTTTTCCCAGTAGATGGTGTAATATGACATGTATTTTCTATCCCCACCTCAATATTAGGATCTCGCATAAACTGCCTGATCACTGCAATGTCATTTCATTTGGAGATGACAACCATTTTGTCTTGCACAGAACATAAATACGATTAGAAGAGGGTATGCAATTATAAGGATAGTCAAGCGGCAAATGGGTTTTAAAACGTTTATTCCCGGATGGTGAAGAATGGAATGCCACTCATAACTAATGCTGATGGTGGAATATTTTAATATCAGGCTCATATGGATAAACGAGACACAACCCTATTCCCGAGAACTGTGTGGCAGAAAAACTTGCTAGAGGGGACACAGCGGTACAGATTCTTCTGGAAAAAAAAGTGTTAGTATACAGACCTCTATTTGACTTCTATATTTTAAGGGCTTCTCTTTCTGAAAGCAGTCAAAAAAGCTATGGCAGTTTGTTGATCGCAGCAGAGCTGGTTAACTAGCGAACTTGCCAAGACAAAGAATTTCGGCTGTGATGGGACTACTCCCCGCCAAATATCTAGTGCGCAGGCATACATTCCGTCTGTGGTACAGTGGCTCATTGCTATGCAGTTATAGTTGGTAGGATGAGATAGCAACCTTGTGGATCCTTAATTGCTACTGGAAGTTCCAGTAATGCTTAGAGATCGCAGCCGACTTTTACCTTGGAGATACGTAGTACTGTTATAGAACTTTTTACGGTTATTAGCTTTTGAGGCGACACAGTGGGCTTATTTGGCCTAAGTGGACTGATCTTTAGTCGATGAATTTTTTGGAACTTGATTTTCTTATATCCGATAATTCTTTCAGACATACCACTAAACGGACTCTGTGCTAGACCCCCTTGGCCAGCATGTGTATATTGGGGTAAATGTATACATTTCCATAATTTAGAGAAATGTTCACTCATTCTCCCAGGAATTTTAAGATTTTTCAAAAACTTTAATTTTTGGAACTCAATTTTTTCAAATCCGGTAATTATTTCAGACATACCAGTATACGGGCTGTATGCAGGACCCCTTTGGACAGTAAGTGGATATAGTGGTAAATGTATACCTTTCCATATTTTAGAGAAATGCTCACTCATCCTCCCAGAAATTTTCAGATTTTTCAAAAAATTTAATTTTTGTAACTCAGTTCTTTCAAATCCGGTAATTATTTCAGACATACCAGTATACGGACTCTGTGCTAGACCCATTTGGCCAGCATGTGTATATTGGGGTAAATGTATACATTTCCATAATTTAGAGAAATGCTCACTCATTCTCCCAGGAATTTTCAGATTTTTCAAAAAATTTAATTTTTGTAACTCAGTTTTTTCAAATCCGGTAATTATTTCAGACATCCGCTATTCGGACTCTGTGCTAGACTCCTTCAGCCAGCATGTGTATATAGTGGTAAATGTATACATTTCCATATTTTAGATAAATGGCCAATCATCTCAAGAATTTTCAGATATTCAAAAAGGCGATTTTTTAAATTTCAATTTTTCAAATCCAGTTATTTTTCCTTGAATACCGCTATACGGGCTCTAAACTAGATCCCTTTGACTTCAATTTGTATAAAATAGAATAGAATATGGGACCAGAAATATTCATATATCCTCTGAAGATATTTTACATATTGTATATGATCACAGTTTACCTCTTAACAGTATTCTGTTAACCCAAAATCCAAGCAAGTTAAAAATATGGTTGGTGTCTTCGCTTTTCAATTCGAATTTATCTTCACACACATCTACAAATATTAGTGGAACAAATTGCAGCGCATTTCTTTTTCTTAGTAAGGTAGTAAGAAACTATCTATGAAGTTTGCTCGAAAAGAAATAGCATTCGGCATAGAATTCAATTATAATAATCCAACGACTACTCTGCCTTTACATCCATTAGTAAATTAAAAAAAAAAAAACATATATTGGGTCTCAATGACCCAGTCACTCATTTCGTCAGTTTAATTAATTTTAATCTTATCTTTCTTTTTTTTCTTTTCAGTCTCATTATTGAACCCAATCTCAAAAAGTCCCTCAACAATGGCAGCGTAGCCATACACATAAAGCGTGATGAGCGTATACCGACGTTTGAACCCATTGTCTTAGATGTCAATAATGTAAGCATTTCGAATGTACGTATCATTAGAGCTTTGAATGAGACGAGTTTAGAAGAAATCGAATTGGATTTCGATAGTGAATATGGTCCAGATAATACAACATTTGTGGTGACCGTAACTAAAGCAGTAGCTGAAGAAAAAGACTTAAAAGTGGTATTAAGTATGGACTTTGTAAGTCAAATTACTGAAACATTGCAGGGAGTTTATAAGACTAGTTATGTTAATGTAGAAACCGGTAAACAAGAGTGAGTATAAGGAACAGTGGCCTCCCATAATAGTCACAAATGCTAAATTTTTATTTTCTATTTCAAATCAGATGGATGATTAGCACACAATTTTCACCTATAGATGCACGTAGAGCATTTCCTTGTTTCGACCGTCCAGATATGAAGGCCAATTTTACTGTCAGTATTATAAGACCCACTAGAACCTCCATGGCCTTATCCAATATGCCCGTTTATCATAGCACGTAAGTTGTTTTTTATATATTTTTTTCTGTTTCAACTTTTTTTATTATCTTATTTATTTTTAAATGCAGCATCCAACGTCCCGGTTTTACACGAGATGATTTCATGACCACACCCAAAATGCCCACCTACCTCTTAGCTTTTATTGTATCGAATTTGGTTAAATCGCACTTTTCCGATGTTGATGCCAATTTAGTGCCTCGTGTAGAGATATGGACTAGGCCAGAAAACAAAGATATGACCCGTTATGCCTATTCTTTGGTACGCAAATACTTACCATATTATGAGGGTTACTTTGGCATTAAAAATCGTTTGCCCAAAATTGATATGGTCTCAGTGCCCGATTTCGGTTTTGGTGCCATGGAAAATTGGGGTCTTATCACATTTAGGTAACACTAGAAATAATTTGTAAACTTTACAAATATTAAAATATTTTTTTTTTCTTTATTTACAGAGATTCTGCTATTTTGGTACCTGAGGATTTGGAAAAGGCTTCCTCCTCCGAACATATGGAGTATGTAGCTCAGATTGTTGCCCATGAATTGGCCCATCAATGGTTTGGCAATTTGGTTACACCCAAATGGTGGAATGATTTGTGGCTTAAAGAGGGTTTTGCCTGCTACATGAGCTATATCGCCTTGAATAATGTGCATCCGGAATTTGAAATTTTGGATACTTTTACAGTGTTTGAGTTTAAAGAATCTATGCTCCATGATTCCGATAACAGTTCCCATGCCATTTCATTTGATGTTAAGTCCACCAACGATATACGTCGTATATTTGATCCCATTACCTACTCCAAGGGTACTATCCTTTTAAGAATGTTGAATTCCATAGTGGGTAATGAGGCTTTTAGAGACGCTACTCAAGATCTATTGAATTCTTATGCTTATGAAAATGCCGATCGTGACGATTTATGGGCTTTTATGACTAAACAGGGCCATTTAAAGAAAACTTTACCTGAAGATATGGATATTAAAACCATTATGGATACTTGGGTTAACAAACCAGGTTATCCTGTGGTGACCGTCGAGAGGCGTGATGCTGATTTAATTGTTACACAAGAACGTTATATATTGCCCTCAAAAAATATGTCTGATGATAGCAAATGGATTGTACCCATAACTTATGAAACCGATGAACTCCACAAGGGTGATAGCATACCTACCCACTGGCTTATGGACAACGGCCATGAATTGGTTATAACAGATGCCTTTACCTCCGATAATAATTCTGAAAATGTGGTTTATTTAAATCTGAATCGTCAGGGTTATTATAGAGTCAATTATGATATGACTTCTTGGTTGGCTTTGAAAAAGAAATTCTCCACATTGCCACGTGTGACCAGAGCACAGCTTTTGGATGATTCTCTACATTTATCGCAGGCGGAATATTTGACATATGACATACCCTTGACATTCCTAATGGAAATTTTCACTGCCACCGATGATGAATTATTGTGGTCTGCCGCTCAACAGGGTTTGAATTATTTGATTCACATGCTGAATCGAGAGCCGGCCTATGAAACTTTTAGAGTAAGTTGGTATTGAGATTAGAAGACTTACATTTGATTTTGGTTTTTACACTCTATTTTCCTTTGTTGTTCAGGCCTTTATGAAATTTTTGGTAAGACCTGCTTTCGATCGTTATGGTTTACAAGAGCCTGATAACGAAAGTCATATACAGCTTCAACATCGTGCTTTAGTTGCCAAATTGGCTTGTAAATTCAAATATGATCGTTGCTTTAATGCTGCCCATATTAAATACAGAGAATGGATGGCTGATCCCAAATCAAATCCGTAAGTTTTTTTTTATGAAAACAGCTAATCAACCTAAAAATTTAGTTATTAGACACCTTGTTCAGTTAGTCTGTTATTCTAAGAGTAATAACAGAAATTATAAAAATTAAAACAAAACACTACGAATCATTCTGTTTAACTGACAAAACTAAACTTTTATTCACCATTGTTGTCTCTGCTAAAAGCGACATATTAGTGGTGAAATTTAAAGCAAACATATACACACCGCATGTATATTTTAAGCAAATTTCTCTTTACTAATGCTCTTAAACAAACTTTGTCAAAACACAGGCATATGCCCGGCTAGCTCAGTCGGTAGAGCATGAGACTCTTAATCTCAGGGTCGTGGGTTCGAGCCCCACGTTGGGCGCAGCAAAATTTTTTTTTAATTTTAAATCTAAATTTTTTTTGTTATTTTTTCTTTTAGCATTACACCCAATATGAAACCTACCATATACTGCACTGCTTTAGCTGAAGGATCGTTCCAGGAATGGTATTTCGCCTATAAGCAATATAAGCGTACAACTAGTGCCTCGGAAAAAGAGCAAATTCTATCATCGCTTGGTTGCACTACCAAGCCTTGGTTACTATCAAAGTAAGTAAAAATAATCTTTTTTTTGCATAAAAAAATAGAAAAATTGGGTTTTAGAACCACCATTAACTCAAACTACAATTAAGTGGAATTACAAGGCATTATATATATAATATAACAAGGGTTCCACCAGAAATGTTGGTTATTGATTAAACACATATCTCTATAGTAAAATCAAAATTAAAAGAAAGCTCCAAAGACAGAGAAAGGTTCTACCGAGATTTGAACTCGGATCGCTGGATTCAAAGTCCAGAGTGCTAACCATTACACCATAGAACCATATGCCCACCCAATGTCACACATACTTCATTAGATTTTGCCAGATATGCACTTTATCACTTTTTAATTTTCCTTTTTTTAGATACTTAAATATGACCATTAACCCCTCATCGGGCATACTGAAACAAGATGGTGCTCGTGCTTTTCAAGCTGTGGCAGATAATCCTATTGGTTTTGAGATTGCTTTTGACTTTCTTCAAACAAATATTAAAGAAATAGCTGAATAGTAAGTTGTTTTTATATTATCCAGTAAGTTTATAGAATATAATCAAAAACATTTTTTTACTTTATTTTAGTTTCGGCGATGGTTTTTCCTATTTAAGCGTTATGATCAAATCCATAACCACTTATATGAGCAAAGAGTATCATAAAGAACAATTGGAACGCTTTAGAGATAAAGCTCAAAAACTAGGCCTCAAATCAGTGGTGACCGCTATTGATTTGGCCATGGAACAGGTGAATAATAATATTTACTGGCGCAATCGTTCTTACTACAGCCTTAAGGGTTTCCTAGAAGCTATAGTGCGTGAATTCCAAATCAATATTTTCTAAATCTAGGCCAATGACGACATTTTAAATAATTATTTCGTTAACACACAAATTTTCAGTACGAAAAACTAACGATCTTATTTAAAATTATAAGTTTTCTAAAGTAAAAATTTTCATATGTTTGCAAAATGTAACTGTAAATGAGAGATAGGAAATTTAAGAGATATTTCGTTTAATGGATTTGCAAACAAAGTGATATAATTTTAGTTTATTTTTTTAACAAAATTTAGTATTGAGCTTTTAAGCTAAATATACAACATAAATATATTGTATTTTTTTTTAAATGTCATTTAATTTTTTCTATTTTATTTTGTTTAAAATTTCCTATAAATATTATTTATTTTTCTTTAAAAGTTTAATTTTTATAAATTAATCCTTTCCTTATTATGATTTTTCTTAAGTTTAATGTTGTAATTTTAAGTATTGTTCCTATATTTAAATAAAATGTATTGAATAAGAAAAACTACGAAAAAAAGGATATTGAAAAGGTCCATACCTAACTGCCTATTAATAAATTGCTCGGTTAATATGAAGTATGTACCAAATACGAAGCAAATATCGCTGAAGAAAAACAAACTAAAATAAAAATATATATAGAATCTTATAGCCCACTAGCACTACACCGAAATCTAGTACTGTTGGAATTTTGATCAAAATCTAGTACAAAAAGAAGGTAAGTTACTGTCGACCTACCCTTTAGAAAACCATGCTAAAACGGGGACATTATAGATCTGATCTGAAAAGGGAGATAGTCAGTTACAATCTTCTCCACTAGCTAGCAATACAATCTACTACCTGATTTATGCAAAAGAATAATAAACCACCCGTTCCAAATAAGAAGAAATTGGCCTATTGCCAAAAAAAAGAAACGTCAAATTACCAGTTAAAACAACAGCAAAGCTTCTTAAGACACGGGTAGGATTTCAGCCTAGACAAAGACTCAAGAACAGAATATACACCGATATATTAAAAATGAACACGTTTCAAACAGAAGGAAGGAGGATAGAGGGAGTAGTGCTTACAGACGTTTAATTTAAATTTACTTATGTCGTATGCAAGTGACAGGAAAGACTTTCGCTGGAAGATTGTTTCACAAACGAACAGTGCTACTAAATAGTGAAATCTTCTATAGTGAGTTGGGGGATTCACTTGACAATCAACTGCTAAGGGGTGCGCTCTACGAGAAATACGAGTATAACGTAAGAATATACGATTATTAGGAATTAAATGCTCAATTTCGTCCTAACGGATTCCGTTACAGTAGCGATAGAACAATGTAACACACGGCACATTGCGACGATGCTCTAATGAATCGATAGAGCTGCCTACCCTACCGTCATTAATCAGTACCTTTGTTCTCTCCTGTACGCAGTTGACAAGATCCAAAATAGACTTTAAAGCGCCGGCACATACATAAGAGCTGTATTGCAGTTTGGGTCAGACATCAGATTTAAAAAAGTATTTCTTGCACCTTTTTAAGAAACCGAGGCACTTGAATGCTTCTTTCGGCACACGAAATATGTGATCGTTCCAACGAACTTCAGAATGAATTCTTATGCCCAGAACATCAAGAGGATCTGATTCATCAATACCTACATACCCATAGACACAGCTGACACCACACCACCAGATCTTTGTGTTGAAAATCAACATTGGGTCTTGACCTCACTCGGAGTTCTTCACCAGATTACTTGTGAATGTGTCGTTCATATTCATCATTTTCACTCTAATCTCCAATAGGCTCCTAGGCCAATACATAGACTAAGAACAGTCAGCTATCATATTAAAAATATTCAGATAATCGTAAGACGATCGTTATCCGTAAAAAATTTCAGTGAAAAACGTATATAATTTGCTTTTAACTCGAACAAAGTCATAAAAGATTAACGGATTTCTAGCAAAGTTTAACTTGAGCCTATCCAAGCACCCCGTATAGCAATAATAATTCATAGAGCGTTTAATCCATACCAGATCCTGGTTTCGCAAAGCCAGAATATTACGTATAAGGCTATACTCATCAAAGCAATGAAATAATACCCTAGAAAAGCCATCTATAGTCGCATCGAGTGAACTAAGTGAGGACTAAAATCAAAACAATCTCTCATAATCAGGGAACGTTATTCGCCGTTAGATAAACTAACATCAAGTCAACTGAATGATAAATATCCTCAGGAATTAAAGAAAAAACAAGATATTGTGAAAAAGCTCTAGATTTTAAGTAATATTTCAAATCTAATCTACTAGATTTTGGTGTAGTGTGAAAAGGGCTATAAAGAATTTAGTTTTTTCAGTATTTTATCTAAGGAAACAAAAAGATCAATTTGTTAACATGGCTAAAAGGACTACAATCACATATATTTTTACACTCACAATTAAATAAATTATTGATGCTGCTGATGTAAAATGTTTTAGTTTTTAAGTTTGAATAAATTTCTTTTGAAATTGAAATAGGCATTAAATAAACGAAAGTTAATAATTAAAATAAAAATAAAAATATAAATTAAATAACAACCAAATAATAAACTAAAAAATACACTTAAATATACATATTCAAAAATAAACAATACTAACTGCCGAAATTTAATTTAAATAATAAAATAATCAAACAAAAAATAATTTATTAATTTTAAGGACTAAGAAATATTGAATTTCAATTAAAAACTACTAAAACTTGTACTTTTACTTAAAAAAGAAAAAAACATAATTATAGGTATACAAACCATTTTATATACACCTAAGCACCCCAAAACCCATAAATTGCCTAAACATTTGAAAATAATTTTGTATTCCATTGAAAAAAAACAAAAACGAAGAAACATTTTGAGCTTAAAATGGCCTTTAACGAAAGTGTAAAGAACAAAAATTTATTTAAATTTTATTATGCAAACAACATAAAATTTAAGCTTTTTTGTTTTAAGTTTATATTTTGTAAATATTCATAACTTTTACGTTTAGCTTAATAATATTAAAAATAAAATTGTAAGGAATAAACTTGAATGAAAGGCAGCCTTATGAAATAGTGCATAGAAATTAAATAACTATATAACCGATAAACTGAGTGTCCTTAAATATTTCACAAGTAGAAGTGGAAAAAAGGAGATATTAACTTGACTTAATGATGAATAATCTAGATTTAAATAGTAATAGCAGACAGACAGACAGACGGTTACAGAAATAAAATATTATTTTTTTAAATTTATTGCCTATGTACATGCATATAATTAAGCAAATGTTTCAAATCAAATTTATTTTTGTCAAGTATGCTTTATTTTTTGTAGCTTTTATGCACTTATTCTGTTTAAATATACGAAAACGACAAAATCATCATCATTTGAGAAGTCGGTCAATCAATCATATTGAAAAAAATTTACTCATTATAACATTCACCTTAAACTTTAAATATTAATAGAGTTTAAAATGTAATTAGTTATTAAATCAGTGTTTTTAATTGTATCATTATAAAATTGAAGTAGTGGTTCAAAAATTTTATTTCAAAAACAAAATTATAAAACAAAAATATTAAATAAAAAAGATTTAAAAATAAATTAAATAATACGTGCTGTTTTTTACTTTAATGATTTCAATTTCGATTCATAACTCCGGAATAGATTTTGTAATTCTAAAATTTAACGCTTTAAAGTCCTTATCAAAAATAAATGAATTAAATTCAAGACTATCCGTTTTATGGTTTCTAAAGTAAGGTTAAATAAGACCCAACCCTGGTCTACTCACCAAATTAAGTCATTTTTTAGTTTCAAATATATAATAAATAAATTAATTGATTAATACAAATTTATCAAATCACTGCTTACATCTTTTTCCCATCTTTTTCTCAGAAAAACTTTAAGAATAAGGAATCTAACTTTGATTCGGTGACATGCCAAAAGATGTTGTACCAGCTAATAATCTGAAGGAGCAATGTTCGGAGAATACTGCGAGTGAGACAGATCGTTTCTAACAATTGCTTGGCATTTATTGCAACGTTTGGCCGAAAGTTTTCAAGTAAAAGAATAACTTAGTCATGTCTATCTTTATATTCCAGTCGTTCTTCCCATAATGCACGATTGAAACGAAGTAATTGTTGCTCCGACCACCGAGTCTTGGCAGCTCATAATACAACGCCCCCTTGATCCCACCAAGATAGCGCAAAATTGCACACAACAACGTGATTGTACTTACAAATAAGAAATATTGTTGAACTGAACGAAATTTGGAATATGTAAAGGGTCCACCAAATATTTTTTTTTTTTTTTTGTGAAAATGCTATAAAAAAAAACTACTGAATATTTTCTCAAATTTCTTTTTTTATTTGAAAATACAATCCTTCCGGTTAATAATGGAAAATAATTTCATTCAAATGGCTGCCTCGGCTGGCCATGCAGTAGCCTACAAGATCGGTTCAATTTTTAAGCACATTATCGATTGTGTGCAGCTATATTTCACCAATGGCTTCACGAATATTGTCCTTTAAAGCGTCAATTGTCTCTGGCTTGTTGGCGTAACACTTATCTTTGACGGCACCCCACAAATAATAGTCCAATGGTGTCAAATCGCAGCTCCGAGGTGGCCAAACGACATCAGCTCTGCGGCTGATAATGTGATCTTCAAAAACAGGGCGCAGAACACCGAGTGTGGCTTCGGCTGTGCGGCACGTAGCGCCGTCCTGTTGAAACCAAATGTTGCTAATATCCTTCTCTTCAATTTTTGTGAACAAAAATTCATTCAACATGGCCCGATAACGATCGCCATTGACTGTAACGGCCACTACTTGCTCATTTTCGGTGAAAAATGGCTCAATTATGCCTCTGGACCAAAATACGCACTAAACAGTGACTCGTCTTGGGTGTATCGGCTTTTCAATGTATGCGTTTACTGTGCCCCAAATGCGACAATTTTGCTTGTCTACATACCCGCCAAGATCAAAATGAGCTTCATCTGAAAAGATGATTTTTTTTTTGGCAAAATCGGCATCTTCTGTAAGTCGACCGCAGGCCCACTTAGTGAAGCGTATACACAACCATATTCGTTCAGTGGCAGGATAAAACTAATTATCTGTCAAATCAGACATGAGCTAAGTGTTACCATTCACGAAATAAGCACTAGTTGAAAAAAAAACGTTAGATTAATTGGGATTTAAAATAAAACGTGTTTTTCCAACCCTGGATTAAAACAAATAAAATTATGATTTAGATCAAACTTCTATTTTATTATAATGCACGGATATTGAAATTATACACGAAATACAATGTTATTTTAATGACTGCTTCCGGGTTGGTTGGGGCAGACGATCCGTTTGAAGTAGTTCTCAAACACTTTTTCACACATTTCAGGCGGTATCTCGGCAATAACTTGCCAAATATTGGTTTTTAAATGCTCCAACGTTGGCCTGCGTAGACATCTTTTTTGACTTAAGAGCACAAGAAAGTTGAACGACTTTAAACCGCATGATCTTGAGAAATTGAGAAATTATGCATCTGGGATATTTCCCATGAAATAAAGCCAACATCGGTCGTTTTGTATTGTTCGTGGCAATGTTTTGTTGAAACCACATATCATCCAGTTCATAATATTCAATTTTAGACCAAAAACAACCGGTTATCTTACGACCATAGCACTCTGAATTGACAGTAGCGGCTCTTCTGGAGTCATTTTCGAAGAAAAATGGCCTAGGCCATCGTGCGCACCAAACGGTCATTTTTTCCGGATGCAACGGCTTTTCCACAATCACTTCAGGATTCTGGATGTTCAATCTTTGCATGTTGACTTAACCATCGAGTGAGATATGGGATTTAACGACCTATTTAGTGTAATGCTCAGTATCATCATATCGACCAAGCATTATTGCACTATTCTAGTCTATAGTTTGCTTAGCAAGTCGGCTGCCTTCCTAATGAACACCAGCAGATCTGAAACCATAATAGTGGATAAACCCATAAAGAACCCACATTCACACAATATGTGTTCCACTATTTTAAACATCCACATGTGTGACCGCCATCCTCTTAGGTGCGATCTTAGTCTACGTAACCCGTAAAAAACTGCGTTAGGAATTTCAAATCCAATCTGCCATACTTAAGAACCTCAGAGCGACACACAAACTGTGGACTGATCGCCGCCCTAGAGTGGTGAATTTCCTTTGGACATTCCAGTCTTCCAAGCATCTGGCAATTTCCCAACCCTTGATTAGATTGAGGATGGTAGACAGTGGTGCGGCACAGAAAAGTTCCAGACCGATATAAGGTGTCATGTAACCTTTTCTTGCCAATGCATCCACTATTTTATTGCCGCTTATTCCAGTGCCCAGATACTCGAAACAACTGGACCCTATTTCCATTCGAAAGCTTTTGCAACGTATCGTCGCAATATGTGACCAGTCTAGATGTTATATAAGTACTCTTACAGGCATCATAATTCAACATAAAATGTAGAACAGATTATAATTTTCTAGTCTTGTGGTATTCCTTTCCTCGCCTAGTCACTTTAAAAAAATCCAATTATTGCTGTTCTCTTGACATAAACAACTGATATTTATTTTTGCATTTGAACTTTTTTTTCTTAAAAGTTATCTCCACAAAATGTTAAGACTTTTAGCAGTAAGTTCCTGCGAAAACTATCATCAAATCAAACGGACTGCGCTTTAACAAGACCAATACACCCGTCCGATGTATTGTCATATACTATATCGTAATATAAACCAATATGGTATTAGATCTAGCCTGTAGCCGTGAGATATTTTAATATATCGTAAGGTCTAAATCATCCTCTACCTAAGAGGTAGAGCAGCGTATCCGCAGAGAAACCCTAAAGACCCTTTTCTACTTTCCCTGGTAATTTATCTACGACAATAATTGTTGAAGGAAAGTCCAAGTCAACTCACATACCTATTTAGCATTTATTCCTCGCACTGCATAGTGTATTTCTTATTGAAAACACGCCTTAAAGCTGTCCAAATTACGCCATCTGTTTTCAACCTTTAATAAACCCTAGCGGAATTGCGACTTACATCAGTTCACCGTTCACTACCTTAAAAGTCTCCATGCGTAGAAATCAAATTTTAAGTAATGTCAGACTGGCAACATAGCCTTGATGGTACATTCTTACACTGTCTGACCAATAGAGATGTAGTGGTGTTCATATGAATTTAATGATAGAAGCGCCGCCTGACTATAGACAAAAATTACGATATTGCCGGAACGTTATCCCGTTCTGCAGGCGTAGTTACCTGATAATTGTCTCTTTGAAAATAATTTATTTACCGAAACTATTTAAAATTTTTTGAAATTCTATTTTTTCCCATGAATAATTTTTTAACCTTAATTACGCATTTGAGGGCTAAGAGATGTTTGTATGGAACAATACTTCAGTTTTTTTTTTTAATTTTAATATTCTAATTGGGTATTATTTTTTCAATCTAAAAATTGTTATATAGTTTATTTGACACAACGCTGGACAAGCCCGGCTAGCTCAGTCGGTAGAGCATGAGACTCTTAATCTCAGGGTCGTGGGTTCGAGCCCCACGTTGGGCGAGTAAAAATTTTTTAAATTAAGATTTAGGACATTTTGTTTATTACTGCGCATTTAAAAGCATTTAGAGCAATTGTTTAAAGAGTATTATTCCTGTTTTTAGTATTTTCAAATAATTATTTTTAATTATATATTTAAGATATATTATGGCCTCAAAATTATTTACCGGAACAAGCTTATCTCTCTTAAGACGTTGAATCACATCCTTTTTAAGAAAGTAAAGTTAATCTAAAAATAACAGCCAAACCTAAATTAGAGCGTTGAGCGTTATTTATCTGTCAAAAACTCTCATGTACATACAAATTGTAGCGAGCAAACTCAAATAGCGCGGCGTCAACGCTTTGTAATTGGAAAATCCGATGTTCCCAGCGCGTTAAAAATAAAGTTGGCTGCGATATGCTGTAATGATATACAAAACTGGCAGTGTTGTATTTTTTAAAATGGATTGTTATTGTTGTTATATATTAAAGTAATGCCAATTAACTATTTTTACATCACATTATGCGATATAATACCACCATTGGTATTTTTATT
The DNA here is from genome assembly GCA_023159175.1 of Wohlfahrtia magnifica. Classification (NCBI taxonomy): domain Eukaryota; kingdom Metazoa; phylum Arthropoda; class Insecta; order Diptera; family Sarcophagidae; genus Wohlfahrtia; species Wohlfahrtia magnifica. The sequence continues at coordinate 6,015,358 of JAKWBJ010000483.1, forward strand.
TAGTAATGTTTTGTTGAAAATTTAACTTGACGTTACTGTTTACAACGCAATGTTAACGCTCTTATTTATGTATGCCACTTCAGCGTCAACACCAACAACCAGTCAACGCAACGCTGAACGCTTTAGGTTTGGCTGTAACGGGAAGTTTTTGTTGTTTGCTTTGATTTTACAAAAATTATTTTTTCCAAATTTGCTAACACACGCGACCTTGATTTTCACTTGAATTTTTAATAGAAAACACATATGTTTTACAAATATTTTCGATATTTATAAACCCTAACTATTAATTAATAATATTGCACACAAATTTTTAATTATTTATTAGTTTATTTGTATAAACAAATCTTTACGGAAGACAAAATTTCCGCCTGCACACATTGAAGATTGTAAATGAACTGAACTGTTTTATCATCTACTGCTCATTTGTTTTTGTACTAAAACTGCAGTTCACCTCAGTAAGCAAGAACAAAAATAATTGCCTTATAAGTAATTGTGGGTGTAAGTCTATGCTAAAGATTGTGAAATTTGCTTTTGAGGTGACTTTCAAAGTTATTTAGTAGAGACACTGTGGCAAGTTTTTTGAATAAAAATACTGAAATAGTTTAGTGAAAATAGTTGAATACTTTTAAGGTTATGTTTATTCTGTTTTACTTAATCAATACATATGTATATGGGTGGGAAAAAACTTAGTGGGAGTGTTCATATATTAAAAATAAAGCTTTTGGAATGAGAATATTGGTGAATGTAATAATTATTATTAAATCATTATTAGTGGAACTATTTGCATAAAGAAAATTTTATTTTTCGAAAGCTCCTAACGTTTGTAGGGTATTAAACAACGGGGTACGTATGCCCGGCTAGCTCAGTCGGTAGAGCATGAGACTCTTAATCTCAGGGTCGTGGGTTCGAGCCCCACGTTGGGCGCGATAATCTTTTTGAAAAATGTGTGTGTGTGTGGGGGGTCTCACTTGTGACGTTTATAGCCATAGGCCTGTTATCGTTCACTCCGTCTATAGCAGTAATACATTATTATATATATTTAGTGCTATATTTATTATTTAATTGTATCTGAGAGGCCCATCTGGTCATGGAACTACAAACTAGAAAGATCTATTGTGCCAGTCACTCCTTGGTCAGACTCGCCAGTGTATTAGCCGCAAAAGGTGGTAAAAATTCCACAGGGGGTCAATATCAATGGGCGGATGACTGTCAGCTCGATCCGAAGGCACCAATCAGAACAGAATCTAAAAGAATATCCCCATTTTACGTATGAAGACCGCAATATCCCCAATGGGTAGCCCACGAACCTGTTTAGGCCAATGAAGTGCTCCGTTAAAAATTCGTCTCCGAATGTTTGCTAAAGCAACACATTCACCGAGCATATTCTCTGGCGTCTTCTTCTCCTCCCGGCACAGATGACACTGCGATTGAGAGAACACGTTGAGATTGAAGAGGTGATATTTAAGATAGTAGTAGCCCGCCGAAAAGCCAATAAGTTTCCTCATAGTTGCCTTGCCCATTTGGCGCAACTCTATTATTCTTAAAGAATCCCATTAGACGCTTCGCCTGTCATAGACCCGGGAATTGCACCCAATATGGCGAGCGGAGTTCGCGCTCCCATTCCTGGCCGTGGATCAGCTAATACCAAAATACGGTTCTGGTACCACGAAACCAGTGGATCGTTCCTCATAACACCAGTGTGCCCAGTGACTCTTCGAAGTGTTACCTTGTTCCCTAATGCCAGCGTGTTGATATGTGTGTAGCATTCGCATATCAGCTACGAGTCTATAAACTCAAAAGACAGGGTTCTTAGTGCCGCCTGACTATCAAAAACCACATATATTAATAGAATCAAACCTGACTCCATGCTCTGTATAAAACCGCACACAGATAATAATTGCACTGGTCCTCTTTGCCCATGTGGCTTCCCAGATTAATACAATCTTATTCTGTTCACCTCACCAGTCGTCATTGAACTAAAGTAAACAATTAAAAAAAAAACGGCCACAGGGGACTGGTCAAGAGAGTTCAAAGTCTCACTTGCCTTTCCACACCACCAGGTTCTACCGAGATTTGAACTCGGATCGCTGGATTCAAAGTCCAGAGTGCTAACCATTACACCATAGAACCTCCGAGGGTCCCCAAAAGTTCAAAGGTTAAAAAAATTTCAATGGTTTCAAAATCCAGAGTGCTATTAGTTAAACTATGAAACATCTTAGGGTTCTCAAAAGTTCAAAGGTTAAAAACAAATTTGTATTCAAACGAAGAAATTATTTTTAATAATAAATTTTTCAAAAAGCTCATTGCGCAAAAAGAGCTGTCCGGACACATATGTAGCCGAAAGGTTCTACCGAGATTTGAACTCGGATCGCTGGATTCAAAGTCCAGAGTGCTAACCATTACACCATAGAACCACCTACTTGGAATTTGTCAAAAGTTGTAGTAGTACTACTTTACTGGCAACATCAATAAACTTGCAAATTTGTGCGAGATGTAAAAATTCACGGCTAAAAGAGAGAATAAATTTTCACCTCAGTTGGATTATCTTTTGTAATCAAATTCATCTCGTTGGTTTAAGATTTCTTTTTAAAATTTTTTATTATAATTTTTTTTTAATAAATAATTTTAATAAAAGATAGTTTTGATAAGAAATTGACGCATTACAACTATGTACAGGGTTGATTGTTAAAAGTGGTAGTTCGATTCATGCAAACAGTTAAGTAGAGTCGAGAGATTTTCGTTTTGACAAGGCGACATCACTCGTCAAATGTGACTGCCTTTTTCATTGTAATGCATACCAATGTGATTTTAAATATCAACGTTAGGCGTGGCATACCTCAGTAGGGTAATTATGTCTAGATCAGTCATGAGCTTTTCATGGGACTTTTGTCCCCGATCAACTCACACGTATTCTTACGCTCTTGCTTTTAGTCGTCAAAGAGGCAGCGACGAATGCACATATATGGTAAATATACGCAAATTTTAAAAAAGAGTCTTTCACTTTTGCATGTGCAGCATGTATGTTGATTACTTTTAACATTTTTTTAAAACATCAACTTTACTCTCTCTGAGAGAGTAATTTCCATGTTTTCACTAACACGACTTTTTATTTTTGCACATGACTGGTCTAGACCCAGATGTGTTACTACGGTTGGATAGTGTGTAGGTAATAAAGAAAGTGTTCCTCTTGACAGTCTGGGGCCATGCCTTCACAGAGAAAGATGGAAGATTCTTAACTTATTTTCCCTATCATTGCAACTGTGTCAATTACAATTACTTACACTGGTGGACATAACAATAATATATTAGTTTAGTGCCCTATTTTTAATAAAATATGAGCCACGCAACGAACCTTCTTCGTCTCTTATGAAGTACCTTCATTCATTTGAATGACATGGCCGAGCCAGCGTAGCGTAACGTGGATGTCAATTCACTGAGCTGGTCCATGTTATGGTTGGTTTTAATATGAAAATTATGGCCTAACCTCCAAAGGACTGATGATCTTGCGTAGAAATTTTCTCTCGAACAAACCAGAGAGGCTACATCGGCACGTAATAACTTACATGCTTACGCTCCATTAAGATAATAATAATGAAGAGCGACTTGTAAAGTATTAATTGTGTCGCGCGAAGGAGGTATCAACTACTCAGTGGGGACCATAACGCCTGTTGGCAAGAGTGTTTCTAAGCTTGATCTTCACGTTGACATCGTTGCCGCTGGTAATAGTAGTATCAAGATATACATCATTCATTTACAACGTGCTGTTTGCTATCTAAATATCCACCACTGTATACCGAATTGCAATAATTTCATGAAGTGTGTCTGCCAGACAGTGCCATAATTCAATTGCAAATCAAATAGATTACGACACGAACTGATTTTTCTGATATGCATGTTAAATGTTAACCCCTTCATTGCTTATAGATATTACAGAGCCAAATGTTTCTAATAATTTCGCTACAGTTTTAGTTGAGATCCATGTCGAATATATTTTAAATTACCATTTTACGTCTAGGAAACAAATTCAAAACTAAATATATCATCTCTTCCATTCTAAAGGGTAGCTTACACGATAATACTTTACATACGTAAAATCAGAGAGAATATATTATAAAATTCCATCCGTATTTAAAAAATGAGAGTAAAAACCTTACGACAGATTTTTTTACGTCTACATGATACGTAAAAAACCAAGCCAAAGTAAAATGAAAGCAACTGTTTTAAAACAGACCAATAGTGCGAGTGAAAAAATTGTTTTTTTCTTTGTTTAGAAATACATGGTTTAGAAATGATGGTTTTTAAAAAAAATTTAAAAAACACTGAGAGCCGTACATATGTTCTCTCAACGTCGTACGCTCTCAATACATATTGTGTTTACACGATACTACAACAACAACTTGTATTATCGTGTAAACCCCTCTTAAGCAATATCATGTTACTATGAAATACAAGTTTTCAGATCTCTATGTCTCACTTAATTATGTTTGACTCTAAAAAATTAGATACAACAACAAGTATGTATAGAATTAATTAAATTTAATTTAATTAAATTAAATAATAAAATAAAAATTGTAAAATAGATTTGAAAAGAACGTATTCATAAAAAATATTTAGTAACAAAGTTTGCTGAATTTATTAAGCGAAAATATTTTTTGTGAATAGAGAAGTAAAAAGTAAAAACTCATACGTTTAATAAAAATAACAATTAAATTTTGCTCGAATATCAAAATGGAGAAATATGGGGAAAAAAAACTAATGACTAAAATCGAAGGTTCTACCGAGATTTGAACTCGGATCGCTGGATTCAAAGTCCAGAGTGCTAACCATTACACCATAGAACCGTTTGAGGTTCCACACCATAAAATAAAAGTTCCATCCTTTGTTTGGACCTCCCATCGATTAAATATGATCGCCATGATCAAAGTATGATGAGATAGTTATTCAAATATATGTGGTAATGGGAACCATCTTTATCTTGCGAAATGAAAATAAGTTAAACGCTTAGGCATTAAAATTTTTTTATAAATAAAATATTAAACAAAAGTTCGCAATTTAATAATTAAATATTTTTGTAGGTTTTTTTTATTAAAATTGACTTTGACTTCAAGAGATTATACAGTTAATGACTTAAGTATTCGTACATTTGAAAATTGTGTAAAAACATTTAAAGCTGTTCCATTTTGAATATTTGCTTATCTGAATCATACAACAAAGCATCAATACTCTTGAAATCTTTTGAAATATAGAAGGCTGTCTAACGCTGCTGTTACGTAAACAAAATTTGTAGGGCATTTTCACTTGATCGAAATTTTGTCAATTAGATTTGAAATCTAGTACAAAACCGAATGCGTTAACATTAGACTTTTTTGACGTTTAACAAGGTCTCGTTTTCACTTGACTAAAATAGAAGAGATAGAAATAACATTTTCTGATTGCTTTTGATATTTCCCTGTTGTATTATTAACATTCGTAAATTGTTATACCGAAAACCCGTATGTATTTTCTTCAATAAATTTTGTAATTTCAACAACATATTGTTTTTTTTACAAAAAACAGAGTTGCATCAAAAAATTTACCAGGTTTCAACTAGATTTCGCCAAATCTCGTGACGAAGTAGATTTTGTTTTGTATGGGAAATCTACTAGATTTTAATCGAAATCTCGTAAGTAGTAGATTTCGTTGAGGTGTAAGTAGGCTTTTGCGAATCTTAGTGAAAAAGTAATTTTGGTCCAATTTTTTTTTTTTTTTAACAGTAACTGAACTATGGTAGAATGTGTTTTTTAATTAACAAAGTTTGCAAGGTTATGTTGAGTTATATTCGTATAATTCTTCTAGTCTAGTTTATTATATCACTTGTACTCTATAAATCCGATATTTAAATTTGTAGGGTTTGGAAAGAAAATAGTGAATATAATATCAATACAACAATTTTATTTAGAAAATGAGGAAGGTTATGTGTAGAGTAAAATATGGAAAGCAATGGAGTTTATCTCATGTCATAAGAACTTTAGGCGAGAGTTTCATGTCCATACATTCGAGACCAACACAATTTGCCGTTTCCAGACCCCATGATAAATTGTGTTTGGTTTTGTTATTTTTCCCCCAAATACTAGAAAAATAATAATTGAGATTACAAACAAGTTTGGAAGAGAAAAATTCGTCAAAAAGTGGAAACATGTAAAATTACCACTTCGCACTCATTAATTTCTATACTAATTTTTATAGGTGTTTATCATTGAAAATGATTTGTTCGGTGCACGGTTTTCTTTTCGGGAAATAATGATCGAGTATAATTTTACATGATTTTAAGTGCTCCTCGCTTCAATGATACTATGTCCTGAAGGACGTTTTATTTTCTGAAAAAAATGTTGCACTTTGGTGGCCTGTCTTTTTTATGTTCCTTTTTAAAAAAAATGTAATACAAAGAAAGGATGCTGTGTTTATCTCTAAAAATATTGCCTAAAAATTTTTTTTATAAATTCTAATTTTTGACTACGTATTATGGCAAAGAACATAAGAAATACAACGTTTTCTTCAAAAAAGGAGACGCCATAAGTTTGCTCCTTTTTTCTGATGTATGGCATTACAGGGAAGTTAATCTTTCAATGTTTTACAAACTTTACGAAGATGTAACTGTTGGTGGCTTTTCGAGTTCTCTGTGTTTTTAGGCAATATAGGCTTTCAGAACAAGCGAAGCATACTTTGGCTCGCTGTCAGACGATTGACTGGATGTCAAATGTGGAAAGTCAAAAACAAAATATTTATCCTTCAATACGATTATTTTTAGAAAAGTTCCTTTATACACATCAATAGTTGCTTTCAATAAAACTGATACGTTGGTTTCAATGTGCGGCATCTGGCCGTCAAAAAAGTCTTCTATTAGGAAACTAGTAGTAAATGCATCATATGCAGCAAATAAAGGGTGGTCCAACCATAATGCACGATGTTAATTGCGAGTCACACTTTAAGCTGATGTTTTTTGCCCAACTTAATTTAGCATTTTTTTGTTTCAGTGTTTGACAAATTCAACTATTGAGAGGTACACAATTGAGCAGCGCCTTAAGATTGTTGAAGCCTTTACAAAGTGGGTGTTCAAATCAAAATGCATTTCTTGCACTTCCTAATTGTTTTAGTCAGCATAATCGATCAAATTTGTCCACAATCAAGAGAATTGGGCGCAAATTTCAGCAAACCGGGTCTGTAGGAAATGTAAAACACCTGTGCATGCTCTGGTACGGTTTATGGGCTGGCAGCGTCATCGGGCTGTACTTTATCGAAAATGAGTTCGGTCAAGCAGTTACCGGGAATGGTGTTCTCCATCGCGATATAATAACGGACTTCTTGTGGCCAGAATTTGAAGATATGGATCTGGACGACATGTGGTTCCAACAGGATGCTGCCACTCGACAAAAAGCGAACGTAACAATGGCTCTTTTGTGCGAGAAATTAAAAGGCTGTGTTATTTCATGTCGTGGCGATGTTCATTGGCCGCCACGATCATATTATTACGTTTTACGTTTGAGTTCGTTTAAATTGCGTGAAAATAAAATAAAACACCACTTTGTTGTCGTTAGAGTATTATTTATTTCCTATACTATAACTTTTATACAGTTTATATTAGTACAACAACTTAATATTCGCTTATACAACACTTTTATTTCCGTTTAAACAAGTCTTTATCTTATGACAGCAAAACGATAATTAACTACTGACGTGTAAGTAAAGCAGCCTCTTTATATACCTAATTGCCTACAGTTTGGAAGGTTCTGGAAATGTCACATATCTGCTACTTTTATATCCGTTAACTCAAATGTAACGTAGAGATGGTCGGTTTGGCGGTGCTGCCAAATATGCAAATAAGCACGACATTGACAGGGTGACACATAACTACCAAATATATACAAATTTCGGCATTTTTGTTTTCGTAACTATATCATTTGAAACCGTTGAACTTACTTTGGGGATATTTAAAAGAAAAAATGTGTGTCAGTAAGCAAAAAACAATTAAAAAGCTAAAGGATCAGATAATTCGGCACATTCAAGACATTGAACCTTAATTATGTCTCAGTCACTGGAAATATGGACTGACGAATAGAGATCCGTGGCGAGCATTTGGCCGATAGTTTGTTTCACATATAATTGTTCTAGAATTGTCCATCTTTAAATTTTAAAAATAATTATCTTGGCTTATTTCCGTGGACTTTAACAAGCGGAATTGCCAAAAATAGAGTAATTCTGCTTGTAAATATACTCGTTTAACAAAATATTATCATCAAACAAAGCACTAATTTTTGAAATATTTTCCTAGATTTTTGAAGGCTCCCTGGAGCGTAATATTGTTTATGATGACTTTCAAAAAACTTAATGAAATACAACGGGAAAAAACGGAGTTACAGTTTAGAGGTTCACATAGTGCACAAGCTTAAAAAATACCCTCTATAAAGTAAAATAGTACCTTTTCAAAATATTTCTGTTTTTATATTTTCAATATTGCAAGTATTGCCAATTCAAACAAATATATAGTCAAATATCAAAAACAACTTCTTTTAAAAAATATCTTAATCAACTGGTAACCCTTGGAAACCTATTGATTTATTGTTGTTTGAAAATACTACATATATGCATATTTCAAAACAAATTAAAAATTAATAAATATTTTCATTGAAAACACCAAAAATGGAAAGCAAACCAAAAAAATCACTTTTAGAACGCTATGGCATTCCCATAAATCATTTGGATTTCAAATATATTGCAGAATGTAAAAATGCGCGGGAAATGGAAAAAATATTGCATATTTTAAGATCCAATGAGGAGGGCTACTTTCCCGATTTGACACAATGTGCTGAAAACAAATTACGCGAATTAAAGCCCAACAGTCGTCTTTTCCGTGTAGAAGAGAAAATCAAAGGACGTGAGGCTTTGCCAGAGCAGGAAATAAAGCCTATTTATGTAAAATTGTATTTAAATATAAAAAAAAATTAAATTTTTTTTAAAAATATTTCTAGGACTGGAATCATGAAATAAAAACCACTGACAAAAAATTAAAAAGTCTGGCACAACAGCATGCACCTTTGGATCAAATGCCACCCATACGTAAAACGGGTACTATAACACAAGACAAAAGTACGGATAACAAAAATTCTTCTTCCGCTTCTGATAATAAAACGAAAGAAACGAAACCAAGTCAACGTATAAAGTCCACGGATTATGATAAATGGGATAAATATGATCCAGAAGAGGAAATTTTACGCATGGAGTTGAGTGAAGAGCGTCAACAAGAAGAAGTTGAACGTAAAAATCGTTTAAATGCCGAAAAAATTAAAAAGGAGCCTTTGAAAATAACTGAGATTGTTGAGGAGACGGTATTAAAAAATGAAGAAAAGAAATGGTCAAATCTATCGGATATCGAAAAGGAGAAATTATCAGAAGAGTAAGTTTGGCAAAGGTTTTTGAAATTCGATCGTTTCCTTTATTCCCTTCTAGATTCCGGTTACGTGGCAATGAATACTTTCGTGCCAAGGAATATGATCATGCTATACTGGAATATACACGGGCCATACAGGTTTATCCCAGTGGGGCAGTAGCAGCTTATAATAATCGAGCCGTGACTTGTAAGTATTTTGTTGTTTAAATGAGCTGCATGCCAAATTATCATTTCAAGTGCTTGTGGGAGGGACTTTACTGCCGCCCAAAGCTTTTATAATATTCCTCAACGAATCGTTATCAATTTATTATCCTCTTTTCTTTTGAAAAATCCTTTTATTTTTAAGATTTTAAACTTCAACAATTCGAGGATTCCATTAAAGACTGCCAGAAATGTCTGAAACTGGAGCCGAAAAACGTGAAGGCTCGTTTACGTTTAGCAGAGGCCAACTATGCCTATGGCAAAAGAAGAGAAGTAATTTGAATATTTATTTTTAAAATAAATAAATAAATTTAAATTATAATTAAATATTTGCCTTAAGTCCTATCAGCTCTATATTGATGTCTTGGAAGTCGATGCAGAAAATGCTGTTGCCTTAAAAGCTATTACAGAGTTACGCAAGCAATTTGAGGATTTGCCTCCACCTAATGCTACCCGCTTGAAAATTCAAGAAGAATCTGCAAAACCCAATGTTTCGGAAAAGAAGAAAGACAAAGACAACGACAACAAACCGGTAAAAGAGAAGAAACCAAAGCCCAAGAGTATTAATTATGATTTGGCTGATTTAGTAAAACCGAATCGGTTGGTGAAGAGTACATTCCAAAAAACAGCTGAAACTTTGGGACAAAAAATGCAACAGCACACAGTTGATACTAAAAACTTAAAGGATAAAAAGGAGCCAAACAAGCAGGATAAAATAATGAAGCATGATTCCCAAATCACAGAACTTTGTTTGCCGGGAGCTAAACAAACGGCGAAAATGAAGAAACCTTTCATAGAAGAAATTTAAAACAATTTTTATTTTTGATTTTTAAATCTCATCTTAAATATTACTTTCAATTGTATTTAAAATTTAAATAAAAACTTATTTTTGCAGCATTTGTTTTATGAAAGCTTCCACCAACAGAAATGGTCGCTGTTCGAATTCATGTTTCTGCTCTTTGGTTATGTTGATTTGATCACCATCCAGACGATTGATAAGCGTAACACAGATATCAGCTGCTTTAACACCCACATGTTTTGTCAATGAAGCAAACATAGTGGCTTCCATTTCTATGTTTCGTATACCTTTGTCATAGCATTTTTGTAAAAAGGCCATTTTATCATTAAGGCTATATTGACAGCTGGCACCATCTAAACGTCCTTGACCTACTCGAATAAAAGATGTTTCAGGAAATATAAAAAGAGTTCAGTGTTTATTTTTAGATATTTTCTAACCTTCATAAAAACATTCAGCAGCCATTGTATTCGCCGATATAACTTCGAAATTCAGGGATTCTACTGAGCATTTTAGAAGAGATTTATTAACACTCCTATCGAAATTAGCTGGACGCACAATGCGTTGACCCAATATTGCCTGCAAATATAGGAAAATATAGGAAAATATAGGAAAATATTAAAATAAAATCTATGCAAGTTAAGCCGAGTTTGCCTATTTTTGACGTCAACAACCGAAACCAGAAATTTTAGATCTATTTAAAGAGTTACGAATTAAATTTTTTGGAACATTACGGTTTACAGAGTGCTTTTTAGCTACTTTGTTTCTTCAGATATGACCAGACATCTCATATGGACTTCAGTTCTCTACTCTATGTGGAAATATCTTATAATTTTTAGTAGGTAGACAATAATCATGACTTCTCTCGTTATGTTTGAGTTCATTATCCTTGTAAAATAAAATCATATGGACTTATTTTTCTAAATAAAACCTATTTGGACTTTGTTTTAAATGATATTTAAAAATATTCAAATAACAACTCTCTTTATGTAACTTCAGTACTTTTACCGAAATCTTTTAAATTTAACGGTAGAAATAATGGTGGTTAATGACAATGATATTTGGAATCCATCGTTATAGTATCGAGTGTTTTAAAACAAAGAAATCTATTTTTAATATCAATGCAACTGGATTTGTTAGATAAAAAAATTTTTAATATTAATTTTTAAATATCGGTTTAAATTTGAACCAGCGTTTATTTCGAATCTGGCAATACTTATATCATTCCATTCTGCCACAAAATTCAGTATATTATCGCCACTGAACGAAATGATTCGATTTACGCTTGAGCAACGTTGGGATTTATTGGAAATTTATTTCCAAAACAAAGACAATTGGTAGGAAATTGCACGAAAATGTCGTACAAAATTTGGCCGCAGAGAAGGAGCAACAGTGCCTGGTATACATGCAAGTTTATTGCTAAAGTTCGTAAAACTGGTTTCATTCTTGATGCGCCAAATAAATATCGAAGATGTGGCTGAGAGTGTGCGCGAGATTCCATCAACATCAAATTCTCATCGTTCTCAAGAATTTAACATTTCACGCAGCAGTTTACGTCACATTTTGCGAAAATATCTCGATATGACGCCTTACAAAGTTTAAGTTTGACCATCCGCTTCGTTTTCGCTTCGCTAGATAGGCCAACGAGAAACTGCACGATGATGTCAATTTTGCCAAAAAAAATCATCTCTTCGGATTAAGCTCATTTTCATTTTGGTGAGTACGTTAATAAGCAAAATTGCCGTATTTGGGGCTCAGAAAATCCAAACGTTTTCTTACTGAAACCAATGCAGCCATTATGAGTGACAGTTTGGTGTGGCTTGTGAAGCGGAGGCATCATTGGCCTATATCATATTTCGCAGCCATTACGGTCAATGGAGACACCTATTGCGCTATGATAACCGATTTTTTTGTGCTCGTTCTTCATGGTATTGGTGTGAACGATGTTTGGTTTCGACAGGATGGTGCAACTTGCCACACATGTCATGCCACAATCATCGATTTATTGCGTCAAACGTTTGATGGCTGTTTAATTAGCCGAAATGGTAATGCCAGTTGGCCGTCAAGAAGCTACCATTTGACACCGTGTAATGCCGACAAACCAGAGACAATTGAGCATTTGAAGGCCAAAATTCGTAATGCCGTTGCCGAGATACGACCACATACATTGGAAAAAGTTCTCGAAAATTGATTCGATCGAATGGGGTACTGTGAGGCAGTACACGGCAGCCATATGAACGAAATAATATTTCATGTCTAACCAGAACAAGTGTACTTCACAAAATTTCAAACCGTTTTTGTTTTATTACATTTTTAAACTTAAACTTTGAAATGGCCCACCCGATAAATAATGATATGAACTTTAATTTAAACATTTAGGGCAGAGAAAAAATAAAAATTTTGTAAAAAAATGCGTTTTTTACTCACAATTTCATGTTCATTTCTTAAATAACCATTATAGGCATCATTGGTAACAATCACTGTACCGGGTGCTACACCAAGACCACCACTTGTGCCAATACGCAAGAAAATTGGATCTTGACATTTGGCATAATGTACTAATTTCAGTAGTTCATGTAGAATAACACTCATGGTACTCATACCGATACCATGAGAACAACACAAAACAGGTCCCACCTACAAAAAAAAAACCGATTAAAATTCAAACTCAACACTTGGTACCACAAAATGATCAAGCCATTTACCTTAAAAATAGCATAACGATTACCGGCAGCGCTAATATCAATAATTTCTTCGTTAACGCGTTCGGGCTCTAGAGAAGCACGCAAATATTTGGCCAAGTCCAACATACGTTTTTTCGTGCCACCCATGCATACAAACTGCAATTTTTTTTTTATTTTTTTGTGATTCTTAATGTGAAAAAGGAGATTTTCATTTATAATACCTTGACATCACCAAATTGTTTCTCTATATCGGCTGTATTCTTTGTATCCGGTATATTAATGTCAATGTGATATAGAAAATCCTTATCAATCGTTTCTAAATTAGGATTTTTTAACTTTACAATACTGATGTAAATGGTAGAACATTTTGTTAAAAAAAAAAATCATTTATTTTTACAAACTTTTGAAGTTAACTTACCCTTCCGAATTCATATTTATTTGTTTAAAAACTGAAAAAAAAGATTATAATTATTTTTAAAAATTAATTGAACTTAATTATTAGCAAAGTGAGCTGTTTCAACTAATGGTGTTATTAAAGAGATTTTTGATCAACTAATATATACATATATATATATATACAGTGACGTGCAAAAGTGTAACATGATTTAATACATTTCATTTCAATACCCTGTATTTTTCAAGTTTAAATTAACTCAGTATTTGTTATTTATATGGTATTATAGGTACACATGTCCTCTTCCTCCAAAACTAGTTTGATGCCAATACAACGACAAGGAGAGTAGAGCAGCAAAATGTATAAATAAAAGCAATATTACAATTTTGCACCGCTGATTTTATTTTTAGTTGATTTTATATTTGTAAGTATTATAATCAATGGATCCAGAAGGCTAATACGTTGAGTTATTTGCCGCGCACAATCACCTTGCGCAATTAATGAATGAACCCACACAATTTCTGCCTCATTCTATTCCACCGCTCTTCGCGAGGTTCCACCCACGGCTACAGAACGCTCTATTTTTAATTACGAGAATGCTCGTTCTTTAGGCATTGTAATTGGTAACTTTGTTTTCTTGACTCAAACGTCGACGACATGGCAGAAATGGTAGTGAATATAATAAGGCTAGGGATGGATGCTTTTATCCCATCAAAAAAAGTTGCTAATGTAACGCCAATCCACAAAAAGGGCGAGGTTGGTAACCCTAAGAACTACCATCCAATAGCAGTTTGTTCCGCTCTCTCCAAGATTATGGAGAGTATGATTAATCACCAGCTTGTGAGATATTTGGAGTCCAACAATTTGCTTAGCGATCTTCAGTACTCTTTCCGAAAGGGCTGTTCTAATGGTGACCTGCTGGCGTTGCTGTCGGAGAAGTGGAACAAGTCCATTCATGGTTTTGACGAGAGTAAGGTTGTGGCTCTGGATATCTCGGAGATCTCATTTAGAAACTTAATGCTTTTGCTGTCGGTAGTCACTTCTCTCGATTTATATCGAGTTTTCTCAAGATCGCTCTATAAGGGTGGTTATAGACGGGGGCTCATTCGACAAGTTCAGGATAAGCTCTGTTCTTTCTCCTACTCTTTTTCCAATATTTCTTAACGACTTTCTTCTTTTCACTTCTAAACCTATCTACTCTTTTGCACATGACAGCAACATTTGTCACTCATATTCTTTGGATCATAGACCGAGCCTTTTGGAGATTGGGGCTAGAAGGTTGAATATGAACGACACACTCACAAGTGACCTGGTGAAAATCTTCGAGTGGGGTCGTGCGAACAAGGTCGATTTTAATGCACGCAAGACTCAATGTTGTTCATTAACACACAAACGTGGTGGTGTGTTGTCGTCCGTGTCAATGGTAATGTGGAGATTGGGGAAGCAGATTCTCTTGATGTTCTTGGCATGAGATTTCAAGTGTCGAAAGAAGCATTCAAGTGACTTGGTTTTTTAAGACGGCGCAAGAAATACTTCAATCCATCTGATCTCCTTAATATTTACAAGGCCTATATCCGACCCAAAATGGAATACAACTCTCATGTAACGGCCGGTTCTTCAAAGTCCATTTTGGAACTTCTCGACTGCGTACAGGAGATTGTGAAGATGCTCATTAATGACGGTAGGATAGCCAACACTATCGATTCATTAATGCACCGTCGCAATGTGGCGTGTGTTTCATTGTAATATCGGTACGATAACAGAATGTGTTGTAACGAAATTAACGAATTAATTCCTAAAAATCATATATTTTTACACTCGTATTTCTTGTAGAGCAGCGCATCCCTTTGTAGTTGATTGTCCAGTGAATCGCACAACGCATTATAGGGAGAATTCGTTCATTGGTCGCACTTTTCAAATGTGCAATAATCTTCCAGCGAAAGTATTCCCTACCACTTACGACATGAGTAAATTTTAATCTAACGTCCATAAACACTACTTCCTCTGTCCTTCTTCTCACAACCTATTTTCCTAGTACCAGCAAAATGCACTGCATGAGTAGTGGCCATCCCCTGATTGCTGGATGATAGGATCTACGAAGACGTTCTATAAAAAATCTTATTGAAAGTTAAGGGCGTCCATAATTGAGGTATCATTTTAATTTTGCTGCCATTTTTTCGACTTGTAATTTTTAGCCCAGTTAGTTAATATGGAATGTTACACGAAGGAACATCGTGTTTTTATTATTAAAACATTTTTTGAAAATGGCAAAAGTTTTCAACATGGAATTAGGAAACTTAGAACAAAATTCGGTAGAGAAAATGCTGAGATGGTTGAGAAATGCAAAAAAACTGGATCCGTTCGTGATAACAGAAACGTAATTTATTAACGTAGTGGTCGTTCATTCGAGAACATAGTAGCTGTGAGCAGAAGTGTTGACGAAGATCAAAAAACATCCATTCGTTATCGTTCGCAGCAATTAAACAGCAAACGATTCACATTATTCAATATTTTGCATCGTGATCTCTATTTATAAGCTTTTAAGATACAGCTAACCCACGCATTACGTCGTTAATTCGTTTTTTGGGCCGTCGAAAAACAAGAAATGAGAATTTTTTTAACAAAATAATCTTCACCGACAAAGCCTATTTCCAGCTCAATGGCTACGTCAACAAGCAGAATTGCCGCATTCGATGTGAAGAGAATCCAAGGGTTATCTTAGAGCAACCATTATGTCCACAAAAGTCACGGTTTGGTGTGGTTTGTGGTCCGGAGGAATCATCGGAACACATTTTTTGAAAACAAAAATGAAAATGCGAATACGGTGAATGATAATCCCTAGAGGGAGATGATTCGAAGCTTTTTGTGGCGGAAAATTACTGATTTAGATGTAGAAAATATGTAGTTTCAACAGGATGATGCCACTTGTCACATAGCGAGAGAAAAAATTGATCTTTTAAAAGAAAAGTGCGAAAATTGCATTATTTAGAGGAGGAGGAGGAGTAAATTGGCCACCAAGATCGTGCGATTTGACACTTTTAGATTTCTTTTTGTGGGGTTTTTAATATCGAAAGTGTACAGCAGCAATCCCACAAGAGTTCAAGAGTTTAAAACCAACATTATCGTGCAGATATCAACCATTGAAAAACGTGATAGATAATTTTGGTAAAAGATTAGGTGCCTGCCGAGCCAGTGGGCAGGATACCTTAATTTTGGACACCCTTTATTAAATTTTAATAAATTATTATTATTAAACTTGCAGGCATATGTACCATTTTTTAGCTATAATATGCTAATATTTCTTTGTATCATTATACACATGTGTATTAAATTTGGTGCGGAAGGTTATTTGGTCAAAATGACCTGCAAACAAGATTTAATTTACTAATTTAATATGGACTATCACGAGGTGAAAGGTAAATTTGCTTGCAAAAAATAAATCATAACCCTAACGTACATATGTATGTACATAAGTAAGATCTTGAATAAACAATTTATTTCAAGAAAATTTCATTTAAATATATCGCACACTAAATCATGAACAGTCATAGTGCAAAATTTATCAAAATCGCTTTTGTTTCCATAAATCAATTCACAGATCAAATCTCTAACGACCACGATAATTTCGTTTCACTATCTCAATTACATGAGAAAATAAGTCACGAGTATGTCTGTTAAATGTTACTTGTGACACTTGTACAATATCAACTAAAGCGTAATATTTTTAGTTGTCACAGTGAGATTATGAGTAATTGAGCAGTTTGCCTTCATATACTTGTACTCTTACTAGGAAATAGTATTATTTCGAGTTGTGACGATATTAATGAAAAAAGTGTTTAGTTAATCCAAAAAAATTTACAGTTAATGAGGCACAATTTAATATAATACCCACTATTCTAAGGAAAAAAAATTCGACTAAATTTTCAACTAAACAGTCACAACTCAAATATACCTCTTATTTGCAAAATTATTGCAAAAAATTAAACAGAAATTAAGTCAACTGTCTTCTTAGACAGCTTACTTCAATGTGGAACTCAATTTGGCTGTATGTATATGGTAATAACAATGATGTTTTTAGAAACAATTTTTTGCCTCTCTTGAACATTTACAAATTTTGAGTTGTGACTGTTCATGATTTAGTGTGCGATATGTACATTAGGGTGGTCTTTTCTTTTTTTAAATTAAATTTTTAATTTTTTGTTTTAACCTTAACCAATTGTGATAACATTTTCACACCATATTTTATAACAAACATTTTTAGGGGGTGTTATGCATATCGAAAAATAAGGACGACCCTAATGTACACATATATATATTTTTTCTATTAGATATACATGGTTGGTGGGTAACTACTACGAGTGTCAAGTAGTGTCTTCGGATATTGTTTTAGAAATCGCCATAAAGACTCGAATACCTCACACCCTTTCCGACATATTGAGATATCTGAGGAGATCATCAGGATACCACGGAGATATCATATCGAAACTACAAGTAGAAAGCCTTACGGCAACGATTCATAAGGGCAAGATATACACATAGGAATTGCACAACCGTCTCTTACTTCTCCACTTAGCTACAGCTGCAATAATAATCGTTGTATCGTTACTCCAACCTGCAGGCATAGTTTCGTATGAGCGATCGAATGCGCATCACATCATACTCGGTTGAAATCATTGGTGTCGAAAATTAAAAATGTATTTGTGTTAGTGAAAACATGTGAATTGCTCTCTGAGAATTAAGTTGAATGGACAATTAGCATTATCAGTATGGAAAATAATAAATAAATAATAGTTTAAAAAATTAAAATTATCAGCATACACCCGTACGCATGTTCACTCGTCGCTGTTCCATTGACGACTAAAAGCAAAAGCGTAAGAATACGTGTAAATTGAGCGTGAACACAAGGTCTATGAACTGTGCATGACTGGTTAAAATCTGCTTCGCAATGCTGCAAGATCTTTCAGCCTTCCACCTGCAGTCAGCCCGATGCAGGTTGAAGTCACAAAAAACCGTCTTCAGTAGAGCTGCAAAACAATCGATAGCAATCGATCAAAAGTATCGATAGTTTTGTTTTTGACTGACCATCGATATTTTTTTTCACTATCGATACTATCGTCAAATTCTAAGAGTAAATATGGAGGTCACATTTGCAAAAATTTGTTCAACGCAGGTTGTTAGACGTCTGTAACTTTTTACATAGGGACACAGCTTAACAGTTTCTTAAATTTCTATTTATTAAACTCAAAGTATGAATTGTAACTGCTCCGTACATACGATTTTGCATTTGTTTGCTTCCGTTTGCTGAGAAATTATACATTTCGAGGACTCTTACCCATAAGTCTAGTTTCCATAAGTTTTTTTTCTTATTGTGCGACTTGAAACAGGAGAATAAATTCATTTTTGAGGCTTTTCGGTGACTTGAAGGAATTAATCTTTGAAGTACGAATTAAAAGTTTATCAAAACTGACAGTTGTTCTACGCTTTCGTTTCATAGTTTCTGCAGTTTTCTTTCACTGGATCTTATTAATTACTTTAGTTGTGGAGCACTTCATGGTCTGAACAATTTTCGCTATATATAGGATAACTCTTTTATCAAAATCTTCAATACATCAAATTTTATGACATACTGGACAAAAATAAAGTGTCCCTACTATTTGTTTCAACACTGTATATATATTAATATTCTTTCCCTTTCGCTTAAATTCTAATATTGTTGCCACAAGTAGCACTCAAAACAATCCGATAGTATCGATAGTTTTTTTGCAAACTATCGAAACTATAGAGTGAGTGGGCCGCTCTACTCTTCAGCGACCTTACGCGCGAATAATACGTTAGGGTCCTCTTAAACAAATGTATGGGGAAATTTTTTGTGAAGTTTGAGGAAGGCGCCCACAAATAGGTGTTCTTAAATATGTATAGGCCTATAATTATTGTAAAGTTTGGGTCGTTGCTCTACCCAGAAATGTTCTCTGTAGTAAAAAAATACGTTGTGGAAAATTTTAGGCAGATTGGTTCAGTAAAAGGAGTGCCGTATTCGTCCACAAGCTTTCAAAATATGTAAAATTCATATGAAACAAGTACAAGTGCTGAGTTAAGGAGCTTGAGGGCAGATGCGATTCGCCTTCCCCTGATGCAATCTGCCAGAGAACACGCCGTCGTAATACTTTATAGGAATACTAAGTTGAATAAACGTGATGTTGACTTACTGTGTAGGTAATGTAAATAAACATACGAGTATGTATGGGATATAAAGGGTCCACCATCTAACGTTTTTTTTTCAACTAGTGCTTATTTCGTAAATGGTAACACTTAGCTCATGTCTGATTTGACAGATAATTAGTTTTATCCTTCCGCTGAACGAATACGGTTGTGTATACGCTTGAACAACGCTGTGAAATATTGCGACATTACTTTGAAAATCATGGTAATGTCGCAGAATGTGTGCGATGTGTTCAGATGAAGCTCATTTTGATCTTGGCGGGTATGTAAACAAGCATAATTGTTGTATTTGGGGCACAGAAAACCCGCACGCATACATTGAAAAGCCGATACACCCAAGACGAGTCACTGTTTGGTGCGGATTTTGGTCCAGAGGCATAAATGGGCCATTCTTCTTCGAAAATGAGCAAGGAGTGGCCGTTACAGTCAATGGCGATCGTTATCGATGTTAAAAACATTTGGTTTCAACAGGACGGCGCTACGTGCCACACAGCCGAAGCTACAATCGACGCTTTGCGCCCTGTTTTTGAAGATCGCATTATCAGCCGCAGAGCTGATGTTGGACTATTATTTGTGGGGTGCCGCCAAAGATAAGTGTTACGCCAACAAGCCAGAGACAATTGACGTTTTAAAGGAGAATATTCGTGAAGCCACTGGTGAAATACAGCTGCACAAAACCGATAATGTGCTTAAAAATTGGACCGATCGTGTAGCCTACTGCATCGCCAGCCGAGGCAGCCATTTGAATGAAATTATTTTCCATTATTAACCGGAAGGATTGTACTTTAAAATAAAAAAAGAAATTTGAGAAAATATTCAGTAGTTTTTTTTTATAGCATTTTCAAAAAAAAAAAAAAACAAATTTATTTGACGGACCCTTTACATACGTACATACATATGTAAATCAGCTCGGGTCAATCATGAATCAAATTTTATTAATTACTAGCTTAAGCCAGGTGTGCTTCGCTACCCCTGTCTTAATTTTTATCTTATCTATTAGCTTAATTACTTTTTTTACATTTTTTTCCAGCCCAAACATTTAAGATATGTTCGGCTTTTTAGCTAAAAATAGACTTCAAAAAAATATTCGTACATGCATACAAGCCATGGTTGGCAAAAATCCGAGGTTTTTTTTTACTCAACCCGCCCGGTTTTATTGGGTTCTTATGGGTTTTATAACTACTTCCTAATTTCGTTCAATTAGACAATATTGTTTTAGTATTTATAATGCAAATTTGCACTCTTGGTCGTATCAAGGCGGCTTTGTGTACTATGGGCTGCTAAAGTAGACTTTAATTACTTTTTTTGAATAGTGCATTATGGGTAAAATGACCAGAATATAAATACAGACATGATTAAGTTATTCTTTTGCATGACAAAGTTTGGCTTTACGTCGGAAAATATGTCAAATGATTCCTAGAAACGTTCAGATGCCATACTTCCCATATTCTCCGAACATTGAATATTGACTGTTTCGACGTTTACAATATCTTTTGGCATGTCACCGAATCACTTCTTTTCAAGAAATATAGGTAAAATCGGCTTCAAAGTAGGATCGCCTCAAAAGGCGAGATGTTTTTCTGAAACTGGATTCGGAAATTGGCTCAGTGGTAAGCAGAAGATGTAAGCAGTGATTTCTTAAGTTTTTTATTTTGATAAATTTGTAAGTTATTATTATTATTTTTTTTTTTTTTGAGTTAAAAAAATTAATTTGCACTTCTAATACGAAACCCCACCCGGGTTTTTTAAACATAATACCCAATAAAACTCGGGTGGGTTTAATTGGCTTACCCAGTAGGTTGTTAACCTTAATACAAACACGTATTCATTTATATAGTATAGATAGATAGCTTTTACCGGTATGTTTTTATAACCTTTTATATAAAATAAAATTGCAATATCCTCTTATCTGGAGAGATAACGAAGCTTTTACTGTAAACGTTCGTACATATGAAAAGATTCATATTTAGTATGAATGCATTAATCCGATTGCGACCACTTTTTGATTCATGATTTGTATTGACCGCAAAGTTATTTGGACCAAACTCTTAAGCTATAGATAAATTAATATTTTTTTTTTTATATATAAGATTTAGTCTATAATATTTGGTTAATCAGAAAAAAAAAAACGTTAACATTTTAAAAATTCTTTAATAGGACATTCATTTAATTCTTTGTGAATTTTTAAAACTCATTTACATTCAAGATCACCAACTATATGGTTAGATCTTGTTCAAGCGAATTTTTCTTATTTTGTTTTTGCGAATTTATTTCACATATTCCCTAGTTTATAGATTTATATTGTTTTGTTTCTTTTGTTTGTTTTTTAATAATTTTTAAATATAACGTGTCGTTTACGCAGTTGATATTTGTTTTTTTTTTTAATTTTCACTCTTACCGATCGATCACTTGCAAACCGTTCGCAGTCAATACTCGGAAAACACTGACTACTCACACTTTTAAACAAATTTCTTACTGTTTTATAAAGAAAACTTAAAAAGAGTAAAATTATAACAAAAAATAAATTAAAAGGTGAGAGAATATTTTAATTTCGTTCTCTTAACAAATTTCTTTTTATTTTCACACTGAGAGAAATTAAATTGTAAAACTTATTTTGTGTGTGAAATTCAAAATTTCATGGCCATTGTATTTAAATATTCAGTAAAGACAAAAAGTGAAAGTTGGTATATATTGTGTACCTTGCAGCTGAGTCTTTTGAGTGGCTAAGGGACTAACCACACTGTTATTGATTAAAAGCGGAACATGATTATGCGTATCTGTACAAAAAAAAAAAAAAAAAATGTTTTTTCTTTATTATAAATAAATCTGTGTCGGCATAGAAGAAGAATAGTTTAAGACGAAAACGAAAAATTCTGTGTAATTCTTACTCAAATTGTTTTTGCTAATAAACTACAGTGAGCTAAAAAAGTTTAAGTACACCAACTATATTCATAAAGTTGTTATTGTTTATTATTTCTCTTTTTAAAAAATTGACGGTACATACTTTTAAGAGTACTTTATTTCAGTAACACTCCTACATTCTTCCCAATACTTTTATGTACATAAAGAGAACTAATGGTAAACAAGTAAAAAAGAGCTGAATATGATGCCAGAAAATGTTGACGTACACAGTGAGTTCTTGACATATTTAAGTTATTGTTTTTGTAAAAGTACGAATTTTCTTAGGCCTGCTTAAAAGAAAGGCTGGAAAATTTGTTGTTTTTTGTAATCAATACTAAAAATTCTTTAAAACTCACATTTTTTTTAATTAATGTAAAATTTAAAATCTAAAATTTATATTCTATTTATATATTTATTACTTATGTATTTATGAGAAAAAAAAAAAAAAATCCACTAAGTTTGGAAGAAAAATTTTTTTCACTAATTTTGGTAAAAGTTAGGCACCTGCACTTAATTTTGAATAAAATCAGAAATAGCCAACCGATTTCCAGTATTTATAGTTTATTTGATTCTCAACATTTTAAGCTTTAATATAAGTGCTTAACATGTACAATTTTCATTCTGAAACATTTTTTATAACTTTTTGAAAAAAAAAAATTTGCTCTAATTTTGCACGATTTTTTTTTCTTTTCGCAACTAAGTTGTGAATAACTCCGAAACAGTTGAAAACAGAAAATAATGCTATATAAGTGATTTAAAGGAAATTTTGTTCCTAAACATTTGCTGGTACTTGCATTAAAATCGGTCAAGTCGTTTTCAAGTTATGATGAAATATATTCACATAACTACCATATTTTAGGCCAAAATTTGCCACACCTATAAAAAAAACATTCAACCCGATGGAAAAAAACTGAAAACGGTCTTGAATTCAGCGCATCAAAAATATTCCATTCCATATAATTTTATTTAAAGCCTTTTTTTGCTGTAGATCAATGTTATTGAGTTGGTTATGTGTAAAAGTTACTCTAACGCTGACGAAATGGGTCGAGGAAAAGAAATACCACTTAAGCTGAGGAATGTAATAGACAGCAAAACTGTATTCGAAAAATAAATCATTACGTGAAATGCAAAATATCATATAAAAACCTCATTCTAGTATGCAAAGGATTATAAAACCATGTTTAAATAATGGAAGTTTGCAGCGATAACAACGATCAGGTGGCTAGAAAAAATTTCCATTGTGAGACGAACGCTGGACCCAAAAAATTCGCTGCTAAAATACGCTATAAGTTGTTACAGATCTCAAGTAACAGCGTGCACTCATAAACTATGAGGAATGTACTCAATACAGCTGGTTACAATGCTCGAACTCCACGTAGAAAGGTTTTAATATCTGCAGTTAATAAAAAACGTGATTGGATATGGTAAAGGAGCTTTTGAACAACCGAGATTATTTTTGGGACGATGCTGTATTTAGCAGCGAGTCAAAATATAATAGTTTTGAACAGTATTTCACTTACAAAATATGTAGAAGGCTAATTAGGCAATGTACGAGTATTTATTATAAAAATCTGATTTCAATTGCTCAATACAATGGTGTGTGGGTGAATAGTGAAAATTAGTTTTTATAGAACACACAATGGATAAGCACATATGCCTGAACTTAACGTATTGATAACAAACTCAAATTTAAAAGTTTTAAAAAATATTGCTGAACTGAGAACATTTTTATGAAGCTTCTAATGCAATTACTGAAATTATGCTTATGCAGACTCTTTCATATGACTAAAGTAATAAGATTATTATATAAATTAGTATTGTGTCAATTTTGGCGAAAATCAGTCTATAATGAACCCTTTTCTTCGTCACCTACCGCAAAAATCTGAACGCAACCAAAATTCCTGTGAAGTTAAAAATTTTTTTATTATTCGGTGATCGGACTACATACAGAGATAGGGATAACTCTCTGTATACATATGTATGTATTGTAGAAGCTCAAACTCTAAGTACAGGGTGTCTGCCGAGAAGGTATACTACTTTTTTTTGCCGCCATTTTGGTAAACATTAGTCTTGACAGTATTTCGCAGTCGTGAAGTAGAGACGTGGCAAATTTATTAATGAAAAATATTCAGTAAACCAACGTGTTTTAGTCGTTAAAATTTTTTATCAAAATCAATCATCGATTACTGTGACGATGAGAAAGTTACGTTTCAATTGAATGGTTATGTGAATAAGCAGAATAGTCGGTTCTGGGCAAACGAAAACCCTCAAATTATTCATCAGCCACCTTTGCATCCATCAAAAGTGACAGTCTGGTGCAATTTGGTCAGGAGGATTCAATGGATCTTACTTCTTTGAAACCGAAAACGTGTAACGGTAACTGTCAATGGGGAGCGATATCGTGATATGATTGAAAACTTTTTAACGCCACAACTGCATGCTTTGGGCTTGCATACAGCCAGGATTACAATGGAATTACTTCGAGACCTCTTTCCACAACAAATTATTTCAGGGAATGGTGATGTTGATTGGCCTCCACGGTCGCCTGATTTTACTGCTCCGAACTTCTTTTTGTGGGAATATCTGAAGAGCAAGGCTTATGCAAACAAACCAGATACGCTGGAGCAACTCAAGCAAATGAAATGTATGAGAATGTAATGAAAAATGTGCTCAAAAGGGCTCGCATTTGTGAGGCTAACAGAGGCTGGCATTTATCTGATATTGTATTCCATACATAATTGCCGACATTAAATAAATTAATACAAGATCCATATAGTATAGTAGTAGTATACCTTTCCGGCGGATACCCTGTATTATGGACTATTAATTTAAATTTATTTTGATTTATAGCATTCGTCTAAGTATACATATATAAGTTTTTACGTGAAAAACGGCCGTGGGGAACATTTGGCCGATATTTTGTTTCACACATAATTGTCATAGATCCTTCTATCATAATAAATAATTTTAAGATAATTCTCTAAAAACTTTTTGTTTTATTTACTATTAACTTGTACGTTTTAGTTTGACCACCCTTTGCGGGTGGAGTCTGTGGTTGAATGTGGTTTAATTGAGACACAAATCTTTAAATATCTTGAATTAAAAAAAAGTGGGCTTGGCCCACTTTAAAAAAAATGTAGAAAAATCTACAAAATAGTACACAAATCAAAAGCAAAAAAAAAATAATTTTGGAATCCCAATCAGAAGGAAACAGATACCACTTGAATTTTTTTTTTATTATAAAATGTAAATTGAAAATGGACTTGCCCCACTTTTAAAAAAATGATGAAAAATCTACAAAATAGTAAACAAATTTTAAAAAAAAATTGTTAAATCTCAATAAGAAGGGAACAGATATCACGTGATTTTTTTTTTTTTAATAAGATGTAAATTGAAATATTAATTGGAATAAAAAAAAATTATTGAAAGTGGCCGAAACGATAGTATAATAACGAAGAAAAACGATAAAGCTGCTTGAAAGCTAAGCTGCCATAAGCAAATGAATAATGATACGAAAATAAAAATGTCTGAAAAAGATATCATCAGCGCCTTTGGGACTGT
The DNA here is from genome assembly GCA_023159175.1 of Wohlfahrtia magnifica. Taxonomy (NCBI): domain Eukaryota; kingdom Metazoa; phylum Arthropoda; class Insecta; order Diptera; family Sarcophagidae; genus Wohlfahrtia; species Wohlfahrtia magnifica. Next base: position 6,041,538 of record JAKWBJ010000483.1, read on the forward strand.
ATTGTGGGATTTTCGTCTATTGGTTTGTGTCAAGGTTGTTATTGTGTTACTCTGTTAATGCTATATTGATTTGTCGGCATTGCCGTACTCATTTGTGTATTGGATGGGTAACACAATCGTACATATTCAAAATTAACAGGATTTAAGAGCCTTTGAGACATTTCCATAATTTTCCAAGCTGTAGGCAGTTAGATATATAAGGAGGCGGCTGTGCTTACGTCGATATAATTATTGTTTTACAGTCATCAAGTAAAGTCGTGTTTAGGCGTAAGTAAAGGTGTTGTATAAGCGAATATTAAGTGCAAGATAAATAACTGTAAAGCAACAGCAACTTGGTATCTATTTTATTTTCACGCAACTAAATAGAACTCGAACGTATTAAAAAGGTTAAAACGTAACAATATTAATAAAGCTGAGTTCATTAAATGAATAAAAAAGAGATCTTATTCGGTGAATTAACTTCTTTTATTTTTCATTTCATTTGAATTTTTTCTCGCTTTTTTTATTTCAAATACATTTCAAGTATAATTTTCACAAATGTTAATACTTAATAATTATAAAATAATCAAATTGTTATTTTATATACTATATAATATATAAATAATCCAATAAATTTTATATATATATATATAATATTTGTATATAAGTATTTATCATATATTATTTATATTGTTTTTATATACTTTCATTTGAGGTTTTTTTATTAAACTGATACATTTATTACTGGTACATTTTCATAATTATTTTATAATACTTTATTGAATTGCAACATTTAAATTAATTTTAAATTAATTTTAAACATTTAACGCAATTTTCTTAAGTTGCATGTGTTGTGGTAAGTTTAGAAGCAACATTTATTATCCTTATGAGTTTAGAAATTTAAAATTGATATTTTTTTGTCTTTACAGTATAATAGTTTGTAATTAAAATTGTGAGTTTGTAGTTAAAAAAATACAACATTTTGTCGAGTTCTTCTTCTTTTGAGCTGGTGGAAAAGGATCATTTTAAGATAAGTATACAACACAATACTAGATAAGCAAAAGTTTAATAAACCAAGTTTAAGGTACATTTAACCCTTAAATGCATAATATGTATTATGATACGGTTTTTAAAAAGTTTTAAAGGACTAATTGAGAGTGGTGTTCCTTTACATTACGGGTTAATTATATACATTTAAGGATTAAATTTAATTTAAATTAAAACAAATTTGGCTATTTTTTATTGACTATTTTTAACAATTTTTTATTTCTATACTTTATTTGTTCAATTAACTTTATTTCAGCATATAATCAGTTTGTTTTATATTTTTAAATACTTTACACAAAATTAACAATTTGCTAAAAAAATAATACTAAAAAAAGTTTTCTATAAAATATTTTTATTAATACGTTATTTATGAATATTTCGTTGCTTGCTTCTTTATTACACTTAATTAACAATTATTTAAAGTAATAACGAATATGCGAATTTTAGAAGATTTTAAAGAGTTAAGCAATAAAATTAAATAATTATTTAAAGCAATATACATAATAATTATTATTTTCCAGTTTTCTTTTAAGAAATAGAACAAAATATAGTAAAATGTCTTGAAAAGTGTTGACGTACATATTTTTGTGTGAACAAAGAAAAAAATTTGATTTCGAATTTCTAATAACACGTAAAAATAATAACAAATCACTTGTTTCTAACTTGCAAAAATACTTTGAGTGTAATGAGACTCTAAGAGAAAAAGTATTTTTCTCTAAGAGAAAAAGTATTGGTTGATCGAGCTCAATAAATTACAATAAATTGTTGACGTTCTAAGAAACTGATATTTCGTTTCATTTGAAAAAAAAAAACAAACTAAGAAGATATAAAAAAATTAAAAAATAATAATATAAAAAAAAATTGTTTATGATATAAAACCGGCGAATTGTTCATTTTGTCTAAAAAGGGTATTCCCACAACTAACCAGTATAGAATCTGTAATAAAATTCATTGTATAAATGACTAGCTCTCTCAAACAAATTTGTATTTAAAAACAAATTTATTATTGCAGCCAAATGACCATGAAAATTTACAAACAAAAGTCTCTAATTTATCTGCCCGTTTCTGTATTTGATATAGTCGTTATTGTATTCCTATACTTTTCTAATACATACATATAAAGGAAAAATTGTGCCGTTTGACAGTGAGAAAACTTAAACGTAGTAATAGAGTTGGATACCATACCGTCAATTATAAGTACATAGCTTCGCCCTTTTATGTACGTAGTCGGGAAGCTGCAAAATAGACTTTGTGTTAAGAAAGTCGGATGCACAGAAATATTTATTACACCGTTTCAATAGCCGGCTTCTTACGATACTTGTAAATTGTTACCATTTTAATGGATTTCACAAAGAATTCTCAAGCCCAGAACAGTAAAAGCATCTGGCTGTTCAATATTAACATCCATATTCAAAGAAGATACAAAATATTAACCACAATGCGTCAAAAAACTACTACCTTGAATTACTTTGTTCGCTGTTTAAATTACTGATAGGAATTACCCTGTTCACATGGCAATTTCATAATTCGTTTTGAAGGTTCTTATGCTCATTTATATGTACTTATATTGTCTTGTTGTTTGTCAGTAAATTATGTATTAGAAATGGAAAAAGGTTAAGAAATTATATAAACACATTTATCATAGACGAAAACCCGATCAATACTAGAGATCACATTGAATTTTTAGTAAGCCACAGGGTACTTTAAACTGAATTACTTACAATATGGGTAATTACCTCTTGAAATTTTTATAAGGTATTTTTATTTTATATAATTCGGCTCATAATTAAGGGTTGAATTGCTATGAAACAGAGAGCGCAACACCAAAGCCGGGTATCCCAAGCGCGGATTCAGGGAGTGGAATCAAATGTAATATATATATATATATGTATATGTATATTCCAATAGTTAAGCGACACTGGGGCTCTTTCTTCAGATTATAATAGCTTCGAAACTAGTACGTGAGTGCTTTCCGAATGTCTACAGTTCATTGCATTGGGGAACAGGGTGATACTTTGATGGCTCTCTGATTGGCAAGGCGTGACTCGGTCACTAGACTGATGGCACCAGAAACGTACTATGATATTAGCTGATCCACGGCAGGGAGAAAGTTCAGTGAGTGGGTTCATGAACTCCACTCTTCATTTTGGGCATAATCTCTCTTCTGAGGCGGGCGATGCGTCTGATAACACCCTTACCTTATAATACAGAGCTGTACCAAATAGACGGGGTAACTTTATGGCCACTACTAACTTAAATATCATGTCTTTAAGCTCAATGTGTCACCTGACAAGGATTACCGCCTGTGCAGGGAGAAAAAAAGGTGAAGCTGATTTGGCACTCATTCGGTGTAAGCGTTTATGAAGCCATTTATGGAGCCTGAGCAGGTTCGTCTGCTACTCATTAAAGATATTGTAGTCTTCATAATGAAAGTTGAGGATATTTTTCTGAAAACTATTCCGATTGGTGTAATTACTACCAAATGCAGCTAATGCATTAGCGGGTTTGATTTCGGAATGTATGGCACAATAATTTTTTTTACGTCACAGTGTCATGATCCAGAGGGGCCTTTCCGACTTTGTTAAATAAATAGAGTCGATTTAATAAGATTAAAAAAAAGAAAAAAATTTATTTTCACCTGAACTATATTTTTTCACGACATAAATCCATTAATTAGGCTACGAATTGCTCTGGCACCGCTCTACTCAGTAGATATGGCACCGAGTGACTATTTCTTGTTTCAAAACCTATGAGATTTAGCTCCAAAGATCATTCATCTTACAAACAACTATTTTGATGACCTCGACGATTATTATTTTTTAGAAGGTATAGAAAAATTGGAGGAAGGTTAGACAAAACGTAGCTCTATACCTTTGGAGTGAAAAATATGTTGAAAAATTATATTTATTTTTTGCCCAAAAACTTGTTTCATTAAAAAAGTCACGGAGTTATTGACTTGCTGTAAGAGATTCAGTGATAACTTATATTGGTCTAGGACCCTACTCTGCGCCATCGCTTACTACTACTTTCAATCTAAGAATTAGGAAATTGACAGATGCTTGGATCACCGGAACGCTCAAAGGAAAGCGCTCAAATCGAAGCATAGTTTCGATGTTCTTAAGTATGGCAGACCGGAAATGAAACTCCTGACGGACTTGCTTTCATACGGGCCATTGTAGTCGGAAAGTGCACCATATCGTGTAGAGAGACTTAGAGTCTCATTGAGACACATGCTTACCACTAGGGTTTCAGATCTGTTGGATAGAAAGGCAGTAGATCTCTCAACTGTAGACTGGAAAGGGGAAAGAATATACCATGGCTAGCATTGTCCTGTTCAAGATGAAGCAGCCGCTTGCGTCCGATTGATCGCAGGAAACTTTGTTGAAAAATGTGTACTACGTGAGGGTGCTCACGTGGCTGGCAGCAAAAGTTGTCAAATTTACCAGGAGGCAATACGCAAAACTAGATCATGAGAACACCACGTTTACATTGCCTTATTGCCAGAACCTTACGGAGACATTAATTCACATAGCAAGAACACCGATTCTGAGAAACAGGCTGCATTTGGATACGGAGTGGTATAACTTCTCTGAGTAGGATAGGTACAGTCGGGAAAGGTTTCATGTGGGTTAGAGTTGATAACATGTATTTTGTGATCTGCTATGTGCCTCCGTGGTTAACATTGGAAGAATTTGCTAAGGTGCTGACAGCGGTAGAAATAGAATTAAGAGGAAAACGACCTATGCTTCTAACTGGCGACTTCGTCGGTTGGTCGATAACATGTGGAAGCTTATACGCGGGTGCGAGGGGACGACTTGTTGACTTCGCTGCATTGAAGCTGGTTTTGTTAAATATGCCTGGTGTATAGCCTATAATTGTACTAGGCGGTGCTCTATAATAGACCTTGACTGGATTATTATCTTACAAAGATTCTGTCCGGTCATGGGTGTTTTCAGTAATTCCTGCTTCGTTTTGGGCTGGCGACTAGTCCTATGTGTCCAGACTGCCCAGATGAACTTGCAATCACAGAACACGTTACATTCGAATGTGTGAAGTTCACCAACGTATGTAGTGCATTAGAGGAGGTTTTTGGCTGCAGACCAACTGTTTGATTTGATTGGCGAAATGTGCTTATCGAGTGACAAGTGGAATACCGGCAATTTGCTCGCCGGACGAGTTGAGCGCAGGCTCTGCATAGCAGGGAACAGGGAGGAAATACAGGGAACTGCTAAGACAAACGGAAGCTACAATCGGTCGAGGGAGATTATATGTCGTACGGAAGCTATTGAATTGTAACGAACGTGACGTTTGAGTTTAGTGCTCTGGATGGCCCCTTGACTTAATACTTAGTGGGTAGTTCTGTTCGTAGTCTGCCTTCGGATACCGGGGTGATGTTAGTGCGTGACTGTCCCACACTGACTAAGGCTTTCAACTGCTTTACATCTCGATAAAAAAATGATAGTGATATTGGCCAGGCAATGTTACATCATCAACTTTGCCAGAACTTAAGTGGTTTTCGAAAAATTTTCGTGTTCAATTAAATATATTTTGTTTTGTATGGAAAATTTGTCTGAACTCAACTAGATTTTCATGGAAATCTATGAGTAGTAAGGATAAGTACTAGATTTTGCAGTAGCGTTAGTGGGCTTCTGGGTGTAGTTGTAATGAGCAAAAGTGCATTCACCTAATTAATAACTAGATAATTGCAAAATGTGATAAAAATTATTTGATTTTATTGTTTTTTAAATACGTTTTATTACTGAAAAATGTACAAATTAAAATATAAAAAAAATAAATAAAAATAAAAAGAAATTACCGGTAAAGTACATTTAAAAAAATAAAAACGTATTTCAATAATAAACTACTTTAGTAATATGAATTGACTTAACTTACAATAAAAAATATGGAATTAATGGAACATTTATTTGTTTTGTTTTTGTTTTTTCTTTTAATTTTTCTATTTAAAAATTACATACACTCGTATAACAATTTCAATTGGTTATTTAGTATAAGATAAGTTATTATAAGATAAGTTATTATAAGATTAAGTGTTTTCACAGATCTAATAAAAATAATAATAATAAAATATATATAAAAAATGAAATTCAGCAAAATTATGCCAAGAATGCATAATTTCAATATTTCATATTTCACAATTTGTGTGTTTTGTTGTTTGTTTCGTGTTGTTTAAATACTCGTATGTATTTCTATTTTATTACATAGTAGTCATAAAGAGAGAGTTTAGTACAATAATAATAATATGATATATTTGAGTTTATATTTAAATATACGTTTATAGTTAAATACATTAGTTAATAATTTTCTTTTGTTTATAATTAATTTAAATACGTTTTTTAAGATAGTTGTGTCTTTTGGGGGGAGGGGTAATAAAAGATATTTTTAAATCCTGTTTTTGTTTTGTAAGTTCTATAAACTAAATGTTGTTGTTAGTTAGTTGTGTGTATATATATATTGTGGTTGTTTTAGGTAGTATACAACTACAAAAGTAACATTCATTAATTCATTCATTACTTTGTTTGATTATTTAAATTAATTCATTAAGTTTTACAGTTTTGGTATGTTTTTCTATGTGTTTTGGTTGGCGGTCGTTTCCTGTCCTTCGGTTATAACTTTAATAATAATTAACGCATTTATTCATGAGCCTGAGATTCTTGTTGTACCAGTTTAAAACGTCTGGGTGATTTTATGGAACCTTGATGACCGAAAAGATTTTTCAATTGTCCTTTCTGGGCTAATATTTTGCGTATGTAACGTGACACAAGTATTTGTGGGCGTTGTTGCCATTCGTGCATCACTTCTTTGGGGGCGTTTACCTAAAAAGTAAAACAAAAAAATGAATAAAAAATAAAAATCGTATACATATATAATATATAATGAATGAGTGTTTGTATGCATGTTTGTTTGTTTCTTGAAATTCTTACAGTATCTCTCTGTATGTCTGGAAGGAACTAAAGGGTCCGCCAAATAATTTTTTTTTTTGAAAATGCTATAAAAAAACTACTGAATATTTTCTCAAATTTTTTTTTTTTATTTGAAAGTACAATCCTTCCGGTTAATAATGGAAAATAATTTCATTCAAATGGCTGCCTCGGCTGGCCATGCAGTAGCCTACACGATCGGTTCAATTTTTAAGCACATTATCGATTGTGTGCAGCTGTATTTCACCAATGGCTTCACGAATATTGTCCTTTAAATCGTCCATTGTCTCTGGCTTGTTGGCGTAACACTTATCTTTGACGGCACCCCACAAATAATAGTCCAACGGTGTCAAATCGCAGCTCCGAGGTGTCCAAACGACATCAGCTCTGCGGCTGATAATGCGATCTTCAAAAACAGGGCGTAAAACATCGGCTGTGTGGCACGTAGCGCCGTCCGGTTGAAACCAAATGTTGCTAATATCCTCCTCTTCAATTTTTGTGAACAAAAATTCGTTCAACATGGCCCGATAACCATCGCCATTGACTGTAACAGTCACTCCTTGCTCATTTTCGGAGAAAAATGGCCCAACTATGCCTCTGGACCAAAATCCGCACCAAACAGTGACTCGTCTTGGGTGTATCGGCTCTTTAATGTATGCGTGCGGGTTTTCTGTGCCCCAAATACGACAATTTTGCTTGTTTACATATCCGCCAAGATCAAAATGAGCTTCATCTGAAAAGATGATTTTTTTTGGCAAAATCGGCATCCTCTGTAAGTCGATCGCAGGCCCACTTAGCGAAGCGTTGTTCAAGCGTACACACAACCATATTCATTCAGCGGAAGGATAAAACTAATTATCTGTCCAATCAGACATGAGCTAAGTGTTACCATTCACGAAATAAGCACTAGTTGAAAAAAAAACGTTAGATGGTGAACCCTTTACTATAGGCTATATCAGTCAGTAAATGGGCTAGATTGGATAAGTGGGCGGGGCACCACCAATAAAAACTAAATATTGATTTCATTATTATATATCTAGAAAACGGTTGGAGCTGAAGTTTCTTTAGTTGGTCTGAAAAACTTCATACTCAATCCAAATCATCTGTCAAAAAGTTGCCGGAATTAAAGAAGTAGGCGTGGTACCTCCCATACAAACTAAATGTTGATTTCTGTATATCTTGAGAACGGTTAGAGCTAAAGCTTTTGAATTTGGTCTGAACGATTTCGTAATCAATACAAATCATCAGACAAAAAATAGGCGGAATTAGGCAAGTGGGCGTGTTACCTCCCATATAAAGTAAATATTAATTTTTGTATATCTTGAGAAAGATAAGAGCAGAAGTTTTTTAGTTTGTAACTAGGCGAGATTGGGCGGGGCACCTTCCATTCATAATAAATATTGAATTTTCTATATGTAAAGAACGACAACTATTAAAGCTTAGTTATCTATCCACATCAGCCGCAAAGCGGGTATTGCAGAAAGCACACTGGATAAAAGCTATCCATATATGTACGTCTCTTATATATAAAAATGAATGTGTGTTTGTTTGATGACTGTATACACAGCTAAGAAGCAGAATCTATAGTATCTTTCTGGAAAGAACAAATGATTGGATTTTGGCCGGAAGGGAGTAAGGATAAAGAGGTAACTAATATAGCATTTATGATAATAATTAAGATAAGGGTAGCGAAGCATGCCGGATTTTAGCTAGTTTATAAACAATTCTAACAGGAAAACTAAAACCAACGTGCATTCTTACCTGATCACCATTTAAACGATTAAGTAGTGCCACACAGATCACAGCCGCTTTGATGCCAGCGTGATATGTAAGTGCAGCAAATATTGTGCTTTCCATTTCGATATTCACCACACCGTTTTCACGCAACTTTTCTAAATAAGCCATTTTATCGGCCTCGCTAAAATCACAGAAAGCACCATCTAAACGTCCTTGACCTGGTAATACAAACATAAAAAGCAAAATAGATTAAAACATACATTTAAACAAAGCAAAATTCCAAACCCTTACCCTCATAGAAATCATTGGTACACAAAGTTTTACCAATTATGGTATCATAAGGATCATCTGGACTTGCTAAAGATTTTAATTCTCTTGCCAATTTCTTGTCCAATTTGGCAGGACGATGTATAGTTTTACCCAAAATAGTCTTTTTTTTTGTTTTAAAGAAAAAAAATATTTGAATTTCTAGTTTTCTACTCGTATATATAAAATCGTTTAAATACTTACAAATTCATGAGAATTTCTTAGTTGACCATCCAAGGCATCCTCGGTTATGATAACAGTACCACCCTCAACACCAATACCACCGCAAGTGCCAATACGTATAAATACGGGATCATGGCACTTGGCATGATACATTAGTTTAATCATTTCATGCATTAAAATGCTAACCGAGGGTGTTCCCATGCCGTGACTAACACAAAGCACTGGACCAACTTTGTACATGGAATATCGATACGAGTAGGCACTTATGTCCTGTAACATTGTGCCAGCTGGTAATTTATAGCCAATTTCATTCATAATGAAATGTGCAAAGTTTTCCATGCGCTTTGGTGTCCCGCCCATGCAAACAAACTGTATTTTATGTTTTATAGCCCATAGGTGTCGTCGCAAATGGGAAGCAGAAAATTAAAAAAATGAAAGAAAGAAATCGAATAGAAAAAAATTCAAAAATTAATAAATATTTTATGTAGAAATATTAATAACATGTATAATATTATAATTTAATTAATTGCATTTCTTATTTTAATGATTAAAATATTTTTTTCTGTCGTATTTTTTTTATGCGCAATAAATTATTTCATTTTTTTTTATAAAATAATTGAAATATTTCAATATCAAGATCAATTTAAAAAACGCCTCATTAAAACACAATTTTCTTGTTGCTGTTGTTGTTATTTTAATTATCAAGTAAGGTTAGTTATGGCTGCAATTGTTGCTTGAAAAAAATGACAGTATTTCACAAATTAGGGTCAGTGTGGGGTTAAAAAATGTTGCAATTTTTTTATATTTTTTTATGTATAAATAACCAAAGGTGCACTTAAAATGAAACCACAGCGAATAGAAATATTAAATTACAAAATAATATATTTAAAATATCACATAGAAGCAGTAGACGGCACACGTTGTGCCTGGGGACCCAAAATATTCGGTCTTTTTTCACACCTCTTGCATGAACCACAAGAAATTTCATAATAAAGAGTTCGACAGTTATCACTCGAAAATGAACAATGTATGTTTGTTTGTATGTATGTATGTGCCGTTGTGCCCGCCTATATTTAAAATATCAAATAGAAGCAGTAGACGGCACACGTTGTGCCTGGGGACCCAAAATTTTCGGTCTTTTTTCACACCTCTTGCATGAACCACAAGAAAATTCATAATAAAGAGCTCGACAATTATCACTCGAATATGATCAATGTATGTTTGTTTGTATGTATGTATGTGTCGCAGTGGTATGGTAGGTAAGACACCCGCCTATATTTCAAATATCAAATAGAAGCAGTAGACGGCACACGTTGTGCCTGGGGACCCAAAATCTTCGGCCTTTTTTCACACTTCTTGCATGAACCACAAGAAAATTCATAATAAAGAGCTCGACAGTTATCACTCGAATATGATCAGTGTATGTTTGTTTTTTGTAAGACACTCACCTACCAACCAGAAGGTCGTCGGTTCAATACCAGGCCAAGACCATCATAAAAAAAGAAAAAAATGTTTCTCGACAGCGGTATCACCTCATAACAGTAGCTAGTTAATAACAGGTTATGATAATTACTACTATTGAAAACTTCTCTAAATGCATTTGCCTTTCAATGTGTTTAAAAGTAGAATCGGGTGCAGCTCATTGACTGAGAGAAGTCCCATATACCTTCATGAAATGTTATGGGAATTAATATATGCATATAATATATATGTATGTATTATGTATATTTGAAGTCTATAGACGGTTAAACGGCTAAACATATGAAATTTTCACTGTATCATCCTGTATGCCTGGAAGGAGACATAGGCTTATCTTTTTTCGATATGGTCAGGGGGAGAGGTACCTCTCATACAAACCAAATATTAATCGCATATCTAAAGAGATATATCAGCCAGAGTCTAAAAACTTTGCCTTAATTACTTTCGTAAGAAGATTTCGTAAGTGATTTATTGACAAATATGTAGGGCGGATATAATCAGGGGGAAAGATATATCCCCTACAAAACATACTTTAATTATCGTATATCTCAAAAACTATTATAGCGACAGTCTTTAAATTCAGTTCCAATCACTTTTCTATGAAACCAATTTACTGGAAAAATGTAAGACAGATATAATCAGGGGGAGAAGTATCCCCCATATAAAGTAAATATTAATTTTTGAATACTACTCCAACTCATTCCTAAAAAAACCCACAGAAAAAATCTGGACGGGATAGGATTAGCAAACATTAATTGTAGAATATCTTCATAACTGTTGCAGCAAGAGCCCTAAAGTTTTGTTCCAATCACTTTCTTATGAAACTGATTTAGCAAAACAAACCTAGGGCGGATAGGGTTAGAGGGAGTGGTGCTCTTCATACCAAGCAAATATTAATTATGGAGTATCTGTAGAACTATTCCGTGCGATTCATTTCCTGAAATTGTTTCGATTTATATATATAAAGTAAATGGAGCTAAAAAACAGAAATGAGTGGATTTGAATCCGAAGGGTATAGAATAGTAAAAAAGTGAAATTATAACTAAAGATATATATTGGGGTAGCGAAGCACACCGGGTTTTATCTAGTTAATAATATACATAATTGAATTGCCATCGTTTAACGGGCTGCAATTGCGGTTGACAGAACAGGTCAAGTATCTGTGGATTATTCTCGAAAGAAAAATGTCGAAGAGATTCAATGTGGGGGATAGATTTAGGCAGATGTTGGCGACTCTCTCTCCGAAGGCCACAATGTAGATTTATACGGCTATAGTCAGACCAATACTTTTCTATGGTATTGCAGTTTGGAGGAAGTTTCTGCTGAACTCCTTGATGAGCGTACAAAGGTCGGCACTATTCACTGTGTATGGCACTTAGTGTTATAAATATCTGGATACTTGATAACATGGCTTCCATGTCTCTGCAGAGAATCAGAGAATGTGGACGGATTACTGTATTGATGTCTGGATTGTGTGTCCTACTCATAAACCCGCGTCTCGTCTCCAGTAATGATCCTTTGGATGAATGTGGGATCGGATCAGACTCGCAAATTATGTCTTTTGCGACCTCAAAATTGTAAAAAATCTCCATCACACATACAGATAGATGTACTCTTGGCTATGTTAAACTATGACGCTAATATTTAGCGGAATATCAACAATAGATGTACCAACTTAACAGAAAAAAAAGACGATGAGACTGCCACACGGGGGTTATTCCGAAAACTTTTTTTCCAGGTAGTATACCATACCTATAACCAGTGAACAATCTGAAGACACCTATTCCGAATAGGAATATCTGTAAAAAGTCGTTGGATGGGGACACGGGAAGTATTCGCTTGTTCGCGAATGGGTCAAAGCTGGATGGTGAAATAGGTTACGGCGTCTATACTCCTGAATGGTCATACGGGTTGGCAGCTCACTGCAGTGTGTTTCAGGCAGAGGTTTTTGACTTGTTAAAGGATAGTGTCATAACGGTGCGGAAAGTCTGCATTTATACGGACATTCAGTCCGCTATTAAATTCTAAAGGACTATGCTCAATAAATATCTGACGGTAATTAAATGTCACTCATCACTATGAGTGATGGCTGAGAATTTTGACATTCCGGGCAATTGTGTAACGGATGAGCTGGCTAGATAGGGCACTGTGGGCTAGGATTCTTTCGGCAGGGGAGAGGTTTAATATTTCGGTCTCTACCTGTCGTCTGCGTATAGGGCAATGGGCCGATAATATCTTTGACGGGATCCGACTTGTACAATCCTCGGGCTAACATGTCGAGAGGCTGGATATCTGAGGAAATAGGAGCACTTACGTGTCGTTGTCATGTGTGGAAACACGACCTTAGGTTGAGCCATAGGGGCTCTGTTCTAAGGAAGATGAGCAGACCACAGAACAACTTTTTTTGGAATACACGGTGTTGGCGGGACTTAAGTTCAGGATATTTGCTGGTCATATAGTTAGTATTGGTGCTCTACGAGAAATTCCTGTAGAGCAATTTCATAGACTACGCGAGCTGGTTCAATAACTGATCAGGCTGTCGGAGGGAAGCTATGGCTATCACTATGGTCTTCATCGGGCCTAAGTGTTCTGGATGTTTATCCGCCGACCTCTCTTAGTCTAACATAACATAAAAAAGCGAAATAAAAGAAACGATTAAAACGATTAAATTATTAAAAAAATAGCAGTCGCCACAAAAAATTCGGGGGATGGCTTGACCAGTATACAGCCCTAATTCCGGTCCAATGAAGAATTTTTGGACAATAACAAAAAAATGACTAAAAAAATGTCATTTACAACGAGTATAATAGAACACGAATGGCACCAAATTTCTCAAACTTTTTTGGATAACAATGTAGAGAATATGCCTAAATATAGTAAAGGCACCACAAATAATAGCGAGCTCTGAAAACTGTATTAATAAATGTAAATATAAGTTCCTCTCCACTGAAGCGAAATGTGCAAAGCTAAGCATGTGTGGATTTTATTAAATTTTATAATTTTTTTTTTAATATGCGAAGTTTTGTTTTATTTGATTGAGAATTTATTTTTTTAAAGAAATTTTTCAGTTCAACTTCTAAACATGTACTCAATTTTGCTCTCTACTGTATGTTAAGCCCGCTTACAGCTCTAATTATAAAAATGATTGGTTTACGTATTTAAAAGCTTAAAAATTAAATTATTTCATAAGACACTGTTCTTTTTACTCTATTCTTTATTTGATTTAAAAACAATTGAAGAAAAAATCTCCTTTTACTTTTTCTAATTAATTTGCATAAAAATCACGTTTTTCTTGTGATTATTATTATCATAGAATTTATAATAAGAAAACAATTTCTCAATATACTTTTTTAAAAAAATTTTGTAAAAAAATGTAACATTTTTATTTGAACTTTTATATTCAACAGAGTAGGGGCTGTTAAGCACTTTTTACACATTTTGCATAAACGGTGCAATTTTGATATAACATTTCTAGAAAAACCATAACAATTTTTATTATAATACTTTATGGCATCACGTTTTATATCTTTAATCACTTTACTAGTTATTGATAAGATTATTGAAGTGATTTACATGATACAGTGATAAGTAATCAGTGATTATAACGTAAGTGGTTTGATAAATCAAATTCGGCTCTTGTATGGAATACCGCTCCACTTGTACTTAAACACTATTTGCTAATCGTTATTTTATAAATCACTTCAGGTAATGTACGTCATTTGATGAAGAAAAAATCGAATTCTAACAGATAAATAGACAAAATTATTTTACTATTTAGGGACAATATGATAACAAACATCAGACGAATAATCAGGAGAAAAGCCACCTACTGAGAAAAATTGTTAAGTAAGGATCACCACCACCACTTAACAAGGATCCTCACCACTACGCATTTATATGGAGGCGTGCTCAAGTGAATTAATCAACTACTCAGCTTTAAGAAATTAATTTGATTAATGAAACTGAAATAAGGCTGTGAATGCTTTGTGAAAAGCCAATATGCTCCCTAGAGCAGTGTCAGAAAAAAATTTTTTTGTATACTGACATGAATCCAAGTTTAAAATATATGGTTCAGGTGAAGAAATAATGTCAAACTAAACCAAAAACTTAACCCTCGCTATACTTTTAAGAAATTTTGCCTAGAATTTGTAGAATAGTCATGTTGGTATACAAGCAATTGAATCGAATACAAATAAGCTTAAAACTCAGCTACTGTTTATTAATAAATCTATCGTTTGGGATCGGAATATCACAAGAAATATTTTCAAAAATTGTAAACTGTAATTGTAATAAGGCTGTTTTTATAGAGGTATAGAACTTTAAGTTGCAATAAAACAACGATGGATTATTCGATTTGTGGCCGTATATCGGCAATAACACGGCGAATGTTGTCTTCCAAATGGTCAAGCCAATGACTTTATATAGCCTCACAGAAAGTTGTCTAACGGTGTTAAATCACAAGATTTTGGAGGCCAATTCACAGGTCCAAAACGTGAAATTAGGCGGTCACCAAATGTGTCTTTCAATAAATCTATTGTGGCACGAGCTGTGTGACATGTTGCGTCGTCTTGTTGAAACCACATCTCCTTGACATCATGGTTATTCAATTCAGGAATGAAAAAGTTAGCAAAATTAAAAAAGTTGGCACTATACCGATCACCATTGACTGTAACGTTCTGGCCACAATCGTTTTTGAAAAAGTACGGACCAATGATTCCACCAGCCCATAAAAACAGTCAGTTTTTCTGGATGTAACGATGTTTCCGCATACACTTGAGGATTACCTTCACTCCAAATGCGGCAGTTTTGTTTGTTAACGTAGCCATTCAACCAGAACACCAGGACACAGATCCAATTCCTGTGCTCGATGGCGGATGGACTCATTCGGGTCTTCCTACAGCAGCAATAGCTTCTTCTGTACGCACCGTAAAGCGTCTCTGGTGATGCGAGTTATCAATAAGAGTAAACGTGGTGCGAAAACATTCCATGGTTAATCGAATTAACTGCTCTGATGGACGATTTTGTCGACGATAAAATGGACGTAGTGCGCGATACGTTTTCCGCACAGAACCATTATTTTCGAAATAAAATTGCACTATTTGCAAGCGTTGTTCAGGCGAGAGTCTATTCATGATGAATTGCCAAACCAAACTGAGAATAAATCATTTGACAGCTGTTAAATCGGTCGCCATCTTGAAAAGTAATGCCAACTTAAAGTTCTATACCTCTATAAAAAACACGCTTAGAATGTCTTTAATGAACAACTAGACAATTCGATTTATGATTGGTCGACTTTATCGATATAGTTTAACTTTGGGAAAATGTTAGCCTCAAATTCTTTTCCGTCTTTGAATGAAAACTAGTTAAAAGAATTTTTGTCTGGTGCGCAGAAATCACCTTAAAATTAATGTCTCAGAAAGAGTCAAAATTGTAGGCCTTTTTTTCACATGAGATTTTTATATTATATCCAGCTATGCAATTATTTAAATTGTTTATATATTTATCAACTCAATTAATTACTCGGTGCGACGAAAAAGTACGAAGTTGAAATCCCTGGTAAGTGATACTATTTTTCTGATAGGCGCTCTCGAGTAGAACAAAATTTCGAGTTACAGGTAAAAACCCGGTTTTCAGAACTTCATGCACTTATAAGCTAACAACTTAGCGGAATATTACATGATTTTGAATTTATTTCCAGATTTGAAAAGAAGAGAAACAAACCTTTTAATATTCGGTATGTTACATACATATGTCGTGTAAGTAGTCTTAATAATTCTTAATAATAATAAATTTCACCCAATTTTTTCCCACATTTTTCAAGTTTAGATGGGTTTTTGCGCACTATTTTATATATAGGATAGGCCATCTATCAGTTTAAATTTGAACCAGCGGTTATTTCGAATCTGGCTATAATTATGTCATTATATTCTGTCACAAAATTCAGTATATTATACCCACTTAATGAAATGAATCGATTTACGCCTGAGCATCGTTGGGATTTATGGGAAATTTATTTCCAAAACAAAGACAATTGGTCGGAAATTGCACGAAAATGTCGTACAAAATTTGGTCGCTGAAAAGGATCAACAGTGCCCGGTATACGCAAGTTTATTGCTAAAGTTCTTGAAACTGGTGTCATTGTTAATGCGCCAAGACACAAGCGTGCTCGCACAGTATGTACAACTGAAAATATTGAAGCTGTGGCTAAAAGTGTGCGTGGAAATGCATCAACATCAATTTGTCATCGTTCTCAAGCATTTAACATTTCACACACCAGTTTACGTGGAATTTTGCGAAATCTTGGTATGACACCTTAAAAAGTTGAATTAGTTCAAGAGTTGAAGCCGCTTGACCATCCGCTTCGGGCCAACGAGAAACTGCACGATGATCTCGATTTTGCAAAAACCCATCTCTTCGCTCATTTTCAACTTGATGGGTATGTTAATAAGCAAAATTGCCATATTTGAGGCTCAGAAAACCCAAACGTGTTCTTACAAATGCCAATACACCCATTACGAGTGACAGTTTGATGCGGCGTGTGGAGCGGATGCATCATTGGCTCATATTTCTTTGAAAATGAGGACGGCGCAACCATTACGGTCAATGGAGACACCTATCGGACCACGATGCTAAACATCTCACACCACAATCGATTTATTCCGTCAAACGTTTGATGACCGTTTAATTAGCCGAAACGGCGGTGTTAGTTAACCGCGACTGGACGAGTTCTATGCCGCCAAACTAGAGACAATTGACTATTTGAAGGCCAACATTCGTGATGCCGTTGCTGAGATACGACCCCATACACTCGAAAGAGTTTTCGAAAATGGGTTCAATCAAATGGGATGCCGTGTGGCCAGCCGAGGCTGCCATATGAATGAAATAATGTTTTATTTCTAACCGGAATAATTGTACTTAACAACAACAAAATAAATTTGGCAAAATTTCAAACCGTTTTTGTTTTATTGCAATTTTTAAATTTAAACTATTAAATGGCCCACCCGATATATGTCGTGTAAGTATTTTTGAAAAATCTAGAAGAATTTCTCAAGCAAACACATTTTTTATCAAATTTTTTCAACCGTTTTCACGTTTAAATGTGTTATTGCGCACTATTTTATATTAGCAATCGTACTATTTATGAAATCTGAAAAGAAACTAAAAAACGGTTAATATTTAGCAAAGTTATTAGCCCATAAGTGCATGAAGATCCGTAACTCGAGATTTTGAAGGTGTTTCGAAAATTCCAAAAACAGCTCCTTGTTCTACTCAATAGCGCCTATCAGAAAAAAAGTATCACTTACCATGTATTTTTTTATCGCACCGTGTTATTAGAGCTTTATTTTCAAACTGAATTTTTGCAACTAAACGTCTAAGGGAACTTACCTTAACATCACCGAACATTTCATACAAATCATGAGATTCACTGCCCAATGCCAAATGATATAAAATATCCTGATCCATAAGTTCAATATTGGGATTACGTAGTTTAACTGTGCCATCGGGATATCTTAAAATAGAACATTAAGAAATAAAATTTTTTAATTAAAATTGAAGGTAAAACCTAAAATCAACTTATAAAGTTTAGTCATGAAAGAAACCAAACAGTTTTTTAGTTCATTAATGTCTAAGATCATTATTTTTTAACTTTTTTGCACTCAACAAGTATAATAACAAAAACTTCAAAGGTGAAAGTGTAATTTTTATTTAATTATTAAATAATTTTATTTTTTTTATTTTTAACAATTTAAAACTTACACCTTAAATTCAATGATTCCTATTGTAATGCCAACAGCACTAAACAAATGCATTAAATATTTGGTAAAAAATTTGTTTATTTATTTAACCATCTGTCAGCTACATATTTAGACAGTCATGCTTGTTTAACTGTTATAATAACGATGGTAAATTTTGTAATAATTGTCATTAAAAAAAGAGAAATAAATGTTTAATGTCAAACTGGTAAATGGTAAAACCATTGAACAAATATTTAATTGCATTATTAAGTTATAAACAAATAAAAACTCTTACGTACATATATTAGGAAGCGGTGGTCGCTGATCGTAAAGAATTACTACAAAAGAAAGCGATTAAAAAGAATTAAATCATGTGATGTTTGATTATGAATTATTAGAATAGGCGGTGCTTGCGCTCATCACCCAGAGATGAGAAAGAGGTATATTGTGAAAGCCTTCAGGGAAAAAAGGGGAAAAAAGTACAAAAATATAGAAAATAACAGAAAAAGGATAGAAACCTAAGGAAATAAAAGAAGAAAATAAAGAAACAGGCAGAAGGAAAATAACAGGATTCAACTTCTCATTAGCTCATGGGCTGATACCTGATATAAATCCATCCAACTCAGAAATCCGAGCAGACACAATTTCACTAAGGCCACTGAAAAAGTCCTGGGCTAGTAACCTGAGCCTACGTCTCTAGAGTACAGTCCTCCACTTTATCTACCCACTCGGTAGAATTCTGATGTATATGTGACCCACAGCATAGTGCTTGCCCTCAGTGTATACTGCCCAGTCAGAAAACCTCTCAGAACCTTAAAAGATTCTCTACTCAGATTCAGGACCGATTCCTTCCATGGGTGGTCATGTCTGGGCCATAAAAGCCCGGAGACACTACAGTCTCTTCTGCTCTTCCATGACCCTACCACTCTGCGACGAACCCATAGGTCTACTATATGAACGAAGAAACTTAGAGGGTGTCTTACATACCCGTCCGCCAGATTCGCAGTTTCGTTTCCCACTATGGCCCAGGAACCCAACACTGTTTCTGTCCAGAAGTTTGTCCCATCATTCGATAGGGATTACTACTATATGTAAAAGCCTTTTTTGTCATTTGTTTTTATGATTTTTTTCACTGCGATTCAGGAATGTATCGTCTACTTTACGGTCGCCATTATACATTACGGTCGTCCTACCGCGAGGACTATTCGTGGTGAATATACTTGTGTTCTCTGGTCAAACAAATAATGAACCAATACACGTGCGACGAAACGTAAAATCTGCCAACTCACAAGAACTCGCGTTATGATTTATTCTTGCAATCGTAGAAAATTCAACTGATCCAGGAGATAAATGACGTGCATTCGCTGAATGAGCTTTGGGGTTGTTGGAAAAATAGCGTAATTATATAGTTAACAAACTAAATTGTTGCACTTGATATGATACCAATTCACATGCGATCCAAAAGCATCCAATGCAAGCCAAAAAAATCACTATTTGATGTTGATTTTGGGCTGACGACATAACCGGTCCAAATTTCTTTAAGAAAGCCGTCGATGAGGCCATTACTGTCAATAGAAAACCTTATAAGATGATGATACGGATACCAAATATATGTGGTTTTAATAGAACAATGCTAAGAACGACACAGCTTAAGCCACATTAGATATGGTAATCTTATGTGAAGGAGATGTGAACTGGCCACGGAGACCGTGAGATTTTATCCTGTTAGACTTTTCCTTTAGGGATTTCCTTAAGTCACAGATCTATGCGAATAATCTATAAACCATAGCGACCTTTAGAGCCAATACAACCCTTTCATGGCTCAAATTCAGTGCACTTTATAAGCTATGATCAAAGGAAATTAAACATTTCAGATGCTCGTCTGCCAGTGAAGACGTGGTGGACGTTTGCATGATGTTAAATTCCATACATATTGACATTGATCGGTATTTCAAATGAATAAGAAGCTTGGTCGATGTCTCGCACACACTTTGTTGTAAATAAATTTTAATATTGGAAGCACTCAATGAAAAACTTTTGCAGGGGTGGCGTGGTGTAGTGGTTAGAACACACGCATAACAATACAAGCGGCGTAGGTACGAGCCGCAGCAGAAGACATGACGAAAAAAAATTTATGGTGGTTTATGGTGTTTTAATAAAGAGAATTTCCAGTTCCATCCAGAGACCCAAAAATAAAGAAACCCCCACCTTGCCAGAGATAAGCTCTGGCAATGATGACAAACATCAGACGAATGATCTGATCAGTAGAATACGCGACACCTACTGGGGGAATAAAATACAATACTAAGTAGAGACCACCACCACCACTTAGCAATGATCTGCACTACTAAACAATCACATGGAGGGAAGCTACCGTGGATTAATATCATCGACTTAGCTTGAAAAAGTTCAACTTGGTTAATAAAATTGAAACAAAGCAATGTATGCTTGATGAAAAGCCAATATGCATGCTTCCTAGCGGAGTAACGGAGTAACGTGAGTGCCAATGATCCCAGAAAACGTATTTTACTTTTAGCACTTTGATGTTCGATATCTACCTTAACGGTAGTGAAATACTATGAGACCGGACTAGAGAACGTATGGATTTAGGTGTAGGGACTTCATTTTAGTTTTTTCAGCTTAGGCTACTATTCATCACAATAAAGTATGGACTTTAACTTTTTATTTAATTTAATGATAACTTTCCTTTAATACTCTGCATAATTAAATAATAAAAATGGTAATAATGTGTAGCACCATTAAATCATTTGTTATAATTAGTTTTGAAAAAATAACTGACGCAGGAAGTGTAGCTGATAAAAAATAAATAAAAATTCTTATCAGAATTAGAACAAAAAATGCATTTCATTATAAAATTTTATTAACTTTGTCGCGCGTAACGTTCTACGATAACATTGAAATTTAATCAATAAAATTGTTTCACTTTTTTAACAACCCCCTCCACGTCAAAAAATTCATATCTGCACTAAGATATGTAGTGAGAGTAGTGCACTTTAGAATTTAAAAGTAAACAACAACAACTGTTTTAACAAACATTTATTTTAATTGAAATTTATTTTTGTAGAAAAATAGAAAAAAAAAAATTGCGAAAACTGTTTTCATTTGCTATGAGTACAATGAGTATGAAAAACAGTCGAAAATAAAAAAAAAAAATAAAAATTCATTTGAATAAACAACAATATCGAGAATTTATGTATAAAGAGGAGACACACCTCCCATACAAACAATGTTGTTGGTGGTGCTCTAGTTGTGTAAGAGGGGCATGGTGAGCTATTTTGTATTTGGTATTCGTAGAATTTGTTGTTAAAGAGTAAAATCTTTGTATTACTCATTTTTGTCGAAAAAAAAAACATATATTAGCTAAGCGACTTTTTAGAAATTCGATTAAAGTCCAATGTTTTTTATTTATTAAATATTTCATCAATTCACGTGCTTATATTCCGAAGGTTAATTAAGGTCAAAGGTAAAACAATCACGGATATTTTAGTATTTTTTTTTTCCTAATTTTTCTTCAAACTGTAATAAAGTCAACAGGAGGAGCTATGTAGGTAACCTTGAAAAAAGCGATAACATTTTATAGCTTATTTTAACGGTTAACGTGACACCGTGAAAAACCTCTAGGAATTCACATGTTGTTTGTAATATAAGTAATTAAAAAAAATGTTTCAAAAAACATATGTCCAAATACACACATACACATACAAGAAAAAATGCTTACAAATTTTGTATACCCTATGCAATCATACCTATCGAATTACTTGTTTGGATCGAAAGAAACATGTCTATACAGCCTAGTAATCGGTAGATGATGATTCATTAAATACTGAAAAATTGCATATTTCTGCCGTTTCTCATATTCGCCTTAAAGCATACATATATCGAAAATAGGATTTTTTATTTAAAGGGTGATCTTTTAACCTTTTGGCTTTGGAAATTAAAAAAAAAACAGAAAATTTGCAAATAAAATATTAAAATGAGGCAATTAATATATGCCTGTCATTCACTTTTTAAAGATTATTAGTAAAAGTCGCTAATTATCGCACTGTAACTTGATTCATTGAGTGTAACATTGCATTTTCATTTTAGTCCATCCTTTAGGGTGCTTGTGAACTGCCTTTGGCTGCTCTTCACACCAAATTCATTGAGCCAAAAATGGCCTTCGTCGCTGAAGGTTTTTTTTTCAATGGAAATATATTTCACACACAGCACCAATTTTGATAATGAATTTTAATGATTTACAAGCTTTGTGCGTTTGTGAGTCAATTCATAGTGAAATGGCACCCGTTATAAAACGTTTTCTATTTTTAAATTTAAATAAAAATAAAATCGAAATCTTTTATTTGCTTGATATATTTAATTTCTTACGACTCTGGTGCATAAGTCAGGCTTAATTTGTAATGTTGGCCGCCATGGTTTGTGTCTTACTCGCGTTGACTGACAGCTTAAGAAAAGCCCATAAGAAAAACCCTAACGGGGTCTAAGCGCATGATCCCAATGGCTAGTTCACAGCGTCTGCACGTGAGATGACTATGCCCTCACTCGCTCGTGGATAATATGAAATATGGCATGAGCTGTTTGTCTATTGAAACCGCATGTCAGTAATGTCCATATCATGCAATTCAGGCTAGAAAAGGTTGGTAATCATCAATCTATAAAGCACGCATTTGCTGCCCTGGCCAATGTTGTTTTCAAAGAAATATAAGCCGATGACGCCGTCAGCCAAAAATTTTATCCAAAAATCTTGCGTGAATTGGTTGCGTCGCAAGAATCACAATTTAGTTTAACACACGCCGTTATCTGTGGTCGTTTACCTTCAGTTCCCAGTTTTGGTCTGCAAAGGGCCGAGTTGTTTTAAGTGACGTGAAATCGACTGTTTCAGATTCTTTTGCACAAGAGATATTGCGTTTCGTGGTCGTTCGAGTGTTGCTTACTAAATCAATGAACTCAAAACTGAACTCGCCGTACCGACTGTAAATTGGGCAATATGCACGAAGTGTTGTCGGAACCGAACAACCATGTAGTTGTTTTGTTTATATCTATAAATCAAAATTGTTTCATATGCACCTGTTACTGAACGCCATGTGCAGGCAGCAAGGTGTTTAAAAAAACGGATTCAATTACAGTCTAATTCTACAGATGTAGCTTGCAATGTGGTCGATATCCACTGTCACAATACAATACAATACAATACAATACAATAAAAATTTTTAAATAAAAAGTTACTTTCATGATCTACACCTAATTCCAGTGCTTAACGGTTAATGGAGTCATTTTAAACTAAAACTTTCACGTTTGGTTTTTTTGTTACTAATTTTTACGTTTTTTCCTTAAACAATCTCTTAACTAAATGACCCGCTTGAGTCATATTGAGACTTTATTTAGAGCAAATAACGATATTACTAAGAGCGAATATTGACTGATTCATGGCCGCTAGTTTTTATACAGAAACTTTGCTTATTTTTAAAAGTATACTGTAATGTAGGATATTACACATTATCGTTCACATTCCTTAATATATATTGCGTTGAGTTATTTTTTAATTTTTATTTCCCATTTCCGACTACCTCGAGAAAAATTCTATTTTTGCAAACATAGAAATCAACAAAACCTGCTGCCAGTCAACAAGTTGTTGTAAGAAACGTGATGTCGGTATATGTATAAAATTTTCTTATTTAACGTTTAAAGATCACACTTGCGGTTCATTATTTTTCTTTTATTATGATTTTAAATAAAAAAGAATAATATTTTTAATTTTTATTTATTATATATTATTAATATAATAGACATATAAAAATAATTTTTTATTTTTTGTAATAATATTAGCAAAACATATGATGACGCAAATTGTGTTTTCCTTAATTAAATGAAAATGATTTTTGATTTTTTTCTTTACATTTATGAATAAAAACAAAACCATAGAACTAAATCGGAAACTAAAGGGTCCGCCATCTAACGTTTTTTTTCAACTAGTGCTTATTTCGTGAATGGTAACACTTGGCTCATGTCTGATTTGACAGATAATTAGTTTTATCCGTCCGCTGAACGAATATGGTTGTGTATACGCTTGAACAACGCTGGGAAATATTGCGACATTACTTTGAAAATCATGGTAATGTTGCAGAATGTGTGCGATGTGTTCAAATGAAGCTCATTTTGATCTTGGCGTGTATGTAAACAAGCAAAATTGTCGCATTTGGGGCACAGAAAACCCGCACGCATATATTGTAAAGCCGATACACCCAAGACGAGTCACTGTTTGGTGCGGATTTTGGTCCAAAGGCATAATTGGGCCATTTTTCTTCGAAAATGAGCAACGAGTGACTGTTACAGTCAATGGTGATCGTTATCGGGCCATGTGGAACGAATTTTTGTTCACAAAAATTAAAGAGGAGGATATTAGCAACATTTCATGCCACACAGCTGAAGCTACACTCGATGTTTTGCGCCCTGTTTTTGAAGATCGCATTATCAGCCGCAGAGCTGATGTCGTTTGGCCACCTCGGAGCTGCGATTAGACACCTTTGGACTATTATTTGTGGGTTGCCGTCAAAGATAAGTGTTACGCCAACAAGCCAAAGACAATTGACACTTTGCAGGACAATATTCGTGAAGCCATTGGTGAAATACAGCTGCACACAATCGATAATGTGCTTAAAAATTAAACCGATCGTATAGGCTACTGCATGGCCAGCCGAGGCAGCCATTTGCTTGAAATTATTTTCCATTATTAACCGGAAGGATTGTACTTTCAAATAAAAAAAGAAATTTGAGAAAATATTCAGTAGTTTTTTTTATAGCATTTAAAACAAAATTCATTTGGCGGACCCTTTATTTAGAAAAATCGCCTGATTTATGTTTTTTTATTTTTTATTTATTATTTTTATTTAAAAGTATTTTAAAACGTAGAATAAGCCAGACAATTTTATTTTATTTGTATTATATTTGTGATATTGCGATTTATTAACGATAAGGAAAATTTATAAAATTTTCAAAAGAAAATTCTGAGTAGTCGAACGTGAAATAGAAAGTATTTCATCATTTGAATAAGAAGACTTAAGACTTTTTTTTGTAATTTGAAGGTAAAACAATTATTTAAGGAAAAGAAATTAATTCACGTGTTTAGTTTGATTTTTAAGGATCTATTATCACTGTTACATAGTGTGTTTAAAATTTCATAATTACCGGGACAAATTAGATAACTTTTTTATGACGAAATTATTAGAAAAAGCTCTTTACGATCAGCGCCTTCGTTCTAAAGTTCTTACTTTTCCTAGGGCAAGTAAGAGCTTTTGGTCATTCGTTAAAAGACTCAGGAGTAGCGCTAGTTTGGTTTAAATTCTTTTAAAGATTAATCAAGTATTCAGTTGAGTAATTTGCAAGTAATTCTCGCTTGCCGGAGAGCCTCCAACCAATGCCCGCACTCGAAAGCTTATCAGTGACTATGCCTAGTATATACTTTTAAGCCTGTGCTCTAATAACGGTTCTGGCAAATCTTAACGTCAACAAGTCTTCTGGGCCGGATGGCATACCAGCATTGATCCAGCAACAGTGCTCTTCGACGCTTGCTTGTCCATTAGCCAAGCTTTTCAGTGCGTCATATCGCGTCAGTATTTTTCCATCTTACTAGAACGTTGCTAAAACTACCGCCCAATAGCAGTCTGTTCGGTTCTCTCCAAGGTTTTGGAAATATTTGCTATCCAACTATTTGCTAAGCGATTGTCAATACGGCTTCCGTAAGGGCCGTTCAATTGGCCAACTGCTGGCGGTACTCTCCGAGAAGTGGAACAAATCCATTCATAGTTTTAGTGAGAGCAAAGTTGTGGCTCTAGATATTAACAAGGAAGTAATCATTTCTTTCTATTTATATCTACTACTTCTTCTAACTTCCAATCCTATCTATTCTTTCGCAGACTACAGCAACATTTGTGATTAATATTGTTCTGATCATAGGCTGAGACGAAAAGGGGCGGGGCGAAATATGAATGACACACTCACGAGCGACTTGGCGAAAATCTCAGAGTTTGGTCGTGCGAATCGGTTTGATTTTAATGCGCTCAAGACCCAATGTCGTTTTCTGACGTATGTGTGTCAGTGTGGTGGTGTGGTGTCGTCTGTAACTATGGGTAATGTAGATATTGAGGAGTCAGATGTTCTTGGTGTTCTAGGCATGAGGATTCATTGTGATGTACGTTGGAACCATCACATATTTCAAGTGTCGAAAGAAACATTCAAGTGTCTCGGTTTTTTAAGACGGTGCAAGAAATACTCCACTCCATCTGACATTCTCAATATTTGCAAGACCTATATCCGACCCAAAATGAAATACAGCTCTCATGTATGGGTCTGTGCTTTAGAGTCTATTTTGGGGCTACTCGTCCGCGTACAGGAACGCCAACTCTATCGAATCCTTAGAGCATCGTCGCAATGTGTCGTGTGTTTCATTGTCCTATCGATACTATAAAGGAATATGTTCTAACGAAATAAAGAAATTGATTCCGCATAATCATACACTTTCACGCAGTATTCGCTTTTCTCGTAAAGCACATTCCTTTGTAGTTGATGGTCCGATGAATGGCACAACGCATTATAGCCGCAACGTTTGTTTGTGGAATTATCAAGAAGCATATCTAATTTCCCGCCGCTCTATTTCCAAACTCATAGCGGTGTGCACGAGTCATGGTTTGCAATTTTGACCTCAACTGCAGAACCTGCTGAAGCATTTCTGAGAGGAAGACAAACTTTCACATTCTTTGTGAATGTCCAGATTTGACGGGCGGACGATTGGGATACTTTAATCCATTTTTCTGTATAAACAGCTCAGGAGAGCACTTTGTTGCTTGTTGTAGTTAATTACGTCCTGTTAACTAGCCAACTAACCTATGTGCCCACCTAACGTGCAGTGTTATACTGTTGCCGTTATTCGATTATCCATTATTAGGCTACCACCAAATTCTGAGCAAGCTGCGTCGAATTATTTATTATTTGCAGCCATTGAAAACAGATAAAAATCATTAATTTATACAAAAATGGAAAATATGGAGTATCAAGTGAGGCTCAATACATACCGTGGATTCTCCCACTCGTCTATTTAAACATTAAAAAGTGGTTTGCTAACTTTCTTTGTAGTCATAGCGCCACAAATGAAGCCAAACGTTCAGATTGTTGCACTACAAATAGCGGATATTAAGTATTTATAGAATGATGTTGGACAATCGAAGAACCAAAGTGCATGATGTACGATGCGTAGCCACGTCACGGTAGCCGCTATTGCACACACTTGACCATACAAGCAATCGTGTGACCACCTTAAAAGGGGTACTTAACGATGTTCAAGTGAAATTTTAAAGAAACTTAAACGCTGTTTTGCAACTGTGACCGAAACATAGACCCTTACAAAAATGCCAGAGACTTAAAACCATCACGAAAGTTAGTTTCTTCCGGCCAGCAATAACACGATCACAATGTTTTAGATGCATTAATAATCCAAAGAGCAGCGTTTGAACAAAATCAATGTTGATTTGATACTCTGTCAAACCAATGCATATGCTGCATATAACATACCATATACACTACATATGTTCACCGCGTGCATCTAAGCTGAAATTCCATCTAACATTCTTTTCGCTCTTCAGATTTTTCTCTTCTTAATTTTTTTTTTTAATGAAAAAAGGATAGGTGGTACGAAATTTTGGATCACCGTTTTAGAAACTTTTATGAATTTCGGCATCGATTTGTTAGTGCATACTTATGCATATTTTGCTCATAACCGCATTTTTTTGCATATTTCTGTTTTAAGAGATTGTTTTCGACATTTTTTCATATTTAAGGAGCATTTTAAACTTTTTTCGAGCATATTTTGAATTTTTTGCAAATAAGTCTTTAACAGATCAAAATATTAAAATTTAAAAAGAAATTTATTCAGACCATATAATGGTAGTAGATCGAATTCAGAATATAGAGGGTGGGCAATTTAAAAGTTAAAATTTGAACCAGCGGTTACTTCGAATCTGGCAATACTTATGACATTCTTTTCTGTCACAAAATTCAGTATATTATCTCCACTGAATGAAATAAATCGATTTACGCTTGAGCAACGTTGGGATTTATTGAAAATCTATCATCATTTAAAATCATCTTTTCGGATGAAGCTCATTTTCATCTCAGTGGGTTAATAAGCAAAATTGTCGTATTTGGGGCTCAAAAAACCCATTACGAGAGTCTGTTTGGTGTGGCTGGTGGTGCGGAGCATCATTAGCCCATATTGCATATTTCTCAACCATTACGGTCAAGGAAGATACCTATCGCACTATGATAACCGATTTTTTTATGCCCGCTCTTCATGGTATTGATGTGCACGATGTTTGGTTTCAGCAGGATGGTGCAACTTGCCACACATCTCATGCTACAATCGATTTATTGTGTCAAAGCTGCGAATTGACACCGTTGGACTATTTTCTGTGTGGTGCCGTTAAATATAAGTGTTAACCGATAAAACAGAGACAATTAAGCATTTGAAAGCCAACATTCGTGCTGTCATTGCCGAAATACGAGCCCACAGACTCGGAAAAGTTCTCGGAAATTGGTTCGAACGAATGGGATACTGTGAGGCCAGCCGCGACAGACATATAATAAAATAATATTTTATTTCTAACCGTAACAATAGTACTTCACAACAACAAAATAAATTTGGCAAAATTTCAAAACGTTTTTGTTTTATTGCATTTTTAAAATAAACTTTAAAATGCTTCAGCCGATAGTTGAGCGTTAGGATAAAACGAAGAGGTTATTACAGAATTAAAGGTATTTTTATTGGTTTTTGAGAAATCTTATTACTTGCGAAGAAGGAAAAGGATAGAAAAATTTGTGACTTACTTACTATATAGAGCTTAAGGGAGTTTATATTACGAAATGAAATGTTTTTTTATGATCAAATAAATATTCTTTTATTCAAAATATCACGTATTTTGTGGAAACGGTAAAGCTTTGTACAAATTGGGTATTTTAAAGGTGACAAATATCATTTTAGCATATGTCTTATTATTTCTAATCTATACTTATATTGTAACACATTTAGTCGTTTAATAAGCAAACTGTTTTATACGGATAATGACAGTTTTAGGACTGAAAAAAAAAATTTACGTATGAATTTTACTTCTATTTGTAGGTTATGATCAGGAAAAACACGCCACCTACTGGGAAAATATTACAATGCTAAAGTAAAGATCACCACCAATTAGCAAGGATATTCACCACTACACAAAATACAAAAAAAGAAATCATATGGAGGAAGCTACAGTGGATTAATCATCGACTTAGCTTGATATATCAAATTGATTAAAGAAACTGAAACAAAGCAATAGATGCTTTGTGAAAAGCCAATATGCTCACTAGAGGAGTGACGGAGAAAAAGAAAAAATTGACAGGCAACAGCACAATTTAAAAAATGTTACTCTAATGAATAAACTTGAGTATATAGAAATGCATTTTTGTTTTTGAAAAACAGCCAAAAAGATCCCAAAACATAAAAAGTACTGGCTGAATACGTTTGCAATTTAGAAGGTCGTGAATAATGAAATAAAAATAAATAAAACAATTTTTAATGCACGAGATCTATATGTGTAATAACATTCCGGTTAAAGTAAGATGTTTTTTTTATAATTAAATATTAAAAAAAAAATTAGCTTTTTAGTGGGGGTTGTAAACAAACTTGTTTTAACTGTAATTTGTTTTTGAATTTTTAAAGTATTTATTATGACTTTGTTGCAGTATAAATAGGTATTTTGCTTATAATACACTGGTGCATATTCCTATAAACGCACTTAATTTTTTTCTGTATTTTTGTTATATCTTTGTTGTTCTCATCCAAAAGCAAAATTTAACTATTTTAATGAGAGACAACTTAACGGTACTTTTTAAAAGTAAACAATTTTTTTTCTTATTTTTGTTGTTTGCCTTAATTATGCGATGAAATGTTCATGGTGCTATTTTAAATGGAAGATTCGTATAAACGCACACTCGAAATTTGTTTTTAAAAAAGTGACCAAAAATAAAATATTATCAATTTTAGTTTTATTTTCAACTAAAGGTACGTTTCTAATAGTAATGTCTCAATTTACTGTACCTTTTCCTATTTTAATCAATAAATTTCGTCACTTTTAAAGATGCCTAAGGGAACTTTTTTGTCCGATCAAGAAAAGATTCAAATTAAATTTTTTCACGACCAAGGATGCTCTAATAGAGAAATTGGACGTAAAATCGGTCGTTCGGAAAGTGTGGTGCGAAATTTCTTTAAGAAAGGTCAAAATTATGGAGTTCGCAAATTAACAAAGGGTAATACCAAACTAACAAGAAGACAACTTAATCTAATAAAACAAGAAGCAACCCGCAACAAATTGAATTCCACACAAATAAGGAATAAATTAAATCTTCCTGTGACTTCCAAACACGTTGCACACATTTTACGAAACGATGAAAACATAAAATGGAAAAAGCCGAAATGTAAACCAATGCTAAAAAACACCATAAAGAAAATCGTCTAAAATTCGCAAGAAAATATATGAAATGGACAGATGAGTGGAAAAAAGTAATTTTCTCTGACGAAAAAAAAATTAATTTAGACGGTCCAGACTCATACTCATGCTATTGGCACGATTTGAGATCTAAAGATGTTCGTTTGGGCAGCATTTTCTGCAGTTGGCAAGTCGAAAATTTGTTTTGTTCCGACCAAAATGAATAGTTCGACTTATAACGAACTGTTGGAAGATGATCTTCTCTCTTTTATGGACGAAAAAATGGATGAAGATTGCATTTTCCAACAAGATAATGCTGCAATCCATGTTTCTAAGCAATCGAAATCTTGGTTCAATGAACATGGCATTCCTTTGTTGGACTGGCCGGCTTGTAGTCCGGACTTAAACCCAATGGAAAACTTGTGGGGATACATGGCCCGTAAAGTTTATGCAAATAATGCCCAGAATGAAGGCATAAAGACTGTGACAGAGCTGAAACTAAGAATTAAACAAGTCTGGGAGGAAATTGATTCCGATCTGCTTAAAAAATTAGTGGAATCAATGCCAGACCGTATTTTTGAAACAATCCATAACAAAGAATCATTCACACATTATTAATAATGCTACAATGGCCCAAATATTAAAGTGCGTTTATAGGAAAATACCCTTAAAAATGGCTGTTAATATCGAAAATTAAGTAAAAAAAAAATAATTAAACTACAAATGAATTTTTTTTTGTAAACAATATTTCAAGTGAAGTCTTAACTAATTTAATACACAAATTTATAGCCCCCTAAATATTTTCTTGTTTAATTTTTACCTTTTTTTTAAAAAAAAAGTAGTGTGCTTTTATAGGAATATGCTCCAGTGTATATGTTTTTTTTTTTTTTTTAAATTTTGCTTATTTTTTTATTTGAAAAAATTTCAAAATTTTTGCAATTTACTTTTCGAAATTGTCTAAACATTTAATACCTGGTGTGTTTTTGAACTTCAACATAAATGTCATCTTCATCGTCCTCTTCTGTTTCAATTACATGGGCACCATTACCATTTGTATGTGTGCGATCGAAGTAGGATTTGTAATCGTGATGATTATGATGATGATCACTCTCATCAACAGCAGTACCAGTAGGAGGCATATTTATTTTATGTTACTTTTTTAAATTTTATATAAAATATATCACAGAGTTTGAGTTTTTTTTTATTTTTTTTTATCTTAAGTTAAAAGTATTAACTTTTGACTTTTTTTGAAGCAATTTTCTAGACTTTTTTTAATTGGTTTCTTTTTGCTTCTTTGTGTATTATTACTTTGGTTTCAACTTGTATTTTTTTAATTGCTTTTTGTTATTTGTTGCTTTATATGTATGATAGAAAAAATACACAAAAAGAGTATAATTTTGAAATGGAAGCTAGACGACGCTTTGTATTCGTTGAGGTCTAAAATTCAACTGACATATTTCAGTTTTGTTTGATGATCTTTTATAAAACAAAACAAGACACAACGAAAAACATAAACACTGACAAAAATACCTTTTAGACATTTACTGAGTAATACAAAGATAACAATCTAAGCAATCTAAAGAGAAAGAGAGAGAAAGAGAGAGAGAGTAGGTATATATAATGACCAGCGTTGCCACAACTTCGTATTTATTGTAACCAAATTTCAATAAAGAAGTAACCAAGAAATAACCAAAATTTTGAATCAAAATTATCAAAATTGAAAATCATCTTTTCAGATGAAGTTCATTTTGATCTTGGCGGGTATATAAACAAGCAAAACTGTCACATTTTGGGCAAAGAAAACCCGCACGCATACATTAAAAAGCCGATACACCCAAGACGAGTCACTGTTTGGTGCGGATTTTGGTCCAGAGGCATAATTGGGCCATTTTTCTTCGAAAATGAGCAACGAGTGACTGTTACAGTCAATGGTGATCGTTATCGGGCCATGTTGAACGAATTTTTGTTCACAAAAATTGAAGAGGAGCATATAAGCAACATTTGGTTTCAACAGGACGGCGCTATGTGCCACACAGCCGAAGCTACACTGGATGTTTTGCGCCCTGTTTTTGAAGATCGCATTATCAGCCGCAGAGCTGATGTCGTTTGGCCATCTCGGAGCTGCGATTTGACACCGTTGGACTATTATTTTTGGGGTGCCGTCAAAGATAAGTGTTACGCCAACAAGCCAGAGACAATTGACGCTTTGCAGGACAATATTCGTGAAGCCATTTTTGAAATACAGCTGCACATAATCGATAATGTGCTTAAAAATTGAACCGATCGTGTATGCTACTGCATGGCCAGCCGAGGCAGCCATTTGAATGAAATTATTTTCCATTATTAACTGGAAGGATTGTACTTTCAAATAAAAAAAGAAATTTGAGAAAATATTCAGTAGTTTTTTTTTATAGCATTTAAAAAAGCATTTATTTGGCGGACCCTTTATATGGATTTTATGGCAGTAGTATTGACTGCATATAGACTGGTCAAAACAATTTGGTACAACAAATGTTGAGGCATATTCTCCTATTTGTTCAAATTTCACACAATAGTAAATATCGTTCTCTCATATGTTATAATGAGATTGTAAAATTTATTTGTGCACATTTTTACCTCAATAGCATTTACTAAAAGATATCTCAATGAATCACCCGAACCAAACAATAGCATTGAAGTGAAATAAGTCTGATATATATTCTCACTTAGCCACTGAACGAAATAGTATAAGCAAAGAAGTTGTATTGCTTTGAATGCTTGACAAAGCTTATTCTAAATATGTTCCACCGATCTCAATGTGCGCAAGATTATTTATGCAGTTCAGAAGTCAGGACTTTGACATGAAAAAGGAAGACCTCTCAGGTCAGGCAAAAATGTTTGGAAATGATGATTGGAGGGCATTACTCAATGAAGATTATTTTCAAACTCACAAAGCTACTCAAGATGGAAACAATTGTAGCGGCATTCAATTATTACTGACGGCTAAATGTTCAAAGATCAGTTGATATTATTTCGAAAATAGTTTCAGCCGCCTTATAACCCAGACCTCGCCTGTCAGAGTACCATTTGTTTCGATCAGAGTACCTATCACTTTAGAACAAAGTATAAGTATTGCAATTTGCAGTTTTTTGGCACGAAATCCATATGTTCCATGAAGAATGGGAAAGGTCATAGCATATTCACAACAAAAGGTCAAAGTTTGCCAAATATCCTGTTTTTAAAGTAATACACTCAATGAGAACCTGGATAATAAACGTTATAAGAGGGTATTATCTTTTTTTGTTTTTGTTTTGCTTCAAGAAAAAAGTAATCAAAATGGAAAAAAATACACATCTACACACCGAAGAAAAAAATAGGCAATTTTGGTTAAAAATAACAAAACGGCAACACTGATAATGACCAACACAAAAAAGTTTAAAATTAACAAACAATAGTCTCTTAAACTAAAATACATGCACACCTACATACATACATTTACTTTCCGCCATTAAATAAATCCCGTTTATTGCAATATACGCATTTACTACCTACCTTTACTCTCAGGTATATATGTATGTGTTTGTAGTGTGTTTTTTTGTACTCTTTTTTCCACATAGTCTTTAGCAAATAAACACTCTTGTTATAGTCCTCTCAGTGTGACCAGATTTTAAAATGACATAAAGCTAAATCGCGTTCAAAAAAAAAGCTAAAAAGAGCTACAAATTTTGTTTTTTAAATTGTGTTTTAACATATTTTTTTTTAGTCTGGTATTAGATAAGGTTAATATAAAGGGTCCGCCAAATATATATTTTTTTTTGAATATGCTATTAAAAAAAAAATTACTGAATATTTTCTCAAATTTATTTCTTTATTTGAAAGTACAATCCTTCCGGTTAATAATATAAAATTTCATTCAAATGGCTGCCTCGACTGCCATGCAGTAGCCTACACGATCAGTGCAATTTTTAAGCACATTATCGATTGTGTGCAGCTGTATTTCACCAATAGCTTCACTAATATTGTCCTTTAAAGCGTCAGTTGTCTCTGGCTTGTTGGCGTAACACTTATCGGCATCCCAGAAATAATAGTCCTACGGTGTCAAATCGCAGTCCGAGGTGGCTAAACGACATCAGCTCTGCGGCTGATAATGCGATCTTCAAAAATAGGGCGCAAAACATCGAGTGTAGCTTCGGCTGTGTGGCACGTAGCGCCGTGCTGTTGAAACCAAATGTTGCTAATATCCTCCTCTTCAATTTTTGTGAACAGAAATTCGTTCAACATCGCCCGATAACGATCGCCATTGATTGTAACGGCCACTCCTTGCTCATTTTCGAAGAAGAATGGCCCAATTATGCCTCTGGACCAAAGTTCGCACCAAACAGTGACTCGTCTTGGGTGTATCGGCTTCTCAATGTATACGTGCGGGTTTTCTGTGCCCCAAATGCGACAATTTTGCTTGTTTACATACCCGCTAAGATCTACAAAAATCCGTACGCAATTTTGGCACACATTCTGCAACATTACCATGATTTTCAAAGTATCGTAATGTCGCAATATTTCCCAGCGTTGTTCAAGCGTATACACAACCACATTCATTTCGCGGAAGGACAAAACTAATTATCTGTTTAATCAGACATGAGCTAAGTGTTACCATTCACGAAATAAGCACTAGTTGAAAAAAAAAACGTTAGATGGCGGACCCGTTAGCACTATATAATTGTTTTCTTTAAATCCAAAGTAAAAACAATTGTTTAGGTGGTTACTTACTTACTTTACTTACTGTATTTATCCAAATATTCTGTTATTACATAGTTTATCTTAAAGTAATTAATCATGTAGATACTTATTCTATGCGTAATTGACTTATCAACTAAAACTTAAAATACTGCAGAACAGCCGCAATCCATTACCAAAACAAATCCACTCTTATACTATATTCCGCAAAAAATTGAAAAACGAAAACACTCATACACTTAAAATTAACTTAAAACACTACTAACATCTAATTAACAACAACAGGGCACAGACATCCACCTCACTGTGCAGTGCTATACACCAGGCTGTCCAAATCTAGGGTATTGATCCTCCTGTGATAAAATAGCAGGCCATCGTCGCCATAGAGCAGCCCTCGTCCCTCAACGCTAGGAGATCCATAGGCAACAGGTATCCGCGCACCCTCAGGGTGTCCATATCACTCCTCCTCTCGAAGCAGCTGGTCACCATCCCATTTTCTAGGGCGGACGATCGTTCCATAAATGCCAGTGCAGTCCTCATAAGAAAAACATCGATCCTCTCGAAACCCGCATGGTCATAAATGACCCGACAAGACGGCCTCCGGAACGAACCATCGGAGATAAGCCGACAAAATAAGCCTCTTCCAGATCCTAAGCCTCCCTATCTGATGGGACGAAATCCCAAACCAGATAGGGAAGACAAGACAGCAGAGGCCTGATGATCTGCCTGTATATAAGCAGCTTTACCTCCTTATGCAAACCTTCCCTTCGGCGCAGTAACCGACAGTAGGAGTGGTATATCCGCTTAATCCTATCCAAAATAGAATCCACATGTCGATAATACTCGAAGCTCTCGTGGAAAATCACTCCGAGATACTTAATCCTGTCGGAGAGTCTTACAAGCTCACCGCCTACCCTTACCACCGGTACGAACTTCCTTGCGTTGGGATACAGCTGTCCACGCCGTCCCTTAAATATTACGCAATCCGTCTTTTCATATTCTGGCAGAGATCCCATTTGCAGAAGTATCCGTGCAGTCTACCCAAGTATCCGTTGAGTCCCTCATTCACCCATGCCGCTCTGGGGCCAGATGCCGTAACCAGCACATCGTCCGCATACAGAAGGAGTAAATCTTTGTCAGGTGGCCGAGGCATATCCGACATGAATATGTTGAATAGGATAGGTCCCAGTAGTGGACAATACTTCTTTCATCAGAGAGTGTATCATCCACTCTCACTCTAAGGGAGCGAACCCTCAGGTATTCCGCAACAATTCGGCAGAGATGACTGTCGAAACCAAACGACATCATCTTATGAATTATTCCCTCCTGCCAAACATTGTCAAAAGCTTTTGCCTCCTATTCAGTCTCCTTGATACATAGTCCGCAAGTGCCTTCAGTGCATGGGACGTAGAGTGGTCCCTCTTAAATCCAAATTGGCAAACCAGTAATATCGCTTTATCGTCCATGAACCTTCTCATACGCTCCAAAATAAACCACTCCATAAGTTTACCCAGGTTAGAGACAGAGATATGGGTCTCTAGTTACCAGCACCCCCAGGATCAGGCCCCGGTTTGGGTATAGGCACAATGATCGCACCTTTTCACGCTTTCGGGAAGTAATCAATGTTGAAGCAGTGGTTAAGCACCAACGCCAAACACCTCAATGTGGTGGCGTCCGTCTTCCTCAGGATCAGGTCCGGTATGCCATCCGTCCCGCTGGATCTCTTCTCAGGTCTACTGGACAATGCTGTTTAGGTGATAAACTAGATATCACTTTTTAAACTATTTGATCAGCATGAGGGTCAAACTATTAACTAAACGAATTTCAAATATATTATACATTTGTTTGTTTGTTCGCCAATCACTTGTATATAACTGAACCGATATTGCTGAAATTTTCAAGACTGAAGAAGATTCAGCCAACAAAATAGACTATGCTTTTTTCAAAATTTATTTTTGTTGAAATTAGAAGTACAAATACATAGATGCAGTAGGGTTTTTTTTATGTCTTATTAAACATCGGAAACGACTGAACCAGTAGCTTTTCGTCTGAAATGGCATTTATTTCTTCTTTTAGAAGCAATTTTTTATTGCCAACTTCCTTATAAAAACAAATAGGTGGCCCAAATACTAATAGGCTCGGAATCAAGGGGAATGTTAACCTCGATTAGAATATAGTATTTGTATATAGATTCTCGGGCAACACCGGATGAGAAAAGATAGTTTTAAATAAGGTTGTAGAAAAAATTGTTGGTAAATTTTGATTTTATTTAGTCGATCTTATCTTATTTTTATGAGAGTTGTGCAAAACCTGAAAAAGATAGAATCCGGTCTCAAGGGTGCATGAATTGAAAGTTCCTAGCCAATTTTCGGCAAATCAAAAATGACCATTGTCAGTGTAATAATCTAACGTTAGTTAAGATTTCTTTCATTTAATATCCTCGTTAATATTGCCTTTTTTCATCCCCCGTATTGATTCACTTAAAAAAATATATAGATTTTTACGTTAGCGACGATTTAAAAAACTCCATTGACCAGAAGTGTAATTTGGAATGTCATCTTTAAAGCAAGTGCTCCATTTGCTCAATCAAATTGCAAAACCAGAAAAAAAGTAAATTTCATTACCAAGGTAGTGACACTATTTAAGACATTCAAAGAAACAAATCAATAATCAAATTAATTTCTTGTTTATTTGCTTAAGGCATTATCTTTTCTGGCAAAAAAATGTTGCACTTCTTCTGTTCCTTGTCGCTAAACATCGCTTAAAACGAAGAAATATCAAGGAATTTCAAAAGGTAACATTTTAAGAGATAAAAAACACAAAACCTTTCCTTTGTTTTTTTTACAAATTTTTTTTATGAATACAAAATAAGGAACGGCAACAAACTCATATTAAAAAGGAATACGAATTTTCTAATTAATATAAGCATGTAAGCAATGCATAAACTATTGTTTCTGTGATGCTACAATTTTATTGTTTATCGATGACAGACTTTACAATGTTTGTATTAATTTTGCTCTATTGTCCTTTTTGTGAAAATGTCAGAAAAGGCTAAAAAAGCTAAGAACTAAAAAAAAAAAAAAAAATCTAACATAAAAAAGCTAAATTTAGCTTAAATAAAGCTAATATGGTCAGACTGATTCCTCTTGATAATACACAACAATAGCGCAATAATGTTTTAAAGAGAAAAGAAACTGTTGTTTGAAAAACGAAAAGTGCAAAATGTTTGCTTTGATGTGTAAAAATGTATTTACATATGCATGTGAGAGCCTATTCATATTTAGATTTGCAGTATGTGTGTGTTCCACTGCTGAAAGAGATAGTGAGAGTGAGTGAATGAATAGAAGCACTTTTAGCACTAAGGGTCAATTTAATGAGCAATTAGTACAAGTTCAGGTTTGTTTACTGCATGTGCATACATATGTACATATGCCATGAATAATATTGCACATGCATATGGTCTTTAATTTGTATAAAATATACAGACTTGAGCATAATAATAGCAACAAACAAAATTTGAATATTACAAAAACTTGTTACGGCCTTAAAAAGCAATAAGCAACAAATACAATAAAAATTTTCGTATTTAAAACAAGACTTTCACTATTTTTTTTTGCATTACACAATTTTTACATTTAAATTTTCATATGAAGCTTTCTATGCGAAAACTATTGTCGTATTGATAAGACAAAATGGGTGATTTTTGTTTTTTTTTGATATTTGGTATCACCCTAAACGGATGTAGCGTTCAACTTACATGCAATTGATAAAATTATTGAGAAATTACCGATTCCTACCAAGAGCATAATTTTTAGTGAAGTACGAACGAACACACGCACGACGGTAAGCAGTGCTCTCAACTCCTACGTGGTGAAATTAAAATGTCTTCTCAGCAGCATTCACTCAATGTCACGACTGGAGCTGTATCACTAGGAAAAGAAAACTTTGGAAGTGGAAGAATATTCAACTCCTGGGTGAGAAAATACTACGAAGAAAGGAGGTTAAATATCTAGGAAAAATACTAGATAGTAAGCTGACGTGGAAAGCTCAAATAAAGCCTGTCTCAAGAAAACCCACGCAGGCGTTAATGATGCGTAAGAGGCTTGCAGGATGATCTTGGGGCTGTAAACCAAGAATATTATACTGAATGTGTGATGATGGCCAGACCGATTGCGACATATGTAGCCGTTGCATGGGAACCATCCAGGCAGAGCTAAATAAGGTACAAAGATTAGCGTGCGGGCTTGTCCCATGGCTGCACTTAAGATTCTATTGAACCATATTCCGCTGCATTTGGCAGTGAAGCATAGTGCTCTAGAGACCATGAATAGGATAGTGAAAGATCAGTTGGCTCGAGGTTACGCAGAAGAATGTTAACCCGGTTGGCCAAGTGGTCGATTACTCCCTACTTGGCTGTCCTGTGGACAGGATGTTGAAACTCTATGACTCTGGCAAATGCTTCAGGACAAGACTAGGTAATAGGAGTGAGTGGAGAGGTTTAGAAACTGCATACTCCTTTAGAGAAGGGTCAGAAACGGAAAGTGCTACAGGCGCCAAAGTGTTTGGCTCTAGGAAGTAATATTCTGAACCTATGGGAAAACAAGCCAGCATATTTCAGGCGGAAGTTTATGCACATGAGAGATTGTATTCAATTTAACCTGGAGAATAAATATAGAGGACAGGACTTAGCCATACTATCCGATAGTCAGGCCACCACTTGAGCACTTGAGGTTGACTCAAAGCTAGTTTGGGATTATCTGGGTAAACTGAACCAGCTAGGCAGGGACAATAGGATCAATCAGAAAGGCCCTTTTATGGACTGTGAAGACACCCCAGCAATGATATACTCAACGAAAATGAAAACAATGATAGGCGGATACTCTTCTGCCGGCCATTGCAGGCTAAATGGATATCTGAGCAAAATGGGGATAACCTGAAACCCGATGTGTAGATTCTCTGATTAGCAGATTGAACCACCAGAGCACTGGGTACATATGAGGCATTGATGAACTCTAAAAGGATGTATCTAGGTGGCTATCAGATACTAAGTAGGCAGTTATCGCGATTGGTATCAGCCGACAATCTGAATATTGTCAGATCGACGAAGTTGGGGGAAACCCTATATGGATGGAGGGCTATACAATAGATCGAGAGGTCGAAGTACTTTTATACCTCAA
Organism: Wohlfahrtia magnifica; assembly: GCA_023159175.1. Lineage (NCBI taxonomy): Eukaryota > Metazoa > Arthropoda > Insecta > Diptera > Sarcophagidae > Wohlfahrtia > Wohlfahrtia magnifica. The sequence continues at coordinate 6,082,364 of JAKWBJ010000483.1, forward strand.
TAATAGTATTAATCACATCGATATGGGTTTCATATCAGTTTGATATAAATGTCCTCTCGATAGGAATCTGAAATTTCTCAATAATTTTACCAATTGCATAAATGTTTAACGCTACATCCGTTCATGGTGATCTGCCAAACTAAATAAACAATACGACAGATGTAGCTTCAACCATATGAACGCCATAAGCTTTAAAAGCTGGGAGGTACCTATTAGGCAAGGTTATTAGCGATGTAAAGCGTTTAACTTACCGCTATATTCTAACTTTTTTAGGTACGCACAAAGCTTAAGGACAAACGAATAAATTAGTCAATTAAAATGTTTATTTATTTCATTGCTATACTGCTATTATTCATTTATTATCTGTAAATTTAAATTTAATACACTCTCCATAGTAAAAGCACTGTATCATTTTAAAAGTTTCATCAGTACGTTTGTTTATTCCTCTCTCTTCTTCTCTAACATTCTCTTTTAGCACTAAAGACCTATTGAGTAACATTCCGCACATCTGCCCTTTTTTGTATTGATATTGAAAAGCAACTGGTGTGTCTGTCTCGTTTAAATTGATTCTATTCAAAGGTTTTCATTTCTTCGCTCGCAATCAATTGTAAGCCAGTGTTACAAAAAAAGATAAATTATAAGCAGGGTGGAGGCAAGTTTTAGCAACCCCTAGCAAAGTAGGGGCAAGGTATTATTTATATAGGGGTTGAAAGTTTGTATCTGGATATCATTTTAAAAACATTTTATTTTTCTCTTACTTAGTATTGAAAATTGAATAATTATCGGGTTTTCTTTAATTTTTGCAAAATATTCCAACCCCCACTTGAGTCTCTTATTCACGACGTTCTGTTCTTTGTAACTACTATTGAAGAGAGAAAGTAAATATTTTTTTCATTTATTTTAAATTCATAAATTTAAACCCATTTGCATGTTAAGGGATGTGTTTTTATTGTTGTTTTAATTATTTTATAAAATTATATTGCAAAATTGGGGATTCACGCAATAAAGTCTTGAAATTGTTGCACAAAATGTTAGAACTAAAATTTTTATACAACGGCGATTCCCAATTCTTGCCAATAGAACTTACTGTAGGCTTAGTAGGTAATTGAGAAGTAAAGACATCTCTCAACGGTTCTTCTCGATGTTATACATGTGAGTCCATGACTGAATCCATTTCAGCTTTTGAGAAGAGAGTATATGTTTGGTGTTATCTCCGCTTAACATCATACCTACTGAATTTTATTCTTTTTCTAAAGACCCAAATATTTCACTTTTCTCACTTGAGTCAACCGGTACTCTTGACGAAGTTAATCAACTTCGACAGTGACACATTTCTAAGACAGTCCAGATCATAAAAGTGGCATGCACCCAAGTGTTTTAGTCTAAGCTCCCATAGAGCGGGACAGTCATAGAGAAGGTGTTGCACCGATTTCTCCTCCTCCTCATCTTGGCAGATCATACAGTAGCCATAACCAGAGCGTCCCATGCGCTCTGACATGCGACCTATAATACAGTGCCCGATATGATTATGCACAAAAGAAGCCCGATCAAACCCCTTCTAAGCCTACTAAGAGACTTAGTCATTTCAGTAGAAAGAGAAGGCCAAAGTATTCTGGATATTCCACAAGTGGTGATATTGGTCCAGCTGTGTTTCATCTTGTTCATTGCCCATCTACCTATGTATCTATCATGATAGACAAAAACGATCCCATAGTAGCGCACTTGTCAGCATTTTCATTACCTCGGATGTCCGCATGACTCGGAACCCATATCAGTTCGACTTAGTTCCGTTCCAGCCGGATCAGTGAGCGAATTCAGCTGAGAAAACATTTCGACTTAATCATGTCAGAGCACTGATTGCCGTGAGACAGTATGTCGACTGTGTTGATGTTTGCCGATTTCGGCAACACGTCTCCCAGTCGAAAACCTTTGACAGTGCGAAACTTTTCAGATATAGTTCCAGTGGCTTTTACGCAACTCCAAGTATTTAGCTTAGAATTGATGCCTAACCGGTTTGAAGCACTGAATAGCTTGTTCCGCTTCGGAGTTTCATAAGCCTCTTTAAAATCGTTAAAGAGGTGATTTGAAATTCGTAGGTCCTCACGAGGATATGCTTGAGAGTGAAAATATGGTCAGTTGCCTTATATGGATAACATGGGGCTTCAGTCTTTCACAAAGATGGATGCCATGATTTTATACGCAACGTTTGGTTGGCTAATATCTCGATAATTTTTACATTATTTTCTGTCTTTTTTTTGTGGATCCGGCAAATTATTCTAACGTTTAACTTTTCTTGCATCGTTTCTGTATTCAAGATTGTACAGTTAATTTAAAACACTGGTGCAACTCTTGCCAGCTGCTTTAATAAGTTCTGCTGGGATGACATCTGTACCAGCACTTTTGCTATTTTTTATTCTATGAGAGGAATTTATGTTTAAGATTTTTGTCAATTTTGCCATTGAAATCTACAATTCGTGATAATTTCGTTGAACATAATTTTCCTACGAAAAAGATGCATTATTTTGCCAAAATGTTATGGAAAATTAAAGTGTCTTCCAGGCTGAGAGCAACGCCATTGCTGCCAAGCCAAGCTGTCTTAATGGCATTTGGCTCGAATCGTGTGACATCTAGAATGGTTAAATATTGCAAATGCTTTCGCTTTGTTTTGGTTACCTAAACACTCTGGGATAGATGGTTTTGAAATGGCGGATGCATTGGCCAGAAAAGGTTCCAGGACATCCCACATCAGTGTCAGAATCTTGCTGTGCAGTAACACTTATTACTTATTACTCACTTTAGTTACGGATTGAGAAATTGCAAGATGTTGGGAACACGGGAATGCTCAAAAGGGACTTCGGCACTCTAGGGCGGCGATCAGTTCGCAATTTAGTCGTCATTCGAAGGCTCTTAAGTATGGCCGTCGGATGGTCACGGATATAGATGTTTGCAGACTGTACTTACAGGCATCAGAGACACTGGAACACATATTGTGTGAATGTGAGCTTCTTGACAAATTTAGATGGAAATGTTTAAGTGGATATAGCGTCTATTATTATCGTTTCAGTCCTGTTGATGATAGAAAGGAAATAGATCTGCTGAACAAACTATAGACCAGAAAGGGCATAATAGATTTCATAGGTCGCAATGTCCTGCAATAGTGCCTGGTAAGGAGAAGAATAGTAATATAGAAAATTTTGATGAAGGAATCAGCATCTGTATATATGCATAATCTATCCGATACCGTTTTTCATTTGTAATTGCTAAGTCCAAAGCTATTAAAGCCTTAATGATTATCATTACAATCTTTATTGCTTGTGTAACATCTCGTGAAAATATCTGAACCCATTTTAAGAAAATCATTTATTTTTCTTTTCAGCATCATATCTAAAACAACTTTTAAATTTTTTCCTTTTTTACATTTCATTCAATATTGCCATTTGCATAAATTTGCATATTTTCCATTATATTTTTTTATTATAAAATTAAATATTTTTTTTTCTCTTTATTTTTTTATTTTTTCTTTAAAACGTAATAACGTTACGCTTACGAAAGTCATTTTACAATTTATCGTTAAATGAAAATCTAAAATAGAGCAATAATAGATGAAATAAAGGAGGGGAATATGGAAAAAATTTCATTCACAAGTCAAACTGACAATTGCATTTAATGACTGGGTAACATGTGTATGAAGAATATATTTATAAAACAATTTAATAAAAATAAAATAAATATTAGACTATATTATGCAATTCTTTCTTTAAAATGCAAATTATACAGTGGGTGATAAAAGTTGAAATAAAAAAAATATGATATTTCTATATATAATACAAAGGGTCCGCCAAATAATTCTTTTTTTGAAAACAGCGCGCAAAACATCGAGTGCAGCTTCGGCTGTGTGGCACGTAGCGCCGACCTGTTGAAACCAACTGTTGCTAATATCCTGCTCTTCAATTTTTGTGAACAAAAATTCGTTCAACATGGCCATATAAGGATCGCCATTGACTGTAACGGCTACTCCTTGCTTATTTTCGAAGAAAAATGTCCAATTATGCCTCTAGACCAAAATCCGTACCAAAAAGTGAGTCGCCTTGGGTGTATCAGCTTTTCAATGTATGCAAACAAATGCAACAATATTGCTTGTTTACATACCCGCCAAGAGCAAACTGAGCTTCATCTGAAAAGATGATTTTTTTGGGCAAAAGCGGCATCTTCTGTAAGTCGATCGCAGACCCACTTAGCGAAGCGAAATAAGCGTATGCACAACCATATTCGTTCAGCGGAAGGATAAAACTAATTATCTGTCAAGTCAGACATGAGCTAAGTGTTACCATTCACGAAACAAGCACTAGTTGAAAAAAACGTTAGATGGCGGACCCTATATAAAATTCTCTTCTCACAGTGTTTGTAACAAAACTGCATCGAAACGGCTCGACCTATTCTTATGAAATTTTGTGTATGTACTCAAACCCCGTTTTATGCAAATTTCTTTGGTGCAATTCGTTGTCTGCGAATTCAAATTTATGCGTTTTTTACATTAAACGAAGTGTGGAAAAAATTTTAAATTTCTATTGTGCGGAAATCTCGACATTATCGGATGAAATTTAAACCCTGGCTAGCCAAATTCTAGAAGAGGGACTTCATTCTCTAAGCCGTAATGTTTAAGCAACAGTACTTATAGAAGTATTATCCGATGACGATATTTTTTGTTACTTCAAAACAAATATGTGAAGTTCTTAACAAAGCTGATGCTTTTTACAACGAAATTTTCAATTTGAATCCAGATAGCTTCAGCACGGTCTTAATGATCTATTTTCTGGATATCAGAAGCTGTATAAGCAACTTAAAAATTCAACGTCACAAAGTCTGTTGGTAAATTATTTTGTACGAGAAGAAAAAGATGAATCTGCTGGAAAATCGTTGACCGAACTTTTGGTAAGAATATTTCTTGTAATAAAAATGTTAATCTGCCAAATGGTGATAATGAATTACATGTTGGCTCTAGTAATCAAAGTGAAAAACGGTGTAGACCACGTACATATCTAATTTCTTTTCTTTATTGCATAATTGGGGCGCTGCTAGGACCATATGGAGTAAAGATTTATTTGTCAATATCTTCAAAATGGTAACAGTAAGTGACTCTTAATTTGGTTCAAATAGCTCTACAGTCAAAAGTGGGAATAGTAGTTAGTTAGCTACGACGGGTAGCCAGACACGTCCAGCCCACCTGCGTCCAGTATTGATCCCACTGTGATACACTTCATTATCCAGAAAATGGACAACCTATATGTCCGCGTCCCGGTACATTCCGAAACAACCAGACGCATGTACAGAAGAAGTGATCTTGCCGATATTCACACCGGCTAGATCCGACAAGCAGTCCAGAAACGGACTGCCAAGGAAAGCAATCCTAATGTCCGAAAGACTCGGGCATAGGAAGTGCTCGACAGTCTCCTCTTCCTCCTCATCCTGACAACCCCTACAATAGTCATTGAGCGGCAGACCCAATCTCCTAGCGTGCGCACCAGTCACCCAGTGCCCAGTAATAACAGCCACAAGAGTTCGCAGCCGAAGTCGTGGCACCCCCATTATAGACTCCGAGCGAGCCCACTCATATAGAGGCCAGATTTGCCTCGATACAGAGCACGTGGTTTCATCATCCCACCGTAGCTGTGCTATACCCAACATGTACCGCATGACCATAAGTCTGCAAGAGGAGAGTGGCATCCCAACTGAGTGGTCAATCTACTCATTTCTGGGAGAGAGCCAGTCCTCGCAAGTCCGTCCGCTACACAGTACCCTCGCTCCCACAGTTCCGAGTGACCCCTTACCCAGTAATCTCCAGGTCTGAATGTCTCGCCATCTCGTTGAGAGATGGCCGGCATTCACACACCAGCCGCGATGTCGAGTAGATACCGGAGAGCATCCTGATCGCAGCCTGACTGTCCGTGCAGATCCGGATATCACTGTCATATACCCCGTAATACATCAACCAGCCCGCTGCCCTCTTTATCGCCGAGACCTCCGCCTGTAAGACACTGCAGTGGTCTGGCAGTTTAAAGGATTCCCTCACCCCATATACAGGAATAAAGATGCAGCCCCCATCTTCCCCCGAGGATTTCGATCCATCCGTGTAAATCTCAACAGTACCGTGTCCAATTACCGGTTCTAAAGTTTCTGTATTTGGTTTAAATGAAGTCGGAGTCAATATAAATCATCAGTCAAAAAGTAATTGCAAGTGGGTTGACAATCGAAAGATAGGTTAAAGTGAAAGTCTTAGAATTTGGACTAAATGACTTAGAAAACAATATAAATCATTAGTCAAAAATAGGCAGAATTCGACAAGGGGGCGTGGCGACACCATACATAGTAAATATTCATTTTTTTATATTTTTAAAACTTTAATAGTATAAATTTCTAAATTTAATTCAAACAACTTCGTGGACCATACTTATCATTGTCAACAACTGAGCGCATTGGGTAAAAGCAATCTATGATATATACTGTATACAGCTAGAAAGCTGAACTATTTATTATTAAATTTTTCCAGTGTCTTTCTAGAAAAAGCTATAGGCTATCCCAAGTGCTTAGACTTGAGCCGGGAAGTAGATAAAATGGGAAAAAGTGGTAAAAAATAATAAGTAAGATCGCAGTTAAGGTAATACTAAAGATAGGGGTAACGAAGCACGTCGGGTTTTAGCTAGTCTATCGACATAAAAAGGTGTTTAGTTGAAAATTTTAAAAATAATAAAAACAATTTTGAAGAGAAATTTTCCAACATTTAAATGCTTTATTCCATTTGTATATTGTCACTCAAATCTAATGAATAAAATCTTTTAAACTTCTCTATCGCTTTTCGTTGTTTTGTTAAGAACACACTTGTGCGGTCGGTGGTCGTATTTAGTCAGTCATTATCATATGATTGCATTATACTACACAGAATCTACGAATATTACGTTTGATATGCGAATGCCGATGATTCACTATTCAAGTACAATAATCTTTGGTATTTTATTACTCATATGACGAAATATAAATTTATATATAATAATACAATATATTATATATACATAAATAGTATTTAATATTAAAAGTTATATTATAATAGCCCGAGAATGGATGTGAAGTAAAATAACCAGAACTATTTTATTTTCTTTAAAAAGTGAATAATTTTACAAACAAATGTCATATAATATGTTCTTTAAATTATTTTTTATTTTCAAAAGGGGAAATTCAATTCTATTTAATATGTATTTTAAGAATAAAAGTAAGTACACACACACACATAAAGCCTATAGTTCGACAAATTAAAAATAAGATCGGAAGTGAAAGTGGATTGAATATCTACAGGAAATAACTTTTAATACCATAAGTTATTATTGTTTCATGGGCGTTCTTTTAGTTTAGCTTCTTGATTTAAGATTTTATAGACATAATTTTAAATAATGACTGTAAATTCTTAGTGAAAGAAAACTGCAAGTAATACGGAATAATTCGTAACTTTTTTGAATCTTGACTTGTCTAAATGTCAGTAAATAATGAACTAAAATCCGTACGACGAAAAAACGCAAGATCTGCCAAAAACATTGCCGCTATCTGTGAGAGCGCAGGAATTTGAGAAAGTCAATTTCGCTCACAAGAACTTGACATTTCATAGACCATACATACATACATGATTCCCGCAACATCCCAATTATGAGGTAATAGTTAGTTAGTTAGTTAAAACCAGAGACTGGTTCAACTTACTTGGATCCAATATTGATCCTGCTGTGATGCCCATAGAAGATAGCGTCCAAACGAACCTACATATCCGTACCCCGAGTGGAAAGAAACCAACCAGGTGCATGCACAAAAAAGAAAGCCTGCTGATACTCACAGTAGTTAGATCCAATATAGCATGCAGAAATGGACCTTCAAGGAAAACAGTTTTCATATGCGAAGGGTTCGGACGCTGACTAAAAAATGCTCGACAGTCTCCACCTTTTCCTAATTCTGAAAACTTCTTCAGTAATCATTGAACGGTAGACACAGTCTCTTAGCATGCTCAGCAGCCACCCAGTGCGCAGTGATAACAACTACCAGTATTCGCAGCCTATGTCGCGGCATCCCTATGATAGACTCCGAATGAGCTCGGTCGTATAGAAGCCAGATATGTTCTGATACAAAGCCGGTGGGTTCAGAAGTCTGCAAGTAGTAAGTAGCATACCACCTAGATGGTTACTCTCCTCGTTGTCAAGGAGAGAGAGAGAGCCTTCCTCGCTAGTTTGTCTGCCACAAAATTCTACTGGGTATTGGAGTGACCCCTTACACAGATAATCTTTAGGTCTGAATGTCGCGCCATCTCGTGTAAAGATGTCCGGCATTCATATACCAGTCGCGATGTCGAGTAGACGGTTAGCACCCTGATCGCAGTCTTACTGTCAGGATATCAACATAAACCAGTCCGCTGCCCTCTTTATGGGCGAGACGACCGCCTGTAAGACACTACAGTGGCCCGGAAGTTTAAAGGATATTCTCTCCCCATATGGGGGAATGAATACACTGCCCTTGACCCACTACGAGGATTTCAAAACGATTGCTGACTCACTGAGAACATTCTATCCAGGAAGGGTTTGGGTGTACAGCAATCCACCCTACCATGGATCGTATCTAAATACCGCAAGATGGCCGCATGCCCAAGACTATTGTCACACCATGCCATCGTAATCCTCAATCTTATCGCAGACATAAACGTCATCTGTTTAACCATCAGGTTTACCGGAAACCAGTTTAATAATACAAACAAGGCTTTCGAAGGAGTGAACCTGAGCGAACCTGTAATCATCAGTGCCGCTATATGTGGGCTTTTCAAGAGATTTCCACCATACAACCTCACCATACATAAGTATGGGCTTACATTATATGGACTTATGAGGTGATGATGCTGTTGGAAATTGTCAGATAGTCTGGAATGGGATTGAACTTAGAATTTCTTTCTTGGTAGACCTATCAAACCACACATGCCGACCATAGCGCGAAATCACCTCAAAACGAAATGGGTTCGCCAAATGGGCTCTGATACACTTCGTAATTGGTCTTTATTTTCGTCAAAAATCCATCTTCAGCGATAAGGATTATTTCTAGATCAATAGGCATGCCAATAAATAAAATTGTCTTATTTCGACCATATCAATTCACACGAGATCCAGGAGCGTCTAATGCATTTCGAAAAATTACTGTTTGGAATAGATTTTTGACTGGCGGCTTCATCGGGTCATATTTCTTGGAGAACGCGTCTTTTGCTAGGACTTCAGACATATACCGATGATTACCAAATTTTTTTGGCCTGAATGTGTTTCAAGAGAACGGCTCTACCTGTCACACACATGTTACACGATTGGAGAACATAGCCATCAAATACGTTGGGGATGTGAGCTAAACGAGATCGTGCGTTTTGACCTCGGTAGACTTTTTTAGAGTTTCTTAAGTCGCAATTATATGCGAATAAGCTTCAAACCATAGCGGCCCTAAAAGGTAACTTAAGCCATGCCATCGGTCAAATTCAGCCTGTTTTATGGGCCAGAGCCAAATGCACCACCCATCGAAGTCGAGACGGAAATTTGCGCGCTGTTGCATTATGTAGACAGGCGAAACGATAGGCCCTTTTAGAAAATATTACTTTATTTAAATTTAAGGAGAGAAAGTACTTAATGATAGACCCTTTATTACACATTTGATTAATTTATAATTTCTACCGTTTACTTTGTAAGTGGTGCAAGATACTGTTATTTGGGTTAAATTAGGAAATTATAGAAAGTGAGTCTAGTCCATTTAGTTATAAGAAAACGCTTACTCTTTTAGTCAGCACTGTAAACACTATTAGGGTTATAAACTTACTATCTTTGGGGCCATAAAATATTGAAAATATGTTTATCTATCAATATTCACAAATATATTTAAATTTAATAAAACGCAAACCTTTATATATCCGAAAATAAAAAATTGGACTTGTCCCATTTTGAAAATAGACGGCTTATTTAATGGGAATTCGTTTTAAAAATTTTAATTTTTTGCTTAAAAATTTAACTTTGAAATTAAAAACTACTATTTGCTATAATAAACAACTCACGTATGTACCAACATATTTCCAAAAATTGTATGTGTGCGGTCTAGCTATGAGTAATCAATGTCTACAGCCAACTTCTCACGTCACGTTTTTATTTTTCTTTGCCTTTGCACCGCATTTTTATTTAATTTTCTTTTATGAGCGATTTTTATTATTTCATTCAACTCTTCTTGAAAAACGAGACAACAACTTCTTCACATAATTAGCAAATACAAAAAATAACTTGTATTGGAGTAGGCATGGTTGGTCTCGACAGTACCCTACAGCATAATGTTTATGCTGGAACCATTAGAACGCATTGTGCAAAACTACATCGTTTAAATGAAGAGGTGGATATGAGCCATTCGTTAAAAAAATAAATAAATAAATATTATGACACGTTTGATATAACTATAGAACACTTGTGGGAGTAGAGTAGATCATCAGCGGTGATGTAAAGCATAAAAAGCAAAAGTAATACGAATATTCATCAAAAATGAGTCTGTTAAATAAAACAAAAATTAAAGAAAAACAATTAAAAGAAAAAACTTTAAATACAATAATAAAAACAAACACAATATAAAGTCGGGCCCCCTTTTTTTCTGAAGGTCTTTTATGTCATTAACAAATTAAAAATGAAATAAACTGGCTCATATAAATTACAACAACAACACCAAACGAGACAAACAGCCAACCAATACAATTGATAATAAAAAAATAAATAAATAAAAATAAAAACAACAACCACACAATTATTGCTTTTGTTTACATTTACGTTTCGGCATTGCCTGATGGCAATGATAAATTATTTCCATATAAGCACATATGTAAGCACATATGTATTAGTGAAGGGTTTTCAATTGGGTTACATTAAAAGCAATTTTTTAATTTTTGATTTTTAATTTCTTTTTTTTTTCTTAATTTTTAATTTTTAAATTTTTTACGGTTTTTCTTGAATATTATAAGCGAAAAATTTTTTTTAAAAATATACACTGCGGTGCAAATATGGGGCAATGTAAGTATTTTATTTACTTTATTTTGTATTTAATGGCCCCAACACTATAAGGTTATATAGGCCTAGTAGTAGTAGTAGTTTTACAAATTCATCTTAAGCTCTTTGGAGCACTTTAATACTATGTATTTTATATTTTACGCGTGCTTTAATACTCAGTAATTGTCCACAATTGCAGACCGGGGGAAGTGTTTTTTCTATGCCCTCTTTTTAGCCTATTTAGCTTAAGGAGATCTGTTTTGGATATATTTGGTATAATAAATTTGTGTGGTATGTGTTTTTGGATTTCAAACAATTTTGAATCATTATTATTTTTCCATAAGTCATTCCAGATATCAAAAATATATTATCCAATGTACTGTCTATAATCAGAGTATTGATATTTATATTCTATTGAGATATTTCGGTTTAACGAACTTTTTCCTAATCCGTCAACTTGTTCATTTCCACGTACTTATACTTAAGTGGCTAGGAACCCATAGAAAAGTGTTATTTTGGTTAGGTTTGGAAGTTATCATTGTACGTATTTGTTGTATTATCATATTCTCAGAGAATGAGTCTTGTAGGCCCTCTAGTGAACTTTTACTCTCCTTATGATTAGTGAGCCTTTAGCGATGTTTTCAATATACTCTATGCATGTTTTAATTGCCAATAGTTCACTTGTATATATGAAAGAAAAATACGTAATACGCTGAACAATAGTCAGCTTTATCTCCTACAACTGAACCATCAGTAAAAAAAAGGTCAACTAGAGAATATTTCGTATTAATTAGTTCCAAGAATTTCTGTTGGTCTTCACAGGAGGACATATCACGTTTAATAATTTTTGCAAAGGAAAAATCCATGTTAATGTTTGAAAAGCACCATGGTTCGATACCAGACAAAAATCTATTTTCAATATTATCAATACTGATTGGGTATAGCAATGTAAGTAAAATTTGTGTATATGTTCTCATATTTTTCTTCCTGTTTTACAATTATTTTGATTCAATACTTTTTCCTCTCTTAAAAATAAACAAGCAGTGCTGCCTACTTTTTATGATCAAAACGCGCAGACCTTGTACTCGAAAGGCGCTAAAAAGCACTAAATTATAATTTATGTAACTATTTGTAATCCAAGCGCGCTGTAAAAAGGCTTTAATAATATTTAAAGCCGAAAAATATATTGAAATTGTAAATAAACAATTTCTACTATTAAAACTTCCACTTTTACAAAGATTTTTTAATAATTTAAACGATTAAAAAATCGAAGAACTTAAAAGCTTTTTCTTAATATTTTTGGTGCTGGTGTTAGGCAAGGTTGTGTTCTTTCTACGTTGTACTCGATTATGTGTTACCTTGGGATTTAACACAAGGTTGTAAGACCTAGATTACTCAGATAACAAATATTTCTTTGCTAACATGCATACATTGCGAAATGCAACGAAAACTTGACTCTATATAGTCAGAAGCATACAGTGTGAGCTTGCGGATAAAAATCTTCAATATCAAAGTTATATTAATCAACCAACGCTAATAAAACAACGATCTTCCGAATTCATAACCAGAAATTTGGTATATGTCTCGTCTTTTAGACGCCCTCACGACGTCCGGTGGTTCCAGCTCTAATATTCAGAACAGATTGAACCTATTCAGGCCGACTGATTGCTATAAGGCTTTCTCTTCCATTCCACTGTCTACAGTGGATTTTGAAAATTTTCTGCCCAGAAACCAGATCACACCAAGTTCTTGTAATGAAGGAAACTAAACTACGACTTAGTAAAACTGCCCATTGAATGGAACTCGCAGACAAACAGTAGAATCGGTAGGCAAGCCCATTACTAGGAAGACAGACTGAAAGAAAAGTCAATAGCATGACTTGGTATCAGATTAGATCATCGACTTTAGATAGGCGTAAATGGAAAGAATTCGTTATGGCTCTGTGATCGCCTTGGGATCTTTAAAGGTGTAATAACAAATAACAATTTTGGTATTTTAATTAAATACTTGAAATTTTTAGCTTTCTTCTAAAATGACTTATATGTCTTGAAAATAAGCTCTTAGATTTGAAATACGTTCCAAAAACACTATTTTTATTCATTTTTTCACAAATATTATCTCGAATTACGTAATTCTGACAGCATGAAGCATTTTAGGTCAATAATTTATATGAATTAATGAGTTTATTGAATTTCTTAAATTCATATTTCTTACAAATAATTGCAAGTAGAAAAGCGCTAACCTAGTGCGTTTTCTGAAAAAAGCGCTAAAGAGAAAAACTGCAACTTTTCGGTAGTTGAAACGCGCTAAATATAGCGCGAAAAGCGCTAAATTGGCAATACTGTAAATAAGCTTTACTTTATTCGGTTCTCTTTAACTCAATTGCATTGCCTCACTTTTGCATCAGCGAAAAAATACCGAATTAACTGTGCATTAGTGGAAGAATTTTTGGGTGCTAAACTGAAAAATAAAAATAAAACCGATAAAAGGAAAACCACAAATTTTTTTAAAATAGGACAGCGGCTAGAATAATTGCTAATTACAAGAATTCTATTCCTGGTACAAGTTTTCGAACAATAAATGTAGTTCCGAAAACAATTACTGACACTGAAGTTAGACCCTTTGATCCCAGCTTTATGTATAAAAATGAATGTGTGCTTGTATGTATGTTTGTTTGTTTGTGCCTTATGGAAAGCTTAACGGCTGAAGCGATTTTCTTGAAAATTCTGGATGGGCAGTGCCACGCCCATACAAAGAGTAAATTTCTTTGTCCATATCCTAAAGATGGTAGTGGCAATATTCTCTAAATTTGGCTCAAAAAGATTCATAGTCAATGCAAAACATTAGGCATAAAGTGGGCGGAATTGGACAAGTGGGCGTGTACCTCCCATACAAACTAAATATTGACTTCTGTATATCTTGAGAACGCTTAAAGCAGAATCTTCTGAATTTGGTCTTAATGACTACTTGGTCAATACAAATCATCAGTCAAAAAGTGGGCGGTACTAGACAAGTGGGCGCGGTACTTCGCATACAAAGTAAACTCTGATTTCGTATATCTTGAGAATGGTTACAGATATAATTCATAGTCAAAATTGGACGTGGTAGCCTCTATATAAACTTAGTAGTGATTTCATTATATCTTGAGAACGGTTAAAACTAAAGTTTCAGTATTTGGTTTGAATAAGTTCGTAGTCAATGCCAATCTGCAGTAAAAAAGTGGGCGGATTTAGTCAAATGCTCGTGGTACTTACTTCCCATACAAAGTAATTATTGATTTCTGTATACTTTGAACGCTTACAGCAAAAGCCTCGGAATTTGGTCTGAATGACCATAGTCAATACAAATAATCAAGAAGAATGTGGGCGAAATTGGTCAAGTGGGCGTGGTCCCTACCATACAAAGTAAATATTGATTTCATTACATCTTGAACTTGGTTAAAGCTAAAGTTTCAGTATTTGGTCCAATTGATGTCACAGTCAATACAAATCAGCAGTCTTAAAGGGGCCGTAGTTCGACAAGTGGGCATGGTACCTCCCATACGAAGTAAATATTCATTTTTTTGGGTTTTCTGAGTTCCGAATAGTGAAATTTTGCTTATAATTGCACCCACCAAGATGAAAATGAGCTTCATCAGAAAATATGATTTAAAATTATAATAAATTTCCAATAAATCCCAACTTTGCTCAAGCGTAAATCGATTCATTTCGTTCAGTTGAGATAATATAGTGAATTTTGTGACAGAATAGAATGATATAAGTATTCGAAATAACTGCTGGTTCAAATTTAAACCGATAGATAGCCTACCCGATATAAAAAACTGAAAACTGTACGTATTAAAAAAGTAGAGCCTACAGTGTTTTTCTGGAATGAATAAATGATTGCATTTTGACCGGAAGAAGACGAAATGGGGGAAAACGGTAAAAAATGTAAGTAAAATAATAATTAAGAGGGGCTAGCGAAGCATACCTGGATTGTGGTAATGTTTCTATATTTATTTACTTTTATTTTTTTAAAAACAACACGTTTTCCATTTATAATACAAATACAAACAAGCAAAAAACCCAAAAAAATCTCCTTTATAAATATCCCAAATATTCACAACAGAATTGTAAACCCTTACATTCATTTGCAGTAAGCAGTAGTAGTGGCCTTAGTAGTCGTCTTACCATTTTGTACGATTACGAGTTTCTTTATTTGCCTTTAACTGTGTCAACAATTTCAATGCGAAGCTGTTATTTTATTTTGTTTTGCTTTGTTCGTTTTTATTTTTTTTATTTTATTTTTTTTAGTTCGTTTCAGTTGTTGTTGTTTCTCTATTTAAGTCAAGTTAAGTATTGCTTATGTATTGGTGAGTAGTTTGCTAATAAACTTTTGTTTTAATTAAAACGAAATAGAGAGAGAATACGTACAAAATAATAACAAACAAAACTTAATTGCTCTCTGATACAAGTTTGTTTATTATTGTGTTGTGGTTTGGTTACGATTACACACACATATGTACATATGTATGTATGTACGCTTGTAATTATAAAAACTACTTGATAAATAATGCACTCACACATTTGCATGTACAATTCTTATTTTGAAATATTTTTAAGAGATTACATTTTGAAATGTAAAAGTAGAAGAAGAAAAACTGGTTTTAAGATGAACAACAGAAACATTAAGGAGGCACTTTTAAAATGAAGAGAAAAAGAAAAAGACAACAAAGCACATTCAGACGTAAAGTAAGTATGTGTGTATAGAATGGTTTATAATTCCAAGAATTCTTTGTGTTAATGCGTAGTCATGCCTAAAAAATGCATCATCGGCTTCAAGTTTTTTGTGTTTATTTAGTAAGGAAGCAAAATAACTAAAGGAAAATTTTCATCATTTATTTTTTTTAACTCAAAACAAGCCAGATTATATCATGTCTTAAACTACAATATTATTTTATGCTACGTTCACACGACAACTTGTATTTCGTAGTACGCTCTCTCATTCATGATTCAACCTTTAATTAGGAGCCGAATTAAATAATTCCCCTCACAAAATTTTAAGAACGATTCTCCCAGATTGTAAGTAATTCAATTTCAATTGCACTGTGAATTACTAAAAAGAATCGACGTAATCGTTAATTTTTATCGATTGTTTGTTCGTGCTAATTGTGATTTTTAAAAGCGTACCTTTTTTCCCATTTCCCATTTTCTGGCAAGAATATCAAGAAAAAGAAGAAGAACCATCAAAACAAATTACAAAGGTGTCATATGAACGGTATAATTCGTATAAGTAATTTAAACAGCAAATGAAATTTTTCGAAAAATTGAATAATTTTAGCCAAACTTAGAACAGTGAAGGACTAGGCGAGAGGGCAGTTTAATAATTTGGTTACTTTTTGGATGAAAAGTTTCCTAAAACATTTAACACGTTTTTCCAATATTTTTCTTATTCCTTCATATAATAAAATTTTTCAGGGAACTCAAAATAGGCGCGTTCGTTTGACAAAAATTGAATTTGAAAATAGTTGCAAAAGTATAGTCTTCAGAGTTGCTAGATGGGATATGATAATTCGTAGCCCAATTCATGTACACAGTCGCGAATGTCTTGATGGAATTGCTTTTGTTTCTTAGCAAGATGTGGTTGTTTTTGCTGTAAATTTCTATTGTATATGTTTCAATTCACAGAATAACTGCCGGTTGGTCTTGTTAGCCTTCATTAGTGTTGTAATGGATCCATTATTTTTTTAAAATTACAAAAAATGGCCTTTGAATTGCACCTGCACATCGCCAAATACTTTTTTGATGGGGTTACATAGCTGATCTTATGGTCAGGTATGAGCAATTGACGTACCTATCACGCAGTTAGCGCTTTTGTAACAAATGTGATGTACCTGTTTGTTGCCACCTGACTCACTTTCTTTCTCAGATCACCCGAATACATTGAACTCAGTAAAGCACAACTTAACAAACCCCTTTTCAACCATAATAATTGATGTTGCAGACAGAGTCCGTATTTATCAAGTATTTCTTTAGTTTCACTGATAATATTTTAACGTAAAAGATCAACAAACGAAATAAAGTTTATTTTACTTTCGTTAAATTTTGATGGTTGTGTGCTCCCCATACCTGCTATAATTATCATTCTGACCTATTGTGATCTATTGTGCTCTTTCTACTCTGTAGTTTATTAGTAGTTTATTAAGCAGATCTGCTGCCTTCCTAATGAACCCCAGCAGATCTGAAAGGTTTATGGTTGTCGCCAAATGAGACCATGTATCTATATAAATCTATCAAGAACCCCACATTGACATAATATGTGTTCTACCTCACTTAGCATAGCCTAAAAGCAATGCTATACTCTTCAGATGCGCTCTCAGTCATCAATGGCGCATAAGAAATCCCTCAGGAGTTTTTTGCCCAGGCTGCCATACTTGAGAGCATCAAAGACACGATCAAATTTGGGACTAATCACCGCCTTAGCGTGTCAAAGCCCTTTTGAAGCGTTCCAGTATACCAGGTATCTGGCCGCACTAAGTGGGGATCACCACCACCATTTACCATGGATCTTCTCCACTACACATTAACATGGAGGCAAGCTTAGCTTGAAGATCAACTTGATTAATGAAGCTAAAAAAAAAACAATGGATGTTTTGTGGAAAGCCAAAGGAGTGAGGGAGAAAAAATTAAGCGGTCTCGCTCAGTAGGGCTTCGGAACCTCTTCAAGCGAATTTATCCGCAGTTTCGTTTCAGCTGTCTAAAACAACCGGATCCTATTCACAAGAGCCAGTCTTTACAATATATCGTTGCAACTTTTGACAAGTTTAGATGTCATACGAAGTAAGACGAGTGCTTTTACAGTAGTTCGGCTGTCAGATAAAATATTAGTGGTCTTATCCATGAGCCTACAGTCTTGGTTGATCTCTGCATCCATGGCTGTGAAAAATAAACAAATAATCGCAGCTTCAGCAATAGACAAGAGTTAACGTTAAGAGTGTTGTATTAAAAGTTACCGCTCTGATATCATTAAAAACTTAGCTACTGATCAAATAAGCCAATAACTTTAAATAATAAAAATTAAAGAAATATTCCCATTACCATTTAATTTGTATTTATCGACTCGAAAAATTTATAAATTTTTGTTAAGTTGCCTTTGGAAGATTTTTAAATTTAAAATACCGTTTTGTCAGCTGCCAAGTGATTTATGTTTAGTTCGATGAAGCCTGAACAACGCTTCCAAATTGTACAAATTTATTTTGAAAATCATGGTTGTGTTCGAAATACGTACGTATCGCGCACTACGTTCATGTGACGGTCAACGTAATCGTCGATCAGAACAATTAATTCGATTTACTATTGAACGTTTTCGCACCATGTGTACTCTAAATGATAATACTCATTCACAGAGACGTCGTACTCGTATTGCTGCTGTAGAGCGTAGCGTAGAGGAAGACCCGAATCAGTCTATTCGCCGCTATAGAGCCATTATTACTGAATTTTTCGTTCATCAATTAGGCAACCATGATGTGCAGGAGCTGTGGTTACAACAAGACGACGCAATATGCCACAATGGATTTATTGAAGGAAACGTTTGGTAACCGCATAGTTGCACGTTTCGGATCTGTGAAGTGGGCTGTAAGATCGTGCGATTTAACGCCACCGGACAATTTTTGTGGCGATAGGTAAAGTCGCTGGTCTACACCGATAAGACCGAAACGATTGACCACTTGGAGGACAACATTCGCCCCGCTATTGCCGATATACGGCCACAAATGTTGGAAAAAGTCATCGAAAATTGCACCTCCAGATTCGATTACGCCCGAGCAAGCCGTGGCGGTCATATGCTAGAAGTCATATTTAAATTTTAATGCCAGAAAATTATCTTTGGAATAAAGTAAATTTCATGTCAATTAAAAAAATACATTTTTGTTTTATTTCATTTTAAAGTTCTATACCTTTATAAAAAACATTTATTTGTCATTGACCATCAAGGTTTTTTTTGAGTTTCCCTAATTACGAGTACGTCTGATTAAATTAAATAATTAAATTCCAACGCTTTTTGTTCTTCTTATGCTATTATTTTATTATTACAAATAACTGAACACTGTTGAAACAATACTATTCCCATATGCATATGTGTGATAGCGTGAAAGAGAGAGAGAGAGAGAGAGAGATATATAATTTTATGAGTTTTTGAAGGGCACAAAACAGAATACCGTTATCTAACCAAAAAACACTTAATATACTTCCATATGTGCAGGTCAAAAAAAAAAAAAAATTTTTTTTATCTGTTTACATATGTATATGTGTGTGCAAAAGTAACACATTAACAATTCTTTGGTCATTGAAGATAAAGCTTTTGTAAGGAGAGACTATGTGTTTTGGTGTGTGTGATGTAGGAGAAAACATATACCACATATGTGTGCTTGTAAATTGATGTGATTTTGCAATTCATTGAAAGTTTTGACATTTTGATTTATGCTTAAAGTTAAAAACTGTTTTTGTTTGTTATTATTGTATGTGCCATTCAATCACATTGACAGAACAATAATTAAATTTGAGAAAGAGAGCATTTATATGTGTGTGTAAGCACAAATATATTAATAAAAGCTTATGGTGTACATGTCATTAAACCTTAGTGTGTTAATGAGGGTATTTAACACCCTGCTGTTCTAAAGTAAAAATTTAGTTTTGCTAGGTGCGGAAATGAGAATTGCTGTCATATTTTGCTTTTCAGCTATAGATGTTTGCGTGCCACATGAACTAACAGCAAAACATTTAATGGTGCGATTCACTGCCGAAGCAGAACGGTAATATAGGGTGGGCAATTTAAAAGCTTATATTTAAAAATGCAATCAAACAAACACAGTTGGAATTGTTCCGTTTAGAAATGAAATATTACTTCATTCATATGGCTGCCGCGGCTGGCCACACAGTACCCAATTTGCGAGAACTTTTTCAAGTGTATGAGCTCGTATCTTGGCAATGGCATCATGCAAGTTGGACTTCAAATGATTAATTGTCTTTGGTTTATCGGCATAACACTTGTCTTTAACGGCGTCCCACAGAAAATAGTCCATTTCGGCCAATTAAACGGCCATCACACGTTAGACGCAATAAATCGATTGTGGCATGACATGTGTGGTAAGTTGCACCATCCTGTTGAAACCAAACATCTTTCATCTCCATACCATGAAGAGCGGGCACAAAAAATTCGGTTATCATGGTGCGATAGGTGTCTCCATTGACCGTAATAGTGGCGTCATCCTCATTTTCAAAGAAATATGGGCCAATGATGGCTCCGCTCCATGCGCCGCACCAAACAGTCACTTGTAATGGATGCATTGGCTTCTGTAAGACCACGTGTGGGTTTTCTGTGCCCCAAATATGGCAATTATGCTTATCAACCTACCCATAAAGATGAAAACGGGCTTCGTCAGAAAATTTTTGTTTTCGTTTTTTTTTTTTAATATTTTCGTGCAATTTCTGACCAATTGGCTTGGATATAAATTTCCAATACATCACAACGTTGCTCAAGCGTAAATCGATTCATTTCATTATTGCCCGATTCGAAATAACCGCTGGTTCAAATTTAAACTGATAGATGGCCCATCCGATATCTGGTTTAATAAAGAAAATTCTATTTCATTTTCACATTTAACGGAAATTTTTAACCAAACTTAACCGAGCTCCCAATACCAGCTTTAGATTCATAGGTGAGCACAGTTCATTTTACAAAGTTTACAATCTTTAAGAGTTTCGAAGATCCTTTAAAATGCAGTTCCATTTGCAAAAAATAAAATACCATTTTAGGGTTAAAACCACAAAAACATTGTGTAAACGCTTAACTAAAATAGAAAAAAGGGCAAACTAGTGGTAAAACTAACAACCAACAATCATATTAAAAAAATAGGTTACAAACACTTCGCTTCTCTATCATTCATCAAGCGTAAATGTTGACTTGGTTACAAAAACAACCACAACAACAACAACAACGTTTTAAAAAGCAAAATCATTTATGCGAATATATTTGTTTTTGTTGGTGTTTTCTAAAATTGAATTTTTTAACTGACTTCCAGTTATTTAAGCCAAAACGGAAAGATGATGCTGCAAATGCTTTGGCAGCGTCAATAAAAACTCTGACACTAATCTTCGTTTTAGATCCCTTCGCTGCGTCAATATCAAAACAGACACTAACGTTTCAAATGATGAGGTGGAAATGGAAAATAATTGTGGACTGTGGGTTTGAACCAGAATGTGCTTGTGTTTCCTTGTTTCTTTTGGGGGGGATATTAAACACACACATACTCTCTCTCTCTCGCCCTCTCTCGCTCTCTCTCGCTTTTTCAAACGCTTTTAAGCGGATATTGTTGCTTTTTTAAATTTAAATCATTTCTTTTATTGTTTATTTTTCTATTTATTTTATTATATTTGTACGAGTAGTTGTTGGTTCTGTTTTTTTATCTTATAAAAACTTGATGTGTCATTACGTACGGGTTGTTGACTGGCACCCATGGTTTCGTTCAAGCGGAAAATGACAACAACAAATATATATTTAATTTTTATTTAAAGGAAGTTTACAACATACTCGTATTTTCCAGAAATAAAAAGAAACCAAAAAGACGTTGAAAAGCTGATTTTGTTATACAAAGTTTTACGTAGAAATCAGTAAACAAACTATACAAGCATATTAAAGTTTTAATAATCGATGTGCACTGTAGATCAGTCCACATTTTTTTATAAAGGCCAGCACTCAGCGGATAACCCCTACTCATGCAGTGTATTCTGCTGGTACTAGGAAAATAGGTTTTAGAAAGGAGGATGTAGAGAGTAGTGTTTATGTAGGTTTGATTTGAATTTAGCCAGATCGTGTGAGGCAGGAAAAACTTTCTCTGGATGACTATTCCACAAACGAACGGTGCGGCCAAACAACGAATTCTTTCTATAATACATTGCGCGCTTCATTGAACAATCAACTCGATAGTAAAAACGAGTATTAATTCCTTTAATTCGTCAGAACACATTCCGTTATAAGGGTGTTTTTTATAAAGGTATAGAACTTTTAAATGGAATAAAACAAAAATGTATTTTTTTATTGACATGAAATTTACTTTATTCGAAAGTTAATTTTCTGGCATTATAATTTAAATACGACTTCTAGCATATGACCGCCACGGCTTGCTCGGACATAGCCGAATCTGGAGATGCAATTTTCGATAACTTTTTCCAACATTTGTGGCCGTATATCGGCAATAGCGGGGCGAATGTTGTCCTCCAAATGGTCAATCGTTTCGGTCTTATCGGTGTAGATCAGCGATTTTACATATCCCCACAGAAAATAGTCCAGTGGCGTTAAGTCGCACGATTTTAAAGCCCGCTTCACAGATCCGAAACGTACAACTATGCGGTTACCAAACGTTTCCTTCAATAAATCCATTGTGGCATATTGCGTCGTCTTGTTGTAACCACAGCTCCTGCACATCATGGTTGCCTAATTGATGAACGAAAAAGTCAGTAATAATGGCTCTATAGCGGCGAATAGACTGATTCGGGTCTTCCTCTACGCTACGCTCTACAGCAGCAATACGAGTACGACGTCTCTGTGGATGCGTATTATCATTTAGAGTACACGTGGTGCGAAAACGTTCAATAGTAAATCGAATTAATTGTTCTGATCGGCGATTACGTTGACCGTCACATGAACGTAGTCCGCGATACGTACGTACTTCGAACACAACCATGATTTTCAAAATAAATTTGCACAATTTGGAAGCGTTCTGCAGTCTTCAATCTATTCATGTTGAAATGCCAAATCAAACTTAACATAAATCACTTGGCAGCTGACAAAATGGTCGCCAGTTAAAAAAGTGTTGTCAACTTAAAATTTTATACATCTATAAAAAACTCCTGGTAGTACTCTTAGAACAGTAAAACATACGCTACATTGCGACGATGCTCTAACGAATCGATAAAATTGGCTACCCTACCATCATCATTGATAAGCACTTTGGCCCTCTCTTGTTCGTGGTGGAGATGCTCTAAAATAGACTTTGAAGCGCCGGCCTATACATGAGATTTGTATTTAATTTTGATTCGGATACAGGTCTTGTAAATATTGAGAAGGTCAGATGGAGTGCATCGTCTTAAAATACGGAGGCACTTGAAACCTTCACGTCTCAACGAATCCTTATACTCAGAACGTCAAGAGCAGCTGACTCCTATATAGCTACATTACCCTTAATCTTGCGCGCATTAAAATCGATTCAATTCGCATGATCTCACTCGTTGATTTTAGCCCGGTCGATTGTGAGTGTGGATCGTAGGACTTGGCCTACGATCAAAATATGAATATGAATGACAAATAATGTTGTCATCTGCGAAAGAGTAAATAAGATTAGAAGTGAGAAGAAGTAAATCGTTAAGAAATATTAGAGAAAGAAACAGTCTTGCGAAACCCTTGAATTAGTCCTGAACTTATTGGATGAGATAGATTCCATCCATAATTACTCTTATAGAAGGTTCTCTGAGAAAGCTCGATATTAATTGAGAGCGACTGCCGACACTTAAAGCATTATTTCGATACGAGCGCCTCGTGCCAATTTTTATCAAACGCCTCGGAAATATCCAGAGTCACAACTTTGATCCCGCCAAGATTACGAATGGGCTTGTTCCACCTCTCGGAGAGCACCGTCAGCAGGTCACCAAATACTTCACCAGGTGGTGATTAACCATACTCTGCATAACCTTGGAGAGTGCCGAAAGATTGCAGTTGGACGGTATTTTTCAGGGTTTGTAGCCTCACCTGTTTTAGGGATTGGCGTTAATTAGCAACCTTTCAGCAGGATGTGAGACTACCGGCTATATACGACGCACGGAAAAGGTTGGCTAATGGACGTCCAAGCTTCGAAGGACACTGCTTCAAGACCAGTGCTGTATTGCCATCAGGCCTAGAAGATTTGTTATCGCCGAGATTTGCAAGAACCCTTTTAATGGCTTCTGCTCGAAAGTACATTTGAAGTGCGGGCAGTGGTTGAATGCCCTCTGACAAGCGAGGATCATTTGCAAATAATTTAGCTGAAGGATTCATATTTTCATTCTTTTAAAGAACTGGAGTCGAACTAGCGCTATTCCTCACTCTTCTAACGAATTACCAAAAACTCTTACTTTCCGAGGATAAGTAAAGTAAAAACTTTAGCACGAAGGCGCTGATCGTAAAGAGCCTTTTCTTGCCTGCGGCACACGAAGATCTCGCCTGTTTGCGTAGCGAATCAGTAAGGTCGCAACTATTGTTGTGGCAATTTCTAAGATATTCCTTCCTAGATAAAACCAGGATCTAATTCTTGATTTAACTGAAATCTGTTTAAATGAAATAAACATATCAATCCCCAGCTTTATTATACTTACGACCATCTCGACTTTTAAATCGAGGAAACAAGTTTCCAGTTGAAATGCATAAAGGGCAGTGAACAAATCACAAACAAAGCATTCAAATTTTTTTTAGTCACTCAACTTTTTTGTCGCACGTCTTCTCACGCTCGTCATCTGGAAGCAGGCTGTAAGAGTGCTACCATCCGCATGTTTGACGGAGTTGCCAGTTCGATTCCTTTTTGTGTTTATAAAGTTATTTTAGACCATTTGAATTTGAATTAACGTAGATAAATCGAAGATTCTTGTCTGTATTAGAAGATTCGAAACTAATGATGAAATACTATAAAAAGATGGCGCATTGCGGTTAGTTAGTTAGTAATCATTTGGCTGTCAATAAGTAAAGTTGCGTTCAGGCGTAAATAAAAAGTATTGTATAAGCGAATTTGCTGTATTAAGTGATAGTCGAATTAATAAAGACCGTAAAAGAAAGAACAAAGTAGAGTTTTATTTTATTTTAGCGCAATATGAGCTGAAACGTTTTAAAAAGGTTAAAACTCAACAATATATATATTTTTGTATGTATGATATGAAATAATTTTTCACTGATATTAATTTCAGATATAATATATAATGTACTTCTACTTCTTCTAAAAAAAAAACAAGGATACTATTGTTTAAGTTTAAATAGATGGCTAATACGCATTTAAAGAAAATACTATTTTAATGTCCTACAGACACAACTACAGTTTCTAGGTTCTTTGAAAAAAGATAACAACCAGTGACTTACCGAACCATGCTAAAAAGTTATAAGAAGAAAGAGATAGAGAGAGATAGAGAAAAAATTTTAAAATTTTTTTCATTTAAATCTTATGGAATAAATTTTTCTAATTTACATGCATCGTCACTTTATAAAGTGTAAAAAGCAAATCTTTATACTCTAATTATACATAATATTTAATTAAATTTTTAGTTGTTATTTTTTGACTACAAAGCCGTTATTTTAAAATTTAAAATTAAGGAAAAAAAATTATTTTAAGCCAATTAAAAAAAACAATTATGCATAAATGAAGTTTTTGAAAATATGATCTAATTTTATATACAGCTGGTCCTGAAATAATAACGGAAACACATAAAAAACTTGAACGCCTTTTGCACGTTCAAAGTACTTTACAAAGTACTTTGCAAAGTCTTGAGTTTGTCAGGGAGAAGAGAAAAACGAGCGGGGCTGAGTACACACTTTGATGTACTCGCAATGTTGCTTTGTTCTTCGTTCATATTTATACATACACAATTGTATTCGGTTACATGTTTTATTTGTCAAAATTTGTCAAAGCAAAATTTGAACGTGCAGAAGCGATACAAAGTTTAAAAGAAAATGTAAAAGAGTTTGTCAAAGTAATTTGCAAAGCACTTTGAACGTGCAAAAGTCTTCTTATTTTACGATGTGGGTATATCGTGTTCTCACTAAAATTTTTTACGAAAACCTTACTAGGCTCACTTTCACTTTTCACTTATGGTGATCGATTCTGAATCACTTTTCCAGCCAAGTTTTCATAATAGTTTCTAATATAGCTTGAGAAGTTAGTTTCTCATTATTTTTATTTAAAACAACTATTTTAGGTTCTAAATAATGATGGGCCCGTTATTCTATACCATAACTTTTTTTTCTATTGTTAAGTAAGGTTACAAATTTGATCATGAAATTATAAACATAAAGCAGCTTTATGAAACGAAATATGTGCCGTTGTGATCAATAGCCTTTTGCCATTTTTAGAGTAAAACCATTATTCCATCAGTGTATTTTATAAGCGAACAACTGATCCAATTTCGTTCTGTAAGAATTTACGGATTTTTAATTTGCGCCATCAAAAATGTACTGCAGAGATCTGAAAAAAAGTTTTATTCTACTATTTAATATCGTTCGTAAACATACTCGTACATATATATCGTCATATAAAATCAAAAAAGCTTTAAGATACCAAAAAAATTCAAAATCGACAATAAAAATGAATTCAGTTTTTATATTTATATTCTGAAGCCCTTATCGATATTACCATTTGAATAAGTATATTAACACTCCGCACTATTTAATGTGCTAAGAACTTCAATGATCTTTTTAAAATTGTTGGCTGAGGAAAAACGCTAGTCCGGTTCCTGCCCTTATAAGGAATGACTATACATTCACGAACCCGGTTGAAAAGGCAAACCTTTTGCCTGAAATGTTTGCAAGTAATTCTCACTTGCCGGAGAGCGTTCAACTACTGCCCGAACTTGAAAGGGTATCAGTAACTATGCCTACTATATTCTTTCGAGCCCGTGCTGTAAAAAGGGTCCTCAATGTTTTTTTTTAAGTCACAGACATGGTGGTGTGTTGTCATCTGTGTCAATGGGTAATGTGGATATTGAAAAATCAGATGCTCTTGATGTTCTGGGCATGAGAATTTACTGTGACGACCGTTCGAATGATCACATATTTCATGTCGAAACCAGCATTCAAGTGACTTGGTTTTTTAAGACGGTGCAAGAAATATTTCACTCCATCTGATCTCCTTAATATTTACAAGATCTATATCCGACCCAATATGAAATACAACTCTCATGTATGGGCCGGTGCTTCAAAGTCTGTGTTGGAGTTTCTCGAACGCGTACAGGAGATGGCGAAGATGCTCATTAATGGCCGTAGGTAGCCAACTCTATCGATTAAATAGAGCACCGTCGCCATGTGGCGTGTGCTTCATTGTTCTATCGGTACCATAACGGAATGTATGCTGACGAAATTAAGGAATTAATTCCTAAAAATCATATATTTTTACGTAGTACTCGTGTTTCTCATCGAGCGCATCCCTTTGTAGTTGATTGTCCAGTGAATCGCACAACGCATTATAGGGAGAATTCATTCATTGGTCGCACTTTTCAAATGTGCAATAATCTTCCTGCGAAAGTATTCCCTGCTACTTACGACATAAGTAAATTTAAATCTAACGACCATAAACACAATCTATTTTCCTAGTACCAGCACAAGGCACTGCATGAGTAGTAGCCATCCACTGGGTGCTGGTCTTATGTAAAAAAAGAACTGGTTTGGGCGATAAAGTCTGAATACATTTATCTTAAAAATAAAATTTTTTTTGTTATCTTTTGTATTGATCTATTGTAACATACGTTCGCATAAACGATGCACACACATTGAGCACTCCATGTAATTTGTGTTAGTTAGTTGAGTTTAAAACATCGTTATGGCTGTAGCAGCTTTTACCGTATACGCAGCTACTTCTGTCAATAACAGTAAAATTCAGTTTTTATTTAAAATGTATCTCAATATCTGTAACGAAACCTGTGTTTGTAAGTTTAGTTTGACGCAATAAATTTTAAATAATAGATAATTCAGAATACAGATGGTTGAGACTTAAAGCAACATCTTTGTTATCGCTGCACAAATACTTAACAGCACAAAAAATCAAAATATGCTCCAAAAAAATTTCAAAATGCTCTTTATATACAAAAAAGTGTAAAAACATGCTCTTAAAATTGAAAAATGCAAAAATTTGCTGCTGTGTGAAAAATATGCAAAAATATGCAAAAATATGCAAAAATATGCACTAGCAAACTGAAGCGAAATGTCATAAAAATTACTTAAATGGAAAATATCTGGCATTACACTTATTTAGGTGCATGAGAAAAAAGATACAATTACATATTTCTGGCTTCCCTGCTTATAACAAACAATTCTCTTCCAATCCCACCAGTTACATAACGTTACCTTTCTTGGTCTTGATCCTAGCTTTGACACCATCTGCGTAGCTTTGCCTTGCTACGTCGATGATTTTTATTGTCGCGTGTGATCCACTTTTCATCGCCTGTAATCATTTGCTTCAAAAATGGTCGATTTCGTACCGTTTTACCAGTGAATCGCAAATGCAAATTCGTTACATTCAATTTTTCACTGATAATTCATGTAGCACTCAAACGTTGAGCTTCTTTGTCTAGCCAGCTTTCTTTAAATGCTTAATAACAGTTTGGTGCTGAATATCTACTTCTATAGTAACATACACGCCGCTCATGTACCGGTATTTCCCAGTTTTTTCATAATTCCATAGACTTTTTTTGTGATTTGTCAGTCAGTATCGAATCGAAAACGAGCAAACCATTTCACTGCTGCTTTCTAGTTATATTCTGGGCTTCATAAACTTCGCAGATTTTTCCAGCAGCTTGTGAGTCATTCTTACCTCCTATATATAATGGAGAAGCAAAATTGACGGTAACGTTTGGAATTTTGATTCATTCTTAAACATAATTAACTCCTCATAGCATGTGGCGATTTTAATAATGTCTTCTAACAAAATAAAGCTGTCACTTTTTGAACAAGCTAAGGTATTGGCCGATACAGTTAATATTAATATTATTATATCGCTGTGTTAAGGTAGGTAAAACACCCGCCTACCAATCAGAAGGTCCTCGGTTCAATACCAGGCCAAATTATCTTAAAAAAGAAAACCTTTTTCGACAGCGGTATCTAACACATTATAACATTATCTAGGAACTGGTTATAAGTGTTACTACTAAACTTCTCTAAGTGCATTTGCCGTTCGGAGCCGGCGTTAAACAGTAGGTCCCTTTCAATGAGTTTACAAATAGAATCGGGTGCAACTCATTGACTGAGAGAAGTCCCCCATGTTCCTCCATGGCATGTTATGGATAATGAATATTGAATATTATTATATTTTTGAGCCATCTACCGACCATTTGTTACAGAACTTAACCGAGCACCCAAACATAAAAAAATTTTAAAGACAAATATTTTTGTATCGGATCGTTGCTCAACTCTAGTTAAGACCTATCTAGTTATTATAGAAATTTTTAGCCAAAAAGTAGAAACTTCTGGAAATTTCTTAGAAAGGAAGAGCTTTACACGGCCAAACTATGTTTTTAAATAGGAAACCACATTCGTCTGTAATGACAACGAGAAATTTATACAACTGCATAGCCTAGACGTTTCCAATGTGATTATATTTGATACAAATCTCAAAAAAAAAAAAAAAAAAAAAATTTCTTAATTTTCGTGGAATCAGTTGATAGCACATTTTGAAGGAGGTTAGTTGCGAAAAAAGTCGTGAATTGGCCGAAAAACTGAATGCTATCATAACACGATTCTCAGTCTTCTTCATTCATTGAGACAAAATAATGCAAAAATCCCATTACAATGAATTCTAAGCTTATTCCCCGCCATTGGGCAATTCGCAGTCCTAAACAGCGCTTTTAGTACCGAACAGGGTTTGCAACCAAGTTAAACCGACGTGGGTATTATATCGGGTCATGTCTGATTTGACAGATAATTAGTTTTATCCTTCCGCTGAACGAATATGGTTGTGTATGCGCTTGAACAACGTTGGGAAATATTGCGACATTACTTTGATCGATCGACTTACAGAAGATGCCGATTTTGCCAAAAAATCATCTTTTCAGTTGAAGCTCATTTTGATCTTGTCGGGTATGTAAACAAGCAAAATTGTCGCATTTGGGGCACAGAAAACCCGCACGCATACATTGAAAAGCCGATACACCCAAGACGAGTCACTGTATGGTGCGGATTTTGGTCCAGAGGCATAATTGGGCCACTTTTCTTCGAACATGAGCAAGGAGTGGCCGTTACAGTCAATGGCGATCGTTATCGGGCCATGTTGAACGAATTTTTGTTCACAAAAATTGAAGAGGAGGATATTAGCAACATTTGGTTTCAACAGGACGGCGCTACGTGCCACATAGCCGAAGCTACACTCGATGTTTTGTGCCCTATTTTTGAAGACCGCATTATCAGCCGCAGAGCTGATGCCGTTTGGCCACCTCGGAGCTGCGATTTGACACCGTTGGATTATTATTTGTGGGGTGCCGTCAAAGATAAGTGTTACGCCAACAAGCCAAAGACAATTGACGCTTTAAAGGACAATATTCGTGAAGCCATTGGTGAAATACAGCTGCACATAATCGCTAATGTGCTTACAAATTGGACCGATCGTGTAGGCTACTGCATGGCCAGCCGAGGCAGCCATTTGAATGAAATTATTTTCCATTATTAACCGAAGGATTGTACTTAAAAAAAAAAAATTTATTTGGCGGACCCTTTATTTAAAAGAAACCCGGGTGGGTTTTTTATTTAAAGGTTTTCGCAGTTTATTTATAACAAAAATAGGTATAAATAAACTACGAAAAATAGGTACACATATAATTTGGGAGTATAAATGAATTCTGTCCTTTATTTAAGTTCAAAAAAGATAATGAATTAACAAATTTATCAAAATAAAATATATATGCAATCTCTACCTCTGAGCCAATTTCCGAGTCCCGTTTCAGAAAAGCTTCTCGTCTCTTGAGGCCATCCAACTTTGAAGCCGATTTTATATTTCTTGAAAAGAAGTGATTCGGTGACATGCTAAAAGATATTGTCTCCGTCGTCAGTAGTTAAAGAGACCAATGTTCGGAGAATATGGCGGGTGCGACTTTTGATCGTTTCTGATAATCGTTTGGCAACTTTTGCGAAGTGAGGGCGAGCATTGTCATGCAAAAGAATAACTTAATCATATCTGTTTTTGTATTCCGGCCGTTTTTCTAATAATGCACGGTTCAATCAAAGTAATTGCAGTCTGCTTAACATCTTGATCCAACCATTGCATATTAATACTAAAACAACGTAATTTTACTAACAAATAAGAACCAAAAAAAAAAAAAAACCATAAAAAACCGGGTTTTCTATCAACCCTGGTAACAAATCATCACGAAAGGCAAGAAATGGTGCTTGTAAATAAATGGATGTTGAAAACAGCAATGGCGAATACATAATTGATTAATTTATTGTTAAGCCAATTGATTTTTTTAAATTAAAATTATTTGATAAAATGCTACGGATTTATTTTCTATCCCAATAGTTTGATATAAAAAAAAAATGTTAAAGAAAAATGAAGCGACTGTAGCCACTTATACCAATCGTACAAGTATAAAGCTATACGATACGCAAATAACTTGAAGAGAAAGCTAACGACTGGTTAAATTTTAAAATTAAAGCTGATATACGAGTAGATTGTAGCTTTAAGTTTTTGCAAATGTTATGCCAGAAATAGTAAGATAAGTAAGAAGGGCCCATAGTGGGAAAAAAATGCCAGAAATACTAAACTTTGCAAGAAATAAAAAATTCAAAATCTTAAATATTACAAAAACATTAGATATTTTACTTACAAAAATAAAATTTACTTAAAAACAAAGCATAATTTTAGGCGTTTAACAGCATTGTTTTAAAAATATTTTAAATAAAATGTGCTATTGTATAATGGGATTATAATTATCAACGGGGTATTATCATATAACAAAAAGTGCTCTTAAATTTCAACTTTTTTTATTAAATGGCATCACTTACTCATCAATTTCCTCCTCAGACAATGAGTGACTGTTTCCGGTCAATAACAAAGACATGTTGTTAAATTGAAAAATTTTGAAGCTTTTACCTGTAAATAGATGATAAACAAAAAATTAATTAATTAAATTAATTAAATTATTGATTATTTTATATAACATTAAATGTATATAATGCTTTAAATAAATATTTATTTAAGAAAATGTATAAAATATTAAAATTTCTTCAAGATTTCAAGGATTTTTTACAAATCAATTTTTAAAATAAACTTCACACCCTTTTTTTATAATAAAGCAAACAATTGTATTAAATACAGTGGGTTAAAAAAGTTGGAGGTACAAAGCAAAACAATTACAAAATAGCATAATATATAACGTAAGAAATAGGTGTGGCTGTTATTTGTGAATATTAGCGAAGCGATTGTCGTAATGCACCAATAATTAGTGTTTTTTATATGCCAATCCTGCGATTATACAATTATTGGCTCATACGGCAACTTACAATATTATTTTGCTTATTTATCCCAATCAAATACAACCCTGGTGCGACAATGTGTGAAAGCTTTTTCAGTAATCATGCACCAATGTAAATTCCAAAAATATCTCAATATTTATTGTATTCTTGTGCGGCAACTGAAGAAGACAATATCATTATTTTTTAAGTGATTTTTTTCTGAAAAACACATGTTTATACGGTATTTATAATTGTCATCTCTTAAAATATATTTTTTTTAATTATTTATATGTAAATTGCATTATAAACTTCCACCATTTCTTTTTTTCACTATTTTTACTTTTTTTTATCAAGCGGACACCTGATAATCAAAGCCGTTGCAAATTTAATTTTTTACGGAATAAATCATCTTTACTTTAGGGAATTAAATATAATTAGTAATTATATTCCAATTTAAATAAATAAATAATTTAGTGAATTATTTTCTTAAATTTATCAAAATGTTTTCTCATATGCACCATCAATGGCCTTTCTTGTGAGCTAATCTCTGACTCACACACTTCTTCTTTCCTCTTTTTTGTATTTTTTTTTTTTTTTAATTAAAGAACGAACACAAAAAAAAATAATTTAATTTACCACAACAGCTGATTTACAGAGTTGCCGTAAACTAGAACAATTGTGTGACAGCATTGGGACAATTATTGTAAATACATCGTTTCGCGTCATCTTATGATAATAAATTTTGTATAAAATAAGACATCCATGTGAATACCGAATTTTTAATTCTGACAATTTTATTGTTGTGCACTTAGGTGTCACAATAAAGTTTGTATCAGATTGGTGTATTTGAGTCAATCGTGTGATCCCAGCTAAAGTTGATGTTTGTAATACCTTAAAACCACACTTCAGTACCCATTCCTAATTTTAATATTAAAAATCTTTTTTAACATAATTTTTTCCGTTACTTCTTTTAGAGGCAAAGGGCTTACACAAAACGTTTCCATCATACACGGTTTGCTGTATTTGTCTCTTCTCTTGTAAGATTGTTTTGTTTTAGTTCTTTGCTAATTGCGCATCGCCATCTGTGCAGTACTATGAAGATTTTCCTTAAGGTATGGCCGGGTGGTTCAGCACCACTTTCTTTTCCCCCTCTGTTTCAGAATGGACGCTTCATGTGTCTGATTATTGATCATATTATATATTATGTTAATTCCCGTAACATTCCATGAAGGAATATGGGGGGACTCCTCTCAGTCAATGAGCTGCCCCCGATTCTATTTTTAAACTCATTGAAAGGGACCTACAGTTTAACGCTGGCTCCGAACGGCAAATGCATTTAGAGAAGTTTTCAATAGTAGTAGTAATACCTCATAACCAGTTACTAGCTAATGTTATGAGAGGTGATAAATACCGCTGTCGAAAATTTTTTTCTTTTTTAAGATGGTCTGGCCTGGTATTGAACCGACGTCCTTCTGGCTGGTAAGCGGGTGTCTTACCTATCATACCACAGCGGCACTATATTGATCATATAATAGATATAAAAGAAATCTTTAATTTGTTGTTCCTTTACTTTTACTACTCACTGTTGTTTCTCTGAATGACAGCATAAACAAATGAAATATTTCGCCTTCATCATCAAAATTATGAAAAGAAGTAGAAGAAGAAAAAAATTATGATAAATTACGTTCATTTTACTTAAATTCTCATCATTTTTCTCTGCTTTCCTAGAAATTTTAGTCATAAATTCTGGTGAAAACACAAAAAAATCCTTATTTCTCTCTGTCACTCTCCCTCTGTTTTATTACAGTGCTGCTTCGAATAAAAACTACCAACAAAAACTTGTAGATTCTGAGACGTGTCTTCTTAATCTGGGCTTATATTAAGATTTCATAAAGGAATGGTTGAAGAAAATATTTATAAAAAGGACAGTATTTAAGAAGTGATTTGGGTATAAAAACTTAACTGCTGAAAAAGTGTCATTTAATAATTAACAACGCAGAGCGTAATTACAAACAACAATCCATAGAAAAGAAAGTAAATCTCACATCCGTCTCAAAATGTCCTTGAGCTTTAAGTGCATTAATATTTTCTCTTTTCCCTTGGCCTTATCTTAGGCGCCTTAAATTTCCACTCACTCACTCACTCACTCATGAAACAATTGTAATCCACTTAAAAAATGTTTATGCCTTTAGTCCACATAAATCGATTAAATTCACTTAAAATTATCCCAGCCTATTGGTAAATATCGAACTATACACAGTTCTACTATGAAATTCAGGCAGGTATCCCGCATTTTTAAATTTTCGATCTTCCCAGCATTTAATCAACCTTTGACATTTTGTTTAAATATTCCATGTTCTGTATACCATGAATGCGGCTGAGCCCGCCTGCCTGCCTGCCTTAATGCCCTGTTTAGTGGATATACGAAATACTACCATCGTCTGCAAAAAACTCTAGCAAAGCGAATGCTGGAATACAGATTATAAGAACTCATGCATAAATTATTGAGTAAATACACTGAGAAAAAAATTTAGTAATTTTCACGGCATAAAAGAATCGAACTGAAAAAAAATTTTGGTGCTAAAATTCAATATTTTGTTTTTCTCCGTCACTCCTTTAGGGACCATATTGGCTTTTTACAAAGCTTCCTTTACTTTTTTTCATATTCAGTAATCAATTTAATTTTCAATCTAAGTAGATTATTAATCTACTGTAGCTCGCTTCCATATGATTGTGTATAGTGGTGAATATCCTTGCTAAGTGGTAGTGATCTTTACTTAGCATTGTAATTTTTTCTCCAGTAGGTGGTGCTTAGATGATTAATCTACTGTAGCTCGCCTCCATATGATTGTGTGTAGTGGTGAATATCCGTGCTAAGCGGTATTGATCCTTACTTGGCATTGTAATTTATCCCCGAAGGTGGCTTTTTCTCCTAATCATTCGTCTGATGTTTGCCATCATTGTCAGAGGTAATTTGTATGGTTAGGGGGGCTTCTTTAGATGGAAATGTGTGAAGGAAGGTTGAAGTGTCTTTATCACACAATCGAAGCCTAAATTAAATTTTTTTCATCGTGTCCTCTGTTGGGTTCTGAACCTGGGCCGTTTGTGGAGTAACGGAAAAAAAGATGCTGCCCTTCAAGGAGTAAAGAAAACAAAGATATCTTATCAAGGAGAGAGTAGGGTGGTTTTAAATTACATAAACAGATCTCCACGGCGCTTAATGATCAGCAAGAACGACAAGCATATAAATATTATAATTCGTGCTTTGATAGATACTTCATTAAGAATTTTTAGATACTTTATGCATTGGCATACTCATCATACGATGAATATCTACATGTGCCGTAAATTTAACAGGTCCTACACAGTGCCCAGTAAAATTGCTTCACTACCTTTATAGTACATTATAACATAGCCTATTCTAATAGACAAAAAGCCCAGTGACATATTCGCTAAAGGCAAAAATATCGATATCTTTTGTCTGCCTGGTTAACTTTGCGTTAAAATCTGAATATCTGAATATGACATCTTAGTAGAGAGAATGACACTAGAATATTGCAGTGAAATAGGAAGAGAAGTTTGAAAGGAGTGGAGGGGAAGACTCCTTTCAATCCAGACGGGTTTGATACAGTTAAACTACAACAGAAAAATATTTGAGCCTTTCATCAGGTTATTCAAGAATAGCCTGAGAATGGTAACCGGTATTTCCACTGAGCATTGGAGTTTCAGTAAACATTTGTGCAGGAGAGAAATCGTTCAAATCCGATGTTCAGATTCTGTGAGGAGGAAATCGAATCACCAGAGCACATATTTGGAACCTATATGGCGTTACTGCATTCTAGAGGAGGTGCTTATCAAGTATTAGGCAGGAAGTTATAGTATCCTTTTTCGAAAAAGAAAAAGTGTCACTTACTATAAAATTATTACAATGCTAAGTAAGGATAACCATCACCACCACCACTTAGCAAAGATTTTCACCACTACACACAATCATACGGAGGCGAGTTACTTAGCTTGAAAATCAACTTGATTGCTGAAACTGAAACAGAGTAATGGATGCTTTAAGAAAAGCAAATATGTTCTTAAAAGGAGTGACGGAGAAAGAAAAGATAAGGTCTGTAAAATATATCGAAGGGTTGCAGTATTTTAGTACCTCTCTATGACAATATTAATGATAAATGGAGGTAGGGACACTATTAAAGTTTGCTTCAAAGAAGTTCATAAAATTTTTTATAACTGGCAAGCAAAAGCTTCTAACTAACTATGTGAGCTACTTTTTCGGGCCCGGTAAACAGCTTAAGCACATAGCCCTCTCAAAGAACAGGGATCATATTCTACAATACACTTATTCCACCTGTGCTGGTTTATGACGCTGAGACGTGGGTGATTGCAAAAGCGGCCGAAACAATATAAGTTGTGTTTGAGAGAAAAATCATTGGAAAAATAAATGGTCAGATCTGCGTGAATAGAAAGTATAGACGTCGGATGAACCGTGAGATTTACAAGCTATATCCCGGTATTAATGTTATCAAGCGTTTCAAAATATAGCGATTGCGCTGGCTAGGACATATCGGTCGAATGAAGATGACAAAAGTAAGCACAGAAAGAGAAGACCGATCCTCCGGTAGAAGGAGAAGGGAAGAAGGAGAAAGAAAAGAATGGCAGTACTTGGAAGTCACTTTTCATGAAGGCCAGGTTATAGAGCCGGATTATGGAAGTAAGAGGAAATATGAATCCATCACAACTCAGAGCGACACCCATTTTGCGGACTGAACGCCACTCTAGAGTGACGAAATATCTAGCCAATGCATCCAATATTCCGTTACCATCAATTCCACAGTGTCCGGGCCCAAATCAGCGAAAGACTTTTCAACGTATCGTAGCAAGTATAGATGTCATACTACTGTAGATATCATACTGTTTGAGCCAAGTGCCTTTAAGTTAGCTTGGCTGTCAGAAAATATATTAATGGTATTAACTTTGAGCCCACTGTCCAGGCTGATCTCCGGACATATGGCAAGGGCCATGATCTCAAACTGGGAGACATTCAGCGATCTTCCCAGACACTCAGCGATCTTCAATGTCATTCATTTTGGAGCCATCAGTATTCCAATTTAGATCAAACTCATTTCAAGCAAAGGCCCTATTAGACCAACAATCACGGTCCGTCAAAGCAACTCTGAATATTCACAGATCCATAGGCAAAACATCCAAGACCGAAGATGTTTCGTCGACCGTAGAATGGACTAACTTACCAACGAATTTCGGGATTCTATGGCGAAAAAAATTGTCGCCGAACATTCCGCCGTCCTCATCACAAAAATGTGAAGCAGTGTAAAAAAATCAAGACCTCCAAGGCCGCTGTTGGACACATTCCCATTGCACAATTATACGTAGGCAGATGAGTCTCTATACCCTGCCTAATTTATTCATGGTGGTAGCTGTAGGACTAAGTAAAAAAAAACGAATTTAATTAGCTGATAAATGCTTTATCAAGACAACGTTGGCTACACACTACTATGGCAAGAATCTCTGAAATGGTTTAAAAACTTTTCTCTAAAGCTAGCTGCTTATGACTATTTTCTGTTTGGTCTGCATCAAATACTTCTCATGCTTTCTAATATTCCACTGAAATTTGTGCACTAAAATTTCTTTCAATGTATTTTCACGTTTATAGTGAAAAACACAACCATAGTTGGGACGTGAGCAATTATGTATGCGATGGTACACACTGTACTCGTATCTGCTACTCAATGAGGTTGTTGCTGCACACACGTACAACTACGAAAACCAGCAGAAACAAAAAATGAAGATAGAAAATTTGTTGGTATTGTTGTTTTTTGTGTGTTTATATAACAGCAGGTTGAAACCAATTTTAGAAAGAGCACAACTGTGTATATGAAAATAATGAAAAAAATATTATTAAAAAAGAAAACAATATTAAGCAATCACGTAACAACAGGAATTTTTTAAAGAAAATTACTTTTTTTACCGCAGAAATAAAAATATAGGACAAAAAAAAGAAAGAAAGAAAGCAGCATGACGATAAAATAAATTTTTTGTAAAAATGTTGTTCAATATATGTTTGCTCATGTTTTCTTTTATTCTCTCTCTTGTGTGCTCCCTTTAGGGATTATAACAAAGATTTTAAGCTAAAAATCAGATTGTGAATTAAGCAAATGCACACATACACACACACATCTACAGGCAAAGCACAATGCCTAGAATCGAAACAATGGTCACTCAGATGCCGAAAGTTATGCATCACATTTATAGAGTTTATGAATGACAAACACTGAGTGCGAATGCACAAGTGTGTGTGTGTGTGTGTGTGTGTGTGTATGCTATCAATAAGCCTAAGCTTTTGTTACAGTATTTGTTTGTTTTTTCTTTTCTTTTTAATACTGTTACAGAGTTGTTGCTGTTGTTTTTATTTTTGCATGTAAATCATCATTGTTTAGTGTGTTAGGAGAGTAAGTGCATAGTGTTGTTGCTTTTGTAAACTAGAGCATAAAAAAAAATTGTTTACTTGTGTTATTTTTGTTGATGTTTTTTTTTACGTTTTCTCTTTATTTGGAAAAGAATAAAAAGTTCAAGGACACAATGTGTTTGTAAAAACAAAAAAATAGAACAGACATGTTTGTAAAGGTAGTGATGGCGTTGCTTTAGATGAAGTAAGACAAAGTGAAGAATAGTAGGGGGAATGGCTGATATGACAATATTTTGGAATGTCATTAAACTACTACGTGTCTAAGTCAACCATTTGTCTATTAGTTATTCGATACAATGTAAAGGGTATCCATTGTTCGGTTTCAAATGTAAAATTAAATAAAACACCCATAAGCCTATGATATCGATTAAACATTTATCGATGTCATTTAAATGATCGCCTCTGGATTAGTTGCAGTAGACAAACATTTTGATGTAGTTCTCGATCAGTTTTTCACACATTTGGTGTGGTATCCTGGCAATAACTTGACGAATGTTGGTTTCCAAATGTTGGAACATTAGGGGATGATCCGCGTAGACATGATCTTTGATGTAGACCTACAAAAATGTCTAACGGGGTCAAATTGTATGAACTTGGTGACCAATTGATGTCG
This sequence comes from Wohlfahrtia magnifica, assembly GCA_023159175.1. Taxonomy (NCBI): domain Eukaryota; kingdom Metazoa; phylum Arthropoda; class Insecta; order Diptera; family Sarcophagidae; genus Wohlfahrtia; species Wohlfahrtia magnifica. The sequence goes on from JAKWBJ010000483.1 coordinate 6,121,740, forward strand.
CCAAATCGAGAAATCACACGACCAGCAAATGATCGGTCGTGTTGTGTGACCAGTGGTACCGTTTTGTTGGAATTACTTATCGTCCAGTTCATAATATTGAGTTGAAAACCAAAAAAAAAAAAAAACAAAACAAAACTGTTGTCATATAGCCATAGCATTCAATGACACCTTCTGAAGGCAATAGCTTTCACAACCGCTTGTGGGTTTTCAGAGCCTCATATGCAACAATTTGGCTTGTTGGTGTAACCACCGGGTGAGAAACGAGTATTATCCTTAAAGAAAATTTTTTTTGAAAAATCAATTTTGTGGTAAGTTTTTACTCTTTTATTCTGTTGCCATCTATATTAGTAAATAAGCCATTCACCATATAAATAACACTTTAGATAGATATTTAATAGTGACAGCCTTTCTCGTTGATAAGCCGGTAGATAATTTTATTTATTCTTCCGTCACTCCACGAGGGAGTATATTTTTCACAAAGCATTCATTACTTTGTTTCAGTTTCAGTAATCAAGTTGATTTTTCAAGTTAAGTAGATGTTTAATCTACTGTAGCATCTGATTGTGTGTAGTAGTGAATATCCTTACTAAGTTGGTGGTGGTGATTCTTACTTAGCATTGTAATATTTTCCATCATTCGTCTGATGTTTATCATCATTGCCAGAAGTAAGCTGGAAGATGGGAGCAGATACTTTAGAAAGATTTGTCTGGAGGGAGGTTGGAATCTTTTTATTAAATACTTGAAAACACAAATAAATTTTTTTGTCATGTCATCTGCTGGTGTTCGAAACTGGCCTGTTTCTGTTGAATGCCTGCATTCCAACCACTTCCCCTCGTCACCCCCAACCTGGCACATAAACATACCTACTGTGTATAAAGGAGAAACACTTCGAGTAGCAACTGCACAAGAGTACACAAAAGAACCAAAAGCTGAATTTCTTATGATGCTTGTCCTTCAGAATCGAAAATTTTGAAAATCTCGTCCAAACTTCGCATATTTGAGTTGAACCCTATGTTGATGGAAAAGACTATTATGGTCCGATGAGTTCAAATTTGCGGAACAAATTCTAATACCAAATAGACTACAACCACAGTAAAATAAAGGAAATATAATGATGTGTGGCGTTATAGCCTTACTACCACAATGACAGCAACAGAATACAGAAATCCGTTAATCTGTAATGCATCCCATATTCAGAGTGAAAAATGCTTATTTCCTTTCATACTTTTCGTACACCCAGTGTTGTAAACAGTTGATTTAAAGAAAATTAAACAGATGTAATGTTCTGGTTAGCAAAATCTCGCTTCTAAAACCGACTGAGAACATAACCTTGCGAAATAATCAAAAGCTACTTCTCAAGTTGAACAAATAACTGAATGCAATTACAAGTATATGAAAGCTTATCTAAGAGATATTCAAAGTAATGAAAAAAAGGTGGTGGTACGCAGCTAAATACTGACATTATGGATATATTTACTAATTACTTTCACTTTGTGGTATCTAAAGTTAAATACCCGGTGGCGTATTTAAGCGATATTGTCACTATAATATTTTCATCCATGAATCATCGTCGCATTATCAGTATCAATCCAAAGGTTTTATGAAATTATCGTCAATAAAAATTTTCATGTATGGAATCTTCGTGACACTGACAAAAACAAAGGGAGTTATGTATGACAACTTCACTGGAATTTCGCGATACTGATGAAAGGTAAAATTTAAAGACATTGTCTAATATGTGTCGACTATATGCTTACACTTAGCGATATTGTCTCTTATGTGTCCACTAGGGGCTTTAATTTACCGACATTGTCTGTTATGAATCTACCAGTTGCTGAACGATGCATAATTTTTTCTGCTACTACTCCCCGTTAACGAATAAAGCACTAGTGGATTCTCGATGATATTGTCTGTTAGAACACGCTGATATACGGACGCCTGCAAGACAAAATCAACTTCTGTCATCTATAAAAATTTTGACAATTACTTTGAAAAGTCATGTATTAAACCAAAGTAAATTCAACGTCAGTCAGCGATGAGTTACCATTTTCAGCGTTTGTCAGGATAATACAATATGTCGCTCGCTACTGGCCATTTTAAGTTTTCTTTATTCTTTGTAAGTTTATTGAAGTAGATTAAAAGAAAAATAATAAAAAAGTGCCAAAAAAGATCAGAATTAATTTTTATTGAAAAAAGGCAATAATTATTTGAAACAAGCATTCGATTTAAAATATTTTGGTCACTACAGTATCTTTATAAAAATGCCATAATTTTTCATATAAAACAATTCATATAATTAATATTTCAAAGCGCCTTTTTAAACAGCTCTCGTATAATAGAGTTGTTTTTTTTTTAATGCAATAATTTTAGTTTTAATTCCTTTTAAAATTAAAAAATCCAATTATATTCGTTTTATGTTATTTAAATTTGCACAAAATTTTTTATCTTTCTCCCTCATAATTTACTTTATTTTTAATTGCCATGAGTATTAAAATATATTTTAGATTATAATTATTTAATGACAATCGAAATTATTTTAGGCTTAAAATTTAAATAAATGGCTTAAGTCTTTAATGAAACCATTTAAACAGAATTTTGGGATTAAATTTAAAAGCACATTTTGAAATATACAAAAAAAAAAAATTATTTCCGAAATAATAAGATTTCTCTAAAGTTAAAGTTGAAAGATAACAGCACAACGCACAGTGCGTCGATCCTATAGAGCGAATGGGCAAAACTAGAAGGAGTTGTCGTAGTTAAATGAAATTTCGTATAGACAATTAGTAGGGCTGAATATAGTTATACTACATGCAAGATGTTAACAAAATAGGACAACGGACATGCCAACTGCCAAATATAGTTTAAAGAAATTATCTTAAGGAATTTTTTTATTTAAAATTTTTAATCAAAAAAGGTTTTCTGTTAATTACTGATACACTGGTGCATATTCCTATAAACGCACTTAATTTTTTTCTGTATGTTTGTTGTTCTCATCCAAAAGCAAAATTTAACTATTTTAATGAGAGACAACTTAACGGTACTTTTTAAAAGTAAACAATTTTTTTTCTTATTTTTGTTGTTTGCCTTAATTATGCGATGAAATGTTCATGGTGCTATTTTAAGTGGAAGATTCGTATAAACGCACACTCGAAATTTGTTTTTAAAAAAGTGACCAAAAATAAAATATTATCAATTTTAGTTTTTTTTCAACCAAAGGTTAGTTTCTAATAGTAATGTCTCAATTTACTGTAACTTTTCCTATTTTAATCAATAAATTTCATCACTTTTAAAAATGCCTAAGGGAACTTTTTTGTCCGATCAAGAAAAGATTCAAATTAAATTTTTTCACGACCAAGGATGCTCTAATAGAGAAATTGGACGTAAAATCGGTCGTTCGGAAAGTGTGGTGCGAAATTTCTTTAAGAAAGGTCAAAATTATGGAGTTCGCAAATCAACAAAGGGTAATACAAAACTAACAAGAAGACAACTTAATCTAATAAAATAAGAAGCAACCCGCAACAAATTGAATTCCACACAAATAAGGAATAAATTAAATCTTCCTGTGACTTCCAAACACGTTGCACACATCTTACGAAACGATGAAAACATAAAATGGAAAAAGCCGAAATGTAAACCAATGCTAAAAAAACACCATAAAGAAAATCGTCTAAAATCCGCAAGAAAATATATGAAATGGACAGATGAGTGGAAAAAAGTAATTTTCTCTGACGAAAAAAAATTTAATTTAGACGGTCCAGACTCACACTCATGCTATTGGCACGATTTGAGATCTAAAGATGTTCGGATGTCAAAACGTAATTTCGGTGGTGGCAGTGTTATGGTTTGGGCAGCGTTTTCTGCAGTTGACAAGTCGAAAATTTGTTTTGTTCCGACAAAAATGAATAGTTTGATTTATAACGAACTGTTGGAAGATGCTCTTCTCTCTTTTATGGACGAAAAAATGGATGAAGATTGCATTTTCCAACAAGATAATGCTGCAATCCATGCTTCTGAGCAATCGAAATCTTGGTTCAATGAACATGGCATTCCTTTGTTGGACTGGCCGGCTTGTAGTCCGGACTTAAACTCAATGGAAAACTTGTGGGGATACATGGCCCGTAAAGTTTATGCAAATAATGCCCAGAATGAAGGCATAAAGACTGTGACAGAGCTGAAACTAAGAATTAAACAAGTCTGGGAGGAATTGATTCCGATCTGCTTAAAAAATTAGTGGAATCAATGCCAGACCGTATTTTTGAAACAATCCATAACAAAGGATCATCCACACATTATTAATAATGCTACAATGGCCCAAACATTAAAGTGCGTTTATAGGAAAATACCCTTAAAAATGGTTGTTAATATCGAAAATTAAGTAAAAAAAAAATAATTAAAGTACAAATGAATTTTTTTTGTAAACAATATTTTAAGTGAAGTCTCAACTAATTTAATACACAAATTTATAGCCCCCAAAATATTTTCTTGTTTAATTTTTACCTTTTTGTTTAAAAAAAAGTAGTGTGCGTTTATAGGAATATGCTTCAGTGTATAATTAAATAAATTTCAAATAACAAATTATTTGCATGCGCTAATAATTTAATTTGTGAATTTAAAAAAAATTACAATATTGTACTGCAATTTCTGAATTGAATAAAAAATTTAATTATTTCTGGCTTAATATATTATATATAAAGTGAAAATCCAAATTATTATTCACATTGTATTTGCTCGTGACTGTCGGTATATTAACGTATATTAGGAAATAGGCAAGATACTTCCCCCAATTTTAAACAATCTTATCCCAAAAATTATCATCAAATTGAGTTTCAGCAACCAAGTTCAGTCCAATATAACAACAACTATGGCAAAAATGGTACTTCGTATGCTGATGTTGTTAAGGCAAGTGGTGATTCGTATGAAAAATTCGTCATTAATTTTTTTTTTTTTTTATATAAGACCAGCGCCCCTACTCATGCAGTGCATTGTGCTGGTACTAGGAAAATAGGTTATTGGAAGGAGGACAGAGGGAGTAGTGCTTATGGACGTTAGATTTAAATTTACTCATGTCGTAGGTGGCAGGAAATACTTTCGCTGGAAGATTATTCCACAACCGAACAGTGCGACCAAAGAACGAATTCTCCCTATAATGCGTTGTGCGATTTACTGGACAATCAACTACAAAGGGATGCTCTCTACGAGAAATACGAGTACTACGTAAAAATATATGATTTTTGGGAATTAATTCCTTAATTTCGTTAGAACACATTCCGTTATAGTACCGATAGAACAATGAAACACACGCCACGGTGCTCGACGGTGCTCCAATGAATCGATAGAGTTGGCTACCCTACCGTCATTGATGAGCATCTTCGCCCTTTCCTGTACGCGGTCCAGAAGCTCCAAAATAGGCTTTGAAGCACCGGCCCATACATGAGAGTTGTATTCCATTTTGGGACGGATATAGGTCTTGTAAATATTAAGGAGATCAGATGGGGTGAAGTATTTCTTGCACCGTCTCAAAAAACCAAGGCACTTGAATGCTTCTTTCGACACTTGAATAATGTGATCATTCCAACGAACGTCACAGTGAATTCTCATGCCCAGAACATCAAGAGCATCTGATTCCTCAATATCCACATTACCCATTGACACAGATGACAGCACACCACCACGTCTGTGTGTTAAAAAACAACATTGAGTCTTACGTGCATTAAAATCGACCCTGTTCGCACGACACCACTCGGTGACCTTCACCAGGTCACTTGTGAGTGTGACGAATATGAAATTCATCCTTCTTACCCCAACCTCCAAAAGGCTCGGTCTACGATCAAAGGAATATGAGTGACAAATGTTGCTGTCATCCGCAAAAGAGGATTAGAAGTGAGAAGAAGAAAGTCGTTAAGAAATATTAGAAAAAGAGTAGGAGAAAGAACAGAGCCTTCCGGTACACCTGAGTTTACCCTGAACTCGTCGGATGAGAAAACTCGATATAAATCGAGAGAAGTGACTACCGACACCAAAAGCATTAAGTTTCGAAATGAGAGCCTCGTGCCAAACTCTATCAAATGCCTTTGATATATCCAGAGCCACAACCTTACTCTCCCCAAAACCATGAATGGACTTGTTCCACTTCTCCGAGAGCAACGCCAGCAGGTCACCAGTAGAACGGCCCTTTCGGAAACCGTATGACGATTGCTAAGTAAATCGTTGGACTCCAGATAACCCACAAGGTGGTGATTAATCATACTCTCCATAACCTTGGACGTTTGGAGAGTGTGGAACAAACTGCTATTGGACGGTAGTTCTCAGGGTTACTAGCCTCGCCCTTTTTGAGGATTGGCGTTACATTGGCAACCTTCCAGCAAGATGGAAAAATACCGGCGCCATATGACGCACTGAAAAGGTGAGCTAATGGACGCGCAAGCGTCGAAGGTCACTGATTCAAGACCAGTGCTGGTATGCCATCCGGCCCAGAAGACTTGTTAACGTTGAGTTTTGCAAGAACCCTTTTTACAGCACGAGCTCGAAAGAATATACTAGGCATAGTTACTTATACTCTTTCAAGTTCGGGCAGTGGTTGAACGCTCTCCGGCAAGTGAGAATTACTTGCAAACATTTCGGCCGAAAGGTTTGCCTTTTCAACCGGGTTCGTGAATGAGTGGTCATTCTTTATAAGAGCAGGAACCGAGTTAGCGTTGCTCCTCAGCCTTTTAACGAATGACCAAAAGTTTTTACTTCCCCGCGAAAAAGTAAGAACTTTAGCACGAAGGCGCTGCTCGTATAAAGCCTTTTCGCGTCTAAGTACTGCGGCACATGAAGATCTCGCCTGTTTGCGAAGCAAATCAGTGTGGGCACATTTGTTATTGCGCCAATTCCTGAATGCTTCCTCTCTGGATCTGACTGCCAATATACACGTCAGATTAAACCAAGATTTGTTTCTGGGTTTAATCGAGAGCTTTTTGGATGGGATGAAAATATCCATCCCTAGCCTTATTATATTCACCACCATTTCTGCCATGGCATCGACGTTTGAGTCAAGGCAACAAAGTTTCCAATTAAAATGCCCAAAAAAATCGTTCAGCTCAGCCCAACGAGTATCCTCGTAGTTAAAAATAGGGCGTTCCGTAGCCATGGGTGGAACCTCGCGAAGAGCGGTGGACGAGAATGAGGCAGAAACTGTGCAATGATCCGAATTTCCGAGAGGTGCAAGAAACTTAACTACATACTTTTCAGGGTGTGTAGTGAGGAAAAGGTCGAGGGTATTGTTCTGGTGCCCATCTACACACGATATATGTGTAGGTTCGTAAACAGATTGAACAAACAAATACTCTTTTGCAGATGATAACACTTCTAGCCATTAAATTATGCAAATAGATCTTAGATTATCAATATGGAATGCCAATGGACTGTTAAATTTTAAACCGGAAATCGAGGCTTTTCTTAATCTTAATAAAATAGATATAAGGCTGATATCGGAAACTCATTTTACTACGAAATCTTATTTCAATATTAGAGGTTAAAAATTAATATATACAAATCATCCTGACTATACTGCCCACGGTGGCACAGCAATTCTTATAAAATCAATTATTCCATTTAATATACTAGAGGATATAAAGGAACATCCTTTACAAGCAACCATAATTTCTATAATTTTTCGTGGCTCCCCTCTAACCATTGCAGCGGCTTATTTTCCACCACGTTTCAATCTGAAGCAACAAGAATTTCAACAATATTTTAACAAATTTGGTCCCAAATTTCTTATTGCTGGCGATTTTAACTCTAAACATCCTTGGTGGAGCTCAAGGACAACTAATCCTAAAGGTCGGGAGCTTTATAAATGTTTACAAAAAAGTAATTATTCTGTCATCTCAACCGGAAAACCCACTTATTAGCCTTCTGATCCACAAAAAATTCCAGACCTTCTGGATTTTGTTGTTTACAATGGCATTCCAAGACATCCCTTAGATATTCTAGAAAGTTTCGATTTAAGTTCTGATCACTCTCCGTTATTATTGAATTATAGCACTATTTTATTCTATAATACAACACATTTTCTTTTAAAACTGATATTGGGTCTTGTAAATATTGGATAGAAAATAATCTTAACCTTAACGTTTCTTTAAAAACTGGTTCTGAAATAGACGACAACGTTGAATATTTCACGCAATTAATACATGAAGCTGTTCATCTTTCAAAACCTAAAATAATCCATGGAATCCTAATAAATTTGTTACATCATCGGATATTAAAGCTCCAATTATCAGTAAAAGGCTACGGACGTATCACCCACTAGACAAAAGAAATTTAAATATTGCCACAAAACAATTGACGCAAAAGTTAAAACAGTCTAAAAACAAATCAGTCGAATGCTATTTACAAAATTTAGATCCGAGTAAAAACAATGAGTATAATTTAAAACTACAAAAAGTATAAATCAATTTTAAAACCCGTATGGTTATGTGATATTCACCTATGGGGATCTGCGAGAAACTCAAACATCGAAATATTGCAGAGATTTCAATCCAAAGCACTGCGTACAATATTTCAATCACCATGGTTTGTTACAAATGAAATAATTCACAACGATCTCTATATACCAAAAATAAAAATGAAATCAAACAATTTTCAGAAAAATATTTGAAAAGATTGAGTAATCACACGAATGTATTAGCCATTTGTTTATTAGATGAGAGTTTCGAAACAAGGCGACTGAAGAGGTCTCACGTGTTAGACCTACCGTTTTTACCTTAATAAATTAGTTGATATATTGAAATTTTACTTTTTTGCATAATGTTGTAATATAGTTAATGTTGGATATTCTTACACTTTATTTGCCTCAATCTACTTAAAGTTGATAAAATTTATGAAATATTCTCTAAATTACACATTTTGAAAATTTCATAATTTTTGAAGTTGTAGGACAAAATGGTTCTAATTTTTTTAATTTGATAGCACATATTATATAGTTTCAAAAACTGAAATAAAAAAGTATCTATTTTTATATATGTTTTCTTAATATTCCTTCAACGTTTGGTAAATTTAAGCTTTTTATTGAAATAAGTGCGTTTTCTAAAATAGAAAGAACAATAAAAACAATAAACAAAACTTAACTTTTTAATTTTCTATTTTGTTTATAATCTTGTAAACTAATTAAAAAACCCAACTTCTACAAATTTCTTTAGTAAATATAGCGTTTACAGCTATTTTTCTGAAGCACCTAAAATACATTTTTTTACAGTATTTTTTATTATAAATTAGTAGAGCTTAGTACCCTTTTGCGAAAATACAGAAAAGTAGCCGAAAAAAATATGTTCAGTATTTTATTTATCGGATTATTACCTTTCAAATTATAAAGGGTCCGCCAAATAATTTTTTTTTTTTTTAAAATGTTATAAAAAAAAGTTACTGAATATTTCCTCAAATTTCTTTTTTAAGTGAAAGTACAATCCCTCCAGTTAATAATGGAAAATAACTTCATTCAAATGGCTGCCTCGGCTGATCATGCAGTAGCCTAGACAATCGATCCAATTTTGAAGCACATTATCGATTGTGTGCAGCTGTATTTCACCAATGGCTTCACGAATATTGTCCTTTAAAGCGTCAATTGTCTCTGGCTTGTTGGCACCCTACAAATAATAGTCCAACGGTGTCAAATCGCAGCTCGAGGTAGCCAAACGACATCAGCTCTGCGGCTGATAATGCCATCTTTAAAAACAGGGCGCAAAGCATCGAGTGTGGCTTCGGCTGTGTAGCACGTAGCACCGTCCTGTTGAAATCAAATGTTGCTAATATCCTCCTCTTCAATTTTTGTAAACAAAAATTCGTTCAACATGGCCCGATAACGATCACCATTGACTGTAACGGCCACTGCTTGCTCATTTTCGAAGAAAAATGGCCCAATTATGCCTCTGGACCAAAATCCACACCAAACAGTGACTCGTCTTGGGTGTATCGGCTTTTCAATGTATGCGTGCGAGTTTTCTGTGCCGCAAATGTGACAACTTTGCTTGTTTACATACCCGCCAAGATCAAAATGAGCTTCATCTGATAAGATGATTTTTTTGGCGAAATCGGCATCTTCTTTAAGTCGATCGCAGGCTATAAAAGCGTATACACAACCATATTCGTTCAGCGGAAGGATAAAACTAATTTTCTGTCAAATCAGACATGAGCTAAGTGTTACCATTCACGAAATAAGCACTAGTTGAAAAAAAAACCTTAAAAGGCGGACCCTTTATGTATTTTATCAAAATCCGTGATTAGTGATTTTTGATTTTTGTCTACACTATGGTACATGTTCACATTTCATGTTTGTCTAAAAAATGAATCTGTGCAATTGTACTTCAAGTTTATAGGTTTTCGAACTTATATTTCTTATACTTTTTTTGCATTTAATTAAACTTTAATTTTCCTTATAAAAAAAGCGTTTAAAAAACAAACTCCCTTGTCTTAAGAACTACTGAATTTTTGTGAACTGAATGAGTGACAAAAATATGTGAAAAATTAATAAAATTGCCAACAAATTATTCATATTTTTCATCTTTACAAAAATTTAGCCCTCAATGTCAACTTGAATAATTACTGGCATACTTTTTATGGACGAGTGTTTTTCATTTTGATGTATGTTTGGATGTATTCATGTATTTTACCCTTCATTTTGATTCAAGTAATTCATATTTTCTTTTCATGATTTATTTCTCTATGTTTTGCTATTTGAAAATATAAGAAATTATTATGACAAAATATTCAAGTATCCCTCCGAAATTTATGTAAAATATCGTAAAATGAAAATATAAAAGGGAAGGCTTTTATTTTGAAGGATTAACAAACAACTATGAATATGTGTGAATATATTAATATTTTATTTTTTGATAAATATTTATTATATTGAAATATACAAATAATTTTTATTAATGTTAAGTCATATGTTTTCGAAAAGTAATGCATTCATTATTTCTAGTAAGATAAGAACTATTCGCTACCTAGGTTTTATTACGACATATTGCTCTTCAAAAATATTGGCAAATTAACTTTCTTTTGCCAAGGATGTGCTTCTTCTCTTTTTTAAGAAATATTAAAAAAAAAACATTTAATAGAACATTTACACCTGAACGAAATCTTCCCTATTAGATTTGAAATCTTGTACAAGTTCCAACGCTTTTACATTAGACATTTTTAACGTTTAACGATATGTGAAACAATATATGCTTGACTGTTTCCATCCTCCTTTTCATGCATCCTGTAGAGGTCCTGTGTGTCACTCTTGCATAGGACGGTTTTTGATCGTAAATGGCAATGTTCTGTTATGATCTCTATAACAATTCTAAGTGTTTTCCCGTTAAGCGCCCTAATTCATTCAAAGGATGCTGAATACCCTACCGTCACTCTTATTAATACATGAGTTGTAGAACGGTAGTTATCTTATCCGTAGTTTCTACTACCAATTGTTTCACATATTTGTTGAACGAGATTTCGTTTTCACATGGCTGAAATAAGAAGGAAAACTTTGCATTTTCTGATTGGCTTTAACACTTACCTATTGTAGGAATAATATTTTAAAATTATTATGCTCAAAAACCAATTTTTAAAAAAATAGTTTTAATTAAAAAAAATATATTTTTAATTTAAAGGAACAGAGATGCATTTTTTAGTACAAAAAACCGAATTGCATCATTAAATTTATTAGATTTCAACTAGATTTCGACAAAGTCCCGCGACGAAGTAGATTTTGTTTGGTATGGGAAATCTAGTTGAAATCTAATAGATCTTGATCGAAATCTCGTAAGTAGTACATTTCCTTCATATGTAAATAGGTTATTATACAAATTTTCACAACTTTTAAATAATTTTTTTATTTTAAACTTGCTAAGAGCCGGTGCGCTTCGCTGATCCAATCTTAATTATTATCTTAAATGCTATATTAGTTGAATTTTTTATCCCTCATTTGCGCCTTTCAGAAAGACGCTGTAGGTACCACTTTTTAGCTGTATACAGTCTTTATAACAAACACGCATTCATTTTTATATAAAGGGTGTACAAATTTGAGGTTAGGAAGTTATTATTTGTTATTGACAAATTCAGTTTTATTCATGCCAATATAAAATAGAAATATGGGAATTAATAATGGAATATGATATTGGGCAACCACTGGCACGTCGGCAGACGTCCGCTCTTTTCAAAAAATTTTGAATCACATTTTGCAAGAAAGCCTCGCTTATCTCGTCAATGCAGTGTCAGTTATTTGTGGTTTGTTCACGTAAACCCGGTTGTTCAAATGGCCTCAGAGAAAATAATCTAGCGGCGTTAAGTCACAAGAACGAGGCGGTTAATTGACATCGCCAAATCGAGAAATTACGCAACCGGAAATTTTCTCATGCAATAACTGAATTGTTTGGCTGTCTGTGTGGCTTGTGGCGCCGTCCTGCTGAAACCAAAGGTCACTGATGTCAACATTAGCCAATTATGGCCACAAAAAATTGGTTATCATGGTTTGGTAACGCTAACCCGCACAACCCGCCCCATACGGTCACTTTCTTTAGATGTAATGGTTTTGCTAGGACTGTTGGAGGATTTTGTGGGCACCATATGCGACAATTTTGTTTCTTTACATAACAGCCTAATTGAAAATGTGCCTCATTACTAAAGATGATTTTGTTAGAAAATATGGTTAAAAATTTTGTGAAAAGAGCGGACGTCTGCCGACGTGCTAGAGGTGACCATTTGCCCGACATCATATTCCATTATTAGTTCCTATATTTCTATTTTATATTGGTATGAATAAAACTGAATTTGTCAAAAAAAAGGTTTTTTTTAAGCTAATTTACTTCCTAACCTTAAATTTGCCCAACGTTTACTATACGTATACAGACAGCTTTTATTTAGTGTGATTTCTGCAATTCCCACTTTTTGGCTGATGTGGATACATAAAGAAGCTTTAATAGTTGTCGTTTTCCACACACGCAATATCTAGTATCTCGTCCAGATACTGAGAAATGATAATGTGTATTGCTCACGACGTTGTTCTAATCTAAATTATAAAATTTTACTATTGGCGTTCTCAAGATGTACAAAAATTAATATTGTTACGTCTTAACTTTTTTATAACATTTGAGTTCATTTAAATTGCGTTAAAAAGAAAATAAACACCACTTAGCTGTTGTTTAAAGTTTATCTTAATAGCTAAATATTCGTTTATACAACACTTTTACTTCCGCTTAAACACGACTTTATTTTATGACAGAAAATTAAAACTAACTTACGTGTAGGTAAAGCAGCCCCTTTATACACCTAATTGCCTACAGTTTAGAAAGTTTCGGAAATGTATCATATCCTCATTTTATAACCGTTAATCCAAATGTAACATAAAGATGGTTAAATTGGTAGTGCTGCTAGATAACGCAAATGAGTACGGTATTGACAGGGTGATACACAATTACCAAATATACCAAATCCCACGGCGCTGATGTGTGTTATCTTTTTTTAGACAATTTTATTTTGGTAACAATATTTACTTTATACGGAAGGTACCACGCCTACTTGTCCAATTCCGTTCATTTTTAGTCTGATGATTTGTATTGACATTGAGACCAAATTCAGAAACTTTTGCTTTAACTGCTGCTTCAGGTACGAAAATCTGTGTTGTTCTACCTTTATCTTCAGTACACACTCCACGTATTTTGTCAGCTTCTCCTAGTTTTCATTTCCGCGTAACATTTTGCATACTATATTCTCAGCTGTTATGGATCCAATCTCCTGTTCAAATTCAATTTTTTCGTTCTCCCATCGGCAAAATTTGAAGAACGCATGTTCCGAATGTTGGTTTTCAACTTTTCCTATTACAAAGAGGTATTTCTGGAAATAACCATGCCATTAGAGCATCTGAGTAATATAAAGGTCTGCCTCTCCATCTTTCCTATTGTACCATTCATCTGTGCTGGGTATTAGTTTTTATGGTAGATGGACACCCTTCGCAGTGTTACTCCATTTCTTCTGCAGTTTTCTGAGGGTTTCATGCACTTCGTTGCCTTGCCTTCGTCCAGCCCATTTTTTAACTTTCTCTACAATTAAAAGGTCTATAGAAAAACTTGTGGAAAGCATGCGCGATCCATCATCGCCATTTCCGCATTCTGACATAGAACTCTAACTGGTGCCTAATTCGAAATACTGTTTGATAACACTATGCAACAAATGAATATATAGCGAAACTGCTAAATGTTTGCTGCTTTATATTTTTTGCGAATTTTTAGAAATCAAAAATATCATAATTTTTCACAAATATGGGTTATATTAAAAAACGATATTAGAATGACGTAAAGCTGGTATAATTTGGAATTTTTTAACATTTTGCTTAACGAAATCGAATAAGTCATTTCAAAGTTATCATAAAATGTATGAAGCTACCTCTTCAAAAATCTCATATTTTAGAAAAAAAGTTCGAAAAAAACTCATCCATAGAATCTGAAATGCTGATGATTTTTGAAGTTAGGCGACCATAGCACATCAAAAAAATTTATTAAATATCAAAGGTATTTTTTCTTGTTGCATAGTGTGATATGCAGTATCTATACACTAAATGCATAAAAAAATGTTTTCTCAAAAAATTTTGTGTCAGATCCGAATGGATGAATCTAGTCTTAAGCTAGGATCACACGATTGCCTTAAATCTGAACAATTTTTTTTTCTGACAAATTAGCGAACAATAATAAAATTGTCCCAATTAAAATTTCTTTATTCACACTGTTGTCTTATATATATATATGGGTACAAGATGGTGCCAAACGATGTATTGACAATAATTGTCCCAACGCTGTCACACGATTGTTCTAGTTTGCGGCAACTCTGAGAATCAGTTGTTGTGGTATATTAAATTAATTTTGTATTTAATTAATTGGTCAAAATGGTTCGTTCCTTAAAAAAAAGAAAATAGTGCCCTCTTTAATTATATTGAGCTCATTTAGTGAACAAATAAATAAAAAAACCCAAAAAAAAGAAAAGAAGAAGTGTGCGAGTCAGAGATTGGCTCACAAAAAGGGCCTTTGATGGTGCATAGGAGAAAACATTTTGATAAATTTAAAAACATAATTCACTAAAATATTTATTTGTCTAAATTCAAATTATATTTAATCCTCTAAAGTAAAGATGACTCGTTCTCTAAAAATATAAAAATTGCATCGGCTTTGGTTATCGTGTGTTCGGTTGATTAAAAAAGTAAAAATAATGAAAAAAAGAAATGGTGGAAGTTTGTAATGCAATTTACATATAAATAATTAAAAAAATTCATATTTTAAAGGATGACAATTATAAATACCGTATAAACACGTGTTTTTCAAAAAAAAAAATCAATTAAAAAATAATGATATTGTCCTCTTCAATTGCCGCTCAAGGATACAATAAATATTGGTGTATTTTTACCATTTACATTGGTGCATGATTGCCTTTAAATCTTTCACACAATTGTCGCATCATAGTTGTTTTTGATGAGGATAAATAAGCAAAATAAATTGTGAGTTGCCGTATGAGCCAATAAATTATATAATCACACGATTGAAATATAAAATAGACTAATTATTGGTGCATTACGACAATCGTGTGAGCCAACCTTTAGACGACCAAACTGAGTTGAGTTGTGAACGACAATAGGGGTATTAATGAAACATGGAGTGATTAGAATACCATCCTTCTAATACCATTGCTTTATATATCCCGTTGAAGCTATAAACGGCATTCCTTTTTATATGAGCGACTTAGAAGGAAAAACTTTAAGAATTAATTCTATTAAAAAAGTAGTACAAAAATTTAGTTTTCTTTTGTTGTTCTATTAAAAATTCTCTAAATAGGCAATAAAAAAAAAACTTTTTATTTTATTCCCTTTCTTATTCGACATAGAAAAACAATTATTTTGCCTTTTAAGCAGAAGAATCATTTTTTTCATTCATTCTTATAAAGGAAATTGGTTTAAAAACAAAAAAAGATTTTCCAATAAAAGCCAAAATCTAAAACTACAACAAGATTGAACAAAATAACAACAATTTCCTTAGCTGCCAGCATGAAATTGAATGAATTTATTTGTTCGTTGCTATTGTTGTCATTGACGCCGTTGTTCCAAGTTACACCTGTTCGTTCACTTTATGTCTGTCTGTCTGTCTATTTAAAAAACTTTTTTTTCTTTTATTTCCGAAAGATTTAATTGAAAACCTTGTGCACTTACAAGTTACATAGTTTGTGTCTCTTTAAGTTCATTTACATGCACATGATGGGTATGTATGTATGTACTCGTATGTGTAGTAGACAACTATATGTCCTGGCATTTATAAAAGGGAGTGACTTAAATAAATAATGAAAAAAAAAGAAAATTATAAAAGTTTTCTTGTCGTCAATAAACAACAAAATATTATATTGACAATACGTTTACACGTATATTGATTGTGTAATCGATAATAAAATTTATAATTTTTCTTTTCATTTTCCTTTCGTTTCGATTTTTCTCTAAAATTAGATTTCGTTAATACGAAAATGTTTTTTTTTTTTTGTTTTCTAAAGAAAAGACGTCACCATGCCACAGGATGACAACATGTTGTCATGATCTGGGTTTTCCCACCAGTGTATATCTACTTATATGAGTCATTTTATGCATTTTTCTAATGAGCACATCTGGTAGTGAACTTTCGGACATGACAAAAAGCATCAGGTTGCTATTTAATGCCCTTTGTAGGGCAAGTATTTGAAATGTACTTTTATTCTAGATTTTTCTACTAAAGTTTATTGAACTTCTTAAGAATAGGTCTTCTATTGAAACTTAATCTTTAATAAAGTGATACATTTACTTAATACTATAGAATTAAAAAAGTGATTTAAATAAATAAAAAATATTTTTTAGGAAAAAAATCATATTTGAAAAATATTACAAAATAAAATATATATAAAGGACCCACCAAATATTTTTTTTTTTTTTTTTTTTTTTTTTTGAAAATGCTTATACTAACTACTGAATATTTTCTCAAATTTCTTTTTTATTTGAAAGTACAATCCTTCTGGTTAATAATGGAGAATAATTTTATTCAAATGGCTGGTCCAATTTTTAAGCACATTATCTATTGTGTGCAGCTGTATTTCACCAATGGCTTTACGAATATTGCCCTGCAAAGCGTCAATTGTCTCTGCCTTGTTGGCGTAGCACTTATCTTCGACGGCACCCCACAAATAATAGTCCAACGGTGTCAAATCGCAGCTCCGAGGTGGCCAAACGACATCAGCTCTGCGGCTGATAATGCGATTTTCAAAGCATCAAGTGTAGCTTCGGCTGTGTGACACGTAGCGCCGTCCTGTTGAAACCAAATGTTGGTAATATCCTCCTCTTCAATTTGTGAACAAAAATTCGTTCAACATGGCCCGATAACGATCGCCATTGACTATAACGACCACTCCTTGCTCATGTTCGAAGAAAAATGGCCCAATTATGCCTTTGGACCAAAATCTGCACCAAACGGTGACTCGTCTTGTGTGTATCGGCTTTTCAATGTATGCGTGCGGGTCAAAAATGATCAAAATGAGCTTCATCTGAAAAGATGGTTTTTTTTGGCAAAATCGGCATCTTCTGTAAGTCGATCGCAGGCTCACTTAGCGAAGCGTATACACAACCATATTCGTTCAGCAGAAGGATAAAACTAATTATCTGTCAAATCAGACATAAGCTAAGTGTTACCATTCACTAGTTGAAAAAAAACCTTAGATGGCGGAGCCTTTAATATAATAAATTCGAATTTCTAAGCTTAATTTTATAACAAATAAAGCAATAAATTTTCTTTAAAAATTTGACCAGGTGCTATTGGCATTTTTATTTCTTATCATAGTTGTTTGACTTGTCTAATAAAAATTTGTATAATTTATGTTTTCGGTTTCCAGCAGTCAAATATTTGGCACTACGCTTAGGAAAATTTCAATAAAAAAAATAAAAAAATAACTATAAAAACAAACAAACACACAAACAAAAAATTGAATAGCATCCAACTATTACTATCGTTTTCATTCTCAGTTTTCAATTATTCTTGAAAAAAAAAAATAATATAAAGTTTGGCTGATCTAAAGCCAAATACGCTAATGAGTAGAATTTTGCCAAAAAAAAAACTTCTTTATTCCAAATTTGAAGCTTAACTCAGCTTATTTTTCGAGAAATTGCAAACTTCCCTTAATGTTTTGAGTTGAAAATAAATGGTCATAAATGTGACTTTTGCCAAAAGTAGGCTAAGGCGAACAAGTAGAAGATTTATTTCTTGATTTAATGGGAAGCTTTCTGGATGGGATGCAATTAGCCATCTCTAGCTTTACTATATTGAGAACCATTCGGCCATGGCATTCACGTTTGAAACAAGGAAACAAAGTTTCCAATTGAAATGCCCATAGAAATTGTTAAGCTCTCCGTAGTGGCTTTTTGGAGTTGAGCGGCCTGAATGGCGTAGCCAAGACGAATTATGAACATTGCAAGGATACTCGATATGGAATCGGAAAGAGAGTCAAAGCCAGATATGGAAACCTCTCTTCCCGCGTTTGGGCGTTTATACAACAACCTGGAATGCAAAAGATGTGCCCTGATTTTGAATTTAACCCAAAGACAATTAAACTCTGTATCATACATGCTAAGTGTTTGCTTCAGTACTTCATCGCAAATGAACATTGCAAGACCCCTATGAAAATTGAAAAGGGATAAAAAGTGATACCCAGGGATATGAAAATCCTGTGGATCAGCGTTTTCTCACATAAGGCGAAAACATGCGGCCTATAGAGACAAATGTGCGCATACACGGAGAAAAAGTTCGCCCGTAGCCCGCGCACATTGCAGAAATCAATCCTAAAACGTCTTGCCATTATATAAATTGAACAAAGAAGATACAAAAATACAATAAATAAGAAACCATAAGCAAATAAACAATCGAACAAATGCGGACGACAAGGAAGTGGGTTGCTGCTGATTGATTATTCAGTAGCCAGTGTTATACCTTCGCTAACAACAAGCCCTCCAAACGGTTCGCACCTAAAGTCTTAGTAGGGAATAAAGAAGAGGGGAAAACAAAAACACTGATGGTGGGATATAACAGTCCTTTTTCTCAAATTTTCTACTTCGAACAGTTCATCACACATTGGCCCCAATATTTCAATATTATCCGTCTTTTATCGCCGTCTTGAAATTTTCGTCCATTTAGGAGACAGGTGTGTGATCAATTTTTCACAACAGTGTTTGCCCCGTTTTTTTTCACTTTATTAACTTTTTGTTTATTACATCTTGTATTATATATCATTTCAAAAGAATTTGTGTTGTTTGAATTGTATTTCAATACTTTTTAATCATGTTGATCTTAAAGATCATATGAAATAGTTCCTAACCACTTATGGTACTATTATATGTGTCAAAAAATTATATTTAACCGCTTGAGACCCTGGGTACATATATGTATGTGTTCTTTAAATTATATCAAGTAGCGACAATTCTGGGAGCTATTGGACTTGTAATTCTTGGCGCAGACTCTAGAGTTACTAAAACTATCAACAGATGGCAGTTCCACCAAAGTTATCGAATTTTTTTTTTTGTCACACATATGTGCACTAACTTCTTTTATAACTGATAATAAAAGGAAACAATATACAAAAAGAAAAAACAAACTATTATCTTAATCGTTTCATATTCACATCACAAGAGGTTAATGTCTTGGCAGGAACAAATGAATCTCATTACAAAAAGAAAAAAAATCCATTATATTTCTATGAGTACCTAACAATACGGGTAAATCAAAAAACTTTCCATTGCATTGCTTATTTGATGTTTACGAATATTTCAATGTTTTAGTTTTGGCTATTTTTGTTTCAACTTTAAAATTAACATTAACTTTGTTGTTTTGTTTATTTTTACGACAATAAATTTTAAATTTCAAGCAGAATATGAATATATGACATAAAACGAAATTATGTCTTAACGTTTGATCTTTTGGGCCAGATAAACATTTAAAAGCTGTTGCAAGCATTTTGAAATAAAAAAACGGTAACAATAAATAAATAATAAGTCATGCATAAGCAAATATAAATAAATAATAAATAAATAGTAATACAAAATAATTACAATAATTATTACAAAATATGCAAAATTTTTTAACCAGCTAGAGCTAGTTAGGGACTTATTTGTAGCAAATATTGTTTCTTAAAGTTTGTCGTTATGCCAAAACCTATCTTATGTCATAGGCAAAATTATTATAGTTGATTAACGTTAATAATGAAATTCTTATACATAATTCAATCCCCGATTATGAACCGAATTACCGAACCCAAGTTGAAAATTATTCAGTTTTAGTTACCCGGTGGATTACAACAAAATCAATGTGATCTCTAATTTCTATAGGGTATTTTTCCAAGCTAAATGTGTTTATTTTATTTCCTAGCCCTTTTTCCCACGCTAAATTTGTGTGCCGCCATCTGACAATTTTAATTAAGTGGTATCACTTCATAAGATTGCTAGGGACTGGTTGTGAGTACTTACCAGTGTTAGCTACGCATTGGATAACCGACTTAAGCTCACCCGGGTTTTACTGGTTGTTATATTTAAAAAACAAGTTCGGTTTCTTAATGTAAAGGATAATTATGTATTGGGATTACAAGTTCATTCTGTCCGTTTTTAAGGTAATGAATTAACAAATTTATCAAAACAAAAATTTATCAAATTACAAAGATATTATAATTCTTAAAGCTTTACTGCCTACACCTTTTCTCCACATCCGAGCCAATATCCAAATCCTGTCTCAAAAATACGTCTCGTCTTTGAGGGGATCCAACTTAAAAGCCTAAATTATATTTCCTCAAAAGACGTGATTTGTGGACAAAAGACGTGATTTGTGCCAAAAGATGTTGTATCCGTCGAAAAAGCCGATAGTTATAAGGAGCAATGTTCATAAAATACAGAGAGTGTTACAAGATATTTCATTTAATCGTTTCTAACCATTGCTTGGCATTTTTTGCAATGTGTGGTCTAGAGTTGTCAAGCAAAAGAATAACTTTATCATGTCTGTTTTTTATATTCCGTTCGTATTTCTCGTAAAGCACAGTTAAGACGAAGTAATTGTTGCTTCGATCGCTCCCTTGATTACATCAAGAGAACGCAAAATTGCAGTATAAATACTTAAACGATGTAATTTTACTGACAAACAAAAAATATTGTTGAATTGAAGGAAATTTGAAAGCAGTATAAAACCCAATAAAACCCAGTGGATTGGGTTTTACAAAACCTGGTACTTACGCTATGAAAAACTACTCAAGCTAATGCATCTGCTATTCGCAGTCGGTACTAAACTGTAGGTCCCTTTCAATGAGTCTGCTGCGGATGCAGCGCATTGATTGAGAGAAGTCATACTTCATCTACTTGGTATTTCGCGAGAAATATGTAGTTTCTAGTTTCTTATATTTATTTTCACATTTAGAAAACACAATTAGCTGGTAAATAGCAAAACAATAAATAAATATGACAAGAAAAAGAAGGCGATACATTAAAACGAATTACAAATGACATGTATGAACGATGTAATTCCTATAAATAATTCACACAGCGAACAAAGTAATTCGAAGTCACGTGTGAATTTGCTTTAGTTTTTTAAAACAAAATTAATTAAGAAGATAGTGGTATATACTGTCAACATAGCAGGCAGTAATACTTATATTCCCGGTGGCTTATGTCATAGTGAAACATGCTGACAATGGTAAATAATCGATGACTAACGCTGAATTTTTTTTAATATCATACACGACTTTCTAAAGCAATTGTCAAAATTTTCATAGATAAGAGAACTTCATTTTGTCTTGCAGGTGTCAATGCATTACTGAGTGCTAACAGTCAATATCAAGTGAAACCGATAAAATCCTGCATCGTTGAGCATATAGTCGACTCTCATAACAGCTGAATTTCAGCTTTCTTTAGTATGGTGACATTACAATGAAGTTGTCCTACATAACTCCCTTTGTTTGTGTCATTGTCACGAGGATGCATCAATGAAATTTTTTTACGGTAATTTTATACAAATTTTGACTTGATCTGATATCACAATATTTTTTTAGGAAGAGTTACCTACGGTGGTTAATTTAACCTTCTTGTTTGTTCATATATACGTGACAATTTTTTGATAGATACGCTTTTTGTGAAAACTTTCGCAAAAAAAAAATCGGTGTTTCGATACTTATGCGGTTAATTTTGGAATGCTTCCGAGTCTAGGAATATTTTTGGGTTCTGAAACTAGGAAAATTATGTATGATTTCAAATTTGAGAGTCCCTTAGCCGGCGATAAACGGACTGCGTTGATTTTTTTTAGTGTTTTGTTGTTCGAGAACTTTTAGGATGTGAGAAAACTTAAAATTGCGAAAATATTTTTGCTGATTTTCTGAATAACTTAGAAGTAATAGGTCTAATTGTCTCCCCCAAAATTTATTTATTACATTCCCATTGGGACTTTTTCCACAAACCTTGGAAAAATGAGTGACGAGCATTGTAAACGATTTTACTTAAATTTAAAAGCATTTAAGTGAGTTTTTGGGAGCAGCATATGCTAAGTCACTACTCGTTTGATCGCGACATTCGTTTATATAATCGCTTTCGAACGTTTGGCAAATATTTCTATGATAAAACATTCGAAAATGACATTCGAAAAAGAACTCATAGAGTTCACCCGTCGCTCAGTTTGTGGCAGCAAATCTTTCGATATCGAACGCTTGCCTATGATATCAACAGCAAACCTTTAGCGAACCTTTATCTAAAGCGAACTACTTTGCTTTACTAGCTTCTGTTTCTGCCGTTACTTTTACTTTTGCATTTCTTTTCGTCACTCAATGCTAAAAACGAGAGAAGTTTACCTGTTTCGTTAAAGAACAAAAACAAAAATAGAAAATTATCAGCATATACTCGATATGTGCGCTCATTTGACGCTGTTTCAGTGAGCATTAAAAGCAAAAACATAAGAATATATGTGAACAAGAAGAAGGAACAAAAGTCTTATGAAATGAGTAGCATTGTTCTATGATCTTTTAGCAATTTTGTTTCGAAAATTCTTCACTAATAGCGAAAATCGCTTATTGCGAATCATAGGTCAAGCGAATAAGGGAACAAATACAAATTTGTATAAAAAACACTAAAATTCTTCATTTTTAGTTATTTGTTCGTAAACTAGTGCTATTCTTACTTTTTCATTTTTTATAGGTAAATATCTCAAAAGTTAGATGTCCTTGATTTTTTTCACTATTTTTAACAATGTTAGACAGCCTAAATTAATAGCTTTGTTTTAATAGCTTTGATATATCGGAAAATATTTTGTTAATTATTAATAAAAATTTCCGATGGTTTCATGAGGATGCCTACTTAGAAAAGTGTTATATGATTGCTAGGGCTTACATTATAATTTCTTTTTGTTATTGTTTTTAAATTATGTTTTATAATATTTTTAGTACATAAAACGTACAATTTTAAGCAATTTATTATTAGAATTATTATACATTTTTAATATATGCTTTTATCACCCTTAAGCCCACTGTGTTATTGTTTAATGTGTCATAAATAAGGGGGTACTCGTACTTTAGTGTATAATTATACCGACACAAAAACAAACAAACAAAAAAAAATACTTGAATGAATATAACAAAAGCAAAAGTGAAACACGTAAATAGATAATTAAAATAATTGTTATAAACTCAAATTAATGATATATAATATATAAAAATAGAACAAAAAATAAAATTTGCAACAGAAATAAAAGCAAAACAATAACAATAAAATTCAAATCAAAGTAACTACATATCGATTTTCTAACATTGCCATACACAACTATGTACTACAGAAACTGCATGTAGCACAGACAGACGAAATGAAATCCTTAGAAACACCAAAGACCAGAAAAATAAGATTTGCTTTAATAACAAATACATACACAAAACTAGAAACATATTTTTGACAGACAAAAGCTTTTTTTTCGTCTCAGGAAAACTTAAGTGAAAAGTAGGAGTTTGTATAGGAGAAACTACTTACAAAGAAGGTTTAGGCCGATATGTTTCTTAAGTTTCTCTATTCAGGCAGTAGAGTTTCACTTTTTACTTGTTTTCAATTTCAATTGAAAAATTTCTGAAACACTTTTTTGTATTATTATGAAACAAAATAACTTTTTTTTTTATTATTTGATTTTAAATATTTTTCACAATTTTTAACCTTTTTTACGATCAAATTTCAAATTATATAACAATTTTTATGTTTAATTTTCAATTTTTTAAGAACTGTTTACGCTTTTATTGTTTTTTGTTTTGTTTTTTTCTTTCTACTTTAACTGCTGTAATAAGATTTTATTTTTAATTTGAAAAATAGTTTGAGAAAAACGAAACTTTTTCGAAATGAAGATGATCCAACACCAAGTAATGGCCAACACTGACTGAATTCACACAAAATACATAGAGGACTTACAGTGTCTGAAAAAATTAAAAATATATATAAAATATCCCACACACACACACACATATATATATATAAACACGCGTACGTAAAAAGAGAAAAGTTTTTAACACGTTTTTAACCCCTAAAAATGAAGAGAGACCGAGAGAAATACAGAGAAAGCATTTGGAACAAAAGCTCAAAAGTAATCAAAAAAAAAAAAAAAATGCACACTCACACTCTTAATAAAAAATACAAAAAATCACTCAGACAGTTGAACAAAAAATTGCCAAAACATATAACAGTAGAACAAATTATAACATAAATGGTAATAAATAAGTATGTAATCCTCTTCTGATTAGTTGAGTGGTAAATGCAAACAAAGCAGATATTCAAAAACAGATGCTTAAGTACGATTTTACGAATATTCTGGCCAGCAGTCGTCTCTAATTACAGCTTATGGCATCATATGAGGAGACAAGATCCTGTATAATGCGAGATAAAACGTGGAAAGTGGAAGTGACTAGGCCACAAGAGAATAAAACCCGCAAGGCAGACAGAAATTCCGTCCATCAAATATGTGGCGTAGAAGCAGAGGTGCTTGAAGCAGGGCATAATCGGAGAGTAAAAGAGTAGTTTTTAACAACACTGTCAAGGCCCATGTTCCACCAAAGAACTTCTTGGAATATATATGCATACATATGTACATGTATAATGGTGGTCCAACCATAATTCACGATATTAACGTCAAGTTTTTTGTCCAACTTAATTTGACATTTCTTTGTTTCAGTGTTTGACAAATTTAAACAATTGTGCAGCGCGTTACGATTGTTGAAGCCTTTTATGAAAATGGGCGTGTTCACAATCGGGTGAATTGTGCGCAAATGTGAGCAAACCGGATCTGTGTGACAAAAAAGGTGTCAACCGCGACTCGTTGTCGTGCGCAACAATTGAGCATCTCACGAATTTTGAATAAAGGTTTGAATTTACAGGCTTATAGGTTTCAATTGACTCAAGAGCTGAAGTTTACTAACCATTTCAAGCGTCATCAATACGCCGAACGCTTAGAACGCTGAACAGACACGAGTTTCTATCTTCAGCAACGAGGCATACTTTAGCCTCAGTGTATTCGTTAACAAGTAGAAATGTCGCGTTTGGGCAAATGAAATTTCACGAGTGATTGCTGAAAAGCTGATACATCCACAAAGAGTGACCGTTTGGCGCGGTTTATGTACTAGCTGCGCCAGTGGACCATACTTTTTCGAAAATGAGGTCGGCCAAGCAGTTACCGTAAATGGTGTTCGCTATCGCAGTATAATAAGGGAATTTTTGTGGCCAGAAATTGAGGATATGGACCTGGACGATATGTGGTTCGGACAGAATGATGCCACTTCCCACACAGCCACCCAAACAAGGACTCTTTAGCGCGAGAAACTTAATTGTCGTGGCGATGTTAATTGGCCGCAATGATCATGTGATTTGACACCTTTGGACTTCTTAGAATGCTACCACGGATCAGAGTTGTTTTTAATGTACGATATATCAAAATGAAAGGTATAAAATATCATACAGAATAAACGACTATCACTAAATATCGGATGATTTTTTACAAGTACACAAGCTTAAACCTTAAATATATTTTTAATTCAATGAAACGGGCTTTGTTTTATAGAATATCTTATGACATTAATGTTTGCATATGATTTTGGTCATGTGGCCTTCACGGTTGGCGCTTACAAGGCACACACTTGTCACACCATATGCGTCAGTATTTCGCCAATCACTCTTTGATTATTGATCTGCAGGTGTTAAATTTTCTTTGGTTAATCAACGTAGACAAGTGATTTCACATAACACCAAACAAAATAATTCAGTGGCGTTAAATCAGACGATCTTGATGGCCAATCAATTGGAGCAATACGTGAAATTACTCTTTTAAATTTTTGTTTTTTTAAGCAAGCGCATGCTGTGTGTTAGTGGCTCTGTTTTGTTGTAACCACATGTCAACAAGATTATTGTCAGCTAATTAAGATACGAAACAATTTGTAATCGTGTTTTTTGAAGATGTATGGACTAATGACTCAAACAGCCCATAAAGCGCACCAAACTGTTATTTTCTGTGGATGTAATGGTGTATCGACAAAACCTTATCGATTATCATCACTCTAAGTGCGACAATTCTGCTTATTTGCCTACGCATTCAACCAAAAATGGGCTTCGTCCGAAAATACAATGAGTTTGAGGAACAGCACCATTAGTTGAATAAAAATTTCAATAATTTGCAAGCGTTGCTCTGGTGTAAATCTATTAATAATGAAATGTGAAAACAAACTAAACAAAAAGCAGCTTCAGTGCTAAATTGTTCGTCAACTAAAGCAGTGTTGCCAATTCAAAGTTGTGTACCCCTAAAGAAACAAACGATACAATATAGCTTCGTATGCACATTTGTGACGATCAATTGACACTTTGTTTTTATTTTACTGTTATTATGATAAATATCAACACACTGTATGTGTATGTTGCTCTGCCATACTTATGCTCGTGTTGAAGACTCGCTTCGTAATTGTTTCAAGTGCAGGAATCATATTACACTTTAAGTAGGCCACACACAAACTACTTTTAAGTATCACTTACACACACAAACCTACAGAAAGTAACGAAGATATAAGGGGCTGATTTTGATTTGTCAAATCAGCGAAAAATTTGCATAAAACTCATAGAATAATCGCATATTAAACTTTACGTAGAACTGAGGATGTTGTATTTTATTGTACACTGGAAAGAGATAGATTTAAATATGAAAATGGCCCTTATTATTGGTTCCGTACGGAACGGAAAATTCAACGAAAAAAAAAATAATTCATTCGTGCGGTATAGTTTTCCGTAAAATCGATTAAATTTCGTCAACTATTGGTGATAAAAAATATTCAAAAAGTTTATAAAAAATTTTAACATGAAAAAGTTATTTTATAAGCGAAATTTATGTAAAAACCTGAGGATCGTCAATACTATTGATTACTACTATTGACATTGCCTAGACATTTGGGCAAAAAAAAGTTTTGCGCCATAAATCTTAAGATGTGTTACAGATAAATTTAAATACACGTTGAAGGCGTAAAACTTTTATAAATAATTTTACAGCTTTTTACGAAAATTATCGTGTAAATAAGGCAGCATTTAAATGTATTTTATCTAAGCTTGGGTCTGCAAGTTCAAGAAATAGTCATAAAGGAGTATTTTCTGCAAAAGATATACTTTCGTTTTAAAAATACATTGCCTCTGCCCTTAGTTTATTTCGCTCTTTTTTGTGAAATTTTACATTTTCTCTTTAATTTTTGTTCATTGCGTCAGTCTTACGTTATAATATACAGGGTACCCGCCGGGAAGGTATACTACTTTGTTTTGCCGCCATTTTGGTAAAAATTATTGTTGACAGTTCATATTTGGCAGTCGTGAAGTAGAGATGTGACAAATTTATTATGGAAAAATATTCAGTAAACCAACGTGTTTTAGTCATTAAAAGATTTTATCGAAATCAGTCATCGATTTTCATGAAAAAATCATAATGAGTGACGAGGAACATTTTCAATTGAATGGTTATGTGAATAAATAGAATAGTCGGTTCTGGGCAATGAAAAACCCTCAAATTAATCATCAATCAACTTTGCGTCCATTAAAAGTAACAGTCTGGTGTGCAATTTGGTCCGGAGGAATCATTGGACCTTACTTCTTTGAAACTGAAAATGACGTAACGGTAACTGTCAATGGGGAGCGATATCGTGATGTGATTGAAAACTTTTTAACGCCACAACTGCATGCTTTGGGCACGACTAACATGTGGTTTCAACAAGACGGTGCCACAATTACTGCAAGACCTCTTTCCGCAACATATTATTTCAAGGAATGGTGATGTTGATTGGCCTTCACGGTCACCTGATTTGACTGCTCCGGACTTCTTTTTGTGGGGATATCTGAAAAGCAAGGTTTATGCACCAGAATACCAGAAACGCTGGAGCAACTCAAACAAAATATTCGTAATGAAATTAATGAAATACCGCGTAAATGTGTGCGAATGTAATGAAAAATATGCTCAAAAGGGCTCGCATTTGTTAGGCTAACAGAGGCGGGCAGGGCATTTATTTGATATTGTATTCCATACATAATTGCCGACATTAAATAAAACATTTATCAATATGAGATCCATTCTCTTTCATGTAATCAAAAATTATAAACAAACAAGTTAGTATACCTTCCCGGCGGACGCCCTTTATTAACATAAGCAAAATGAAGAAAAATATCTATTCTACGGAATCAATAATACGGAAATACCGCAATGGTAGAGATGATTCCAATAATTTCAAGTATTGCTTCCGTACAAAATACGCTATCCGCAATCGCAGAACGAAATCAGTAATGAGACCCAATATTTATTTTTGTTTATTTATTTTAAATGAGAAAACAATTATAATTTTTGTTATAATTATTACGAGCGGAGTTACTAAGGCTACGAGGGCGGATTGACATTGAAGCTACCTAGCGTTAGATGGCAGCACCAACACAAAAACCATTTCTTTCTTAGAAATTACGATCTGTCAAACGACAGCTGTTAAAATTTTAGCCAAATTCATCGATTAGTTTATTTGTTGTAGTCGTTTGAAATAAGCAACTTTTGTGTTTCTTGGAAAATG
This sequence comes from Wohlfahrtia magnifica, assembly GCA_023159175.1. Taxonomy (NCBI): domain Eukaryota; kingdom Metazoa; phylum Arthropoda; class Insecta; order Diptera; family Sarcophagidae; genus Wohlfahrtia; species Wohlfahrtia magnifica. The sequence continues at coordinate 6,150,864 of JAKWBJ010000483.1, forward strand.
GAAAAAAGTGAATTTCGTCTAGTGATTAAACACTATTATTTGTAAGGCAAAACGGCGAAAGAGACAAAAGAAAAGCTTGATAAACATTACGGCGAATCTGCTCCGTCAGATTATATGGTAAAATATTGTATTGCTGAATTTAAACGGGGCCGAACAAGCACTGCAGCAATACCATCAACAGGAAGGCCAAAAGAGGTGGTTACTGAAGAAAATATCAAGAAAATCCTCGATATCGTTATGAATGGTCGCCGGGTCAAAATACGTGAGATTGCTGAAATGGTAAGCATATCATGTGAACGTATGTTCAACATTTTGCATGAACATTTGCATATGAAAAAGTTATCGGCAAGATGGGTGCCAGGTTTGCTCAGTGTTAAACAAAAACGAGTTCGACAGATCACTTCACAGCGGTGCTTGGACGTGATAAAGCATAATCCTGCTGATTTTTGGCGTAGATTAATAACTGCTGATGAAACGTGGGTTCACTACTACACACCTGAAACCAAAAATCAATCGAAGCAATGGGTGGAAACTGGTGGAAGTGCTTCGAAGAAGGCGAAGACAGCAAAATCGGCTCGCAAGGTTATGGCCACTGTATTTTGGGATGCACACGGAATATTGCTCATCGATTATCTTGAAAAGGGATCCACAATCACAGGAGAGTATTATCGTGCACTATTGGATCAATTGGTTGATGCAATCAAGCAAAACCGACCACATTTAAACAAGAAAAAAGTGCTCTTTCTTCAAGACAACGCACCGCTGCACACAGCATTAGATATTATGCTGAAACTACGAGAAATCCACTTCGAATTGGTTGATCATCCACCTTATAGTCCAGATTTAGCCCCTAGTGACTTTTTCCTGTTTCCAAACTTGAAAAAATGGCTCGCAAGAAAGAGATTAATCTCAAACGAAGAAGTGATGAGCGCAACTAATGCGTATTTTGAGGAGTTCCCAAAACCGTATTATTTAGATGGTATAAAAAAGTTGAAAAATCGTCTTACTAAGTTTATTCAGCTAAAAGGAGACTATGTTGAGCAATGAATAGTTTTTGAAAAAAAAAATGTTTTTGTCCTACTTAGGTAGCTTCAACATCAATACGCCCTCGTATATGCTTGGTGTAGTGTTACACACTAGCACCCTATCCACTAGCCTGTAACGGCTACAAAAGAAGTTAAAGTTTTTAAAAATTTAAAACAATGGCCCTCCTAAAATTCGTCGATCTAACGTATAGATGGCAGTAAAAGTTTGAAGAAAATTACTTCCATGCAAAGTGACATTCTTGTTAAGTATATTTAGAGTTCTTTAGCATTTCTTTTTGACGCCATCAAATATAAACGAGAATTGGTGGTTTCAGTTCACTAATTTTATTTGAAAGTCCTCAGTCCAAGCACTCCACACTTGCCAAATTGTTGTTGTTGCGTTTTTTGATATTTAACACTGTTGCTATGAAAGAGTATTCAATGCGCAAGTTTTTCTAGTTCTAGCTTTTTGTCTGCGTATATTCGAACAATATTTATAGTTAAAGTTTTTAAGATTTATTTTTCCTTAAAGCCTTCTGTGCTCATATTCAAACATCTTCTATAAAATGCACTCACACACACACACTTAGAGTGTTAAAAACAAAAACAAATACTTTTACTGTTGAAGCTTTCAACTTCTTCAAATATGAGTATGAGTGTAAAGAGAATTCAAGGATATAAAAGAACAAACAAAAACAAACAAAACAAAAATACTCAAAATAATGGCTATTCAAGCTTATGGAAACTGTCTGAGTTAAAAGTAAATAAGAAGAGAAATAAACAAGCAATGCAGTCATATTTGATCAAACTCGACCTTATGATGTTCTACACCACAATGATGGGTCTTTGAAGTGGCAGCCATACACTGTCAAATTTTTATGACAACTAAGCTAATTCTAGAAATGGTCATAGCATTTACGATATACCTGCTACAAGACCTGTAGTGGGATTCTCTATTATATGTCTTTTAATAATATAGCGTGTTTTTTATAGAGGTATAGAACTTTAACAGCTGTCAAGTGATTTATTCTTAGTTTGGTTGGGCAATTCATCATGAATAGACTCACGCCCGGCATAGATTCGTCGAATGGGCCCAAAACGAGATTACCATTGTTCCCGATTTTCATAAGCGAATTTTGTTTAACAATGAAGCGCACTTCTGGTTAAATGGCTACGTCAACAAACAAAACTGCCGCATTTGGAGTGAAGGTAATCCTCAAGTGTATGTGAAACACCGTTACATCCAGAAAAACTGAATGTTTGATGCGCTTTATGGGCTGGTGGAATCGTTGGTCCGTACTTTTTCAAAAACGATGGTGGCCAGAACGCTACAGTCAATGGTGATCGGTATAGAGCCATGATTACTAACTTTTTCATTCCTGAATTGAATAACCATGATGTCCAGGAGATGTGGTTTCAACAAGACGGCGCAACATGTCACACAGCTCGTGCCACAATAAATTTATTGAAAGACACGTTTGGTGACCGCCTAATTTCACGTTTTGGACCTGTGAATTGGCCTCCAAGATCTTGTGATTTAACACCGCTAGACTACTTTCTGTGGAACTATGTAAAGTCATTGGTCTATGCGGTAAAGCCATAAACGCTAGACCATTTGGAAGCAACGTTATGGCCGATATACGGCCACAAATGTTGGAAACAGTCATCGAAAATTGGACGTCCAAATTGAACTACATCCGAGCCAGGCGTGGCGGTCATACGCCAGAAATCATATTTAAAATGTAATGCCACAAGATTATCTTTCGGATAAACAAAATTCATATCAATTGAATAATCCATCGTTGTTTTATGGCAACTTAAAGTTCTATACCTCTATAAAAAACACCCCTTATTTGTGATTGTTTAGAAATTTAACATGTAATTTGTTGTTTTTGCTATTCTGCTTTACATTTAAAAACACTTTTAATAGTGTTGTCATATGTCGAGTCGGTTGTTTTTGTCAAATAAGCAACAACGTTATTATAGTTTTTTCATTTGACAAAACGAAAACAGTATTAATTTTTAAAATATTTTGGAAAAAAGTTTTTAAAAATTTCAATTCTAAATGTCATTTAAGCATCAAACTGTCCTCAAAAAATGTATGGGTTGATTGTGATTATTAGGCAGTTTACACCAATGTTGACAACATTTTTTTTCTGTGTTATTTTTTTGCTTTTCGCTATTGTGCCTTATTTTTTAACAGTGGTGCCATTTGACTTAAATTTTTGTCAATGTTGTTAATAATAAGTCAGAGAATAACAAAATAGTTATTGCAAACAACAAAACAAGTTGACAATCTCTATTATTGTTAATATTTACAGAATCGCACTACTGGAAGATGTAAGGAATCTCATAGAGGCTATAGTCAACCATTATTAAAAACACTGCAGTAAAAAAACAAGGAAGTCGTTATTTGGCGATCTAAGACTGTGTTTGCTTGCTCGAAAAAGATTGTATGGCAAAAACAGTTCCGCAAAGGATCAATGAAAAAACATCAATGTTTTGATGGCCGATACATTGTCACTGTGATATTTTCATCGATAAATCATCGCCACAAAATCAGTTTTAAGCAGGGTTGGCAAAAACCGGGGCTTAAAAAAAACCAGCTCATCGGTTTTTATTGGGTTTTTTCGGGTTTTATAACTGCTTCCTAATTTCGTTCAATTGGACAATATTTTTTATTTGTGAGTAAAATTACTTCGTTTTTGTATGTTTTTGTATGCAATTTTACACTCTTGGTCGGATCAAGGAGGTGTTGGGTACTATGGGCTGCAAAAGCTGACTGCAATTACTTCGAATGAATCGTGCATTATGAGAAAAACGGCCGGAATACAAAGACGTGATTAGGCTATTCTTTTGCACGACAACGCTCGGCCTCATAACGCAATGGTTGCCAAACGATTGTCAGAAACGCTCAAATGTCGCACCCACTGTATACTCTGCACACTGATTCCTCCGATTATTGGCTGTTTCACGTATACAATATCTTTTACCATTTAATTGAATCTCTTCTTTTCAAAAAATGTAAAAATTGGATCGCCTCAAAAGATGATAAGTTTTTCTGACACGGTATTCGGAAGTCGGCTCAGGGTTGGGGAAAAGGTAAACAGTAATTTGACAAATTTTTATTTAAATTAATTTGTTACTTCATTATCATTTTTGAGCTAAAAATAACGGACCAATTTAATTTGTACTCCTAATACGGAAATTATACATAATTTTACGTAAATGAACTACGGAACCCATCCGGGTTTTTTAGAAATAATACCCAATAAAACCCGGGTGCTTTTAATTGGGTTACCCAGTGAGTTACCAACCCTGGTATCAAGTGGAAATTATTATGAAGTAGTTAGAAATGAAAAATTTCATTGGTGAATCTTTGTGACAATGACACAAACAAAGAGATTTATGTATGACAACGTTTTTGAATGTCACCATAATAAAGAAAGCTGACATATAACGATATTGTCTGCTATGAGCTGCTAACTACATGCTGAAATTTAGCGGCATTAGCTTTTATAAGTCGATTACATGCTAATGATGCACAATTTTGTCTGCTACCCTGTTAACAAATAAAGCACTAATGACTCTCAATTTTCTTACTAAAACACGGACGCCTGCATGTATAAATGAACATTTGTTATCCATGAAATACTGGAAAATTGTTTAAAAAGTCATGTGTAACACCAAAGAAATTCCGTAGTTTGTTTATTATGACTTTGCCAGTGTTTGTTACGGTTATTCACTATGACGTTTGCTATCGGGTTGTTATTATTTGTAATATACGAACTGTCGGTTTTATTAACGATATTTTTCAGCATCGATATTTTGATGAACAATGTTGTATCCCTATCTGTGCTGCGTAAAACTGTCAATTAAACCTAACGCACTGTTGTTTACAGAAAAATTATTACAATGCGCTCGGGATAGCATAAACAACCGTTAACATTCCAACATAAATATTCCAAAACAAACCTTTTCTTCTAAATAAAGCAACATTTTAGCTTCAGTAACAGTTAATCCACGTACGTACATTAGTGCGTACATACATATATTTTACGAAATTTCTGAAGTTCCGAATTTGGGGATTCCCCTTACAACCATTATAGAAATGAAGTTTCACATGTATTGCCTTTCTATGTTCGGTTGATTTTTTATTCTCGTTGGAGGCCTTTTTTGTTTCCTTGGATTTTTGTTTGGTTTTGGTTTATAAGCAATAAAAAAGCTTTCAAATACACAATCAATACAATCAATCACTCAATATGATAAAGGTCAACAGCGGCGATTTTAATTACATAGTTGAAGTTATCCCGAGTTCACTGTATTGCCAAGTTAGTTTTTTACAAGAGTTATGCTGTTAAGCCCGCCTTTCTAAAAGCAGTCTTGTATGTCAGGTACTTAAACTCATATTATTTTCGTCCTAGCACGGTAAGAAAAAAACTGAACTGGCTGCTAGTAGTAGTGTAGGGTGTAAAAAGCTCTTTTTTGTTGTTCTTAAACATAAGCAAACATTTTTTCAGTTTTTTTTTTAATTTATTTATTTTTGTTACTTTTATTTGTTATTGTCCTCTCATTCTCTAACCCATATTGTAGCATTTCTCTAACTTAACAGTCTTAATATTCTCTTGTTTTCACTGTTTTCACGTTATGAACCTCTTCCTCTTTCCTATTCATTCAAATCAACATTAACGCTTTTGTTTACAATAATTAAAATGTATAAAGAATAAGAAGAAGAAACTTCAAAATAAACTGTTATACTCTTATTTATATAGTATAACAACAAATATAAAGAACTTCATCGCTTAATCACATGAACGAAGACGTATGAGCAATTTTTAATTTAATAAAAATAAATTACTTATACGTCTGATGTTTTATAAAAATAAAAAAGATAATTTTATTGTAAGGAAATGAAAAATGCCTGTCATATGTTTTGTAAATGAAAAAATTTAATTCAATTTAAAAATACATTATGAAGATAATTTATTCTATGGATATAAGAATATTATGAAATTATTTACAAAAAAAAATAAAATTAAATGAGCGGAATATGAGAGGGCCAATAACACATATCCTAATAACTTTGATTACATTCAAGTGAAATTATTATCTTTGGCTATGTGTTATTATAAAAGTAAAGCTAGAGAATTAAAAGAAACTTGCCTACTACTTGTAGAACTACGTATCAAAACTTTTTTTAAATGATTGTAATCCTCTTTACGTATGTCTTATTATTACTTTCGTCCTCTCCAATTGTTGCTACAATTTATGAACATTTGTAAACGTTTTCGTCTAATTAAATGCCATTAAAACTATTCTTCATTTAACGTCTGCAGAAACATAAAGAGAAGAAAAAGATAATTTATGACATAAACACATAAAAAAATGTAAAAAAAAATATAATTATAAGTGAAAGCCGTTTCTAGAACACGCACACCAAATTTATACACTCGTTGGCAGCATAAAATTGTATGAACTTGGCAATGGGGCCACAGACAACATTAAAGAAAAAAATGGAAAAAATAATACAATACTCTGTAGACTAATGCGTATTTCAGGCCCCTCTTGTGTTTTTATGAAATTTTATTTTTATATTTGTTTAATTGTTGGTATGTTTGGAAAAAAAGGCAAATATTTTAACGCATTTCAACAAAACAAATAAAAATTAAAGGAAAAGTAAAATAAAATATAAAAGTATTTTTATTACGGGGTATAAGTAAACGCATGTTCGAAATACACACCCACTTTTTAAATGGCTACGTTTTTTTCGACAATATTAAAGCGTACGGAAGCTACACGGGAAAAAGGTAAATTCTTGGAGAAATTCTCTTATAGTGAACATTCGAATCCATGCCTTTTCTTTTTACATAAAATATTTTATTTACTGCAGCCGATTTATTATTTTGGTGATTTTAGGTAGACATCAGGTGGAAAAAAATGTGTTTCAACAGCGGTATCACCTCATAACGTTAGCTTGTAGCTGGTTATAAGAGTAAAGGGTCCACCAAATAAATTATTTGTTTTGAAAATGCTATAAAAAAAACCTACTGAATATTTTCTCAAATTTCTTTTTTTATTTGAAAGTACAATCCTTCCGGTTAGTAATGGAAAATAACTTCATTCAAATGGCTGCCTCGACTGGCCATGCAGTAGCCTACACCATCGGTCCAATTTGTAAACACATTATCGATTGTGTGCAGCTGTATTTCACCAATGGCTTCACGAATATCGTCCCTTAAAGCGTCAAATGTCTCTGGCTTGTTGGCGTAACACTTATCTTTGATGGCACCCCACAAATAATAGTCCAACAGTGTCAAGTCGCAGCTCCGAGGTGGCCAAATGACATCAGCTCTGCGGCTGATAATGCGATCTTCAAAAACAGGGCGCAAAACATCGAGTGTAGCCGTCCTGTTGAAACCAAATGTTGCTAATATCCTCCTCTTCAATTTTTGTAACCGAAAATTCGTTCAACGTGGCCCGATAACGATCGCCATTGACTGTAACGGCCACTCCTTGCTCATTTACGAAGAAAAATGGCACAATTATGCCTCTGGACCAAAATCCGCACCAAACAGAGACTCGTCTTGGGTGTATGGGCTTTGCAATATATGCTTGCGGGTTTTCTGTGCCCCGCATGCGACAATTTTGCTTGTTTACATACCCTCCAAGATCAAAATGAGCTTCATCTGAAAAGATGGATTTTTTTTTGGCAAAATCGGCATTTTCTGTAATTCGATCGCAGGCCCAGAGTTCCAGCGTTGTTCAAGCATATACACGACCATATTCCTTCAGCGGAAGGATAAAACTAATTATCTGTCAAATCAGACATGAGCTAAGTGTTACCATTCACGAAAAAAAAGTTAGATGGCGGACCCTTTATTACTTACTATTGAAAACTTCTCTAATGCTTTTGCCGTTCGGAGCCGGCGTTAAACTGTAGGTCCCTTTCAATGAGTCTAAAAATAGAATCGGGTGACGCTACTGACTCATATTCTTCTACATTCATTTTGCGTAGTGAATATGATTCGAAAATGCAAAATGAATATGACTCGAATATGAACAAAACTTATATTCATGAATACTCTTGAGTATTCATTTGAATCAAGCGAATCATTAATTGAGTAGTTAAATTTAAATGATGTGCACTCACTTATACTTATAAATTCATGCGTGAGCATGAGTAGCCAAAAAGTGATTTATTGCTAATGTCTGGTAGGCATCACAATAAACGACTTTTAAACACATTTTGTTGACTTATAAAACTGTAATAAAAGCTAGAGGAAGACAGTACCACAGGTAAAAAACTCCCTAAAATACCAAAAAAGCGAAAAGTGAACTATAACTACCTTGAGCTGCTTATGAATTGGAAAAGATCAAGGAGATCCATATCTGAGCACTGCGCAAAACTATTGAAGAAAGGTACGCCAATGTATCGCAGACGCGGACATTCACAGAGATGGTGAACGATTGCCATCCTCTCAGAGGTGTTTTGAAGCTTCTGTAGTGATGATTGAAGGGCAAGCCCATTTTCTCTGTGTGCTTTCCGATCAGCTAATAAGGCATGTACACCGCAATAAGTTTGGAAATAAAGTGGATGAGATTTTCAGTAGTTGCAGTGTCCATCCACTGTCATATCGAAACTATAGCATCCTATGAGGGTAAATATCAAACAAATATTGATTCATGTGTCAAATCGAAATGCTGTTTTTCTTATTCATCAATATTAGTGCCAACAATAAATGAAGTCTTACATGGAATAATTAAATGTCTAATAACGCAATTAGGGCACATTATGCTTCTCAGCGTTTTTATAGAAAAATATGGGGTCTAAAGCTCAGAATGATCTACTGGTCTTTTACAACAACAATTAGACCACAAATGATCTATATTGCTCTAGTGTAAAGGCTTAGAACAGAGCAAATCTATGCTCAAGCTTATCAGTATATGGACCCAAGTGAGATGGACTCGTGTTTGGCTGCCCGTTATTACCTTATTGGCAAGGTATATCGTCTCACTTGTGTTTCAATTACAGGCGCAAGGAAGATATGTCCCACATTTTCCGTTGGAGCAAAAACACTCTGCCTAAGTTTACTTGACTCGAATCGTATGACATTTAGTCTGGTCAAATATTGCTACGATACATTGTATAAGCTTTCGCTGGGAAATGAGATTAAGTTGTTTTGAGTACCAGGATACTGTGGGATAAATGCTAATGAAATAGCGGATGCATTGACCAGCAAGGATTCCATGACGCTACACATCAGTCCGGAGCTTTGGTGTTTATCAACATTTACCACTTACCGTACACAATCTAATCAAGGATTAAGACATTGCCGAATCGCTAGAATTCTCAAAGGGGGCGATCAGTCCGCAACTTAGGCGTCTTTATGAACTTTTCAAGTATGTCAGGCCGGACTGAAAACTCCTTACGTTGATTCTTACAGGCCACTGAAGATTAAGAGCGCATCTGAAGAGGAGGACGGTCACAGATGTAGATGTTTGTAGACTGTGCTCACAGGCATCATAAGTACACATAGCGTCTCACTTGCTGACATATCCACGGTTATGGTTTCAGATCTGCTGGTGTTCAGAAGGAAGGCAGAATATCCGCTAAACAAACTATAGACCGGAAGAGGCACAATAGAACCTGTAGGTCGCAGTGTCTTGCTATAGTGCCTGATCAATATGATAACAATAATAAAAATCAAACTGATCTCGTATAATTTTAAATTTTAAACAATAATTTAAAAAGAAACCTTACTTTTAGGCTTGATATTTAAAAGTCCAATGTTTGCGTTTCAGCTGATGATGGCAACACTGATAAAAAATTTTGCTTATAAAACGTGTAATAATGATGAGAACGATGTTCTCTTTAACTGACGGATTAATTTCTTATGTCTACCACATAAATTTTTTTCTACTCAAATTCTCTGCCACATACTCTAATAGTTCCAATGTCAGAAGAAAAAACTATAAAAAGTAAAATGTTGATGGCATGTGCGTGTATTTTAGTTTGGGTTGATCTCTTTTATATCTGCCATTATGCCCTCTTTAGCAGTTTAAAATTACGGAGGCCTGTTCTATGCCAGTAGGCTGGTGAATTATTTGTGTATTTGTATGTGTATTTTCTCAATTGTTTCGCTTCCAATTTTTTTTTTCTTTTTGGAGACATACTTGCTGTGCCGTTAATTGCCTTTATTATTTTCTTGTTGTATTTTATTGTTTTATTATTTTTTGGTTTTTAAGTATCTTAAATGCCAGAAAATTACAATTTTTTAATTCGTTACACTTGATATCAGTTTTTTTAATTTATAGTTGGTGTTTAATGGGTTCTATTAAAATGTCATTACAATGTCAAATTATTTGAAAATATTATTGTTAATAAGACTTGAAAATGATTATTGTCATGAAAGCGTCAAAAATTATTAAAGACAGGCAAGAATAACGATATGGCTCATCACTTTTATTAAAAGAAATAAATTAAATAATAAAATTAAATGCCTAATAGACAATACTCGTATAATTACATACAGAAAAAAAAAACGAAACAGTAATGCGTAAGTAAATTTTCTTTCCGTTACTCTTCTTGGGAGCATATGGCTTCCACAAAGCATCTCCATCTTACAGCTATTGAGTTTGCTTCTTTCCATGTAAGCTTATTCTGTCTTAGTTCCTGGACAATTGTGCGTCTCCAGATGTTTCTTGGTCGATCAAGATTTCTTGAGCCTTGACGATTCCACCGAGTGACATTCTAGTGATACTCTCGGCACTTCTTCGAATGATGTTCTATGTTTCTCATATTGTTTGTGTAATGTAATTCGGTACAAGTCAGATTCCACTGCTATATAGCAGAACCGATTTAACACATGAGTTGAATATTCGGTGCACATATATGTGAGCCTCTCTTTACTGACTGCGATTGTCCGAATGCCGCTCTGGCTTCATTGAGCCTGTTGTCTAAATCTGTTTCTGCGCCGCCGTTTGTAGTCATTGTACTTCTTGGGCTGCATACTAGACTGGTTGACCTTGTAGCATGATGTTTTCCGTGTAGTATTGCTTATTCTCATGGCCTTGGTTTTCTTAAAATTAACCCCAAGCCAAACATTGTGAGCCCATCTTTCGAGGTCTTCCAGTTTCGACTGCATATTGGAAATCTTATGCGAGAGTAAACAAATATCATCCGCATAGTCCAAGTCTTCGAGTTAGCGTGAGAGACTCCATTTTATCCCTTTTCTCCTTGAACAGACTTTTCTCATTATATCATCCAGCACAATGGTGAATAGCTGAGGTGACAGTGGGCATCCTTGTTTAACTCCAGCATTGTTTTGGAGTGGTTGGCTGATCTTTCCGTTGTGAAGAACTGAAAGTTCTGCCATCCTTTAGTTCTGCATCGCTCTAATTATTTAAATTATTTTTTTGGATACTACTTTTGTTCTTAGTACTTTCCATATTGCGGTTCGTCCGATGATATCAAATACTTACTTGAAATCGACGAACTGTAGATAGAGAGAGGTACGCCATTCTGTAGATTGTTCTATGATTATTCATAAAGTATTGGCCGGATCTACGCAGCTACTATTCGATCTGAAGCCTGCTTGTTCGTCTCGTCTACTTTGTTTTGAAGCCTCCCCTGTATTGTGACTGCAAGTATCTTATATATGGTGTAGAGTAGTTTCTCTCCAATTGTTACAGTTTTTCAAGTCGGCACTTTTTGGTAACTTTACAAGGATGTGTGTTATAGAAGTGATGTGAGGCCGTAGAAGGCCGTGGTTTAGATATAATCTTCGCTAGCCGCCTTATTATTTTACAATTTAGCAATCGCCTCTTTTATCTTTTATCAGATTGGAAGAGTTACGGTATTCTTAAGGAAGGATCACACGATTGTCGCAATGCACCAATTTTAAACATTTTGAAACAATAAAGAAATTGTTCCATTCATATTCTCTGTAGTCACTTGATTGCCCCCGTTTAAACAAATTTGATTGTGGCAATTTAGCGCATAACGAATAAGTGGAAAAATTGCCGTCTTTCAGTCACATGGTTGGTGAGTATTGTCTTCTTCAATTGCCGCACAATAATATAACAAATATTGATGTATTTTTGGCATTTACATTGATGTATAATTGCTTTAAAGCTTTCACACAATTGTCGTGGGTTGGGTTACATTCGATTGGTATAAATGAGCACAATAATGATCTGAGTTGCCGTATGCCGTAAATTGTGTAATCACACGATTGGCATATAAAATAGACTTATTTTTGGTGTATTACGACCATCGTGGGGTCCTACCTTTAGACTGTTTTTTTTCATCGCTGTTCTGAACCGTTTCGCTGTTTCGCAGTAATGTTTGTGACGTTGCCAATTTCAATGAAAATTTCTCTCTATTTCTGGGTTTGTGCATCATTGCGTGTTATTAGTTAGTGTACCATAACGTTCAGCAACTTCTTGGTTCCTACTGCACTTTGGCCCAGTGAGATAGCTAAACGTCTGGTGAAGTTTTCTCATGTTATTCTGGGCAGCTGCTTCTTCTTCTGCTGCTGCCAATCATTCTAGGGAAACAAATAAAGCAAAAATGTTGTACAAAATATTGTCTTCTTGATGGAATGTCGTAAAGATATTTGTCTGAATAATATCTAAGCAAAAACTAGTTTTTCCTGTTAAAATTACTTTTTTTGTAAAGCCACGTAGAAAGCGATTTTGTCAAGAAATATTCATAATACGTATACATAAATCCATAGAGATAATACAGAAAAATAAAATCATTTATTTCTATGCATACCATAGATATTTTATCAACAATTTATTAAGAAGTATCTTTGAAAATCTACTCTCTGCAACTTAAAACCCCCGCTTCATTATACAACCAACGTCGTCATATATTTTTTACAAATGTCCTTCAGAATTTATTTAACCAATATTTCGTTTTTTCTTTTTCTTCACACATATAAATTCAAGTCTCTACTGGCGTTTAAAAAAACTAAATCCTTCTTTAACCAATTCGTTAGCCATCATAAGCGAAAAGAGAACAACGCTAAAGCCTTTTGCCATACTATACAATGAAAGTAGCCTGCAGCTTAAATTCTTCAACGTAAAACAATACAACGAAAAAAAATGAATGAATGGTTGGTTGGATGTCCTTTTTAACGGAATTTCTTGATTATTTTTTAAAATAAAAATGAAAACAAAAAAACCAAACCGCAACAAAACAGTTAAATACGAAATGGGTCGGTGGTTTAAGGAAACAACATATTTTCCACAGTTAGACAGTAAAACTTAAAAAACGTAAAATACTTTTACCACATACGCAGTGTGTACACGTCGAAATGGCATATAAAGCCTTTGAAAAGCAACAGCACGTAGTGAAATATAGAGAAACATGTACCATTTCAAGATAAAACTTGGCCTGTTAAGCAAAACGGCATACTCGTTCACACACAAGCTCAGAGAAAGGCAAGTCGGAAAAGGGAAGACAGACGGGCAGAGAAACAAACAGATAAATGGGCAGATACACACATGACACGTTCATTTGAAAACATAACGCAACTCAAATATTGCAAAATGAAATACAAATAGACCCCCAAGATACACACACCGAACTTAAATAAAACTTTTTTATAAAACAGTATGAGGGAAAAGTAAGAGCACAATTAAAAAAATAATAATTAATATTTCATATGAAAAGGCAACGATCAGTAAAGTAATCGCTTTATGTAAAATTTATAACCCAGGAATTATGGGCAGTCAAGTCAGTCTATTGTATGCCTTAAGCGATATTATATTTACTTTTAGTTTATAGAAGTTTTTTATTCTCTCCTGGCATGGCCGTTAAAATCAAATATATACCGCTTTTAATCAACCTCAAACGGACGATGGCTAAGCATCAAAGATGAGACGATGATGATGAGATTTATCCATAACAAGATAGGAAAATAGTGCCAAGGCTAATAGCATATCCACATGAGACTTCAAATTACTATTTGAAATACCAATTTGCTCGTTCGCATGATATCTTTGTAATTCCTTTTAATAGTGCTTCTTCTTGTTACTTATTGATTTGGTATTTGCTGGTGAATTGGATCTTAAAAGTGGAAAAGAAGGGTTAAAAAATTAATTCAATTAATCGAGCGTGGAAAACACTACCGCAAAAAATTAGAGTTCATATTGATTTTATAGCAATCCAAGGGTGAACTGAATTACTTACAATTTGAGTGTTTGGCTCTTGAAATTTTGTATGAGAAGTTGTGTAATTCGGCTCATAATTTGAGAGAATTACGATAATACATTGCAATAACTTTGATTTATCATATCGTCGCCCACTACAAATTTATAAATTTAAATTTTACAAAATGGATAATTAGACCACTTAATTTAGATTTGAACCGATTTCAGCCAGTAAAGATATATAATTTTAAAAGTGCCTATTATCAGGCTTTTCCCATCAGACTTATACTGCATATTCGTAGCTGTAGCGTCGCAGTAAAAGTTTTTCAAAAATTTTCTAATGGATTATGTCTAGAATAAGACCAAATATAAGCCAAATTTAATCAAATCCGTTAAACGGTTAGATTTATTGACCTATTTGTACCACAATTAAGTATGTTGGGAAAAATCTTTTGTCCAGCGAACTTCGAAGAGTCTCTGAACAGATTTCAGCCATTACTACTAAAAATTTTTTTCCAGCTCTTCAAAGGAGCTTCGACCACAATAATCTCGAAATTCAGAAATGATTATTCGCTTACAGATTTTATTCTGCTCTCTTCTAGGGCTGATAGGTTTCTTTACAAAAGTTTCCACTTTTAATTGCCAGTAATTCGATCATTTTTGCGATCATAAAGTACGTAGTGATGACACTAACAAGTGGTATCAAATGCCCGTTATTGCTTACAAGCAGCAAGAATTTTTGAATTCTGCAGGCATTTATGATACGCTACCCTTTTTCCCTCTTTCCTTTAACTCAACTTTAAAACTTGTACACAAGTCTAATCAAATACTGAAAGAGATAAGGAAAAGAAAATTGGGATGGATGGATCACACCATCTGAAAAAGTCCAGAAGTATCACCAGAATGCCATTCGAGTAGTATCCTGAAGGTTCAAGAAATCGTGGTCGATCAAGAAACACCTGGAGACGCACAATTATCCGGGAACTAAGGCAGAAAAATCTTACATGGGAAGAAGCAAAGTCAACGGCGGTAAACGGTGTAAGCCGCAAATGCTTTGTGGAAGCCATATGCTTTTAAAAGGAGTAACAGCAAAAAACACAAGTCTAATTAGAGACATATCAGTATCTCTGCGCTCCCACAAGGTGTATAAAGTTTACTTAGCTTTCAGTCGTTTTCGTATCATAAATTGATAAACGGTATTAAGTCCCTGTTATTCCTCAATATCTAGTCGATTTAGTGACTTTCTATACCGAAGTAAAGACCTTGTCTTTATTATAAAAGAGTTCATCTCCTGAATCACTATCAGTTAGGATATCTATGATTTCTGTATATATTTTGCTATCAACTACGCAGCTATAGCTATAGCATGGACCTCAGTCTAAAGAGCAATAAAAAGGCCGAGAGACTCGAAGATTTGTAGTTTATTCCAGAGCCCATCACTTTGATTAGCTAATATGTGCCCATTAAAAAAAACCCTGAGAGTATAAATCAATCTGCGAAGTTCATAAATCTTATTAACGATTTAGCCGCAGCAAACGCCTTATAGATATCCAGATCCACAATAATTATAATCAAATAATGTCAATTACATTTTGTAATAAGCGGCTTCTAACTAATCAATAAATAGCTTCACAAGTAGCCCGTATTGGTAATTTGTAATTTTAACCGTTAATTACGAATTACTGTAGTTAGTAATTGGAAATGATATTTATCAATTACTGCAATCAGTAGTAGTAAATAATGACTATAATTACTAAATAATACGTAATTAAAAAAATAGCAATTACCCATTAGCTGTGAGCTGTGCCAATTACATAATTGCCAACTCGTAATTAATTAATAATTTGTATTAATAATTGTCAATCACATTTTGTAATTGGCAACTACTAATTATTTAATAATTGAATTAATTGGAAGCATCAAATACGAATTATCAATACCAGTTATAATTCATTAATAAGGAGTTGCCAATTACGAAATGTAATTTTCAATTATTAATAGCAATTATAAGTTATATATGTAATTCGTAATCGATACTTATTACCAATACGAATCAGTTGCCAATTACAAAATCTAATTGACAATTATTAATACCAATTATTAACTAATTAGGAATTAGTGTAATAGAAAATGTCAATTATCAATTACATGTTATTGGTACATTACAAAATCCAAGTGGTAACGCCCAAGTCTGAACTAAATTTTGAATTGTTCTTATTTATTTTGATTGTTTTATAAAAAAAACAAAATGTTTTCCAATCGTCCGACAACCTTCATTCAATCCAAAGAAATTATTTGGCGTTGATTATGTCTGCATGTAGAGAGTAGAGTAACAATATCTTCTTGCACTGTATTCACCTAGAAGCCTCTCACAGCCACAACGGCAAATGTATTTAACAAAATTATTTAAAAATTTGTGCACGTATGACTTCTACACGTATACTAAAGCCCTTACAAATACTCAGACATTCTAATACAGTCTCACTTATACACGTATAATTCAAAAAGGAAGAAGTGTAGTTTGCTTATTTAGCATTTCTTTTATTATTTACTGGAAAGGACATTAACAGCAAAATAAAGTTGAAAATAAGAACAATAACTCGTAAAAGAGGTTTGTAATTAAAAGCAATAGCAACAGCAGCTACTGTTAATCGTAACTTTAAAAAATATTATTTATGCTGCGGTTCAGAGGATAACCGAAAACATTGCTCGATGTTGTAAAAGGATGGAAAAACCTGAATTAATTAAAGAAATTGTATTTCATTTCTCTACCATTAATTGAGATCATTATGATACAGACTACATAGTAATGCTTTAATTAAATATTTTTCTCTCTTAATTCACATTTTCACTAAACAAAATAATTAAGTCTACTTTAAGGCAAGCATTTAAAATCCTTTATCATACAAAACAAACTTTTTAGAGAGAGAGAGAGAGAGAGAAAGAGAGAAAGAAAGGGGCTTAAAAGTGTTCATAGCCATTAAAATAATATGAAAAATGTGTGCTTTTGTGCGTGTTTAGACCCCTAAAAGGATCCCAAATCAACAAATGTGTAAAATAGATATGTACTCTGCTATATGCCATATTTAAATTAAAAAGAAGGATAGCAAACATTAAGCCTTAGAAGGAAATTCTTTTTTCAAAAACACTTATGTGGCCTTTAAACAGCTGAAAACAAAAAAAAATTCGTAGATTTGCCGGTAGTTTTGTGTACCACCAACAAACACTATAATCATCACCATCGTCATCATCAACAAAGCAACAGACATAATACCATGCACTCATGTACTCTCTTGAAATGTTAACACATTTATTTTGTTATCCTTCGTTTGATGGTCGTTTTTCCGTTAAAAACTAAATAAACTGCCTAAACAACATTTTTTTTAATACACGGAAGTGCATCAGATTATAATGAAATATGGATTCGGTTCTGAAATTTACATTTAGCCTGGGTTAGCTGTAACTCTTGCTGAGACCAAGAATAGCTCATATAGTTTGATGGTTAAATCGGCCAGTTTTTATACTTAATATAAATTATTCGGCTTAATAAATTAGCTTAATAACACGGCTCTCGATTAATTAAAATCTAAATCAAATCTAAGTCTAAAGTCAAGTCCAAATCGGTTCAGCTTCTTGATGAAACAAACCTAAAACACTTGTAATTTTGACAATAGCACACGGTAAGTCTACTTCGCGTAAAATAAGTTTTTAAATAGTACAAGCTCTTTCAAGAACACCGTAAATGAAGCTCGTTCAGAACGTCTCAACACGTTAACAGCTGATTGAAATACTAAAGATACAAAGGAAACCTACCATGCATTTTTGAAATTCATTTTTGAATGTAATGAACAATAGACGTGTTTCAGCAGAGCGTACTTGATCATCGCCTTGCAACTATTTTCTCCTCCGTCATATTGGCTTTTCACAAGGTTTCTATTGCTTCGTTTCAGTTTCATTAATCAAGTAGATTATTAGTCCACCGTAGCCCCTCCATAAGATTGGGTAGTCGTGAGTATTCTTGCGAATTGGTGGTGATCTTTACTTTTTTCCCAGTAGGTGGCGCTTATTCCCCTGATCATTCATCGATATTTGTCATTATCGTCAGAGGTAAGCTAGGAGATCAGGAAGGATTTTTCTTATTTTTTTAGATGGAGTTCTCCGGAGGGAAGTTGAAGCCGTTTTTTTACCACTTGAAACCACAATCGATTTTTTTCGTCATGTCCTCTGCTGGGGCTTGAGCATGGTTCGTCTATGTTGTTATGCGCCGCCTCACTTGGAACTAATAAGTGACACCAATATTGATCCCGATTTGGTAAAAAGTGGTCAAAACCGGTAGGCAATCATAGGAATTATCCATTAAAAGCTATTACAACCTAAGGTTAGCATTAATTCTGATCATTATTGTTTACAACTCGGTCGTTTAAACGAAGCGATCAAATAGAACTGAAAAGTGTAAGACACCCGCCCATCATCCAAGAGGTCCTAAGTTCAATCCCTGGGCACGATCATTTGACAGCTTTCAAAATAACTTCATAACATTAGCTAAGCTACTGGTTATGAGTATTGTGCTAAGAAAACCATCTGTAACTAATTTATCTACCGTTGGCGTCACCGAGCCATTTTTTGATTGAGAGATGTACCCCTTGTTTTAGTTGGGATGTTACGGGAATTATATATGTATGTGTTCCATCATGAAAAAGACAGAAAATTTACACATCTTTGATGACTTGCACTTTTCTGGGAAGTTCTGATGCACCCGTCATATAGCTTTTATTGTCTGACTACACCATTCGCTTCAGAATAGCAAATAATTTGCCAACCGAAGAGCCGTTGAAAATAAAACATGGAAGTGTTACAGCGATGAAATTTTCAAGAAAAGCTCAGGTAGTGTCACCCTTAGCGTAGATCTAGTATCAGTTGAGGAAGATATAAAGAGGAGATAGTCCGCTCGATGATATCCTAATATACTATGCCTGCTCATGCGCAGAGCCAGGCATTCGCATAGCAGATGAGCCACTAATTCCTCACTTTCGTCCTCGCAACAGCTTCTACACACAATGTTGCCGGCTATTCCCAGTTGCCCTGCCAGTGCCAACTGCTGAATGCAACAAAACAGGAAAGGTTTCTTCTCGAAACTCTCGTCAGAGTGTCGATTTTTCGTCTATAATAGGATGGCCACGATTTCTTCATTTTTATCCATCTATATTCCTTCTTTCTCAGAAATGACAGCCATAAACCTCGCCTCTTCCGGTCCATAGTTTGTTCAGCAGATCTGCTGCCTTCAATATATGTTCCTCTATCTCTGATGCCTGTAAGCACTGTCTACAAACATCCACATCTGTGACAGCCATTCTCTTCAGATACGCCCTTAGTCTTCGGTGGCCAGTAATGAACTGCGTTAGGTGTTTCAAGTCTTGCTTGCCATACTTGAGAACCTCAGAGAGATGCACAAATTCTTGAATGATCGCCGCCCTAGAGTAGCGAAGTAGCCTTTGAGCATTTCAGTGTTCCAAGCATTTCCCAATCCTGGATTAGATTGAGGATGGTTGTGAGTGGTGCTGCACAGCAAGGTTCCGAAGCGATATAGGATCGCATTGAAGTAAGGGCCTATGCATCTTGAAGGTGAAAAGTGAAAAGTCGGCCACCTCGTTGCATTCCATATTACAATTTAGAAAAACCCAGAGTAACACAATCGTTTATGCGTCTCTTCTTGCACATCTCAATTAACCTTGAGGTCGTCATCCTTGATGCCAGGTTCAGAAAATGTTTTTGAGCCCAACGGTCTTGGACCTGATGAATATGCTCGCCCTCAAACCAAGCCAAAGGGTCAAAAATGTCAAAAAAATTCGTGGCTGAAGAATAAGTTCAATCTCATTGTTTCGAAACCTCTTTATATATCCGCGACATATGGTAAAGAGGAACAACTCCATTATAAAAAAAGCATCTCCAGCTCTATTTTTGTTGTGGTTCTTGTGCGTTAGTTCTTGAAGGCC
Organism: Wohlfahrtia magnifica; assembly: GCA_023159175.1. Taxonomy (NCBI): domain Eukaryota; kingdom Metazoa; phylum Arthropoda; class Insecta; order Diptera; family Sarcophagidae; genus Wohlfahrtia; species Wohlfahrtia magnifica. The sequence goes on from JAKWBJ010000483.1 coordinate 6,171,043, forward strand.
CTTAAGCTTGCTTTTTAAAGTCAATTTAATCAAATTGTATTCATAAGAAGCGTTTAACAAGAAACACATGAAAATGTTCTCTTATCAACCACTGTGCACCACACCCTCTAAACGAGTAAAACAGAGAAGAAATACAATATTTACTATTGCATTAAGTAAAAGGTGTGTGTGTGTGTGTGTGTGTGTGTAAATGTATGTGTGCATGTGTACAGACCTATAAAAACAAAAATCCACGAAATAAGATAAAATGAATGAACCAAACCAAACAATACAAAACATCCCTCCCAATTTCCCTTTTTTTATTCCTGTTTTTCGGTACAACTGAACTCAGATGTTCTACATGTGATTTCGTATTTTCATAGAATGAATGTAAGCGAAAATACATGTAAAGATAGTTGTGTATCCATAAAATGTTGTTTAATAGTTACAACGTCAATGTTCGATTATATAATTTTTGGTTTTGTACAATTGTTGTTGGCCTACATATAGAGCTACAAACAAAAACAAACATTTATCTAAAAGAGACAGAGAGAGAACAGTTAAGCACATGTTCATTATTACAGAAAAGCTTTTAATCTCTTGCATTCTCTCTTTTACTACCTCTCTTGAATACTCTCATTATTTGTGTATACTTTGAGTTGAATTAGTTAATTTAACTCAAGGCTATGAGTGTTACCTATTTTCCTCTCCCTCTCTATCTCTCTTATGTTTTTAGAACACATACTCACACTTATACACTTTACATACAGGCGAAGTCAATTAATGTTTTGGGTCCTTACTTAACCTACACACATATACTTTTGTTAAAGCGCCTTAAAATATGCTACACATTTTGAAAATCTATTCTTTTGTGTAATTTTTGGTGGCTGTTTATCATCTCCATTCAATTTTCTTCTTGGAGAAAATAATTTTAAATGTTTATTAAAGTGTTTGGTGCTTTAGTGCGTTGTAAAACATTTCTGTAATGTCTTATTTGGTATGTAAAGGGTCCGCCAAATAAATTTTTTTTTTTAATGCTATAAGAAAAACTACTGAATATTTTCTCAAATTTCTTTTTTATTTTTTACTTCACCAATGGCTTCACGAATATTGCCCTTTAAAGCGGCAATTGTCTCTGGCTTATTGTCGTACCACTTATCTTTGACGGCACCCCACAAATAATAGTCCAACGGCCAAACAACATCAGCTCTGCGGCTGATAATGCGATCTTCAAAAACAGGGCGCTAAACATCGAGTGTAGCTTCAGCTGTGTGGCACGTAGCGCCGTCCTGCTGAAACCAAATGTTGCTCATATCCTCCTCTTCAATTTTTGTGAACAAAAATTCGTTCAACATGGCCCGATAACGATCGCCATTGACCCCTTGCTCATTTTCGGTGAAAAATGGCCCAATTATGCCTCTGGATCAAAATCTGCACCAAACAATGACTCGTCTTGAGGGTATCGGCTTTTCAATGTATACGTGCGGGTTTTCTGTGCCCCAAATGCGACACTTTTGCTTGTTTACATACCCGCCAAGATCAAAATGAGCTTCAATGAGCAATTTTCGCACACATTCTGCAACATTACCATGATTTTCAAAGTAATTTCGCAATATTTCCCAGCGTTGTTCAAGCGTATACACAACCATATTCGTTTAGCGGAAGGATAAAACTAATTATCTGTCAAATCAGACATGAGCTAAGTGTTACTATTCACGAAACAAGCACTAGTTGAAGAAAAACGTTAGATGGCGGACCCTTTATATAACAAATTTCTTCTACATTTTTGATATTCTTGAAATATATGTTTACACCTATTGAGTGGTTTCGTTGTAATTAAGGTTTTAAAATATACAGTGGGAAAATACTATATGAAAACAATTATTTTAAAGGCAGTGCAGCAAAAGTCTAGACAACAACCTATGCTGCTGCTGCTGCTGCTGCTAAACATAAAATAATTTCTATTTTTTTAGGCAGCAAAACCAAAAATTGCTTTCATCATGTCTGGCTTTTATTTAAATTTTTAAAATGTAAAATTTATATTCTATGAATTTTTTGTATAACTTTTTGGAAATAAAAGGAAAAAATCCGCTAATTTTGCAAGAAAAAATGTTTTCGCTAATTTTGGTCAAAGTTAAGTACCTGCACTAAATTTTGAATAAAATCAGTAATGTCCAACCGATTTTCGTGATTTGTAGCTGATTTTTTTCTCAACATATTAAGCTTTAATTTGCATTCTGAAAAGTTTTTTATGCACTAGTTTCGCGCGAAAAATTTTTTTTCGCAACCAAGTTACGATTAATTCCGAAACTGTTGAAAATACAAAAAAGTGTTGTTCAGGTGATTTATAGAAAATTTTATTCCTAAACATACTTGCTATTAAATCGGTCAAGTCGTTTTCAAATTATGATGAAATATATTGACTAACCACTATATTTTGGGCGAAAATTTTGAGACCGATGGAAAAAGACTGAAAACGAATATGAATTCAGACCACCAAATTAACCTAGGAAAGATATTTGGTTGCTTCAGTCTAAAACTATGTTGGCTAGTGTAATTAAAAAGTTTGAAACACATAATTTCATTAACTTTTATATTTTTGAGTAATATTTAAAAAAGCGATTTCATTTTGGTGTATTTGAAAAGCTCGAGTGTCACCACTGAAAAATATTTTTCTATAAAAAATACTTTTATGACAAATAAAACAGATGGCAATGAAATATTTTTATTGCTACTGCTGATTTCAAAATATTTATGAAGTCGATAGCACAACAGCAAATGCTGCCCACAACAATTTGCTGCTTGCAGTCGGTTATCTGTTTAATGCTTCATTTTCACGAAGACTCTTCACTGAAATTTTGCATTTACGATAATTTTATACAAATTTCGATTTCGACTTGATACCGATTTTATGACGATTGTCGAAATGGCATTTGATAGGGTAAATGTTCCTATTATCTTTAGTAACTCGATAAGGAAGATGCAGCTATCCAGAGTTGCTAAGCTAGATCTGTTCGAATTATCGAGGATCAACCGGATCACTTGGGGATGGCCACATGGTGGTGTTTTATCGTCTCTTTTATGTACACTGGTCACTGATGAAATTTTGAAAAAGCTTGGTGTTCCGTATTTTTAATTACGATGATCTGGTTAACTCGAAAGGGACGACGTAAACATAGTGGAAAGCTATTGATATAACATTCACTTCGTGCAGAGAGAGGGGATTAACTATAAGCCCTACAAAGAAGAATTCTCAAACCAAGTCAAATATCTGAAATTCGCTCTGGATAGGACTCTCATACTAAGGAAACACTTCATCTATGTTACTAACAACATGATCAGGGTACATTATGCCAGTCAGCGCCTCTAAAAAATGGTGTCATAAACTCAGAATAATGAATAATAAGAATCTACTGGTCTTTCTTTAGGATATTAAGAACAATACTGACGTGATTGGACTTTGTTCCTCACTTGCCGCTAAGCTCGTCGTCGTGCAGATACCGCCATTGCATATTTAAGTGATGTAGGAGGCACTTAAAAGTGTTCACAAATTACTTAGATTAAAGGATGGCTCTGGCTATCTAGTGGGGCATATTAGAGTACTGAACTTATTTTTTGACGATCTCATCGTAAGAATAAATGATTTTATATCGCCCACTTTGATTCTAAGCAGTATTTTTTGGGTTTTATGGTTGGGTATATCGCGAACCAGGTTTTTTTTCACTGGTGGATCAAAGCTGACTGTCTGAGAGACTGAAGCCGGTGTGATTAGTCCCATTTTTGATTGTCTCCTGTGGGCTACACATTTGCCACCGAGACTTTTGGGGAGGTTTATTACACCTTCGCCCAGCAGATCCAGAGATCTATTGCTACTCAACAAGAGTGAGCTCAAGGTACTAACTAATCTGTTTACGGGTATATAGCATTATACTTTAAATACATAGACGACAGCAAGCAGCAAGTTTTTCTTGGCAGCATTTGCTACTATGCTATCGACTTGATAAATATTGCTGCTGCTATAAAATTAGGTTGTCATTGTCGTCTGTTTTGTCATAAAAATACTTGTTATAGAAAAATATTTTTCAGTGGTGACACTCGAGCTTTTCAAATCCACCAAATTAAAATCGTTTTTTGAAAACTCAAAAATATAAAAACTAATGAAATAATATTTTTAAACTTTTTAATTATTAACATAAATGTTTGATACTGTTATTTTCTGATAAATAAAAATAACTATTTTTTAACTATTTTTTTATTAAAAATTTTATCTTGTATTGATATCACAAATTCTTGCCTAAAAATATATGAATTATTTTATGTTTAGCAGCAGCAGCAAAGATTGTTGTCTAGGCTTTTGTTGTGCTGTCTTTAAAATAATTCTTTTCATATAAACGTACATATGTGCTATATTATTTGGACATTTTGTTGCTTGCTGCTTGCTGTCGGTTATGTGTTTAATGCTTTATGGTCTTAGATGCCATAAGTATACCTTGGGAAATGTTGAGATTGATCGACAACTCATAAAAAATATTTATGAATGTAAAACAGCTTTTTTACATTAGTGTTGCCAGAATCAAAAATCAGTTCTCTTTATTTTGCCAGTAAATACGGCATACGTATTATAAATACTATTGTGCATAATGAAAAACTGTACAAATATGTATATCGTAAAAGGTTAGCAAGTTATGTCTACAATATAAAACTTTATAACTGTATCGAGTTAAGATGGTCTATATGTATTATTATTTATGTGTAAGCTATCATATAGCTGAACTTTCCTAATAATAACTTTCCTTTTTGTGTTATTTAAGTTTATTGCACTTAAATTTATACACATTGATCACTTTACAACTGCTGTTTGCGATATAAATTTTTTTAATTGATTAACCCTGAAAGACTTTATTACAATAATAAAAATCATACGCTTTACAGCTATTGTACATCGAAGCTACTGTCAATATTGCTCCTTTGAGATTGCGCTACTCTTCGCTACACAACATTATCTCTAAAAATATAACATATCGCGCACTATTATTTTCAATTTTTTTTTTTTTTTTGTATTATTGGTTTTGTGTTCCTTTCTATAAATCATTTTTAAGGCCTTAAGGGATTTCGCTAATATTCTTCTGTTTTTTTTTTTGTTTTTTATGGCATTATAGTACATTATCGTTATTCAAAACGCTTGATAAATGGCTTTGCCTTTAAAGTAGTCAAGTCAATGAAGAGAATTAGAACAATAAAATACGAATATACACAGACAGATATGGATTCTTGTGTATACACATAGTGACTATCAGGCTATTATTTTTGAAATCCATAGACGTCCTACGAGATCCACAACTTTCACCCAGCAGCTACGACATATGCATCAATGCTGAAATCTATCGTCGAAATTCGTTTCCCCCAGAGGGCCGCAATAACATATGCCATTTAAGACGGGGAAGCCCCACAATGAAATTCCAGAGGTCAGCAGTGAGGAGTTGCAGCCAGCATGTGTCGAGCTTAAGCTGAAAAAAGCACCACAGGTTGATGGAGTCCCCAACATTGTGCATAAGGTGACTATTGAAAAGAACACTGGGGCATTAAGGGATATTTATAATGCCTCTATCAAAGAGAGAATATTTTCCTGGATAGAGGAGGAAGGGCTGGTGCCTATTCTAAGAGGTAATAAGGCGTAAAATCCGCTCTGTCTGATTGACACAGCCGGTAAACTGCTGGAGAAAATGATCTGCAGGAGGCTGGAAATTGCCTTGGAAATGGGAATTGTTAGATCGACAATTTGGCTTCCGGAAAGCACACTCTACAGTAGATGCCACTGAAGCGGTCATTAATATTATTAAACATGCCATCAAGGACGAATGAGTCAGTGCGTAACGTGGATACTTCCTGAGACTTAACCCCACGGTGCACGAGACACTGCTGAATATAACTCGCATCATCAATGAGTACCAAATTCGAAGGCGCGCTGTTAGGACACTAATCTTCGAACCTAAATGAAGTGTTGAATATCCTCCTGCCGTGATATGGGTCACAGCACCTAGTTGAGGAGATTTAACACCACACCGGGTTCACGCCTTGCCTGCGTTTTAGGCTTAAAACCACAACCACCACGAGCTCCCACAAGGGGGCCTGCCCAAAAGTCAGGCGGGACCGCAGTGTTCGTGGCTCCTGACTCCCATGGCACCGGAATACCTCTGATCAGGCTTAGTAGCACGAGTATATTCGCACACATGCTACCTCCAGTTTCGACCCCACAACGGCCCCTGCATGGTCGCCGGTGATCAGTGGCGAATGTTAGCTTGAAAGCGATAAGAAATACTGCGCCTTCATCACCCTGGATGTCAAGAAAGCTTTCAACTCGGCAGACAGGTACGCCATGCTAGCTGCTCTCGACTGCAAGAATGTACCGAAATATTTGGTGGAGATAATCACTGACTATTTAAAGGATAGGGTGCCCAATATTATGGAACACGTTCTGAGTTTAGAGGCTTGAGCTACTAGTGGTGCGCAGATCATCGGTTTTGCAGATAAAATTGCCTTATTGATAGGAGGTAAGCAACTTGATGAGTTCGAGAGAACATACAACTATGTCGTTGCTAAAGTTAGAAGCTAGATCCCGGGCATGGGTCTTAGACTTGCTGATCACTAGACGGAGGTACTTGTAAGCAGTAGGAAGAAAATAGAGTTCACCACAATTAAGGTAGGCGACCAGTGACTTCCCTTTTGAATTTAGCACGGTGTCTACGGTCGCAGCCTTGGTGATTGCGGCACTAAAGCCGCTACAGCTGGTAGCGGATATTAAGACGGAGAAGCATCTGGTGAAGAAAAGATGGTTCGTAACGCCATTGAGAGATGGCAGCGTGATTGGGACACTGCCATAAAGGGAAGGTCTACCAAATGACTCATACCGATGCTAGCGAAATTGATGGAAAAGAAGCTCGTGCAGGTGAACTTCTACTTAACCTCGTTTTTAACCGAACACGAACATTTTCAAATAAGGTAGTGACAGCGATGATATATGTATGCTCGGAATGCCTGAACGTAAGAAAAACCGCGGAGCATGTTTTGTCGATCGCCATCGATATGAAAACTAGCCGAACTCTATGGAAGGAACAATCCGATCTCGAATCACGTCCGACAACATTGTTGACTTAATGCTGGAGTCCATTGAGAAATGGAATCTATTGTGTGTTTCCACAAGGCACGTTTTAGTCCAGCAAAGAACTACGGAGAGAGCAAGATCTACAGCACTAGATAGCAGCATTCAATAAATCACCACACTTCTGACGTAATACTTTACTGTGGTTCCGGAGGCGACAGATTAAGTCTTGCATCGAACCAATATCTTTTGTAGATTCCCTAGTCCTTAGCTCGCAAAAAATATGGATTTTAAAGTGCTTTACAGAAACTTAAAACATATTGTTACACAAATCACTCAGTGGTACATAAAGCAAACTTCTCGAAATTAAAGGACGATTAAGAGAATAAACCATTAAACTAAAAACAACACCACATGGAACAAAATCGAGGTTACCAGATGATCGAAGCTACAAGATGATCTAGAACTTTCCACAACTTTCAGCATCGGTATTTAAGGGAGAGCATTGCGAGAAGCAAAGCAGTTGTGATACAACTGCGTACAGCTGAAGTTGTCGAGTGTGATACAAAGAGGATTTAATAAGTAACCCAGCAAAATATTTGTGCAATAAAGTAATAAAATAGGGCAGAAATTTATTTTTTTTATTTTATTTACCTTCTAGGAACTCATAAAATAAATGTTTTGAAAGGTAAAAACGTAACAATATGTTTTATAAGGTTGTCACTTTTCATTAAATATTTTTTTTCCAAAATACTACCACCCTCGTACAAGTATAAATAAATTTAAATAAAACTGACATATATTTTAGATGTTTTTTTAATTTCTTTTTATTTCAATCACAGCACAGAATACAGAGATTATTTTCTTGTTTTATTTTACGGTAAATTTAATGAATAAATGAATTTAATGAATATTTTGAAAATGACAAAGTGTATGAAGTAATTATTGATTTCAATATTCATGACTGTTTCTTGTTTTTGGTTTGGTTTCAACGGAATCTGTATGATAATTAGAAGAAATGAGAAAAGTGTGTAATTTTGTGTTTTTTGTATGGATTTTAAAATAAACTTGAAGCAGAAAAAGCTTAAAGTAGTAGTTTGTTCGAAAATGAAGTCAGTTTTACGTTTTTTTGTTTAAATATTTCAATATTTTTGATTAACTTCTATATAGAGAGTGGCAACAACATTATTATTAATTTCAACTACAATTTTTTTCAAACTTTTTTTTTTGCTTTTTTTCTATAATTTTCAAATACATGAAAGACAACTAATTTTTTAATTTATTCTCATTTAATTTTTTGTTTTGCTATATTTTATTGTAGACATAGATTTATTTTTATTTTTATTAAATATTGTTGAATTTGTTATTTTTTTTAACTTTTTTCCATTTGTAATAATTTTTAATAACCTCAGTTTTATATGCAACAAAAATGTATAATTTGTATCTGTTATATCTGATATCTTATAGATAAAAAGGTAAATACGATTTTTTTGTTTGTTTTTGTTAAGCATTTTTTGTAGGTGAATGATTAGATATGATTGTTTCGTTTTAAGGTGAGTGTATGTATATATAAATAGCAAATAGATGGCTGTCATCCTGACAGTTGAAAATAAATTTTAAGCATAAATTGTAACATAATAAACAGTTAATTAACTACATATATTTTATAAAATAAACACTCAGCACTTATTGAGCAAAAGTTTGTTTTAGTAACAAATAAATGATTATATAAAAAAAAAAAACTTAGAAAAAAATAATCTCAAAAATATATTTTAAATAAAAAAATAATGAAATAGAAATAGCTGCACGACAGTCGGGGACTTTGTGTCACAGAAAGTTTAAATTTGAAGTATTTTAATATATAATATCATATTACGATCGTTAACATAATCACTTTTGTGTTATACCATGAGAGATTTTTAAATTTATAAATTCTATAGAGAAACATGAATGCTTTATTTCCCAAATCGGTTCACCCAAAATTGTATCAGATTCAAAATAAATTTCTCTGATCGTAAGTATTAACAAGAACACTAACAGTTTGTCAAATACATGTTTTAAAAGCAGAAAACATATTAAAATCGGTTTTTTATTTGAATATTCCAACAACACACTCTTAAACATGTTTGTAATTGTTAAGAACTATCTACTTAATAACTTTTAAAATAGATCCACACATCAACAAAAAATCCCAATAGTTTCTTGTTTTTAAAAACATTTATTTGACAGAGTAAATATTAAATTAATTTAGATTTTTGTTGTTTGTTTAATGTGTTCAAAAAACAAACGTGAGAGTTTTTTGTTGAAATTCTCAAGCGAAAATAAGATTTTAATATTTTTTCTACTTTGAAAACATTTATTTGACAAACTGTAGAATTTTTTTTTTTTTTTTTTTTTGTAGTTTAACAAACATGTTAAGGGTTTTTTGTTGAAATTCTCAAGCGAAAATAAGATTTTAATATTTTTTCTACTTTGAAAACATTTATTTGACAAACTGTAGAATTTTTTTTGTAGTTTAACAAACATGTTAAGGGTTTTTTGTTGAAATTCTCAAACGAAAATAAGATTTTAATATTTTTTCTACTTTGAAAACATTTATTTGACAAACTGTAGAATTTTTTTTGTAGTTTAACAAACATGTTAAGGGTTTTTTGTTGAAATTCTCAAGCGAAAATAAGATTTTAATATTTTTTCTACTTTGAAAACATTTATTTGACAAACTGTAGAATTTTTTTTGTAGTTTAACAAACATGTTAAGGGTTTTTTGTTGAAATTCTCAAGCGATAATAAGATTTTAATATTTTTTCTACTTTGAAAACATTTATTTGACAAACTGTAGAATTTTTTTTGTAGTTTAACAAACATGTTAAGAGTTTTTTGTTGAAATTCTCAAGCGAAAATAAGATTTTTATATTTTTTCTACTTTGAAAACATTTATTTGACAAACTGTAGAATTTTTTTTGCAGTTTAACAAACATGTTAAGAGTTTTTTGTTGAAATTCTCAAGCGAAAATAAGATTTTAATATTTTTTTTACTTTGAAAACATTTATTTGACAAACTTTAGAATTTATTTGCAGTTTAACCCATTACGGACATTACGGCATTTTAAACATTTAGACTATATTTTTAAGAATCTACCAAAAGCTTCTTAGTCACTGAGTTTCTAGCCATTTTAAAATGGTCTTATATGGCACTTTTGTCCTGTAATTGTTAATATAAATGACTAAACTTTTATTCTATTTTTCTCAATTTTTTTTCTGTGCAATTTGGCATTTGAAGCATTCATTTATGTATATTGAATGGTAGCCTAATATTAGAATAGAAATTCAGCAAAGTTAACAACATTTTAAGCTTTTTTAATGATAACAGATCAATCAGCATTCAACCTCTCCAACTACAAACTTTAGAAAGTTATTTTCAATAAATTCTCCTACAATTGATCAGGTCCACCGGATAACAAATATAATAGAAAAGGCCCTTGATGAAAGAAAAATCTGTTCTGCTGTATTCCTGGATGTATTACAGGCATATGACAAGTTTTGTCTTCTGGTCTTCTCACTATCATCCTTCTAAAGTCTTATTTGAAAATCCGACTCTTCCGTGTTTAATAGGAATATAAATACTCAGAGCTCAAGCACATTCAGACAGGAGTACCACAGGACAGTACTATAGGCCCAAAATCGATTTATTACGCTCATCAATGCGTATGCTATTTCAAAATCCTAAGCAAATACCATCAAATACCTCTCTATAACTCTTGACGTTAAACTTCGAAGGAGCGAGCACGTTGAAATTAAATCTAAGGAACTGGATATTGAACGGGCTAATAAGGCGAAAATAGCTCTCTATAGGTTATAAATTACTAATTTTCAACCAAATGCTAAAACCTATATGGACATACGGTTCACAACTTTGTGATTGTGAAAACAAACATCGGTATACGTTGTATAAGAAACTCTGATCTTCATAGAGACCTAATTGTGGAAACTGTGATGAACGAAATCAGAAATATAGCAACGAAATACAACGATCGACAAAGATATCACATCAAGTTAGAAGCAGTATGCATTACAGAGTTAATTGTATTGGAGCGTACACTTAAAAGAAGAAAGACCTCTGATCTAATTCACAGCACCAAAATTTATGTTTGTTATTAATTGTTTGAAATAAATTAGAACAAGTTGCAGTATATTACAAAATTAAACAAAAAAACAAATTCTCCAAATCTCGTATATGGTTAGGTTAGGTTTCATGAGTCACTCGAAGTTAGCGAAAATCATAAGGGACTTAAAAGTCAAACAAATTATGCGGTCCATCCTGACAAAATTGACTAGATTCATCAATAATATATCCATAAGACAGCTTATATAATGGAAGAGACGTACACCAAGATGCCTTATTTTAAGCTTCCGTAGAGCAGTACAGTCATAAAAAAGATGTTGGAGTGATTCCTTCTTTTCGCCAATCTGACAGTTACTACAGTAGCTTTAACATGCTTAACTCATAAGATCCAACATGCACAAGAGTCTTGGCCTTTCATTCAGCATGAGACAATATCGCCCAAGCCGGGCCAATACGATAAATCTACGGAAAGTGGTAAAAGGTGGGCACTTTTTACAGATAATAATATCAGCGGTGTCGTCAAAATTACTGCTGAGAATTCAACGGAATGTTTCCTTAGAAAATATTATTTTTTGTAGCAATTACGATCTACTGATGAATCGAGTTAGACGACTAACAAACACCCGATAATTCGTCATTATTAAAACCGCCTTTCAAGTGCAATACAAACCTTAATAGGAAATTACTATGACATGTTGCAATTAAAAAATGAAGCTCTTCAAACTTCAAAACTATGAACTTCTTTGCACATTTGAATTTAGGGAAATTGAACTTGTGATTATATTTCACTTCAGAGGCCTAATTCTAGCATTTGCTTACGAACGAATTCTAATTCGAAGGAACGAGTTTCTGACCATTTGGCCATAACAAAACCGCTTAGAACAACTCTACAAAACATAACTTCTATCTGACCTAAATATAGCAGAAATTTAACTATGTCTGAATGAATAATTTTAGCCTGACGGAGAGCAAAACCTGAAAACACATTACGGCGTTCGATATCGAATACAATTTGTATGTAAATTATTTTAAAATTGGCATACATTATTGAATTCCGTAATTTGTTTCCTGATCAGCCGCGATGTTGAATTTGCAATTTTGTTTTTGTTTTTGTTTTTTTTCAATCGCAGATATTTGCTCAAACTCAGGGATGGGATAATCATTAGATGATGTTCTGAATTCTAGCAACAGTAACACAAAAAGCAACAACACAATATTCATGACGAAATTTCACAAAAGGTTCAAAATAAGAAAGATTGTAAAAAAAAACTGCTTTGAAAGTAATAAAAGTTAAAGTGATCTTATATATACAACCTCCATATTCATAAACAAAATAAAATATATTTGAAATATATTTAGTTTAAGAAAATTTTAAATAAAATACATTACAAACTCGTCTAAAATTTTATGAATATGGGGGTAAGCATTTACGTTCGTATTCATAATAATAATCTTACTTATGCTAGACACTTGATAGATTTTTATTATGAATACCGCCGTTAAATTTTAAAAATATTCTTAATTTAATAATTTTGAAAAAAACTTTCTGTTATAAAATGGATGTTAAGTGCAGTCTATGAAAAGACTTTTAATAAACTTTTTTCTTAAATTTATAATAAAATTAAGGGAAAAAATGTTTAATAACATCTATTAGTGGCTAATTTTGTTAACCACTTAGATGGTATATTATTGCAGTGGTAATATTGAAATAGTTTTTGTAACAAAAATCAAATTCTATAGCATAACGCAAAGCTTCAGCCCTAAGTGATTTACAAAATAAGCCCCTTAATTTATTAAAAAAATAATAATAATAATTAAATATATACGAAATAATATTATCAAGGATTATTCATAAAAATTAATCAGCCTTCGTCCCATTTTGACTATTTAAACAAACAAAAAAACAAAACCATTAATCTCAATAAACAAAAAAATAATTTAACTAAATTTGCCTTTAAATAGTGTTGTTCTTAATAGACGAGTCTATTATTTAACTGAATTATATATGTTTATGATGAGCTTACAAATAAATTTGTTCTGTCTTGTTCTTTTCTTTTCCTAAATATCATTACTAAAGTTTTTTCTTCTATTTTTGGTTTCAAAAGTTTTGTTTTAATTATTTTCTAATATAAATAATTGTGTGGGAAAATTGCACGAGCTGGCAAATAATGAGGATCTTGTTGATTACGATAGCGACGGGCCAAAAAAACAGCAAGTACCTGCAAGTTTGAAAAGAAGAAAATTGATTAATATCTGATGTTATTGTTAAAAATAAAAATAATAAATGAAACATAATCAAATTAAAAATTAAAGTAGAAATACGAGGGCGGATTGACATTGAAGCTACCTAGCGCTAGATGGCAGCACAGACACAAAAACCTTTTCTTTCTTAGAAATTACGATCTGTCAGATGTCAGTTGTTAAAATTTTAGCCAAATTCATCGATTAGTTTATTTGTTGTAGTCGTTTGAAGTAAGCAACTTTTGTGTTTCTTGGAAAATGGAAAAAAGTGAATTTCGTGTAGTGATTAAACACTATTATTTGAAAGGCAAAACGGCGAAAGAGACAAAAGAAAAGCTTGATAAGCATAACGGCGAATCTGCTACATCAGATTATATGGTAAAATATTGGAGTGCAGAATGTAAACGGGGCCGAACAAGCACTGCAACAATATCATCAACAGGAAGGCCAAAAGAGGTGGTTACTGAAGAAAATATCAAGAAAATCCTCGATATCGTTATGAATGATCGCCGGGTTAAAATCCGTGAGATTGCTGAAATAGTAAACATATCATATGAACGTGTGTTCAACATTTTGCATGAACATTTGCGTATGGAAAAGCTATCGGCAAGATGGGTGCCGCGTTTGCTCAGTGTTGAACAAAAACGAGTTCGACAGATCAATTCACAGCGGTGTTTGGACATGATAAATCAAAATCCTGCTGATTTTTGGCGTAGATTAATAACTGTTGATGAAACGTGGGTTCACCACTACACACCTGAAACCAAAAATCAATCGAAGCAATGGGTGGAAGCTGGTGGAAGTGCTCCGAAGAAGGCGATGACAGCGAAATCGGCTGGCAAGGTTATGGCCACTGTATTTTGGGATGCACACGGAATATTGCTCATCGATTATCTTGAAAAGGGATCCACAATCACAGGAGAATATTAACGTGCATTATTGGATCAATTGGTTGATGCAATCAAGGAAAAACGTCCGCATTTAACCAAAAAAAAAAAGTGCTCTTTCTTCAAGACAACGCACCGGTTTATACAGCATTAGATACGATGCTAAAACTACGAGAAATCTACTTCGAGTTGGTTGATCATCCACGTCATAGTCCAGATTTAACCCCTAGTGACTTTTTCCTGTTTCCAAACTTGAAAAAATGGCTCGCAGGAAAAAAAATCCTCTCAAACAAAGAAGTGATTATCGAAACTAATGCGTATTCTGAGGAGTTTCCAAAATCGTATTATTCAGATGGTATAAAAAAGTTTGAAAATCGTCTTACTAACTGTATTGAGCTAAAAGGAGAATATGTTGAGAACTGAATGGTTTTTGAAAAAAAAAATGTTTTTTACCTACTTAGGTAGCTTCAATATCAATCCGCCCTTGTAAGTGTGGAAAACTAGGAGTTTTGATAATAAAAAAAAATATTAAATAAATATAATAAATTAATAATTTTAAATTAATAAAAATAAAAATAAAATTCCATGTAATAAACATTTTAATTAAAAAAGAAAAATTATTCAATAAAATTTAGCATATGTTTTGTTAATGAATAAACCAAGACGAATTCAATAAGGTGGCTCTAATTTACTACGTAAGCCAAACTTGATACATTCGCGTAAGTCAAAAAACACAAATATTCTGTATTTTGTTGACAACAAATATTTTTGACACTACTGCTTTTTTGCTTACTACAGTGTTGCATTATTTTGACACACCGAAATTTTTTTTAGTGTTGTATTCGTTTTCAATTTAATACCACCTTATTTAATTCACCTTGGAATAAACAATTAGGAAAATTATATTCAATCGAGCTCGATTTGTACATTAGTATGTCATTATTTAGGCAAACATTTTATAAGCAGTTTGGTTCTAGATCGATCGCGTCACCCAATTTACTTTTGTTATAATTTGTCTGCAAATTACTTAATTTACCTAAAATATTATGGATTTTTTACTAAGATTTTTTGATAAACAATTTTTAGCTGCGGTCAATAATGAATTTCATTTAATTTCTATTGATACAGTTTCTTTCCGAAGAACTAGGAATCAGTGTTAGTTTACCGAAGAAAAAAGAATTAGATGAATGAAAAAATGATGGGGCATAACATTAATCAGCATGAATTAAATAACACAGATGACGCTTTTCTGAGTTCCGTTAGTTTTTCTCTCTATCTTAATGAAAGAATAGACCTAAGAATGATGCAAGAATAGACCTTTTAGGTTTGTTTTTGAAGGAAAAAATTTAAAAATACACCCCCTATCATGAATAACACGGGAAATTTCTATTCCCATGAAATTTTCATTCCCCTCGAAAGGCAAATTGCTATCATCAATCTCGCATGAAATTTGTGTTCCCATTTTGCAAGCTATTATTTTACGATGAATGTTAACAAAAATTAATACCCTACAAGAAATGAATGACCGCAACTAACACAAAAACAATTTTTTTACTAAAACATTTACAACTTTTTTATATTTAAACACTTGAAAGAGTGAAACAACAAGAGAAAAAGTGAAACAGTAACATGTTGCAGAGTCATATTTTGAGTTTCTTCGGATTTGGAAAGAAGACAAGTAGTCCTTTTGAATGATAAATAATGGAGAATAAACCAGTTTTTTCCACATTTTTTAAGTTTAGATGAGTTTTTAGGCTTTATTTTATATGGCAACCGAACCTATTTTTTAATTAATTAAAGAACTGTATTTAGTTACGAACAAAATGAAACTTAAGGTTTGGAAATCCGTTGGACACAGCTAAAGAAACTTATAATCGGGTAATATCGGTAAATATCGGTACCCGTAACTAGAGATTTTTGGGGTGTTTCGAAAATTTCAAAAACGGTTCTTTGTTCTACTCTACAGCGCCTATAAGAATAGTAGTATCATTTCGCAGGTGTTTGAATTTCCTTCATTTTTGTCGCAACGTGTAATTGATGGTTGACATAAAGAACTCTGATGAGACTTTCTTAACTACGTCGAAGGCATATTAAAAGTTCTGCTGGTGATTCATTCACGGATAATATTTCTTCAAATTCGAAAATTTTCTATTCATTTAGAAAATATTTTGCTCTGATCTGAAAGCAAATTAAAATTTAATTATTAATTTTCCCGACTATTTTCTCTAGTTTCATTTCATCAGAACAATTACTAATGACTGGGGTAACCAGAAGTATGGTCTTAAAAAAGTGCTTTATGCGTATAAAATATGCACTAAAAACCTGAAAATATGATCCAAAAATTATTAAATTATGCTCTAAAAAAAGCAAAAAATTCTTTTTCGTCAATAGAAAAAAAGTTTTATTCTAAAATTCAATATCGTTACATGAAGTCCAAAAACACTTATGTTACAAAATCGACTTTTTCATTGATTATGATGTACCCTTTCGGAAGAGTACAACGTTTTAATCAACAAACTTAAACTAAACTTTTTTTTTGTTTTAGAAAGTTTTTCTGATTATCCCGTATATTTTTAAAATTAAATTTGACTGAGCAAGGACTTTATTTATATTTGTAATTTGTGTTAGTTTAGAGTAAAACTTTGGCAACTTTTACGATTTACGAAGCTTCGTCTGTCACTAACAGCAAAATTTAGTTTTTATTTATAAGCTCAATATCATTAAAGAAACGTGTAAAAGTATTACAATTTATTATTTGTGTGCCGTTGAAAATATTTTTTGTTAGTTTTGTGTTTGAAAATTCGGTTTAATGCAATAAATTTCATGTAACAGATAATTCAGAAAAGCCATGACCTGGTCAGTAGTATTCAAAATAAATATTTTGTTTACGCTTTAAAAATATTTTAGAGCAACAAAAATCTATATATGCTATAAAAAAGTTTAAAATGCCTTTTAAATACAACAAAATGTCAAAAATATGCTTTCAAAATTGAAATATGCAAAAAATGCTGTTATTAGAAAAATATGCAGAAATATGCACGACTTAAAAATTCATACAAATTCCTTAAACGGATAATTACTTTACATCCGTCTTGATTGTTTGCATGAAAAAAAAAACATGCAATTGCATATTTCTGGTTTCCCTGCTTATGACGCTCTCATATTATGTGAGCATTAAATTCCTTAATAATTCTAACAACAAAACCAAACATTAAAAAATAAATAAACAAAATCATAAATAATCAAGAAATAATAAAAAATCAAGAAACGCAAAATAATTCCGAATAAAGAAAAAAACAATGAAAATATTTGCTCACCCAACTGTTGATGGATCTCAAGATTAGATATTTAAAAATGTTCGTGTGAGTTTTTGTTCATACGCAAATGATAAGTCCGCGCCGTTAAGTATAAGTTGAGTTGTTAATTTATTTGATTAATTAGATGATGGATGGATTTTAATGGATGCTTTTTGTTTATTACTATTTTCTAATTTGTGTGTATGTATGTATGTATGTTATGGATAGAATAGAATGAAACCCTTTATCGATTTTAAAATTTTGGTGGATTTAGAGATTTTGTTTAATAACTTAAGATAAAAAAAAAATAAAACGAAGACTAAATAAAATTTGGGAAAAAGTGAGTACAAGTTATAAATCGTAGGTCATATACAATAGTCTGTATGTATGTATGTATGTATATATATGTGGCTTAAAAACTAAATACATGTATAATATATGTATGTATGTAAGTGATTATTGTTTGTTATTGTTATTTAATGATATTATTACAAATACTAAATATATGTAAGTATTTATGTATATAAATAAGTATAAATGTATGCTAATTATATATGTTTGTAATCATTATACAATATTATGTTATGTTTAGTATATATGTATGTATAATATTATGTATTTGTATGCATGTATATAATGCTTAGATGTATTATTTTAGTATTCATGTTTTAGAGATAAATGATTGATTGATTAATGATGTTTTTTTTATTTTTTTGGTTTTTGTAATATTTTTTTTTTTTTTCTGTAAAATCTAAATCTAAAATACTAATTATTGGGTGACATGTGTGTAAGAGACAGAGGAAATAAAGATAAAGTTTAAAATTGTCATTTGATTTTTAATGTAAATGAATGAAATTAATTTTTTATGGGAAATTAAAAAATTTTGCAAAATTTCACAATAAATGTGTAATTTCATAGAGTGATGATTAGAAGATTTAGTATTGAAATCTGTTGTTTGTGTTGTTTAATTTTGTTATTTTTTTCTTTTTTTTCATTACAAATCATTGTAATGATTTAAGTTTTTGTTAATGAATTTATAGAAATGCACTGGGTAAACCTCGTGGATCTTTTTGATTACGATATCGTACAGTTAACCAAACACCAATGAACTATTAACCATTAGTAGTGAGCAAGTCAAAACCAGCATAAGAGAAAGAAAATATAAAAAATAGTAGTAAAAATTGTTAGTATTCTTTAAAGTTATTTAAAAATTATATTTACATAAGTAACAAATAAGGGTAATCACAGATTGTATGCGCATTAGGTTCAGAATATATTTTTAATCGTCAAAAAAAAGAGGAAAAATTCATAATTACATTTTAAACCATTAATTTTTATAAGAAAAAGTGTAAATATCTCTCATTAATTTTACGAAATTTGTTTTAAAAAAGTAACAAAAAAAACTTTTTTCTTTTAAAAACTGTACGACTTCAAATATTAAATATTTACGAATTACACTGGTCCACATAATACAAACAAATTTTCAGGTCTTTAAATAAAACTATATGAAGTATAATGACTTTGAAGCGCTGAACTCAAATCAGTTTTCAGTTTTTTTCCATCGGGCCCATATTTTTTTTATGGGTGTGGCAAATTTTTCGCTCAAGATTTGGTAATTATGTCAATATATTTCATCATAACTTGAAAACGACTTGAACGATTTTAATGCAAGTATCAGCAAATGTTTAGGAATAAAATTTCCTATAAATCGTTTGGATAGTTTTTTTTGTATTTGCAACAGTTTCGGAGTTGTTCATAACTTCATTGCGAAAAAATTTTTTTCGCGCAAAATTACAGTAATTTTTTTTCAAAAGGTCATAAAAAAATTTTCAGAATAAAAATTTTACATTTTAAGCATTTAAATTAAAGCTTAAAAAATTATGACAAATTTACCTAATTGGTTAGTGATATATCATTGAGACAGTTTAGATCATGGAAGAGATGTGCACCGAGATGCCTTAGTCCAAGTTGCCGTAGAACGGTGCAGTCGTACTGATTCCTCCTACAGTAGCCATAACGCTTGGACATACGTCCAGTAATACAGTGCCTAATACTATATCCGCCAGAAGCCTAATCGAAATTTTTGTTCTTTCCAGAGCCAAGTGGTAATATTAGACCACCTCTTTCCACACTGATCAACGCCTATCCATTTATCAATATCTACAGCGCGCCCATGTGCTGAAGCCTCACTAATAGATAACGCTCTAGTTGCTCATTCATCAGCAAAATCAGTCCCTCGAATGTCCCCGTGACTCTAGATCCATATCAGTTCGACACGGCTAGTGAAACATTTCAACCTAACCACGTGAGAACTTAGAGAAATTATTTTCTGTCTTTTGGCACATTTGCCAAGAACCTAATTGCCAGTTTTAACTCCATTAAAAATATTCCATTAACTAGGTTGACGTGGTGTAGTGGTTAGAGCACAAGCATACAACACAAACGACCCAGGCTTGAATCCCCAGCACAGGTCGTGAGGAATAAAGAAAAAACATTTAAATTTAACGAATAATTCCAGTTTCGAGTGTTTAATAATAAGATTTCAATTTCCCTCCAAACAAATATATCTAAAGAAGCCCCATTGACTTGACCAACCTAGCTTTCCTCTGGCGATGATGACCAACATCAGACGAATGATCAGAAGAAAACGGTTCATACTGGAAAAAAAAAATTGAAATACTAAGTAAGGTTCACCACCAGCACTTAGCAAGGATCTTCACCACTACACAATCATATGAAGGCGAGCTACAGTAGATTAATCATCTACTCAGCTTGAAAATCAACTTGCTTAATGAAACTGATGGATGGATGGATGCTTTATGGAAAGCCAATATGCTCGTTAGAGGAGTGACAGAGAAAAAAATATCTAGTCTGCTTTTAACACTTGTACTGTTTTCTGCCTATCGATATTTCGGCAGACACTTTTGGTTTTGTAACAGGAGGTTTCTTGTAACCATGATACATTAATAACAATTAACTCTAATTGATCTGTAACAATCTAGAGTGGTAATTGCTTATGTAAATGCATACGCTATGCAGTTACTAAATGTCTACATATTCAGAAAACCTCTTAAGAAAACTGGTCAAACACTTCGTTATCTACTCAGAATTTAATGATTCTTTGAAAATCCTATATTACTGCATATACTGCTCAACAACCTTTATGGCCATAATCTTAGTTTCTAAAACGCTGATGTAGTCTACAAGCTTTCGGGATAGTCTGTGAGTCCAAGCCGTTTCAAAAAAAAAAAAAAACAGCACAGCGAACATTTCCTTTTCCTGTTAACACATCAGTGTATACATCAATAGCATTCACAGGGAGAAGAAGACCAGTATGTATACGGTAGTAAATCCCAGTTCAAAATAGGGTTTTTACTAACGTTTTATAAAACTAAAATCCAAAACTACTAATGGTAAATTAAAAAAAATATTATACAAATTTATATTGAAACATAACCATGCGCATCAATCTGTCAATAACCTTAATTTAACTGATTGTTATATGGCTTACTTACTCGTCTATCTCTTAAATTACATACATATCAAAGTTTTTTGCTTACATACCTCTGTAAAACTAAAGAATATACCCAAACCACCGCACAGCTTAAAGGCATAATTTATTTTATCCTCCAGTTTCGGCAAACATGGTGGACACTGGCAATTAGCATCGTAAGAAGAGCTACAGCATTGCTTATTGATAATATCGCAGGAAGCATCAGCCGATGATGGTGTGGTGGTAGTCGAATTAAAACCACAGCAGAGGAAAGTGTCTTGCACCTGTTTCCGCATCGAATCCGGTACTGTACTCCATCCTTCTTCAGCAAATTCTTGTTGCTGTTCCGAATTAACAGCCAAACAAGAGCTGGCAATGGAAAATTGTATCAGGAAGAGCAAAAATAAAATGATCATGTACTATTTTTTTGGAAAAAGAGCAGAAGCAGGCATTAAAAAGATAAGGTTAAGGAAAATCAAAGTTAGCTAATAAACCGTACATAAGAGCTTTAATATTTTTTAAATGAAAGTGTTTGTTCAAAAATTCAGCAAAAAAGCGCAATTATTTGGTATACAGCCCAATATGTCGGTCGTTTCGTTAGCAAATCTCATTAGCATGCATTTTTAGAAAATTTTAAAGAGAGACAGACACTTTTTTTGTATTTAAATAAATTGCTGCCAGTATATCATCGTCAGGCATAACACTACTCCGAGTATGTTTTCTCCTTTTCTCTCACAATTCATATTTGTTTTTGTTCTTGTTTTTCTTTATTTTTTTTTTGCCTTTCCTCATATTTTTTTGCGGCTTTTATCGTTGTTTTCTTTTTTTTCGTATTTAAAATTTTTGTACAATATGTAGACTTAAAGTGTAGAAGCATAGTGTACACAACTAAAATGAAATTTTTCCTTACAGTGTTGTGTACTGAGAAACGGACTCTCAAATGCTTACCACAATTGCAAAATGCACTGGTATTAGTTTGCCCGACACTGCCGTAAATAATTGAATGATTTGTTTTCATTGTTATTTTCATTCGTATTTAAATTGTTCCTCGTTTATGACTGTTGAGCATTTGCGTACTTAATTTTTTGTTTTTTTTATTTAAAATTTTTATTTTTGTTGTTTTTATTATTGCTTAACGTAACCGTTAGCATGGGGTTCACAGTAATTTTGATAACCTTGTTTGTAGCTGCCGCGTTGATTACGTTTCATGAAAAATAAGCACAGATTGTCTTGTCTTGTCTTTCTTTCCACTTAACAGTAAGCGTACCGATTTGTTATAATAATTCTTAGCTTTGGTCATTGTGAGGAGTAAAGGGTGTTAAAAAGGGGAGCATTTGTTGTTGCTAAACACTTGGGTAGTTTTTAAACACTTGCAAATAAACAATTATTCGTTTTACTCTATGCATTGACTCAGAGAATCGTTGGATCACAAATGTGTAATAAGTCAGTCAGCCAGACAAAAACAATATGTTTTCCTTTAAATTTTCATTTTGTTTAGATAATTGTATTGACATAATAATTATCATCATGGCTTAATTAAATTTACCGTTATAATGAGCGCTTGTTCTTGTTGCTGGACTCCGTGTTTGTAATTTGATTTGTATTTTAATTTTCTTTATAATTAAAATGTTTATTGTGAACAGATTCTAAGTACATATTTGCATATAAATCGTTGATTGAAATGGACCGAACAATATAGTGTGGCGACACAATACAGGTGCCATTGAAGAAAGTTGTATCAGTGAAATAAAAGGAAAAAAGATAATTAAAGACTGCTTTTACATCATTTGTTTTACAAATGAAAACAAAATAGACACAAAGAACAAAGTCCGTAATCATGATTATAATTATCAATAAGCAAATAAGTAAACCAAAGGAGGTTGGGTTAGATTAGAAGGGAGTAGTAGCCGCGTTAAGTCAAGGCACACTTAAGCACATGAATTGAAGCACCTGTGCCAAGCCATAATTAACTGGTCTTGACAGTCATTCAGATGTCTCACATAGAAGCACAATCCCGTAAATGAAAGTAGAAACCAGCACTACAGTCTAATGAACCTGGCTATTAATCTGATATCAATGGTCGATAGTACCGATAAGCTATCGAGAAAAAGTGAGCCAAGAGATAGATACTACAAATGAAGTAGGCCACACTCTTTCTTAATCGGTCTTCAACCTCGACAGAAATCATTCGTCGGTCAATGCAGTCTTTGCGCCTGCTAACCCAATACCCAGTGAGAATAGACACAGAAGAGAACATGTTCCCACGATCCAATATATATAACAGATTGGTGTACCTACCAACCCATTTATGCCAGGTGAGTCTAGCAATGAAGCAAAATTGCCCCTCTGCCCAGGATCTATCAGTGTCCAGTAAGGAGGAAGGCGGAACACCAATCCCCACAGGTAGGTGACTATCCGCAAGGAGTGTGTCCGCCTTAGTAAGCGCATTAGCTGCACATTTACGCAGAATGTTCCTGTGACCAGGGACATAAATGAGATGGTCACCAAACTGCCGTGAGAGTGCCCCAAGGGCCTAACGACAGTCCTTAACCACCCTGGAGATGAAAGTTACACACAAAAGAGATCTAACAGCCGCTGGGCTATCAGAGTAGATACATATATCAGCCGTGTGAGCACCGCTGCAGTAGATAGCCTGAAACATGCTACAATAGTGTGGAAGCCGGATAGACACCCTGAGGCTAAGCCTTTCGGAAAAAACTCTAGTGGCCACCCTATTCATCGAGGACTCGGAGTTTCTCGGATAGAATCGAATAGTGTCCCAAAAATTCAAATTTCATCAAAATAGTTTCGAATATACCACAGTTCCACAGTAGAATTGATCATTTTAAGTATTTTATTAAGTGCTAAAGGGTGATTTTTTAAAATCAATAGATAGTATTCATACGCAGCGACATCATCTCCGTTTAAAAATGAGTGAAAATTCCAAACAATACCGTCATATTTTAAGTACTTTTCTTTTATATTGTAAAAAAGGAGAAAATTCGTAGCAGGTTGCTGACAAACCTGCGTAGTTTACGGAGAAGATATTGTAACTAGAAAAACAGCAGCGAAACAGTTTGTTAATTTTTTATTTGATAATTTTAACGTTAAATATACAGCTCGCTCTGGACGACCCATCACTTATATTCTGTGAAATCATGGAAAAAATTTAAAAATACCGTCTCATAGACGCTGATGTTTCTAGTGAAATACGAGGGCCGATTGATATTGAAGCTACCTAAGTAGGAAAAAAATTTTTTTTTTTTCAAAAACCATTCATTTCTCAACATAGTCTCCTTTTAGCTCAATACACTTAGTAAGACGATTTTCCAACTTTTTTATACCATCTGAATAATACGATTTTGGGAACTCCTCAAAATACGCATTAGTTTCGGTAATCACTTCTTCGCTTGAGATGAATCTTTTTCCTGCCAGCCATTTTTTCAAGCTTGGCAACAGGAAAAAGTCACTAGGGGCTAAATCTGCACTATAAGGTGGATTATCAACCAATTCGATCAGGATTAATCGTAGTTTTAGCATCGTATCTAATGCTGTGTGAACCGGTGCCTTGTCTTGAAGAAAGAGCACTTTTTTTTTGGTTAAATGTGGTCGTTTTTCCTTGATTGCATCAACCAATTGATCCAATAATGCACGATAATATTCTTCTGTGATTGTGGATCCCTTCTCAAGATAATCGATGAGCAATATTCCGTATGCATCCCTAAATACAGTGGCCATAACTTTGCCAGCTGATTTCGCTGTCTTCACCTTCTTCGGAGCACTTCCACCAGCTTCCACCCACTGCTTCGATTGATTTTTGGTTTCAGGTGTGTAGTGGTGGACCCACGTTTCATTAACAGTTATTAATCTACGCCAAAAATCAGCAGGATTATGCTTTATCATGTCCAAACACCGCTGTGAAGTGATCTGTCGAACTCGTTTTTGTTCAACACTGAGCAAACGCAGCACCCATCTTGCCGATAGCTTTTTCATATGCAAATGTACATGAAATGTTGAAACACGTTCATATGATATGTTTACCATTTCAGCAATCTCACGTATTTTGACCCGGCGATCATTCATAACGATATCGAGGATTTTCTTGATATTTTCTTCTCTCTTTAGCCTTCCTGTTGATGGTATTGTTGCAGTGCTTGTTCGGCCCCGTTTAAATTCAGCAATCCAATATTTTACCATATAATCTGACGGAGCAGATTCGCAGTAATGTTTATCTTTTGTCTCTTTCGCCGTTTTGGCTTTTAAATAATGGTGTTTAATCACTACACGAAATTCACTTTTTTCCATTTTCCAAGAAACACAAAAGTTGCTACTTCAAACGACTACAACAAATAAACTAATCGATGAATTTGGCTAAAATTTTAACAGCTGACGTTTGACAGATCGTAATTTCTAAGAAAGAAAAAGTTTTTGTTTTTGTGCTGCCATCTAGCGCTAGGTAGCTTCAATGTCAATCCGCCCTCGTAAGCTTTCATCACCTACATAGTAGTTATTAATCATTTGAGGAAAGTTGGATAAACAAAGAGGCTCGAAGTTCGAGTACCACATGAATTAACAGTAAAAAGTGTAATAGACCAAATTTCCATTTCCGATATAGTGTTAACACGGAACGAATTACGGGCGATGAAAAGTGGATCACGTACGACAATAATGGACCATGGACGAAGCAAGTTGAAGAAGGTGATAGAGGCAGAAAAGGTAATGCTGGGTGTCTGGTGTGATTGGAAGCAAATTGTTCATTATGAGCTTTTACAACCTGGTCAAACGATTGATTCTGATCTCAATTGCCACCAATTAACGAAATTGAAGCAAACAATTAAATCAAACCGACCAGAATTAATCAACAGAAAGATTTCATCATAACAAAGCTAGACCACACTCATCATTGATGACCCAGCAGAAATTGAGAATGCTTGGCTGTGAACTTTTGATGCATTAAACATTTGTTTCGATCTCTGCAGAACTCTCTTAATAGTGTAAATTTAAGTTACGTTGGTTATGTATGTCTGTCACGAGCGCTTGCAGAATTGAAAAAACCTGTAATACAAATAAAAATTGTGAATCACTGCCTGTAACATATGTCACCTGTCTTAAGCTGTACACAGGTAACAACAGTTGACCAATATGTTTGAAACTTTATTTATTTCATTATTCTTTTTCCTTTTTTTTAATTTTCTTTGTGTCTTTTGAAAAAAGGATACGAAAAACAGCATAACCTGATGATGTTTAACAGCGCCAGCCAGACCCAATATGGAAATTAATATTAAAATAATACCACATGCTAGAATACCGCCAACTATAGGAAGATTTGTAACAATTGAAGCAGCACGAGCATAAACGCCAACACCGATTAATAAAAAACCAACCATCTGGAAAACATGAAATAAAATAAAATAAAAAATTAATTTTTAAAGTTGCCATATAGCATAGGGGTATTGCATATTAACAATTTGATTAAATAAAAACAGCAGCAACAACAATAACAATAAAAACTTATACTCGAAAGAAAAACAGATGTTTTTTCTTTATTTTTAATTAAAAAATAAAATGATAAAAGAAAACATTGAACTATTTGATGATAATAAAAACGACGAAAAACTAAAACAGATTATAAAAGTAATACAAGAAGAACAACAAAAAGCAAAAGAATCTCTGAAACAAAAGAATCTCATCTTCTAAAACAAACCAAAACATCTTTAAACAAAATTTGTTTTTGCTTTTTTTATTTATTTTCTCATAAGAGAGATATGTGACAATAAAAAAGAGATAAAAATCTTCTAAAGAAATATTCAAGCAAAGAGCACAAAGGAAATGCCAGTGTTGCCGTTTTGTTAGTATTCGTTATATTTTGGAAACTTTTTTTATGATGTACTATAATGAGTTTATTACATTAAAGGATGTTTTTTAACTTATCCGGTCTTTTAATAGGAAAAACTATTATTTGAGGGTGCCTTTGACAATACAGGCGTTGACTCCATTGGTAGGTCGTTGGAACGAAAAGGGTGAAATATAGCTTGGATCACTTTCATGTTTAGGAACAGGATCATCAGCTCGTCTCTTGATGGGGTGGAATCCACTGAGATGGCGTTAGAAAGATGTCTTCAGGGGGAATACTTTCTTCCTTGTTAGGGACGGTAGTAGTTGATAGTTTACTCACTATGTTGGCACATAGAGGTGCCAGTGTAATTGGTTATGCTGACGACCTTGTAGCAGTATTTTGAGAAATTATGCCAGTAGCTTAGATATTACCTTAACTACTCTATTTTACATTTCAATTAAATATTAATACCTGCTAAACATTTGGAGGGAGTACTTTACCATCTGCCATCGTTCCAATTTTAGTTTTTTTTTTTTTTGTTTGTTAAGTTGGTACATCTGTTGTTGATATTCTCGTCATAGCTTGACATTTGCAAAAGCTAAGTAGCCAAGAGTACATCTACATATCTCTATGTGTATTGGCGATTTTTACAATTTTAGAAATGGATTTAAATTTGCAACAACGAACTTGTATTAAATTTTGGGTAAAAAGAGGATTTGATGCTGCGCGATCATTGGAAATGTTGGAAAAGTGTTCGGCATTGATTTTCAAAGGAAAATGGTCATTTATCAGCGATTCAAAAGTGGTCGTGAGTCAATCGAAGATAACCGACGAAAACATTGATAAAGTAAAAGAAATGTTGGCTAATAATCGCAAATTAGCCGTCAGAGAGATAGCGGTTAAGTCATTGCCTATGGATACGTCCAAGATATTTTGGTTAATGATTTGGGTTTCCGTCATGTAGCAGCAAAGTTGGTGCAAAAAGATCTCAATTTCAAGCAAAAAAGAGACCGTGAAGCGGTCGCAAAAGACATTATTCGCGAGGCTGAATCCGATCGCAGATTCTTCAAAAGGAGAGAAGAGACGATCAGTACGACACGCAATCCAGACATCAAGCAAGTGAATGACGTTCACCAAATGAGCCGAGACAAAAAAACCACGTCGTTTTCAGGCAATGCTCTCTGTTATCTTGGATTACAATGGTATGGCGTATCATGAATTTTTACCAGAGGGCCAGACAGTAAACAAATTAGTATTGTTTGGGCCTTATGAAACGTTTGTGTGAAGCGATTCGCCGAAAGGGACCAGAATTTTGTGCAGAAAACTCGTGGATTTTGCTCCATAATAACGCGCCGTCGCATAGTGTCAACACTATTCGAAATTTTTTGACGAAAAATGCAAGACATACCATCCAACAGCCACCGAGTTCACCTCATTTGGCTTCTTTCTATTCAATCAAGATAAAAAAAAAACATTACGGGGAACGCGCTTCAGCAGCTGAGAGGAAATAATGGAAAAATCGCAGAAAGCACTGATGGACATACCGAAAACTGAATATAAAAAATGATTCGAGGATTGGCTCAAGCACTACTTTGAAGGAGATAATATAATTTTAGATGAATAAACTTGGATTTTTAATTTTCTGAATAAATTCCGGGAAATTTGATCTGATATTCAAAATTATAGGGGCATAACGAAATTGAGCGTTTTTTGAAAAATTAACTACTGATCGATTATATTACCAGGTCTCGAATATCATATCTACTTGGAAAAGGGAGTTGCACTCTGATATAGTTTGATTTTTATGCGCAGAGTGTTGTTTTGTACATACATGATCGGTTCGGGTTAAATGCGCTCCATTTATTTTGTATAGACTTTTCAATGGTTGGATGAATGCGCTCTAATATGATCACCGATATGATCTTTTGATCATAATAACAGTTATCTTCTATCAAAGTTTAGACTTGGAGGGCACGTTACATGTGCTAAAGTAATTTGTCAAGTCAACATTATTCGCTTGACCAGGCACTATTGCATAACACTGCGACCTATGGGATCTATTATGGCATTTCCGGTCTATAGTTTGTTCAACAGATCTGCTGGCTTCCTGATGAACATTATGGTCTCTTAGTTTGCAGTGGCCCGTAAGAAACTCCCTTATGAGTTTCAAGTCCGGTCTGCCATATTTGAGAACCTCAAAGCGACACCTTAGGGTGAAAAAGTCCCCTCTGAACATTCCAGCGCTCAAATCAACTAACAATTTCCAATTCTTGGTAGTAAATGGTGCGGTTTCGGACTGTCATATGGTGTCATGGAATCTTTGTTAATAATCATTCGCCTTTTCATCACCATCTGCCCCACAGTGTTTATGTACACAAAACAACTGGAACCTATTTCCCAGAGAAAGCATTTGCAACGTATCGTAGCAATATTTGACCAATCTAGATGTTATTCGATTCGAACCAAGTGCCTTTTTGTCAGAGATGTACGCACATATATCAATAATGGCTATGCGTAAGTATGTTAGCCAGTCTTTACAGGACATTTTCTTCTAAAATTTCTGGATTTATTTTCCTTTTAAAAACAATATTGTAGTCTTTACGTAGGACATTCAAACCAGCAATTTTATCCGGTATCATTAGTGGCTTGGCGCTGGGAATCATTAAAGTAAGCTGGTGCAGTAATTTCAGCACCGTTTACTTTACCGCCATAATAGACTACAGCAATTTCGCGCATTTTTGGGAAAACTACTGAACTGATTTCTTCTGGAGCGAAACATTTACGTTCACCCTTAAATTCAACTTCGATTTTCGGTTTACCAATGAAGGCCCAATGTTTCATATATTGCTTTGCATCGAAAACTGAATTTTTGGCGTTCATGGTAACCTGATTTTTGGGAGCATTGCCAATTAAACGTTCGGTATCGTAGAATGCAACATAACGGGGTATTGTACAATTTTCCTGATCATTTCCCAAACACCAACACATGTATAAGTGTTAAAGAAAATTTATTACATTTTCCGATTATTTTTTCTAAAACTGACGGTAAGCGGCAACACTGATTATGTAGCGAAAAAAAGTAAAAGAAAACAACAATGGAAGAGGAAACGGGGTGAAATAAATCGATATTTGTTGTTCAAATTATAGGAACAAAATTAAAGAAAAGGTACTAAGAACTTTTTGTTGTTTTTGTTAAACTACATAAAAAATAAAAAGTAAATACTGCACAAGGTTGTTTGTTTAAAAGAGTTTTTGTTGGTACTTTTGGTTCTAATAAAACACTACTTCTCACAGAAAATGTGTGAGTGTATCCATATTTTTTTTTAATTTTTCAATTGTTGTACAATGAAAAGTGAAGCAAAGAAAAAGATTAACAAGAAAATTGTATCATCATAAGTTTTCTTTTTCTGTTTTCTTTGTAAACTTTTCTTTAAATTAAAAATTTAATTAAGAAAAGGCATGTTGTTTTGATAATTGCTGCTGCAGTTGCTTTGTTTGAAAAAAATTTTTTTCTTATTTTTGTTTTTGAGCATTACTTACCACATATAAAATATTTAAAGCAATTAATGCATTTTTTGAACATGTAAACCCTCCACACATTTTGTTGGTATTTTTTTTTAATTTATATTTATTTTTTATCACTTCTTCCCACTGTTTGCTGCTTCTTGCTTTTTTCAATACCTATATGTAATTCGTTATTTTGTTATTTATTTTATTTTTTTTTTTTTTGTTTCTCTGTTGCAAAACGACTAAAAAAATTTTTTATTTCTTTTATAAAAATTTCTTGTCTTAATTAATTTGTACACATAAAACAACACTTTCGCTTTTTATTTAAACACAATAAAATTTGTTGGTTTTTCTGTATATTTTTTCCCTGTTTAGCTGTTGTTGGTGGTGATGTAGTATTTCTTTGCTTTTTGTTGGTAAGAAAATAAAGAAACAACTAATTTTTGTTTTTATTGTATATGATTTATTAATAATAAAAATCTATCTGCCTGTCACGTATCTCACTGTTCTTGTTTTTCTATACACTGACCGTAGTTTCTGTATGTTTCTCTACTCTGTTCATTAAATTAATTTTGCTGTCAGTATGGCATTGTCTTCTTCCATTCGTAAGTTATTTTGACAGTTATTTTTTCTAGAGAATGCTTAAGTGGTGAGTTTATTAGTTAGTGGGGAAGCAGTGCTGCCAACCATGAGTCAAAGATTAACGGAACACAGTGATTGAACTGAAAAAAGGAATTAACATATTAAAGCAGTTTTTTATAAAAGTATTAAAATTAATTCAAAAACAAAGTTTTCTTTTAATAAATTTTAAAAATAAAAGAATGAATTTCAAAAAATTAGCATGCTAAGCGTAACAACTGATCGATTGAGTTTCTATAGTGGTTAAGAAGTAATACGAGACGTACGAAACCATCTTTTAATCTGATAACTAAATTATTTTTGAACTAAATTTCTCTTTCATATGTATATCAGAACTGTAGTAAACAGGTTGCTAAGAAAGTTTTTTACTTCTTCCACGTTTTGAGCAAGAGACTGCATATGAATTTTAAAAGGAAACTATGACAGAGCACAACAAGGGTTTTAGAAGTGGATACCAAAGAAACAAGACATTAATTTAAAAAAACTGTGTAAACTCTTTGTGGTAACAAACTCTCATATGGAGAATTTTATCAAATTTTACCGGTCTTTACCAACAAATTGACTTTTTCTTTCAATTTAAATATCATTAAACGAAATATCGTAATTGTCCTCAACTGTTAATTTTTCTAATTTTGTACTTTGCTTTCCCATTTTTTTTTTACTGATTTTCTGGATTACATTATGAAATAAATAAAAAATATTTTCCACTAAATCCCGACGTACTTCGCTAATCCTATCTTAATCATCATCTTAACTATTATCTTACTTATCATCTTTCACCCATTTTCCCCATTTTATGCCCTAAACTGTGGTTCGTTCCAGAAAAACACTGTAGAATTTGTTTTTTTATCTGTATACAGTCTTCAAAAGTAGAATGTGTAGGTTTATAAATAGATTTTACCCGGTCTGCTATGTGAAATACCTGCTTATACAATCATTCGCGGTTTTTAGCTGAAGTGGATAGATAACGAAGCTTTAATTGTTGCTTTTCCATATAAAAAAGCCATATATATTATGAATGGAAGATGCCACGCCCACTTATCCGATTTCGCCCAGTTGTTGACGAAAGATATGTATTGTCCATTTCCATTGAAATCATTTGGTCCAAATTCAGAAACTTCCACCTCAACCGCTTCCATCAAATATCAATATTTAGTTTGCCTGGGAAGGGCTATGCTTACTTGAGCAATTCTGCCGACTTTTTGACTGATAATTTATATTGACTATGAAATCATTTCGACCGAAATCAAAAACTTTAGTTTTAACCGTTCTCAGGATATACAAAAATTTGCATAGACTATGAACCCATTCAGACCAAATTCTGAAGTTGACGCTTTAACCCTTCTTAAGATATACAGAAATAAATATTTAGTTGGAATAGGAGGTACCACACCCACTTGTCTAATTTCGCCCACTTTTCGACCGATAATTGTATTGGCTATGAAGCTATTTAAACCAAATTTAGAGACTCTAACTATTACCGTTTTAAATATACAGAAAAATATTCACCTTGAATGAGCGTGGCACCGTCCAGTTAGAATTTTTGATATTTATATAGCCTATAGTTACTTCCAGTCATACATAGAGATACTGAAAAATGTCAGGAAAATCGGTTCAGTCGCTTAGCTGCCTATAATTTTCAAACAAACATACATACAAACACACATTAATTTGCGTATATGAGATTCTAAACTTTATTACTAACTAAATATGTAGAATAAAAAAATGCTGCGCCCAACGTGGGGCTCGAACCCACGACCCTGAGATTAAGAGTCTCATGCTCTACCGACTGAGCTAGCCGGGCTAATTGACGCCCCGCAGGCATAATAAAAAACGATATTTGGCAACAATGCAAGATCATTTAATATTTTACAGGATATATAATCACTTAGGTAATAAAAATAAATGCTTCATTGAATCTTCATAATTAATAATTAAATTCAAGTCAATTATTTTTGGAAAAAAAATAAACTTACTTGATTAGAAATAAATTATAAAAAGAGTTTATGCTAAGAGTAAAATATTTCAATTTAAAAATTAAATGAATTAAAATTATGACTTAAATGATCTTTAAAAATGCATGTTTGCCAAGTTTCATTTTGATTTTTTAAATAATAAAAACACGATTTGTTTGCGGACGGATAAATGCCCGGCTAGCTCAGTCGGTAGAGCATGAGACTCTTAATCTCAGGGTCGTGGGTTCGAGCCCCACGTTGGGCGCGATTCGGTTATATTTTCTTGTATAGGCAAACAAGAGGGAGAAGTAATTAAGTCATTTTCAAATATAATTTAATCAATGACAATGACTGCTGGCAAATTGTTAAATGAATTGATGACTTAATTGAATATGAACAACTCAATGAAAAGAATAAGAAGCGTATAATAGCTTTAGGAGATCACACGGTTGTCGCAAAAGGTACCAATGTAACACAATTCAGTTGTGCTTTATGCCGCTCAATATCAAATTTAAATATTGGTACGTATTGTCAACTTCGATTGTCGCACTAGAACACAATAAATATTGACGCATTTTTAATATTTTTGTTGCAGCATTATTACCTATTGGGCGGTCACACGATTGCCGTACCAATAATTGATGCATTGCGATAATCGTGTGACCCCAGCTTTACAAATAATTAGTAACCAATCAAATAAGTTAGAAATAGATCATACAGCCAGTAATGGCGATGGGTGGGATGTGTTTAGGTGATACGTTCATGGATCTCTGTTCAGAAATTGTTGATAATAATTTGTGTGTAACTTTCCAAGTAGAAAGTTATTGAACTTTTTTAATGCATCCTTAGTTTAGAATCTTTATTTAAATGAATTCTATGATGTTGCTTAGTTTCTGATCAGACCAATATAAAATACACGTAACAGCCCGGCTAGCTCAGTCGGTAGAGCATGAGACTCTTAATCTCAGGGTCGTGGATTCGAGCCCCACGTTGGGCGCAAAGCAATTATTTTCTTTCGTTGGTAAAAAAGTGGGAAGTAATTAAATAAACTACAAATTTAATCAATGGCAACGACTGCTGATAATTGTTAAATGACTTAATTGTGAATGCAAAACACTTCTATGAAAAGAAGCAGAAGCGTAAAACCAATTAAATAAATGACAAGGTAATTAGTTAAAAATAGATAATTACGGTTAATGGCGATGGCTGGGTTGCATTTAGGGGATAAAGTCCATAGAGATCTCTGTTCAGAAATTGTTGATAATAATTTGCGTGTAACTCTCCAAGTAGAAAGTTATTGCACTTTTTCAATGCATCACTAGTTTAGAATCTTTATTTAAAAGAATCCTGAGATGTTACTTAGGTTCTGATAAACCCATTATGGCCAGGCTTCTAACAGCCCGGCTAGCTCAGTCGGTAGAGCATGAGACTCTTAATCTCA
Source organism: Wohlfahrtia magnifica (assembly GCA_023159175.1). NCBI lineage: Eukaryota > Metazoa > Arthropoda > Insecta > Diptera > Sarcophagidae > Wohlfahrtia > Wohlfahrtia magnifica. Next base: position 6,205,539 of record JAKWBJ010000483.1, read on the forward strand.
GGGTCGTGGGTTCGAGCCCCACGTTGGGCGCAACTCAGTTATTTTTTCTACAGGAAAACTAGGAGACGGATCCTTAACTCTCCATTCGTAATATAACAATTCGTATTGCATTTAGGCAACTAAGCGGATAATTATGGGTGGTACTACAGTATGGACAAATGTACACTAATTCCAGTAAATTATGCATAGTAAGTTAAGAATATTGCTGTGTTCATCTTTATTTAAAATGATCCTGCGCTGTTGCCACATTTCAGCTTTGTTGGTATTTTCGTAATCGCAACCGCCCGGCTAGCTCAGTCGGTAGAGCATGAGACTCTTAATCTCAGGGTCGTGGGTTCGAGCCCCACGTTGGGCGCAATTTCAGATTTTTGTCTATTTTTGTCCCGAATTTTGAGGGTTTTTCCTTTAATGCCAGTTGGGAGCCTTTATAATTTTCTAGTTTTTTTTTTTCTTAGACATAATGACATAATCGCTATTATTGTTATTACCACCTATATCAGTGTAGCACCACTTGCTACCATCCTCAATCTAAGGATTGGGAAATTGCCAGATGTTTGAAACACTGGAATGTTTAAAGAATACTTTGCCACTCTAGAGCAGCGTTCAGTCTGCAATTTGAACGTCGCTCTGAGGTCTCGAGTATGGCAGGTCGGACTTAGAACTCTTAGCCAAGTTTCTTACAGGCCGCTATAGACTAAGATCGCATCTAAAGAGGACGGAAATCACGTCAGAGACAGCGGAACACAATTTGTGTGAATGTGGATTTCTTGAAAGGTTTAGATTGAAATATTTGAATAGACATAGGGTCCACCGTTATGGTTTGAGATCTGATGGTGTTTTGTAGGAAGGCAGTAGATCCGCTGAACAAACTAAAGACCGGAAGGGGCATAATAGATTCCATGAGTCACAGTGTTCTGTAATAGTGCGTGGTCGGTATAATGATAGTGATAATAATGATCATAATTATCAAGCAGCGATTATTGCTGATTTTATAATTTCTAAGTTGTTACTGGTATCTAAAGAAAGAAAATGAAACAATTACATACTTATTATGTATGATTACATTAAGGTAATAAAAAAAGACAAATCGCGCCCAACGTGGGGCTCGAACCCACGACCCTGAGATTAAGAGTCTCATGCTCTACCGACTGAGCTAGCCGGGCTGTTATGCACCATGCAGCATAAGAAGCCATATTATTGCTTATGTTTGGATGAATTACGGTATATTTAGACATAAACAATGGCCGACCAACAGTAATGTAAGCAAAAGCTCTCCCTCCAGCATGCATCGAAACTGTTATTTTTATTTAGTGTAGCCAACTTTGGTTTCAACTTTATTTAAAAAAGAAGAAAAAGCTGTTGAGATTCAAACGCACACATTTCGCATCGTCAAGAGAGTTTAATTGAAACAAATGTTGACAGGCTAACTTGCATTTTTTTATTGTTGCTTGTGTTTTTTACGATTTTTTCCGTTTTTGTTATTGTTTTTTTGTTTGTTTATTAAACAAGTAAGTTAATAGCTGTAGAGAGAGTTGTGCGTTGTTATAGTTTAAATTATTATAGGAATAGAAACAGCTGATAGTTTTAAATTGCAAAAACAATAAAATAGAAAAAATGTTTACAGGCTACTAATGTTAGAAATTGAATTTAATGAACAGTTATTAAGTTCCGGTAATCAAACGATATAAGACGCCAAGTTTTAACTAAAAGAATGAAATAAATGTAAAAAAATAATAATAAAAAAAGTTATAAGAAAATAATAAGAAATATTATGTGTAATAAGGATTATAATTTAAAATCCCAAAAATTTTGCTGAAAAAATAATTAAAAATATTTTTTATTTTCTAAATAAGTAAAAAAAGAGTTCTTAAATATTTAAATAATAATAAAACATAATACAATTTAAATAAATCTTAAAAATTTAAAATTTAATTTAATTTAATTTGATTTTTATCTATTTAATGTCTGCGTGAGTTAGTTTTTTAGTACGAGCGAGTATATGAAAAATAAGATCATCATTACTTCCGGTTTTTTGTTTCGTTCGAAGCTCAGATGCTCAAGTGTTTTTTTTTGTTTTAATAAAAAACGAAATTTTTTACAAAAATTTAAAACAACAGTAGCCAATAGAGCTATGGAAAGAAAAAATTCCCATTATAGCCAGTAATAAAAGCAACTACAACAACAACAACTACTACAACAACAACATCATACATAAACAATATTATTTAATTGTTAGTAACTGATAAAGATCAATGCGAATTTTTTTTTATTGTATTTTGTAATTTAAACAACAACTATAGCAACAATAATAGTTGTTGCAACAACAAATGATTGCTTTTCAAAAAACAGCTGTTTTGTTTTGTATCTATGTATGTATGCATGTATGTATGTGTTTACAAAAATTAAATCTTTTTATTTAACTCTCCCTCCCTCTATTATCAGTAAATTTGTTTTTCTTTTTTTTAGGATTTGAAAACAAAAGTTGCTTAAGCATTTGCTAACAATAATAAATGTTCCACTACAGTGTTGCCACCAACCGTTGTACGGTTAGTACACAACCGGCATTAAAATTACACATGTAAAGAAAAATTACACACAAAATTCTGTTTATTCAAATATTGTATACATTGCGGTTGTTTTTTAACCGTTTGAGTTGTGAAAATTTAAAACAATCAGTGAGCAGAGTAGAAAGAGCTCACGCATAGAATTCGTTCGTGAGGAACGATTCTTCTTGGGAGCCGAATTTTAAGAGAATTTAAAAATATGATTCATGAGAAGAACCACAAACAAAATAATTTAAAAATAAAATTCGGCACGAAAACTAAGTCGAAAAGCATCAAAACGATCTGAAAACGAGCAATTCTTTTTAGTAAATGTTGGTCGCTGCACACCAAATTTGCATACATACACACATACGAATGCACTTGTGTTACGCATTTAATCTTACACAAACAGCATACACTGAAATGGATTGTTCGTTTTCGATCCTTTTTTGCTCATTGTTAATTCGTTTGCAGTACAAAATTCGTGTTCGCGAGTTAAAGAACAATTTTACAAATTAAAAATTAAAATTTTAAAATATGCGCTTACGAGGCCAGCAAAAATATTTTGAGCAAAAAATATGATTCGTGCTCACGAATTATAAAATATTAGTTACGAGCGCGAGTCATAAAATGAGCGAACCAAAGAAAATTCTGCTCACGAACCGAGTTTTTACATACTATGTCAGTGAGCCCGATTTAGGCTTACTTTATTCAGCATTTCATACCGGCTGAAATACTGGTACTAATAACAACTGTAATGTTGTCTTTTAGGGCTGAAATTGTGGCTGGCTTACCAATGTACACGAGAGATTTCTCTTATGCCCACAAAAACTTCACTTTCGATTGGTTTATGGTATTGCGAACTCTGTAGCATATGGCAGCGCTTTGTTGAAACCACAACAAAGTCTAATGCTTCAATTTTAAACAAAAAAGTCGATAATCATATCATGAAACTTTAGTCCATTGATTGTAATTTTTTAGTCCATTGATTGTAATTTTCATCGTTTTTGAAGATGTATGGACCAATGAAGCCACGGCTGACAAAGCGTACCAAACATAACATCTTTCAGGGTATATTGACAGCTATTGAATTGTTCCTGCCTACACTTCACAGCAAAAAAAAAAAATAATTTCGAAACCAACCCCAACTACCATACATATCGATCAAAATATAGCGATACAAGCAAACGCTACAATAAAAAGTAAAATTACACACAAACCACACATGAAACTAATTACACATATAATCAAAAATTACACACAATATGTGTAATTATATAGAAGACGGCAACACTGTTCCACCATTTAATTTTTTTTTATAATAAACATTCACATATAAATTAGCAAATTTAGCAACAATTACAACGACAAATGAAGAAAGCTACTATTTAAAATGCGTTACTTTTAAACAGTGTTGCCACAGAATTTTTTTACATTAGTTTTTTATCTCGCCGTAATCTTTTCAACTCGTCGTATTGTATCAATATTTTTTTAAATATTGCCGATATTTTTGTCAAACTTCATAAATATGAAAAATACTGCAAATGTTCTTACCACTCGTTAAGGTACAATTAGATGTGATTTAAAATAATACCATTATTGTAACCCTATTCGAAACAACCAAAATTCAATTAATCGGTTACGAAGCAAAATGGTATTTTGGTGTTTGACTACGGAAAATCCATATTTTGTTTTATCAAAAAGTAAAATTTTGTTTTAAAAAAAAAGTATGTTGAATTTACTTAAATGCTCTTAAACAGAAACTAATGAAAATTCTAATCCAATATGTAAAAGATATTTTCACTGATAACAAGAAGATAGCTCCGCTTACCTCCGTCTTCCTACTTCTATCAAATGAAGGGTGAGAATCTATGCTTTGAATTTAGCCAAATAAATGTACCGACTTTCACCGATCGCTGAACAAACGTGAACATTTTCTGAAAAGATTTATGCTTGGATATGAAAACAATTTATGCGAAATTGAATTGGATTGTATGGGCGGCGGGCGATGGGCATGGTCAATTTTGATGAAACATGGCATGCATCTTTTTTTATACTGGCAAGCACATGTACTAAATTTGAATACTCTTGCTCTTATAGAAAAAGTTTTACGCCAAATAATCGATTTGGATTGTTTGGGCGGTAGGCGATGGGTGTGGTCAATTTTGATGAAATTCTATTTTTGCTTAATTTTATTTAATTTATATATGTAGATGCTCAGTTCCTTATACTTTCTGCACAAAAATTTATGAAACAATAACATTGTGCAAGGTTGTGGTATGTCACCACTAATCGAACATAGTAATGCTCATTAGTTTAGTTCGTTGTGTTGCAACTATTACTACTACTTTAGGTCTTCTCTAATTTCAGCTATAGTTCGGTTTTTGCTGTAGCAACTTTAATGCCGACCTGCTAGCGGTGCTCTCAGAGAAGTGATAAAAGAATATGATTCATCGTTTTGGTGAGAAAAAACTTGTAGCTTTGGATGTCTTCAAGCCACTTAATAAACTTTGATCCCAAACTTTCTTATTGAAATATGACAGTAACAGATTTAGTTTATGTTTGATCTTTGACTAGATCTTTAAGACGAACACACGAAATATTAACGATACACCTTTAAGTAACCCGGTTACAATGTTACAATATCCGAGGGTGGTTGTGTAATCAAGCTCAAAGTTGTATTTTGATACACAGGTGTTGTGATGAAAACAGTATGGTGTTAATTGTGTCTATTAAGGCAACAAAAGATCTTGATGTTCTAGGCAGTGATATTCTTTGAAACGATCACATATTTGTGTTTCGAAATATATATTTAAGTGCCCAGATATTTTAAATCGGTGCAAGAAATACTTAATTGGAGCTGCTAAATATTTAGTGGACCTTTATCTGGCGATAATAGCAGACAACTCTAATGTATGAACCGGTGCTTTAAAATCAGGAAAGAGCGAAAATGCTCTATAATGAGGAAAGAGTTTGCCATTCAATTTCGTTAGGGCATCGTTTCAATATGAGATGTAATTCTACTAACGCTATAACTGACTGTTCCCAACGAAATAATGATAGTGATTTTCAATAAACGCATATTTTTACGTAGTACTTGTATTTCCAGCAGAACAGATCAGTTTGTGGTTAATTGTGTAGTGAATCGCACTTTAAAGAGAATTCGTTATTCAATGTTGCTGTTTTCCCTCTTTTCAACTCATGAAAAAAAGAAGTTATGGTGAAGTCAAATTATCCCGTTAAAACCAATTTTGATACGATTTTGAACAAACTTCACACAGATCTCTGTTGTAGGAGATCTGGAAGCAAATTACGGTATTCGATAACTAACGAAATTTCTTTGTAAATCGCTTTAAAATTGTATGCATTTTCAGCCGATATCGAGTACCGATATCAATAATGTTTGTGCTGTGGCAATAACAAAGAATATTTGGTAAAATATCAACCTTTATTCCGAATATTTGAGTTAAGTAGCCAGATATATAGGTGAACGAAAGCATGAATACGTTTAATACGAAGCAATAATTTAGTTTTTTTTTTAACAAACTCTGGCAACAATGCTTTTAAACTTTCAAACGCTCCCTTGCCATTACTTACCCGTTCGTTTGCACAAACTCTCAGTAGAGTTGAACTCAAAATAAAAATGAAATTTTATACAGCAAAAGCAAAAAAGCCATAAATACGCGTAATTGCAAAAATATGCAAAAAACAAAATAAATAAATAACGAAATTTAATATTAATTTACACACAACATATTGCAATAATAGTAAAGTAATAGGAACAACAACAAGAACAACAACAATCAGATTAATAGCAAATAATAAATATTTTAATTTATTTTTATTGTCAATAATAGGGTACAATATTTAATGACCCAACAACCGACCAACCAACAGCTGTATTTGGCATACTAATCACAGAATAATTGTGTGTTTGATTTCAACTATTAAAACAACAACTTGAATACATACTCTTTATGTGTAAAACAGAGCTAAAAACAACTAAAGTCAAACAACAACAGCAGCAACAACAATATAAAAGTAACTTTTTTGCAATTTTTGTATTTACGCTGTTATTCAGGTGCTTAAGTTTATAGTGATAAGTGTTGCCAACCATTTTGTGATTTTTCTCTTCGATGTGTTTTAAAAATAACGTTATATTAGTATTTGAAAATGTGGATTTATCAACCGTTGAAAAAAAATATTTTTCAAAAATATTCTTTTAACAAATCAGTCAAAAATTACGAAACGGATAAGCCTGTCTTAAGAACTGCTCTATATGTAATAGGCAGATCGATTATTCGACTTATTTCACTGATTTTCAAATAGTTCGAATAGACACAATTTTGAAAAAACTGGTTATCGGTTAAAAATTGAACAAATAACTGGTTAACCGGTTCTTTTATTAAAATGAATTAAATTTTTATTTTTTTTTTAAATAAAAACTACAAGTTTTGCCTCATATACATTGGTGATTCCGCCAGAATATTGTAGTTTCTAGCAACTTTTGGCTTTTTCAAGGCCTTAACGGTTATTCTCTGCTTACAATGATTAACAATGATTGACAGCGTATTTTGGAATTACTTGGTATAGAAACATGTATTCCTTGCTGACCACGTACGTCGTATGGATATATTTAAGATGGAAAACAAGTCCTGGTGAAAAAGACCCTTCACAACTTAGTATTTTAAGACACCTAATACATTTAGTCTTATTCATTCTATCGAGATCAAAATATTTTCACACTTCAGAACACATGTGGAGAAAACTCAACACTCAATCAAGCACACAGCTGATCATCAACTCTGACTGTCACACTCTATATAAAAAATGTTTGTTCACTTACAAAACATGAATACCCAAGTGGGCAATCTTGTGAGACCTTGAAGGTTGCCTAATATTACACTTGGAAAAATCTTAAATTATGAGCATATTTGCAATAAAACCGCCTATTCGGGTAAAAACAATCGGTTTATTCGATGTTCGAAAAGTGAACATTTAAAAAATCCGTTTTCGGAAAAACAAAAAAGGTTAAAACCGAATAATAACCGTTCGATCTCCCTAATATTAAATCTAAGCACTTAAATTGATAATCATGCCAAGCCTTATATCTTATATCATATCGTTTATAGGCAATAAGTAAATCTAGGACCATTTTCTTTAAACTTTGTTATCAATATACAGCTCAAAAAGTATCTTTTTAGATCCCGTTAACGGGCCAATTTGTTTTTAATAGAAACTATGAATAATTTTGTGTTCTTTTACATAAACACATTTTTGTTCTCTGTAAGGTATCCACAATAAACCTCTTTTCTAATTTTTGGTTGGGATATACTTGTGCATTAACATAAGCATACACACACATACATAATTCCCGCGACATCCCAAGTGAAACAAGGGGGACTTCTCTCAATCAATGAGCTGTACCCGATTTTATTTTTAGACTTATTCAAAGGGACCTACATTATAACGCCGGCTCCGAACGACAGATGCATTAGTTAAAGAATTTGCTCGTACCGTAAATACTCATAACGAGTCACTAGTTATGAGCAATGTTATGAGGTAATACCGCTGTTTTAAAAAACTGTCAGATAGTCTGGCCTGAAATTGAACCTCGAACCTCTTACCTAGTACACCACAGCGGCACGCCTAACATAAGCACTAATTCAAAAAACGCTTTAAACATATCGAGATATAACCGCTAAAAAGACGTAAGCGACAAAAAACCAATTTTACAGTAGATGGTTTTTTTCTAGTGTAGTGCATAAGATTTTTTTATTTTTGCTGTAAAATCTTAAAGGTACATTTTAGAGCTATAAAATTTTATGTGCTGGTGGGAATGATCGAATACTATCGATTTTATCAAAAAACGAAAATCGATAATCATGGCGCTTACGTCTTTTTGGCGGTTATGGCCCGATATGTATGTATTGTTATTATTATCATCAGCGATCAAGTCGCCCAGTAGCAGATACTCCGATCTAAAAGATGAAAGATGAATCATATGATCATCCCCACACAATCAACAGTACGTTTCCGCCGGCAGCTGACAACATCCTATAAAATTGTTTCCCATATAGAAAAGGGTAGACCGAAAGCAATTTTTCTGCTTTCCGAACGACGTCGAGTAAATTCCGCAAAGAAATAGATGTGATCTGCTTCGGATCCTATTGGATTTTGTTTGAAAACAAACAATCTGTTCCGGAAGACAGTCGCACAAGAAGTGCCCAGCTGTTTATCATCTTCCAGATAGAGCAGGCAGCTGTTTCATCAAGAAGACGTAACCTACTGAGATGATATCTTAGGTAGTAGTTTGCCGATAGAAACCTACTATCCTATCAATGTTAGCCCTCTACAAACTATACTGCCCTTCTCCATAACCGTTGGGCCTATCGCAGTCCTCGGGCACCCTCCCAATGTGCGGCCACGAAAGATTGTTCATATCTGTTTACCCTAGACCCAACCTCTGCTCAGGTAAAACTAAAAAAAGGCTCTGGGCCAATAAATATCGCTGCAGAATCTGCCCTGGCAAACAGTTTCATTAGCAGTGACTTCTGAATGGCCAGGGATCCAGCAAAACACGCCCTGTTCGTCGCACAGAGCTGTTGAACATGGACCCAGTTTCTTCAGTGCTGTCTCAAAATAAAATTATGCGCTCACCTCTGATACCCCTCTGTAGGTTTACAGTCATGTGAAAAATATTAGGGAAACTAAATAGTTAAAAACTCAACTCTGTTTTAATGTTCAAACATTTATCGAAAAGCTCTAATAAATTGTCTGCTGGAGTTTCGATGACGTAAAGAACCGCTATTTGAACAAACAAATTTTGTACCGTTTCTCAGTTGAAACTTATTTTTCTCTTAAGCTCTTAAGAAAATCCGCAATATGTCCCTATTATTTGTTACATGACTGTATGTCAGTACACACTGATATTGCATGAATTTTAACCCCAAAGACGTTGCAACATTTGCCAATAGACACGGAGATGTTTCTAATAGATTTAAAGACTTCCGGCTCTAGACCCGTGTCAGTCTTTCTATCCATCTGTGAACTACTTCAGGTTTCCACACAAAGCCACAAAACCCATTCACTGTGATTAGGAAATATAACTTTGAACATCCGGTCGAAAACTATAATAAAACACATGACCATACGATCTAAGACGCTTCCTAGAATAGTTCTAGCAATGACGGTATTTGCAGTTTTACAGCATAATTCAAAGGAAGGAAGAGAGCTATGCGTAGTTTAGATAGTTTTTATAAAAAATTGTAGAAACTATCTGAGCAATAGATGTCACGATTACTAATGCTCTACTATAAGCCATTTTGCCTATATTTGGACAAATTCAGAAGGAATTGAAACAAGTTTTTGTACCGTTTTATTATTGTAGACGAAACGTGGATTCATCACAGGTGAACGTTTATTTAACCGGGAACAATCTTCAAATTCTTGATCTACTTTCTTTCAAAATGACGTAAGAAATAAAGTAACTGACAATTTATACAGTAATGTTAACCGACTATTTTTTACCAGAGTTCTATATCAACGATATATTTGCGCTGTGAGTTCAAAAATATGTTTTAAGCGGAGAATTTTGACGATTATGTCTTCAATATACATATATACCTTTTATACTATTTTACAAATGAGCTGCCCATATTACCTATATGGACATTGCGTTGTTTTGTTCGTTTTAGCCATATTTGATTGTATAACATTAACAATATGTTATTGTTTTGTATTTAGTCTTAAACGTACTTAAGCAAATTGGGTTATTGTTTAATTATTAAGTAAAAAACCAAAAGAAATAAAATAAAAAAGTAGCCGTGAACAAGTAAAATGAAACAAAACCAAAAAATGTGATTCATTCTTAAAAATAATAAAGGAACATAGACAATAAAAAAATAAAAAAAAAATAATAATAAAAACAGAAAAACACATATTTAAAACTACCTCATGTGTACTTTCAAAAATATGTGCTGTTTCGTGTAAAAACCCAAATATAAAACAGTTTTCCAATATGATATCAAATCGTGTAAATTAATAATAAACTCTATAGCGTATAAGCATTACAAATATTAAAGAAGTGTCAAATATTTGCGTATCAGCAATCCTAAGCTACGCCAAAAACTACAGCAAAAAGTTAGCAAATTGTCATGCATTTAATAATTACAGAAGCGGTTCCAAAATTTGTCCACCTACAAAGAAATAACAAGAATTTTTGGAAAATTTGGATTTACACACTTTTCGCAGCGATTTTCAATAGCCTCGATATCCTATTTAAACTAAGAACTGTCTAGCTTCTTATAATAACCATTAACTGCAGATTCCACATCTCCAGGGAGTTCGTCACTCATTCCACAATTTGGGCGTCGCTCTAAGATTCTCAAGCATGGCAGGTCTAACCTGAAACTCCTAACGCAGTTTCTTATGGACCACTGTAGACTAAGAGCGTATCTGAAGAGAATGGCGGTCATAGATGTGGATGTTTGTAGACTGTGCTCACATGCATCAGAGACAGTGGATTACATAGAGTATTGTGTGAATGTGGGCTTCTTGATAGCTTTAGGTGGAGGTGTTTAGGTGGACATAGAGACTCGCTTGGTGACATATCCACCATTATGGTTTTAGATTTGCTGATGTTTATTAGGAAGGTAGCAGATCTGCTGAACAAACTATAGACCGGAAGGGGCACAATAGATCCCATGGATAGCAGTGTAATAATAATATTGCCTTGACCAAAAAGTTTCCGGAATAACCCCCGTGTGACGATCACATCGTTCCGATTTGAGTTTTTTTTTTTTTTTATTAAGTTGGTGCATTTGTTGGTGAAATGTCAAGAATTGAGCTGACAACCTTTATGACACTTATTTAGTAAAAATTTTGGAAATTTTAATTATGAAACGCCAGCCCACTGTTGTTTGTGTCGAACGTTTGTGAATTGGATCTTTTAAAAACTGAACGATAACAACGCATTTTCCAACAAAATCATCCTTAGTGAACAAACAATTTTGTCGCATAAGTGGCTCACAAAATCCACAAACAGTCTTCGAAAAACCATTATATCCAAGGAAAGTGACCATATGGTGCGGTTTGTCGTTAGGCAGCATTATGGTATTTTTTCGAAAATGAGCAAGGAACGTCTTCACCGTGAATTCTCTGGGCTACCAAACCATTATAATCAAATTTTTGTGGCCACAATTGGCTAATGTTGACAATGTTGCCAGCCAAACAATTCAATTATTGCATGAGAACTTTCCAATTATTGCATGAGAAAATTCGCGTCATTTCTCGATTTGGCGATGTCAATTGGCCACCTCGTTCTTGTGAATAAAGGCCGCGGGCTTACGTAAACAAACCACAATCAACTGACATTTTGAAAGATGAAATTCGGCGCTGCATTAACGAGATAAGCGAAGTTTGGTTGCAAAATATGGTTCAAAATTCCATTATTTAATCCTATATTTCTACTTTATATTAGTATGAACAAAACTGAATTGGTAAAAAAATTTGTTTTTAAGCCAATTTACTTCGTAAGCTCAAATATGCCCACCCTTTACTTTGATGGCATTTACGTCGTGTGGTGTCATATTGCACGATTCAGAGGTGTATGTATAGAAGAAACGATTTGAGGCAAAAATTTAAAAAAACTGATCTTAGTACATTTCGAGACAGTAGAAGTTTTCGATACAGAGAGTAGGAAACTCGGTAAGCTAGATCACAAGATAGCAAAATAATTTCACCTCTTTCAGCCACTATTTAGAGTGTTGCAGCGCATCACTCTACCCTCGCGTGTATTTATTTATGTGGAGCCTTGAAATCTGTGTTAACAGTTTTCACCAAAGTAATATTTTTCAAACTCTATACCGCTATGTTGTGGTAGGTAAAACACCGCCTACCAACCAAACAGACCTTGGTTCAATCTCAGATCAGACCATCCGAAAAAGAAATTAATTTTTTTACAGTGGTATCATCTCATGACATTAGCTAGTAACTGGTTATGAGAGTATTTGTACTGTTGAAAATTTATTTAATGCACTGCCATTCGAAGCGGGCGTTAAACTGTAGGTTCCTTTTAATGAGGCGAAAAATAGAATCGTATGCAGCTTACTGACTGTGTGAAGTCTTCATTTTTCTTCATGGAATGTAATGGGACTTATTATGCAATATTTTTCAAACTACTGCTGCCATATACAGGGTAGGCACGCTAATTTTGGTACGGCCCCAGTAGATAATTAATCGTTAATTAACATTTAATTAAAAGCAAACTTTTTTATATATATTTTTGAAATTATTTTTCGCATCTGAAAACTAAAACGTTTTGGAAGTGTTTTTTATAAGCATTTTTGAAATAAACAATTTTTGCTTAACATTAAATTAAAATACAAAAGATGTCTTTCGAAAATCACGTTCATTAATTTTCTTTGTTTTAATTTTTTTTTTTTTTTTAATTTTAAATAAATGCATAAATTATGAATTACAAAAGTAAAGAATTTTTAAGTTATTGATGGAGAAAAATATCAAAAAAAAAAAAAAAAAAAATTAAATATTTTCTTCTTTTAAGTACGACACGTGTGATTAAATTAATAAACACTGAAAAAAATTTTGGTTTTTAAATAATTATTATTATTTTGCTATAAAATATAACTTATAAAAGTCATCTTAATTAATGAACATATGAAGACAGTTTAATAATGACTGACACCACGCATTACAGAGAGAACTCGTTCTATAGCAGCACCGTTGAAAATTTCATAAACACTACACACGCTTCCTTCTCCCCTCAATCTATTTTCTAGTACTAGCACAATGAACAGCATGAGTAGGTTATGCCTCGAGTGTTCGCCCAAATACATTTACGAGGGTGGATTGATATTGAAGATATCTGGCGCTAGATGGCAGTACAAACACAAAAACTTTTTCTTTCTTAGAAATTACGATCTGTCAGATGTCAGTTTAAAATTTTAGCCAAATTCATCAATTATTCTATTTGTTGTAGTCGTTTGAAGTAGCAACTTTTGTGTTTCTTGGAAAAAAAAGTGTTTTCGTGTAGTGATTAAACACTATTATTTGAAAGGCAAAACGGCGAAAGAGACAAAAGAAAAGCTTGATAAACATAACGGCGAATCTGCTACGTCAGATTATATGGTAAAATATTGTATTGCTGAATTTAAACGGGGCCGAACAAGCACTGCAACAATACCATCAACAGGAAGGCCAAAAGAGGTGGTTACTGAAGAAAACATTAAGAAAATCCTCGATATCGTTATGAATGATCGCCGGGTCAAAATACGTGAGATTGCTGAAATGGTAAACATATCATATGAACGTGTGTTCAACATTTTGCATGAACATTTGCATATGAAAAAGTTATCGGCAAGATGGGTGCCGCGTTTGCTCAGAGTTTGACAGATCACTTCACAGCGGTGTTTGGACATGATAAAGCATAATCCTGCTGATTTTTGGCGTAGATTAATAACTGTTGATGAAACGTGGGTACACCACTACACACCTGAAACCAAAAATCAATCGAAGCAATGGGTGGAAGCTGGTGAAAGTGCTCCGAAGAAGGCAAAGACAGCGAAATCAGCTGGCAAGGTTATGGCCACTGTATTTTGGGATGCACACAGAATATTGCTCATCGATTATCTTGAAAAGGGATCCACAATCACAGGAAAGTATTATCGTTCATTATTAGATCAATTGGTTGATGCAATCAAGAAAAAACGACCACATTTAAACAAGAAAAAAGTGCTCTTTCTTCAAGACAACGCACCGGTTCACACAGCATTAGATACGATGCTAAAACTACGAGAAATCCACTTCGAATTGGTTGATCATGCATCTTATAGTGTGATTTTTTCCTGTTTCCAAACTTGAAAAAAAGGCTCGCAGGAAAATGATTCATCTCAAACGAAGAAGTGATTACGGAAACTAATGCGTATTCTGAGGAGTTCCCAAAATCGTATTATTCAGATGGTATAAAAAAGTTGGAAAATCGTCTTACTAAGTGTATTGAGCTAAAAAAAAGACTATGTTGAGCAATGAATGGTTGTTGAAAAAAAATGTTTTTTTCCTACTTAAGTAGCTTCAATATCAATCCGCCCTCGTATACTAATACCAAAGGTTTATTTAGTACATTCTTTCAGTGTATGTCACAAACCTTCTATTAAAAAGGTATTTTCCTACAACGTAATTATAAAGTAATTGTATAGATTTCATAAACGGATTTATGAGAATTTTTAGGTGTTTTTTTGTTTTTTTGTTTTCTTGATTTTTATTTTTTGCTTTAATGAAATGAATTAGTTGTTATTTATGTAAAATAACTATAAATTGTATTATTGTTGCAGTTGTTATTTTTATTATTTAAATACCCAAATAAATTAACATTTTTTAAACATTTGTTTCAAAAAAGGGAAGTTATCTATTAGGTAGAAAGACACAGCGAATCTTTACATTAAATAACATCCTTTAGGTAGTAAGATATCACTGTGCCTCTTATATCTTAAAAACAACCTAGAGTTACGCTTATTGTATCAATTGACAGATAATTACAATTTTGCTTTACTAACTGTGTTCTTTTTTGGTTAAAATGGGTCAGTTATCTCAGATACATTTCAGGTGAATCCCAGATGAACTGTGGTATTGGACCTGGTATTTTTTCTGTCGAAGGAAATCTAAAGTACCACTAAAGTTTATCTTCAGCTCTAGCAACTTTTATTCGGAAAACCTTGCTTTTAAGAAAGCCTAGTTGCTGCTTTTTTCTTACTTCGTCCGAAGACGGATCTTCATTTACGTGAGCAGTCGGTCGATCCCCGTTGAACTTAAATCATACACTTCTACCTCTCGACCAGTTAGCTAAGCCTCTTGTCAATGTTAAGGGCGTTTTTGTTTGAATTCCGAAAAATTTCTATGGGAATAAACAAACAAAGTAGTTCGCAGGATATTTACCTTAATTAAAGCTCATCCTGTCTCAGTGGCCGCCTTCCGATGGGGTCTATTATAAGGGGCATCCTTGACAGGCAGCTACATTGGGAAAACAAATTCCAGGTGAAACACAATATATTCTTGTAAGATCTCTAAGCATACATTGCCCAACTAAAATATCAGACAAACTAAATGGATAATGTTTTTTCTCTGTCACTCCTCTTGGGAGCATATTGACTTTCCACAAAGCACCCATTAATTTGTTTCAGTTTCAGTAATCAAGTTGATCTTCAAGCTAAGTAGATGATTAATCTACTGTAGCGCGCCTCCATATAATTGTGTGTAGTGGTGGTGAAGCCTACTTAACATTGTAATTTTTTCCCAGTAGATGGCGTTTTTCTTCTGATCATTCGTCTGATGTTTGTCATCAACTCCAGAGGTAAGCTTTGTTAAACACTCGAAACCGTAATTAATTTTGTTTTCATCATGTCCTCTGCTAGAACTCGAATCTGAGCCGTTGCCTGTGCTCTAACTACTATATCACTGGCTGTACATCACTACATCATCATTGCAGGAGAAATTGTAAAGACATCAGACGGTAGAGTTTTTACCATTTTCCGCGAACATTTGGTAATGCGAAAGCTCTGTTCAAAGTGGGTGCCACGTGAGCGCACAAATCGTGTCACAAGTCGATGAAAGCGATTCTCTAGATTTAGCCCTAAGCGACTTTTTCCTGTTTTCAGTTCTCAAGAGAATGCTTGCTGGAAGGAAATTTAAGTCCAATAATAAAGTAATCGTTGAAACGGAGGCCTATTTCGATCAGAAAAAGAAATCGTACTAAAAAAGCGGTATCGAAAAGTTGAAAAATGGCTATACTCTTAGTCTGGCCCTCGAGGGAAACTATGTTGAATAATAAAATCGAGTTTTGTCAAAATTTTTTTTTTTTTTTTTTGACCTATTGAATGACCTGTTATAGTTTGTTCAACAGATACATATGCTGCCTTCCTAATAAACACCAGCGGATTTAAGGTCGAAATAATGGATATGTCTCCCTAAATATTTCCATTTAAACTTATCAAGAACCCCACATTCACATATGTGTTCCATTGTCTCTGATGCCTGTGGGCAACAGTCTACTAACATTCACATTTGTCAGATGTGCTCTCAGTCTAGAAAGGCCCGTAAGTAACTCCATTAGGAGTTTTACGTCTGGCCTGCAATACTAATGAAGCTCAGAGCGAAGAACAAATTCCGCAACCATTTCGGCATTCCAGTCTTCCAAGCATTCGACAATTTCTCAATTCTTGTTTAGATTGAGGATGGTAGTAGGTAGTGCTGCACAGTAAAGTCCGGGACCGATATAGGCAGTGGGTCTACCAAGTGGGCATTGCCCGTTTGGCGATCATGCCCGTCGAATGCAAAATACAATATATCGATCACTGTCGTAGCTGTGCAGAAGAGCAACAGACAAATGAACACTGTCAGTGTAGTTGCCCAAACCTCTTTAACGGCCAGCTAGTTTATGCAACACGTTGCCGAGATATCGTGCATCAATGTCGATGACATTTGCAGATACCCAAACCTGACAAAATTAATACGACGGATATGCGATGACATGTCATTAATGATGTGGCACCAAAGAAGTCTAAGTGAGATCTATCTGTTGGCAAAAATGTCAAGTATCATGCACGTCTATTATGTCACTACGAGAATATAACCAAGAATTGCTCTACGATCTGCTACCACATCTATCATACCCACAAAATTTAGCCTGAAATTTCAACAATAAAAAATTCAATCTTTAGAACAATACGGAACAATAAGGAAAAGGGGTATAATTTGGCTTCGATTGACCATAACTCATAATTGAGTCTTGCTTATATGAAATCAGATGTTGTTATCTGGGCTCTTATTTTAAATCAATATAAGCTGTAGTTCTTCTTTAACGCGTTCTTCCCTTTAAATATGTTCGTTTTTAATACAATTGTTTTTCCTTTTTGAAATGAATTATTTTTCTTAAATTAAAAAATAATATCATAAATAAATGAATATTAAAATTTATACAAAATATTTATTTGTTTGTTTAATTTATTTATTTTTTTTTTTAATGAAACAAAAAATATTCAAAATATTTATATTAAAAATGTAAAAAAAAACAAAGCATGTGACGCCCTTAATCTAATTTTCTAAAAAATATTTTTGCCTTTTTTGTTGCATTAATATTACCTGTCATCCAAATGCCTTACCAGTTATAAATTTAAAAAAATAATTTTTATAAGAATTTATAATTTTTGTATTTAACTAATTAATGGCTACTAAATAATAATTAAATAGCAGCCACATTTTTCAAAAAGAAATAAATCAATAAAAAAGGGAAAAAATATCGGTTTTTTGTCGCGTGTTCATGAATTTGCAAAAATCATTGTTTATAGACAATAAATTTTGTGTTTTCAAAAAACAATAATAAATAAAATAATAAATAATTAAGAGAAAATGGAAACAAGTGCAAAAATAAAATTAATAACTAATAATTTGAGTAAATAAATAAATAATACATTTTATTTCACTTTTTTGTAAAATAAAAAATTAATTTATACAAAAAGTGATCAAAACAAAGAAATACAAAAATTTTGTTTGTTATATGCGAATTTTAAGTGCCCTATTGAACCTGCAATGCACAGCTTAAAATTTCTTTAAAGCAACAAGTCACAAAATTACACTGTGCTAATTGAAAAAACACACACGGCGGGTAAAACTAATTCATTTAAGCTGGATGAGTGATATTACTGCTTCACTAATAATTATATTACTCATACAGCGTAAACGATTTAATTTTACCTGCGTGTGCCCTGCTAGTCGGGTTTTTTAATTGGCACAGTGTAATCTTTACACCACCATGCGAGGACAGTGGGATAACTCCGTAATTTTTTATAGATTTAGTATGTATGATATGTATAAATCTTATTTAATTAGTGAAGCAGAAATATCACTCGTACGTACTTATGTAGTAATGTGATCTCACTGCTCTTTTGCCAAAAGAAATTTATATTTCTGTTTCGGCGGAATTTCGTTTTTTTTAGTTTATTCAATAAACTAAAACGTTTTTGAGTTACGTGAATATATGTAGTTTAACCTCCTTCATTTTTCAAATAACGATATATCTCGAAAACAGAAGCTTACTTAGAAAAACGGTTAGCAGCACTGTATTCAGCTACTCAAATTAGGTTTATCCGCTGGAAGCCCCACTTGTCGGTAAATAATAGCGTCATATTTGAGCACAGTTTTATCAAACTGGTAGTTTCCTTAACTTTAATGTAAATTTTCCATATTTTAAATTTGAAGGCCTACTATCTTGCTAAGTAAGCCAAGACACACATATATTTTTTTTTAATGTTACAAGTCCATCGATAAACTTAAAAGACTTACAGTTCGATTAATTTAATAAATATAAAATAAAAACGGTTTACAAATTAACTTAAAAATTGTCGAGAAACGAAAATATTTATAAAAATTATAGTTTTTTTATTTTGTTAATGCTTCACAGTTCCACCCATTTAAGTAATGAGCGTTTTAATGAACGCCAAAACTTACTTTAATGGCATTTAATTTTGTCAAATCCATTTTTTACAATTTTGTTAATTGTAAAGGGTCCGCCATCTAACGTTTTTTTTCAACTAGTGCTTATTTAGCTCATGTCTGATTTGACAGATAATTAGTTTTATCTTTCCGCTGAACGAATATGGTTGTGTTTACGCTTCGCTAAGTGGGCCTGCGATCAACTTACAGAAGATGCCGATTTTGCCAAAAAAAAAAAAAAAAAATCATCTTTTCAGATGAAGCTCATTTTGATCTTGGCGGGTATTTAAACGAGAAAAAAAGTCTCATTTGGGGCACAGAAAATCCGCACGCATACATTGAAAAGCCGATACACCCAAGACGAGTCACTGTTTGGTGCGAATTTTGGTCCAGAGGCATAACTGGGCCATTTTTCTTCGAAAATGAGCAAGAATTGGCCATTACAGTCAACGGCGATCATTATCGGGCCATGTTGAACGAAGAGGAGGATATTAGCAACATTTGGTTTCAACAGGACGGCGCTACATGCCACACAGCCGAAGCTACACTCGGTGTTTTGCGCACTGTTTTTGAAGATCGCATTATCAGCCGCAGAGCTGATGTCGTTTGGCCACCTCGGAGCTGCGATTTGACACCGTTGGACTATTATTTGTGGGGTGCCATCAAAGATAAGTGTTACGCCAACAAGCCAGAGACAATTGACGCTTTAAAGGACAATATTCGTGAAGCCATTGGTGAAATACAGCTGCACACAATCGATAATGTGCTTAAAAATTGGACCGATCGTGTAGGCTATTGCATGCCCAGCCGAGGCAGCCATTTGAATGAAATTATTTTCCATTATTAACCGGAAGGATTACACTTTCAAATAAAAAAGGAAATTTGAGAAAATATTCAGTAGTTTTTTTATAGCATTTAAAAAAAAAAAATTATTTGGCGAACCCTGTTGCTGTTTTTTTTTTTTTTGTGTAAGAGCCAGTCACTATTATTATTTAATTATTATTCATATTTTTTTCTTTTATTGAATTTAATCGATGGTTAACACACAAAAAACAGCCAATATTTTTGCTGCTACTGCCTTAAAAGATTTTTATCTCGAAAAAAAAAATATTTACATAATAGAGTGATTTTTTACAATAAAGGCAGATGAATAAAAAACACACATAAAATACAAATTTTAACACAAAATTAATAAAAAAAATTTTAAAAATATTTTTTGAATAAAAAAATATATAAAAAATTTAAAAAATAATAAAAGTCTTAGGGTGTCAACTGCGTAAATATCATTGAACAGCTAAATAATGTGGAAGTAAGAGGTGCTAGAAAACGTTATTTTGTGCTAATTTTTATTGTCATTTTAAAAGTTTATTTTTTTATATTTTTTAAATACAATAAATAATAAAAAATAATAAAAAGGAAACATATTTCTTTTCTTAACGTCTTTACGTCACGTCTGTAACATTACTTGGCAAATATTTTGTGTTTTTTATAAGAGGGAGGTGCGAATTTTGGCCGACCTAACACAACAGATTTTGAGAAAATATAAATACTTTTAATATAATCTTTTATTTATAATTTATCATTATTTTATTTTTTATTTTATTTTGTTTTTTCTTGAAACCAGCAAACAGGGGATAATCCCCACCCATGCAGTGCATTGTGCTGGTACTAGGAAAACAGGTTGTGAGAAGTAGGAATAGAGAGAGTATGTCGTAAGTGGCATGGAAGACTTTCGCTGGAAGATTCTTCTACAAACGAACAATGCGACCAAAGAACGAATTTTCCCTATAATGCGTTGGAACAATCAACTACAAAGGGATGCGCTCTACGAGACAGACCAGTACTACGTAAGAATATATAATTGTTAGGAATCAATTCCTTAATTTCAATTAAACACATCCACATTGCGGCAATGCTCTTATGAATCGATAGAGTTGGCTAACCTATCGACAATAATAAGCACCTTCGCCTTCTCCTCTACGCGGTTGAGAAGCTCTAAAATAGACTTTGAAGCACCGGCACCGGCGGATACAGGTCTTGTAAATATTAAGGAGATCAGATGGGGTGTAGTAAATATTTCTCGCACCGTTTTAGGAAACCGAGGCACTCGAAAAATGTTATCGCTCCAGTGAATTCTTATGCCCAGAACATCAAGAGCCTCTGATTCATTAATATCTACATTACTCATAGACACAGATGATAACATCCAGCACGTCTATGTGTTAAAAAACAACATTGGCCCTGTTCGCATCACCTCACTCGTAGATATTCATCGGATCACAAGTGAGTGTCTCGCTCATATTTACCGTTTCGCCCCAATTTCCAAGAAGCTCGGTCTACGATTAAAAGAATATAAATGATAAATGTTGCCGTCTTCTGCAAAAGAGTAGATAAGATTAGAAGTGAGAAGTATTATCATTGAGGAATAAAATTACTGCAACTTCTCGATCGATTGTATAGCCCTCCATTCATATAAGGTTTTCCTGTATTTTCCTAATATCTCCCCCAAATTCATCGATCTGACGAAATTAAGGATGTCAGTTGGTACCCATTGCGATATTTTCCTTCCTAGTATCTGATAGGCATCTAGATACTTCCTCATATACATATTAATTCCCATAACATTCTCTGAAGGAACATGGGGACTTCTCACGGTCAATGAGCTGCACCCGATTCTATTTTTAAACTCATTGAGAGGGACCTACAGCTTAACGCCGGCTACAGCTAAACCTACAGCTTAACGAACGGCAAATGCATTAGAGAAATTTTCAATAGTAGGTAATACTCATAACCAGTTACTAGCTAATGTTATGAGGTGATACCGCTTTCGAAAAACTTTTTTTTTTAAGATGGTCTGGCCTGGCACACATTCTTCCCCTAGAGTGCATAAATGCCTCACATGTACGCAGTATGTGTTCTAGTGGTTCGATTTCCTCATTACTATTCCCATTTTACTCAGATGTCCATTTAGCCTGCAAAGCCCGGTCAGTATCCTCAGGTTATCTCTGGACATTAGTATGTAGGAATCAAATTTTCTCCTGTTGTTTGTTACCCAACAAAAGTTTAGATTGTCTCAGACCCGATTATCTTAATTTTCGTTGAGTGTGCCTTTCCAGGCTCCCCTTCTCAGTCTCATTAGTGGAGTGGATGCTACCTTTCTGGCCAGTTCGTTGGCCCTTTTATACCCCGGGATACCTACATGATTCGGGATGCGGCATAAGCTAATCCTATTGTTCCTGTAGCGCTGGTTCAGTAGACAATTCCAAACTAGCTTTGATTCAACCTAATAGAGATGTGCTCAATTGCATAAACTTCAGCCTAAAATATGCTGGCGAGTTTTCCCATAGGTTTTGAATATATCCTCCTGGGGCCAAACACTCACGCGCCTATACCACTTTTAGTCTTTGACCCTTTCGTGTTCCACAAAATGGCCCCTTCTCTAAAGGAGTACGCAGTCTCCAAAGCTTTTCATTCACTCTTATTGCCCAGCCTTGCCCTGAAGCATTTGCCAAAGTCATAGAGTTTCATGATCCTGTCCAAGCCAAATAGGGTGTAATCGACCACTCTACCAAACGGTTAACATGACCCACGCATAACCTCGTGCCCAACTCATCTCCCATTATCTCTCATTATCACGGTCTCTATGGTCCTATTAAGGTCCAATAGAACCTCGAGTGCATCTGTAGGAGGTTATCATTGCACGAGTTGTGATTATGCTTGCTAACCTTTGTAGCTTTTTTAGATCTCCCTGGGTTGTTCCCAAACTCGTTCTTACCGTCCCTGCAACGTTTCCATATGCCATAATCGCTCTGACTATCATGGTATACTTCCAGTGTAATATTCTTGAGTTACAGCCCCAAGATCTCTCTACACACCATTAGCGCCTGCGTGACTTAAGCTTTCCACGTCAGCTTATTATCCAGTATAATTCCTAGATATCTAGTATCCGTTTATATTAAGAAATGTCTAGTTCATTAGAATAGCCATATATGTATATTTCATAAGGTTGCCACATTTTACCAAAGTACATATTTGTTTTTAGATGGTCTAATTTTGTGACCGCCCTCGTATGTCCTGGTTTTTTATTTGCTGTACTCAGAGCAGTTGATTGTAAAACGCTAAAATAAAATTCAATAAAATTAAAATAATTTTTTAACACAATTTATGTCTGTTGGAGTATTTAATTCTTATTTTATTGTTTCTTTTGTAAAAAGTGGAAAATTTGTGTTTTTTTTACCCTCAGTGGTATTTTTTTTTTATTAAAGTGTTCTTATGGCAGATGGAAAATTTTTAATTTCTTCTTTTATTTTTTGCAGAAAATTGTAAACGATTTGCGAGTATTAAGTGAAAGGCTACTTTAACAGTTGAAATCGTTTAAAAAGATTCATAATTAGGTAGACAAAAAGAACAAAGATTAGTCTGCAAACAGCTTATAATCTTTTATTTAAGAAAACGATTTGCGGTTGAAGCCATATGGTGGTTTCTACCACTCAAGTTGTTAACACTCTAAAAATAACTTTTTTTTGCAGGCACAAAACAAGAAACAACCACTTATTTTAACTCTTTCATGACTAACTTTGCGTCAAAATAAATAATAACAACGAAAATAAAAATAAAATAAGACAGACAGGTTATTATAACGACATAAGCCATATCTAGTAGGGTCATATACCTGAAAGTGCTCTATATGTTAAGCAATCTTTATTTTCCTAAGTTGGAGTGTGGCGTAAAAATACCAATTAACTTATTGATTTCTAACTTGACAATAAACAAGAAGGCTTTCTTTCGTCCCTTAGATTCCCGTCGTTTTACCCAATGTTTTGTCATTATACCAGAGTCCGGCATAATATGACTCTGAGCAAATATTCTCTTTTACTCTCGCACGTATATACTCACACACATAGGCCAAAAATAAACAGAGAAGAATAAAGAGCAAATAAACGGGAAAATACAGTGCGAGAAAAATGTTTAATTAATGATGTAATTTAATGTTTTCTTAGTTGTTTTTTGTTTCTCTTTTTCCATATTATTTTTATAAGTGCTCACTGTTGTTTTCTGTTATTTCATTGTTTTGTTGTTGTTTGTTTTTATAAATTTTCTGTTATTGCTTGTATCGTTGTTTTCCTGTTTTGTTTCTGTTAAAATATCTAAACTTAAAAAGTGTGAAAGCACTCTTTCCACACGCATTTGAGATAGAGTCTCTTATTAATTCGGCAATTCTAAAATACACTGGTATTAGTTTGCCTGTCACTGCACTAAACAAAGATTTATAAGAAAAATTAGCTTAAAATCTCAGCTCTTTTTTAGAATTGAAAGGTTCAATGTTCCGTGTTGCCATGGAGTGTATTCGATGTTCCGACAAAAACCGAAAGAAACTCGTGAGTGGTTTTGAAGCTTAGGATGAAACAAGAATTCATATCAACTTACTGAGGACCTAAGAATAATAAAAACAGTGGGTTTTTGCCACAATTTTATAGAATTTATGCCACGATTATCGGAGCAGATTCAATATTAGGAAACAATAGGAAAAATTCAGTAAAATCTATTAAATGGTGTACAAACCATTAACACTCTATAAATTCAGCTGCTCGCAGTTACTCCTGCTTCTAAGTCTTAAGAATGCCACAGAATTATCAAGCTGCCTTCCTAGATAGGGAGTACATATTTGTATGTATGTTCTCTTATTAGTTTAGAAAAAGCAATTAACTTTTAGACTTCCTCAGAATGAGGCATACGTTTGACAAAAAAAAAGCTAAACCGATGTTTATCTTTGACAACGGCGAGGGCTCTTTTTCAGTTTAGCATTCGGATAAGTGTTTAGAAGTTGTAACATATTTAAATCATTATTTGGATCCCATCTATTGGATGTTTTTTAATAGAGTCATAACTTTGAGTTGGCACCACTGCTTTATTTGACAACCGATTTAACAGCTGATAGACGCTTTTTGTTTAGTTTGATTTGGCATTTTATTATGGATAGACTTACACCGCTGCCAATTCGGTTAATCGTCTGAAGCACAAATTGATATTCATATTGAACTTCCATCCAAAATTTTTTTGTCGGATGAAGCCGATTTTTGATTGAATTGGTAACGTAAGTAAGCAGAATTTTCGCATTTGGAGGGAGGATAATCCACAAGCTTTTGTCGAAACACTCCACAGAAAATTACTGTTTGGTGTCTTTAAAAACGATAATGGTCAGAATTTTATTATTAATAGTGAACGATATAGTGGCATGATTATAAATGACACACAGCGTGCGCTGCAATTGATTTACTCAAACAAACTTTTAAAGAAAGAGTTATTTCACGTAATGGTCCAACTAATTGGCCATCACGACCGAGTGTTTTAACCCTATTGGATTATTGTTTTGGTATTACATAAAGTCACTTGTCCACGTCGATAAACCAGAGACAATTGAACACCTGGAAATCTGCATTCGAAGAGCTATTAACGTAATACGGCCGCATATGCTGCGAAAAGTTGAGAAAATTGGTGTCCCAGACTGCGCCTACGACGTTACAACCATTAGCAGAAAAACAACATAAAGGATCAAAAATTTCTGAAATATGCTAAACAAATTTAGTTCCTTTTTAGATATTTTTTATTTTTATTTATTTTTTTTTTTTAATTTTAAAAATACTGGTATAATTAAGATCAATAATCACATTTATAATTCTTGGTGTAAATTCCCCAAAAAATTGTGCACAAACCAAAACCCAAAATAATTTTTTTTTCAATTTTTTTTTTGTAAAAAATATTTGAAAATAACAACACGATTTCAGAAATAATTTTCTGAAATTATTAATTTAAAAAGAATTTAATTAAAGTTATATTTAAAGCGTATCAAACAAGTTTTGCAGTGACGGATGTACTCAATTATTGTATAAATCTTATGGACAAATAATTGTTTAAAAGATGATTTTTTAACTGTTTAGGAAACTGAAAATAACACAGAGTATTAATAATAAATAAATAAAATTTTTATTAGGGGCGATAAATGAATTTCTGCCATTTACTTTTAAAATATTATTCCATGGTGATCCATTTCTAAGCTACAATTTCGGCATACTTTTTCCAACACTTCGGCCGGTATCTAACCATTGGCAGCCGTAATGTTGTCTTCCAGGACTGGAATTGTGGATGGCTTGTAGCTGTACACTAGAGACAACAGGCATTCCCCACAAAAAATATGTTAGTCCAGTGGAGTCAAACCGCCTGATATTGGCGGCCAATGTAATGCGCCACAAGCTGGGATTAATTGCTCACGAAACTCGCCTCTCAATAGGTATATTCGTCTTGTTGGAACTACATGTCACTCAAGTAAAATTCTTTAATTTAGAAGAAAAAAACGAAACTTGTTCCATTAAATGTAACGGTCCAGTCATGCCACCGGCCCACAAACCCCACCTGAACTGCCTCTAGTTGCTCTTCACGCCAAATTCGGCGTTTTTGTTTGTTGACGAATCCTTTGAGACAAAAATGAGCTTTGCAGCTAACCTTACCAGATGACCCTGTTTTCGCTTGATTTACAAGAATTTTTACAGCTTGTCAAGAATCAAGAATCATTTTTTTAAGTTCTTCTTACAAAGTTTTGTAAAAAGCTACACATTTTAGCAATCTATTCACGGTGAAAAAGCAAACCTTAATAAGCATTTTGGCACTGCTACATATCTCGATTCTTTTTTTTTACACTGAATAAATTAAAACTGGAAAACCAAAAGAAAAAAAATCACTCGTTAATTACTAATAAGCAAGGAAACTAAAATGTTCGCCAAATAATTTTTTTTCTTGAAATGCTATAAAAAAAAACTACTGAATACTTTCTTAAATTTCTTTTTTTATTTGAAAGCACAATCCTTCCGGTTAATAATGGAAAAAAATTTCATTCAAATGGCTGCCTCTGCTGGCCATGCAGTAGCCTACACCATCGGTCCAATTTTTAAGCACATTATCGATTGTGTGCAGCTGTATTTCACCAATGGCTTCACGAATATTGTCCTTTAAAGCATCAATTGTCTCTGGCTTGTAGGCGTAATACTTATCTTTAACGGCACCCCACAAATAATAGTCCAACGGTGTCAAATCGCAGCTCCGAGGTGGCCAAACGATATCAGCTCTGCGGCTGTTAATGCGATCTCCAAAAACATGGCGCAAAACATCGCGTGTAGCTTCGGCTGTGTGGCACGTAGCGCCGTTCTGTTGAAACCAAATGTTGCTAATATCCTCCTCTTCAAGTTTTGTGAACAAAAATGTGTTCAACATGGCCCGATTCGAAGAAAAATGGCCCAATTATTCCTCTGGACTAAAATTCGCACCAAACAGTGACTCGTCTTGGGTGTATCGTCTTTTCAATGTATGCGTGCGGGTTTTCTGTGCCCCAACATACATACCCGCCAAGATCAAAATTAGTTTCATCTGAAAAGATGATTTTTTTTGGCAAAATCGCCATTTTCTGTCGATCGCAGGCACACTTAACGAAGCGTAAACACAACCATATTCGTTCAGCGGAAGGATAAAACTAATTATCTGTCAGACATTAGCTAAGTGTTACCATTCACGAAATAAGCACTAGTTGAAAAAAAACGTTAGATGGCGGACCCTTTAGAAATATGCAATTGGATGTTTCTTTTCATGCATCCAATCAAGTCGAATGTAGGATACTTGTCCATTTCATGAATTTTTTTGCATTTTGGCATTGATTGGTTAGTGCATATTTTTTTGCGTATTTTACTTAAAACAGCATTATTGCATATTTCAGTTTTAAGAGCACGTTTTCGATAATTTTCGTAAATATTTTTTATTTTTTAATTTGTTTTAAATTCTGACCAAGTCATGGCTTTTCCCTAAAAATAAAATTTTTTGTATATTGTATGTTTCAGAACTAACTTTTATTTTTCAGACACAGTACTATTTTATATTTTAATATGAGTTTCGAAAATATCTCAAGTGCGTTGTTATTCTTAGCAACATGATCGTGTTAGTTACGAATTTATACTTTTAATAAACAATCAAGAAGAGTGGCTACACCAAGATTTGGCGATAATCAAAGACGATATCAAGGCTTTTGGAACGATGTCATGATAAGTGACTCCAAAGCGTGAAATAGATCCTCAACAAGACAAACGAGTCAGCTAGACTACTCTCATTTCATTGAATAAAATGAAAAATTTTTTTTCTCCGTCACTCCTCTAGGAGCATATTGGCTTTTCATAGAGCATCTATTGCTTTGTTTCAGTTTCTTCAATCAATATGATATTTCAAGCTAAGTAGATGATTAATCCGCTGTAGCTTCCTCCATATGTAATTTTTTTGTGTAGTGGTGAAGATCCTAGCTAATTGGTGGCGATCTTTACTTTAGCACTGTATTTTTTTCACAGTAGGTGGCGTGTTTTTTGCCTGATTATTCGTCTGATGTTTGTCATCATCGCCAGAGGTATGCGAGAAGAGTCAGGGGGACTTTTTTCTTTATTTTTTTTAGATAAAGTTGTCTGGAGGGAAGAAGTTGAAGCCTTAAGCCACAATTAAACTTTTTCTTCGTCATATGCTCAGCTGGGGGGCTCAAACCTGGGTCGTTTGTGTTGTTATGCGTGCGCTCTAACCACTACACCACGCCACCCCACAAAATGGACATTAACAGTTAAAAATTATGAAAAAAAATATTTTATGCAATATCTCGAAAACTCGAACTAATCGCAAAAAACCCAGAGTATATTTCAATTCATTAAAAAGTGTATTTCTCATTAAAAAGTGTCTACTTATTTAATGAATAAGAATTAAAAAAAGCTTTTTTTATCCATAAAATGTATGCATATTAACTAATTTGATTTAAAATCTCCAATTAAGATAATTCTGTGGCTACAATTGTTGTTTTTTCTTACATTTTAAGAACTAAAATGCGTAGGGATTTTTGTAGGGGAAACTATTTTAAAGTGTAGGGAAAGATCTGATTTTTTTAATAAGCGTAGTTATTTTTCAACAAATTTTCTGGCAACACTGGTCCAAATAGAGTTGAAATTTTAAAAGCAATGTATCCAGACTTTCGATTGCTGAGCGAACCAGCTACAACTCGTTGGAGAACTTGGCTTGCGACCATCAATAATTACGCTTATAATTATGTAAAGATCTTAGAAGTCTTTAACGCTATTAAGCACAAATAGTAAAAGGTTAACTAAAAAATTTAAATTTAAAAAGTAAACTGATTTCATTGAAAAGTCACTTATAAAACTCCAAATCAATGGCCTTAGTTGAGCAAGGTGAATGATTGTAATACAAAACTGAATATTAAAATTAAGCCAAAACACATTATAGCAAAAAACAAAGGACTTAATGTAGTAAAATTTGTATGGCAACATGTAACAAATTATTTATCTTAACGCATCTTCTTCAAATCAAGTTTTAAAATACGATCGTAAGGAATTGTTAAACATGAAAGATGCCCCATTATATGAGTATACTTTGATAATTCCAATGTATTGTATACAAGTTTGCTTAGATTTAATAGGCAACGCTTTACATTTAAAAATTTAAGTCAATGCTTTGTTATTTATTACACCAACAAATAGATGCCAATAAAAAAAATATTCTGTGCTATTTGACTGAAAGATGTTAATTTATGTATTCAGACCTCTTCAGAAATTGTTTAATTTTTTGCTTTTATTATGTTGTATTGTTTTTTATAAAGGGAGGTCAAATCAAAACGCACGATGTTAATTGTAAATAAAACAAAAAAACTTTCAAAGAATTATCTTCATATGTTTTATTATGATAGAAGGACTTATGACAATTATGTGTGACACAAAATATCGGCCAAAAGCTTGCCACGGCTTCGGTGACGTACCTCTGACTGTCGGTGCATATTTTCAATGACTCTGAGACATACATAAATGAGGTTCATCCTTTAGTTCTTAAGCTGTTCTTGGCTTATTGGTACACTTTTTCTTTTAAATATCCCCATAGAAAGAAGTTCTACGGTGTCAAATCATATGATCGTGGCGGTCAATTAACCTTGCCACGACTTGAAATCACACAGCCATTGAATTTCGCGCACAAAAGACCCATTGTTTAGTTGGAGGTGTGGCACGTAGCTCCATCCTATTAGAACCACATATCGTCCTGGTTCATATCCTCAATTTCTGGCCACCAGAAGTCCGTTATCATCTCACGGTAGCGAACCTCATTTTCGTACAAGTTAAGGTCCGATGACGCCGCCACCCCATAAACTGCAACAAACATTCACTTTTTGTGCATGCATCGACTTTTCAACAATCACTCGTGGATTCCCAATTCTGCTTGTTAACGAATCCACTGAATTGAAAGCGTGCTGAAGATGATTTTCTTTAGAAAGCCATCATTCTCTTATATCTGTTCAATTAACCATTGGGCGTATTGACAACGCTTGAAATGGTCAGTAGGATTCAGCTATTGAGTCAATTGCACCTTGTACACGTGTAAGCTCATATCTTTATTCAAAATTCACATCATTGATGGACGTGAGATGTTCAACTGTTGGGCACGACGTGGAGTCGAGTTTGAGGGCTCTTCCGCCACGCTATCGCGAACTACAGTAATGGTTTTCGCAGAACGGACTGGGCTAGCATGCACAGGTGTTTCAACATTTTCTACAGACCAGGTTTGCTGAAAATTCGCACTATTCACCCGATTGTGGAGATAGTTAGTCAATTATGCTGACCAAGAAAATCACGAAATGCAAGATATGTATTCTGATTTGAACGATCATTTTCTTAAAAGGCAACAACAATCTTAATGCGCTGTTCAATTCAACACTCAAACAAAGAATTGTCAAATTAAGTTGGGCAAAAAACTTGAAGTTAAGGTGGGACACACAATTAACAATTAAAAATTAATTGGTTGCATAATGCTGAATAAACCTTTTTATCTATTAACAAAGAAGAAATACTTGTTTTTAAGAGCATATTTTAAATTTTTAGATCATATTTTCGGATTTTTACTACATATTTTATGCACATAAAACTCTCTTTTAAGATCATATTTCTAGTTTCCCTACTAATAACCAAAGAAAAGATTTACGAAATCATTGACATTTTACCTACACGATCATAGGTGCTTTACATATTAGGTTTGGGTATTGATTATGTCAATGACCCCAGCATGACGTTTTAAAACAAATTGTGATCACCCGATAGGGCCATCTATCGGTTTAAATGTCATTCTATTCTATCACATAATTCAGTATATTATCTCCATTGAACGAAATGAATCGATTTACGCTTGAGCAACAATGGGATTTATTGGAAACTCTTTTCGAAAGCAAAGATAAATGGTCGAAAATTGCACGAAAATGTCGTATAAAATTTGTCATAGAGAAGGACCAACAGTGCCCGGTGTACGCAAGTTTATTGCTAAAGTTCGCGAAATTGGTCTCATTGTTGAAGCGTGCTCGTACAGTGCATACACCCGAAAATATTGAAGCTGTGGCGGAGAATGTGCGTGAGAACTCATTAACATCAACTTATTATCGTTCGCAAAAATTGAAAATTTAACACCCAAGTTTACGTCGAATTTTGCGAAAAGATGACCATCCGCTTCGTATTAGCTACGTTAGATGGGCCAACGAGAAACTTCACGATGATGTCGATTTTGCCAAAAAAAAATCATATTTTAGGATGAAGCTCATTTTCATCTTGGTGGGTACGTTACTAAGCAAAATTGCCGTATTCGGGGCTCAGACACCCAAACGTGGTCTTACAGAAGCCAATGCACCCATTACGAGTAACTGTTTGGTGCGACTTGTGGAGCGGAGGCATCATTAGCCTATATTTCTTTGAAGCTGAGAACGGCGCAACCATTACAGTCAATGGAGACACCTGTGCCCGCTCTTCATGATATTGAGGTGTACGATGTTTGGTTTCAACAGGATGATACAACTTGCCACACATCTCATGCCACTATCGATTTATTGTGTCAAACGAAATGGCCGCGATTTGACACCGTTGGACTATTTTCTGTATGGCACCGTTAATGATAAGTGTTATGCCGACAAACCAGAGACAATTAAGCATTTGAAGGCCAACATTCGTGATGCCATTGCCGAGCTACGACCCCATACACTCGAAAAAGTTCTCGAAAATTGGTCCGATCGAATGGGGTACTGTGAGGCCAGCCGCGCCAGCCATATGAATAAAATAATATTTCATTTCTAACCGGAACAATTGTACTTCACAAAAAAAAAGTTTTCGTTTCATTGCATTTTTAAATTTAAACTTTTAAATGGCCCATCCGACCACTTTTGGAAGAATTTCAAAATATTTTCTGATTCTTTTCATTGCGTTACTTAAAAAGTCACTTAAAGTTTTTAATTCAAATTAAAATCGTGTTTAAATTGTCACAAAATTTGTAAAAAATGATTTTCTGTCTTTTAACTTCACGTGATTTCTTCCATTAGACGACTTATTACTAAATAATGATGATGTTTATCAAAGTTTTAAATTGTTTTAAGGAAAACCAAAACACGAATGCGAATAAAGTGTCTAAAATATTAAAGAATATAATTAAATTATTACAATTGTTATTAATGAATTTCTAATGACTTTTTAGAAAAACTGAAAAACAAAAACTGTCATTTTAATAGTCATGTAGAAAAACGCAATCATACGAGTGCGAGCCACTTGATCTTGATTCAAAAACATCACATCACTAAAATAATAATTATGAATACGACCAGAAAGAGAGAGAGAGAGAGAGAGAGAGAGAAAGAAATGATCATGAGACGCAACGAGACGATGATTATTATAAAGTTGATGACAACGTTTATAAGTGAGTTTTTCTAGAAATAAACGGAAATGCAAAATGTAATTTTAATTGTACTTTATAAGTGAGTGTCTCTTTTATTTCAATACATTTTGACTTTCATGTCAATTATTCCCCCCAAAAAACTGATTACTTTTCGAGATTTTTAATATTATTTTAATCGTTTGATTATTTATTTGCAATTGACATTAAATTACAGTTATTTTATATATTAAACAATCATAATTATAAAATTATAAAAAGAGACAAAAACAAATTATTATACAAATACTGCTGCCTAATGCTGTGACAAAAGTTCATTTTTACGAGACAATCATTAAATGTAATTTTGTAATAAAATAAATATTTTTTTCTTTTTTTTTGTAATAACTTTTATAAAAGTTTTGTTTTTTATTTATAACAACCAACAACGATATAATATTGGGAATTGGAAATTGGGTATTTTAAAGAAGTCAGAGCAAGTTTTATTGCAGCCGTAGTCACATTGTTGTCTAAATTACTAGGAAAATTTTCCCGTTAAAAAAATTGCCTACTGCAACGTTAAATAAAGGGCCCGCCAAATAAATTTTTTTTCAAAATGCTATAAAAAAAACTACTGAATATTTTCTCAAATTTTCTTTTTTAAGTACAATCCTTCCGGTTAATAATGAAAAATAATTTCATTCATTCCGACCTACACGATCGTTCCAATTTTTAAGCACACTATCGATTGTGTGCAGCTGTATTTCACCAATGGCTTCACGAATATTCTCCTTTAAAGCGTCAATTGTCTCTGGCTTGTTTGCGTAACACTTATCTTTGATGGCACCCCACAAATACTAGTCCAACGGTGTCAAATCGCAGCTACGAGATGGCCAAACGACATCAGCTCTGCGGCTGATAATGCGATCTTCAAAAACAGGGCGCAAAACACCGATTGTAGCTCCGGCTGTGTGGCACGTAGCGCCGTCCTGTTAAAACCAAATGTTGCTAATATTCTCCTCTTGTAACGGCCACTTCCTGCTTATTTTCGAAGGAAAATGGTCCAATTATGCCTCTGGACCAAAATCCTCACCAAACAGTGACTCGTCTTGGGTGTATCGGCTTTTCAATGTATGCGTGCGGGTTTTCTGTGCCCCAAATGCGACAATTTTTCTTGTTTACATACCCGCCAAGATCAAAATGAGCTTCATCTGAAAAGATGTTTTTTTTTTTTGGCAAAATCGGCATCTTCTGTAAGTCGATCGCAGGACCAGATTCGCAGCGTTGTTCAAGCGTATATACAACCATATTTGTTCAGTGGAACCATTCACGAAATAAGCACTAGTTGAAAAAAACGTTAGATGGCTGACCCTTTATAAGCCGGTTATTATCATTAGAGGTTACGAAAAACTTGTCTGCGCCGAGGTTTTTTTTAATTTTACTTAACAAGGATTTTTTACACGAAGCATCCATTGCCTTGTTTTAGTTTAATTTATCAGTTGACTTTCTATCTAAGTAGTCTACTCTAGCTTGCCTCCATGTGATTGTGTAGTGGTGTACATTCTCGCTAAGTCGTGGTGGTGATCCCTACTTAAGCATTACCATTTTTTCGCAGTTGTT
The DNA here is from genome assembly GCA_023159175.1 of Wohlfahrtia magnifica. NCBI lineage: Eukaryota > Metazoa > Arthropoda > Insecta > Diptera > Sarcophagidae > Wohlfahrtia > Wohlfahrtia magnifica. Next base: position 6,239,957 of record JAKWBJ010000483.1, read on the forward strand.
GGCTATTTTCATGATCATATGTGTAGTGTTTGTGATCATTGCTAGATGTAAGCTGTAATGTCAGGGGGGCTTGCTTTAGACGGATTTGTCTGATGGGGAGAAACCGCAATTACATTTTTTCGCAATGTTTCTGCTAAGGATACGAAATGGGCGGCTTATGTTGTCTGCGGCGACTCTAATCACTACACATCGCCCCAAACTAAGCTAAGATGCCCATCCAAAAAATTTAAAGCTTAAACACTAAGTGTTTCGCATCAACGCTTTCTACGCTTTTTATAACTTCTGCTATTTTTTTGCACTTTAACCTTTTCACTGTAAGGCCGGCCACGGCAGGCATATTAAATAATATTGCGTTTTTAAATTTAAATTTTTAAATGGCCCACCAAGCCATTTAGAGCGCTAAGCTCAAACCTCACGTTCGTTACAGTTTCGCTTCTCTGTAAATTCCGCCTTTCTGGTTGTTGACGTCGTTGTTGACCTTGTTGTCTGACGAGCAGTTGTGATAAATTTTCCGCCTTTGCTGCCATTCTCTGATAGATCGTGAGTGCAATGAAGTTGTTGGGGCTACAGTGGGTGGTTACATCACATGGGATTTTAAATATGTTAGCCATGTTCAGATGCAATCAAAATAAGCTTTCAGACCTTTTTATAACTCTGAACGTCATAAGTGCAATCGTATAACTACTTTAAGATTTTGCTTGGCGATATTCAATTTGAATGAGTTTTTCGGTCCTTTTACGACTGTGGTCTTGCAACCAGTAAATTAATAATAATTTTCATAACATTCCAAAGAGGAACAAAGGGACTTCTCTCAGTCAATGAGTTGCACCCGATTCTATTTTTAGTCTCACTGAAATGCACCTTTAGTTTAACGTCGGCTCCGTACGACAAATACTAGTTACAGTTTTTTGAAATGGGCTAAGTGTCAGCCACCTGAAAAAGGGTGAAACGATTACCGGCAAACATTACTTAGAGCTTTTGAACGGATATAATATTGATTTCAAGCAAAACCAACCAATGTAGAAATACTTAGTGTTCTATAAAGACAATTAAAGACAATCCCTAGCGACCCTATTTATTGTCTTTAAATTTGGAGAAATAGCTGGCTGGCAGTACCTACTGTACTTGAACTTGATGTGTCTAGCTTGAAAGGGGCTATGTTGAAACGAAAATTTTGCCTTGTAGCTCGAGTTAAGAATTATGTTGCTTTGAGCTTTTGTGTAGGATATCAAATAGTGTGACTTTAATGGATACGATTTTCACATTTAAAGTTCAATTTGAACTCACAAAAATTTGTCAAAACATGTAGACACAGATCTTTAGATTGCTTTTAAAAACATACTCTAATGCTATAAACAAGGCGAATTTAATAAGGTGGTCTTAAGTTGAAAACGAATACAACGCTGTAAAACAAAATTTCGGTGTGTCAATATAATGCAACACTGTAATAAGGAAAAGTTGTCAACAAAATACAGAATGTTTGCGTTTTCTGACATACGCGAATGTATCATTGTTGCTTACGTAGCAAATTAGGGCCACCTTATTGAATGCGCCTTGACTATAAATTTCATAATAAGAAACTTCCTTAAATTCAATTTCAAAGAATATATTTTATTTACTCGTAAATTGCAATTAAATTTCTGTAACATTCATTATATAGAAGTCTTTCATTTAAATTTGATTTTATTAATCTTGATAAACGATTTATTAATTTTTGTATTGTATTGTCTTTCTTTTTAAATCAAATGTTTTATTAACTTTAAAGATATTTTGTTTTGTTTTTTGATAATAATCAGAAAATTGCTTAAAATTGCTTAAAATGGCTTCAATTTTACATGCAAAGTACGATAGTAAATTGGCATTTACCTGTATTTAGCAGGGAAAAAAATATTTTTAATTTTATTTTAATTATTTTTTTATTTTTATTTATTTATTTAAACAAAGAAAAATGCTTTTAAAATTTATAAAGAATAACAGCAAAAACAATTACAAAAAACAGAACAATTAATTAACTTTACTAACTAACTTTGTATTCGCGTTTAAGCAAATTATTAATTTTTTATGATTTTGTTTTCAACGTTTTTTTTTTTTTTTTTTTTTTAAGTAAGTAAGTAAGTAAGAGGAAATAAAATAATTCAATATTCATTCAATGTCAAGTTGGTATGATTCGATTGTAAGAAAGAATTGTTATGGTAATTGTAATGAACTTTTAATTAAAATTAAAATAAAAAAATAAAGAAAAAATAATAAAAATTATTTAAAAGTAAACAGTTACTCAGAAAAACTGTTCTGCTTTTAAAGAAGAGAACTAAAACGAACTAAAATAGAATTTGTTGTTATTTTTATTTATTATGAAATTTACTTGAATGATAATTCATAATTCGTCATCCATAAGTAATTCATAATCTTATGAACTAAAGATAGAGAATAAAACAGTTCTTCTTCTTCATTTTTCAGTAAATCACACCAAGATTTTCTTCCACCGATGTCGTATTCGTCCTTGTCTGAACCTCCTTCGAATTAGTCATAAAATACCTTTCGTAGCGGAGTCGTTTCGTTCATTCTTAACACATATCCTATCCATCGTAACTTGGGTTTTTGCATATAACGCAACCGGAGGCAAAAACGAAATTTGTTAACAAAATTTTTTCAGATCAAACGTATAGAATTCCGTTTTCGGCGCCAATTAGGTGTATGCAGAAACCTAGCTTTACGCGTTGGATTTTATATGTCAAATGCATTTTATTCTTAGGCATAATTACTCAAGACACAGATGCATATAGCAAACGGGGGAAACTAGCATATGAACAGCTCAATCTTAGTTTCTAGAGATAAGTTGAAATCATTAGACTGTCACTGTAATGTAAAATAGTAACCGGTGCTATTTTAGTTCACAAATATTTGTTTGTTACCAAGCTAACGTTATTGTTTCTATTAACAGCGTATAATCGCCCTCACACAATAATTCGTGTGATGCCAAGCTAACCAGAATCATGTATTGATACCACCCCACTCAATTGTTTCTCATATGGAAAGGGGCAAGCCGAAAGCCAAACTCAAATAGCAATTTCTCCGCCCTCCGAATAGAGTCAAGTAAATTCCTGATAAAAATAGGACTGATCATTCCCTGTGTGCAATATGGGCCTAGTTAGCACTATTTCACAAAATATGACTTGTCGTTTCATACTCCTCCAGACAGAGCCAACACTCCGTTTCATCTAAGAGATACAACTTATTGTGATAATATGTTAGACAGTAATGCCTTTTTAGGAAACCCACTGTTCTATCAATGCCCATCCTTCGTAAACCATACAGCGCTTCTCCATAGCAGAACTATGTTTGAGACCGCCTTTTATGTCAAATGGTTCAAGAAAACTACTTCCCATCTTTACTGAGGACTTAGTGTTTCCCACGGTATACCTACGCAGTCGGATAAGCTTAACAGAAATACTAAAAATGGCTTTTGTTTTTTTCGGGCTGATGAATGCACCTTTATAATCAACGATTGTACGAAAGGTATTTTAGCTAAGCCCGATATTTCATTAGCGATATATGTTCAGTCAAGGTTGGGTGTTTGTAAACAACGCCCACCGTGTTCCTTAATGTGGAAATTTTTTTTAGCTTACCCTCAATGTGTTTTCCAACTTCTGGCAGCCTGATATTATGTACTGCCATACTAAGGGTAAAATAATCCTATTACTTTGCGGGACATTCGAAGTAATCCCGAGCAGAATGGATTATTACAACTCTTCTCCTGGTCCTGATGATTGTAAAATGGCCAATAGAGTGGGTACGGACCTTAATATTAGGTTCTCTTACAAACTGCCTGATCATTGCAGCTATTTTTAGGTAGTGATGGTCGTTTGGCTTGCCAGGAACATAACTACGATTATAAGGCGGCCGTCAAGTCTCTGGAGTCAATGTGCAATGTGAATGTCATTCGTCATTAATATTAATTGCGAAATATTTTTACACCTGTCTAAGATGGGTACGGCGATACAGAGATATTTCGAGGTACTATGTGGCAAATCAAATTGCTCGACGTAGCACTACATTACACTTGTCTTCTGTATTTTAAGTGTTTGACTAGTGATATATTTTTCAGAAAATAGGGGCAGATTTCTTTCTGTAATCAGTCGAGAGAGAGCTGTTGCCGCTTATTAGTCGAAAGAGTCGCATAGTGTACCTGCCAAGACAGATGATTTCGACTGTGGTAGGTACGCTCATTGCTCCACGTTTAGAAGGAGGAGGTCGTAACTGCAAGATATTTGCTCCTGGAATATCCGTCGAGTCTTTGTGAGTTGTATCTGGGTTTTATTCGTCTTGGACCTGTTGGAAGAAGTAGGCTAGTCTTAGGCAACCGATGGGTTTTAGTATAACCTAAACTAACCGACTACATTCATACCTCTTTATACGGCCTTTCTTTTTACGCATTTCGCTATGTTAAACTCCAAGTCGAAACATGATTTTCTTTTGAGTTTTAGCAAACCAATTATGAACAATTTTAAGCTCCAGAAAGAACTCTTTCAAATCGTGGAAATTTGAGGTTTATACAATTTATGGATAGATCATTATAGGGAACTAGAGTAACCCTGCCTGCGTTGCGGGGAGCCTTTGTGTTGTATACCTATAAAATGTATTCCTCATAAGAAAAATTTAAAGCAATGGATTGAAATTAATAATTTGTTTTGACTACCAAGTCATATAGACCAAGTTTAGAAACTGCCATTCTGAGCGTTCTTAGATATACAACAATCAATATTTGCTTTGTATGGAAGGTGCCACACCCATTTACTCAATTTCGACCATATTTCGACTGATGATGTGGGTTAACTACAAAATTATTCAGACCAAATTCAAAACCTTCTACTATCGCCGTTCCAAAGAACACAAAAATCATTATTTAGTATGTATGGGAGGTGTCACTCCCACTTTTCCACTGCCGCCCACTTTTTGACAGATGATTTGTATAGATCACAAAGTTATTTGGACCAAATTCAGAGACTCTCACTATTACCGTTTTCCATGTATACAACAATTAATGTATGGGAGGTGCCACTCCCACTTCTTCAGTTACGCCAAATCTTTGACTAATGATTTGTATTGATTACAAAGTTATTTACGCCAAATTTAAAACTCTTACTATTACTATTACTATAGACATATAAATAATACTTTTATATGGGCGTCATACCGCCCAGTTGAACCAAATCATCAGTGAAAGTACACATTTCTAAAGCATGTATTGCTTTGTAAATCGGTTGAGTGGTTCTCGAGTTATAAAATGACAGACATAGATACAAATGTATGTATATAGATGAACGTGTTTCTTGGTCTCTAATATCATGCGACTTGGCACTTCTTAAATATTTTCTTTTTAAGTTTAGTCACCGAGTTTTTAAACAATTTGAATTTGAACATAGCATATGCACCAAATTGTCGGACAGGATACGCTATATAATTGCTAACTACGATGACTGCACTTTGATGCATTGAATTCAAATCCGTTTCAAGTTTTTTTCCATCGGGCTCAATTTTTTTTTATGGGCGTGGCAAATTCTTCGCCTAAAATATGGTAGTTAGGTCAATATATTTCATCATAACTTGAAAACCACTTGACCGATTTTGATGCAAGTACAACCAAACGTTTAGGATCAAAATTTAAACATCATTTTTTTTAATTCAATTTTCAACAGTTTCGGAGTTATTTACAATTTAGCTGCGAAGAAATAAATTTTTCACGCAAAATTAGACCATTTTTTTTCTTTTCAAAAATGTTTCAGAATGTAAAATTTAGATGTTAAGCATTTAAATTAAAGCTTAAAAGGGTCCGTCATCTATCGTTATTTTTTTTTCAATTAGTGCTTATTTCGTGAATGGTAACACTTAGCTCATGTCCGATTTGACAGATAATTAGATTTATCCTTCCGCTGAACGAATATGGTTGTGTATACGCTTCGCTAAGTGGGCCTGGGATCGACTAACAGAAGATGCCGTTTTTGCCAAAAAAAAAAAAAAAATCATCTTTTCAGATTAAACTCATTTTGATCTTGGCGGGTTTGTAAACAAACAAAATTGTCGCATTTGGGGCACAGAAAACCCGCACGCATACATTGAAAAGCCGATACACCTAAGACGAGTCACTGTTTGGTGCGGATTTTGGTCCAGAGGCATAATTGGGCCATTTTTCTTCGAAAATTAGCAAGGAGTGGCCGTTACAGTCAATGGCGATCGTTATCGGGCCATGTTGAACGAATTTTTGTTCACAAAAATTGAAGAGGAGGATATTAGCAACATTTGGTTTCAACAGGACGGCGCTACGTTCCACACAGCCGAAGCTACACTCGATGTTTTGCGCCTTATCAGCCGCAGAGCTGATGTCGTTTGGCCACCCCGGAGCTGCGATTTGACACTGTTTGACTATTATTTGTGGGGTGCCGTCAAAGATAAGTGTTACGCCAACAAGCCAGAGACAATTGACACTTTAAAGGACAATATTCGTGAAGCCATTGGTGAAATACAGCTGCACACAATCGATAATGTACTTAAAAATTGGACAGATCGTGTAGGCTACTGCATGTCCAGCAGAGGCAGCCATTTGAATGAAATTATTTTCCATTATTAACCGGAAGGATTGTTACTTCAAATAAAAAAGGAAATTTGAGAAAATATTCAGTAGTTTTTTTTACAGCATTTTCGAAAAAAAAAAAATTTATTTGGCGGACCCTTTATAAATCATGAACTGTGACCAAAATTAGCGAACAAATTATTTTCTTGCAAAATTAGTCGCATTTGTTTTCCTTTATAAAAAAATTATTAGAATATAAATTTTACATTTTAAGCATTTTAATGAATGCCAGGTGTTGGTTGAACGTAAAGTAATAACCCATAAAGGCAAGTGTCTAACTTTCACAAAACTAAAAGGTTCATTTTCTATGGCTATGCTAAGCAGTGATGCCAGATAATTTTGATTAAAAATCGGCATTATCGGCACTTGGATTTCAAAAAATCGGCAAAAAACCGGCAAATTAGAATTTCCCATTTTAAAAACGTTAATGATATTTTTATTAACAAAAACTAACAAAACAGAACAATTCAGCAATGTTTATATAATAATACATAAAATAATATAAAAATAACAAACAAATTGAATTTTATTGTTAGTACAACGGTCACATTTGCTTGTCTCAATATTTGAGAAAAAGATGTAAAGCAAAGTGCAAGGAAGTTGGGTATATCCGACAACAGTAGAGATCTTGAACACACGTCAGGTGTCACAAAGCTTTTGTTGATCTGTAACAATTCCAAGCTTTAAGAAATGCCCACGTTGCATCCAGAGATTTATGTAATTGAACATTTTTTGGATGAATTCGCTAAAGAGTCGATAGCTGAAAGCAGGATTGGCAAAAACCTGTTATTTTTAACCCAGCCAATGTTTTAGTGGGTTTTATTACTGCTTTTAAATCTCGTGCAATTTTACAATATTTTTTTAATTGTTAGTACAATTACTATGTCTTATTATTTATTATGCTTTATTAGTTTGTACTCTTAGTAGGACCAAGAAAAGAGAAAAATGGCCGGAATATAAGGACAAGCAGGATAAAGTAAAAGTTACGAATTTTTGTAGCTACAAAATTAATTTTTTTTTTTGTAAATATACCGTGAAAAATATCCCAAAAATTTTTTTAATATAAAACCCAATAAAACCTGGGTATTTAAATGTGTTACCCAGTGGGTTGCCAGTCGCTTTAGGACTTTATTAGAAATATTGAACTCCATAGAACCGGAAGTATGAAAAAATTCATCAAAATCAATTCCCAGAAGCTTTCTGTCTTTTCTAGATTACAAAGTATATAAAAATTGTTATTAAATGGCCGATTTTTACACTTTAAGTATTTGTATGGAACGTTACTTTGTCCGATTATATGTTGAGTTAAAGACATTTGGTTATACATGTGGCAAGCATTTCAGCGTTCTCAAAAACTGTAAATTTTACTTAAACAAATAAAGTTGCCCTGTTTTTAGATTTCTTCGAAAAATCGGTTTTTTTAGAGCAAAAATCGACAAATCGCCATTTTGATAGTTTTAAGGCAAAAAATCGGCAAAATGCCGTTAAATCGGTAAATATGGTAGGCCTGTTGGTAAGTCACAAATATTCTAAGAATAAGATTTTTTATTATTGGCGTTTTTTTGCTGTAGACCAGTGTTATTTGTGACATATAATTTCGCTTTAAAAAATTCATTTATTAATGAATTTATTGTCTTTCATCAAAAGTAAAATTCAGACAGTTTTATAAAAAGGCCTTTTAGTTGTATTGTCTAAAAATAAAAATAAAATAAAATCAACATTCTTGTTAAGGATATTAAATCGTTGTCTTGCTTATTGCTTTCAAATAAAACTTTGCGCAATTACTCTCAAGTTATAAAATTTTGATCATTTGAAATTCGAAATATTATGGTCTTTTCTAGTTTTTTTTTTTTTTTTTTTTTTTTTTGATTTGGGAACTCAATCAAGATTTAAAAGTTTTGTACCAGTACGCTTATAATTTTATTGTCTTTTCATGATGGTTGTCATTATTCCATTTTTATACGTTAATAAAAAACGTAAATTTTTTTTCTTAAGCATTATAAATTAATAAAAAAAAAATTGTCCGTTTTGCATGACAAGTACTTTGTTCATTTTGGCTTTTGTCTGTTCGTCGGCAAATTGAACAAAAAACGTGAAAAAAACCTGTGCCTGATTTGCTCTACGAGGGCGGATTGGCATTGAAGCTGCCTAGCGCTAGATGGCAGCACAAACACAAAAACTTTTTCTTTCTTAGAAATTACGATCTGTCAAACGTCAGCTGTTAAGATGTTGGCCAAATTCATCGATTAGTTTATTTGTTGTAGTAGTTTGAAGTAAGCAACTTTTGTGTTTTTTGGAAAATGGAAAAAAAGTGAATTTCGTATAGTGATTAAACACTATTATTTGAAAGGTAAAACGGCGAAAGGGACAAAAGAAAAGCTTAATAAACATTACGGCGAATCTGCTCCGTCAGATTATATGGTAAAATATTGTATTGCTGAATTTAAACGGGGCCGAACAAGCACTGTAACAATACCATCAACAGTAAGGCCAAAAGAGGTGGTTACTGAAGAAAATATCAAGAAAATCCTCGATATCGTTATGAATGATAACCGGGTCAAAATACGTAAAATTGCTAAAATGGTAAACATATCATAAGAATGTGTGTTTAACATTTTGCATGAACATGTGCATATGAAAAATCTATCGGCAAGATAGGTGCCGCGTTTGCTCAGAGTTCGACGGATCACTTCACAGCGTTGTTTGGACATGATAAAGCATAATCCTGCTGATTTTTGGCGTAGATTAATAACTGTTGATGAAACGTGGGTCCAGCACTACACAACTGAAACCAAAAATCAATCGAGGCAATGGGTGGAAGTGCTCCGAAGAAGGCGAAGACAGCGAAATCGGCTGGCAGGGTTATGGCCCTTGTATTTTAGGATGCACACGAAATATTGCTCATCGATTATCTTGAAAAGGTATCCACAATCACAGGAGAGTATTATCGTGCACTATTGGATCAATTGGTTGATGCAATCAAGCAAAACCGACCACATTTAAACAAGAAAAAAGTGCTATTTCTTCAAGACAACGCACCGGTCCACACAGAATTAGATACGATGCTAAAACTGCGAGAAATCTACTTCAAATTGGTTGATCATACACCTTATAGTCCAGATTTAGCCCCTAGTGAGTTTTTCCTGTTGCCAAACTTGAAAAAATGGCTGGCAGGAAAAAGATTCATCTCAAACGAAGAAGTGATTACCGAAACTAATACGTATTTTGAGGAGTTCCCAAAATCGTATTATTCAGATGTTATAAAAAATTTGGAAAATCGTCTTACTAAGTGTATTGAGCTAAAAGGAGACTATGTTGAGAAATGAATGATTTTTGAAAAAAATATTTTTTCCTACTTAAGTAGCTTCAATATCAATCCGCCCTCGTATGAGTGACCAAGAAGATACTTAATATCGTAACTTCAGAGCATATGATTAGAATTTGTTTAAAACTGTACTTTTTCTCTCGATACAAAAAGTAATTAAATACAGAAATTTCCACCGGACTACCCCAAATGGTTAAAAAATATGGTTTTAACGCCTTTCACAATTTACGTTTTATTTGATGTTTTTTTTTTACATTTTTTCTTTTTATTAATAAAAAATGTCGTAATAGTAATTATTATGAACACGTGTACCATTCGCCAAAGAGTAATACAAATTCCATTTCATTTCATATTATGAAATATTTATTAAAGTAAATGTTTTAAAAGAATAGAAAAAATAAAAAAACCGACATTCATTGCCTCAAACAATCTTTTCTTCAGAATAACTGCAACCTTTCTCCCATTAATATTGGAAATGTGGGTTGCAAAATAAAAAAAAAATAAAAAAATAGAAAATACAGATGTTTTATTTATTTTTCAATTTTAAAAATGTTAAAATTGAATTTTAAACAAATTGAAACAAATAACTGCCAATATAGTTAATTATTGCATGTAATGGTGGTTTATTGTACGAGTTTTTACATCAAAATTTAATCATTAAAGGTTTTTTTATAAAGCTGATGAGATTATTTTTTTTATGTTACCTTAACAATCATAAATAACAACCGAAAACCACAATTTCAATCGACATTAGTTCTGAGGTACTAAAGGGTGTTTTTTATAGAGGTATAGAACTTTAAGTTGCAATAAAACAACGTTGGATTATTTGATTGACATGAATTTTATTTGTCCGAAAAATAATCTTGTGGCATTAGATTTTTAATATGATTTCTGACATATGACTGTCACGGCTGGCGCGGATGTAGTCCAATCTGGACGTCCAATTTTCGATGACTTTTTCAAACATTTGTGGCCCTATATCGGCAATAACACAACGAATGTTGTCTTCCAAATGGTCAAGCGTTTGTGGCTTTACCGCATAGACCAATGACTTTACATAGCCCCACAGAAAGTAGTCTAGTGGTGTTAAGTCACAAGATCTTGGAGGCCAATTCACAGGTCCAAAACGTGAAATTAGGCGGTCACCAAACGTGTCTTTCAATAAATCTTTTAAGGCACGAGCTGTGTGACATGTTGCGGACATCATGGTTATTCACTTCAGGAATGAAAAAGTTAGTAATCATGACTCTATACCGATCACCATTGACTGTAACGTTCTGGCCACCATCGTTTTTGAAAAAGTACGGACCAATGATTCCACCAGCCCATAAAGCGCACCAAACAGTTAGTTTTTTTGGATGTAACGGTATTTCCACATACACTTGAGGAATACCTGCACACCAAATGCGGCAGTTTTGTTTGTTGACGTAGCCATTCAACCAGAAGTGCGCTTCATCGCTAAACAAAATTCGTTTATGATTCGTTTATTCGCAGATTTTTCTCACTAGAGGGCATTGTTGGGCGATACTAAATCGATTATATCAAAATTTCCATATGCTCGGTATAGTGTAACAGATCAGAGCATCTAGCAAGTATTGATCCCCGAAAAGTCTTTTGAAAAAAGGTTATATTGAAACCGTATGAAAAAATGTTAAACTAAAAAAAAAAAAAAAATGTAAAGTACAATGTCAGAAAATTTAACTGTAAGTTAACACAGAAGTGATTCTAGAAATTTCAATGTCAAACATGTACCACGACTTGGTCGACCAAATCACAAATGAAATGAAATTTTGTATCTGGTTTGAAAGCTATCATGAGGTAGCAGAGACATTAAACATTAACCTCATGGCAGTTTTAAATTGTTAAAAAAGCTTGTTTTTGGGTAACACATGTGTAAAGCAAAGAAATTTGATAGACGGTATTATCATCAATAAAAGGAAGCTAAGATTGAACCATTTTTGAAGTGTATTATTTTTCTCTCTGTCACTCCTCTAGGGAGCATATTGGCTTTCCCCAAAGCATCCATTGCATCGTTTCAGTTTCAGTAACCAAGTTGATTATTTTCAAGCTAAGTAGACGATTAATCGACTGTAGCTCGCCTCTATATGATATGGTGGTGGTGGTGATCCTAAACATTCGTCTCATGTTTGTCATCTTACCCAGAGGTAAGCTGTACGATCAGGAGGGGTGCTTCGTTAGATGGAATTGGCTGGAATGAGGTTGAAGACTCTTCATTGAACACTCGAAACCACAATTGAATACTTTTTCGTCATGTATTCTGCTGATATTCGAACCTGGGTCGCTTGTGTTGTATGCCTGCGCTCTAACCACTACACCACCCCGTATCATTACCGACCGTAAAGTACACACGAGAATATTTGCGAGAAGTTATCACGTTCAGAAGCTTGTGCTCTGCCACAAAAGAGCCGCTAAAAATGCTGAAACGAGCGAATCTAATCGCTTCTGCTTACAACTGCATAGTTTAAAGGAAACAATCAAAAAATAGCAACTAGAATCGAGCAACAGCAAAAATGCTGTTTTTCATCATGCAAATGCTCTGACACGCTCAATTTTAATAACCAGCCAAAAGTACGCGAAAATGAGAAAAGGTCATAGATAATAATACATATGGACTGATTGATTGAAGTCAAACCCACCATGACCTAATGGATCATGTGTTCAGCCTTATATATATACCACATCAAATAGAGTCTCTAAAGAGTTACTATAGATTCCTCTAAAAATTTTATACTGTGAGCTGAAATAGCAAGACGCTCACAAAGTACGTGTTCAGCTGTCTTCACGTACATTTAGTGGAATCTATACTAATTAGTTTTAAAATTCGATGAGATATTTGAAATGAGATGGTATTTGAAACCACAATTTCCGGTAAGTAAACCCGTTAGTACTCTATGTTAGCACTTGCTGTAATTTTTCGGGATCTACCAAAAGATAAGGAGATGCTCTTCGCTTGTCTCAGTTAAGAAATACCGTAGAACGATTTAGATTAAATGAAAACTCGTAGAGCTCTTCTGTTTGCCCATCAGTTAGCTCTTTCCTTTCCAGGTGACTTGAAACCATATATAGCATAACTCTCTTGTGTACACCAATTTCATTGAGAGATGAAATAAACTTCCCTGACTGTCTGATATTCCACAAATACTCAGGCTCTTCGATTTTCTTCTTTTTCACTCTAAAATCGTTTAGTTCTGTTCCAAGGGCAAAAACTGAAAATTCTAACATTAATTGTAAAGATCATCCTTTGATTTGCGTCTTATTTTCAGTTCAAGTGGTACATTTCTTTTTAGCGGTGGCAAAAAACTTCTCAAACTAATATATAAATTTGGCATGGGCCAGATTCATATAGAAATTCTTTCGTAAATTAAAAAAAATTAAATACCTCTTTGGAGGCGGCGGCGAAGAGTATAGCTGCTAGAAGCTTTTTAATGATAATGGGGATAGTGTGGTCACCTATATAGACAGTCAAGCTGCTATGAAGGCATTACATCAGCTCACAGCCGGTTTCACTGTGCAGAAGAACCTTCACGTCATTCCTGGATGTATGTAGCGTCAAGTTGTGCTGGGTTCCTGCACATATTGGCGTGTTGGAGAAAGAGACTGCCGATGAGCCGGCGAAAGCAGGCACGGCCAAGAGTATTGAACTGGCCGATAAGTCTGTCGGACCACCGCTTGGGTTCTTTGAGAGCTTAGAGGATAGTTGAGCCCGTCGTAGAAAGTAAGAGTTGTAGAGGGTCAGAGAAGACTATATGATCTCCAGGTTGCTTTGTCCTAAACTCGACCACTTTAGGACGGAATGGGTCCTTAATCTGAGAGCGGAGTCCCTTAGGACGCAGATAGGTTTTCTGAGTGGGTATTGCGCTCTAAGGGCAGGAACTGGGCTATGGGAAGCAGGCGCCCCTAATTTCTGCAGAGTTTGTGACGATGTTTAGGAGCCAGAGACTCTTGAAAATATTCTCTGTCATTGCCTGGCTCTCCATGGGCGCAGGCTCAGATTGCTGGGCCAGAGCTTTTTTATTGTTCCAGGTGAGGTTGCGTCAGCCAGGGTTTTTGACCTGGATGGTTATATATCGAGTAAAGGCTGGCTTACTAGGTGACTCCCAGTTTTCTTTAGGCTGTGTTCTTCCTTTTTCTCTTCCTCTTTCTTTTCATTTCCTTTCACTGTCTATACCTGTCTTTGTATTTGCATTTTCTTTGTTTTCCTTTCATGTCATGGACCCTCTGGTTTCTGGGTGGAGTGCGCTAGCACTACCTATTTTAAACCTAACCTAACCTAAAAATAGCGTTTCTTTTCACGTCATCTCTGTGTTGCCATATATGTTTTAAGTGCTTACATACAATAAGCGCCTATTGTAAGCATATGTCGTTGTAAAGGCTGGTCCAACCAAAACACACGATGTTAATTCTAAATAAAACAACAAATTTTCAGAGAATTATCTTAATATTTTTATGATGCTAGAAGAATCTGTAACAATTATGTGTGAAACACATTATCGGCCAAATGCTCGCCAAGGTTTCAGTGGCATACCTCAATACGTCCGACTATATTTTCAATGACTCTGCGAAATAATCGCGGTTCAATGTCGGTAATGTTCCGATTTATCTCATCCTTTAGCTCTTGAATTGTTCTTGGCTTATTGGTGAACACTTTTTGTTTCAAATATCCCCAAAAAAAAAAAAATTTCCCAATCACAAGATCGTGGCGGCCAATTAACATCACCACAACATGAGCTGTGTGGCAAGTATCGCCATCCTGTTGGACCACATATCGTTCAGGTCCAAAAAGCCCGTTATCATCCCGCGATATCTAACATCATTCACGGTAAATGCTTGGCCGACATCATTTTCGAAGAAGTACGGACCAATGACACTTCCAGCCCATAGTCCGCACCGAACAATCATTCTTTGTCGATGCATGGACTTTTTATCCATCACTTATGAGTTCTCATTTGCCCACTGTGCCCAATTGTGGACATATTTGGTCGATTAAGCTGACCAAAAATGTCACGAAGTATATTTGTGTAGCTCTCCATGGTTAAGTTTCTCAAATACTAGTTGGATAAAAAACTTGACGTTAAGGTGTGACTCACAATTAACATCGTGCTTTATGTTTGGACTACCTTTTACTTCAAAATGCAAAGGAAACTTCGATTGAAAGTGTAAAGCTTTCTTAAAAACGATTTTTATTAAGGGTACGTAGTATTATCTGTGTGGCTGTATGTACTTAAAAAAATTGATTTTCATTTAAGAAAATTTCAGTTTAAAAGAGTCAACTTCTAACAGCAGCAATCTAAAGCTAGGTTCACACGATTGCCGAAAATGTAAAAATATGAGACAATTTCTGTTGTGCTTTATAGTCGTAAAATATCAAAATTATCCAAACTTATTCTGCGAAAATAAATTTCAAAACTTATATATCGGTACGTATTGTCAACTTCGATTGTCGCACAAGAACACAATAAATATTGGCGCATTTTTGATACTTTTATTTCCACATTATTACTTATTGGGCGGTCACACGATTGTCGCTTGATGCATTGCGGCAAGCGTGTGATCTCAGCTTGATGGGTAATGTGCAAGTCTCTATTAGACCAGCTTATTTAGGTTTTTTACATCTTAATAGAGTAAAAAATTAAAAGAAATAAAATGAAATTGTAACTTAAAACCGCTAGATAGACATACTGATATTAAAAATTATTAACAAGTATTTTGCAAAAACCCATTGATTACCATAAATGAATTAAATTGATTTAGAAAAACAAACGACATACAAACGTTATTAAATACATTTGCAAACCATGTGAATTCAATTTGACAGTTGATAGTCGGGCAAAAGTCATGTTTTTTTTATAAATTATTGGTCACTCAACTTTCTTACGTTGCAAAGTTACGTTAAGCGCTATAGCAGGGCATAGCGTTAGAAACGGTATAAGCTCGGCATCGTTGTTAGTAGTGTTATAACAATGCAAACGTTGTTTTTTTCTCGAATATGTATTATGATATAAAAATTGTGCAATAAATTAAATTTGAAGAAAAAAAAATAAAATCGTGATTTGTTTTTTATTTTCATTATTTTAACGTATAAATCAATAGAAAAAAGGTTTCATTTCAGATGAATATTAAACTGAAATTGTATTTATTTCTCTGTTTAATTATTCTAATTTATAATTCACAACTGGTGTTTGGTTAAACGTTTCTGTTTTAGTTGATTTTTTATTGTCAAATTCTTTGAAATTAAAAAAAAAAAAAATGTGGCGGGTGTCTAACGTTTAACACGGATTCGAGGCGTAAATGACGTCGTTTAGTTGGTCGCACGTCGGACAACCAGCCGGCAGCCGCCGCTAATACCATATTAGTAAATAATTGGTGCTAAAATAAGCCAGCTGCAGTTTAATTATAAATTTTGTTTTAAGCGAACATTAAAAACAATTTTTATTTTTAAAGGGATTACCGGCAAAAGAGAGTGAGAGAGGAGCACGCTGCCTGCCATATTAATTTAAAATATAATTTTTTATTAATTTTTTTATGTTTTATTTATCATGTGAATTGACACGAATAATTAAATTAAAAATAAAAGGAAGTTCATATTTAAATTCACATACACATTCCACAACAACTCGAAACGTCAACCAAATATGGACGTCATTCAATTAAAAAAATAAAAAACTAAAATTATAAATGAGAGAAAATATTTGCGAACACCAACACCCACCCCCCTTTAACAAAAAAAAAAAAAAAAAAATTAATAAAACAATAATAATAATTTTAAAGTGATATCGAAACTATTTATGTCTTAATATTTTAAAGTCAATTTTCGTATCCAATTCATTATACTTTTTTGGATGAAACCGAAAACGTATAAAGTGCTGAAATTCTGAAAACGTTTGTTTATAAAGAATTTTTTAATTAAAAACTACTAAAAATTGCTTTTTTAATCTTCCATGCATATATTGTTTACTTAAAAGATATAACGTGTCTTCCAGACAGATACTTTCGATTTTTGATAGTTGAGCTATAACTGTGGAATTGGCTGCCATTTATTCAGTTTGTTTTATCACTACGGATGGATATAGCATTTAACAGCATGCGCAAATTATAAAATGGCTGTTCTACGTGGTGTGGCAACGTTTTACTCGCTTCGCCTACTTTAAGGTTGCCATAATCATCCTACCGAGACTATTCGCAGTGGTATGGAGAAATTTGAGTCAATTTGTTCAGTAACAAATGAACCAACACTCGAACGACGACAAAACGCTAAGTCTGTCAAAAACCTCGTCGCTATCCGCAAGAGCGTGCAAGAGAGATATGGCTTAAACAGGATCGCGCTACGTGTCACACAGCTCACGCCACATTGTATATTCTATATTCATTTGAGGCCATTGTCACCACACGTGAAAGTGATTTGAACTGGCCACCGAGATGTTACAATTCGACCCTGATAAACTTTTTCTTGTTAAGTTTTCTTATGTCACACTTCTGTGAAGTTGCAGCAAATATTTGCTCGACAGGCCTGTCGATCCAATAAAAAAAACTGATATATATCATATCTGATCATATATAAACGCTCCATGAGAAACCCACGGACTTATGCCAAACTTTTTTGTATAGACTTACATACATAAGTCTTGTTCATTTAGCAAAAGCTTAAAATTTGGTTGCACTTGTCGTACTTTTTCGGTCCTAGCTTTTCAAAGCTCTTCTATAATGATGAGCCGGGCTTAGGGTTTGACATCATATACCCATGATCCGTCATTCTGATCGTGGGTATTCAACCTGAGAAAAATGAAAAACGAAATCTGAGGAAGTAAGAAAGCTTGAGATATATTACAGAGGAAACGAGATATGACTTCCCGACATCGGGGGTTAGCTCACCAGCTAGCTGATACTCGAAAGAAATCCATCCTGTCAGAGACCCTGGCGCAAGCAACCTCGCTAAGGCCAATTAAAAAAACCACGGCCTAGCAAATTGATCCTGAGTCTCTGGAGCGCCGGGCAAAGAATATGTTTCACTTTCTCATTGCCTTACACACGACAGAAATCACGGGTGCATGCCTTTCATGACCTAGTCGCAGTCATAAAACCTATTAGAATTCTAAGAGGCTCTCTACACAGACTCAGGTCTCATTTCGTTCATGAGTGGTCGAGTCTGCGCCAAAGCAGCCTAAAGCCCTACTGTCTTCCCCACCCCTCTATGATTCTTCCACTCTGCAACGATTATATAGATACACTAAGCCAGCGAAGAATCTCAGACTCTTATCTGCCAGTTCCACACACTTTAAAGCGCCATCTCTATCCAGCCTCCCAGCATTCTCGTTTGCAACTACGCCACAATGTCTCAGGAATGACGTGATAACCTTTTTGCATGAGATCAGTCTCGAACTGATAAAGGGTGGTTCAACTATAATGCACGATGTTAATTGTGACTCACACCTTAACGTCTAATTTTTTGCCCAACTTCATTTGACATTTCTTTGTTTCAGTGTTTGGCAAATTCAACCATGTAGAGATACTCAATTGAGGAGCGCGTTAAGTTTGTTGAAGCCTTTTACAAAAATGGGCGTTGAAATTAAAATGCATTTAGAGCACTTCGCGATTCTTTTGGTCAGTATAATTGACCAAATGTTTCCACAATCAAGAGAAATGTGTAGGAAGTGTGGAAACAAAAAGTGACTGTTGAGGTCGGCGAAGCAGTGCTTGCTATCGCGAGATGATAACGGACTTTTTGTGGCCAGAAATTGAGGATATGAATATGGACTATATATGGATGGTGCCACTTGCCACACAGCCAACAAAACGGCTCTTTTGCGCGAGAAATTCAGTGGCCATGGCAATTCTATGATTTGACACCGTTGGACTTCTTTCTTTGGGGATATTTAAAAGAAGAAGTGTACGTCAATAAGCCAAGAACAATTCAAGAGCTAAATGATGTGATAATTCAGCACATAAACGACATTGAATCTCAATTCTCTCTGAAAATATGGACCGACGGATAGAGGTATGCCACCGAATTCATGGCGAGCATTTGGCTGGTATTTTGTTTCACACATAATTTTCATAGCTCCTTCTATCAAAATAAAAAAGACAAAATGAATCTCTAAAAAATTTTTGTTTTATTAACAATTAACATCGTGCGTTTTGGTTGGATCACCCTTTATAATGTCCAGCAGCCTCACTATCCACATATATAACCACACTTTTACCGGCAGTGACAAAGTCACAGTTCGCAGCCCTGTGAACAGCAAAGGCTTTAGCCTAGAAGTCTATAGGATAGTCCCAAGCTGCTATCCAGGAAGTAGATCCAAACACTAGTGCCTTTCTTTTCCTCCATCAACCTATCAGAACCTTGCCAACGCTTTCGGTCCGTAAACACCACCGAATGGCTCCTGCTGAAGTCGCACACCCAGATCATGCAGTCGTGTCTCCAATCTAGCATCACCAAAATGGTGGGGACTCTAAACTTGACAAGGCCTTCTTCTCAGATCCTCACAAAGCAATACCTTTTGTAATGGTTAGTTTGGACTAATTTGCCTGTAATTGGAATACGTTTCTTATTTTGATCTGGGGCCTAGTTCTGTCGTACGAAATCTAATGAATTCTCAGTAAACTCGCTAAACTTCTATGAAATTTTCAGAATATGGGTTCCGATATTTAAAATCACAAAACTATGTGGAGGAATTACAAAACTTTATCGCTTCTCGGTCTTATGGCTAAGATCAAAGTGTAGTATCTGTTGTTATTAGCATAACATCTGAAACAAAACTTTAAAACTCTAAAAACAGAAATCCTCAAAAGTGCTTTAACTTGTCATACAAATTTTGCAAATACTTTAAATGAATGTTTTGCAAAAAAAAAAAAAAAATTAAATAGTTTATATTTAACCAGTAGTGTACGACTAATAAATAAAAACTTCGTATTTAAACAAACAAATAACGTCATAAGAAAAGTTTCTCGTCAGTGTGCATATCTAAATATAAGTCCTTATTCAAATATATTATAATTGATCGTTTAAAATGTTTATTTCAGTCATTAAATGGCGCTTAATGACCTACTGCGCGAATACATTTTTGACTTTTAATCTGTAAGAGAAGGAAATCCCTCATTTACCATTCAGAAACGAAGTTCGAAGTTAAAAATAAAACAGCGAAATGTCAGTCGTTCGCCATAATCTTGGCTTTGGTCGGTTACAGTTTAAATTTTTTTTTATTTTATATATTTTTATAAATATAATTTGAATCTTTTTTTATTGCAAAGCAATAAAACAACCAAAAACAAGATATCTTCGATTAAATTTCAAATTTTATTTCACCTGCAGCTGATGCTGATGCTGATGCTTAATGTATTGTGATCACTGATGATATGTGTGCTTTGTATTTTGATTTTATTTTCATATTTTTTATAATGAATTGCAAAAAAAAAAAAATGAAAAAGGTGATCGAGTTTCGAAGTCGTTTAACAAACTAGATATCGGCTATTCATAACAACCTGATCCATTCATTCATTTGTTTTTCATTCACTCAGTAGTTTATAAATTTTAACCAACAAGTGCATGATCAAACAAATTGTATCAGTTTGATAATGGAAAGTATTATATTAAAAAAAAAAAATTATAAAAAAATTTGAAAACGATCTATACAGGCAATCATCTGTATAGATCGTAATAATACCCTATACCGTCGTAACTGAAACGAGTGAAACTTACATTTGTGATGATGTGTTTTAAAGACTAAAAGTAATAGTCAAAAATATGAAACCGATCGATTTAAAGGGTATTTTAAAATCGAATAGAGTGTGCCTGTAATAAGCCTTTGTACACAGAGCAAGACACCTTACCTCTGAGGATGATAACAAACATCAGATTAATAATCAGGAGAAAACGTCGCCTATTGGAGAAAAAAATGGCAATGCTAAGTAATGAGCCACCACCGCCACTTAGTAAAGATCTTCACCACTACGCAATAACACGGAGGTGAGCTAATCATTGACAAGAAAATCAACAAATCAATAATGAAACTGAATCAAGGCATAGATCGTAATAATACCCTATACCGTCGTAACTAAAACGAGTAAAACTTACATTTGTGATAATGTGTTTTAAAGCCTAAAAGTAATAGTCCAAAATAAGCTTTCATATGAAACCGATCGATTTAAATGGTATTTTAAAATCGAATAGAGTGTGCCTGTAATAAGCCTTTGTACACAGAGCAAGACACCTTACCTCTGGGGATGATAACAAACATCAGATTAATAATCAGGAGAAAACGTCACCTATTGGAGAAAAAAATGGCAATGCTAAGTAATGATCGCCACCACCGCCACTTAGTAAAGATCTTCACCACTACGCAATAACACGGAGGTGAGCTAATCATTGACAAGAAAATCAACAAATCAACAATGAAACTGAATCAAGGCATAGATCGTAATAATACCCTATACCATCGTAACTGAAACGAGTGAAACTTACATTTGTGATAATGTGTTTTAAAGACTAAAAGTGATAGTCTAAAATAAGCTTTCCAATTAAACCGATCGATTTAAAGGGTATTTTAAAATCGAATAGAGTATGCCTGTAATAAGCCTTAGTAAAGATCTTCACCACTACGCAATAACACGGAGGTAAGCTAATCATCGACAAGAAAATCAACAAATTAACAATGAAACTGAATCAAGGCAGTGGATAATTTGTGAAAAGCCAAATGCACCGGGAAGAGTGAGGGAGAAAAAAAATTGTTTTGTGGCAACTAATAATAATTTCTCATAGAAAACCTCCGACCTAAGTCGTTAACAGAAACAACTCATTTCTATTGAAAACACAATGAGTGGCAGACTTGGGAATTGCAAATTGCTTTTCAATTACCATTACGATTAGAAGTAATTAGTAATTGGTAATTATAAAATTTAATTATTGGCAATTACCAACAATAAATTAAATGTCAACCATCAATGGCTGAACTGATTTTCTTGAAATTTTTACAGTATCTCTCTGTATGTCTAAAACAGATTTAGGCACGTACGTACTCACAGGCATAGGTAAAAAGTAAGCAAAAAATAAACAAAGAGAAGTAAAGAATAAACAAATGGAAAAACACAGTGCAAAGTGGTCTGAGTGAGAGACACTCAAATTACTACCACATTGTAAAATGTGTAGAAGCAACTACGTAAATTTACAAAATACCAACTGTGCGGTGCCACGCCCATACAAAGTAAATATCTATTTGTCTATATCTTCAAAATGGTAACAGAAACAGTCTTTAAGTTTGACCCAAATAGATTCATGGTCAATGCAGATCATCAGTTAAAAAGTGGACGGAATTGAGCAGGTGGGCGAGAGACCTCCTACACAAACTTTATATTGATTTCATTATATCTTGAGAACTGTTAAAGTCAAAGCCTCAGTATTTGGTCTTCACAATGGTAACATAAAGATAGATTCATAGTCAATGCAAATCATCAGTCAAAAAGCGGGCGGAATTGGACAAGTGGGCGTGGTATCTACCATACAAAATAAATATTAATTTTTGTATATCTTCCGAACGGCGAAGTAGAGTAGAAGTTTAAACAATACACATAATCAGTCAGTAACTGGGCTAAATTGGATAAATTGGTTAGCAGTTAAAGCAAAGTCTGGATAAACGAGTATTGAACAAAGCACACCGGGTAAAATCTATCCGTTACGTAACTTATATACAAAAATGAATGTGTGTTTTCTGACGACTATAAACAGCTTAAAAGCAGAACCTACAGTATCTTTCTAAAAAGGCATAAATGATTGGATTTTGACCGAAAGGAGACAAAATGGTCGGTTTTTAGCTAGTTACCTATAATTTGCAATCGTCAATTATTGCTGACATGTATGTCATTGGCAATTAGGCCTATAATTAATTACAAAATGTAATTACAATTGCTAAATTGCTTTAATGTTTTGGGAATTTTTGGGTAAAATAAGTCTCATCATTTAAACATTTTAGATAACGTCAGTTTTGATTTAATCAAAACTGGTTACAAAGTACGGGTATAAGTTTACGATGTCAAAACCAAAACTCATACATTCCAATAAAAAGGCATACACTCAGAGAAAAAAGCGCTAGAAAAATATCGAAATTTGTTATCATTTGTTCTTATTTCGATAACGGACCGGTCTTTATGACAATTTTGTTTGTTACTATATCGTTTATGATTTGATAACGGATCGTTCTCAATGTAATAACAAATCGTTCTTAATTTATTAACTTATGGTATTTTTGTACAATTTATTCATGATTTTACTACAGATTGTTCATAAATTATGAACTTATGGTATTTTTGTACCGATTGTTATTATTTTGATTACACACTATGCTCGATTTTATATCGAAAGATAACAAAATATTGCTTACGATTCGTCCTCAATTTGATACCAGCCGTTAACAATTTTAGAACACCTCTTTCCCTCTGTATAGAAATGCAGAATATTAAAGCATGAATATTGTTTTTAATTAGGAATCAAGCTATGCGCAGAGAAATAATTAAGCCTCTGGCATCATTTATAGCAGCTTGTAATACATTTATCCCAGTTTTCTAAGTTGAGAAACCCTTTAACAGGATGAAAAATTGTTACAATTGAGAAACTGAAGTTTGCTGCAAGAATTTAAGGTGACATCGAAAAGTACTTTTTAGAAATGCGTTAACACAACTATATTCCAACTGAAAGGCAAACTTTAGGGTCCATCATCTAACGTTTTTTTTTCAACTGGTGCTTATTTCGTGAGTGGTTATACTTAGCTCATGTCTGATTTAGCAGATAATTAGATTTATCCTTCCGCTGAACGAATATGGTTGTGTATACGCTTGAACAACGCTGGGAGTCTGGGCCTGCGATCGACTTACAGCAGATGCCAATTTTGCCAAAAGAAAAATTATCTTTTCAGATGAAGCTCATTTTGATCTTGGCGGGTATGTAAACAAGCAAAATTGTCGCATTTGGGGCACAGAAAACCCGCACGCATACATTGAAAAGCCAATATACCCAACACGAGTCACTGTTTGGTCCAGAGGCATAATTGGGCCATTTTTCTTTGAAAATGAGCAAGGAGTGGCCGTTACAGTCAATGGCGATCATTATCGGGCCATGTTGAACGAATTTTTGTTCACAAAAATTGAAGAGGAGGATATTAGCAACATTTGGTTTCAACAGGACGGCGCTACGTGCCACACAGCCGAAGCTACACTCGATGTTTTGCGCCCTGTTTTTGAAGATCGTATTATCAGCCGCAGAACTGATGTCGTTTGGCCACCTCGGAGCTGCAATTTGATACCGTTGGACTATTATTTGTGGGGTGCCATCAAAGATAAGTGTTACGCCAACAAGCCAGAGACAATTGACGTTTTAAAGGACAATATTCGTGAAGCCATTGGTGAAATACAGCTGCACACAATCGATAATGTGCTTAAAAATTGGACCGATCGTGTAGGCTACTGCATGGCCAGCCGAGTTGAATGAAATTATTTTCCATTATTAACCGGAAGGATGGTACTTTCAAAAAAAAAATTATTTGGCGGGCCCTACATAAAGAAAAGGAGTGGTTTGAGATTGAAATGAAAAATATGACAAATCAACACTTCTTACTTAAGTAATCTGATAACTTCCACGTTTAAGTTAAAGTCGACTGACACTAATTGCAATGTAAAATATTACCTCTAAGTGTTATCGCACCATGATGACCGTTACATATTTTTATATTTTTTTATTTTTATTAAATATGATTTTCATACTTCCTTTCTTTACATAAAAATATTAAATTTTTTATTATTAAAACATTTTAATTAACATACAACGCGTTTAAATTGTACATAAATCTTATAAGATGATGCTGCAAAAAAAATAATGTTAACATTTTTCCAGATAAAACTGTGAAAAATATCAATGACAAGCCGTGAACCTGTCACAAAATTAAAATTAATCCGCAAAAAAAAATCCATTTGAACAGGCACGTTTTAAGTGAGAAGAGAAAAAAGCCTCATACATAAAAGGCGTGATTAATATCATTTGCGAATTTTAGTTAAGTTCAATTATAACTTATTTAGTATGTTAAGAAATGCCCTATAATAAGCATAATATGGTAAGGTTTCCCCACGTATTATTTAGTAATGTAAAGTGCAGGCAGTATTGATTTTTTCTTTTTCCCTCAACTCGATAATGTCAGCTTCGCAAATTTTTCAAAAGGTAAGGTAAGGTTTTGTTAATTAGAAGAGGCTTGAGTTGCGATCTTAGATAAAAATATTTAAGGCATTGAGAGGCGCACGGCATGGGAATGCTGATATCGAATTTTTTTGACGACTTGTTTTGGGCATATTCAGAAGTATCTTTCGAAAGGTTTTCTTTTATTTTCTATTCTCTTTTTCCATGAAACATCTATGTGTGCAGCTTCTTCTTATTATTTAGAATTTTCTCTATTCCCTCTGGCCCTGGAGTGCAGCCCGCTCGCTGGATATGTTTTAAACGTATTTTTGTAAGTTGTAAGAAGTTTTACCATTATATGACTATTTGTGCAGGCGGCTTGAAACGTTGCTTTTTAAATCATTTATCATTTTACACTACAACTTTGAGAACACACGTTGGAAGTTTCTCATCAGCTGCTTCAAAATTCTTCTTCTGCTTACAGGCTCGTAAAAAAATGGTCTGGCTAAATAGAATTTTGTCCTGAATCTTCATATAAATCTAAGCAATTTGATGCAAAGAGAGGCTTAAAATGTTAAATTATCCTGTTTCTACACTGAATGCCGCCACTTCAAAATATTTCGCGGGATTTTCTTTAGAGGGATCCTTCCGGGACTGAGCAGACTAACCTTTTGCTTATTAAAACTAAATTTGTTTTTCGTATTCAACTGATTATAACATCTTTTCGAGATGAGGACGAATATGTGTATACTCACAATTATATTGTAAACAATCTCTAAGGTCTGATAGCGCCAATAAAATACAATACAGATAGAGACCTGCATTACTGCACTTGTCATTTTTTTTCAACCACAGTGAATGCAGCTTAGTACTGTGATGATACTACATAATACTGTGATGGACAACATACACTAAATACACGAATTTCATATGAGAGAGAAAAACGTTATTCAACAATATTTCATTCTCTTAAACATAAATGCTCACTCACACTGTTCACTACACAACATAGCAATAAACTCAAGATAGTGTAAAGTGAATCAAAGCCATTCATTCATTAAAAACAAATGCACTTATTCTTCTCCTTTTTGTCATTTCAAGCATTAAACACATAGGTGATAGATAGCAGCAGCCTCTTAATAAAATTTTATTGCATATCCTTAAGACATTTCACTTAATTTTTTTTTTTTTTTGTATCGCTTTCTTATGTTTTTTTCTTTCTGTTTTGCTTGAGAAACAATTAATCGTTATAACACAATGAGTGCATACTGTATACTGCGAAATATTCACTGTTGTTTTGATTCAGTGTTCACTTAAGCGCATATGACTAAATGCATAGAACAATGAAAAGCTGAAGCATTCATAATTTATTAAAGAGATATACACACTTCAACAAACATTAAAAGATGAATGAGATCACAACAATAATTCATTTTAAAGTGAATGCACAATTTTAGTTTCTATTGAGATTCATGCAGGCCTCTAATACACATGTGGCACTAATCATGTCATATCGTTAGTATCTATTTGTAGCGTATATATTGAAAAGGCTTTGAATATATTGCTATGAATATATAGTCGAATAATCGAATTGACAATTTGTTTCGTCCAATCATCAGGGACGGACATAGCGTTTAGCAATACATGCGAATGATAAAATTTTTTTATTAAAATGGGTGTTTTATTCAAGCAACATTCCTGGCACTTTGCCGCTTTTATGATCGCCATAATTATCCTACCAAAATAACTATTCGCAGTGTGGTGAATAAGTTAAAGTCCACTGGTTCAGTACGACTTGTACGACTAATAAACGAAAGATCTGGCGAAAACTTATCCGCCGTCGGTAAGAGAGTGTAGGAATATCCGAGCCTGTCGATTTAGCGTTGCTCATAATAACATTGCATCGCAACAGCTCACACGGTTGCAAGATATTTTTTAGAAAATCTGGCAATTCATTGAACAAATGTGTTTTTCTAACAATGATGTCGTTGTCAGATGTTAAAAATTCGGTCATCTGATAAAGCTTTCTCTGACAATGTTGAATGACGAAAATTTTAAGTTCACACAGTTGTAAGACATATTCTGCAAATTTTCCTGACAGTACTGTTGGATTTGACAGCCGTCTAAACCTAGCTTAACTGATTTTCTGTCTATATCACAGCAGGGTTAATGCACTTTAAGCATAAACGTTACTAAATTGGTTTAAATTATAAAAAATTTTGATAATGATAAGAAATTCTTAAATTATCTATCAGGTGCTGACTAATAAGATAAATATATTGACGATTTATCTTTGTCTAAAACGTGTGCTATGTACAAATCGATTTGTAGTTGAATGAAATCTTAAAGAAAAAAGAAAACAAAAACATTGTGCCAAATACATATATTCTGATAGCGAAATACTGAAACGATGATTGATTTATAATCTTTAATGATTGTAGGGTATTTTAACACACACTTTAACTAATTCCACATACTGATTTAGTTGTTTTTTTTTTCGTTTTTTTTTTGCATTTTTATTTTTAATTCAATTTGTTTTAAGTTTCACTGATGATGACAACGATACTAAAAATCAAACTAAAAGTGATACCGCCGACTTAAACATGAATGGCATGTGATAATGATGATGGTAAAGACAGAACAAAATAAAATTAACTGATGAATGTGCTCAGAACATAAATTAACTACTGGTTAGTTTAAAATGTCGTTACTACTACTGGTTCTTTAAGTTTTAAAATGAAATATTTAATTCTAAATTTGTTTCAAAATAATTTATGGTTTGTAGTACCACTGGCCTGATTTATGGTTTTATTTAACTCTGCTGAGGGAAACAAAAAAACAAATAAGTGTTCAATGATCTTATAAATAAGAAGAATAAAGATTATGAAATTCTAAAACTATTCTACGTAAACTGACTTCTCTGAAAATGTATTTTTTATATTCCACATCACAAAGCCTCTAGGAAGTAAATTTTTGGTATTCATATTTTTCGTTTCCTTTAATTAAGAAACAAAAAACTATTCTATAAATTGATTTAATTTTCTTGCCAATAGTTTTATTATGCAAATATTAAAATAATATTTTATTACCATTTATAGTAAAAACCACAAATGTTTCGAATTAGAAAATAAATAAACAAAAAATTGCAATCGGAAAATTTGCTCAAATTAATAAAATTCATGTCTTTTTTTAAGTATACAAGTTTTATAAATTAGATAAACCTTGATGCATAACTAAAAAATTTATTTTTGTATATGAAAAAAACTATTTATAAATTTCATAAATATTATAATAAATATCGGGTCCGCCATCTAAGGTTTTTTTTTCAACGAGTGCTTATTCCGTGAATGGTAACACTTAGCTCGTGTCAGATTTGACAGATAATTAGTTTTATCTTTCCGCTAAATGAATATGGTTGTTTATCCGCTTGAACAACGCTGGGAGTCTGGGCCTGCGATCGACTTACAGAAGATGCCGATCTTGCAAAAAAAAAAGCATCTTTTCAGTTGAAGCTCATTTTGATCTTGGCGGATATGTAAACAAGCAAAAGCACGCATACATTGAAAAGCCGATACACACAAGACGAGTCATTGTTTGGTGCGGATTTTGGTCCAGAGGCATAATTGAGCCATTTTTCTTCGAAAATGAGCAAGGAGTGGCCGTTACAGTCAATGGCGATCGTTATCGCGCCATGTTGAACGAAGAGGAGGATATTAGCAACATTTGGTTTCAACAGGACGACGCTACGTGCCACACAGCTGAAGCTACACTCGATGTTTTGCGCCCTTGTTTTTGAAGATCGCATTATCAGCCGCAGAGCTGATGTCGTCTGGCCAACTCGGAGCTGCGATTTGACACCGTTGGACTATTATTTGTGGGGCGCCATCAAAGATAAGTGTTACGCCAACAAGCCAGAGACAATTGACGCTTTAAAGCACAATATTCGTGAAGCCATTGGTGAAATACAGCTGCACACAATCGAAAATGTGCTTAAAAATTGGACCGATCGTGTAGGCTACTGCATGGTCAGCCGAGGCAGCTATTTGAATGAAATTATTTTCCATTATTAACCGGAAGGATTGTACTTTCAAATAAAAAAGAAATTTGAGAAAATATTCAGTAGTTTTTTTTATAGCATTTTCAAAAAAAAATTTTATTTGGCGGACCCTTTACAATAAGAATTCAAGTGACAAAAATTTTTTTTTTTTTCTTTCAATAAAATGTGACAAATTGGACGGACACCTTGAGTTCATTTCTATTGTAGGCGTTAAATATGAGATGATATACAAGAAAGAGTAGCAAATAAAAAAAATTACATTTTAAAACGAAGTTATTAATCTAATTTGCATTCAAATTTTGTTTAGAATATGCTTAAAAGCAGTTCAGGTGATAATTATAGTTTAAATCGAAAATAAATCTTTTTTATTTATTTCTTAAAAGGCAATATCTCTCAAAAGAGTGATTTCATTTTTTTGCAGTATTTTTATCACCTAAACAAACTACTTTTAAATATGGCAATAGGAAGGTGAATCTTTAAAATTTTTACCATGAAAGGGGATTCCCAATGACAAAACGTTAAAAGATGTGTTCAACTAAATCGAAAAAAACAGCTTAATTATTATATAAGCAGTTCCGCGATAAACAACCCCAAAAAAGCCTGAAGTTATTAGTTTTTAAGTTCATAAATTTCTTGACCTCTTTTTGGTGTATGTTATCTATAGAGCATCAATTAACACTTTGTCTTTAATCGGTAGATAAATTATATAATAAACAGTGTCTTTATATTTTCGATAGAAACACAAATGATATGGTTCCTAAAACAATAGTTTTAGAATCAATAAGAAGTACTTGGTAAATTTCTGTAGCATAGAGCATTGCTTAGGCCACAATTTGTCAGTAGTATTGCTGACTATTGTCAACATTCCATCAGTACAGTTCTACTAACAATACATCTTTAAAGAAATAATGAAAAATTCAAAGACAAATCTTCCCAAAATTATTAAAAACTTTATTTCTGTTCTATAGTCAGATGGAATCCTTCAAGTAGTATTCACTATAAGAGGATATATAAAAAAGAATGTAAGGTAGCCGTTCAATAAGTATGACCTATACATTATTATCATTATTATCATACCGACCATTTACTATTGCAGAACACTGCAACCCATGGGATCCATTATGCCCCTTCCAGTTTATAGTTTTTTTAGCTGATCTGAAACTTTAATGGTAGATATGTTGCCCAGTGAGACCCTATGTCTACCCAAATATTTGCATCTAAATCTATATTCACACAATATCGACCCATAACCGACTTTATGATTCTTGCTGTAAAATCATAAAGGTACATTTTACAACTATAAAATTTCGTTTACTGACAATCATGGCACTTACGTCTTTTCGGCGGTTATGACTCGATATCTGTTGCGCTATCTCTGATGCCTGTGAGCACACAGTCTGCAAAAATCCACATCTGTGAACGCCATCCTCTTCAGATGCTCTCTTAGTTTTCAATAACCCATAATAGGAGTTTTAAATCCGGAGAGAATCTCAGAACGAAGCCTCCTAATTGTAGACCGATCGCCGACCACACTGGCCAAGTCCTCTTTGAGCATTTCAGTGTTCCAAGCATCTGGCAATTTCATAATCCTTGATTAGATTGAGGATAGTAGTAAGTGATGTTGCACATCAAGGTTCCGGACCGATATAGCAAGAACGACCTATGTTTTAAAGACTTTTTTAAAGTTGGCCCCAACAAGTAGCCAGACACGTATCCAGCTCACTTGGGTCTATGTGCTGATCCCACTGTAATAACCAAAGTACAGGTGGTCCTGCATGTCCGAGCTCGGTGTACAACTCGTTGACATTTCTAGCAGTCAGGTCCGAGATTTTATGCAGAAACGAACTGCGACGCGAAATACTCCTCTTTCTCATTTTAACAGCCACTACAGTAGTCATTGAAACGCAGATCAAATCTCCTCGCATAAGCAACAGTCGTCCAGAGCCCAATTATAATAGTCACTAGAATGTGTAGCCAGCCATCGCGGCATCCATATAATATATTCACATCGAGCCAGATTGGATTCATTCTCCCATCGTCGCTATGCACTGCTAAACAATTTTCGCAGAATCAGAAGTCTACAAGAGAAAGGTGCTCAATCTCCTCATCGCTAGGAATAAAGCCCATCCGCCACACGATTGCGTTGGGTGTCAGAGTAACCTCTCACCCATATAATATCCTGTCCATTTCGTTTAGAGTTGCCCGGCAATGATGTCGAGTTAACATTGCATTCGTATTGTCCGAACAGATCTGTCCTTTTATCGCCGAGATTTCCGCCTATAAAATACGGCTGTGGAAGGTTATAGGAAATTCTATTTTCATATGCGCGAATTAACACACCACCCTCGACAAATCCGGACCTAATACCTGACTTTGGTGAGATGCCTACAGAGAACTCTCTGTCCAGGAAAACTTTAGATATACCATGGTCCTGCCATCCTTTACCTGATCACAGACTTTATAGCCATTTGCTTGGCCTTTTGATCCACCTGAAGCTTGTTCAGCAACACAAACAAGGCTTTCGAGAGAGGTGGACACATTAGCGCACAAGTAATCGTCAGTGATGCACTACGCAGAACCCTATCAAAGATTCCGCTATATGTGGATTTCTGCAAAGACCTCCACCAGACTATCTCATCATACATAAGTATGAGCCACTTCACCACAGTATCGAAAATACATTCATATAGCTTCCATAAAGCATCTCCATTTTGCACGGTTTACAGCTGTTGATTTTGCTTCTTCCCATGTTAAATTGTTCTGTTTTGATTCCTGAATAACTGTGTGTCTCCAGGTGTTTTTTGGTCGACCACGATTTTTTAAAGATTTCACTTGAGTGACATTCTGACGATACTCGCAGGACCTTCTCGAATGGTGTGATCGGTCCATCTGCATATTCTTTTCCGTATCTGTTTCAGTAAGGGTTCCTCACTAGTAATGTTCTCAGTTTTATGTTACTTATGGTATAGGCCAGAATATTCCGCATATAAATCTGACGCTCCAGTTAATGAACATCTGGAGTTTTTTCGTAATATTATTCGATACAAGTCAGGTTTCACTGCCATACATCAGAACTGTTCTATGCCACCGTTTGTAGTCATTGTACTTCTTAGATAGCAAAAGCTATCTACATGCTCAACTGTCTGACCTTGTATGATGATGTTTTGTTTATTCCCATGGCCTTGGTTTTCTTGATATTTATTTATGCGATATTTTATCAAGATATTTACCCGACACAACCACAGCAACGTCATCCACATGCGCTGCTATCTTGAAACTTATAGAGACAAGCTTCACGAGCAAAGTGTCAACGGTCAAATTCCACAGAAGCGGTGATAAACCTCTCCCCACATGGCGAGCCTCGGTTCGTCATCCTATGGACAGTAGCAGACCCTATAGTAGACAATGACCCCGCAGTCAAACGTCTAAATATGAATCTGATAACAGACTAATGTACATTCAATTCTTCCAGAGCCAATATTTAGTACGGTGACCAATAACAGGTCATTCATTAACAAAATTTTCACAAAACTCGATTTTATTATTCAACATAGTTGCCCTTGAGGGGGATTCAACGAGTGTAGCGATTTTCCAACTTTTCAATACCACTTTTATAGTACGATTTTTTTTCTCGTGAAAAAAGGTTTCAGTTTCAGCGATTACTTCATCATTGGACTTGAATTTTTTCCGGTAAGCATTCTCTTGAGATCTGAAAACAGGAAGAGGTCGCTGGGAGCCAAATCTAAAGAATACGTTGCGTGCGTAAGCAATTCGAAGCGCAATTCAGTCGAAATGTAACACAATTTGCGAGCTCACACGGCATCCACTTTGAACAAAGATTTCGCATACCCGAATGTTCGTATAAAATGGTAAAAACACTACCATCTGATATCTTTACAATGTCAACTAGCTTGTATACCTTCAATTTGCGATCTTTCATAACAAATTTGTGGATTTTTTTGATGTTTTCTTGAATAAGAACCTCATTTGAGCGTCCACTGCGCTCTACATCATTTATGCTGGTACGATTACGTTTAAATACAGCAATCCACTTATTTACCATTAGTCTGGATGGACCAGAGTTCGGCTAATGTTTTATTATGTTTCATCAAAAAACAATGCTCGTAATGCACTTTTGTTCATTATTTATTTATTTATTTTTTTAATAACAAAAGTAGCTTCACACAAAATACTATAACTCACGAATCAATAGTCAGATTTCTGCCAAATTTATACACGTATCGTTTGAAGGTTAGTAAGGGGTGTTTTTTATACAGGTATAGAACTTTAAATTGCAATAAGACAACGATTATTCGATTGACATGAATTTTATTTATCCGAAAGATAATCTTGTGGCATTACATCTTAAATATGATTTCTGGCATATGACCGCCACGGCTGGCGCGGATGTACTCCAATCTGGACGTCCAATTTTCGATGACTTTTTCCAACAATTGTGGCCGTATATCGGCAATAACACGGCGAATGTTGTCTTCCAAATGGTCAAGCGTTTGTGGCTTTACCGCATAGACCAATGAAAGTAGTCTAGCGGTGTTAAATCACAAGATGTTGGAGACCAATTCACAGGTCCAAAACGTGAAATTAGGCGGTCACCAAACGTGTCTTTCAATTAATCTATTGTGGCACGAGCTGTGTGACATGTTGCGCCATATTGTTGAAACAACATGCCCTGGACATCATGGTTATTCAATTCAGTATTGAAAAAGTTAGTAATCATGGCTCTATATCGATCACCATTGACTGTAACGTTCTGGCCACCATCGTTTTTGAAAAAGTACGGACCAATGATTCCACCAGTCCATAAAGCGCACCAAAGAGTCAGTTTTTCTGGATAACGGTGTTTCCACATACACTTGAGGATTACCTTCCAGAAGTGCGATTCATCGCTAAACAAAATTCGCTTATGAAAATTGAAAAAAAATTCACTTATGAAAAATGAAAATTGCACTATTTGCAAGCGTTGTTCAGGCGTGAGCCTATTCATGATGAATTGCCAAGCCAAATTGAGAATAAATCACTTGACAGCTATTAAATTGGTAGCCATCTTGAAAAGTAATGCCAACTTAAAGTTTTATACCTCTATAAAAAACACGCTTTACAAGCTGATACTTAATAAATAACATTTTAGTTAAAAAATTAACCAAAAAGAAAGAGAAACATGGTAAAAAAATTTAAAATATTTTTTATACGATATTTAGGAACTAGACTCGTGTTTTTTTTATTTATAACAACTCTAGTAATTTAATTTACAATATAAAACAATACTTCAGTCGCCCCTATAAATATGAAAAAAAAAATTATTTTGAGATTTGCAAACTGAATACTGTTTTGAATAGGCTTATTAAGTATCCAGACCACCTTAAAAAGGTTTTTTTTTTACTATTTTTTACAATTAATAAATAAAAATATTTTAAATTACAAGGTTTTAAAGTACCCTTATGAATAAAAACAGTAGCGGCCAGTAAATATATGCGACTTCTTGGAATTCATCTCTGGTCAAAAAAATAAAAAATAAATAAATAAAAACAAAATAAAATAATATTAACTTCAGTTAAATAACCGTATGAACAGGCCAATTTAAATTTTCCATTGACTTTGACACACATTTTGCCTTTTTTTTCTCATTTTTTTACAAGACGCATGCACGTATAGTCTTCACTCAGCGTCATTTGTCATTGCCGTGTTTAATTTAGTAATTAAACTAACAATTTGTTATAATTTAAAAATAAAATTAAATTAAAAGGTAAATTAAGTGAAACCGTTAACAAAGTAATAAACTAAATTTTAAACTCAATTAATAATAAAAATAAATGTTAAATTAAAAAAAAAAAAATATTTTTAATAATTTTACACCCTTTTAGCTTAGGCTAGTGAGACTATCACTTCTTATATTTGTGGAACGAATCACGTGATACATAATTTAATTGAATGTGGAAAATATATGTGAAAAATTAAAAGAAAAAAATTAACAAAAATACGAGTAGAATTGTAATGACTGATCATTAAACATTTACATAATGTTTGTTATTTATAAGTTTAATGAACTTTTTCGTTCAAAACTAAAAATAAAACTAAAAAAAAACAAACATTTTAAGCAATGCAGTATTGCAGTTTGCTTATATATTCTTTGTGACGGAAATAGTAAAGTTTACCATAAATATTCTTTATGAGTCACCTTACTTGACATTTACGTTTTATTTCAAAATTGCATGTTTAAGTTGTTGCATATTGTAGCTGATACTTTTAACAGAGGACAGATATGTATGTATATGGGTTAATAATGAAATGTTTACGTATGACATTAGATAAGAATAGAATTTTGCTTTTTTATAAGAACATTTTTAAGAATTATTGTTGCTTATAATCCGGGTATATGTAACAGATGGCGTTACTAGAATTTGTTCCATATGATTTTTATTTAGTAAAGCGTTTTTTTATAGAGGTATAGAAATTTACGTTAGCATTACTTTTCAAGATGGCGACCGATTTAACAGCTGTCAAGTGGTTTATTCTCAGTTTAGTTTGGCAATTCTTTATGAATAGACTCACGCCCGGCGTAGATTCGTCGAATGGGCCCAAAACGAGATTACCGTGGTTCCCGATTTTCATAAGTGAATTTTGTTTAGCGATGAAGCGCACTTCTGGTTGAATGGCTACGTCAACAAACAAAACTGCTGCATTTGGAGTGAAGGTAGTCCTCAAGTGTATGTGGAAACACCGTTACATCCAGAAAAACTGACCGTTTCGTGCGCTTTATGGGCTGGTGGAATCATTGGTCCGTACTTTTTAAAAACGATGGTGGCCAGAACTTTACAGTCAATGGTGATCAGTATAGAGCCTTGATTACTAACTTTTTCATTCCTGAATTGAATAACCATGATGTCCAAGAGATGTGGTTTCAACAAGACGGCGCAACATGTCACACAGTTCGTGCCACAATAGATTTATTGAAAGACACGTTTGTGTGAATTGGCCTCCAAGATCTTGTGATTTAACACCGCTAGACTACTTTCTATGGGGCTATGTAAAGTCATTGGTCTATGCGGTAAAGCCACAAACGCTTGACCATTTGGAAGACAACATTCGCCGTGTTATTGCCGATATACGGCCACAAATGTTGGAAAAAATTATCGAAAATTGGGGGTCCAGAGTGGACTACATCCGCGCTAGCCGTGGCGGTTATATACCAGAAATCATATTTAAAATTTAATGTCACAAGATTATCTTTCGGATAAATAACATTCATGTCAATCGATTAATCCATTCTTGTTTTATTGCAACTTAAAGTTGTATACCTCTATAAAAAACACCCCTTAGCAGCTCGTGATGGATAATAACCTTTCAACGGCACTAAATAAATACTCAACATTGAAGTTCCCGAAACCAAATCGGCCAAATTCTTATAAAAACGGTTCAGTATATTTTTGCATTGTTGGAGTAAAACATGGTCGCCTGGTATTACTCAGCCTCATCTATTCTCCATTGTACTGGATGCCATAATGCGCAAAGTCTGTTTAAAGAGAAAAAGAATAACGAAGTCTCTCATGCCAACTCGAAGATTTGGACTATGCAGATAACATTTGTCTACTCTCGCATAATATCTCCAATAAGCAAACGAAACTGGAGGACTTAACAAAGTTGACTCGTGCTACAAAGTCAACCACTTGAGTATGCAGATAGCTTCTGCTTTCTAGGAAATATAATGACGGCAAACTGCGATGCAAACAGACGTAGACAACTGGGTTAATAAAACAAGAGCGGCATACTAAAGACAGGAATCAGTATGAAGAAGCACGAATTAATTTAAGATTATTCAATTCATGTGTTAACTTAGTTCTACTGTGGTGTGGGAGTGAAACCTGGCTTTATAGAATAATACTTCACAAAAGCCCCAGGTATTCATTAACAATCATATGCGGAATATTCTGGCCTAACACCATAATTAACACAGAACTGTAGAGCATAACTAAAAACAAACACTTACCGAAGCAGATAAGAAAAGAAAAATGGAGATGGATCGATCACACCCTCCGAAAAAGTACCGATTATATCAACAGAACATCACTCAAGAGGAATCCATAAGAGCAAGAACACCCGCAACTACCAAGAAACACCCGGCCACGTACAGTTATCCGGCAACAAAGATTACACATGGATCTGACATGGAAAGAAGCAAAAACAACAGCGGCGAACTGTATATCATAAAATGGAGATGCTTTGTGGAAGACACATGCTCTTAAGAGAAGTAAAGGAAAAAAAAGTCATATAATAAAGGAAACATTCCCATATAGCGATACAAATCGATTGAACATGATCTTATCTTGTGCTTTCGACTTCACTTCTTTCCAGATTTTGCCGATTTTCGTTATTTCTGCTTCAATTTATCATTTCCAAGTATGTGCTAGACGTCCTTTTCTTAGATTACCTTTTGTATGCTTTCTATGGCATTTCTTGAAATGTCATGACGTATTCTTCTAAGAGTGTGGCCAATTAAGCGCCATTTTCGTCTTTTAATTTCGTCCGCCGACTGTCGTTAGACATGATCCTTGACCAAAAGATTCGTGGAATTCTTCAGAGACATTGATTTAAAAACTCTTGCATCTTCTGTGTGTTTCAGAGCACAACATTCCATCAGTCAAAACCATAGAGTAAGGTAATGAATGCAAATGTTAATAATATTTAGCTCCATACAGGTCTTAGCCAGCCGATTATTTGCCGTGCTTTTTGAACACGGCCAACGTTGTGCTGACACGAACTATCAGTTTTTGATCTTATATCAGCTGATTTATGGAAAGCTCAGGTGTTTTCTTGTAAAATATTAGTATCAAACATGTTCAGTTTGGTCTGAATCAACTTACTAATGAACAACGCTTGCAAAATATTGAATTTTGTTATCAAAATTTATGCTTTTTTATTGAAAAATTGTATTCGGCAACGAATCTCACATCTGGTTGAATGGATATGTGAACAAGAAAAGTTACCGTATTTGGTGTGAAGAGCAGCTAGAAGCATTGCAAAAACTGCCAATGCAACGCAAAAATTCACAGTTTAGTGTAGATTGCGGGACGGAGGCATGGTTGAACGTACTTTTTCAAAGACCGTGCGATGATTACAAATATATTTTTTTTTTTTTTTTTTGCCCAAAATGGAAGAGCTGGACTAGGCTGAACATGAACACAGCACGCGAAACAATACAATTTAACGTCTTTAGACTATTTTTTGTACAGCTATGTTAAGGCTCATGTCTGTGGGAACAAGCTTGCATCGGTTGACGTTGGAGAGAGTATGCCAAGATTGGACCAGCGTATGAACAATTTGAGACGTAGACGTGGTCAACATTTACATGAAATTATCTTTAAACATTGAATTAAGTACCATAGATCGTTCCATCGACTCAAATAAAGATTACATAGATTTCTCTAAATTTTTTTGTTTTTTTTTTAATCAAATCCGAAAGATCTTAAAAAATTATATAATACTTACAAAATAGTAAAACTAGCTAGCATCTTCTATATGGTTAGCGCTTATGGTGAACAAAGCTTTAATTATAGATTTTATACAAGGGGACACACTGATTCAGTTACTTCGGATTTGTTACCATATCTTAAAAGCTCTAAGCATACCATCTACATTGGCTAGGTCGTTTAAACGTCTTTGCAATAACCTTTCTCCATGATTGTGTTAACACTATGTTAGATAGGAGGTAGAGTAGGATGCAACTCCTGTTCCCACTTTTGTTTCACTGCTTAGCACTTTATTCAGAAGCTAGATTTCTGATAGAAGGCTTTGTTGAGTGAAATAAGTGTCCGAGGCACTTGCCTATACCCCAATACCTTGATCAAAAATTTTCCGGAATAACCCCGGAATAAGATGATACATCCGTTGTTGATATTCTCACTAAATCTCAGCGTCATAGCTTGACATTTGCATTTTTTATATTCGGTTTTCGGTATATCCATCAGTGCTTCCTGAAATTTTTCCATTATTTCTTCTCGGCTGCTGAAATCCGTTCTCCGTAATGGTTTTTTTAACTCAAATAAACAGAATGAAGTCACAGGCAGCCCTATCAGGTGATTTCAGTGGCTGCTGGATGGTGTTTGTAGCATTTTTCGCCAAAAAATTTCAAATAATGATGGCACTGTGCGACGGTGCGTTATCAAGGTACAAAATCCACGAGTTTTCTGCCCACAATTCTGGTCTCTTTCGGCGAGTTGCTTCTTAACACTTATTGTTTACTGTCTAACCTTCTGGCAAAAATTCATGATGCGCTACACCGTTGTAATCCATGAAAAACGTGAGCATTGCCTTCATTTTTGACCGCAAATGGTCTCGGCTCATTTGGTTAATGCCATTCACTTGCCTAATGTGTGGATGACGTGCCGTACTCATAAACCCATGTCTCATCTTCAGTGGGACCGAATTCAGTCTCGCAAATCAAGTCTTTTGCCACCTAAGATGGTTAAAATTTTAAAAAATCGCCAACACACATAGAAATAGATGTACTCTTAGCTACGTAGCTTTTGCAAGAGTCAAGCTATGATGCTAAGATTTAGCGGGACCGCCACCCAGGGGTTATTCCAGAAACTTTTTGATCAAGATAGTATATACTATGCTTATGTGTATCAAAATCTTTGCCAAAATCAATAAAATACAGGTATAGGAGGAGCGCATGCCATTTTACAGATTGTTATCGATTTGTGGTGTTGTCAGATATCCTTTTGGCAACTACATGAGCTATCAGTTTGTTATGTCTTCTTTCTCGGTTTTATTCACTATTAACCCCTTCGTGAGTTCATCAGGTAAGTTTTCAGTTTCTCAAAAACTGCCCATAAACTGCTCATAACTGCCTAAAATCCATTGTTTTAGTATTAAAGGCATCAAAATGTTAATTAAATGGAAAGTTTGCAAATAAATCTTTCTAATAAGTCCAATTTGCATAACTGTTTTGTTTTTTAATTTGTTTACGGTTTTTTGGGTTTTTTCAAAACTATTCCAAAACATAGTATCAACCGTAATACTTACTAACTGGTTCAAAAGAATTAATTCGGAAAGAAATTTTTATTTTATTTTTTTTTCTTTACTTACTTACTTTGCATCTTAAAACCGCAAATGTAGTCTTAAAGAATCTTAACAAATAGAAATCCTGTTAAAAAAAAGCATAAAACTTTAATGCTATTCACGTTCATCACAAAAAAATATGTCATTCGAAATAACGTAATACCAAAAAGCCCCCTTAAGTGGAAAAAATGTGCAAAAGATTTCGATTAAATTACAAAGACACAAAAAAAAGTAAAAAGAAAACAAAATAAAAAAAAAACAATTAAAAAGAATGTTAGGAATGTGAAAAATTATAAACAAATATACCGAAAGAAATATGTGTGTACATATATTTAAAAAGTAACAAGAGCTACTGCTGCAATATTATATCTAGAAAAAAATTAAAATAAATAAATAAATATATAAAATAACTCATAAAAAAATTAGAACGTTAGCCTTAAAAATGAAATTCAATTCGTTTTGAAATTATAAACAGCTTGGGAACGAATTTACTCCGGAAATATATGGCAGAGCAAACAAACGGAGTGTTTAAATGTTTATATTTATTTTTTTCTTTTATTTTTTTTTCATTTTTTTACAAAAAATAAGAGCGAATAATAATTAATTTAGTCAACAGTTTTCCAACTTCAAAAAAATAAATAAAAGTGAGAGACTTATTGAGCCGGTAAATAATAACAATAATAATGGAAAAACAGAAATTGTTTAAGTAAAATTAAGAAAAGAGCGTCTGTATGTCTGTTTGTTATAACCTGCAATACTACAGTTATTAACAATGTGAATAATTAAAAAGTGCTGCCAGATGCCGGGATTTAAAATGTGGAGATTAGAGGGTATATTTATAAAAAC
Organism: Wohlfahrtia magnifica; assembly: GCA_023159175.1. Classification (NCBI taxonomy): domain Eukaryota; kingdom Metazoa; phylum Arthropoda; class Insecta; order Diptera; family Sarcophagidae; genus Wohlfahrtia; species Wohlfahrtia magnifica. The sequence continues at coordinate 6,281,064 of JAKWBJ010000483.1, forward strand.
CCTTATTTTTGTAAAGCATATTCCCTTGTAAAGGGTCCGCCAAATAAATTTTAATAATGGAAAATAATTTCATTTAAATGGCTGACTCGGCTGGCCATGCAGTAGCCTACACAATCGATCCAATTTTTTTTAAGCACATTATCGATTGTATGCAGCTGTATTTCACCAATGGCTTCGCGAATATTGTCCTTTAAAACGTTAATTGTCTCTGGCTTGTTGGCGTAACACTTATCTTTGACGGCACCCCACAAATAATAGTCCAACGGTGTCAAATCACAGTTCCGAGGTGGTCAAACGACATCAGCTCTGCGGCTGATAATGCGATCTTCAAAAACAGGGCGCAAAATATCGAGTGTAACTTCGGCTGTGTGGCGCGTAGCGCCATCCTGTTGAAACCAATTGTTGCTAATATCCTCCTCTTCACTTTTGTGAACAAAAATTCGTTCAACATGGCCCGATAACGATCGCCATTGACTGTAACGGCCACTCCTTGCTCATTTTCGAAGAAAAATGGCCCAATTATGCCCCTGGACCAAAATCCGCACCAAACAGTGACTCGTCTTGGGTGTATCGGCTTTTCAATGTATTCGTGCGGGTTTTTTGTGCCCAAAATGCGACAATTTTGCTTGTTTTCATACCCGCCAAGATCAAAATGAGCTTCATCTGAAAAGATGATTTTTTTTTTGGCAAAATAGGCATCTTCTGTAAGTCGATGGCAGGCCCACTTAGCGAAGCGTATACACAACCATATTCGTTCAGCGGAAGGATAAAACTAATTATCTGACCAGAGGTAAGCGGGAAGGTCAGGGGGCTTCCTTAGAAGAGTTTTTCTGGATGTAGGTTGAAGTCTTTTTATTAAACACACTCGAAACCGCAATTAAATTTTTTTCATGTCCTCTGCTGGGATTCGAACTTCACTCAAGAGTTAGTTTGCAATTTCTGTTTAAGTCTTTTCGCCTCAATCTTTAAAGGTCTTAACCATAAATCAAATATGGTGTTCCTGTTGCTTACAAGATGTAGTTAGCCACGACAAGCAGCCAAACGCGAGTCCTGGTATTCTGGTGAAATTACATGTCCACATCCTACCCCGAAACGAACCAATTAGATATGGACATGCACAAAAGAAGATCACCTATTGACATCATTGTCAGCTAGGTCCTTAAACGGACTGCAACCGAAAATGCTCCACCGTTTCCTCCTCTTCCTCATCCTGACAATTTGTGCAGTAGCACCAGCTTTCCACTAGGCGGTGATAATAGCCACCAAAATGAGTAGTGTATGTTACGACATCGCTATAATACACTTCGATCGAGTCCGGCACCCACTGTCGTTGTGCCCCGCTGGACAAGTATCGCAGAATTAGTAGTCTGCAAAAAGGAAAGTGGCATCCGAATCAAGTGGTCAAAGTCCTCATTGCTCAGAAGAGAGCCCCCCTAGCAGGAAGAACTTATTGGAACCAAATGTCGTTGATGTTTAGTCAGCATAGCTCGATAGCGCTCACCATTCACCGTAACGGAGGGAAAGAAATAAGGGCTGATGATTCCGCCAGCGTGCAAACTGCACAAAACAGTCAATTATAATGAATGCAATGGTTATTCGTTCACGACTTGAGGTAGCCATTTAATCAGAAATGAGCTCCATCACTAAACACAATTCTTTGATAAAAATACTCATCTTTGGCTAGCTTTAAATGAGCTGAATCAGCAAATATGCGTTTGGGTTCAACTCTTGCACGAACTGTATTTTATAGGCACGTAACATAGTTACGTAAAATTTATTACGTAGCCGAAGGCCAAAGGCCAACAAGTAGTAATAGTTTCTTCTTAGTCTCTCTTAGTTATGGTTCTGAATCTAGAAGAATAGAATTAGTGCTAAAACGATCAATATCTGCAAAAATTGCTTGCTCATTGGACCTATTATGTAAACCGTTTTTTCTTTTTTTCAAAGTAAATTTCCACAATTTGGAAGCGTTGTTCTGGATAGAATAGAAATGTCAAACAGGTACCAAACCATAGTTATTGATACCGATAGTTCTTATGCAGCTAATAAAAAACCCGATAAAAGCACGCAATAATTTTACGCATTGAACAAAGCTCTCAACTAAGACATTGTAAATGTGGATTCTAACACGCGCCCATGTTTTTAATATGAGTTTCCCTTCTCTCTCAAACACTCCTTTATATAGATTTTGGCATTCAGATGCAAGGCAACTACATATCATGCTCTAGTTCTTTCTGCGATTTTTGTTTAAATAACAGCCACCACATAACAATTGAAGGGCTTTATCAAAGTCGGGCAATAAGCAGGATATCTGCCGACAGCTGTGTTCGTAGAAATAAACTTGTGTTTAGACGATTACTACCATTACTACTACTTGTTAAACTCCAAAAAGCTAGCAACTATGGGAAACCACACCAAGTTCTATTGTGTTATTTGCGAGATAACTCCATATTATTCTTAAGTTCCGATGTCAAAAGCAATAAGTTTTGATAATAGCCCTTCAAGCTATAACCTTCGTTGTAAACGCTATGCCCTTCTTTCGCCAAATTGAATGTACGCAAGCCTTTCTTTGGAGAGTAATACCAACAGTTCACTTATAGAGCTAGTTTTCTTCAAACCGTAAGGTTTAGCAGTTGGTAAGACTCAAGATTTTTGAAATGCGTTGGATAATCTAAAACATATTGATATCCAGCAGCAGTTTGCTTAATACCTGAATGATCTCGTTCTAGTTAGTGATAGTTTCTTTTTTGTTGTAATTTTATTACTTAATGGGCATTTTTACAATTAAAGCTGTAGTTTAAATTTTTGCATAGATCTGGCAATTTCGTTACATTTAAAAAAAGAGTTCAAGTGTTTTTATTTATTTAATTTTTTTTTTATTCACATTTATTTAACAAAATACAAATACGACAACGACGTTAACAACTACAATAAAAACAAAAACAAAAAAGAGTTTTGTTAAAACGAAATTGCTTTGATTTTATAAAAGACAAGGTTCGAGCCAAGTTCGAAAACAGTCGTGATTTAAACATTGACGAGTAACAACAAATTAGATTGTTAAAAATAAATAAACACAAATACAACAACAACAACTAAAGAAGAAAAAGTTTAAAACAAAATATACACAAGCGTTTGAAAAGAAAAACGTCCAAAAAAATCAAAGTAAATAAGTATTTTAATAAAAAATAAAAGTTGAAAATTCCAAAACAAAATAAAAAAATAAAATTTAAAAATCAAAACAAAATTGAAAATTTTGCATAAGAATTGAAAGAAAACAAAAACATTAAATACTGAATTAATTTTTGGCAAAAACAAAAAAACAAAAAAATTAATAACAAGGCTTGCTAAAAAGCAAATTTTAATTAATGAAATATTTTAATAAGCAGTTGTTTTTTCTTAATATATTATATAAATATTATTTTTTTAATAATTGTTTTAAATACGTTTTCATGGTTTATTTGACTTTGAATTAAAAATAATAAAATAAAATTTGTCATTCAGTAAAAAAAAAGTTAAATAAATACTTGACTAAGTCTGAACAACGACAATGTTCAAGAATTTTTTCAAAGAAAACCAAAAAATTAAATGCAATAGTTAACCATAAAATAAAAATAAATTTAACGAATTTAATTAAATAAATAAATAAACGAAAAAGGAAACCTTAAAGCCTTGATTTTAAAATTTTCAATAATATAATATTTATAGAAGTTTTAATGTAATAATAAATTCATTAAAAACAACAAGAAAAAACCAATTAAATGCTTAATTAAAATTTAACATGAGCTAAATTACAACACAGCTGTTTTACATGCAAGTTTAATGAACTCTTTCTCAAATATTCATACGTTAAAAACAAAAAATATATATATTTTATTAAAAAAAAAAAAACAAAATCTCAGGAAAATACATAAAATATAGTTTATTTAATAGAAAAATATATTTTATTTCAAATCGTTTCAGTTTTAACCAAAATAAATAATTGAAAACCACCTGAAAACACGCTGTACTCCTTGTAATATTTTAATAACGTCAACTCCCCCCAAATGGAAAATTGAAATTAAAGAAAAAAAATCAAAAGATTTCTAAACGTGTTTAAATTTAATTTCAAAAAAGTAAAATATTTAACAACAACAATAAGCAATCATTCATTCATCATATATACGATATTATTTAAAAAGTGGAAAAAGTTATAAGAAAACAAACGAACAAACAATCATCCGTTCGCATACTCAATTTACATAAATAGACGCCAACGTCGCTAAAAATCGTGGCAAAATGAAATTAAGTCCGGCCTCTGATCATGTTTATTTCAATGATGGCTTTAAATGTTCTTCCATTAGTATAACAACCAATTTAAATGAAACAAATGCTGCTGACAGTGGAGGAATAACATGTGCCAATGGCGGCAGTGGTGATGGATCACAGGGTTCTAATGAGTTCATATGTAAGTAAAAACAAAAAATTACATTACAAATTTCGAAAAATTTCAAACTTTTTCAAAATTAATGTACAGGGTATAAGAACAACTTAACCCACCGCTTACTGGCCAGGCCACTAGGCATCTTTCGCATTTTCAAATAAACAGAACTTTTTCATTAGAGATTCCATGAGTTTTGAAGTAATTTTAGATTACTTGCACAAATATTTTAAGGCTGGGATCACACGCTTGTCGAAATGCATCCATTATTGGTACGGCAATCGTGTGACCGCTCAATACGTAATAATGAAGCAACAAAAATATCAAAAATGCGCCAATATTAATTGTGCTCTTGTGTGATAATCCAAGTTTGTATTTTCTCAAAATAAATTGGGATTATTTTGATACTTTACAAAAATAAAGCACAATTTAAATTGTATCATAAATATTAGTACATTTGAAACAATCGTGTGATCCTAGCTTAAGACTACTAAAGCACAAAAGACATTTGGAACGTTGCAACGTTTTTGTAGTGTTAAAAGTTATTCAAAGCTTTAATTGTTATTTGAGCACCACCTAGTACTGGCTATTAGCCTTTTCAAAGTCATTTATTGGAGGGTCCTATATTATAAGGACAAAGTTTTTTTTTTAAGATAAGTGATAACGTAACACTGTTTTGCCATTGAATGGAGGTTTTTAATTTCAGGTCCATTGTAGCTTAGATGTAAGACTTTTTGACTTAAGTCAGAGTACCTAGATCCTCTTATCAATCTAACCTAATCGTAACTTTTGGAATGAAAAACAAGGTTTTTATACAATTTGTCCAACGTTACTCCAATTTTTTATACCTTCCAAAAAAATTAAGATTTGTCAAGGCCATCAAAATATGTATTTATCGTTTGAGTCAGATCTCTTTCCGCCCAGCAATTTCTTTAGATTTAATAATAAGACAATTCTTAGACTAATTCATATATTTTTTCCATAGAAACTGCACATGTGCTCATCTTCTTTGAATTGTCCTGGTGAAAAAGAACTTTTTTCTTGGCTTAATTCGGTGCTTTTTTAAATCTTTATTAAATCGATCCAATAAGTTGTCATATTTGCCATTGATTGTTTTACCTATTTTAAGACAATGGTCTTTTTTGGCGCCAATTCACCCCGAAATATTAATTCTTTTGACTGCTGTTTGTGTGTGTCTCTGGTGTATTGTAATGTATTAACTTCTTTTTCTCCGTCACTCCTCTAAAGAGTGTAGTGGTGAAGATCCTTGCTAAGTGATGGTAGTGATCTTTACTTAGCATTGTAATTTTTCCCAGTAGGTAGCGTTTTGTCATAAACATTCGTCTGATGTTTGTCATTATCGCCAGAGGTAAGTTGGAAGGTCAGGGGGACTTCTTTATTTTTTAGATCGAGTCTCTCTTTATTAAACACTCGAAAGCACAATTACGTTTTTTGTTCTCTGCTGGGGCTACAACCTGGGCCGCTTGTATTGTTATGTGAGCGCTCTTACCACTACATCACGCCACCCTATATCAGCGTTTAGTTCACGATTTCAAAACGCCGCAAAAATTCGTCCATATTGCAGTTGAACAACGCCAAACGTTCCTGCGAAGTTTTCACACGATTGTGTTTGTGGCAAATGCGCCACTCATTTTGAAAAAATCTTTTTTAACGCAAGTCTTCATTCAAAGTTGAAATGACTAAGTCATGTAAATTAGCTATGGCTTCCACAATTCTCACACTTTCAATCTCTGATCGGCTACATCGCGAATTTGTTTTAATTGTTTGGAAATAACTTTTTTGACTTTTGAAATTGATGATGCAAAGTTCTTACAGCTTAGCCTTGGCTTGAGTGGTAGTTTTTTCCGTAAAAAATAATGTTTAATGAGCATACGCTGTTTACTTTTATCCATTTTCCGTAGCAGTCTGCCGATAATGGCTATCAAGCACAAAATGACACAGTTTGTACAAATTTTTATTAGCAGTCAATTGACAGATATGCCTGTTGACAGAAGCAGTATTGCCCTTTCAGTGAAGAGGTGTAAAATACAAAAAGGCAGGAACTTACTGACTCGTCCTCGTTTTTTTCTAGGAAGCTTAATACCACAAACAGGCAGTGAAGTTAAAAAACTTATATTTTTTGTGTGTTTGTAGCGGTTAAACGAATTAACAGTCTTTAAATCCTTCAAATCAACATCATCTTATGCCGTTACAGCTCGAGAAGGACTTAAGATTGTGTCATTATTCTCCTTCATTCTTTCTTGTTTTCGGCTTTTTGTTGCCTATTACAGACGCCCATAACTCGGAGGTCTTCTTCAACGCAACTCTTCCATTCTTGATTCTTGGCCATCTTCTTCGTCTAGAGCAATTCATCGTTGTCCCTTTGGACATAGTCACCATTCATCATTCGACAAAAATTTTGCGAAGAATTTTTACTGAAATATTGTTAGGCGGGAATAAAAACACAAGTTAACAAATTTAAAACTTTTTGTTGGTCACGGAATGAAAATTATCCATATAAAAAGGGCTACCTTTGATGATTAATAATCCATTTTTGTTTGTCCACGTATACGTCACAGTTTTATGGCAGATACATACGTTTTTTCGAAAGACTTTGAAGAAGGCAATACCGGTGCTTCGATACTTGTGCGGTCTATTTTCGAATATTTTCGAATCTAAATTAAAAGCTAGAAATATTTGTAAGTCCTCAAATAAGAAAATTTTGAATAATTTAAATCATAGAGTCCGTTAGCCGACGATAAATGGTTGATGATTTACTGAATAATTCCGGAAAGATGGGTGTAATAATGTCACCCAAAATTAATTTTTTACATTCACATTTAAACTTTTTCCAGAAACCTTGGATGTATGAGTGGCGAACATGGTGAGCGGTTTCACTAAAATCCTTTGAGCGAGTTTTTGTAACCAGCGTATGCCAGGTGACATACGAAAAAAGGGCTAAAATTCTTTATTTTCATTTATTTTTTTTTTTTTTTTGTTTGAAAAGTAATGCTAGTCTTACTTTTTTCATTCTCTACAAATATCACAAAAGTTTAACGTCCTTTTTTCATTATTTTACCTCAAGTTTGACAGTCTAAATTAGTAACGAAATGCATGTTTTAATCTTTGAGCAAAAACTTTGTAAACTACAGTAATTTGTTGTCATCGCGGTTGGTCTGATAGCACTTCTATATATTTAGTTGACATGATTCGAAAACTACTTTTGATGCAATGATTTTTTTCTGCCCTAAGTACGATCTACCATATTTACTGTGTATGGCTGGTCTCTAATTTCATCTTGCATACTGTTGTCATTTTTCAGAACGAACTTTCTAGGATTTTCTAATCAATTTAATGATAAATTGTTTGAATGCTACGATGCCTTTTAACAGATAGAACCTCTCCTATTGCATCAGAGTTTCGAGAACTTGTACCAAAGTAAAAAAAACAAAATTTTATAACTTTGATGCAGGAAAAACTACAAGTATCACTGTTAATAAAATTTGCATAAATATTACCTGGTTTGGAATATAATATGCATTTTTGCATTAATTTGCATATATGCACTAAATAAAAATGAATAGCAAAGAATATGCATAAAATATAACACCAAACAAGACACGAACTGTCATTAACCCATATCTCCATAAATAGCTTGTAATCTATGTAGGAAAACTAACTAATCAACGTAATTTTGTTTGAGGTTTGAAACAGTATATCGAGCCAGACACCAAATAAAGTCAAAGTACAAGTGTACATGACAGATTTATTATTATAAGTGACGTAAAATGCATGTGAAGTGGTAGGCGTACGAGTATTGAACTATTCCATGACGTATAGTAGTAAATATTTCCTTATGATAAAATAAACAATAACGCAATAAATATTCTCATAATTGGTTCGTATAATTTCAATAACCACTAGAAATTATGCGAAAAAATAATGCAAATTTTTTGTTTTTAATTTAAAACTCGCTCTATGACGTATAAAAAACATTATATTTTATATAAAAAAATTAAAAAAAACAAATCTTAATGATTCTAATATTAATTAACGGAAAATTAACAAGTTTTGTAGAAACCTATTAAAATATACTGTTTTATTAAATCTGAAGTAGACAAAATACAAATTATTTTTTGATTAAGTTATGATTTCAAACATTTTAAAAAATATTTAACTTTGAAATGCTTGATATTTGTATATCTGACTTTAAAAATACTCATATTAAAAGCTTTATTTAGACAACATTTCAATAATATTTAAAGAGTTCATCCGTTGACGCCTTTTTATTACACTCTTAATTGTTAATGACGACAACAAACATATATTTTTGTTGACAAGCTGTCAATATTTCTTGTTTTATATTTATTAGAGTAACTGAAGTCTGCGAAATTTTGCTGAAAAATGTAACAACAAAATTTCATTAAATTTCTTGTTTTTTAATTTCTTGTTTCATTGTGAGAATTATTTAAAACGATAAAATTTAATGGAATTTTTTATTTACTTTTGTAGGATCTTTGTTTATATTAAATTTTTTTTTAAATAATTTTTCAGGCCAACTGATCGTTTAAAAACTTTCCAAACTTCTTGCTAAAGATGGGAAAATTTAGCAAAAATAAATAGCTTTTCTTTTTATCAATGAGAAAGAGTCACCTCCCATACAAAGAAATATTACAAGGGCAGTTTAATACTTTAATAATAAATATATTTTCTTTATTTAATAAGTACTTATTCCATAAAATCCTTAAGGCCGAGTTGGCAAAAAATTCAAAATCCGCAATTAGCTAAAATACATCATAATCAATCAAAAAATAATTTTTGAACCTTTTTTCGTTTACGAATTTTTGAATCTTAGATAACAATATAATAATTATTTTATATATTTTTTAAGTAATATTTTTTAATGTTTCTTTATTTATGGTATTTCTTTCATTGTTAATACGCAATTTACACAAATAACAAAAAGAAGAATTTGACGTACAACCTACACAATTTAGCAGTCAACAACAACAACAACAACAAGAACTTTCAAAACTATTTAGCAACATGCCAATATGAACAGGTTAATTCGTATAACTAATTTGTAGTCTTGAATCCATGTTCATTTGCCTTTCCCTAAGTTAACGCACAATTTACACAATTTAGCAATAAGCAAAAACGAAGATCTGTAAAAACTATTTAAAAAAGATGTCATGTGAACAGAGTAATTCTTATAAGTAATTTAAACAACGAACAAAATAATACGAAGTGTTTCCCTAAGTTAACGCGATATCTACACAATTTGGCAACAAACAAAAAGAATGAAAAATATTAAGAAAGAAATGTTAGAAAGATGTCCTGTGAAATATCGGACAAAGTAATTCAAAGTCTCTAGTGAACATGGTATTAAGTTCAAATAATAAAATTTTCAAGACTCTAAGAATAAGCATTTCTTTAAATGAAGACCACATCACATTGTTTGACACAAATTTTTACTACACAACCATTTTTTTAATTTGGAAATAGAAAATAGTAGAGTATACTGAAGTGCTACACATGTAAGCAGCAGTGCATTTTTTTGTTAGAACAGCAAATTTTTTTTTTTTTCCCTAGATGAGGTCGTTTTTGCTTTTAATCGATTGTACGACACTAATTTTTACTACACAGCCATTTTTTTAGTTTGGAAATAGAAAATAGTAGAGTATACTGAAGTGCTACACATGTATGCAGCAGTGCATTTTCTTGTTAGAACAGCAAATTTTTTTTTTTTTCTTCCCTAGATGAGGTCATTTTTGCTTTAAATCAATATTCAATCAGTTCAAAATCTCCTAAAAATATTTGTCGCTAAGCGTTTTACACTTGTGAAGGCAATCGAGGTTTATGACTTTGTGATCGAGACTTTAGTCGTCTTTGGTGCTCTTTCACCCAAACAAGCATACTTTTTTGATTAATGGTTTGCTAGTTTTCAATCTGATATTTTTAATGTTAAAGATGCATCTCGCTTTAGTCGACTGAATCATGGAAAAAATTGTGTGCAAATTTAAATTTCGTAGAGGTCTGCGCAAAGCAATTAGATGAGTTTTTCGCTCAGGCAACCCACAAGCTCTACACTGAAGGAAAAATCTCTTGCCAAAAAAAATGAAAAATATTATCGATCAAAACATATTTGGTTTAATAAAGCTCGCCTGAAATATAAAAGAACAGTATTTCATTTTTGACGAAATTTTTAACGGAACTTTTTATTTTATACGTAAATCGCGTCATTTGTCATCCCGAATGTCTAAATTTTTTAACGACGTTTAGTCTTTAGTGCTTTCTAATGGATTTGTGTTTCTTGAAAAATTACAAAACGGAACAGGAATTTGTTTTACCGGCAAACAAACCTTTTAAATCGTTAGACAGTTACGCTTTTGGTTGAGTGTAACGAATATAGGCAACATGGCTAAGGAGCTTACATCCTCGGCTATCTTACGCACTTCAAGCTTACAATCGTTGAACATATTGAATTTATCTGATAGTTCTGACATCATATCTTTAATTGCTTTAAAAGTTACAAAAAATTTTAAAATATTCTGTCCAGGCACAATATTATACCGGACATGGGCCTGCTCAAAGATGTTGATCACAGAATCCTCAGTGACTATGATGTAGAAACTGAATTTTTTAATGTTGAGCGATAACCGGACACCGTTTTGTCGTTGTATGGGGGCTTTTGGTTTCGTCCCTGACACTTGAGCGAACAACAGGCCCATTATAGCTAAGGTGTAAGACTTTTTGATTTGGGGCAGGAGGATCTTGTTACCTCCTATCGACCTAACCTAACTGACTTTTTGAATAAAACACGGATTTAAAAAAATCATTTATATTTAGCATAGCCTCCTTTAAGCTCTATACACTTTATCCAACGTTTCCCCTATTTCATGTAATCACTTTTTTACTATTGAAATTAATGTTGCGGTGTTTACCAAAATAATATTTAATCAGCATATGAACTCACTTCGTTCTCCACTTTCTACGAGAAGTAGCAGTATTTACATACAACGCGTTAGCGTGCGTGTGAGCTCTAAACTTATGTAAAAAAAAGTTAAACTATTGTATTTCCATTGAACGAGTTACATAAAAAACATTATGACGCGTTGGCGTCAAAAAGTTGGTTAACTTTGAACTTTTTAACGCGTTATGTATTTTTGACAAACGACTATGAATCATTGTTCAATATACTAATAGGAAAATAAATTTAAAAAACAGCTGACGGAAAATATATTTTTAACGCGTGTTGTGTAACTTGCGAATTTTTATGAGCGCAAATTCTTAAACGAGCGGTAGTAGTCGACGAAGTAACGCGTGTTATGTACTTCTAACTTAATAGACGCAAGTTGCACAGTTATTACAATTTGAAAAAAAAAACATTACAGGACATTTTATTTTAATTTTCTTTATAATTTTTTTGTTTAATTAAGTTTCTCAAATTTTTTAAGAATCTTTTGTAAATATTTTTTGGAAAATTTGTATTCTCAATACAATTTGTATTCTTTGAAAACAACATCAAATAATTTGCACTTATTTTTTGCAAAAAGCAGATTTAAGATTTGAATAAACAAAATGAACCTTAAAATTAAAGAAATTAACAGCAAAAAAAATGCACACCTTTAATTCGCAAACTTCAAGTGACTGGCTGTGCCAAGACCAAAAATAAAAAAAAACTGGTAAAATCCATATGTTTTTGTTTGAATATTATTAATAATAGATTCTTCTGTTAATTTGACAAAAAAAAGGTTTACAACAAACACATCAAGTGTAAAAATTATTTATGAAAAAAAAAACTTAAAAATAAACACTTGAAACCCGATACCACATTAATATTATTAAATAATAATTAACAATAAAAAAATAATATTAATTGTTGTCTATAAATAAATTGACTGTTACGAATGGTGTTAATTTGAACTAATAAATGTTTAACAACAAAAAAAAAACAAATAATTTTACTTATGAATTCCCTAAATTTGCATAAAAAAGATAAATTAATAAAAGCAATGTTACATGTCACTTTTAATTCATTAATAACGCATAACATACAATATGATTATTTATTTTTTCTTTATTAATATAATGGGATTATATACATCTATACATACATATTATTTTAAAGTCTTTATTTTAGAAACACTTTTCAATTTAAATTTAACTGATTTTCTCCGGTTTTTTGTTAAAAAATATAAAACTCAATAGGCAAGCAATTTGAGGGAAAATTCTTTTTAGAAAACAAGCATTTGGTGATGACAGCTAAACATTTAGACATAAAGTATCAATATTTCAAATGAATTTGTTGTAAAGAAAAATATTTAATATATATATCGATTAGGCTCTCAAATTAGAAAAATCTATTTTTAAAATTTCTATTTTTGGTAATTAAGTATTAAAAAATATATGAGCAGAGAAAGCATTCTGCAGAATAAAAAATACATACAAAATTGTTATGTATTAATACCTATTGATTTATAGGCATTTTTTCCAATGTTCAAAGTACAATCATAAGGCTTTCTTATTCGCCACAAATCATTCTGTTACAACGTAATACAACACAGTTTTTCAAAGCTTTGAATATGGAGAGTTGCGCATGGAAAAACTAGCATTTGCAGAAAGTCATACTCGTACTTAATTGTTAGTTTTTAAAGAAACCGCTGTAGAAAGCCATCTTATTTCAAAAGAAGTTCATAGGGATCAATCTTAACCCGAAATAACCTACAATTACCATATGGTAATCGTAAAAACAAAAACATTTGAAGCTTCTCAAAAAAAAATTTTTTTATTCTTCTTCATTCCTCTAGGGAGCATATTGGCTTTCCATAAAGCCTCCATTGCTTTGTTTCAGTTTCATTAATCAATTTGATCTTTGAAGCTAAGTAGATGATTAATTAATCCACTGTAGCTTCCTCCATATCATTTTGCATAGTGGTGAAGATCCTTGCTAATAGGTGGTGATATTTACTTTAGCATTGTATTTTTTCCCAGTAGTTGGCGTGTTTTTCTCCTGATCATTCGTCTAATATTTGTCATCATCGCCAGAGGTATGCGGTAAGGTCAGGGGGGCTTTCTCCTTTACTTTTTAGATGGAGTTGTCTGAAAGGAAAGATGAAGCCTCTTTATTAAATATTCGAAAACCGCAATTAAATTTTCCTGCCCTCTATTGAGGCTTGAACCTGGGTCGTTTGTGTTGTTTTACGGGCGCTCTAATAAAACACACGCATTCTACATATTTCATAACTCCTACACATTCTACGCTGTTTTGCATTTCAAATCTCAAAAGCTGATACAATACAATATAAAAAAAGTGTATGTTGTCTATCGCTTATCAAACGCGCTAATTGGTTTAAATGCCTCTTACATCGTTTACACCGTATATTACGTTCTATGCGTCAAGGTATTTTACGCCTATATAACTTATAAACTTCAACATCTGCTTTGATTTAAATTTTTGATGCGAACTAATGTCATGTGGACTTTCAGCTTAGTAATATTTATTTGGTGAACTCACATATTCTATGCGTCAAGGCATCATACACTTGTATAACATACAATCTATAACATTTGTTTTGATTTAACTTTTTTTTAAGAAAAAATGTCTTGTGGACTTTCAGATTAATGCTTCTTAGTTGGTGAGATCTTATAAAACCGCGAATGAAATTAGTCAGTCTCTTAAACATTAATTTTATTCGCGGTTTTATATGATTAGTCTTTTTATCATTTGTTCGACTGTTCTATATACATGTGGTTTTTTATGATCTCACCAACTAAAAATCATTAAGCTGAAAGTCCACATCATAAAGTGTAAACAAATATTATAAAAAAATTTTACATGAACAGTTTTGCCCCTATTGCAGCTCAGACATTATCCTATTAAGCAATACTCAATAAACTTGCTCTAGCTGAAATATACTTTACTTCCAACTTTGGTCCGATCGTACCTAAACGGATCGGGATAATAGAAGCATCAAACTAGTTTCTAGTACCTTGTACTGTATAATAAACTTACTTTCATTGTTTTGTGACACTGTGATCTTAAACACCTTCATTGTATTTTGGGAAATGTTGCGGATGATCGGTGTATATTTATGTCGAAATATTTGTACATGTACTGTGTGAATGTTTAGCTATCTCGGTTCAGAAGTTGAGGTTCCTGGGGACTGCTGTGCTATCCATATCCAAATGGAATTATATGTTTTATTCGCAGCATCAATCTAATGTGGTGAACTTATGGGTCTGCACAAAAGATCATATGGATCGTAGTACATTGTGGCCCTAACCAATATAACATAACACTTTTCGCTCAACACAACTTTAAAATAAAGTCTGTAGTATATAAATACATGCCAACTTTCAAGAAAGTACTTTCATGTGTAAAGGCTTGGTAACTGAAAAAATGTTCGATTTTAATTAAAAAATTAATTTTTAAATATTTTACTTGAATTTTTGGTAGGCTGTGAACTGTTTTAGTAGAATTTTAATTGTTTGTTAGGAACATAGGATAGGAAAAAGTATAAATTTTCAATACTAAATGCCTTATCACTTATATGACCTATTCTTTTGTCACCACTATATTGTGCGGCCCCATTTAGCACATAAAGAAGAATTTGTTCAAATATCTAGGCATCGAAGTTTCAAACTTTAAATTCAACTTACAAATAAATAATTTGATGAATCATTCATTTGTTGTCAAATCTAACCGAAATTCTAATAAACTAAAGCTTCCTTTTTCGTATTTGCATATTTAATTTCCCTTTTTTGTGTGTAAAATAAAACAAAACAATTAAAAAATTATACAAAAATTTTAATTATATTTCAAATTGAAACTATTTTCGCTAAATGTGTAAAATACAATAAAATTTTCCCAACATTCTTCTCCACAGAACAAACAATACATGCAAACTGTTAAAATCTCGCTACGTTTTCAATTCACTACAGACGTAATACGAACTCATTCAAGCGTTAAAAATTGCTCAGTGCAATGATAAAAAAAATAAAATAACTCGCTATTAATACTTGATTTTTTATACGATTTGAAATCACATTTTGTGAAAATTAAAAACAGTTTCCTTTTGGATCAACTTCAAAAATCAAAAGCGGCAGATGAGCAAACGAACAAATGATCTAATACTTAGGTTGTAAAATTCGAAATTATAACTTATTTTATAAAAGAAGAATATAAGAAAAATAAAAACACAAAAATGTGTTGTAACAATAACAACAAAAAACAATATTTTTTTTTTTTTTTTGTTGTCTTAAAGAATTTTTATTATTTTTTAGATAGAAATAATATAGAAGAGCACGTTTTGCATTCGTTTGTTTTCTTTTGCAAAATTGTTTTGTTATTGAGAATAAAAGTATTTTTTATTTTTATTGTTTAAAGGTTTCAATCTTAACAATGATCAGGTTAAAAGTAGTTTAAAAAAAGAGTAAAATTTTTCAAATATTTTCTATATGAATTTTTAATTCAAAATTCATTTTGATTATGGTCATTTTACAATATTTGAAAAATAATAATACTCGTATATTGAAAAACTTTTTTACTTATGTAAAGGGTATACATGTGTATTAAATACAAATTTTTTTAATGATTGCGCTTATTTTTCGAAACTTTTCATCTCTGCAGACCAGAAACAAATTAAGTAAACTTTTGTAATTCTGTTTTAACATGAAATATATACATATGTAATATAATACATACATATGTAATGCATTAACATATCATTTTAGTTGTAAAATAAAAATTGTATATACATACTCGTATATTACTAAGGTATTGTTACCCTTATGTATGTATGTATCTTCACCAATTGAACACGACTTCTCCAGTTTTTTCAGGACACACAAATCAATTTTGTCCCACTCAGCCAAAATGGCATTTTTCAACTACTTAAGTTTGTCATACTGTTTAGAAGAAGCATATATTTTGGCAGAAAGTATTCCCCATAGATCCTCGATGGGATTGAGGTCTAGGCTTAAGGCAGGCCACTCTAGTAACTAAATTTGTCGGGAGTTAAAGAACGCCTTTGTTTTCTACGTCTGTCACAAAGCAAATTTTGGATTTGGATCATAAGATATCCTCCATCATGAATGTTTATGGCGTACC
Organism: Wohlfahrtia magnifica; assembly: GCA_023159175.1. NCBI lineage: Eukaryota > Metazoa > Arthropoda > Insecta > Diptera > Sarcophagidae > Wohlfahrtia > Wohlfahrtia magnifica. Next base: position 6,297,593 of record JAKWBJ010000483.1, read on the forward strand.
TTATGTGGGTGTTTTACGTCCGTCCAATATATGTGGAGATCGTCTGGCTCATCTAATTTAAAGCTTTTTTCGTCACTATATACAACGTTTTTGCATTCATTTCCTCAAAACTTATACTTTTCGTAAAATGCATTTTAATGACGTCATTTTAGGTTTGGATTGTCATATTTAAGATCTAAATCTTGTCTTATTATTTAATGCGCAGTTCCACTTTTATTTGCCAACAATTCATACGGCTATTGGTTGCTAACCTCCGTGTGTGCCGTTCACTCCGATCATCAATGGTGCTTATCCAGCCGCTACGCTTATTAGTGGCATTCGATGCCTTTTAACGGAAGCAGCAATTTGGTCTACTTTCATGTCCACAATCTTCATCTATTAATTTAAAATTATAAAAAAAAAATTGGTTTGTTATCTACCTTGAAAGACACCTACAGTTTAACGCCGGGTCCGAACGGCAAATGCATTTAGAGAAGTTTTCAATAGTAGTAATACTCATGAGGTGATACCGCTGTCGAAAAACTTTTTTCTTTTTTAAGATGGTCTGGCCTGGTATTAAGCCGACGACCTTCTGGTTGGTAGGCGGGTGTCTTACCCACCATACGACAACGGCACACTTCTTACCTAATAGGCCTTTTAAATGATATATGTATGTATACACATACCACATTTTTCAAGTATAGATTCGTTTTTGCGCACTATTTTATATAGGAACCGTACTATTTATGAATTAAATGAGTTTATCATGAGTTCCATTGCTAAGCAGCTTAATTTGTAACGGATTTCCGTTGCCTCATTTTATTCATAACTAAACACAGTTTCATAAATAAATAGTTCAGCTTGTTTCTCTTCTTTTCAATGCTGAAACCAAACTTAAAATCGGGTACTATTTAACTAAGTTATATGCTTAAACCCGTCCTTTTTTTCACCCGTAACTCGAGGTTTTCTTGGGTGTTTCGAAAACTTCCAAAACAGATCCTTGTTCTACTCGATAGCGCCTATCAGAAAAATAGTATCACTTACTAGGTTTTTTTTCTGTTCCACCGTGTTATATACATACATATTTACTCAAGACAATCAACTGAAATACTCGTACACAACCTACAATACTAAGATATGGATGCTCTACCAAATGTTTCCAAAATAGATAGAAACACTCTTTCGATCACCAGATAAAATCCCAGTGAAAATATATGATATTATATAGAGAAACAATTAGGGAAAGGGATATTTGGAACAAAAATGATTTAATTTGTGTTTTACAGGAAGAGTTGAATAAAATCCAGCCGAAGTAGTACTAAACTAGGTAAGGTTGGAAGTAGTTATGAAAAACAAAGAATCACAGACTTTATTAATTTTCTATTTCTATGCTTAAATCTAGAATATATTTCAGTTAAGCACTCACTTTTTGAGGTACTTACTTTCTGAAATGTTTTATGTTATATTTGTTCTAAAAATACTATGACTGTAATAAATAAACACAAGCCATTATTAATTGAAAATTGAAACAAATTTCTTTTTGAGAATATAATTTAAAGTCGTAAATAAAAAGTGAGCGCTGACTTTATGAGGCAATTATATATACACTGAATGACAGAACACAATGACACATACAATAAAAGAAAGGCTGTTAAAACAGGCCGACTTGGAAAAAAAATACTATTAAAAAAACAAGAGTAAAATGTTAGAAATGAGCTCATACACCCAATATTATTTCTTTTTTTTGGATGAATTATTAAATAAAAAGTATTATTTACCTAATTATTGCAACAACAAAAATTGAACTCAAAAGAAACTTTCAAAAAATAGAATGGAAGAATTCACATAAAAAGTATACAACCTATTGTTGTTTTCATTCTTGGAATCTTCAAAAGTTAAGATCATTCATTTTAAATTGAAAAACATCTGTATGACAGACTGACTATATGCCAGAAAATAAAAAATCCAGTTTATTTAAATACTTAACTCTTCTATAGTAATTATCGCATTAAATAGGTGATAAAAGTCTATTTTGCTCTTTATTATTATTTTTTATTTAAATTGTTCATTATTTGTGTTTAATGACGTCAGTTGAAGATATAAAATTGAATGATTTTTTTTAGCATTAAAATATTTCCTAATAGTTTTGCTAAATTTTAGCAAAGTTTTTTTTTTCAATTTTATTTGTTAATTTTCTCAACAAATAAATAAAAAACAAAAATGTTATAGTCGACGTTATAAATAATGACTCACTTAGTTTAATTTTTTTTAAAATTCGATAAAATTGTTGTTTTTTAATTTTAGATAAAATTTTTGAAATAAAAAACAATTCGAAAATTTTTACGATGAGAAATACTTTTGAGTAAATAAAAGACTTTATTGAAAACATATTTTTATATGTTTCATTTCAGAAATTAGAAAACAGAGAGGGAGTACAAAGTGTTGCAAGTTGTGTTTTGTGTGCAAAGTTTTTATTTTGGGTGCAAAAATACTTGGGGTTTGAATTCATAAAAAAAATAAATGGAGGCTCTAAATCATATTAAAATCTTTTTCAAAACTTAATGCCTAACTCTTATTACATTTATACCATGACGTATAAAGTTTCACGTTTATTAATATGGCCATCTCAGCTACAAGTAGCTTTTTCTATTTTTAATGTCCCTGTTCAATTTATGTTTGTTCTTTTTCAGTAATATCGTAGAAATTGGTGTACAACTTTTATAAAATGGGTATTTCGTTAGCCTATGCTAACAAAGAGCTATAAAATCTTCTAATCAGTCTCCATGAGTTGATCCAAAGATCAAATTTCTTTGAGTTTTGCGTCTTTCACATTGATTTCCTTGAAAAGTAAAGCAAAAGCTTACCGGCTAATATTGTTCTGAGCTTTTTAAATAAATTGAATATTTGCTGTGGTGAAGCAGAGGTTCAAAGAACTCAATTTTTATATTATAACACAACTGTGTTAGATTATCATTTAGTACTTTATCTTAAAATTACACATAACAGTTGTTTAAAACATAAACATATTGAGAACTTCTATAAAAACTAATTATCAGCCTTGTTTTTCATCGAATGACAATTTTAAAAAATATTTAAGTGTTTTCACCTTCAAGTTTGTAAAAAATTATTTCACGACTGAAAGAATTTTTTAAACAAATACAGAACAAAGTTCTTAGCACGTTACACTTGACTAGCAAAGCGGGTGTCCGAAGGACCAATTTATTAAAAAACTAAAAAAAAAACAAATTTTAATAACTACCAACATTTAAAATAATTTACAAATTTTTTTTAATTTTACTTTTAGTAACCGAAGATGGCAAGAAAATCATACCACCCGCTAAAACGATAGAATCTGCCAAAAACTGGCTACAGGAACGCTCTAAGAAAACTTTCAATAAGAAAATTTTACACAAACGTTTGCCAATATTAAAATGGTTGCCAAAATATAATTCAGATGATGCTGTGGGTGATTTAGTGGCTGGTATAACAGTAGGCCTAACTGTTATACCACAGGCATTGGCCTATTCGGGTATAGCAGGCTTACCAGCAGCAGTAAGTTGAAACTTTTTTAAAAATCCTAATATCTACATATAATAACTAATTTCTCTTTTTTAGTATGGTCTTTATGGTTCCTTTTTGGGCTGTTTTGTATATATATTCCTGGGCAGTTGTAAAGATGTACCTGTTGGTCCTTCAGCCATAGTGGCTTTATTAACTTATCAGGCCGCCCAAGGTTCATGGCAGAGATCCGTGCTGTTGTGTTTACTGTGTGGCATAGTAGAACTGTTAATGGGTGTATTCGGTTTGGGATTTCTTATCGACTTTGTGTCCGGTCCAGTTTCATCAGGTTTTACCTCAGCTGTCTCATTGATCATAGTGACGTCACAAATTAAAAATATATTAGGCATCAGTGCTAATGGCACAACATTTATTGAAATCTGGTCTCATATATTTGATAATATAAAAGATATCAGCGCTACCGATACCATATTGGGTATAACCTGTATAGTGATACTGCTTATAATGAGGGTAAGTTAGGCAAAATTTAGTTACTTTTTTAAATCTCTTCAATTAATATATTTCTTTACTTAAATAGCTTCTATCTTCCTATAATATTGGTCCCAAAGATGCTGAGTCGCGTACAAAAACTCAAAATGTTATTAATAAGATCATTTGGATTATTGGCACCTCACGTAATGCCATATTGGTTATATTATGCTGTATTATGGGCATTCTATTGCATACCGAACATGAGGGTACTCCCTTTAAAGTTATAGGCTATATACCACAAGGTTTACCTAGTTTCGCTTTGCCTCCCACCCATTTAAGTGCCAATGATACTATAACCGGCAAAGAAGAATCATTCTTGGATATGGTCCATAGCATGGGTTCCGGTTTGATTGTAGTACCTCTTATATCTTTAATGGAAAATATAGCCATTTGTAAAGCTTTCGGTAAGTCAGCTTTAGAATTTGTTTTCTTTTAAAGCGAAAATTTTATTTTTTATTGTATTTGTATTTGTCTTTAGCTAATGGCAAAGCTGTAGATGCTTCTCAGGAACTTATCGCCATAGGTGCCGCTAATATTGCCAATTCATTTGTACAAGGTTTTCCCGGTACTGGTGCCTTAAGTCGTGGTGCTGTTAATAATGCCAGTGGTGTTAGAACTCCTTTAAGTAATATTTACTCGGGAGCTTTGGTCATTTTGTCTTTGATTTTCTTTACGCCATATTTTTATTATATACCCAAGGCCACATTGGCGGCCATTATTATAGCAGCTGTAGTCTTTATGGTGGAAGTGCGTGTTATTAAACCAATGTGGAGAGCCAAAAGTAAGTCCATATTCTAGAAATTATCTTATTAAAATTTTTATTTGATATAATTTTACTCTCTCTTATCTTTCAGAAAGTGATTTGGTACCCGGTGTTGGAACTTTCATTGCCTGTTTGGTGCTGCCTCTGGAAATGGGTATATTGATCGGTGTCGGTGTTAATGTTATTTTCATACTCTACCATGCAGCTAGACCAAAATTGACTACCGAAATACTAACCAGTCCTGGGGGTAATGAATATCTTATGATTACACCCGATCGATGCATTATATTTCCCTCGGTGGATTATGTACGCAACCTAGTAAATAAACAATCGATGCGTAATAACATACCCGTAGTTATTGATGCATCGCATATTTATGGTGCAGATTTTACGGCGGCGACGGTAATAGAATCGCTTCTAAAGGATTTTGCCCAAAGGCAACAATTGCTGTTCTTTTACAATTTAAAACCAAGTATATGTGCTATTTTTGAAAGTCTATCGCCGAGAGAATTTGTTGTCTATTACCAGGAACAACAGTTGGATGAACTGTTGAAAGAGAGGGATTATAATCAGGATAAAACTGAAAGTGTTTAAGTGATAATAGTTTAGTTAACTTTAGTAATCTTATTAATAATTCTAATTATACTCCAGAAACAAAGAAAAATAGAACAAGACACACATATACATTCCTTTAGTAATTTAAGAAAACTTTCCATACCCCCCCTTATCGTTCTTTACTGACAAATAGCTATACAACTGTAATTATTTTACAAATATATTAATGACTTAATTTTAAAAAATTTAAGCAAATATGACGAAGTTTTGTGCTAGTATCTCAGGTTATACTAATTTATAATTAGAACAAGTGTATCAAATCCAAAATATAATATAAAATGTTCTTACAAGGTATACATGTACTCACTTTTCCCGTATAGAGCATATACATTTATGTAATTTATTTTAAACCGAATAGAAATCTGAATGCTTCTCTAACGCTTTCAGATTGTGATTACGCCCTATATATAGGGTTAAGCTGTCTCTGCAAATGCAAGGGGCCTTAACATATCGAAGAAGCTATTTTAGTGATATTTTTATTCGAACACAAACAGAAAATTTGTATTATTTTTTTTTTAATTTTATTTTAATCTATTATTATTATTTAATTAAATAGTATTAATTATTATTATTAATACATAAATCGTTTAGTTTATAGAGAATATAGATTTAGTATTATTTGTTATAAATATAATATGTAATATATAATTATATATTAGAATATATGTATCTATGACAGTAATATATTGTATTATATAAAATATATTTCTTTTTTAAATAAAAATTGAAAACAAAAAGAAAAACAAAATCCAATAATAAAAAAATATTTTATATATCATTTGCTAACGCTAATTTCCTTTCAATGTGAAATAAGTTGCACTAACTTTAATCATCTAGCTTTACCCGGGAATCTATATATATACAGAAGTAGACAGCTATTTAGCGACAACAATTGTTTGTATACTTTCTCAGAGTGATTATTTATTGATTTAAAGCCTCAATTAAAAACAACAACTTATTATTATGTATAAAATATGCCACGCCCACTTATCTAATTCCATCCCACTTTTAGACTGATGTTTCATATTGACTGCCAAGTCGTTTAGACCACATTATAAAATTAAAAATTCAGTTTTTATGTATATGGGAGGGGAGATACGTACCTTATGCTCACATATCCGATTATTATACGGCTACTTACTGGCTGATGATTTGTATTATTAATTACGAAGTAATATTTACAAATTCAGAAACTTCTACTTTTACCGTTCTCAAGATATACAAAAATGAATATTTATTTTTTATTAGAGGCACCATGCTCACTTATCCAACCAAATCTTATTACCTTATTCAATACCTTTAACAGGATCAGTGATAAAGGAATTACTACAGCGCCAACTGTTGAAAATTTCAACTTTTATTTTTTCCTAAGCCTACGCAGTTACGAATAAAATCACAGAAGGAAGTTTTCAATTTGGTCCAGTCATTTTCAAGCTTTAAACATCCGAACAACCCACAATCCATTTAAATATATATAGATTTCTTTTTAAACTTGACTCAATAAATTAAAACATATAAAATTGTGCCAAAAAAAACTCCAATTCACTTCGAGCAACAAAGAAAAGGCATAACTATAAAGCTGAGATCACACGATTTTCTTAGTGCACCAATTGCAGGTTATCGACAGTCGAGTGAAGGCACGATAGGTAATCATGCGGCAACAAAAATGTTAAAAAAATGAGCCACTACCATTAGTATTAGTAGTATAATATTTTAAGCGATGAATCATCGCCAAAAAATCAGTAATATTGTAAAATCGAAATTTGTCCGAAATTACCGCAAATGGAAAGTTACATTACTGAGTTCTCGTGACTAGGGCATAAAAGGTATTATGTATGACAATTTTATTATGTCATCATACTAAAAATAACGTCATGTTGCTAATTCCGTTATTTGTTGAAAAAAAAATTGTTTCGTCAAATTAAGCATTTCATCTAGGTGTCTGGGCAAGTCGCTTCTCGTACGATAAGACATGCGGTCTTTCCCCGAGAATAACACTATGGATATATACCGCTATATCCCATTATCACTAATGCGGTGATAGCTTGGTGGAGAAAAGCTGAGTAAGCTACCACCATAAATAAATTAGGCGGGGAACAGAGCCTCGACTGTCTCGGTATAACTGTGCCAATGAGAACATTTTCAGCAGCAGCCTTGGAGGTCTTGATAGGTTTAACACGGCTTCACATGCATGTGATGAGGGTGATGGCATGTTGGGCAACAAATTATTCGCCAAAAGGTCCCGAAATACGCAGGGTGATCGGAGAACCATTTTCGGTCCTGGATGTTATGCCTTTGGATCTGTGCTCTAGCAGAGTTGAATTCCCGGACCAGGATTGCTGGTCTAATGTGGCCTTGGTTCGGAATTAGTTTTATGACTGTGTCGGTGCTGGTATTCATGGCCCCAACCGAGACTTGTCGATCCCACTGGGGAGATCACTAAGTGTCTTTCAGACTGAGATCATTAATATGTATATTCTATGACAGCCAAGCGCTACCTCGCTCGAATGATATGACATCTAGACTGGTCAAATATTGCAAAAACTTTCGCTACGATACGTTGTAAAAGCTTTGGCTTGGAAATAATTTCTAGTTGTTTCGAGTAGCAGGATACTGCGGAATAGATAGTAATGATTCATTGGCCAAAAAGGTTTTGGCACCCTATATCGGTCACTGTAGACAAAGAGCATATATAAATAGGATGGCGGTGATAGCTGTGGATGTTTGTAGACTTTACTCACAGGCATCAGAGACAGTGGAACATATATTATGTGAATGTGGTGTTTTTGATTAGTTTAAGTGGAGATGTTTAGGTGAACAAATGGTCTCACTGGGTGATATACCCACTATTGTGGTTTCAAATCTGCTGGTGTTTATAAGGAAAGCATCAGATCTGCTAAACAAATTGCCAGAAAGGGGCACAATAGATCCCATGGGTCGCAGTGTCCTGTAATATTGTCTGGTCGATATGATGATAATGAGAATAACGATTCGAGTATACGTCGGTTTTCTCCATGTCTACCAGCTTGTCGTCCAGAAGAATGAAAAAGTTTCGTCGAAGACCTTTCTTGACTACGTTGTCATTGTTTTGTCGAAGAGTATGGCCACTCCACTGCCATTTATTTTTACAAATTTCTGCTGCCAACGGAATTTACTGAGTTTTGCGTTAGCAAATCTTCTTACTAAATGGGAATATTTGAAGTATTATTCTGGGGAAAGTACAGATTTAACATTTGCTTCAAAAATGTGTTGCTTAGTATGAAGACTGATTCTGTTGCTTTTCTATATTGGAGCCAGTATACCTAAAGAATGCTTTTGCCGTATTTATTCTACCAGCCGCATCTAGATCTGACCCTCCACTCGCATAACACCCAGGTGGCAAAAGTTGGGAACATAGTCCTTTGATTATTCCCCTATACACAATGTAGTTGATGGGAGTCCATACTTCTGCAGAAAATGCCTTTGTTTAGCTTAATCTTATGTTGAACCTTTTTTGCAAATCTAGAGCTTTCCGTTTTTAGTCACAATTTTTTTCGTGAGCAAGCATTACGTCTGCATACGCCAAATAATTAAGGAATTTGTTATCAATTTGCCACTAAATTTTGCTGGCTACGAATTTCTATTGCACTAAGAACATCTACACAGATTAAAAGAGGCGACCATAAATGGTTCAGAAACATTTCTTTTGTAAAGAACAGATAATTTAGAGATATAAGTTTCTGTGGTATACTTCATTTTCGTATTTTTAACCATATTACATAGCGGTTGTGTGCATTTTCATAGTCGATAAAGAATAGATGAAGATTGAAGTTGAATCGTATGAACTGCCTTTCTTCTCGAAAAAAATTTTTTTCAACTGCTCAACTCGTTACGTTTATTTTTTTTTTACAAATTACAGAATAACAGCTGTTTCCTTAAGTAATGTATGGTCAGTTTTTCTTTGTTTTAAAGAAAATTGCTCTTAACAAAACTATAAAAGTTTGTTATGTACATTATAATTGTACACATTCACTTATATGTGTTCACGTCATTGCTTAAGCCAGCATAAGCATATTATAGTACACTTGAAAGCAATTTTAACAAATTTTAATAAATAAGGTATATTTATTGTTAATTCCGTTATTCCGTTATTTATTGAAAAAACAAATTTTCTTTCGTAAAATAAAATATTGAATCTAGCAGCCTTTGCTGGTACATGTTCATTTTACTATTTTGATAAGTTTTTAGTCTCTGATGTGGGTGCGTAATAATATACGTGCCAAAATTTGGTTCGGATTACGTCGGAACATAGCCAACACTCCTTAAAAGTACTCACATAGATTCAAAAACAAACCAATTGACGTAGCTTGCTTAAATATAGACAATAGTTCAGTAATATCATAGATACCAGTAAACAGATGCAATAATGCTTTTTGAATATAGAACTAAAAATAAGGGCTGATCTATTAATAACAGCTCTCAAAATAGGGACTTCCGAATTTTGACAGTTGACAGGATTTACAACAATTAACTAAATGTTTTAAAAGTGGGTGAGTCCATTTTATTTGGACTCACTTTTATAGAGATGTGTCAAACAGTGTAAACAAAAATTTGTCCGAACAGAATAGATAAACCTTTTGTTTCAAGTTTCAGCTCAATACTGTAAGATATTGTGAATAAATACCGTTTGAAATTTTTAATTTTTAAAACGAGGAATGTTTCGCTTCAATTATTAATGAAATGTCTAAAAAAGTATTAATTGTGAAAGTAAACCTTTTTAGTAATTGATATTAAAATTTTTGATCAGTCAGGCATCTCTAAGTTGTTAATGCATTTTTTCAACATTGTGCACCCAATCAAAGTTAAATAATTTATATATTTTCAAGCTTTAACACAATTTAATGAACAATTTCGTCACTTTTAGTTGTAACCGCCATTTTTATTGAAAAACTAAATATGATGACACCTATTATGGAGATGCCAGACAATGTAACAATAAAGGCAAATAAGTAACAGCTATATACAGAATGAAAAGAATATTCAACGCTAAAGGGCGCTTACTACTGTACGGTACCAGAGTTGATTTATCATTATTTATATTTATACAGTACCTGTAGAGGCGCACGTGGTGTCAAATTTTTTAATAACAATACAATCTGACAGTTGTGTTTTATTTTTGTGCTTAACAATTTAGAGAACGTGTTGTTTTTTTTTAGAGATTTTCCTATAAATTTTTAAATTTATTCATAAAATTCATTAATAATGAAACGTTTGAGTGAAGAAAGAGCCAAAATTTTATTTGAGAAATTATCTAAATAGTAAGTCTTCTATTATGAGCCACTACAGCGGCAGGCATTACGATAAACAATTTTTCTTCTTATTGCAGCATTGGCCCCAATGTTAAACAGTTAATAGACCGTCCCGATGGTACATATTGTTTCCGTGAACATTTGGATCGTGTTTATTATGTTTCTGAACGTATCCTTAAGCTATCAGAGTGTTTTGGCCACAAGAAATTAATTTGTGTCGGCACTTGTTTTGGCAAATTCTCCAAAACGAATAAACTGAAATTCCACATTACTGCTCTTTACTATTTGGCACCTTATGCTCAGTACAAAGTGTGGGTCAAGCCTTCCTATGAACAACAGTATTTGTATGGCCATCATATACCTAAATCTGGTTTAGGTCGTATTACCGAAAATGCCGGACAATATCAAGGTGTCATTATCTACAATATGAATGATTTGCCTTTGGGTTTTGGTGTTCTGGCGAAATCAACAACTGAATGTAAAGCTGCAGATCCTTTGACTACCGTATGTTTCCATCAATCGGATATTGGAGAGTACATAAGATCGGAAGATACCTTGTTTTAGAGAAAGTCATCCTCTATTGTTCGCAATTACTAGTTTTATAGTGTTAAACCTAAACTTATTAATTACTTAAGTAAGTTATAGATCTTTTTTAAATATAATCATGAAAGAAAAGTGTAAATGTGTAAATTTGTGTTGAATTATGTGGTACCAGTAATTGTCAATATTAAATTAGTTCCTTATGTTAATCTAAGTGTATGCCGACATTGACATATTTAAACGTATTAAATTGCAAGGCTAAGAGCTGGATTAATACGCTCCAGATAAGTCATTTGAGTACGAACCTGGTGATGACCCGGGAGGGGAAGACCGAAACTCCGATGGAAGGATCAAGTAGAGGAATACGTTTCGAAACTTGGTGTCAGATCGTATCGCTTGTAGATATTTCTATGTCCGGCCACTGCAGCAAACGCTCTGTGACGGGCACCTAAGTAAGTAATCTAAGTCCATCTCACGACTAGTACCTTATTTACAGCTAACATCTTGTGCCTCTAAAAAGAATAATAATAAGGTCTCATGATTTGCATGGCCAAGTTGTCTTATGTTTTATTTTGTTATGATCATGTTTTTGTACTGCTATTGCCTTGTCTTAACGGGAAGCTGAATACACTTGTTTAATGAGTTAGATCGCAGACAGAAAACTACTTCGATATTCTCTAAGAGCAACTAATAATGCAAGCCTTAAAATTATTCTTACTGCGTGCATGAGTAGCAAAAGTCCTGGACGCTTATACTCCGAATAACGATCTCTACCCATGGGAAAAGTGGAGAACTTCAACTTTACACAGCTAAAACGAACTTGTTATAACTTTATTAATCTCTGTGCATCATTAAAAGTTCCATGATCATACCTTTTTAAGTTACTCTTTGACAGACAGAATTTTGTACTACTTGTCCATTTACCTTTTAAAAATTCCAATCAGAACCATTTTTTCTTGGGTGTAATTAACATTGTGATATACGGTATTACATAGGTAGGTAAAGACTAAAAAAAATCAATTTTAAAAAAACGGTTATTGGTTTCTACTACATTTTTAGTGCAACTCCGAATTTAAAATGCAACTCTGTGCAGAAAAACATCTGTATTGTAAATGAATTTTGACAACTTGTTGTCTAACAAGAAGAAGCATGAGCTGTCCATTTATTCTTGTTGTTGTTTGTTGTATATTTTTTAAAGTTGATTTTTGCAACAAAACTAATTAAATAAGGCCAAACTTTTATAAACAATTAATTAAGCCACAACAATATAATTTAATTAAATAAGTTTTAAAGTTTTTGTGGCCATGAAGCTACAATTAATACAGGTTGTAAATGGATTTTTAATCATTTACGCACTGCTGCAAACAAAGGCACTCGAAGGTGGGTGTAAAACAAACAGAGATTTTCACTTAAAAACAGACAGACCGCAAGCAAAATGATAAAAATTAATGAAATTTTTCAATTTTATAAACAAAAATTTAATTCATAATTATGCAAAAGATTTAGCAACATAATTGTATTCATAACTAGTTCGCCCATGCAATAGTATAGTGACTCATGTTGTTGGTGTGGTGTCAAGTGCATGGTGCAAAGGCATGAATTGTTTTTGTTTATATTTGCCTGACCTTTTAATTCAAAACATCAAATCATTGATTACATTTCTCCCTCTCTTTTTTTCTGTAATAGTATCCTGTAAACGTTTACATGAAAAAATCTACGAATCTTTTTTTGGTGGCACTTGCTTTAGACGTTTAAATGGCACCCACCAAACAGGCTGTTCTTGTAAGTTTTCTCTGGCAAATTTGTTTTTAAAACCTTATAATTAAACCCCCCTCTGTTTTATTATGTTTTCTAGCTGCTGAATCTGGTTCGGTGGGCGCTTTACACTACGTTTACGATAAGAACCAACTGGAGTTTCTCTTAAATTCCCCACCGGCACCACCTTATGCTGCCATTTTAGGTTCCGATTACTTTAATCGTGAGAATATGATGCGTTTAAAGCATGAGGGTGGCCGTAACATTTCCGCCGTTTTAGTTTTAAATATGTTCGACAATTTCACTAGTGAGGGTGCCACGTTTTCGCATGAATTGAAATGCCCCAATCAATATAGTGGCATTCTTTTAGCTAACTCACAAGAAACTGCCACTTGTTCAGCCCAAACGCCTGAAGACACTTGGAATCCTTGGGGAACTGGCTTACTTCATGAGGATTTTCCTTTTCCAATTATCATCATACCCAACAATGATACAGTGGTCAAGTTGATTGATTGCTTTACAAAATTCAATAGTTTTGACTATGAGAACCAACATTTACGCAGCCTGTGTGCTGTGGAGATAAAAAGTTTTATGAGTGCTGCCGTTAGTACAGAAGTTTGTTGGCGTCGTACAAATTTCATTAATAATTTAGCTCAGACTAGATACTGTGATCCCTTGGAGGGTAAAAATATTTATGCTACTCTATTTCCCAGACAAATTGTCAATGACAACGAAGTTGACAAAGTTAATACAAATGAGAAATTTATTCTCGTTACCACACGTATGGATACGACGGGAATGTTTGAAGGTGTTTATGGTAAGTAATGCAAAAAAAAAAACGTTTCATGAACGCTTTAAAAAAAGATTTCAATATAAATTTGCAATTTCTTGTGCGAATGCTAAAATTATAAACATAATATTGCATGCAGTAATTGTAGTTAAATCCTGTGACTTAGACCTAAAAGGTCCAATGTCAATATTTTGCAGTTTTAAGTTAATCGTTGCATTAGGTTTTTTCTTTTTCTCTTTTATTTTACTGAAACTGCCAATGTCTAATTTAACTAACAACAGCTTCATAAGGGTTTTGTTAGCCAACGGCGCTCATCTATAAAAAATACAATTGTAATTTTCCCAAAAGTGAATATTCCGACAATGTTCCTTTTTTATGTTCATTATGATTGAAACCGTGTTCTTACAGTTATCAAAAGGATCGTTAAAACATTATTGTCTACGGTCGAATTTAATTGGTTTCAATAGCTCAAGACCGTTTTAAACGAGATTCTTACATCTGAACACCACATATTATTTCGTCTGGCATATCGACTGAAAAAGGATAAAGTTTTATCAGCAGCGTATACGCTTCGAAGTATTGTTTATATAAAAAAGTGGAAGTTAGGAGCCAATTAGAATCGATGAAGTGGATTGAGTGATAATGAATTAGATAATTTGTAAAAATTTCACTTTCCCTCTAATTTTGTTAGAAAAAGTGAATGTTTTGGTATGTTAAATTATAACATTCCACAAACAATAATATATTATCAGATTAAAATCTCAGATAATAATATTGGCTTGCATTGTTAAACTTATAAAAATAATTGTATGGCTTAGAGTCCCATTAACATGGAATCTGGCTCTGACGAGAACGTAGAATACTGTCTAGGAAACTTCTGGATTAAAGTGCTATCATATTAATGCCCAGAGTTTGAATACTAGAATGGACGAGTTTCAATAAAATTTTGGGAAATATTGATATAATATGCGTCTCTTTAACTTGGTCTCAGAGGAATTGCAACACTTTAGCGCCATGAAAAGCCAATTTCATTGTCGAATCCTTACAGGCGATAAAAACTGGTTCTACTATGATAAGCCAAAGAGCAAGACAAACAGGTGTAGTCTAAACAAACAGGAAAATTGACACCAAATGCGTATAACCGTGTTTTGAAGATAATGCTCTGAATTTGATTGGTGAAAACGGATTATGAGAGACTTACTAAATATAACGATATGCAAAGAGATACAAGTTAATAGCAGCAAAAATAAAAGATTGCCCTTCATGCGCCATTATTTACTCTTCTTAGGAGCATAAACCAATACAAGATTTTTACAATGTACTCTTTCTCCTGAAACAAGTTTTATGTCGTTCCAAATCTCAGCTCAGTGACTGCTGTATTAAACCGACGTTTTTTTCCATGCAAGATTTTTCAGCAGCAGAGCAGCAACTACAACTTTAGACTGTTTTTGTTTTCTCACGGTTTTTCTATCAACTGCATGAAATGACATGAGATCAAATACACGGACACTAAATTCAAATAATTTTTGAGAAATATGCTGAAAATTCTTTAAAACCAAACATTTTTTAATCTAAAACATTACGGTTTGTAACTAATGAAAGTAAAAGCTGTTTGGCTTTTTAATAAAAACTGTGTGCTTTCTAGATTACGATCTAGGCACAATAGAAAAAAAATTAAAACAGAACAAATGTGTTTTTTAATCGTTGTTATAAAGGAGAAAATTCCTTTTCGACGTAATAAAAGAAACTTGTATTCTAATAAACTAAAGAAAAAACCCATCCCTACATAATGTTGTCTCTTATTTAAATTTACCTGTTATTTTGCAACCCTTTCAAACTGCCAGTCATATTGACTACTATAGTCAACATAAGGTGTTTAAGCCGGAAATAACAATAGTTTTTCCAAAAAACTTTATGTCCCATACCATGGTGTTGTTTGTCTACTTGTTTCCAATTCATTCAAATTTCAAATAAATATCAATAGAAGGTGAAAATGTATTTATTTTCAAACAAGAGCCGTTAAAAGAAAATCAACCACCGCCACCAATAAACAAAATAACTCACAAGTTTACAAAAAAACAAAAAAAAATCGCCAATTGCAGCACGCAATGTTCAAATGATAAATGAACTCTACTGCCACCAATTAACGCTGCGCTATAGAGACAGCGACAACAGTTGTATGAGTATACCGACAAAATAAACAACTGTTTGAAGAAAATGAAGCAGGCAACAACAAAAAAAATAAAACATAAATAATCACAATATTAAGAATATATTTTGAATAATAAACTAATAAATACAAGTAACACACATACTAACACTTGCCTACCAGCATACACGCACCACACAGGTGAACAATACACCTACTCCCAGCAAACAAAATACAACACATGTTTGCTATTCGAAATAAATTTCGAAAAGTGAAACGACAAGGCAAGTGCATTTTCATCGTTAAAGTTTTTTCGTTTTTTATTTTTATTTTGAAATGACGGTTGGAAATAGTCAACCAAGCGTAATAAACAACCACCGAAAATTAGGAGTATATGTATATTATAGGCAATTGTTAACAATAATGACTTTAGTTATTGCAGTTGTTGTTGATGTTGTTGTTGTTTTTAGTTGGTTACCTAGCCAACGTTAAGGAAAACAACACTGAAAATCTATACTATATACATCCTTTGGAAAAATCCTTAAAATTATTTGTAAACGAACTTTAAACCACGTAAGAATAACGTCATTTACCACGAGCAAAGGTTAAACCAAAAACAAGAATTCCCATTATACTTAAAACGTTTAAGGGAAATTGCTTTTTAGGACTCTCCAATATGACCACCAGATTGGCAGCGCCTAGAAATTTTGTGTTAACATCGTCGTCTAGCGCTAGCGGAATAATAAACTCTCCTACTTTGACTGTTGTGTCCCCAGCTACGGATACTATAACAACCGAATCGGCAACGGTTTTACCATGTGTCGTCAACACCACAACAGATTCAACAGCACTCGTGGTAACTAGGGACCCCTCGTTTGCTATGCATAGCACACAACAAGAAGAGTATCAATACATTACAACTGAATCTTTGCAAGATGTTATGACAACACACAAGTCTTTGGCGGTAGTTGAACAACATCAGCAGCAACAGCAGCAGTCCGCTCATGTCCACCATCAACAACACCAGCATCATCAACAGCAGCAGCAGCAACAGCAGGAAGAGGTGGCTGTAATAAATGTTGTTGTGCCCATGGATAATACTGATGCTTCTAGTAATGAAGCGTCTCAAGCAACCATGGATACGTTAGCAGCAATTAAGGAGGGTGGAGTAGTTGATTTAGTACATCACACTGAGCAGGATGATGGTTGTCCTCAATTCATTACTGTTACTGTCTCGACACAAGATGCTGGTCAAAACTATCAAGTGCAATATGTCGATGCTGAGCAGTTATATCAGGCAACTAATGCTACACAAACCCAAATCACCTATCCTTTTTGTCCAGTACAGGAGTACCAGACAAATCAGCCCACCACATTTTATACTACAACAACAGGCAGTTTTGCAAATGAAAACACTCAATTAGGTGGTAATACCACAGTTCACAATGCCGCCACCACCAACCTAGTGCCCTACTTAGTGCCCGTAGAAGAAGGCATGCTAATAAATACTTCCTCTGAAGATATACAAAGCTCTTCTCCCCAAACTCCAAACTCATCTAACCATACAATGGGTGGTGGCGGCGGTACGCAATGTATGAATTCATCTAATGAACATGAACTCGATGATAATTCAATGGAAACTGATGCCAATCAAGCAGGGGGAGCTTCAAATAAAATAGCCTCAGCTACTATTAAATGGCTATCACAGAACTATGAGACTGCAGAGGGTGTCAGCTTACCCAGATCTACACTGTATAATCACTATATACAGCACTGTAATGAGTGTAAATTAGAGCCGGTTAATGCAGCAAGTTTTGGCAAGCTCATAAGATCTGTGTTTTCCGGTCTACGCACGCGCCGTTTAGGTACTCGTGGCAATTCCAAATATCACTACTATGGTATACGCATTAAACCAGATTCAATTCTCAAGCAACAACAAAGCAATGATGAAAACTCATGCTCCGCATCACCAACGAAAAATTCTTCCCTACCTACAACAACTACTGCGAGCTCCTCAAGTCATGCTTCATCGACTTGTTCTTCCAGCCATCATCAAGCCACCAATAAATCAGCTAAAAAGTTAATTTTCAAACCGGAATCCTATGCAGCCTGTGCTCAGTATTTAGGCGATGGCACTGGAGCTATGCCAGCTTTTCCTCTACTCGAATTAGATCATACATATCCGGCTGAGATAAGTGCACAGGATGTGGAACTATTTCGTATGAAATATCAAGAACATTGTGAAAAATTTGTAGATGCCATTGTCAATCTGGAATTCAATACCATCGAATATTTGTGGCGTGAATTCTGGTCAATCGATCATCATGATGTTCTACAAAATCTCTCACGCACAAAGTTACAATTGCTTTGTCTCTCTACTACAGTGCAAAAATTTGTGCGTGAGGTAGACTATCAGTTCTTTCAAAACTTGGTAGATGTTATCATACCGGATGTTTTGAGATCTATACCGAATGCTTTGACACAAGCCATCAGACGTTTTGCCAAAAATATGGAAGTATGGCTGTATGAAGCTATGGTGGGTATACCTGATCAAATGATACAGATTAAAACTGCTGCTGTATCGGCATTTTGCCAGACCCTTAGACGTTACACGTCACTCAATCATTTGGCTCAAGCTGCTAGAGCTGTTTTACAAAACAGTGCTCAAATTAGCCAAATGCTTACGGATTTAAATCGCGTAGACTTTCATAATGTACAAGAACAAGCCGCTTGGGTATGTCAATGTGATCCGGATATGGTTCAGCGTTTGGAAAATGATTTTAAAGCTGCCTTACAACAACATAGTTCTTTAGAACAATGGGCCTCTTGGCTGCAGTTGGTGGTGGATTCTGCTCTACAGGAATATCGCGGTAAACCTTGTTATCCTAAAGCTGCCAGACAATTTCTCTTAAAGTGGAGCTTCTATAGTTCAATGGTTATTAAGGACTTGACTCTACGTTCAGCTTCAAGTTTCGGAAGTTTTCATTTGATTAGACTGCTCTACGATGAGTATATGTTCTATTTGGTGGAACATAAAATAGCTGAAGCTCAAGAAAAGACAGCCATCGCGGTTATATGTGAACGTTTACAAAAAGATGTTGATTTTGAATTGGATTATCAACTGGAATTAATAGCTACAGATGTTAGCCATGTAGAATCACAAGCTAAGCGTGTAAAACATGAGTAAAATTGAATGGATATGAAAGAGGAAAGCAATTTTATCATTTAAGTAAGAAGGAATATATATTTTTAAGATGAAATATCAAGAAAAATTTATTTTTAAAACTATTAACTTGGCCTTGGTCTTAAGTGCAATATTAGAAGTGCCTCTAAATTGGTATTGCTCAATTAATATTTAATTATATAAGCTCAATTTATTACCCAAACTGCTCAATATGATCCATCTATCTACTCAACCAACTCATCATTTTAAATTTTCTAGTCCGTGTATTTAATAAGTCAAATTCTTCAAGCGTATTAATGAAATAAAAAACGTTTAACAATATTAATTCCAACTGTGTTTTATTCCTCTCTCTCTCTCTCTCTCTCTCTCACTTAGTCTTAAAACAATAAAAACACAATAATGCTTTATGTTCCAGGTGTTGGCGCAAAGGATTCTTTAACTGGTTACACCATACTCGTAAGCGTTGCCCATACGCTCTCACGTCTATTAAGGGATAAGAGCAATTTAAAAGATCTCAATCTGAATATCCTGTTTGTTATTTTCAATGGCGAATCATACGATTACATTGGATCACAGCGGTTTGTTTACGATTTAGAACGTAAAGACTTTCCCAAAGCCTCAACCACACACACAACACCCATAACTTTCGATAATATTGAATTTATATTGGATTTAGGAACATTCGATGAGATGTCAGATATTAAATTGCATACTCTAAGTGAATTTCCCAAAGCCAAAATGATTTTAACGAAATTACAACATTATGCTACAACGCCTAAATATGATTTCAATATAAATTTTGAGAGTTCCATTGGCTATCAAATGCCACCAACATCGGCTCAATCATTTCTAAGGAAAAATCTATCATTTCCAGCTGCCATATTAAATGCAAAGCCCAGCAATCATTTCTATCATTCGGTATATGATGATGGGGTAAATCTGAAATATAATTACACGAATACTTCATTAGATTATACTCAACTAATGGGTAGAGATGATGCTTTGAAATATTTCAAAACCCATGATATACAAATGAAAATACGTAATGTTTCGGCTGTAATAGCTATGGCTCTGTATGATACTTTAACGGGGAAAGAATATGTGGATGATCAATTTCCCAGTCCCGTGTTAATCGATGAAATACTTTATTGTTTTATTAAATCACAAAATTGTCCATTATTTTTTGCTGCCTCAAAACCGAATAGTTTCAAGAAGTTACCCCTTATAGCGCCAAATCGGTGAGTTTGGAGAAATTTTTGAAAAATTTAAAAGAAAAATATAAACAAAATTGTTTTCTTCTCTATAAAGCTACATAAGCGTTAATCGTGATACCCAAGAGGCTACTATATGGACTTATCGCATTATGGGCTATTTGTTATCGCAAAAACTTCCTAATTTATCTCAAGAGAACTGTACATATTTGCCACGTTATTGGTTTGCCGGTTACCGTAAACAGGGTGAATGTCGTTTAACAACACAAAATTATTCTTTAGCTTTAAGTCCGGCATTTATAATCGAAGGTAGTTTTGTAAAATGATTGAAAACGGAAACGATTTATAGATCAATTTTTTTATTACAGATTATAATTGGACTTCGGGTGAATATTCCACGTGGTCCGAATCAACTTGGAGTGCTTTAAGTTCTCGTTTATTTTTACGTCCATCACGTATACATGAAATCGTGACGTTAACTATTGGTTTTGTGGTCTTAGTTTTATCCTTTTGTTTGGTTTATATTATAAGTTCAAGGTCGGAAGTTTTATTTGAAGATCCTGGACCGAATGCTAGTAGCACTGATGCGTAAGATTATAAAAAAATTATTATCATTTGTCTAATTTTTAAGTTTAATACTTTCTTTTTTTTCATTAATTTAAATTATAATAAATAAAAAATAATGTTTAAGGGATTGTTCGCACTAATAACTGACTGCTATTGTTAGTTTTGAAATTTGTTGGCTTGAAATATCCGGCTTAAATTGAAAAGGACATCTCCGAAACGATTAATGTTAATCGGGATTTAGGACAACGTATTACAGAACAGACACATTTCACTTCAAAAAACACATGCTACACGCATACATAGCACACAAAATATTATTATTGTAGGACGGACTGCGTGAAGGGTAATTGCAATGTTCTCTAGTATTGAAAGAGAAGCGGCAAAGTGAGTCTAATAGATGAAAATGAAAACAACGACTGAAGAATCCACAAGACAAAACTAACATATTAGTTTAGAAATAAAATAAAGAACAAAGAACAACACGGCTACTTGCGCAAGTCTAAATACTTAGGGTGTTTTAGAGACCAAGAGACATCAATCTGTAGTATTACCACCGCATGAATGACGAGCTGTATTAGCTGAATTGAGATATTAACATAGTTGAACGAATCAAAGTGTAATGATTGTGCAGGCTTAAGACATGCTGGGGATGAAAATGCAATAGCGGAGAAATTGTATGAGTTTGACTCCGAGAGAAGACGTGAACTGAAGAAGAGAAGAAAGAAGATTGATGCTCGCTGAAAATAATTTTCAGTAAGGTTGTTGGTAGTCATCTAACAAACCAGCCACAAGTTGGGGTTTCTTAAAGCAGAAAAATGCTTTTAAGTAGTACAAAATCTTCCAAGAAGGTTGAAAAGTTGTCGCAAAAAAGCACTCCTAGTGTAATTGTGTAATGGAGTCAATAAACGTTGCGTACGTAGTACGGTCAATAAGCACTGTTACTTTAAAGTAATAAGCCTTTTGTTAGAAACAATAAAAAAAACTTACAGAACTTTAGGCACTGGCTCTCATATTGTTACTTCGTAATGATTGTCTAGAGTAATACGAAACAAAAATTTGTAGAAAATTAAAAAAGGTCAGTTAATTTTTGTGAACAAACCTCATAGAATATTTATAACACTAATTTTTCCAATCTTCCATTCAATTTTTGAGTTGTATTAAAAGCAAATTAATTTATAGTAATTATTCTTAATGATTTTAAAATTATTATAGAATTTATTTATGTCATGTATTTACGGTTTTAATTTTTCTTTTTTCGGTATTGCTATTAAAAGTTAATTTTTTATAATTTTTTTAGGTTAACCCCACCTACGGCTTGTTAATGCCTACAAACACAATATACTACACTGCACTACAACAACAACTAAGCAAACTATATATAATTTAATTTTATAGCAATATTATAAAACTATAAAAACAAATTATTTAGATTTTATTTTTTTTTCACTGTTTTTTTCGAATACATACTTACATACATACTACATAAAGATATTTTTATACACAAAGTGAAAAATTTATTAAAACTCTCTTTCAAAAAATATTTGAAATCTGTGCCTTGTTTTTGTTTGTATTCACGAAAAGTGTTAAACCAAAATTTCATGAGTTTTCGGTTTGTGAGTGAAAGTAAAAATGGTATAAATAACAGAAAGTTCTTAAACAGGAACATTATAGAAACGCTTTTAAGTGTGAAAGAATTTTTTTGTTTCAATTTACATTGTGTTTGTTTCAATAAAAATGTTATTTCATGTTCAAAGTTTTTAGATGCCAAAGTTACAGAAACGAGGTACTGGACAAAACTGTTTTTTATGCTGTTGACTTTATCGTCCACTATTTAATTATTAGCCTATGCCAAGTAAACATAAACATTTTGAGTGATCTTTAAGCTGGCTTTCCGCATATATCGTAATCAGTGCCGAAAACGACAATTCATACATTTGCTCTGAAAGAAATTTCTGTAACGAACTTTCGTCGCCGAAAACGAAAAAAAAAAATCCAAAAAAGGGTTTCGTTTTCGACACTGAATACGGTGTATGCCAGAAATTCTTTAATTATTCGCTCTTTCGACACTTTTGTACTTGCCGCATTTCCACATTATTGTAATATATTAAAGACAACTTAGAAAAAGACTACGATAACCACATCATACTTTGTGTATCAAATATATTTAATGATTTCATGACAACTGATATTGACTTACTAAAGCACTAAAAAACTTAGAAAATCATATATTTTTATTTAAAATATACACATACAAATCCATCCTATTTTGATATTTAATATTTTTTTTTTTTTGTAAAAAAAATATATATTTTTATAAATTAATATGTAAAAAAACAAAGAGAATATAACAATTGCAAACAACTTAACTGATGTAAATGTAAAACATAATAAATAGAACTCCAGTATACAAGTTCATACAAAATTTCAATATTTCAATAAAGGAAATAAAATATGACAGCTAAATCAGCCAAGATCTAAGGATATTTGCATTAAAACTTTTATTTAAGTGGTTGTTTCCGTACGCTAAGCAATTTAAAAAAATTAAAATTTTTTCAAATAAATTCTTAAACGTTTGATTCTATGTTCACACGTCAACGCTTTTTTATAATTCGCTCTCTATTTCATAATTCAACCCCCAATTATGAATCTAATTACAAAATTCCCATACATGCCTAAACAACAAATAAAATATAACATAAACAGAAAAAAGTAATGAAACAAAACAATGGCCGCTTGTTGCACTGATTTGCCTTTTTATTTGCATTTCCTTTACTGTTTTATTTACTGAAAAAACCGTAATTTTCCCCTTCATCGTTAACACGCAATTTACGTAATTTAACAATAAACAAAAATAACAGAAAGAAGAAAAATAACTGTTAAAACCAATTAGGAAGGCGTGTGAACAATGTAGTTCATATAAGTAATTCAAACAGCGAACTAAATAAA
The DNA here is from genome assembly GCA_023159175.1 of Wohlfahrtia magnifica. Taxonomy (NCBI): domain Eukaryota; kingdom Metazoa; phylum Arthropoda; class Insecta; order Diptera; family Sarcophagidae; genus Wohlfahrtia; species Wohlfahrtia magnifica. Next base: position 6,321,430 of record JAKWBJ010000483.1, read on the forward strand.
TCTAAGTTTCAGGTGAACATAGCATTAAAATTCTTACTTAATGCACTTTAGTTAAGTTGTTAAGAAAAAAACTATTAATACAAATATATATATATATATATATATATATATATATATATATATATATATATATATATATATATATATATATATATATATATATATATATATATATATATATATATATATATATATATATATATTAACGACTTTATTTATAAAAATATATGTTTGATTTAAGAAAAAGTTTATAAAACATTTTTCTTTACGAAAATAAAATAAAGCTTTTTTATGATCGAAAATTATTTTTATAAATAAGGCAAAGGGTGTAGTTGTAAGGCAAAAAAAGACATATTTTCTTCTTCGTTTTCGATACATTAATTAAAAGTAAAAAAAAAAATATTTGTAATCAAAGTTTTAAATATATTTTATTATAATTGTATTATAGCTAGGTAAACCATATTTAACAAAAGAATTATATTTTAGTATAATATTCTAAAAAATATTAACCTTTTCGTTTTTACATTTCACTTGTACATAATGAGAAGAAATACCTGTAAATGCATTGAGTATAAATTAACAACTTCAGATAGTTCTTAAATTCTAAAAACTAAAACAATTCTAAATACTAGATATGAGTAAAGTGTATTATTAAAAAAAAGAAACTAAAACATAATTAAAATAAAAAATTTCTTTGAATTATAGTACAGCATTTAGTATTTATTTATTAAAACTTTAAAACAAATAAATTTTTATATATGGTATATTACACGTATTTTAAATTTTGCGTTAAGTATTTTCATTTTAAAGTTCTTTTAAAACACAAATAACAAGTTATTGATAACGATTTCGAATATAAATAAACACAGCAATTTTGCTTGAATGAATAGACAGACGTATAGTTCGAAAAACACATAATATTCATTCGACAAATAACAATAATGATACAATAAAATAATAAAAAGTACATTAAATATAAAATAAAAATTGTAAACTATAGAACTGTGTATTTGATAAAATGTTTAACTTTTTTATATATATAAACATGCATATATACTATAAATAAACTTATAAAATTAAACAGTAACAATAATTTAGAAAAGCCAAATAAAATATAAAAAAGAAAACGATACGTAAACTCATTAAAATTGTTGATGCATTCCTTAATAATTCTTCAATTCTTATGCAGCAGAATAAAAGATGTTGGTGTTCATTGAGGGAGGTGTCTAGATTAATTAACAAACATCGAAACCAATAAACTTTAATTTTAGAAATTATGGACTTTTGAGTCAAAAATATTGATATTCGGCTCTACTTTTCCATACACATAGATTATATATGTACATTGTTTAAATGCCACTACATTTGTAGAAATTCGCTAAGATAGGGTCGAGCTAATATCATCAACCTGTTTGTGACCAATGTTAAATGATATTTTTTTCTCTGTCACTCCTCTAAAGAGCATATTGGCTTTTCACAAATTATCCATTTCATTAACCAAGTTGATTCTCAAGCTAAACACATAATTATTCTATTATAATTCGCCTCCATATGATTGTGTATTGGTGAAAGTCCTTGCTAAGTGGGGGTGGTGAACCTTAGTGACATTGTAATTTTTTCCCAGTAGGCGGCGTTTTTCTCCTGATCATTCTTCTTATGTTTGTCATCATCGCTAGCGGCAAGCTAGAAGCTTCGGGGGAGGCTTCTTTGAAATGGGTTTATCTGTAGGGAAGTTGAAAACTCTTTATTAAACACTCGAAACCGTAATTAAATTATTTCGTCATGTCCTTTACTGCGGATTCGAATTGGGTCGCTTTTAATGTATGCGTGGACAAACAACTACACCACGCCAACCCCTATATTGGATGATAGCCACACAAAATGGCAAATTAATATTGATAACATCGCAAAGGTACTTTAAGTGGCTTCGTTTCAGCATTTTGAATAGAAAAGCTGTAAAATTCACCGTCTGCAGTCATGGATAAAGGCCCATTACCACGACTATCGGATTCACGCTTCTGAACGACCCGACTCGCGACAATTGTATCAAGCGGAAGTTTTTCCACATGCAGAAACTTGCAGCAACAGCAGAGCTGTTACAACAACAATAACATCGATGTAGGTGATGCTGGTGAATTTCGAATATAACCCAAATAATGTGAATAGGACAAGACTTAGGCCAGTGATTGTGGCTATGTTATAAACAGTCAAATTTATTATGAATTTTATGGCGTTTTCTTTTTTGATAAAAAAAGATGCACTTCTTTTGTTCTTTGTCATTTCTAAAGGCATCATTTTTAGAAATAAACATTGCACACTCCGTTCTTTCTATCGAAAAGGCAACAAAGTACAACATTTTTTTCAGAAAACAAAACCCTATTAGAGTTAACTGACTTTTGCTAACTTTTGATAACAAATGTTTGAAAGTGATAGACGTGTACTTACTGATAGCTAGGCGTAGGATTCTCCGTATCTCCTCGACGATGAGTTGTCTAATACGATCTTTAGTTACGGGATTTAGCATGATTCAAAAGGTTAGCAAATTTTACTATGCAGTGACACGACAAATGTGCAATCTCTCAACACCAGGTTGGAGGATGTGCAATCACCAGGAGAAACGATGGTTGCATCACGCGGAGCTCATGTTATCAATTGTGATTATCTTGTAGAAAGAAGAGGAGATAGATTAGTGGAAGGGAGACGAAACAAGAACGAGAGATGCCAAAGACATTTAAGACTATTAGCAAATTAAATAATAATGGTAGGCTCCAATCCCGAAAGGGAGGTTAAAGCTTGAATCTTATAACCACCTTAAAATCGATACCATCTGCCAGAGACACATTAAATGTTCGAACGTCTTCATTTCAAACTCATTCTTATACAGTCTCCAAAATCGGTATCGCTATTCTCTTATTTACAAGCCCTTAATGATACCCATAGCCAGCTTCAATTCCGACCTTGCTCATAGAGAGAAAAGAAGGGTCCTTCGATTAGAGATGACCTGGAAACCCAACTTCTCAACTCACTGTACCAGAGTAACGACGAACTCTTCGGGTTCGTCAATATAATGGTATAACGGCGGCATATCGAATACCTCGGTCCGTAAGTTTGCTGAGTCCGAAATATGTCGGGCCAACTCATCAGCCATCTCGTTACCCGCAATCTTATTCAATCTTCCCATAACCATTCTGCAGTCTAGGACCTTAAGCGCTCCGAAAAACGCCTGACTAAATATAAAGATAGTTAGTAGCCTTCGAACCCTCCCAATCATATCTTGGACCACTTTCACTGCCCTCCTAATTGCGAACACTTTAGCCACTTGAAAAACAATGCACTTGTCATTCAATTTATGTGAGTACCTTACGGTCGAGTTGCTGGCAGTAGACGCAAGCCCCAGTACCTTTCCCACGTTTTGGAACAGTCCATGAAGATGATTAGACCGCCAAAAAGTGGATTGCATCGAAATTTTTGTAGTAAGTGGTCACTCCTAAATAAGGAAACTTAACTTTTTTAAGAGAAAGTCTTGAACTTGAGACGTAGAATAGGATTTTATATTCTTTTAGCAGAGTCCGACTTCGGCTAATAAGATAAATACTTCTGACATGACCTGTATTAAAAGAAACATTTATTACACTGCTCATGGGCTACGTTTGAATTTTAAATTGTTGTATGACGACATTTATGTTTTAATATCGAAAAATACCGATGACTTATCGAATAGACCATTCAAAGTTATTACACCACTTGAAGCTATATTATAATTATGGATTTTTGTTAATTCGTAGTAGATTGTTAGTCTTCTCTAACAAGATGCGAATTTGCCTTTCCATTTGTAAAAATTTGTTCAACAACTTTCGATTAATTTCTCTCTGTGTTACAACCTGAGCCAATACCTTTTTAATTATTTTAAAACGCTTAACAACACTTACGATGCATTATTTGTTGTTTTTATTTTGCTTTACATTGCTTTCAGACAAACAAATTTGCTATTGAAAAATGTCCTCAAATATGGCAAAAATCTTTTGAATTTGTTTAGAAAAACATGCAAAAATTTACTGAAAAGGTGCACAGTGAAAGAGAAAAGCCAGAAATTGTGTGGATAAAGCGTGAGGATTTTCCAGAGAAGAAAACAGTCAAGAATTCAATAAAAACGGAAACGGAAGCCAGTGCAAGTAAACAAGTGCCTATTGTTTACAGCAAACAATATGGAGTACATTTTGCTAAACTAGAAAAACTGCATCCATTTGATGCACAGAAGGGCAAAAATATAGCAAAGGTGAGACAGATGCATCATAGATTTTGTAAGATTTCTAAAATTATGTAAATTGTTTTGCTCTAGATTCTTTTGGAAACGCAAGTAGTTAAGGGTAAATTTTATGAACCTGATGAAATAACAGAAGAAGAATTATTAAAGGTACACACTGTAAAGTATATGCGTAGCCTGAAATGGAGTCTGAATGTAGCCAAAATAGCCGAAATACCCATTTTGTTGTTTGTGCCCAACTGTTGTGTTCAGAGGGGATATTTGCGACCGATGCGTTTTCAAACTGCCGGTTCCATAATGGCTGGAAAATTAGCTCTCCAACATGGTTGGTCCATTAATTTGGGTGGTGGTTTTCATCATTGTTGTTCCTATAAAGGAGGTGGCTTTTGTCCTTACGCCGATATAACTCTACTTATACAACGCATTTTTTCTGAAGAACGTTACATCGAATATGTTATGATTGTGGATCTGGATGCCCATCAGGGTAACGGCCATGAGAGAGATTTTATGAATAATAACTTTGTTTACATCTTGGATATGTATAATTTTCGTATATATCCCAAAGATCAAGAAGCTAAGCTGGCCATAAGTTATGCAGTGGAATTGCCGCCGAGGACAAAAAACCAAGAGTACCTAAGGAAGTTAAGAAAGTACGTAAAACTTTTTTCGAACATGTAAACAAATTTCTTATTGCTTTACATACTATTTTAGAGGTTTAAACTATGCCTTGACAGAATTTCGTCCACAACTGGTGGTTTATAATGCTGGTACCGATATTTTAGAAGGTGATCCTTTAGGTTATCTGTCCATAACACCAGAGGTTAGTATAAAACATGCATTCACAAAAAGTAAATATTAATTTTCTATAATTTTCTAGGGTGTTATTGAACGCGATGAATTTGTGTTTGCCACTTGTCGTTCACGGCGCATACCAATTGTTATGCTTCTAAGTGGGGGCTATTTGAAGGCTTCAGCCAAAGTTATAGCCGATTCCATTATGAATTTAAAACAAAAGGGTCTATTACATTAGGCGTTGTATGATTATGTTTTTATAAGGCTGAGTTCCTTTAGAAGCAATTGTTGGAATATTATTGTACCTAAATGTGAAATTGTGTACCTTTAAGGAATTGTGTACCTTAAGGAATTTACTAACAAACAAATAGTATTTATTTTGTCTTCTAATAAAATTGTAGTAAATTTTCTATTCTGTTAAGTGTTTGCATTTTGTACTTGCAACCTTAACGTAACTCTTTTATTTTGACTTTAGGCATGAAATCGAATAGCTGTGCTAAACTAACCTTCTGGTTCATTAGTAATAAAGAAAGTTGTATTCAGTCCACTCTGTCTATTCAACATTTTATTGAATTAAAAATAAATTACCATATTGGGATTAAGCCATTATTTCATTTGGATGCAATTTTTTTTTGCAGCCATCTACGGAATTTAAATTTAAACCATTAAGAAAGTCCTAGAGATTGAAACAAATGATAATCTGAAAGTATAAGGTCCGGGCCCTATGGTTGACGCATCAAACTTCTTAGTTTTTGCTGGGCCATCAAAGATGGGTGTAGTCTGGCGTTATTGAAACACAACAACGTTTTAATTGAATTTTTTGCTTAAATTTTATTAATTGTTGACCGTAGAGATCACAATCAATCATTTGACTAGGTTGTAGAAGCTCATAATGAACAATAATTTATCTCCAATTCCACCGTCTGCGAAGCTTCAACTTGCTTCGTCCATGATCTTTTTAGCATATTATTGCCGTATAAGACCCACTTTTCATCGCCATAAATCATTAGTGCCTAAGAAGTAGCAGAGTTGCCTGACGCAACTAACATTACCAGAGATATTGCATTTTAGACCCATGTACCGACAATTTTTGATGGACGTTTTTCGAACACCAATATTTTTGACCGTCAAGATTTTTTTTTTTAAATCAAGATATTTTTCTATAAATGTCAAGAATTTTTCAATATTGAATCTGACAACCCTAATGTGATACATTATCACATATTTACTGAAAAATATAGTTTCGTACACATAAGCTAGGGACAACAATGAACAGACAGTGATTTTGAGTTATATGTTTATAATTTTTTTAAAGTTTTCCTAAATTAGTGCATTTTGTAACTCGTGGAGCTTTCAGTGCTTATACAAATGGTATCGTAGAGGTGGAAATTTTGTGCGAGTCGTTTACACTGAAAAGCTTGGAAGCAGAATGTCGTCTGAACGAGTATAGTTCTGTTAAGCCATCGACTAAGATTATTGGTTGAGAATGTTAATATTAATTAAGCTTTGTTAGCCAGCTGTCGCTACACAGCTCTCTTGGCTTCAAAGAGTAAGTAGGTGCCTACATCTCATGGCCACTTGTTGTTAGCTGATAAAAGATTGTTCCCGTCATAACATTTCCGATCAAACAAGGCCAACCTTAAGTATCACCAAATGCTGAGCAACAGCAAAAAAATGTTCAGAAACTCCTCCTTTTCATTATTACAGCTTTTGCAAAAATCTTTATATGGCTATGTTTATCAAGAGCTCAATGGTAAGTTATGTACATCCCCTTTCCTATTTCTTATATGTATTCTGACAATTTCAAAGCATGGCTTGTTCTTCGTTCACAGAAAATTCATCAAATCTTTCGGGTTTCGTAAGAGGTGGGCTAATTTTCGCATCGTTCGTAGACCGGCAGCTTTTCGAAAACAAAAGAAAATCCACAGACAACCTTTTATTGATTACTTTTGTATTGAAGGAAATGATTCTGAGTCGATCGGCTTAAAAAACGGTGAGTCGAACCATTTTTATAAAGTGTTACAAGCCTAAAAGAAAAGGTTTGACTATTCTGAATATTTTGCATAGTTTTTGTAAATGTTTCAAAATTTTTCTCTACATGTTTAAATTAAAAAAAAATAATTCCAATCTATTAAATAAATTAAATATTTTGCAAAATAATACAATACACTTGTATTTGCTTTAGATTATTAAAAAATAATTATATTTAAATACTAGTTGGCAAATATTTAATAAATTATTATTTAACGCATTTTTATAAGTCATGCGAACTGTGCTATTTTTGTAAATTTTATTATAATTTTAAATTCCAAACACTTACCAACACTAACACATTTGCACAAACAAACAACTGTCATATCGATTAGGAATATAAACTGACAACATTAGACAGACAGTTTAACACAAACAAATAAATATTAATATGTACTGTTATTTGTACAATTAACTCAAAATAGCAAAAGGCAACAAACACAAAAGACAAAAAGAATGTTATAACAAAGGAAATGTTAAAAAAGAAAAACAAAACTTTTAGTGTAAAATTGATAAATTTTTGATAAATTAAGAAATACAAAATTACAAAAACTAAAGAAAATTTAAATATTTATGCAAAACGTCAAAAAATCTGTAGGAAGTTTGTTATGGAAAACTCGTGCAAACAAAAAAAGTAACGTACCTACCAACTTACAACATAATATTTAAAGTGATTTTTCGTTCTTTATTGTTACTTGCTTTTATTTACATATTGCTATTATTGTATAAATACATACTACATATATACATACAAGAAAGTGAGCTAGAGTGGGAGAATGTGTACTTAAGTGAATTATTACAATGTAATAATTACATACAAATCATTATTATGTTGCTGTTATTTATGTTGATGCTGACATAGAGAAAGAGTGATAGAGAGAGAGAGAGAGAGTAAGAGAGTAAGAGTGTTTTATGCATGTGGTTTGTTGTAAATAGTTGTTTTCTTTTAATGAATTTACTTTGTTATTGTTGTTAATACAATTTCTAATAATTATATTAAATATTATTTAGTGATTATGATCATTATTTAAGATTAATTTTCTTTTATCTTTAAGGCATTTAAGCAGTTATTACTTTTATTGTTTTCTTCGTTTAATAGTAAATACATACATATGTGTGTATGCATGTATATATGCATTTGTAGTTGTTAAAAAAAACAATTTCATTCATGAACATTCAAACACGCGTCTCCACAAACAACTAAGTATGTTTGTTTATGCCATGTGAATATGAATGAATGACCTTGTGTGTAACCTTTAATTTCTCTTGGAAAATAATGGATATAAGCTATTTAATATTTATTTTTATTTGATTTTAAATGAGTTATTCCTAATAAAGAAATTGTTCACAATGATAAAATATAATTGATTGACAACTGCAACTGTACTTGTGAGAAATGGAAAAACATTTCACACCAAAATCAATTCAAATTTTCTCGTTGGTCATGCAATGTTTTTTTTTCAAAAGCTATTAACAACTACGGAAATGTACATTTTTGTGGAAAAATAAGCAACTTTTAAGTACGAGTACTTTTTATAGGTATAAAAAATATTTTTGCTTGGCATAGGTAGTCTTCAGTATTTGCATTTCTAAAATTTTAAATTAAGATAAGTAATACATAACACCCGCTTATAATGCATACAGTTAATAACATAAGTATTCATACACTCCAAATATTTAACAGTATTCGTACATGTACCTTATTTTATTTCATAGCTAAAACTCGTCTTGCTTCGTTACACCCATCTTAATTACTATCTTAAATGCTATCTTAGTTATATTTTTTACTTTTTGTGGCCATTTTGTTCCCTTCCGGTTAAAATCCAATCATTTGTAGATTGCTTCTGTTTTTATGTGTATGCAGTCGTCAAACAAACACACAATAACTTTCATATAGTATACGTGTGTATGTATGTATGCATACGCAGCCAGCATTTTTTTAAATTTTTAATAAATTTCGAGTCAATTTTGACTCCTCTGCGCGATTAAAAAGCTGGATTATACACTCATTTTCTTAACAAAAAAGATACTTTTTATAGATAAATAAATAAATTTATAGACAAATAAAAACACACTTTGTATGGGAGTGGCACCGTCCAGTTGGTATTTATAAAATTTAAACAGCATATAGTTCCTTCCAGAGATACAGAGAGATACTGTAAAAATTTCAAGCAAATCAGTTCAGTCATTTAGTTGTTGTATTGAATGACTGTCCTATGAATGACTTTATTTTTTTACCTATGAATTACTTCATAGGTAATAGTAGTAGAAGTTTCTAAATTAGGTTCAGATAACGTCGTAAACAATATACATCTTCAGTAAGTAACTGGGTGAGATTGGAGAAGTGGTATGGCACTAAATATTAAATTTTGTATATGTGGAGAAAGACAACTATTTAAGCTTCGTTATCTACCTTCATCAGCCAAAAATCGAGTATGTATTGTAGATAGAAAACACGCGGGATAAAAGTTATTTATGTACATATATACGTATACTATATGGTATAAAAATAAATGTGTGCTTGTGCACAGCTAAAAAGCAGTACCTTCAGTGTCTTTCTAAAAGGAACTATAGGCCATCTCAAATGATTGAATTTGGACCGGAATGTGACAAAATGTAACTAAGAGAGTATTCAAGTTAATAATTAAGATGAGGGTGGCAAGGTAGGCCGGGTTTTATCTACAATATTATTATAATATACACAAAACTCTATCAAGCACCTAGGCGTACGGCTGCACGGATTAAACTTAAGTGCTTAGCTTAAGGCAGCTAAAATCACTGCAACACAGAGTTGGCTGATGTATTATCGTGTAAAATAAATTCTGAAGAAATATGTATGTGTCAGTCTGTGAAGTCTGTTAAATCCAAACAATACACGATATATTTTTCACAGTTAATCAGATCAGATAACAAAATATTTTTTAATACATAATTATTTAATCTATTCAGAAAGAACAAAATAAGTTTAGAAATTTAAAAACTCGTGCCACATTTTCACATAATTGCTATCAACTTGTGTAAATGTGTTTTCAAATCTAATTTATAAATCATTTCCAAGAGTGTTTGCACAGAGATTTAAGTTGAACAAGTAAAAATAAGTTCTAATCGCTGAAGTACGATTGTATGATAGATACCCTACACCGCAACGTACAACGAAACATGGAAACTGAGATAGCGCACTCAAGTTTTAAAAATATTTTCTTTCTACGCATCTACGCCATAATAGTATGTTTGTGTGTGTTTGTTTTGCTTGCATTGTGTGACGTCAACGTAGTCTCAAAAAGATAACGCACCTGTATAATGTAGGTTATCTGGTTTCTTTGTTTCATGGAAACACTGCGTTTGGAGTAATAAGCCTCAGTCTACGACCCACACTAGTCCCAAAAGGTAATGCTAAGTCAATCGCTATAAACACAATATACCACATAATACGATATTAGTGACATTTGGTGATGTGATATTATCTTGTGCTGATACAAATGCTTTTAAAACCATAGATTTTTTGAAATGGAGGCTATTAGGGGAGGAAATAATAAATACTCATATTCCATTTAAAACATCCACAATCAAATACATGTATTTATATTCAACCATAACACAATAAATAATTTGTCACCCATAATCATGTCGTCACGTTGCACATGCATCATCGTATGCAAAGATGAGGGAAATTTAAAACAATAAGTGCAACATCATAAATGAATTTGAAATCTTATTTGTTTTTCCATTAGTTGAGAATAGTGAGCTTATCGATACATACATACATACATAGATGTTTAAATAGTCCGACCATCTGCCGAGATACTCTCAGCCTACAAAATAGATGAAAGAAGATGCACATGCTGATAAAAACAACAAACAACGCATAGAGAAATTAAAACAAAAACATTTAAAAGAAAACAAAAATGTAGGACAATAGCGAATAACCTTTGCAATAGAAATTTAAACTGTTAGAAGCTTATAAAAATCTTCCTCTGCTTGGGTAGTCAGCGTGAACCCTTTGGTGCGGTAGAGAGGCTTAAGCATCATACGAATATAAACTAAGAACCACCCATTTCATGCTTCATAGCGTCTATACTCCATGTTGGAAGTGTCTGTCAGTTACCTTGCTGCGAGCAAGACCTGAACTCAATAGCGGTTGAGGGTATCCGGATGTGTCTGACCGAATATTGTGGATAACTTTCAAATCCAAGTTATGTCAGAATCATATTGAGCGAGGCCCCGGTCTGCATCGAACTCCAGAGGAGCGGCAGAAATTTTTTCTGGTAACAGGAATAAAACAGATTTCAGACCAGCCAGCAAGAAGTGACATCGGACGAGGACAACTTGATGATAACCTCGCAGGTCTGGACGGCTTAAACTTTTACGAGACCGACGGGGAAGATCTGATCATGATAAGCTCTTAGCCGCTGAATGCGTTGGATAGACGAATTCCAGCGACTTGTGATAACAAAGGGAATATCGAGACAGAAAGACACACTAGACGGACCTAACCTAACTTACAGAAAATATTTTTGATATTTTATGATTCGATTTCTAAGCACTTAATAATACCATACATCTACGGGTATAGCTTATTTGGTTCTAAAACTTTAATCTTAAGCATTTGAGACTCCTAATATATGTACGTTGCTTTTGACTATTTACAAACGATTTCGAAGCCTGAATTGACGAAAAATTAGATTATATAGTGTTTGGTGCGATTATACTCCTACAGAGTATAATATAGCTCAGCTTTAATATTTGTTGGACTAAATTACATAAAGGTGGTCAGTTTGTTCCATGTTGGCAAGTTCACTGAGATCTTTTGTTTTTGATGGTTAAAAAAAAAATTAAACAAAATGGCGCCCTGAAACTCAAAACATACAACCCTGTAGTCAGTCTAGCACCAAATGTCTCTGTGTCCATACCCTTTTTCTAGCGACAACTGCACTACTTAAAATGTCGACAACTTTCCTTTTTTTCTCTGTCTCCGTTTGTTTAAATTTCAGTAATCAAGCTAATTTTGCAGCTAAGTAGATGATTAATCCACTGTAGCTCACATGCATAAGATTGTGTACTGATGAAAATCCTTGCTAAGTAATGGTGGTAATCCTTACTTAGCATTGTAATTTTTTCCAGTAGGTGGCGTTTTCTCCTGATCATTCGTCTAATGTTTGTCATCTTCGCCAGAGGTAAGGTGGATGGCCAGGGAGGCTTCTTTTATAGTTGGATTTGTCTTGCGGGAGACTAAAATCTCTTTATTAAACACTTCAAACCATAATTACATTTTTTTGCATGTCCTCTTCTGGTATTCGCACCCGGGGCGTTTGTGTTGTATGCCCGCGCTATGACCACTATTCCACGCCACTCCCAACTTTCCTTTTATGAGCAAGTAAAGATACGTTAGAGACAGCAATTCTAGTGTATTTCTGGTAACATTGTCAACGAACACTTCCATAGAGTCACTAAAATGGACTATTGATGTTTTGGTTCAAATGTCTCGATATGACCATAAAAGAACTATCTCGGCAATACTGCTAAAGTCTACTGGTGGATTTTCAATGACAAGCTAATATTAAATGACTGGGTTAAACGTGGTCAGTAGTACTACTGACAATCTCATTAGTAAAGCACTAATATTTCGATATTGGCTATTTGTGCAGGGAATGTTTTATAAAGTTGCCATTTTTAACAAAATAATTTTTTCAAACTATTGCCGCCGATATTTAAACGGCACAGCGGTTCTCGTAGAATTAATGCAGTCATGAGCTTTAAAGGGACTTTTTTCACCGATCAACTCACATGTATTCTTACGCTCTTGCTTTTAGTTGTCATGTGCAGCGAATGTATGTTGATTAAAAAAAAAAATTTTTTTTTAACATCAACTTTACTCTCTTTGAGAGAGCAATTTGCATGTTTTCACTAACACAACTACGTCTTTACTTTTGCACATCACTGAATTATTGACTACTTTCTAACTGACACTTTAGCCATATAAATTTAAGCCGATAAAAATCTGTCTATTATTATCTGATTTCCGGAATTTTTCTGCGCAGCAGCACTTACTACCATCTTCAATCTAGTCAAGGATTGAGAAGTTGCCAGATGCTTAGAATACTGGAATGTTCAAAGGAGACTTCGCCACGGAACACATATTGTGTGAATGGTTCTTGATAGGTTTAGGTGGAAATGTTTACATAGACATAGGGTCTCACTGGGTGACATATCCACCATTATGGCTTAAGATCTGTTGATGTTTATTAGGAAGGCCGCAGATCTGCTCAGCAAACCATAGACCGGAAGGGGCACAATAGATTCCATGGGTCCCAGTGTTCCGCAATAGTGGCTGATAGTAATAATAACCTGATTTGGCCACTTCATGCTATATAACGCTTATTATTGAAAGACATTTAATGCCTTTGCAACCAACCACTTGAGCGTATTATTTTATACACAACTGTACAAAGCATCGCCTACTATCCTATATTTAAAACAGTATCCATAAATGTAATTACTCTTTAATCAAAATTAAAAAAAAAAACTTTTTCATCGATTGGCTGACAAAACCATTGACCAACTAAATTGCCTGCCTTGCATACACAGCACACTTGAGAGGATCAATTAGAAAATAAATGAAAGACAATTTCATTCTTTTAACGTGTAATTAACAAGTGCAAATATAAATTAAATTAAAAACAGAACAAAAAATCTAATAAAATTAAAATAAAACAAAGACAGCGACAGCGACAACAAGTGGCGGTGAGATATCACATGGAAGATTTGAAATTCGAAAATAAAAAGAAAACCAAATAAAACAACGCAGAACAAAACAAATATTTATTTGTTTTTATTTTTATATTTAATTCCTCTTATTTGTTGTTGTGGTTGATGTTTAATACCGATGCAATGCAATAAAGTTGGCTCACTTACTACAATTATACTGCAATATGATGATGATGATGATGCTCTATTCTGCAGTGTAATTCACTTAACGAAATAACCGTAATGTTTAGTAAAGTGAAGTGAACTGAACTGAACTAATCATACAAACAAAGTATCACAATCTGAGTACGAGTATCAGCAACCATCAGTTGGTATTTGGATTTAGGCCCCTATTGTGTGTGAGTTGTTCTTCTGATATTGATAACAACAACATTAGAGCAGTAGTTGCAGCAATAGAAACAACAACTATAATAGCAAAAAATAAATACAAACTAAATGCACATTAATTGTATTGTATTTGCAACGACTGTAGTTCTCAATTAAATGGTAATACTTTTAAGATTTTTTTTATTTCTTTTCTATTTTTTATTTTTATTTTTTCTTTAAATTTTCTCCCATTTAATTTTAGTTTTATTTTATTGCTGCAACATATTTTGTTTTCTGCTAAACGTTAAGAAAATAATGTGTTTCCTTCTTTATTCTCTATATTTATTTAGTTAGTTTTGAATTTTTTTCTACCATTTTTATTGTGTTTGTTTCACATTTAAAAATAACGTTCTTTTCATTTGAACATTTCAGTTGCCGTTTGGGTATCAAAACTGTCAGAACAACAACCAGTAGAGCTACCGCCACCATCATCTTCATCTTCACAATTGCAAAAACACGAAAATTATCATCCCGAATACAAAATGCTCATTAATAAAGTGGTAATTTTACGTCATGGTGAGAGCGAATTTAATAAATTGAATCTATTTTGTGGTTGGCACGATTCTCCACTAACGGAAAAAGGTAAATTATGATCGAATATCGCACGACTCATTAACTCTGTTCGTTCTCTTGGCATATATTTTAAACACAAAAAAACGTTTTTTTTCCAAAAAGGTTTGGCAGATGCATCTAAAATTGCCGTTGCGGGGCTTCGTAAACACAATATGAAATTTGATTTGATTTATACTTCGCTATTGCAACGAGCCCATCAAACAGTCGATGTGATTGTTAAGGAAATGAATTACAAAGATGTGCCTATAACTTATGATTGGCGCTTGAATGAGAGGCATTATGGCAATTTAACCGGTTTTAATAAACGTCAAATGGCCAATAAATATGGTGAAGAAAAGGTGAGTAAATCACGGTGTTCATACGTTGCTCGAAATGAACATACTTACTTACGGAAAATGGGTGGTAGGAGTTTTAAAACATTATCCACGACACTAGATGAGATACTATATCTACCGCACTTTTAAAGCTAGATATTTCGTGGCGAGTCTCACACATAACCAGCGCACACTGCTCAGAAAGCCTGTTTGGAATTACATTATATGCAATACTTCCAGCGTTCCTTAATAAATAGTTAGCCAGCTACTTAATTCTACGCCTTTTCAAAGTTGGAATTTCCTCGATCTAAGTCTTACACGCATCCAGCCAGCACTTATTCAGGAGAAAGCTTATAACGCTTTCTAGAAGTTTGCCGACCAGGTATATAGTTTGTTTAGGAGATCTGCTGTATTCCTAGTGAACAAAAATTATCATGGTAAAGAGGGAAATTTCTACAGAAAACCATCGAACTCGGTTCTAAGGTGGACTATTCAGACGAACTAGAGGATCATCAGGTCAAATTTCTCAAAATACAATTTAGGGAGAATCTCAACTTTGTTGAATATGACATATAAGGCTGCAGGCAGAATAACAGCAATGATAACTGGTTTTTGGGCTATTGGGGAGCAATAGAGCATACTGGCATAGTTGTAATCACGCAGAGAAAAGGGAAATTATATTCCACTTCCTCTGTGGATGCCCTGCATTGTGGAGAGAGAGAGGGAAAATAAACTCTTGGGTAGCCGCATTGCGAGAATCTTGAAGAGCTTTTACATTAACCGACTTATGAAGTCTTTTAACCACATGGATTGAATATAGTCGTGCAGTACGTGACCGTTTTAACTAGTTGGTAGCGAAGATGTGGCAATAAAACGTGGCGGAAGTGCTAATTGAATTTTTCGAATCATTACTCAAAGCAACCGACCCACCAACCAGATGTTTCCTTCAAATAGAATACTCTACTCTTTGATGCGCTCAACCAGTCATGTGATCTTGCAGAGGACACAAAGATCTCGAAACTTCTCTCACACTAGTTTCACACACTAACCAGTTATTCGTTATAAATGAATGTTAAATCCTGTGCTTATGAAAGCTGCAAGGCCATCGAAGAAGATATATATTTCCATTTCATGCATAGAATGCAAGATTAAAAGATGGCGCTAAGGAAAAGGGAAAAATGCCAGTGTACCTACCTAAGAATTTTAAAATGCTTGTGGCCTGTACTCGATAACAGAAGGAGTTAGATCATGATTTTGTCAAGTATAACATGGCACTGCTTTTTGGTGACATACCTGACCTATAAGGCCCAAAGCATGAGACTTCCGAATAATGATTTCTGCAAAAGCCGTCAAGACGAGGAAGACGGTGCTGTAACTGTTATAAAATGGTTTAACTCTACGAGGACGTAAGTTAAAGTATCTATGATTTATTATTACGGAACTACAAGTATATTACGGCCTATGAACCGGAGGACCTTTGATAGGTTTATTAAGTTTCTAGTTAGGGGCTGCGCTCAATATGGAGTATCGCTGCAATTTTAGTAGTTTTCCAGTTTACTCGCCTATGGTGGGTTACTTTTCTAAGGAAATCTTAACGATGATACTTGCAATATGCCTATTTATGTTTTGAAGCAAAATAAAAACAAACTTAAACCCACTAAGAATTCTTAAATATTTATGAGGCGGGACTCTAAGTATCTTATAGAATTATCGCTTTTTCTTTTTCGAAACACTACAAATCGTTCATAAAAATCATGCAAATTAAACGCCTTTCTATTTTAAAGGTTCAAATCTGGCGACGATCATTCGACGTGTTACCCCCACCGATTACTCCCGACAATCCGTACTATGAGAAAATTCGCAATAATCCAAAATTCAAAGACATACCTAAAGATCAATTTCCCGATACTGAATCACTACAGACGCTTATGTTACGTACAGTACCATTGTGGAATAACGATATTCTGCCAAACGTATTAAAAGGTCTCAAGGTGCTAGTAGTGGCACATGGCACTGTAGTAAGAGCACTTATGAAACATATTGAAGGTATGATTCGTTGTTGATTAAAAGATATGCAATTGCAAATCTTAAAATATGTTTTAAAAATTTTTTGCTTTATTTTTGTGTTTTAGAAATATCGGATACGGATATTAATAAGCTAAATATTCCCAACAGTGTGCCCTGTGTCTATCAATACGAAATGGAAATGGGTTTTCGTGTTGGTAAAGTACAATATTTAGCCGATGAGGAATACGTCAAGAGGGAGTCTGCCAAAGTGGCTTCCATAGGCAACTAAGAACCAACCCACAAATAATATAACAAATATGGACTGATATTTTTAGCAAAATGATAAATTATTTTTAACTCGATTTGCGCATTCCATGAAATAGAGTGGAATGTGTTAAATGGATTGACACAAAGTTTTGAAAGATTTTTTTTCTTTTTTTTTTGACTTATTAATAAATCTTATTTACTATACACATACAAGGAATGACGTTTTTTACTATTGGACTAATTACATTCGTTGTCTAATGTAAAGCATATCTTAGAGCATATTATGTAAATGAAGCATCATGATAGTGCTTCTGATCACTGTTTGTAATTTATTTTCTCAGTCACCATGTTTAACAGATGTAAGCTTCTGAGAAGACCATTAAAGAAAATAAGCGTGGAAATCATACTTTACTTTCCAGCTCCTTAATATACTGTTACGAATGGATTTTTACTTTTAGAGCTATGAACTTTATTATAGATGTCATTCTATTGGTTTGTGTCAAGGCTACGATCACTCTGTCAATGCTACAGTTATTTGAACGGTGTTGATAATTCAATTTTTGGGCATTGAATTTTACATTTCAGTCGTAATTTAACATTGAGAAAGCGAAGTCTTACTAAGGCGTTCGTAAAAGTGCTGAATAAATAAAAAGACTGTATAAAGTAATTATTATTATTTATTTATTTTATTTAACGCTATTTAAGAAGAGCCTAAACGTTTTAAAAAGGTTAAAACGTAATAATATATTTCAATTGGTCCACTAAAGTACCTTGTGCTCAAAAAACGTAAATGTTGCGCTTCCAATGAACTTCAGTGAAACAAATACCGAATTGTAGATAACCAAAAAATATTCCTTATCCTTTTGGCATGGATTCCAACCTAAACGCATATTGTAAAGGCCTAGACGTTAGAAGCACTTACAACAGAGTTAAAGAAAGGGCCTACCAGGGACGTTATTCCAACTCCGGCTGCAAATTTTTTCACTACTATGCTGCCGGTTTGATGCGATGGACAAAAACGCGGAAGTAGCGAATGTCTCTGCCAGCGTCTTGGAAGTCTCTGTCACAAGAGATATCCAAGTTGCAGCCTAAGTCTGCACTGTCTAGTTGTAGTATCCACTCCACGCTTAGAAGTAAAGGACGACTATCTTGTAAATCTTCGCTGCACTATTGGTAGCATTCGCTGCAATGAAATTTCACAGCGAATTTAAAAGAGCCATCTCTCCGTATCCAGTCAATAAGTTGAACCAATATTCTCAAAAGCTTCCTTTTCTACCTATTCAAGACTACCCGGAAGTAGCTAACCCTTTTGTCTCAATGGGTAAAACCCAAAGGTTCAACAAAGCTAATGACAGTAGAAATAAAATCAGCTTGCTTGGGATGCTATATTTGTCCTATATTTTGATATAGATCATGATTCTAAGTTCCTCAAGATAAAAAACCTTGCCAGAGCAGCTACTAAGGACTGGAAGCAATAGAGACACTAACTACTTCTGTTCTTTTGAATGCTATCTTAGAGCTCATATTTATGCATTTCTTTCCCGGACACCACAAAGGTACCGAGTTAGTCTGCTGCTTTTAAAACATTTCTTTTGAGTAAGTTTTAGAAAGTCACCATAACCTATCTTATGGCAACGCACAACAAGCCTATTGGGGTTAAGGTACTCGTATATGTCTTCTCGACTTGGTATTTATTATTAATTCGTTTAGATAACGCCATTCTAAAGGCAATGCTTTAATCTGACTAGTCATCCTGCGGGAAGCAGCTTCTTTCTTCACATATCTTCTTCAAGTGGGAGCCATTTCACAAGGAAACATCATCTGGTTTTATAACGGTGTGTTCAATCCATTAGCATTCCTTTCGCATAATTTTCTTTTTGTAGGGAATGGTTGGATATTGTTTCCGTCCATTCCGTCCACATTCTCAGAATGCGCCGTAGAAAGCCTGAATGGAATTGACATCCTTAATTGTTACGTTTCGCGGTTACAGCCATACAAAAGTATATAATTTACACACGTGTTAAAGATATTAACTTTCATCTTTAAGGAGATATGTGGACATATGCGATCTCGTATTCACTCGGAAGAACAATTAGCTGCGTAGACTCAATCTGTTTCGGATGTGGGCACCTGATCCTGGATAAAGAATCCTCCATATTAGTGATTCCAATTTCAAAGTATACAGTATTTTTAGCGTTAATTTGCACAATTTTCGTTTTGGCGGTGTTTATTTGAAGACCCGCTTTATGTGTCTCTGCTCGTACAGAATCCAGCTTCCACTGCATGTCACAATATCTGTGAGTTAGGAGACAAATATCGTCTGGGTAGTCAAGGTGTTCAAGGTGTTATGTCCCCAGGTTATACCTCTTGGTGTGGATAAGGCTCGTTGTACCACCCAGTCCAGGACAAAGCTGAACAGCAGTCTTAATAGAGATTGGTCGACGGACACTGTCATCATGTACGATGCGACTGCACATATTCGTGTACAGTGTCCTAATTATGTCGATAATTTGCCCTGGAGTACCTTTGGAGTTGCCAAGTCGCTCCTCCTACGGTAAGACATCGATCTTTCACCGAGAATGATACTATAGATATATACCACCATTTGCTTATGTGGCTATAGCTTAGTGATAAAAGGCTACAGAGACTCGCCTGCCTCGGTAGAACTGAGGCAATGAGAACGTGTTCAACAACGGCCTTTGATACCGTTACACCGAAAGTTTTTTGGCAAAGGATCGCAAAATGAGTCGGGAAGTCTGTCCATTCTACGTGGAA
This sequence comes from Wohlfahrtia magnifica, assembly GCA_023159175.1. Classification (NCBI taxonomy): domain Eukaryota; kingdom Metazoa; phylum Arthropoda; class Insecta; order Diptera; family Sarcophagidae; genus Wohlfahrtia; species Wohlfahrtia magnifica. Next base: position 6,341,584 of record JAKWBJ010000483.1, read on the forward strand.
TGGTCGGAGAACCAAATTTGGTCCAGTATGTTATGCCTTTGGATCTGTGCTTTTGCTGGAGATTCAGGTTTGGATTTCCGGACCGGGATTGTTGGTCTAATAGAACCTTAGTTTGGAGTGAGTTTGATCTAAACTGGTTTACCGATGGCTCCAAAATGAGTGACTGGATCAACCGAGATTTGTCGATCCTACTGGGAAGATCGCTGAGTGTTTTCCAGACTCAGATCATGGCCATTGCTACATGCGCGGAGATCAACCTGGACAATGGGCTCAAAGATAAGACCATTAATCTATTCTGGGATAACGAAGCTACCTTAAAAGCACCTGGCTCGAATCTATGACATATAGACTGATCAAATATTGCTACGATACGTTGCAAAAGTTTTCGCTTGGAAATAAGGTCCAGTTGTTTTGGGTATCTGGACACTGTGGGATAGATGATGATGAAATAGCAGATGCATTAGCTAAAGTTCCATGACACCCTATATCGGTCCTCAATCTAGTCAATGATTGGAAAACTTCCAGATGCTTGGAACACTGAAAAGCTCAAAGGAGACACCACTCTAGGGCGGTGATCAGTCCGCAATTTGGGCGTCGCTCTGAGGATCTTAAGTATAGTAGACTAAGAGCGTATCTGAAGAGGATGGCGGTCACAGATGTGTACGTTAGTAGACTGTGTGCTGCTCACATGCATCAAAGGCAGCGGAACACAAATTATGTGAATGTGGGGTTCTTGATCGGTTTAGGTGAAAATGTTTACGGTTTCAGATCTGCTGATGTTCATTAGAAAGGCAGAAGATCTGTTGAAAAAGCTATAGACCGGAAGGAGCACAGTAGATCCCAAGGATTGCAGTGTCTGCAATAGTCCCTGGTTAGTATGATGATGATTATAATATCTTTTGCAGTATTTTACTTAAGACAGCCAGACTAAGTCCTTCTATAGACTCAGACTAATCTATGTTTCCAAAATGATTCTTTTCTTGGTAAAAGGTTTCACAGAACTGGTCACCGGATTTCGTTTTTAAAACATTAATGCCGTGAAATTTTCCTTCTAAACAATATACAAATTTTAAATGGTGGTCCACCCAAAATGCACGATATTAATTGTGAGTCACATTTTAACGTCAAGTTTTTTGCCCAAAACCAACCATGAACCGGTACACAATTGAGTAGCGCGTTAAGATTGTTAAAGCCTTTTACGAAAATGGGCGTTCAAACCAAAATGCATTTGTGCATTTGGTGATTTTTTTTGGTCAGCCTAACGTCGAAATGTGTGTGCACAATCAGGAGAATTGTGCGAAAATTTCAGCAAACCGGGTCTGTAGGAAATGTAGAAACATCTGTGCATGCTCCCCCAGTTTGTTCTACGGAAAACATAGCTGTTGTTCGCGATAGTGTAGTAGAAGAGTCGTCAACCACGACTTGTTGTCTTGCCCAACAATTGAACATCCCACGAACATTACTGATGGGAATTTTGAATAAAGATTTGAATTTGCACGCTTACAAGGTTCAATTGACTCAAGAGCTGAAGTCTATTGACCATTTCAAGCGTCGCCAATACGCCGAATGGTTAGTTGAACAGACAGAAGTGAATGGTGACTTTGCAAAGAAAATCATCTTCAACGACGAGGCACACTTTCACTTCAGTGGATTCGTTAACAAGCAGAATTGCCACATTTGAGCAAATGAGAATCCAAGAGTGATTGTTAAAAAGCCGATACATCCACAAAGAGTGACTGTTTGGTGCAGTTTATGGGCTAGCGACAGCCCAATGACGTACGTCTTCGAAAATAAGGTCGGCCAAGCAGTTACTGTGAATGGTGTTCGCTATCGTGAGATGATAACAGACTTTTTGTGTCCAGAAATTGAGGATATGGACCTGAACGATATATGGTTCCAACAGGATGGTGTTACTTGCCACACGGACAGCGAAACAATGGCTCTTTTGCGCGAGAAATTCAATGGCCGCGTTATCTCATGTCGTGGCGATGTTAAATGGCTGCCACAATCATATGTTTTGACACCGTTGGACTCCTTTTTTTGCAGATATTTAAAAGAAGAACAGTACGTCCATAAGCCAAGAACAATTCAACAGCTAAAGGATGAGATAATTCAGCACATTAACGCCATTGAACCTCAATTAAGTCTCAGACTAATTGAAAATATGGACCGAATATGGCAAGCCGATTTGGCCGATATTTTGTTTCACATATAATTGTCATAGATAGTAAGAAATATTAAAATAATTCTCTGAAAACTTTTTGTTTTATTTACAATTAATATCACGCGTTTTAGTTGGACCACCCTTTATTTAACTCAATATTTTTTTTATATTAAAAAACACACATTAGTTTCTCTAATACTAAAGCCCATATGTATGCTTATGAATGATTCATTCATTCATTCGAACTTAATAACAAACAAATGAAATTATTCGAATAATAGAAATCCATTCATGAAATTTCTTTGAATTAAAATATAAAAAAAGCCATTAAAAGTCACCCCCTTTTTCTAAAAAGGACAGAAGAAAAGTATCTGACAGATAAAATCAAAACAGAAACAGCTGCAAAAATAAAACTTAAAAACAAAAAGACAATAAAGCGATGATAAATGTCATCGCAAAAAAATACCAAAAAAAAAGAAAAATGTGAGTAAACAAACCATGAAACAAACGAAAGTTTGAATTTGAAAACTTTTTGTTATGAATTTTTATGTATATATGTATGTATGTATGTATGTATGTATGTATTTTAATATTGAATATAAACAAATAACAAAATAGAAATTGAACGAATCTCACAGATACTTGCAATATTCGAAAAGAGCACTTCTAACAGGGTGAGTAAAAATAGCGTTTTATCAAAGAGAGTGAGAGAAAGGCAACGCAGCCAGTCAGTCAGTCATTTAGTATTTTCCTATTTTTTAATCACTGTCTGCCGACTGACACACAGAGAAGTAATACACTTATAAAAAATGAAATGAAAGAGAGTTGAGGTGATTTTATTGCTGTTACTTCGACGGCGACGACAACAACGCCAACGACGACAACGACGACGGCATATGAGTAAGTGTTATAATTTAATTCGCAAATAGAAAGGTGACTGCAAAGTATCTGACAGATGTGTACACTTTATCAGTTTGTTCGGTTAAGCCAAAGACAACGAACGCATGCATTAAACCAGCGATTGCTGCCACTCTTCTGCACATAATGATTTATTTGTTGTTTTCGGAGCGGTACGAATTTGAAAAGTTTTAAAAAAACAAACCAAAAATTATATTCGATTTTATTCAAAGTAAGATATGTTTGTACTTTTGAACGTGTTAACGCAATAGACAAATTTAGCGCAACACGAACTACTGTGGCTGAGTGCGCTTTAACAAATAAAATAAGAAATAATTAATGCATAAGTCTTATAAAACACTTATGTTTGTACATATAATTGTAATCTATTGCAAATATGCAATATAATTAAAAATCTACAATAAAAGTCATATTTTTGATACAGTGTTATCTATTGAAATTGACATCTGACTCATATTTGCACAGCCGGCATTTTTAAATAGTTTTATAAAATTACCTATAAATCCAGATCAATCTAGAATGAGTGGTTTTATCACGGCTTAATAAAATAATTAATGAAATGAATTATAAATAAAATAAAAAAAGAAAGCGGTATCGACAAGGAGGTTGTCTCAAGGTATACCTTTTGATACTTTGTTTTTAAATGAAACTGGAACTTTTTTTTTAAATGCTGTTAAAACATTAATTTTAAATAAATCAATGAAATTTAAGAACTATTTGAAGGGAAAGTCAATGGACTAGCTTTTGCATGACCACTTTTTGCATAGCGCATGCTGCACAGTGGGGTATACGATGCTTAAAGTTCAGTGGATTTTGAACTGTTTTAGTTGGAAATGTATAAATAAATAGTTTTTATGCATAACTTTAGTGGAAATTTTTAGTTTTCTTCTCTTTTTTTATTTTTATTTTCTCAATACTTTTATTTTTCTTTTATTCAGTATCGTCGGACTTATGACTATCGCTTGCATCAACATCATCATTATCGTTGTCATCATCATCACTATATTGAAGATTTTCTGAATGTTGTACAAACATTAACAGGCGCAGCGTTTTTTGTAGAAAATTATTAGCTTTTTCTTTAACTTGCTCATATTGGAAATAATAGGATCGGAAGTACCTAGAAATCTTAAAAATATATCCTCATTAGTTTTTGAAGTCTCTATTTCGAGCTTCTTGGGCCTCTTATGACAACTTCTTATCGGTAATAATGCATGATTTATTATTTCTGGTCCATGAGTTAAATATTTGTGAACAGTTGGAGACATATTATACCAAGGATACATTTTCGCAAAATATTTAGGGGTATCAAGTGCAGACTCCCGAAAAATATCAATATTTATTTGAAAATCACTTAAAACTGTTAACATTATTATGTGCATTCGCTTTATTAAATTGACGTCAAGGTTTGTTATTTGTATTTTGGAAGAAACGCCGTCATCGGAATTTCCAAGTCCAAGTCTAAATTCACTTTTGATGCGAGCTTTGTTAATTTAAACAATTTTCTTTTCATCTTCAGAATTAGCGAGCCACTTCATTATTGGAAGTTTATAGAATAAATGAAGAAATCATTCGAAGAATCGAATTCACCCATGAAGGATTGAAAGGCCGAGTTTTTACTGACTTAAAATAGTATTATATTTATTTATCAAAGGCTCCACACCCCTACTTGGTTCATAAAAAAACTCTATTATAATGTACTGGCGGTAGTTTTAATACATATCGCACTTGATCGACAAGAGGGTATTAACACAAAATTTTAAAATTTTCAGTAGAGATGAAAAACTGTTTGTGGTTACATTTTAAGAGAATTTGAAAATTCGAATACATCAGAGTAAGCAAAAAAATAATAGCTTTTTTATGAAAATATACGATACATTTATATTTCCACTTTTGTATTGACTCAAAATAATACCTTTTTGGTGATATAAAGGTGGTCTCTATACTATAACGAAAATGGTGGCAAATGTGGTTGTCGAGATGAAAGAGTAATCGGATTACGTTGAAATTTTTACAGTAGATAGATATTGATGTTGTTAGTTGATTTATTGCAAAAGCGGAAATTTTATAAATTTTGGCTTAATACCCTCTTGTTGATCAAGTGCGATACATATTTCATGTGTCAACTTATTTTTAAAGGAGCAAATATGAGCAAGATTTTTTTTCACCAGTAGTTGGCAGAATATATGTATTTTTAGGAAAAATAAAAAACTCGCTTAACTTTCCTATACTCACTACTTCAAGTCCACGTATATCCCAAAAATGGCTGATTCTTAGCCTCTGTTTCGAACAACAACAAAAGTGTGTACATTGACTAAACATAAAAATAAAAAACGCAAAAATAATCTCAGTAGCCGGAAGTTAATGGTTCCATTGCTACTTTTTACATTATCCCTAAAAAAAAGACTTAAAAATTTCGCTTTTAAAAGTAAAAAATCAGTGTTTTTACTTTTATAAAAAAAAACATAAAAATTCTTACTTTGGAAGAACGTAGCAGCATATTTTTTTTATCTAGTGATGTGGAAAGTTATCTATTTTAACGTGATATACGATTTTTTTACTGTTTGCTGAATTTTTTCTTAAAACAAATTCCCACTTTCTGTTAGTCCGATTTCATTAGTAATATTGACCTCTAACAGCTCTAGGGTTATTGCATTGAATTTACAAGGGCAGCCCCAAAATTATCCGAACTAGCATAGAAAACAAATTTCGGAAAAATTCGTTATTTCTCAACATATTCGGTAGCTTCGATACCCTGTTTACAGTAAGAACTGTCTAGCTGCTTAAAATAGCCTTCAACCACAGACATCATCACCTCTTTATTGTTGGTAATGATATTATCATTGAGACATTTTTTAAAGTTTGGAAATAGGAAACAATTCGAGGAAGAAAAATTTTGCAAATAAGGTGCAATTCGAAATTGAATTCATTGCTTTTGACCATCTCAGTGTCTTGGATGGATTATCTAGAGGGTAACTAAAACCCTTAATTAATTAAAATCCAAAGTTGCGATAAACATTTATCTTGTCTTTGCTAAATTTTGCACCTAAGCTGCTTGTGTTGTATGCAAACACTTTAACCACTACACCACGCCACCTCTGGATGCATTACATTTAGGTGACTTGAATTGTTTTTATACGATATTTGGAGATTTTAATCAAAAAACAATCTCATCACCAAACAAGCTTATGCTCTATAAGTTCGACAAGTAGACGATGCAATTTGAAAAAATTGGAGCGTAATTGGTGCTGATAATTTTTTAAAATTTAGTGAAAAGTAACGTTCAAACAAATTCGTGTTTAGAGTATAGTCCGTAAAAACTCGGCTCGTGAAAATAATTTTCTTTGGTTCGCTCGTTTTATGACTCGTGCTCGTGAGTCTAATTTTTTAATTCGTGAACACGAATCATAATTTTCGCTCATATTACTTTTTGCTCGATCTTGTGATCACAAATATACAATTTTTAAAATTTGTGCTTATGAGTTTTATTCTTTAACATGTAGGTAAGAACGAATTAAAAATGAGCAAAAAGAATCAAAGTCGAGCTATTCATTTCAAAGCATATTGTTTTTGTAAGATGCGTAATACCATGCATTCGTATGTGTGTACATTTTGTGTGCAGTAATATCAATAATAATAATACCATTTACTAAAAAGAATTGCTCGTTTTCAACTCGTTTTGATGCTTTTCGAATCCGTTTTGCGTTCTGAATTTTATTTTTAAATTCTTTTGTTTTTGATTCTTCTCACGAGTCGTATTTTAAACTCACTTAAAATTCGGCTCTCAAGAATAATTGTTCCTTACGAACAAGTTCAATTCGAACACTCTTTCTACTCTGGTTTAGTGTTTGACACTCAATAGTAGTTATCTCTATTCAAACATCTGACCATCTTAGAATAAACAGCCTTTACTAATTAGAAGAATCAATGCTTGGAGCAATATTTCTCATCCATAATCATTCAATAACTAACCATAGATTAGGCTAGTTTTGCTGAACCTGTAGGTAGAATGTTTCTCAGAATTCTATTAGGTTTTCTGTCCGCGACACGGAACCACTGACCTCTGCAGAATTTGTAGCGATAAAGGGAGTCGGAGATGGTTTCTGAGTTTTTGCCCTGCTCTTCGTATATCATCTGTCTGTTGTCTTTTTTATCAAGGGCCCAGTTTGGGCTCCTATAAAATTATTTATAGAAAAACTGGTCAGTTTCAAGACTCGCCTTATACTCTCACCCGATTTTTCTCGTTTGGTAACAAGTACACCCTTCAATCACTCTGAGATGCGGTTTTTTCGATTTTTTTCTTCTCTAGAGAGCATATAGGCTTTTCTCAAAGCATCCACTGCTTTGCTTCAGTTTCATTAATCAACTTGATTTGTCAAGCTAAGTAGATAACTAATCCACTGTAGCGCCCTCTCTATGATTGTGTAGTGGTGAATATCCTTGCTAATAGGTGGTGATCTTTACTTTAGCATTGTAAATTATTCCCAGTAGTTGGCGATTTTTACTGACCATTCGTCTGATGTTTGTCATCATCTGCAGAGGTATGATATGGAGGAGGGTCAGGGTGCGCTTTTCTTTATTTTTTAGATGAAGTTATCTAGAGGAAAGTTGAAGCCTCTTTATTAAATACTCGAAACCACAATTACATTTTTTCGTCATGTCCCTTGCTGGGGCTCGATCTTGATCGCTTTTGTTTTTATGCGTGCATTCTAACCACAACACTGCAGTTCTTGCGATAGCAGTTACTCAATGCGTTCAGGAGAACCTCAAATTGATGTTTTTAATTGATTCGTAATGATCCAGGGTGATATCTAATTTAATTTCTTTCTCTTTATCGCTTTTGCATTGTGCTGTATTTACACTCCAGAAATACTATGACCGTTTTGTTATAAGCAAATATGTACACAAACCTTTCTGTGGAAAGTAATATCAAGTATACTACGCGGTAATCGCTACTGCAGTCTAGCAGCTTTTAAGACAGTCCGATACTTGGCAGTTCCGAGAAAAATCTGCTGCCATTATTTCAATGTCTTTTGGAAATGTTGTCTTTTAATATATTTTCCAGAAAGGAAAAGATCATTGTCATAATGTGATTTATCCAATAATAATAATAAATTCCACTCTATTCTAAAAGGAGCATTCCCTGAATAACTCTCTGTTTTGTGCTAATCTTCACTTCTCTCCAATCTATGGCAATTCTGCTAATATTTTTCGATTACCATCTAAGAGTGAGATCAATCCACCGCCATTTGAGCCTCTTTATCTCAATCGATATTGGTTGTTGTTGAGCTCTTCGCCAAAGCATCTGAATAGACACATTTATAGGCTAGAAAATGTCTTGGGCCCTGCGAAAACAGCGGTTCACGAAGACTTTCAGCATTTTCATATCACGAGTGGCAGTGTTGCATGTTGTGCACAATTTTTGTATGTAACAATAATATGGATAATTTTCAACAACAGTTTGGCAAGCTTTCTGCAAGCGGTTTTCACTATCCACGTCCGAAAATCTGTTTGAAGATATAATACTTCGCAGGTAGCAACATTGTGAGCCGCTGTAGTGAAGTAAGTAAGACACCCGCCTATCAGTCAGAAAATTTTCAACAGCGGCATCATCTCATAACATTAGCTTCCACAAAGCATCTACATCGCACGCGGCATACTGCTGTTGATTTGTCTCTTCCCATATTCGATTGTCCTGACCTAATTCCTGGACTCCACTCGAGTGATGTTCTGGTGATACTATCGGGACGCATTCAATTGGTGTGACCGAACCACCCCCATTTTCCTGTCCTTATCTGTTCCCGTATTGGTTCCTCATTAGTCACGTTCCTTAGTTCTGTGTTACTTATGGTATTAGGCCAGAATATCCTGCATATGATTCTGGGGCACCTGTTGATGAATACCTGGAGTTTTTGAGTGATGTTATTTGATACAAGACAGGTTTCACTGCCATACAGCAGAACTGATTTTACACTTGAGTTTGGATATATGTTAGCTTTCCGAATACCGCACTCGCTTTATTGAGCCTGTTGTCTATGTCTGCTTTTGCGATAACATTATCTAGCTACTAATGCTAAGAACAACTTTTCTTTCTAATGCATCTGCCGTTCGGAGCAGGCTCATTGATTGAGAAAACTCCACGTTGTTATGTATATGTAGCATAATTGACAGGCGTGCACAATTCCTTCAGTGACAATAACAAACAATTCTTGAGACGTCACGTTAATACTGAGAGTTATAGTCTTCGCGACATTTATCTTTAAACATATCCAATATGCCTGCCGTAAAGCCCGAATCAAAGTAGAGTAGTTTCGGTATCGTATTATCAAATAATATATCCTAACTTTTATCTTTATTCTTATCCGATAAGGTTTATAAAATGTTCGGCCAGCGAAACTCAATGAAAGCGAAAAAAAATGTAAAACTTAATTCGATGACTGTTAAGGGCTAGCCATAATATGCGTAGGCTAGCTTAAACAACTGTGCGAATACATGCAATCAAATCTGTTTAACCATAATGTACTTAACTAACTTTTCGTCAAGTTTTATTAATATTTTTTTGTTTGTTTACGTTTAGAGCGGAGCTGATCGCACTGCACGTACGTAAACAGCTGTTTGTGTATTGTATGCAAAACATTAATAAAAGAAACACAAAGTGCAGTAGATGCCGAAGGCAACTGCTGTATTTTTACTATTTTTTATTTATGTTTATTTTTTTATAAATAATAAAATAAATAAAGTTTAATTCGTTTATATTTAAATGTTTATAAATCATAGCGATAAAAGACATATGCCGGCAACACGGCTACCGACTTCACGGCTACCGTTGTAGCCCCTAGCCAACTTAGGCTGATTTCTATTTTTCTTGCGACAACAAACAACTTAGTGCTGTCAATACAATAATATGCAATACATTAAATATATACACGAAAAACGTATGCGGCACTACCGAAAAAGAATAATCATTTGAAAAATAAAATAATTAAGTGGCTGGTTACTTGGCTACTTTTGTAGCCAGCGTCTTGTGTAGTCGTGCAGTCGATTTTTTTTTGCGACAACAAACAACTTAGTGCTGTCAATACAATAATATGCAATACATTAAATATATACACGAAAAACGTATGCGGCACTACCGAAAAAGAATAATCATTTGAAAAATAAAATAATTAAGTGGCTGGTTACTTGGCTACTTTTGTAGCCAGCGTCTTGTGTAGTCGTGCAGTCGATTTTTTTTGCGACAACAAACAACTTAGTGCTGTCAATACAATAATATGCAATACATTAAATATATACACGAAAAACGTATGCGGCACTACCGAAAAAGAATAATCATTTGAAAAATAAAATAATTAAGTGGCTGGTTACTTGGCTACTTTTGTAGCCAGCGTCTTGTGTAGTCGTGCAGTCGAAGTTCGGTAGCCTTGAATGTGTTTATAGAAATGCCGTATTTAGCCATCAAAAAGTTGATAAGTATTTGATAGACTTTTCGTTGATTTTTGACAGTAGCTTAAGTAAGTAAAAGTATATTATAGTTGGGTCTTTAATCAATTTGTGGAATTTATTCAGTCTACAATTGCTGATTTTCGTTGATTTTTGACAGTTGCTTAAGTAAGCAAAAGTATATTATAGTTGGCTCTTTAATCATTTTGTCAAACATAATCAGTCTAAAAATGCCGCTAAACTACAAAGCAAAAAATTAATCATACATATAAAGAAAATATTGTAGTATAGGGAATCATATAGTCCATGTGTATCTACTACAACTTCTTGAATTTTGTTTCAATTCTTTGCCAAAACAGTATCATTGTTATGCTCCCAAAGTGGCAATCAGTGCACAGTGTCGCGACAAAAGTTATATATATATATATATATATATATATATATATATAGTATATATAATAAAATCAAAGAAATATCAAAATTAAATTTCTTTTAAAAACAAAATCATCATCATCATCCGTCATTAGCATTGTTATTTACAAAAGATATTACAGATGCAGATATTATTTTGTATATATTTGTCTAGATAGTAAACACAACAACAATAATAACATCAAATCAGCATAAGTAAATAAAAAATAAGCAAAAGTTTGGGTATGACAAACAAAAAGCCAAAATAAAAGCCAAAAAACACTAAAATACACACCGATACAATAACAACAAAAATCATAATAAAAATTCAAGTATCTGATAGATACTTGAACGTAAAAAAAGATACACTCTTTAGCGGACAGCAGGCAAAGCACACTCTCTGCATGCTCCACACACATGTGTGTATTCAGTCAGTATAGTCAGTCAGCAGTAGAGGAGACACAAAACTAAACTAACAAATTAATAACAAATAAATGTGTGCTTAACAAAAAAAATCAAATCAAATATTAAAATAAATAATTTATAAATAAATAAATAGAAATACAACAACAACAACAACAAAGAGTGAAAATAAATTAAGAAATTCTAATAAGAATAGAAAAGAGCCAGAAAAAAAATCATTTCTTATTGTGTTAACAGTGTGAGAAAGAAAAATTAGTGAAATTCGAATGAAGAAATCATATAAAATTTAAAAAAAAGTTGGCTAAAATAGACAAAAATCCAAAAGAATAATGAAAAGAAACAGAAATCAAATGAGTAATTAAAAGAAGTTCAATTGAAGAAGAGTTTGGCTAAAAAAATCAAATAGAAAATCATTTAAAATAATACAACAAAAAAAATTGAATAAAATTCTTTATAAAACAAAATCGCCGCCCCCGCCACCATCACCACCAACAGTAGCAGCAGTGGCAACCACCATCATTGTACGCTAGTATCCTTTAAGTTGCAACATCAAATGTGAAAAATCGATTTTTGTTTCCTTTTTTCGCTCTCTCACTGTGTGCGTGTCTGTATGTGTGTGCATAAGTAAGAGAAAATGTTTTGTTATTTTATTCTTGTATATGTGTGTGCGTGTGAGAATTTTCTTATTTTAATACAAATTTAACAATAATAACAGAAACACCAATACCAACAACATTTTGTTTTCCTCTTCCTGTTCCTTGTAAATCAAAACAATGTGCAAGAAAAACAAAAACAACTAACATAGCATCAGTCAGCCAGTAGCAGTCATCAGCAAGCAATTTAAACGTTGAAAATGTTTAAAATTCATAAGCAATATGTTGTCTTATATATTCATCAATTTATAAATAAGATCTGAGGATACAACAACAACAACAATATCAATTTGAAATTGTCCACAAAGTGAGCTCCTCACCCTGTCTTCAATAGACGGATGTAGTAATGACAGGTAATTTTATTTGTATTAAAGAAAAACAAAAATAAACGAAAAAACCGGCCTATATTTTTATTATTTTTATTTTGAATATAAAATTAAAAAAAAACATAATTTTTTTTTTTGTTTACCTTACGAATCCAGTTTTGTGTGTTTGTGATTTTCTTTATTAATTCAAGCACTACAAAAACAATAAAAAATTTTGCTTTCATTCATGTGTATACCCATCCTACACTCCAATAACTTATGGCAAAAAAAAAAGATTTTGTTTTTTAAATTTGCCTCAAATAAGTTTTTTTTTATGGCCTAACAATTATATCAAATTTTATAAAAACAGGTGTATATTTGCCACAATTTAGCTCTAGTAACTCTACAAACCTTTTAATTAAAAATTTTTGAAAAGAATGAGTATTTCCTTTAGTATCAACCAATACAAGTTATCACTGGCTGTTGAAACGACAAATGCCCTTTTTGGAACATTCTCTAGGCACTTCAGCCTGTGTGCTGAAATATCAGGGAGTTCACATAATACCTCTTCGGATGTTTCATTGTACATTGTACGGAATCTAGATCGATTAAGGCCTTTGATAGAGTTGATCGTAAGATTTTGCTGATTGGTATTCCTATCTTTATCGTTGGATAGACTCTTACCTCTGCTTTAGAACCCAAAAAGTTTTGTTCGGGAATTTATTGTCTAAGACCGCATGTGGTTCACTTTTTCGGGGTTCTTTCTTCCCGAGTTACGCAGGTATGACCTCCATGAGGTATTTTCTGACTGTGGTTGCTTTTATGTACGCTGATGACGTTAAATTATTTTATTCTTCTAATGAAGTTTTTGGTCAAACTTCTCTGCGAATGAAGTATTGTTGTCTTTGTCGATTAGCGCAGAATATACTTAGAAATGTAGGTATACGACTTTTTCCCGCAGGAGTGTAATTTCGTTCGAGTATACAATTGATTCTTGCCCGTTCTTTACCGTTACTACCTTCCTTAATATTGGTGTGTTGTTAAAAAGGAAACTTATATTTATTATTCATGTTAATATGATGACTAGTAAGGCTAAGGTTGGCTTTAGACTTGGTGAAGTGATGGTCAAGGAAGTCACTGATCCTTACATTACGAGACAGTTGCATATACATGGCACTTGTTAGTTGATTTTGAAGTATTTCTCGGTTATTAGAATCCTTATTATCGATGTCATATTCATTCTATTAAGTGCGTGCAGAAGCAGTATTTATTAACATACGAGGGCGGATTGATATTGAAGTTACCTAAGTAGGAAAAATCATTTTTATATTTCAAAAACCATTCATTTCTCAACATAGTCTCCTCTTAGCACAATACACTTAGTAAGACGATTTTCCAACTTTTTTATAACATCTGAATAATACGATTTTGGGAACTCCTCAAAATACGCATTAGTTTCGGTAATCACTTCTTCGTTTGAGATTAATCTTTTTACTGCGAGCCATTTTTTCCAGTTTGGCAACAGGAAAAAGTCACTAGGGGCTAAATTTCGACTACAAGGTGGATGATCAACCAATTCGAAGTGGATTTCTCGTAGCTTAGCATCGTATCTAATGCTGTGTGAACCGGTGCTTTGCGGTCCAAATACCGCTATGAAGTGATCTGTCGAACTCGTTTACGCGGCACCCATCTTGCCGATAGCTTTTTCATATGCAAATGTTCATGCAAAATGTTGAACACACGTTCAGATGATATGTTTACCATTTCAGCAATCTCACGGATTTTGACTCGGCGATCATTCATAACGATATCGAGGATTATTATTTATCAAGCTTTTCTTTTGTCTCTTTCGCCGTTTTGCTTTTCAAATAATAGTGTTTAATCCCTACACGAAATTCACTTTTTTCCATTTTCAAAGAAACACAAAAGTTGCTTACTTCAAACGACTACAACAAATAAACTAATCGATAAATTTGCCTAAAATTTTAACAGCTTACGTTTGACAGATCGTAATTTCTAAGAAAGAAAAATTTTTTGTGTTTGTGCTGCCATCTAGCGCTAGGTAGCTTCACTGTCAATCCGCCCTCGTATTCAATTTTAAATTTATCAAAAACTTTTTTTTGGCAAAAATTAGTTACCAAATACTAATCTATTTGTAAATATAAAAACAAGGACAATGAATAGAGGAACGCCACAAGGGGGGTTCTTTCGCCTTTGCTGCGGAACATCGCTGTAGAAGGGCTATTGGGGAATCTTCAGCGATGTGGTTTTGCGGTCTTTGGTTATGCGGATGACCTGGCCATTTTAGTGTCAGGTATAAATCAGGCCCTCAAACTTGTTATGGATTGGTGCTTGTCTTGCGGTCTAAGCCTCAACACCCATAAAACGGAGTTGATGCTTTTTACCAGACGATATAAATTACCTGTATTTAATATGCCGAGACTTGGTGGCCTATCTCTGTCCACAAAGGTGAAGTATTTAGGGGCTATTTTTGATCCCAAGCTCACCTGGAGGGAAAACATAATGGATAAGGAGAAAAAGGCAAACATAGCGCTTTACACTTGTAAGGGGCCTTAGGCAGGATATGGGGACTCAAACCTTTCATCACCTACTGGCTTTATAAGACCGTAGTAGAACCAATATGGTGGACGGTGTGTAAGTATCAATGTCACTGTAAGGTGATAGACAGGGTGCACAGACAACTTTCCGTCCTGAATACCACTGCATTTCGCTCCTCTCTAACCAAAGCCTTAGTTGCTATACTTAACTGACTCCCCACCGATCCTCTTCTGAAGCAGAGGGCTAAGCTAGTGGCGGTAAGGCTAAATGCAGTTAACTCCTGGCCTAGTCTGGATTTTGAACACGCTGTGATTATTGGGAATCACAGACACCTTCGGATCGATTACATGGTCCCTCATAACTTTCTCGATAGGAGATTTGACTTTGATATGCCCACGAAGGAGTTCTGATCTGACAAACGAGAGTTCCCTCAGAATGACCTTGAGGTTTCTACCGATGGCTCTAAAATGCAGGGCAGGGTGTGATGTGCTATATTCGTGAAGAATTCTGACACTAGACTGTCTTATAGGTTGCTTGACCATTGTAGTGTATTTCAGGCGGAGGTCATGGGGGGATTTTCCTCGAGAATCTCCTGATCTTTTTGGACAGTCGGGCTGCGATTAGGTCTCTCGCGAACGTCACCTTGACGCCTATCCTAGTCCATGAACGGTTTCTTTGGGCTCATTCGAAGGTAATTCTTATACGGGTTTCTGGACACAGGGATACCGTCGGGAATTGCGTTGCTAACGAATTGGCCAGGGTGGGTACTGGGCTCGATATTTTCGAGTGAGAACCTATCATTAGCGTCCCGATTGCCTCGTTTAAGCTGGATATTCTCCAGTCAGTGTATGTCAACACTCAATATCGTTGGCGGCATGAGCTCTGCTGAACCAACATCGATGAAAGAAGAACTAAATGTCTTCTCTACCTGAGTCGCGTGGTCATCCATCGCACAATTGCGGTTCTAACGGTTCACTGCCTGATTGGGAGGCATGCCGTTAGACTTGGGATTCCCTTGAATGATTTTTGCAGGAGTTGTGGTTCCGAGCAGGAGGAGGAGGCTGTCTTTCACTTTATGTGTCAGTGTCGGGCCCTGTCCGCCAGATGACGGAAGTTCTTGGACTTCCATTTCTTGCGATCTTTGATTAAACTCTCAAAAATACCAAGATTTATTTTGAAGTCTAGATAGTTCATTATGGAGACTGTTTGATCACCGGGTTGGTATTTATGCTTCTGGCTTTACAATAGGCCAAATATCTGGCCTAAGTAGGACCACCTTACCTAACCTACTCTTCTGTGTGCTGAAATTTGAATTTCAAAATTTTCTTTATAATTTAAAAATATGTTATGCAAAAATTGATATATGTATGTATGTCTGTTTTGTTTTTTGCGTAGATTCACATTATATAGCATTAGAGAGTGAAAACCTTATAGTTCTATTTAAAATCCAGTTTTCGGGGAGTATGTAAATTTTTCTGTGCGACTGTATATTTTTGGCACAGTAAACTGGCTAAAAATATGTTATGATTTTACAAATTATGTATTTTACACTTTGATATTAATTTAAAGGACTTCCTTTTACCTTTCTTTTAATAGCATCTTTGTGTCTTAAAGAAGGTGCTGTTAGCTTAAATTTGAGATATTTAGCGATTGAAATAATATTTGAATAATCTTCCATCGATTTTAAAATAGCGTTGCCAGGAAAAATGAAAAAAAATTATTTGAGGAAATAAATTTTACAATCTTGTGATGCAATAAACGAGTAAAAAGGGGGCGAAAGTCGTCCAAATTTAAAGAAAGTGGTAAAATTAAGTGAGTTTGAAACAAACGCACAAAAAGAGTCGCTGGCCAGCAAAAAAGTTGCAAATTGCGTCTCTAGTTGACCTACAGTAATCCTGCATACCAGTGACCAAAAAGCAAAGAAAATACTTAGTTTCTCTCTTTCGAGTAAACGTTTACCAAAGAAGGCTAAGGTGATTGTGTGGGGCAAAAATGAACAATTACCTATTTTAAGGGAAATCTTGGTTCTAGTCTCTAATCCAATCTAAAAAAAAAATTATTCAAAAAAATTAATATACAATTATAACAAGAAGATCTTACCAAATACAATATATGTATGTATGACATGTTAAAATAAATGTCTAAAATATTTGAGATAAAACAAAAAAACAAAAATAAATAAAATTTAATTATAATAGAATATAATACGAGTACAAATCATGTAATTATTACACGTACATATATATATAAAGCGTGTTTTTTATAGAGGTATAGAACTTTAAGTTGGCATTACTTAACAGCTGTCAAGTGATTTATTCTCAGTTTAGTTTGGTAATTCATCATGAATAGACTCACGCCCGGCGTAGATTCGTCGAATGGGCCCAAAACGAGATTACCGTTGTCCCGATTTTCATAAGCGAATTTTATTTAGCGATGAAGCGCACTTCTGGTTGGATGACTACGTCAACAAACAAAACTGCCGTACTTGGAGTGAAGGTAATCCTCAAGTGTATGTGGAAACATCGTTACATCTAGAAAAACTGACTGTTTGGTGCGCCTTATGGGCTGGTGGAATCATTGGTCCGTACTTTTTCAAAAACGATGGTGGCCAGAATGTTAGAGTGAATGGTGATCGGTATAGAGCCATGATTACTAACTTTTTCATTCCTGAATTGAATAACCATGATGTCCAGGAGATGTGGTTTCAACAAGAAGTCGCAACATGTCACACAGCTCGTGCCACAATAGATTTATTGAAAGACACGTTTGGTGACCGCCTAATTTCACGTTTTGGACCAGTGAATTGGCCTCCAAGATCTTGTGTTTTAACACCGCTAGACTATTTTCTGTGGGGCTATGTAAAGTCATTGGCCTAAGCGGTAAAGTCACAAACGCTTGACCATTTGGAAGAAAACATTCGCCGTGTTATTGCCGATATACGGCCACAAATGTTGGAAAAAGTCATTGAAATTTGGACGTCCAGATTGGTCTACATCCGCGCCAGCCGTGGCGGTCATATGCCAGAAATCATATTTAAAATGTAATGCCACAAGATTATCTTTCGGATAAATAAAATTCATGTCAATCGAATAATCCATCGTTGTTTTATGGCAACTTAAAGTTCTATACCTCTATAAAAAACACCCCTCACAGATGTAACTTACATACAACGCCCTCTAACGACTATTTACAGATAAAAAATTTGCATACAGGGCTGTTTGAAAATATATATAAAAAACTAGTTGACCCGGCAAACGTTGTTTTGCCTTCATGGTGATTGAAGAGGAATGGTTGATTTGCCTTTAACATTTTTGTTTTGTAACCTATAAAACAAAATTTTGCACTATAAACGTAAGTTGGGTCTGTAGTACTTCACTACACTAAAATAATGAAAATTGAAGAATTTGTTTTATTTTTAAGATCTTATAATGACGATCGAAACAACAACTGAAAAGATTCAGCTCAACATTTCAATTAGAAAGACCGAATGTCATGGTACATGTAAGACATTACGATACATGGTTTGTGAACTTTTCAAGTGACAATAAATAATCATAATATGGAAAACGGAGGGCATTTTGTTAATATTTGTTTGGGAATATATAGGAAAATCTAAATGCCATATCTCCGGAACCACCGATTTCGTACAAACTTCACATAAACCACTACACTAAAAAAATTAAAATTTAAGAATATGTTATATTTTTAAGATCTTATAATGACGATCGGAACAACAGCTGAAAATAATGGATATGATGTCGGGCAAATGTCCACCTCTAGTGATTAGGCTCATTTTCAACTAGGCGGTTATGTAAACAAACAAAATTGTCGCATATGTTTATCCATAAACAGTCCTCGAAATATCATTACATCTAAAGAAAGTGATCCTATAGTGCGGTTTGTGGTTAGGCGGCATCATCACCCCGTTTTTTTTTTCGTAAATGAACATGGAAACGCCATTACCGTCAATTCTCTGTGCTACCAAACTTTAATAACCATCTTTTTCTGAACAAAATTGGCTAATGTTGACATCAGTGACCTTTGGTTTCAGGAGGACGACGCCACAAGTCTCACAGCTAGCCACACAATTCAGTTATTGCATGAGAAATTTTCTGGTCGCGTGATTTCTCGATTTGCCAGTCAATTGGCCGCTACGTTCTTGTGATTTAACGCCGCTGGATTATTTTCTCTGGAGCCATTTGAAAGACAGGGTTTACGTGAACAAACCACAAACAACTGACACTCTGAAAGATGAAATTCGATGCTGCATTGACGAGATAAGCGGAGCTTTGTTGCAAAATGTGGTTCAAAACTTTGTGAAAAGAGCTGACGTCTGCCGACATGCTAGAGACGAACATTCGTCCTACATCATATTCCATTATTATTTCCCATATTTCTATTTTATATTGGTATGAATAAAACAGAATTTTACTTCCTAACCTCATATTTTGCCCACCATTTAGATTCGTATTCGAAAATGGTGTGAACCAAAGATGTACAGTGGTGGACATTGGGTTAGCACATTTCGAATATGTTGCATCGAAAAGCTCATATTTTTTTCAAGAAATCAAAATTAAGTAAAGTGTTATATATAATGTGCTCAGTATGTACCATAACATCTTTTTATTTTATTTCGTGGTTTTTATTTTTATGTGTAATTTGTTAAAAAAAAAGGTAATCTGCACATCTGCATCATTTAGCACATTTTAGAAATTTTGATATTTTTCAACAATTTTTTTGTTTAGAATCTTATTTGGTAAATTTTGTGAATGTTTAATTTCTAAAATTTTAATAACAACTATAAAACAAAAATAGAAATGGATCAAGATAAATGCTGCACAAAGGCATTTTTGTCTGTTGCTCTCTTGGGAGTATGTGGCTTCCACAAAGCATCTCCATCTTACACAGTTTACCGCTGTTGATTTTGCTTCTTTCCATGTAAAATTGTTCTTTCTTAGTTCCGGAATAATTGTGCGTCTGCAGGTGTTTCTTGTTCGATCACGATTTCTTGAGCTTTAAGGATTCCACTCAAGTGACACGATCATCCATATGACCGATCCATTCATATTTTCTTTACCTTATCTGTTTCAGTATGGGTTTCTCATTAGTAATGTTCCACAGTTCTGTGTTGCTTGTGGTGTTAGGTCAGAATAAGTATTCTGCATATGATTCTGAGGCAACTGTTAATGAATTTCTGAAGTTTTTGCGTGATGTTATTCGATATAGGCCAGGTTTCAATGCTATATAGCACAAAGGCAACTGTGAAATTATTCATCAAACAAACTCTGAAGAAATCATAGTTTGTGATACTATTTGCCTAATAAAGTGCTACAAAAAGCATTAGTACATATTCAATCCCAGGGGACATACAAAAAAGTATTACACAGTGCGCTTGGCCTAGAAAACTGCTTGTAAAGAGGACGTATTTTTTTAAAGAGTTACAGACCACTTTAAATCCTTAACTGAAATTCAAAAGGTGCTTTCAACAAAATTTGGTATTGATATCACCTCGAGAACAATTAGAAGAAGAAAAAATGAAAGAAAATTGTTTGGATGCATTATACAATATAAGGCACATGTATCAAGGCTACTGAATTTTATAATGCCAAAAAAGCCACCGCTCTTTTGACAAAATTTTCTCTGGAGTGACGAATCAAAATTTTATAGATTTGAATATAACGGAAAATGTTATGTATGGCGTTCTGCAAACGTGCAATACTACCCGGGTACACATTAATGACAGTAGAGCATGGGTGTCGGACATATGATGGTTTGGGGTGCATGGGCACGGTGTTGATCCTATAATCAAAATAGATACTCAAATGGATCAATACATTTATAAGGAAATACAGAATGACTTCATTTGCAGAGGAAAACATGCCACTTTGATGGCACTTTATTCATGGTAATTATCCAAAACACATTTCACGTACAGCGAAGTATTGCATAGAGTAAAATAGCCAGCTAAATTACCAGATCTCACCGCCGTAGTGAACCTATATAATGATGTAGAGCAACACGTTACTGCTTTTAAACCTAAAAATTTTAGTGCCTTATGGACAGAAATCTAAAACGAATAGTAAGCGACACTAAAGGAAGATAGCGTGGTAGTTAAAAACAGTATGCCGAGGAGACTTGCAGCTGTTATTTAGAAAAAGGGTTATCCTACCAAAGAATTAGTTTTAAATAAAATAAATAAGTAGATTTATTTTTTTCTTGCTGAAATTTTTTTTAATTTGTGCTAAATTACTATCCGGTCATTTTTTTGAGGTTTGCTCTCCTTTAACACAAAATAAACGAATTGAAAAAAAAAACTAAAATTAAATAATGCTACGTATTCCTGGGACCGCGAGTAATAATAATATTAAGTCATAGAATAATTAAATAACAATAAATATGTAAAAAAAAATTGGTTACAAAAAGTACGCTTAGGTAACGTGCTAAAATCTTGTGCACAACTGTATAGAAGTGTTATCCACATATTATTTATAATCGTACCGAGATAGATAAATTACTTTACTATCTCGAAATTGTAATTATTAGACCTTAAATATAAAAAAAAAGAAAAAATACTAAAAAATTATGGACATGCATCTGTGAATTTGTTTTAATTTTTGGTCTATTGTTATGACGCAATTTTAATGAATTTATTGTGTATTTTTAGGCCATTAAAGTAACCAACGACAACGAAAAGAATTTTAAGTGTATTGAAGCCAATTTTAGCTATAATACGTACGCATAAAGTTTATTTCATAGCAGGAGTAAACGTATTTTTTTTTTCTGTTTTCTGAACAATTTTTATGACTGTTTTGGCCACCACAAAAACATAAACATTCGCTCTACTTGAGTTTCAAAGTAACGAAAACGCCCAACATGGTACTGCCACATACACTTTTAATGGACTCTTGAATACATTATTTAGTATGTTGGGGTACGCATTATCACGTTGTTTTACATGTAATACGAATAATACAATACAACAAGAGTATGTTTTATTACAAATAATTCTATTTTATTTTTATGCGTTTTTTTTTTTCATTTTATTATTAGATTTTCTTACGCCCATTCATTAACTTTTAAATACAGTACTCGTATCGCACTTGTCGATTGTAAATACCCATTTAAGCTTATAGACAAACATGAATTCATTGTATTTAATGAATCTATGCATGACTTAGTTAAGAATAAATGAATATTTGTCTAGTTTTAGTAAAGTGTGTCTAAATACATTCTTTCAGTTGTACAAGTTTAACGTTCTTTTTTAGTTTTAAAGCTTTTTCGGATTTTTGATTTTTCTTTTTTAAGAAAATTAAAAAAAAAAAAAAACAAACAGTGAAAAAGAGTAAGTAGATGAAAATCGCACTTAAGTGGCATTTTTTTTATTTAATCCGTACATTTTTTCGCTTTATTCTGCTAATGAATCCGGCACGAACAAACGAATGGAAAAATTGAGAAATGGGCAGTAAAATAAAACAACAACAAGCAATAACGATTGAAATCGAATTATTTAGAATTATTTGTATTTAATCTAACACATATGTATGTATGTTTATGCATAGGAATTCAGTTACATAATCATATGTAAGTAAATTCATATATACTACATACGAGGGCAATATGAAAATACCGTAAATCATAAAAAGTTCAGCAAAGATACGAAGATACGCTATAAACCACAGTACGTAAAAACTCGGTTCATGAGCAGAATTTTCTTTGGTTCGCTCGTTTGATTCGCAAGCACGAATCATATTTTTTGCTCACAATATTTTTTGCTCGACTCGTGAGCACAAATTTTAAAATTTTTATTGTTCGAAAACGAATTGCATGTTGTTTGTCTAAAATTAAATGCGTAATACCAGTGCATTCGTATGTGTGTATGTATGTATGTATATTTTGTGTACAGCGACCAATAAGTATCACACACACTTATCTATATGATTTTTTCTCTCTCTTACAGCTCTGGTATGCATGGTATACACAAACAACATTTACTTAAAAGAATTGCTCGTTTTAAGCTCGTTTTGAAGCTTTTCGACTTGGTTTGCGTTTTGAATTTTATTTACTCACGAGTCGTATTTTAAATTCCTTTAAAAGAGAATCGTTCTTTATGAACGAATTCAATTCGAGCTCTTTTCCTACTCTGCTATAAAGCTAGTAATTCATATAGAAAAACTTTAAAATCTGAAAAACTATTCGCTGCAAGCATAATTCGTTATAACCAGGCTTCGACTGTAAATAGCAGTTGTGATCAGTGATGGGAAATGGGATTTTAATTCGGTATTAGAAAAAATATTGTAAGTGCTTTTTTGACAGCAAGAGTACGGAATTTTAAAAAGGAAGATTTTTTTAATTTTTCTAAAAAACTTAATAACTCTGTCGACTTTCAACGGATTTTATAAAGCAAAAAACTATTTTATATTTCAACATAAGTAAAGTTAATTTTGCAGCTACCATCGCCTCATTTGAATTCAAATTATTGGTCCTGTTGTGTTACACCTGTGTCCATTACCAGTACGTTGCAAGGCAGTTCTTATCGTCGAATTTCCTCCGAACAAGCTGAGCAGTGTCAAAAAAGGTGTTTCATAGACTCCTCTTGCTCTTCATCACTGCAACTTTTGCAAAGATTATTATATAGCAGTCCCATACTTTGAGCATTCAGTAATAACTACTTTAAGGCTCCTTACATGTGCTCTAGGCAGCGACAATAGCTGCCCCATTCTCCGGTAAGCCAAATGTAGCCAGATCCTGCTGGTCTCATTGCAGGTGAGTTAATTTCCCATCGTTCGTTTGTTCGCCTTTTTGACGACATTTCTATAACACCAGCCGCCCAATCCGCCCAAAAGGACCACCGATATTTCCACTTTCCAGTTATATTGGCAAAAACCCGGTTTTTTAACCTAACCCACCGGTTTTTTTGTTTGTTTATTGGTTTTATAACTGCTTCTAAATTTCATTCAATAAGACAATATTTTTTGTTGGGTAGTATATTTACGTTGATTTAATATTTATATTGCAATTTTGTACTCTTGGTCGGATCAAGGCAGCGTTGTGTACTATGGGCTACAATTACCTCGTTTGAGCCGTGCATTATGAGAAAAACGGCGGGAGTACAAAAACATTCAGCGCTCGGTCTCATGTCTCAAAATTATTGTCAGAAACGATCAAAAGCCACACCTGACGTATCTCCTCTATCAATTGGCTGTTTCAACGAATACAATATCTTTCAGCATGTCACTTAATCACTTCTTTTCAAGAAATATAAAATCTACTTCAAAGGTGATTCGCCTCAAAAGACGAGAAGTTTTTCTTAAACGAAATTCGAAAATTGGCTCAGAGGTGGGGAAAAGATACAAGCTGTGATATCATACTTTTTTATTCTGAAAGATTTGTTAATTTATTATCTTTTTTGAGTTAAAAAAAAACACCGAATTTATTTGTACTCCCAATACGTAAATTATACTTGTTTTTGCTTTAAATAAACTACAAACTACTTAAAATAAAAAAAACACACCCGGGTTTCTAAGCCCACTCGGGTTTAATTGGGCTACCCAGTAGGTTGCCAACCCTGCTTTAAAGGGATCTTATATAAATACGGAGATATCCTTATAAATATCCTGTAATACCTGCAAACCGGGTGACTATATTTTTGATGCTCCCCTTTCCATATCAGAAACTTTAATTCGGTTAATATTCAGCTAAGTTATTAGTTTATAAGTGTATGAAAGTACCTAAACCGGTTTTCTTTTCCCATAACTCAAATTTTTCAGGTGTGTCGAATATTTCAAAAATACATTCTTCACGATGGAGTCACGTGCCTATAAGAAAATTTGTATCACTTCCCGAAAATTTCAATTTTATACATTTTTGTTGCAAGTACAATCGAGTTGCCACCAGTACTAAAAACATATAAAAACCGGAAAATGCTGAAACAAAAGAATGTACTAAATTTATAAATAGGAAAATATTTGAGAGAGTATCAAATCTTTTAGGGGTATTTTTGGAGGTTAAAAAGTTTAAACAAAAGTACGATCGTATCAACTTGCCCATCACTGGGCGCAAAGTATATGTCACACAACTTTTAGACTGTACATAGTCCTTGTTTTTATTGTGATTTAAAAAAAATTCATATCCCACATATTGGCACATAATTTTTGTAAAGAAAATTATTAATTTAATACTCGTGCACGTACTCGTAAATGACGCTTTTGTCAAGCATAAGTTTTAATATAATGAAAAACAATAAATTTAATGCAAAACAATAAAAAAAAAACTCATTTAATTTAATAACCATAGAATATTTCTGCTTATTTCGTTAAAACATAATGAACTGCCAGATGTTGTGTTTTTTATTCAAAGCATTTGGGATTAATTTGAATATGAATTGAAAATATTTTTATTGAATGTTTATTACTCTCGTAAAGAGTGATATTTAAAAAAATTTTAATTTACAAAATAAAAAATAAAAAAAGGTAAAAAAATATTAAAAAATAAATTTAAATCGTTTAATATAACGAGGCAAGTTTTTTATTACGGGCGCAATAAGGAGCTATCCCACACTTGCGATTGAGACCACTTGGCATATTTTTCCATTACACATTTCAATACCAGGTATAGTGACATGGTAAGGTACATGTATAAGGATACTAGAGTAACCCTTCCCGAGTTGCTGGGACCCTTTGTGTTGTATACCTATAATATGCATTTCTCATAAGAGAAATTTAAAAAAATGCACACATTGTATATGCAAAAACCGCCATCACAAAATGCAACTTTTTTATATACTTATATACATAGATAAGAATACATATGTATATAAATGGCTTTTACTTCGGTTTGCTTTGTATAATACCAGCTGGTCCCATCTCGCCCACTTTCTGGCTGATGTGGATAAATAACGATGCTTTCTGTTACCATTCTCCACACATGTAAAAATGCAAACATGTATTTTGTATGTATGGAAGCTGTCACGCCCATTTATCCAATCTCGCCCAGTTATTGACTGATGATGTGTCATATCCAAGAAGTTATTTAAACCAAATTTAGAAATTTACTATTACCGTCCTCAAGACAAACAAAAATTAATAGTTACTATATATGATAGAAGCTACGCCCACTTATCCAATTCCACCCACTTTCAAGCTTATGGTTTTCATTGACTGTCAAGTCATTTAGACCAAATTCATAAATATGCACAAAGATCAATGTTTACTTTGTATGGGAGATACCACACCTACTTATCCAATTCCGCCCACTTGAGTTATGATTTGTATTAACTACGAAGTCACTTAGACCAAATTCAGAAACTTTCACTTCAGATATACGAAAATCAATATTTACTTTGTATGGTACTTGCTGAATTTGTGAGCTGAATAAGCAAAGATAAAGGAACAAACCCTCTCCTAGGTTGAGAGGGTATTTACTAGGCTATGAAAGAATACCTCTGGACTAAAATAAGCGATGAGGTATGTTTTTTACTGTAAGGTTAGAATGCTAAATGGTCTATTTCCAGGCATTGTGGTCTTATATTATCATTAACATATTTTATGAACTAATCAGTGTAGGCTCTGCACAATGTATGTTAAGACATCTAAACACGTAATATGTAAGTGCCAAGCTGTTTTAGCTCACAGGATAAAGTCCTGAAGAACTTATAAAAAGAACATTTGTTCTCTCATCAAACAGAAGCATTTAAGGCTGCACAAACAATCTGTAAGGTGTGGCGCAACCAACTATTTCTACAATCTCAGATTAAATCTGGAGAATATGCTGAATGACAAAGCAGTTCATAGCTCAATTCATGGAACTTTTTCCATAAGAACAGTTCTTGTTTTTATTCGCTAGATTTTTATGTGCCGTTGTTTTATGGTAGGTAAGACCAGGCCAGACCATCTGACAATTTTCAACAGCAGTATCATCTCATTACTAGTCGCTGCTTATGAGTACTTTTTTTCTCCGTCACTCCTCTAGAGAGCACATTGGCTTTCCACAAAGCATCCATTACTCTGTTTCAGTTTCATTAATCAATTTGATCTTTGAAGCTAAGTAGATGATTAATCCACTGTAGCTTCCTCCATATGATTTTGCGTAGTGGTGAAGATCCTTGCCAATTGGTGGTGATCCTTACTTTAGT
Organism: Wohlfahrtia magnifica; assembly: GCA_023159175.1. Classification (NCBI taxonomy): domain Eukaryota; kingdom Metazoa; phylum Arthropoda; class Insecta; order Diptera; family Sarcophagidae; genus Wohlfahrtia; species Wohlfahrtia magnifica. The sequence goes on from JAKWBJ010000483.1 coordinate 6,368,584, forward strand.
TTTGTAATTTTTTTCCAGTAGATGGCGTGTTTTCCTTATCATTCGTTTGATGTTTGTCATCATCGCCAGAGGGAAGGTCAGGGTGGCTTTTTTTTCTAATTTTTTTGTTTATATCGTGTTGTCTGGGGGGAAGTTGAAGTCTCTTTATTAAACATTTGAAGCCACAATTAAATTTTTCGTCATGTCTTCTGCTGGGGCTCGAACCTGGATTGTTTGTGTTGTTATGCGTGCGCTCTAACCACTACACCACGCCACTGTAAGCCCTTTCAATTAGCCTTAAAATAGAATGGTGTACAGTTGATTGATAGTCGTCGAAATTATGTGCCTTGAAATATTACCATTTTAAAGTAATCGATGTGAATAACATCATATCATGCATCTCAACTAACTATGAACATAACCTTTTTGGTCTAGAGAACTACTTTGGCCTTTTTGATGGACGTTCATCTAAAGAAACCCGATCAGCCTTTGTTTAAAGTGGTTACATGCAAGCAAATATACTCGAGTGTTAACAAGGGTGAGCCATCTATCAATTTAAATTTGAACCAGCGGTTATTTCCAATCTGGCAATACTTATGTCTTTCTATTCTATCATAAAATTCAGTATATTATCTCCACTGAACGAAATGAATTGATTTAAGATTGAGCAACATTGGGATTTACAGGAAATTTATTTCCAAAACACAGACAAAAAATTGAAAAAATCATATTTTAAATAAGCAAAATTGCCGTATTTGGGGCTCAGAAAATCCAAACGTGGTCTTTTACAGAAGCCAATAAACCCATTACGAGTGACTGTTTGGTGCTGCTTGTGAAGCAGAGACACCTATCGCATCATAATAACTGATATTTTTGTGCTTGCTGTTCATGGTACTGATGTGAACAATGTTTGGTTTCAACAGCATGGTGCAATTTGCCACACATCCCATACCACAATCGATTTATTGCGTCAAACGTTTGATGGCCGTTTAATTAGACAAAATGGTGATGTCATTTGGTCGCCAAGAAGCCGCGATTTGACATCGTTGGACTATTTTCGTGGGGCGTCGTTAAAGACCAGTGTTATGCCGAAAAGCCACGGACAATTGAGCATTTGAAGGCCAATATTCGTGATGCCATTGCCAAGATACGACCACATACACTCGAAAATTTCTAGAAAAATGGTCCCATCGAATGGGTTACTGTGAGGCCAGCCGCGGCAGCCATATGATGAAATAATATTTCATTTCGAACAGGAACATTTACAAAAAAATAAAATAAAAAAATTGATAAAATTTCAAACCGTTTTTATGATATAAAAATGAATTGTGGTTCGTTCGGATGCTTAAAACTTGAAAACAATTGGACCAAATTGGATACTTCCTTCAGCGATTTTGTTCGTAATTGCTACGAGAAGACTTAGGTGGAAAAGTTGAAAAATTCTCACCAGATGGCACTGTAGTCGGTAATTTCTTTATATTTGCTTCTGTTTGCAACGTCGATTCAGTGCATATGTTCTTAATTCTGCAGAAAATATGAACGAGATTGAATGTGGTACCTCCTATATAAAATAAATATTGATATTTATATATCTCGTGAGCGGTTAGGTGGAAGTTTCTGAATTTTGATCTGAATGACTTGGTAGTTAATACAAATCATCATCGCATAAGTGGGCATGGTACTCCCCATACAAAGTATATATTAATTTTTTATATCTCGAGTACGGTGAAAGAGAAAGTTTCTGAATTTGGTCTTAATGACTTGACAGTCAATACAAATCATCAGTTTAGAGAAGTGGGCGTGGCATCTCTTATATATAGTAACTAATCGTTTTTGATTGAGGCTTTAAATCTATAAATAGTTATTCAGAGAGAGAATACAAGCAATTGTTGTCACTAAATAGTTACTGTACATTTATAGATTCGCGGTAAAGCCGGATGGGTAAAGCTAGTTCTGTAATAAAAAATTATAATAATTCTCTTTACATCCCTATTAATGGGAAAAATTTAGCGATATTTTCCAAACCTTAAAATATTAAACATTATTAGGATATTTGTTCATCTCAAACAGTAATAATTACTTATTGTCACTCCTAAAGGGCCCTTATTTTTAAAAAATCAAGGACAATTCTAGTTATTAGTTCCAGCTTACTGAGATCCATAGAAAAGGTTGCATATAGTATCTTGGTGAGCCTACATGTCCGCATTCAGGTACGATATTACATGCAGAAACGGACTGCCAAGGAAATCAGTCATAATATCTGAAAGATTTTGAGACTGAAAAATAAGCAGACCAAGTCACTTTGCTTTAAAAGAGATGAAAGGAATAAATCTATATTAAGTTGGCAACGTAGGTGGGATAACTTACCAAATGGACGTTGGACGTTGAGGTTAATTCCGCAGATATATAAGTGGTTACGAGAAATACATGGAGAGATAAACTATAATCTTACCCAATTCTTAACAGGACATGGGGGCTATAAAAAGTATTTATACCAATGTGAACACGACTACTCTCCAAGGTGTTTGATCTGTCCAGACGAAAACGAAAGCGCGAAACACATTGTAATCCACTGCCCATGTTTTACTAGGGACTGCTGCTATGTTGAGACATGCTTGGGTAGAAGTGTACATGCGGAGAATATCGTAAATATTATGCTTAAATCCGAGGCAAACTTCTGTATGTTGAATCAATTCGTTGGGAGACTGAACCAAATACTACGTAAAGTGAAAATCAGCCCAGAGTAACTATTCAAATAGTGAACAGAACGGCGATGTACAGCCTTAAAAGGCTCACCGTCTCCATGAAGTAATACCGAAAATGGATCTGGAGGCGTTTTGGCGGAGTGTTTTACTACGTAAAAAGCGTGCATGCTCTACAGTACGAGCTGTAAGTATTTTATAAATATTTCACACCTTCTGCGTGACTAAAAAAGTCTAATTGCCTGAGCTCCAGCTACTTCATAGCCGATATTGCGGCAGACTTGCCTCAATACAGGGCAAGTGGGTTCATCTCTCCACCACCCTGCTTGACAAGTATTACAGAGTCAGTAGCCTGCTAGTCGATCAGTTGGTCAATCTCTTCATCGCTCAAAAAAGAGCCACCTGTAGCTAGTCCATCCACTACGCAATTGCCATGGATGTCAGAGTGACCCCTCACTTAGATAATTTCCAGGTCTGAATATGTCGCAATCACGTTTAGAGATGTTTGGCATTCACATACCATCAGTGATGTCGAGTGGACACCTGAGAGCATCCCAATTGCAGCCTGTCTGTACATGCACATCTGCATATTTCCATTGAATATTCTAAAAAACATCAACCAGTCCACCACAACAGTCTTGAACCTCATAGATTTAGGTTAGGTAGGGTGGTGGCCCCCCTAGAAGGAAGGAGTCCCACTTAGACCAGGTGTTTGGCCCACTGTGATACCACAAGCAAAGAAGCTAGCCCGAGGATAACACAGTTTCCATAGAAAATCATTTTGATTCCGAAATAAATCCTGTAATTGCGGTGACCTTCATTCTGGAAAGTTCATCAAAGACGACAACCCACTCCACAACCCACTCTACCTACCATATTAGAGCCAATGGAACCTCATAGAATTAAGTTCCACTAGAAAAGTTCTAACGGCCAAATTCCACACGAGCGCTGATAAAACCCTCCTTTGGGAGTACCCCTATCTCCACGGTATAGATAGTAGTAGAACTCATATTGGAGGCAATGACTATGTCGGTCAATAGTCTTCATATGAATGTAGACATTCAATTCCGCCAGAGACGACTTAATCGCCTCTGGTGCTTAACAGCGTTTTCATACGCCAAAAAGCAGAAAAAGGAAAATTTTAGAAATTAGTAGCACATGCAAGCACTGATGTAGGGTACAAAACTATTATTGTATGTATGTATATACTCAAATATGTATGTATATCGAAACAAAACAGCTTTTCTATTTATGTTTTGCTGTACACAACACTTAACATTTCTACACCATAACTTATGGTCTAATTAAAGCAACGCCTGGAGAGTTGACCCCAAAACAATGAAGTCATCATTAAACCAACATTTTTAATGTCATCGTCCAACGTTAGAGAATGTTTTTCCTTTTTTTTGATACCAGGCCCCTCTTAAGCAATGAAGTGTCTGTCAAATTCTCAGCAACTATAAGTATTACGAGCACAAGTGGAAAAACAAACTTTTATTTCTTTTCTTTATTTTTAATGTTTCTTGTTTTTCTTTTTATTTTTTTTTTTTTTTGCAAATTTTTCAATATTTTCACAAAAACAAAAAAAACAACAATTATTTACACTGTAATACCCACATGTAAAATACTATAGGAGTATAAACGTTACATGTGTAACGTGGTCTGTGTAAAAATCTATAAATTTCTGTTTTCTTTAAAGTATTAGAGGGTAAGGCTATTCTTATGTCATCAATGTAAATATGTATGTAAATTGGTAAGAGATAAAAAATAATAAATAAATAAAAAACATAAAAAATATAAGAAATAGAACAATGGAGGAAAGATAAACAAACATTGACCTTAGAAATACTCAAATACTCGTTAAACATAAAAAACCTATACCATATACAGACATTCATACGTACATAGATAAATACATAAACACATAAACGCTTATACAGTAGGGTGGACCTATTTTGTTGTTTTTTAATACTCGTAACAGAAGAAGTGCAACTGGCTACAAATTTAAATTTAATAGAATTCACAGCTTAAAGGGTTATATTGCTTGTATGGCTTTTACGATCGCATAGACAAGCATAGCATAAAGCTGAATAACGGAACTACAGGTTGCAGATTATAAAAAAGCACACTAGTTATACGAATTAGATGTATTGCAGGGTAGTTTTAAGTGGAAAATCTCCAGGGCTGGCAACCCACTGGGTAGCCCAATTAAACCCAAACGGGTTTTACGAATTGTTACGAAATTAAAAATGCCTAAAAAGAAAATACACCACATCAGGAACTGTATTGTGGGATTTTAGACTATTGGTTTGTTTCAAGGTTGTGAATGTGTTGCCCTGGTAATGCCGTACTGGTTTGTGTATTTGACGGTAATACACGAACCCTGGGGCAAAGTTTTTTGACTCTGGCTGATATAGTTCATTAGATATGTGACTATTAATATTTGGAGGTATCCCACCTCTCCCCCTGACCTTATCGAAAAAAGTATAGCCTATGTCTCCTACCAGGCGTACAGGATGATACAGTGAAAATTTGAATAAAATCGGTTCAGCCGTTTAACCGTCTATAGACTTCAAACACACATATATACATACAAACAGACACAGATTGATTTTTATATACCACTAGTTAATACCTGGTGTGCTTCGCTACCCCCATTTTAATTATTATATTAAATGCTATCTTAGATACACTTTTTACTCTTTTTTTTCCATTTTGTCCCCTGCCGGTCAAAATGCAATCATTTGTTCTACAGAAAAACATTGTAGGATGAGTTGTATTGACTATATAGTCATTCAGACCAACTTCAGAAGCTTTTGCTTTAACCATTCACATGATATACAGAAATTAACATTTAGTTTGTATAAGAGGTACCACGCCCATTTGTTCAATTCGGCCTACTTTTTCACTGATGATTTGAATTAAGTATGAAGTTATTCATACCGAATACTGAAACCTTAACTTTAACTGCCATCAAGATGTAATGAAATCTATATTTAGTTTGTATTGGGGGTACAACGTCCACTTGTCCAATTCCGCTCACTTTTTTACTGATGATTTTTATTGACCACGAAGTCATTTAGACCAAATACTGAAACTTCAGCTTTAGCGTTTTCAATATATAAAGAAATCTTTATTTAGCCCACTTGTCTCCCGGCCTCTTTTTGATTGATGATACGCATTGACTGTGAATCTATATGGAACAAATTAAACGAATCTTGCTGTTATTGTCTTAAAGATATAGACATAAAATATACACTTTGTAGAGGCGTGTTACCGTCCAGTTGCAATTTTTGAAATTTGTATAGCCTATTATAGTTCCTTTCAGACATACAGAGAGATACTGTAAAAATTTCAAGAAAATCGATTCAGCCGTTTAGACGTCTATAGACTTCAAACACACATACAATCATACAAAGAAACATACACTGATTTTTATATATGTATAAAGATATGAAGATAATATTTAAATCGGTATACAGTTTTTGCTATTTTCATGTTTGTTAAAATTAACACGACGAGGTAATTTGCTTTCAAGAGCAGCAGCTTCGGTAGTACACCAGCAGTAGGTAATAGTGCAGTGTTGCATTGCAAGATACAGCGTTCGAGATACAAAAAGTTAGTGAATTATCAAACTACCTAAGCATAATGCTGTGTATATATAGAGCCCGAAATTGTTACTCATTTTTAATGTCATGCCTATATCTCTTTCTTTCCCTGTTACTCCTCTTGGGAGCATATGGCTTCCACAAAGCATCTCCATCTAACACGGGTTACAGCTGTTGACTTTGCCTCCTCCCATGTGAGGTTGTTCTGTCTCAGTTCTTGGATAATTGTGCGCCTCCAGGTATTTTTTGTCGACCATGATTTCTTGAGCCTTGAGGATTACATTATTCTGCATATGATTCTGAGGAACAAGTTCCTCAATGAATACCTGGAGTTTCTGTGTGAAGTTATTCGATACAAGCCAGGTTTCATTGCCATACAGCAGTACCGATTTAACAAATGAGTCGAATATTCTGAGCTTCTCCATACTGACTGCAGTTGTCCAAATGCCGCTCTTGCTGTGTTGAGCCTGTTATCTACGTCTGTTTCTGCGCCACCGTTTGTAGTCATTGTACTTCCTGACCCTGTAGCATGATGTTTTTCGTGCTCGTATTGTTTATTCTCATTTCCTTGGTTTTCCTGATGTTTATCTCAAGCCTAACACTACGAGCCAATCTTTCCAGGTCCTCCAGTTTCGACTGCATGTTGGAAATCTTATGCGAGAGTAGACAAATGTCATCCGCATAGTCCAAGTCTTCGAGTTGGCGTGAGAGACTCTATGTGATGCCTCTTCTTTTCGCACAGACTTTGCTCATTATGTCATCCAGCACGATGGTAAATAGTTGAGCTGATAGTGGGAATCCTTGTTTAACTCCAGCATTGATGTGGAATGGTTGGCTGATGTTTCCGTTGTGAAGAACTGAAAGTTCGGCATCCTCATACATCGCTCTAATTATTCGAATTATCTTCTGTGGTACTCCTTTGGTTCTTAGTGCTTTCCATATAGCCGTTCGCCTGATGGTATCAAACGCTTACTTGAAATCGACGAATAGTACTACAGGGGGGTAAGCCATTCTATGGACTGTTCAATGATTATTCGTAAAGTGTTGGCCTGATCTACGCAGCTTCTATTCGGCCTGAAGCCAACTTGTTCGTCTGGCAGTATGTTGTGTATTCTGCTCTGAGGCCTCCCCTGTATCATGACTGCACGTATCTTATATATGGTGTCAAGTAGAGTTAATTCCTCTCCAATTATTACAGTCTTTCAAGTCGCCACTTTTTGGTAACTTTACAATGATGCCCTTCTTCCTCCTCTTATACTGATGTGATGTGAGGCTGTAGAAGTTCAGCTGTGGTTTGGATGTCAACCCGTAGAATTTCCGCTGGTAGTCCATCTTCGCCTACCGCCTTATTATTTTTCAATTTACCAATCGCCTCTTTTATTTCATTCAGATTGGAAGGATTGCATGGTATCACGCCTATATCTATATCTACTTAATATTTAATTATTGAACAGAATTTATATGTTTTTCACACCAATTACCAATAATATTTCTTTCCCTTTTTGCTTTGTCTCTTAGCCCTTAGACATAATTATATTGCCAATTAAAATTTAACCAAAAGTGGTTTCTATAATTTTTACAACACTATTGTAAAAAATTAAGCATAAATAATTACATAGTTTTGTATATACTGGATATATCTACATATGTATGTATGTATGTAAATGTAAATATAATATGCAAACAGATAGGAGAAATAAAAGGAAAAGAAAGAAAAAAATGTATTTTAGTTTCTTATTTATATTTGATTTCTCTAATGGGAAAATAAATACGAAAATACTACTCAAATATCTACATACACACATATGTACATACAATTTTTTTCTTTTAATTTTTTGTATACACAAGTATTCTCATCATTTGTGTGACATTCTGCTATTTAAATAACCCACATTTACAATAATTTTTTTCTCTAATTTTTTTTGCCAATTTTTCTTCTGTTTTTTTTTCTTTTCTTTAGTGAGAATTACTTTTTCCAATTTCTCATACTCACAGTGGAAGTACTAAATTGTATTCGTACGTGTTAAAGAATTTTTTTTTTTTTTTAATTCAAGTTTATTCAGAGGTTTATCCATTCTTATTGTACTCATTTTTTCTACCAGTTTCACCCACAATGTAAAGTGAAAACTAAAATTTAAGACGGCCAAGTGCGACTATTTTATACTCTATACCAAAACACACTATTACATAACGAAAGGTTTAAGTGACAGTTTTATGTACTGGTTAGAATGGGTGTTTGTTTTTAGAGGTTAGCAACTCTACTTTATTTGCCAACCGACTTAACAGCTGATTGTTGCTTTTTGTTTACTTTCGTTTGACATTTCATTATGGATAGACTTACATCAGAGCAACGCTTGGAAATTGTTGAAACTTTGTATAAAAATAATAGTTCTGTTCGTCATATTGAAAATATATTTCTTTATTATGATTTAATCACGTGTAGCTGTAAAACAACACTCGATATACCATAATACCTCAAAATCAATTTTTTATCAGCTTGGCTTTGTATGAGGGATGGATTTTTTTCTCCATCACTCCAATTTCCACAAAGCATCCATTGCTTTATTTCAGTTTCATTAATCAATTTTATTTTGCAAGCTAAGTAGATGATTAATCCACTGTAGCTCCCCTCCATATGATTGTGTAGTGGTGAAGATCCTTGCTAAGTGGTGGTAGTGATCCTTACTTACCATTGAGGGATGGATTAAAAACACTATAAAGTCATCAAGTCGGTATGGATTTGATATAGAGATATTAAGAAAAATTTTGGGCCGATTGCAATAAATCCACTCATAAAGAAACTTATTGCTTTCCGAAGTCACTCACTTTGATTTACTTCGAGCTTTTCTAGAGATCACTCTGTGCAAGTGTTAACAGATGGGATCACCTTTGACAAGTGAGCGATAAATTCAACGAGTATGTTGCTTCTTAATGCCTCAAACACATGGTCTGGTTTTATTACACGCTCCTCTTTTTCACTTAGTGCTAACCTTCAAAAGACAGCTGTTAAAATTTCATGATATTCTATTAATTAGTTTGTGAGTTATTGTGCTAAGAGTGATACCACTTTTGTTGTTTTCAGAACAATGGATCAAAAACAATTTCTTGTTTGAATTCTACACTGCTTCTTGATGGGAAAAATACCGTTTAAGCGAAACAAAAACTAGAAAAGTCTGATGGGGACTTCGCTCCATCAGATATAATAATACAATGTTGGTTTGCTGACTTCAAACGTGGTCGTAGTGACACCGATGATCAGAACCCAGTGTATGTCCAAAAGTGGCGGTAACATCAGAAAACATCAAAAAAATCCACAAAATCGTTTTGAATAATCGAAGAATGTAGTTCCGTGAATTAGCTGACATCGTAGAGATATCAAAAGAACATTTTGGCTTTATATGGCATGAGCATTTGACTATGAGAAGGCTCTGTTGCAAGTGAGTGCCGCGTTTTCTCACTGTTGGCCAAAAACAAGAATGTGTTGATGATTCTGGAACAACGGCAAAGCTGCATGAATTGAATTTCGAATTGCTCTCACATCCACCGTACTCGTTAGATTTGGCTCCAGGCCTCCAATAAATGCTCGCCGGTAAGAAATTTCGCACGAGGCAAAAGAGAAATCGTTTGACAAAAATGGTATTGAAATGTTAGAGCGGCGCAGGAATGATTGCATTGCTCTTCATGGAGATTAAGTTGATAAATTAACTATTTCTGAACAACAACAAAAATCTTGTCTTTGTTAGACACGTGACTTTTCAGCCCATGTGTTACGTTACTTCTTGATGTCTTAAATTTTCTTTTTAACTCATACTGAGCTCTATTCAATTAGGAAATTAAGTCTCGAAACAGCACTAGCTGAAATGCACACATTATTTCAAGATACTTTTGAACTTCTGATTAAGCTAAAACTATGATGATCATACTTTGAACTTTAAAAAATTCTATCTTTCTTTTGTTGCCTTTAAGCACAAGTTCTGTCTGTGATTTGCCAAGTGCAGAATCAATGATAACTCGCATATACTATAACTTGAACTGCAAAGACATTTGTTTCCAATTTCAAAGATCAGCTCAAGCTAACTATACCATTACTCTATTTATAGATGATGCAAGCTATCAACATACGAGCAAATAGAAGAATCAATCAAATAAAATCAAGAATAAACGAATTATTGTAATATTTTTTGCAATTTTCGCAAATAAAAAAATTTGCAAATTTGATACAGGAATAGGAGAAGCATTTCTTCTATAGAAAATAAAGAATAACTTATTTTTGTTTATTTATGGAATACGAAACTGATGTGTTGATTAAATAATACACTTATTTTAATAAAAAGCAAAACAATAACAAACGACAATTGTAACTTAATACTCGCACATCTCGTATTCCAAATATTAAATGGAAATTTCAAATGGTACCTACACATATGTAAATATATAAGATAAATAGATTAATACAGAATTCAAAGAAGAAGAAAAATAATAATAATAAAAGATAATAATAAACACAGGAAACAGTATTAAGATACATATGTATGAACATAGAGTACAATCATATAAATTCCGTTTAATACACATATTTATTTTGTGGTTATTTATTACGAAGGGTCCGCCATCTAACGTCTTTTTTTTTCAACTAGTGCTTATTTCGTGAATGGTAACACTTAGCTCATGTCTGATTTGACAGATAATTAGTTTTATCCTTCCGCTGAACGAATATGGTTGTGTATATGCTTGAACAACGCTGGGAATCTGGGCCTGCAATCGACTTACAGAAGATGCCAATTTTGCCAAAAAAAATTATCTTTTCAGATGAAGCTCATTTTGATCTTGGCGGGTATGTAAACAAGCAAAATTGTTGCATTTGGGGCACAGAAAACCGGTCGCATATATTGAATAGCCGATACACCCAAGACGAGTCACTGTTTGGTGCGGATTTTGATCTAGAGGCATAATTGGCCATTTTTCTTCGTTATCGGACCATGTTGAACGAATTTTTGTTCACAAAAATTGAAGAGGAGGATATTAGCAACATTTGGTTTCAACAAGACGGCGCTACGTTCTACACAGCCGAAGCTACATTCGATGTTTTGCGCCCTGTTTTTGAAGATCGCATTATCAGCCGCAGAGCTGATGTCGTTTGGCCACCTCGGAGCTGCGATTTGACACCGTTGGACTATTATTTGTGGGGCGCCGTCAAAGATAAGTGTTACGCCAATAAGCCAGAGACAATTGACGTTTTAAAGCACAATATTCGTGAAGCCATTGGTGAAATACAGCTGCACACAATCGATAATGTGCTTAAAAATTGGATCGATCGTGTAGGCTACTGCATGGCCAGCCGAGGCAGCCATTTGAATGAAATTATTTTCCATTATTAACCGGAAGGATTGTACTTTCAAATAAAAGAAGAAATTTGAGAAAATATTCAGTAGTTATTTTTTTTTTTGGCATTTATAAATTTATTTGGCGGACCCTTTATATAAATATTGGGTGTTCGGAAAACTTTGGTTGTAAATTATCGGTCGATGGCACTAACATGTATTGTAATAACGCTGCCAATATTAACTGCTTTAGGCAACATAACAGCTTGCTTGAAAGGTGATATTAGAAGCTTCATTTTGTTCGGAGACATTATTCAAATCGCATTATGCTGTGAAAAGTTATCTAAGTAGGTTTAAAAATGAGTTAAAATTCAGAACATTACCGTCATATTTTGCTTTTCTTTTATGGAAACTTTAAGAATAAGTGGTAGGCTACTAAAAAACGAGTTTTGAAGACGAAGCTGTAACTAAAAAAAAAGCAATGAAATGGTTTGCTAGTTTTCCACCTAATAATGCTACTTGCTCTCGTCGACCAATTACTAAAAAAAAGTCGATCAAATCATGAAAAAAAATTAAGAAAGATCAGCACATAAGCAGCGCGAACAGTGCTAGCGAACTAGGTATTCATCACCAAGCAGTTATCAATCATTAGACACCAATGAAAAATTAAATGGAACTAATTTTCATTAGTGATACATTGCTGAAGCGAATGATTTTTTTTCTCCGTCACTTCATTATTACTTTGTTTAAATTATTTAAATTTCAATAATCACGTTGATTTTAAAAGTAGGTAGATAGTTAATCTGCTGTAGCTCGCCTCTATATGATTGTGTATGGTGGTGAAGATCCTTGCTAAGTGATGGTGGTGATCGTTACTTAGCATTGTAATTTTTACCAGTGTATGGCGTTTTCTCCTGATTATTCGTCAGATGTTAGTCATCATCGCCAACTGTAAGCTGGAAGGTCAGGGGGCTTCTTTAGCTGGATTTGTCTGAAGGAAGGTTAAAGTTTTTTTTTTACTAAACACTCGGAACTGCAATTAAATTTTTTCTTCTTCATGTTCTGTATGCGTGCGTTCTAACCACTACACCACGTCAACCTAGAATCGAATGATTACGGGCGATGAAAAGCTAGGCAAAACAATGACAAGCTTCAGTGGCAAAGCCAGGATTGTCACCATGAAAGTTAAAGCTGTATGTCTAGGGGAATTGTAAGGAAATAGCTCCACAATGGTTAGAACTTATCAAACGTGTTGTGTTCCATCCTGAAAACGCCAGACCACATACATCTTTGATAGCCCAGTAGAAGCTGAGAGAGCTTGTCAGAGAAGTTTTGAGGCATCCACTATAAAGCCCGGACCTTGTACCCGTAAATTATCATTTGTTTCGAATTCTCCAAAGCTTTTCTAATGGTAGAAAATACGCTACAAAGCGCTATTGGATCAGTTTTTCGGTCAGAAAATCTAGAAATTATACACTGATGGAATAATGATTTAACTCTAAGAATCACATACATATTTAGTTTAATAAAACTCAATGTTTTACGAACACCTGTTATAACGACCAGTTTCATTTCCTAGCCTGGAAATATCTGGTTGAACCACTAGTTTTGATTAATGTACCTCCCAGTTTGCTATCTGAGAATCTATTTCATCTAGATCTCGACCTCGTACAGTCAAATCTTGCTCAATACTTGCATTTATTCGCATCATTTAGTTTTGTCCATGTTTACCATTACATAGGCCAACTTACTACGCAGTTTCCTAAGCCATCTTCATCTTAGCTTGTATATGTATCTAAGAAAAATAGTCTATAAAGCTGATGTCACTAAGTTAAGAAGCAGATGAGACATTAACTAAACCCTGCTGTCTTGACTTAACTTTTGTTTAACAATTTTTCATCCAGCTTACCTCTCACATCAGCTGAATGAACAGGAGAAAACGCCACCTACTGGAAAGAAACTACAATGCGAAGTAAAGATCACTACCACCACTTAGCAAGGATCTTCACCACTACACACAATCATATGGAGGCGAGCTACAGTAGATTAATGATCTACTTAGCTTGAAAATCAACTTGATTACTGAAACTGATACAAAGCAATGGATGGTGTGAAAAACGAATATGCTCCATAGAGGAGTAATGGAAAAAAAAAAAATTTTTCATAAATGTGACTGTGATATGTGGCTTTCGCACAAGGACTTTGAATAAACCAGAGTGGGAAGAGCGCTCGAAATGAATTCGTTTGTAAAGAAAGAATATTCTTGAGAGTCAAATTTTAAAAGAATTTAAAAATTAATTTAAAATTTTGAACGCAAACCGACTCGGAAAGCATCAAAACGAGTTAAAAATGAGCAATTCTTTTTAGTAAATGTTGTTTGTGTATTATAAAATATGCATGTTTATGATACTTATTGGTATACGAATGCATGGTATTACGCATTTAATCTGCGAACTGCTCACGAGTTAAAGAACAAAACTCGTAAGCATTTTTTAAATTTAAATTTAAAAAAAATATTTTGAGCTAAAATATGATTCGTGCTCACGAATTAAAAAATAAAACTCACGAGCACGAGTCATAAAACGAGCGAACTAAATAAAATTCTGCTCAACAGCCGAGTTTTTACGTACTATAAAATAAACACTTTTATTTTTGCAGATATACCTTTGCATTCTAAATTTAAAACGCATTAGATCTTAGACTTTCATTTAAATTATTTCATTTAAATTAATATCTTAAAGAGTTCAAGTGACTGAAATATCCAAAAGATAGAGTACATCACAAGATATTAAATGTCAAAATATTTTTACAAAATATTTCAATTAAATTTATGTTGTCTGATCAAACATGTTTTTAATTATTGATGCAGGCAATTTTATTTTTTTTTTTTTGGGTATTTTTTTTATTTTCTTAATTACAAGCCATCACAATGTCTTACAAAAATATTGTTTTCTTTAAACTTATATCATATCTTCTTCATTCTTATCTTATTCTAGACAAAATGATGCGTTAACAACGAAATTACCTTCAGTTTAGAAGAACAATTGAATCTCAACCATAAACAGAATGAGAGGTAAGAGTTTGAGCTGTTTATGAAAAAACAAGAAAACTGATTTTTGGTAATGACTAAACTGGTGCTTTTTTCTCAATATCTTCAGGTAGGCGAATACCATTGCCTTTACCCAATACGGGGACAATGCATCGCAAACGTAATACATATTATATACGTGGCATAATTGTGATAACTTTAGTAATATTTTTATTCCTACAATTACATGCTTTTAATTTTCGTAAGTACATACATAGATTAAGCCCCACAAGCATTTATCATTTTATCCCACTTTCTTTCTATACAAACTTTTAGCTGAATCTCGTGACCCTTTACTAACCGAACCAACAAATGATTCAGTGGATGCCATATTATCAATGGTGCCATCGGTATTGCATAAATTTCTAACACCAAAAACCCGCAATCAAACTTTAGTTGCTAATCGTGAGTGACACTCATATGTACATTTCCTTCTTCTTCTGATTGATGGTTTGATTTTCTTTTCAAATACTTTCAAGTTTTACACAATGGTTCTACATTAAATGGTGGTGCTGGTGGTTCTGTTAGTTTTGTCGATTTATATCATCCTCCAAATATAACTGAGATTAAACGACAAATTGCCAAATATAATGAGATGCAATTAGTTTTAAATGAATATACATTTGGTCCGCTACAAAATGATTCTGTGATAATTGTAATACAAGTAAGTTGAAACTCAAATTATTTTTATTATAAAATCAATTGGATTGTAAAGTGAACATGATTTTAATTATTAAAATTTTTATTGTTTTTATCCAACAGGTTCATACTCGTATTATATACCTACGCCATTTAATCGTAAGTCTGGCTCAGGCTCGCGATATTTCTAAGGTTCTTTTAATATTTTCACATGATTATTATGATGAAGATATTAATGATTTAGTGCAGAGTATAGACTTTTGTAAAGTTATGCAGGTGAGTGAATAACAATAGCAGAATACTATTAAATGACTTTAAATAGAGAGGGAGAGAAAGAGAGAGAGAGAGGTAATTTGGTTGACACATTCTGAGAGAAATTTTTGATCGACAGATACCAATTTTAGCCTTTTTTGGCTTATCCTATCCATAAAAAACATACTACAATTTTGATTGTTATTTTGTCTCTAATGTGTGACGGTGGATACATGTTCGTTTATAGTTTTAGGGTGTAAAAATCTTTCGGATGCCATCAAGACATCTTTTAAAGTGGTCCTACGGTTGCGCAAGTAGAATTTTCATATATAAATATTAATGAAATATATAATTTCACTTCTCATTTAAGATGTCTACAGCCTCAGCCAATATACGCACCTTTATTGTCCAATTGTTGAATATCAATTCATTGATTTTATCATCTATTTCTGACATGACGAGTTCTTTTGATGTTCTAAGCATTTGACATAATTTGTGCTAGTGCAACCACAACAAATCTAACTAAGCCATTTTTTAAAGGTTCAATTAGACGTGACTTAACGTAATGCTACAACCATAACAGTAATCAGCTGTTTGCAATCAAACTTGTATTTGATCAGTGATGAAATATCATAAATCCATAACCGTAATCTATGATATGATTTTTACCTTGATTTTCTGTCATAACCATTAACAGCTGTTTGCTATATAACAACAAATAAACAGATCAACAAGAGCTGTTTACAGTGATGGAAAATGTGCTTAGGTTTTGGCAACGGTTACAGCAATGGCGATACATTAAGTAAAGCATTGGCATTAATGCGTGACTTCCATGAATGCATGAATATTATTTTTGTTATTTTTGTTTATTAATTCTTTTTGTTGGTTACGGTTATGATTTTTTAGGTTAAAAGTCTTTTAGTTAATTAGCGCACGAAATTTGTCCAGGTGTTTTGCTGTCATTGGTTATCAGCAACAGCTTAACAAAATTCGGCATTAATCCAACAACGTTACCTTATAAAAGGTTATGGAGTCATCAAAATACCATCGTAAGTTAGGGGTTTATTTTCACATATTATTTTGAGGTGTCTCTTTTGTATTTACGTAAAAGTATAATTTAGATCATGAGCGTTACTTATAAATTTAAAGATTCTCGATAAATTAAACTAACTTTGTATGAAAAGTAATACTATTTCGTTTCGAGTCCACCAATTCTGTTGCTCACACCGAGTTATGGTCCTTTATTATAAGGATGACAAAAACTCGAGCTTTGGTGTAGTATTACCTGATAAAAAGAAAAAGGACAGATAATTTGTTTTCCTACACCCAGCCAGCCACCTGGCGATGCTCAAATTCTGTACAATTTAGGTTTGGTTTATATCCGACTTTCTGCTGAGATCTGAAAAGTACGAAGCGCCCAGAATACTCATGCCTCTTTATACGGCCTTTCTTTATAAGGCAATTCGGCCTACATTTTCAGAACCTATCTAGGCCGTATAAAAAGGTATAAATGCAATACCTTTTTCTGCACCGAGCATTCACACACCAGATGATCCATAGATTCCTCACTACCATCCCTGCAGCATGCTTGCATACGCATATATCTTTTTATCCCCCCAGAGTCAAAAACAATTAATTAATTTATTATTAATAATAAAGTGATGCTAGGTACCTTCTTCTTTGGTGGCTATATAAAAACCTTCTGCTCTTTAACATGATTTAGAATAAAATTCAAAGCGCTTCGATGGTGTGCGTTGTTCCTCCAATTTCTCACACCAAGTTTTAAAAGATCGTCTTCAACCTAATCTTGCCATTGGAGTTTCGGTCGACCTCTTCTACGCCTTCCCCCTAGTAGAATAAGCCCTTTGTTTGTCGAGAGAGAGCTTCGTTCGTAAACTGCTTGCTGAGACCGAAATAACATCTATGGTATCTCGAAACTGATGTTATTTGTTTTATTTAAGGCTGTGCCTAAGTTATAAGTTGCGCCAATCTTGTGGAATCTCTATTCGTTAAACGAAGCAACTTGATTTTATCTTCGTTCACTGCCAGACCCATTTTCATCCATTTTCTTTCAATATTTGCAAAAGCAGCAGTTACATCTCGCAATATCCGACCAATGATATCAATATCATCAGCATATGCGAGTAACATATATCCCCTGATGTAGATTGTGCCCGTTCTATCAACAGCTGCATCGCGAAAGATCTTTTCTAATAAAATATTGAAAAGAACACACGATAATCTATCATTTTGATATTTAATTATTCGGAGAGGCCTTCTCCTATCTTAACTGATGGTTTTGTGTCAGTTAACGTTATTCTGCAAAGTCTTATCAGCTTTGCAGCAGTACTAAACTCAGACATTGCATTAAACACCTTTACACGAACCGGGCTATTAAAAGCAGCCTTGTAATCGACGAATAGATGGTATGTGTCTACTTGTTTCTCTTGAGTCTTTTCCTTCAAATGGTGCAGTGTGAAAATTTTGTCGCTGGTAGATTTACTAAGTCGAAAACCATATTGATATGAACCGATTATATCATTTACCTTACGTTTTAACCTTTCACACAAAACGCTCGACTGAATTTTGTGCATATGGGGAGGAGACTTATACCCCTATAATTTGCGCATACGGTTTTGTCTCCCTTTTTAAGCTGGCAAAAGTACCTCGCAATATGGAATCATGTCATTTCGAATATATGATAAAACTGATAGGGTTAAAGTAATCTCTACCAAACTCTTTATCAGGCTCTCTTCATTGTAGTTTTTGTTTTTTAATATATAAAATAACTTATAATTTTAATATGAGAAGTACCCTTACATCCGTATCTACCCCCGTTTTTACCACCTGTTGTCCTACAATACCTGAACTTGAATTAAATGACTTTTAAGATTCAAATATTTTTAAGGGTTAATTTAATTTTTTCGAAATGAATTAATTTGTACTTAATATTTTATTTAGATATTTTATCCACACTCAATACAAACACATCCACATGAGTTTCCGGGTGTTGATCCGGATGATTGTCCGCGTGATATTAAGAAAGATCAGTAAGTAACGATCGATAGCAAAGAAAGTAAAGTTATTCAATTGCATTTGTTTTTTTTTCAGAGCCATAATACGTAAATGCAATAATGCATTATATCCTGATCTTTATGGACACTATAGGGAGGCAAAATTTACACAAACAAAACATCATTGGTGGTGGAAGGCGAATCGAGTATTCGATCAATTGGAAGTGACTCGATTTCATACAGGTTAGTTATTATGTATTTTAATTTTCCGATTATGAATTTTATCGCTTACTTCTGATATGACCAACTCCTGAAACTTAACTTAAGCTTATTTTCCGTATAAATAAGCTCTTTCTATGAATTATTATGATAAAAACCCTTTTTTTATACACGCTAACGAAATAGAAAACAATTCTTTTGAAACTGAACTTTGATACCACTTTGCTTTGGAGCTGTGGTTTTTTTTAGGTTAGAAAATGTAATCTATGTACACCTATGTCGGTGTAGGGTAAACAAATTTACGATTATACATTTATCAGGCCCCGAAATACAATTTTTTTTTTTAATTTTTTGTATTAAATAACTGCATATTTTCCTTTCAGGTTTAGTTTTATTCCTGGAAGAAGACCACTACGTAGCCGAAGATTTTTTATATTTATTGGAAATGATGCAAAGACGTACAAGAGATTTATGTCCACAATGTAATATTTTATCATTAGGCACCTATTTAAAGACATTTAATTATTACACATATAATAGCAAGGTAAGTAGTATTGGATTAAAATGAAAAAGTATTTTTAATAAAATTTTTGAATATTCATATAAAAGCAATTGGATACCCAAAACATATTTTGTTTTTTTAATTCGCCAATTCGATTTATTTTTCCAAATTGTTTTGTGTTTGTTTTTTCTATAAATTTCCGTTTAATTTATTTCACCCGTTTTACCCAAAAATGTTTTTTTTATAGAAATAAGCAACGAATAAAAAATGATTCATCAATAAATTACAATTAAATCAATATAACAGTCAATGATTGGGCCAGAAACCACAAGTTAAAGTACAATTGAGAAGTGGAGAAAATTGTGTAAATCACATACAAGTTAAATTAAATTAAAAAAAACAAAAAATGATACTCGTATAGATATAGTCTTGTGAAAAATAATAAGGACACTTATATCAAAATAGTAAAAATCCAACTCTGTTTTTATATTCAAACATTTATCAAAAAGATCTTATAAATTTTCTGCTGGAATTTCGATGACGTAAAAAACCGTTATCTGACAAAAGAATATTTGTACCATTTCTCAGTCGTAGTACATTTTTCCCTTAAGCTTTTAGGGAAAACCACAATGTGTCCCTATTATTTTTCACGTGACTATATGTATGTACATACCCTTACTGACTATTATGGCGTAGGGCAAATAGGGCAAGTGTAGAAAACAAACTTATTAAAAGACCTTTAAGAAGCAGAGGAAATTTTTGTCAAATATAGTGATAGCTTTTAAGCTATTTTTTGGCATGTATGTTTTTGTTTTTTCTAAAATAACTATTACTCGTTTACAAAATGTCTTATGACGTGCACCACCACAAAGTAGTTTTTGGTATGATAAAATTATGTTATGGAAATTGCTACTCATCGAGATAAATGAATCTATTCGATAGTTTTAGTCCGGCGTTTTTTTCACTTTAAATAGTAAGGTTTTTAAGGCTCATAATTCATTGTACAGATTTTTGCTAGACAGACCCATTAAAAAGACGACGCATCTCAAAAGAGATGCCCACCTAAAGGAACAAAAATTTCAGTTCCCTTAAGCCAACTGGCACCCTTGACGAAGTCAATCAAATTTGGCAGCGACACATCCCTAAGACAGTCCAGATCATGGAAGTAACATGCATCCAAGTGTTTTAATAAAAGTCCTATGCAACGGGACAATCATAGAGAAGGTGTTCCACCGATTCCTCCTCCTCCTTATCTTGACAGCTCCTATAGTAGCCATGACCAGGGCGTCTCTGACATATGGCCTATCATACAGTTCCCAGTAATTATGCCCGAAATAAGCCCGATCGACGCCCTTCCCACAGCACGAGAGCCAGAAAGGATCGCCTAGTTGCGCACTCATCAGCAATATCATTCCCTTTGGAAGCCGGCATGACTCAGAACACATGATTTCCTTACAGCCGGGCTAGAGCGAATGCAACTGAGGAGACATTTCGACTTAATCACGTAAGAACTGAGAGTATTAATCGCGGCGAGACTGTCTACATAGTACCTAATAGGCCATGAGTCCTCGAGATTTAATTCCCGTATACGCCTAGCGGCCCGGTTTGTAGCGTAAACCTCCGCCTGAAAAACAGTGCAATTATCTAGTAGTAGTGAATAAATTAGGCATGGTCAATAAGGCAATGAGTCAATTGCTTAACGTGAGTACCTATCCTAGGAATTCACCCCACGGTGCTAAAGCACGAATAAATACAATGCTTCCCCCTACGCCTCCATCTATGATAAAAATCACCAGTGAGTACCAATTCGAAGCCATGTTGTTTGGACATGGCCTTCACCTTGGTGGGGTGTCAGAGACTATCTAAACTCCTACAGATCTATGGGTCACGGCACCCGGTTAAGAATACAACTCCACACCGAGCTCTTCCCGCGGGGGCCTTACCATAGTCGGGCAGAGACCGAAGTCCCTGGGGCTTCCGACACCCGTGGTACCACCGCTTAACATCTAGGTGATGAGGGTTATGGTTTGTTAGCGCTAAAGTTTTTCGCCAAGGGATCCCGAAATACGTCAGGAAGTCTGTCCAATCTACGTAGTGTAGTTGGAGATCATCTTCGGTCCTAGATGTTATGCCTTGAGTCTGTGCTTCGGCAGGAGATTCAGAGTTGAGTTCCCGGACCGGGATTTTTGGCCTAATGGTCCCTTCGTTCGGAGGAAATTTGATCTTAACTTGTATACCGACGGCTTCAAAATGAATGAATGTGTCGGCCGAGGCTCGTCGATCCCTCTGGGAAGATCGCTGAGTGTCTTCCAGGCTGAAATCATGGCTATTGCTATAGGTTGGACAGTTGGCTCAAAGATAAGACCTTTAATATAATCTCTTATAGCCAAGTTGCCTTAAGGGCATTTGGCTCGAATCGCATGACATCTAGACTAGTCAAATATTGCTACTATACATTCAAAAGCTTTCGCTTGGATATAACGTCCAGTTGTTTTGAGTGCATGGAAAGTGTGGGAAAAGGTTCCGGAACCATACTGTGCAGCACCACTTAGGATTTGGAAACTGCCAGATGCTGGAATGCTCAAAGAGAACTTCGCCACTCTATGACGACGACCATTTCGAAATTTAGACGTCGCTCTGTGGTTCTCAAGTATGACAAGCCGGACTTGAAATTCCTAACGGAGTTTCTTACGGGTCACTATAGACTAAGAGAGCATCTGAAAAGGATGGCGATAACAGATGGATGTTTGTAGACTGTGCTCACAGGCAGCAGAGAGGTAGCGAAACACATATTGTGTGAATATGGAGTTTTTGCTAGGCTTAGGTAGAAATGTTTAGGTAGATATAGGCTCTAACTGTGTGTCATATCTACCATTATGGTGTTCATTAGGAAGGCAGCAGATTTACTGAACAATAGATCCCATGGGTCGCAGTGTTCTGTAGTTGTGCCTGGTCAATATTATAATCACGTGAAATCAATTTATGTTTTTAGACAAGTAAAAAGCCAGCTTAATTTAAATTGTAAGCAAGATTTTTAAGGTTCAATTCGACGTGACTTAACGTAAGGCCATAACAGTAACCATAGCCATAACATAAGCTTATTTGCTTTCATCAGTTAATAGTGCCATAACCACTATAGTTATGACAGAAAATCAAAATTCAATGTCTAAGGTTACGGTTAAATTATGGCTCTAAGTTAAGTCACAGCTAATTGAATTTTGATATTTAATCAAATACAGTGTTGCTGTCCCTAAGGCTAGTTTCGAACAGCTGTTTACGGTTATGGCTTTACGATAATTCACGTCTTATTGAACCTTAAATAACCTCTACTAGTGTATGTACATACATATGTACGAGTACAGATATTAAAAATTTTGTGCAAGATTTTTCTCCTTCCTTTGTGGTTTTTGTCCTAACGTTGTAACTGTAATTAAAAACCACCATTTTAAATGTGTAACTAAAACATTCTGTTTTCTTTCATATTCATTATATTAACCGATCATTCATATAATCTTTTATATATTATTATATACATAAATATATAACAACAATGTGTATAGACTTTCATTAAAAAAAATATATTTCATTTTTTCTTCATATTTTCTTGGTTTTTTTCTGTTGTTTTTTTAATATATAATTTTTCTCTCTATATATACTTACAATACTTGTTTGTGTGTATGTGCGTGTGTGCTGCAGTCAAAACAAAAATCATTTAGCAATCAATATGCTTCTTCTTCCTCTTCGCTGATCTCTACTAACAATTTATTAGGATACCACCATAGGAATAGAAAATCACTACAATTATCATCGCAATCAGCTTTAATATCATCATCTTCAAATACCAATAATAATAACAACAATAATAATAATAGTAAAAATAATAATAATAAAAAATATTTTGATAATAATAATGAAGATAATAATATTGTTACTAACAACAAGAACAAAAACAACAACAACAATAATAATAATAAAAAATCATATGTGGGTGATACACTTACTAATTCACATGGCACCTCCTCCTCCTCTTCCATCAACTCAGCGAGCACTACAACTAAAAGCACTTCTCCTTCTCAATCAGGTGCACAGCAGACGTGGAGTTATCATGTCTTACCATCACTATATTCTGTTTATCAGAAGGTATCCGAATAAAAGTCATCATATCATATCAAAAAAAAGTTCTTCAAACTCTCTCTACTAGTGTACATAGATTCAATTACAAAGAATCTTTTTTAATATGTTTTGCTTTCCATTTTCATAACATTTTCTTTTTTCTTTCTTTAACATTTCCTTTTTTCCTTTAATAATAATTATTATATTCTATTTTACTCTCTCTAATCTTTCGCCTTTGCTTTGACATCATATTTCTTAGATGCATATATGCTTGGACATAGATTTGTTTAAATTTAATTGATTTTTTAATAAAAAATATTCTTTGCTGATATTCTTTATTTTGTCGCCTTGAGCGAAAAAATTACGAGGGTAGCTTGATAACTTTTTCAATTTTTTTCATTATTTATTCCTGTTACTTAAGGAGCATAGAGCTGTAACAATAGAGTTTTACTTTATTTAATGCAAAATTTAATCAAATTCAATAAAGTTTACGCCAGAGATCACTTTTAATTTGCTGTTCCTCGTGCCCTGCGTTTTTAAGTGGAAGGCTTATTAATCAACATCATCTGATAGTTTCCTTAAGATAAGGCCTATCCATCTCCCATATGATAAGAATATTGCGCAGACGTTTATTTATGAAAACTTGCATATTCTGTGTTTCATAATTTGCATCCATATATATGCATGTATCTTTCCCTCCACCGTATAAGGAGCATAGGGCTTCTACAAATGATCTCTAGTTTAATATATCCATGGCCATATTTTTAACCCCATTTTCGCAACTTCTTTCTCGATCTGTCTTCTTCAGGTAGAGAAGGGCCTTCCTCTTCGTCGGCTACCTTCTAGATTCTAATTTATTGCATTTTGGGCTATGTCTTTATGGGGTTTTCTTAGCGTATGACTAATCCAGTTCCATTTGCATCTTCTTATTTCCATCTCGATAGGTATTTGACAAACTTGGGGTCATAACATACTATTTGGTATCTTCTTATGTCAAAAGATTCTCATGATCCTGCGCAAACAACTGTTAATGAATATCTATATAACCTTAAGGTCGCTAGGTACGACATTCCAGGTCTCGCCGCCATACAAAAGTATTGACGTGACGTTCGAGTTCAATATTCTAATTTTAACGTTGATGAGAGTGAGGACGATTCAAAACGTTCGCCAAATGCTTTATGTGATTCTCAATATCTAATATTGACGAGCCACCTGACGAACCACCACCACTTCCCAGATATCGCTGTTAATTTTCAAGACCTTCGTTTTTCTCACACTTATTCTTACTCGTACTCCTTCCTTGGCTGCTTGGACAACGCTGCCTAATTTCTCCCACATGTTCATGCCGTTGTGAGACATCACACAAATGTAGTCCGCATAGTCCAAGGGCTTCTTGCATGACTATGTCTTGAACAATATTAAAGAGCAGTGGGGACAAAACACATCCATTTAGTAGGATAAATTTCATGTAGATTTCTTTTTCCCAACATAAACTTCGATCCCCAGACAAAGCTTAAAAGACCAAATTCCTGCCTGGCTTCGCATCATATCATTTATAAATCCACTTCTTCTATATTATTGTGCTTTCCAAGCAGCAAAAGGAGTCCATCTCCGCTTTTATTTCATTATTCACAAGCAGCCTTTCTGTATTCGCTGTGTTTGGGTGTAAAGTTTAGGCCTTCTTGATGTTTATCTTCAGACCTATACAAGTTGATGTTTTTTAGTGAAGCTCTATTTGGTTTGCACATCGTCAAAAGTGTAGGAGAGCCAGATATCGTCATGACCTAACAATCTGCTTTATAGCCCCGTATATTTGTATTAATTTATGGGCAAATAAGAGCTTTTTCATATCACAATAAATTTTAGTGATGACTTGTTAGTTTCTTTTGCAGTAGTTTCTTCAGCAGTCTGGTAATATTACAATATATTCTTATATCGAATTATCAAACTGGCCTCGTAAATTTGATATACATCTGCATGTAAATAGATTTTATTAACATATGTACGTCTTTAATATTTTTTTATTAACTTTAAAATGCATGCTTATTATTATAATCGAATTAGCAGTTGTTTTGTTTTCGGTAATTAATTCATTAAATTTAATTTTAAACATTTTTTATTTAAATTGCATGATCTGCTATCATTCGGCATTTTGTAAATGTCATTTTCAACAAATTTGTTCTACTTAATCAACTTAAATGTTTTAATAAATTTGTATGATTAATATCTAAAAACATTAGTTAAAACAAAATTCCTCACAAATGAAAAGGGTATATCAAAAAAAGTGTTTTTTTGAATCATTTCCTACATACATACATACACTTTAAGTCTTACGGATTACGGTTGCTTGTGGGGGGCGATTTTAATATGCGAAAGCCGAAATTTAGTTACTTGATACATAGGCGAGGTGATGTTAAAGTAAATATTATGGTGGCAGATGCTCTTGATGTTCTGGGCATGAGATAACACTGCTTGAAAAAAAACAAACTTCTACTATAAGTATCAAAAGTTAATAAACACCCACATTCTCTGGCATTTAATTTATATTTCAGTCATATAAAATTCGATTAATTTCAATATTTTGTTTTTTTTTTTAAACTTTATTTACGGCTTTACAAGGTCCATAAAAAATAACAACAACATTCATACAACAACTAAAGTCTTACACGTCAAAAAAGAATACAATACAACAATCTATGCGAAAAAAAGTATAAAGTACAAATATCTGATAGGTGCTATCGAGTACAACAAGAATCTGACTCAGAATTTTTCGTAACTTCATCAAAATCTTGAGTTATGGGTAAAAAGACGGTTTTTCGTACCTGCATGTACTTATAAGCAAATAACATAGCTTAATAATAACCGATTTCAAGATTCTTCTTTGTAAAGAAGAGGAACAGACCTATTAAATGGTGCGTACCTTAATACACACTTAAGTAAACTTAAGCAATCTGTGCATATTTCTTAAGCAAACACATTTTTTTCAACTCATTCCAAAATTTCCAAGCTTAGAGGCGTTTTTAAGCTTTATTTTATACAGTACAGCTAAAAACCGGGTTTTCGTACTTACAAGCACTTATAAGTTAATAAATAAGCTAAATATTAACCGATTTCAAGACTCTTTGCTGATTTGGAATGAGGAGAAATAGACCTATTAAATGTTGTATACTCCAAGTTTGGAGATGTTTTTATGCGCTATTTTACATAGGAATTGTCCTATTTTTAGATTTATTAAAGTATTTAGTTATAAACAAAATTATACTTTATTTTAAAAATCGGATGGAAAATGACGGAGTTATAGCACCTATTAGGCAAAACGCCTAATGTATGATCTTGCAAATTGATATTTTTGTCAACTTATTGGATATACAATATTCGATATTTTGCTTGAAAAATGCATTTATCATAATAACAAAATGAATTGATATATTATTCAAAGTATTGTCCATCGTTAGCCACTCTGGTAGCATATGGATTTCGCGCGAAAAGAACTGCTGAATCAAGCCAATTTTTGATACCCGGTTCTGAATGCAGCGTATTCCAGTAAGGGGAATCGAAACAAATGGCAGTCAGAAGTTGCAAGGTCTGGGCTATAAGGCGGGTGAGCCAAATAAATAATTTTTGTCCGGTCTTGCAACACTTTATTATGATGGAAGATTATGGCCTCGTGTCTGGACGAATATTCTGGTCGTTTTCGTTGACTGCTCTCTTCAAACGAATCAATTGTGTTCGGTACAGGTCCCGTATAAGCGTCTGACCCAACTTAGCTCATAATACACAACACCTTTCTGATACCATAAAATACAGAGCATTACCTTGACTGAGAAAAACGATAAGAACATCATTTTAGAAGAGATGGTACCTCAATGGAAGAGAATTAGAAGTATATTGGATAATTGTGGGGTTTGGGGTGTGTCTTTGGTACATTGACGAATATACCATACATACATACATCCATGAAAAAATGTTGAAAATTAAATATATGATTTTTATGCATTTATGGATAGATTGTGTGCTAAATATGTTCTTATGGCATTTTTAGTGGAAAAAATGGACAAAAGGGAATGACTTCGAACCCATACGTACTTGATCAGTTTCTACAGTGACAAAGCTGACTGAGAACCTCTGACAATGTGTTTATTCAGTTTAATAGACTGAGAAAAGCGATAAGAACATCATTTTAGAAGAGATGGTACCTCAATGGAAGAGAATTAGGAGTATATTGGATAATTGTGTATATTCGGCTTTGGTGTTGATTTGGCTGGTTGGCCGGGCTTTACATATGACTTTTTGTGCTTGGGGTTTTCGTAATGTATCCATTTTTCATCACCCGTAACATTACGATACAAAAATGACTTTTTTTGTAGCGTTCAAGCATCATTTCTGACACGCAAAATCGCCTTTTAATGTCTTTCGGCTTCAATTCATATAAGATGCAATTTCCTTGTCTTTGAATGAATTCCAATGCTTTTAAACGTAGAGAAATGGCTTATTGTGTGACTCCCAATGATAGTGCAAGTTCTTCTTGCATTTGACAACAATCTTCGTCGAGTTATGCTTCCAATTCCTCAACTTCAAACTTTTTCGACTGACCAGACCTCTCCTTGTCTTCTGTGTCGAAATCACCACTTTTGAATCGCACAAACCATCGTTCAGAAGTTTTTTGTGTTGTTGCTTGTTGACCGTAAGCTTCTACCAACAATCGATAACTTTCAGCACCGTTTTCTTCAAATGAAAGAGGCTTATCAGACTTCCCCGCAAAACATCTTTTTTAGGGACAAAATTCGACATTATTATAACGATTGAAAAAATGTGTGTTTACACTTTGGCGTTTATCGAATACTGAATTTTAATGACAGAATATCATATTTGTTATTATTGACACAAACCATATGTGATAGTCATGCCATATGTTGCCCAAGTCGACAGTATTAATTTGTATACCAAATAAAACTGAAAAAAAATGTAAAAATAATAATCACAGGTTGTTTTTATGAACTATTTTACTTTTTTGACCCATAAAATTTATATGGAGTAGTTTTTGTTTTTGTTGCATAATTTTTGTATAGTTGTAAAACTTTTTTTCTATTTTTTGCTTTACCAAATAGGTACTCCGTCAGTTTCCAACAAATATTAAGTACCATTTTGTTCACTACTAAACATACTTCTCTAGCTTTCATTCATTCATGCATAAAATCTTTAAATTTTAACAATTTGGAATAAATTGGATGAGGAAATGTCTTTGCTTGATAAATACACATAGATTCTTTAAGTATACACCATTTAATAGGTCTGTTCCTCCTTTTTCCAAGCCCGTCAAGAACTTTAAAATCGTGTATATTTTTTTTTTTTTTTTTTTGACGCTTAAAAAATAGAGTCACTTTCGTTTTTGCTGTATAATTTTAGATGTTATAAGAATTTTATTGCTGTATTTTATGGATTTTGAAGAGCCTTAAATACAGTCTTAAAAAAGTATAAAATCTTTATTTTCATCGTATCTTAAAATACTTAAATATAAACTAAATTCCAGTAAATGTGGGTGTTTACTTAATTTTGACGTTCATGGGACGGTGCTTTTAAACCTATTTTAGTGATTCTTAACTACGTACAGGAAAGTGCCAAGTACCCCAAAAAAATGTCGACACTCAATTTTTCGAGCACTTGGTAAACACTTCCCTTTTGACTTACCCTTTTCTGCAAATCGCACTTTTCGTTTATTTACTTGAAATAATTGCATTAAAATCGTTTTGTGTGACATTTGAAAAAAAAGATAGATTGTTTTGTTTTTTTAATTATAATTTTTTAATTGTGATTTATTACTTAAATGGGTATGTTTGTTTGTTAATTATTTAGTCTGTTCGTATGTCCAGTATGTTTGCCTGAATGTTTTCCTTTTTTGTTTATACTCGACTTTAGACTTTTCATTTCATTATACTCATTATTATTGCCATAAGTTCAATAACAATTTCAACTTTACTAACATACCGTATATGTACGTATATACGTATGTATGTTTGTATCTGTTCCTTTTTTAAATTTTTTATTTTGCCTGCCTATCTATGTATGTATGTTTAAATGTTAAAAGAAAATAAATGTTATTGATGTATTTTTGTTTGTATGTATTTAAATATTCAATGTATTTGTATTCAGATTAAACATCGCATGTCTAAAATACCAAAACAGCCGTCGGGTATTAACAAGTATTTTGAGGTATTTATGTGTGAGTTTATGTATTTAATTGCTAGATTAGTAACATCTTTTTCATTAGATGCCATCTATCCCTTTAAGTGGTTTAGACTATTTGGTAGGACCTCTTAAAATTATAAATATGTGCATACAAAATTAAAAAATTAGAATTAAATATTAGAGAAATACTACCTTGATCAAAAAGTTTCCGCAATAACCCCCGTGTGGCGGTCCCATCGTTCCGATGTTTTGCAAATATCAAACTATGACGC
Source organism: Wohlfahrtia magnifica (assembly GCA_023159175.1). Lineage (NCBI taxonomy): Eukaryota > Metazoa > Arthropoda > Insecta > Diptera > Sarcophagidae > Wohlfahrtia > Wohlfahrtia magnifica. The sequence continues at coordinate 6,398,479 of JAKWBJ010000483.1, forward strand.
TAAGATTTAACAGGAATATGAACAACAGATGTACTAACCTGACAAAAAAAACTCAAATCGGAAAAATGGGTCCGCCACACGGTAGTTATTCCTGAAAGTTTTTGATCAAGGTAGTATTTCGAAAAAAAAAGACTGTAACTAACCCAGCAAACAACAAATTGCGGGTGTTTTTTTGAGGTTCATAACTTTGAGTTGGCAACATTGCCTTATATAACAACCGATTTAACAGCTGCTATTATTTATTGTTTACAGTCAAACCTGTCAAATATACGCATGCCCATACAAATTGTATGAAACAAACCACAATAGCGCGGTGTCAACGTTTTCAATTAGAAAAACCAATTTTGAAAACGCGTTAGAAAGTGAAGAAAAAATTAGAAGAAAATAAAGATAAAAGTAGAGCTACTTTACCTGTTTTCGCGTTAAATCTAGCGTTTTAGTAACTTCTTCATATAAATTTAGTGATTTTCTGTTGAAAAGTTCAGTTAACATTACTGTTCATGACACAATTTTAATGCTTTTATTAAGGTATGTATCTTCAGCGTCAACGCTACGTCCAGCCCTCTAATTTGGGTTTGTCAGTTAGTTCGGTTTGGCATTTCATTATGGATAGACAAGCAGAATTATCGCATTTGGAATAAAGTTAATCCATAAAATTTTGTCGAAACACCATTACATGTACAGGAAATTACTGTTTGGTGCGCTTTATGGGCTGGCAGAGTCAATGATCCATATGTCTTCAAAAACAACGATGTCAGAATGTTATTATCAATAGTGAATGGTACAGACACATGATTAAAAATTTTTTCGCACCTCAATTAGCCGACATTAATATTGTTGAGATGTGGTTCCTATATGATGGAAATGTCATAAAATATTATATCCAACAAAGCCCGTTTAATTGATATTAAAAATGTATACTTCAAGGTTTTATTATGATATAAATTTGTGTAACTGTAAAAAAAACACCCGATAGTAACAGTAGACCAAAGCGAACTGTATAATAAATACTGTAGACTGCAATTTATCGTGTCCATAAAAGTATTCCTAGTTTTTCATAAGTTTTTGAATTAAAATTTTCTTCAAGTACATATCTACCATGAATATTCCTAACCTTGGGCAAGGTGCCCGATATCTTTATTATTTCATCACAGTAGAACATCTATGGCTTATAGGCAGAAAATCTAGGGAACTATTCACGGAGACCTGTCGAGTGAGGCACTAAAACCACCTACCTCGTCGGTCTCATCCGCATCAATGTAGATGTCCGCCAGAATGTCCACCAATGCTCTTTAATATCGGTCTGGGTAAGATTATGAAAAGTGTCACGAGAAAAAAGAGGTATTTCTTGTGGTCTGTTTGGAAATTTAGATGACTTAGAATACGCCGATGATATCTGTCTTATGACCCACACGGAGACTCACGTGAGGAGTAAGCTAGACGTTGTCCAGGAACAAACGGCCAAAAACGGTTTGGAAATAAATATTGCTAAGACCAAAGTAATGTGCGTGAACGTTCAAAGACCGAAAAGTTTAAAATTAGCGGACAAGCTATAGAAAACGTCCAACAGTTTTGCTTTCTTGGCAATATAATCTGTCACTAGCGTTTTCACGGAAACGCTGTAACATCGGAAATCCAACAATGCAGACATTAATAAACACATGCTTAACCCCTTCGGTACGTTTGACATCTAAGACACATCATGCATTTGTTTGCCCCAGAAGCGAATGGCTTGTCTAAGACGTCATTTGAGTTTAGACAATATTTTACATCAAAAATTTTGTTCATTCCATTGTAGCTTATACAAGTCATAATAGAAGAGGCAATTACAGTATTTCGGTGAACATTATTTGAGATATACTGTCAGAAATGAGTGAAGTTTTACTTAAAATTTACTGCTTTTACATATCACGTGCAAATATTTTCTCAAATAAATCCGTACCCAAGGGGTTAAGAAAAATTTTACTAATACTGTGATCATCAATCATTTCTAATTCCTTCTTATGGTATGTCACGTAACAGGAACAGCGAAAGTGAAAGTGAGGCTAGGCTATAAAAACCAGCGAACGACAACTTTGTTAAGGCCATATGTTTCACTTCGAAACTTCTTGTAATATGCATATATTGCATCATATGACCTGGCGTTATCGTGATGAACATTGTTTCAGTTGACCAAATCTGGTAACTTTATCTTGATTGCTTATTTCAAGTTATAGAGCTGAGAGCAGTAAAAATCAAAGTTGATCGTTTCGCCAGCTTATAACAGCTCATAAATTGCCTTCAACCCAGGATTTTAAATCATTTGTTAAGGATTTAACCTATTTACCGTGTTTAACTGTGGTATGGTAGTTAAGACACCCGCCTACCAACCAGAAGGTCATCGGTTCAATACCAGACCAGACCATCTTAAAAAAGAAAAAAGTTTTTCGACAGCGGTATCACCTCATAACATTAGCTAGTAACTGGTTATGAGTATAAATACTATTGAAAACTTCTCTAAATGCACTTGCCGTTCGAAGCCGGCGTTAAACTGTAGATCTCTTTCAATGAGTTTAAAAATAGAATCGAATGCAGCTCATTACTGAGAGAAGTCCCCATGTTCCTTCATGGAATGTTATGGGAATTAATAAGATAATAACCTATTTTACAATGTCAGTATCAGAATTAGAAGTCCAAAAAGACATAAAAATTATCAATACGAAATTGAATTATTTAATCCTGCATTCGGCGTTCACTCACATCATACTTACTGTACACTTTACAGCGATTTTTCCTATTATTATATTTCACTCATTTTCAAATCGATATAACTTTTTAGACGAGCAACGAACGAATTAAAAAACTGTCTTCATCAAAAATGTAACTTGAAATGTCACCTTTCACAAGCACGTGTTCGTTAAAAAATCTCAAATTAATATTGACGAATATATGGGCTTTAACACCATGTAGTAACAAAAATTTGCGAATACGATACATTTTTTATGACCCAAAAATAAAAAACCACAAATTTTATTCGAAGTAGCGTATGTATAAGATTTCTTGAACCAGGTGTAAATGCCGTATAAAAAAATTATAAAAAATATTCAGACCACAATTTAAACCGTAATTTTGATAATGCATGCTTTATATATAAATTTTTATTAAAATGTTAATTGCTACTATATATTACACACCACTTATTTTTTAAATAAAACATTTAATGCACCTGTTCGTATGTCTTTGCAAGTAATTAAGTTGTAAATTATTATAATTTTTTTTATTTTTTATATTATATATTTAAGGTAATTCGTATTTAGCTTCGTTTGTTTGTTTTCGATTTCAATTATTATATATGTATCATATATTTCTTTATCATTTTTAAATATTTACTTCATTTTACACCTAGTTTTCCCCATAAATTTAATTTAGTTTTAGTTGTTTTAAAAGTAAACTAAAGTAATTTGTTTGCTAAAATACTAATTTATAACATTACTCTTAAAATTTTTTGATTTTTTATCTTAAGAAGAAAAAAAGCTTTAAATAAAATAAACAACATTTTGAGAATGTTTCTTTAATCGATTATCTACGTTTACTCGTATCTTTTGAATTATCTTTAGGTGGAAGTAATGCCCTGGATCAGTAGTAAACATAATATGGGTTTTGCATTCAATCGCAGTACATGGAATAGCATACGAAAGTGTCGTCAACATTTTTGTTCGTATGATGATTATAATTGGGATTGGTCATTGCAGCATGTATCGCAACAATGTTTACAACACAAATTACATGCCATGATTGTTAAGGGGCCGAGAGTTTTTCATATTGGAGAATGGTGTGTATATAAATAATGAACGTAAAAAAAAGTTTTCAAAGGTTTGTTCAAAAAATAAGATCGAAGGTTAACATTATGTCGCATTCAGCAGCCGAAAAAGGAATTCAAATTATTTTCTCTAAAGTTTTTTTTTAATGAAATTAATTGCTACAGAAACTTGAAATATTAAGTAATCATGCTTTTAGGCCATGACGAACTTAAAACCAGACAGTATACAATGCGTTTGCCTTCTCTTTGCTAAGGACTTAATGACTGTGGCTAGTCAGTGTGCTTAATAGCAGGACTGTCCACTTGGAGCTTAGAGAGGCACGGCTTGAGAGATTGGTTTCTCGTAGTTGTAAATAACATTCTCAAGCGTTTTAAGAATGAAGGAAGGAAAAGGGTTTGCTAAGCGGATGATGTAGTGAGTCTCTTGACAAGGAGGTTTCTCCCGACCGTCGATGAGATCATGTAATCAGCGTTTGGTAGGCTTTCTTCCTGGGCGTCCATCAGGGGTCTTAATATTAATACCAATATTCCAAGACGGACTTAGTTCTCTTCTTCAGAAGATATAAATTGGAAAGGTGTTGAATTAAGTCACTCTGATGGGGCCAAGTATTTAGAAATTTTCTTGGATAGGAAACTAAACTGGAGGTAAAACACCCTTTTGAGGCTGAGTAAAGAATTCAACGGCTACTATGCAGTTAAAAGTGCTACTCGTAAAAAGTGGGAACTTCGCCCGAGGATAGAGAAGTAGAAGTAGAAGGACCATCGCGTGGGTTTTTTGTTCTAAAGGTTTTCGGATTTTATTTACAAAAAAAATAATTAAAATTTGTGTATTGGAAGTAAAAATTAATTCGATCCGTTTGTTTAGCTCAAAGAAGATAATGTATCAAGCAATTTATCAAAATAAAAATTTATCAAACCACCGCACCTCTGAGCCAATGTTTTTTGAGGCGATCCACTTTGAAGCCGATTATATATATTCAAAAGAAGTGATTCAGTGACATGTCAAAAGATATTGTATCCGTGAAAACAGCCAATCGTCAGAAGAATCAATGTTGGGAGAATACGGAGGGAGTGGCATTTGAATATTTTTTAAAATTGTTTGGCAACTTTTGCAGCTTAAGACCTAGCGTTGTCATGCAAAAGGAGAACTTTATCTGTCTGTCTTTATCTTCCGTCCATCTTTCTCATAATGCACGGTTCAAACAAAGAAATTGGCAGTCTGCTCCGATGACAGATTTTTAGCAGCTCATAACACACTATACCGCCTTGATCCGACCAAGTGCGGAAAATTGCATTATAAATACTAAGACAACGCAATTGTACTAACAAATAAAAAATATTGTCGAAATGAACGAAATTTGGAAGCAGTTATAAAACCCAAAAAAAAACCATCAAAAACCCAATAAAATCCGATGGGTTGGGTGTAATTGAACCGGCGGATGCGTCTGACATACCATCGTTTGGGTTCTTTAGTGGATAGTTGGGTCCGTCATAGAATGGAAAAATTGTGGAGGGTCAGAGAAGGCTGTAGGGTCTCCAGGTTGATTTGGCCTAAACTTGACTGTTCTAAGACGGAATGGGTCCTTAATCTAAGAAGGGAGTCCCTTAGGTCTCTGATAGGTTTTCTGAATGGGCATTGCGCTCTAAGGGTAAGCACTAAGCTATGGGAAACGGGACGAGCTTGTAACGATGTGGAGGAGCCAAAGACGGTAAACATACTCTCTGTCATTGCCTGGCTCTCCATGGGCGCAGGCTTAGGTTACAGGGCCAAGGATTTTTCGGTAGTCTAGTTGCGGTTGCGTCAGCCAGCGTCAGTGATTTGGAAGGTTTTATATCGGTTATAGGATAGCTACTAGGTGGCGCCCGGTTTTTCTTTAGGCTGTCCTTCTTCCTTTCTTTTTCCGGACATGGCAGCTCTGTTTTTTTGTGGCACAGATGGTATCAACTTTACCAAAAGTTCTAAACATGTACGAGTAATAAATCCACACTGAAAACATGCTCGATTTATCTATAGCTCTGATACCGCGTTACTGCTAGTTTTTAACGCTTTTTCTGTTAAATATCCTCCATCACTTACGCCGATTTACTTTAAAGTGAAAATTCAACTCAATTTTTTAACAAACCTTGTTTTTTTAATTTATTTAATGTATGTTTAAGTCTAAAATTGTTTTTCTTCATTTTTTTTACAGTGGCGTCCATCACAAAAAGAAAAATTGTGAATCAAATCAAGTGATTTCGAAAGTGCAACAAGTCTTACGTATTGCCCGTAAATCGGGGCAAATATTTCCTAAATCACTAACACTTACCGTTGCAAGTCTGATCAAAAAGACTAAATTACGTAAAGGCAATGGTGGTTGGGGTGATCATCGAGATCATGAACTTTGTATGAATATGACATTAATTAACAGATGAATTTTTAAGTAAATTAGATAACGTAACGTCAAGTAATAAACAAAATAGAAAAAATAGTTTCATTTCCTTTTTTATAAAAAATAATAATAATAAATGAAATACAATTTTAAATAATTTTTAAAATTATGTAAAAGTGATAAAGGGGAGAGTTTTTAATGAAAAACCGAAAAAAAAGAAAAATTACCAGAAAAATGTTTAAAATTTAGTAAAAAGATAATAAAACTGATTTTGAAAAAAATTTTAAATTTGTCCCACTTATTCATAAAAAAATAAAAAAAATTTTAATTTTTTGAATAATGGGGTGAATGTTTAGATGGTTTATTAAATAAAAATAGCAACGATTTTTATATGTTCACTTTTCAATATCTATTAAACGTTTTTCAAGATTTTTCGCTAAAATAAAAAGACAAACGATATAGTAAGAAAACATAAACAAATTAGTTGATTAGCTGAAATTATATGAGATTTAAGCACAATTACAAAAATCTTTAACAACCAAAGAAAAAAACGACCTTTAAATACCTTCTTTTTCTCTCCCTCTCTCTCTCTCTAATACTTTATTAAACCGAAATACTATTCAAATTTAAAAATAAAATAAAATTCATTAATGAATTAAAATAAAAAATTATACCAAAAATATTATTACAACTGAACTAGTGTTTAAGTATTTAAATCATAAAACCAACAACATAAAATGCATTAAAAAAAGGCCAATATTTATAGGAATATTGTTTTAATTTTTCAATTATTTTTAATTACAAAAAAAAACAGTAAAACTTAGCTATAACGAATCTAAACAAATACAATCTCAAAAAAAACTTCAAACAAATGAAATTTTTAAAATTGAAATCCTATTCCAAAAAAAGGGACCACCAGCTGTCGTTAAGCAGCTAAAAGTTTCACTCTCTTTTAAACCAAAAACAAACAAATATAAATCGTTATAACAAAGTTCTACTGTTGTCACGAAAGGCAAAAAATTAACTGAATTCGTTTTTAATTGTTTACTTATAAAATAAGTTGTTAATTAATTATTAAAAAAAAAACTTATTATAAAAAAAAACCATTTATTGTAATTAGTTAGTGTGTAAAAAGAGTATTTATAATTATTGTAAAAATATTTTATAGTTATTGCGTATTTCTTTCTTTACTTAATTGTTAATGTTATTCAAGTTAAATTGGAAAAAACGTAATAATATAACTAAGATTCTTGTCATTTAATTTATTTTGTTTTTTTAAGCCGCGTTTTATTTTTCTTTTCTATTTTTAAATTTTTGTTAATAATAATGCTCTTACAGTAGCAATCATCTTAGAAAACCAATAAAAAAATAAAAACAATCAATTATTTAATTGATTTTATAAAACAACGATATTTTAAGACTTTTATTTTTAATTTCCAACAAAACAAACTAGAACAAGATTCAAAGTAACAATAAAAAAAAAGTATAACAAACCACCCACTGCCATACATACATACATATCAATAAAAAATAATAATACGCCACGCATACAAGATCCTTACGAGCGTATTGTATGAACGACTGAAACCATTCGCCAACGCACTGAATGAACCTTGATAAGTGAGGTTTCAGACCTGATAAGTCCAATTGATTAGATATTTACACTTCGACAAATATTTGTCGATTACAAAGCAGCTTTCAAAAACCCGATAAGATATTGCATATATGCCGCAATGTCAGAACTTAGTGCACCTACAAAACTGGTAAGTCTTTGCAGGTTGACGTTGAGTAACTCCTGCAACTCCGTCAAGATAGGCCTCGGAGAAAAAACCAGCCACCACACCAGATGTTATATATTGGATCCGTATGTAAAGACTCTAATACCAGAAAGCAGGACAGAAACTCGTCATCTTCTCCCCAACATTACCAATAACCATTTATTAAGACTATACTTGTATATCCACCCAGCTTGCCGGTCTCCGCAATGCAATATATACTCGTACATCTTCTACCATTTGATTTTATTTTTTTTTTTCATTTTGTGCATTAGCATCCATTTCCCATCGCTTTCAAAATTGTACCAGATAATGATAATTTTCGTGCTAATTTAGTACTAAACTTCTGGATAATCTTTAAAGTATTTCCACATAAATACTTCCTACGGTGCTTACAACACGTCTAAATACATGTCACTTGGCACGATTGCAATGCCATGCGTGAATACCAATTTGAAGCCATAAAATAGAAGATAACTTGTTTTTTGATAAGTAATCGAAAATTAACACTTCTGCAACCCATTCAACCAACTGCAACCAGAAAGTCCAATGAGATATGAATTGTGCGGCACGTAGTGCCGTTCTGTTGCAACCACAATGACTGACATATAGCATTCACCGTTCACATATAGCATTAACAGTGACGGCGTGACCAACGTCGTTCTCCGCCAGCTCACACATACATAGCGAACAGTGATTTTTTCGACATGCATTCGATGCCGCTGGATCTCATATGGATTGGTTTCGTTACAAATTTGGCAACTTTGTTTGTAGGCCACATTGCTGAAAATGATTTATTAATGGATATAAAAGTCAGTTTCCAACTACTTTAGGGCTAATTCAGGAAACACACCTTAAGCTCCTGGGTCGGTTGATTTTTGTACCAAATCACGACACCAAAATTCTTCAAGTTATAGTCTGCAAAAGTTCGAATTCTTGTGAGAGTGATTCGATAATTAACAAATAAATTTTATTACTTCGCTATGCGATGGAGAGTGTGTAATTACATGAATTCATTTAAAATCTATATATATTGTTACGTTTTAACCTTTTTAAAATGTTTGAGTTCGTTTAAATTGCGTTTAAAATAAAAATAAATACCGTTTTTATTTTCTTGTTTTACTGTTATCTTATATTTACTACACAATAACTTTTATAGAGTTTACAACAACTTAATATTCACTATACAACATTTTTATTTCCGCTTTAACACGTCTTTATCTTACGACAGCCATGTGATAACTAACTAACATGTAGGTAAAACATCCCTTTATATACCTAATTGTCTGCATTTTAGAAGGTTCAGGAAATATCGATCATCTTCTATTTCCATATCCGCTAATTCAAATGTAACGTAAAGATATTCGACATGGCAGTGCTGCCAACTTGACATATACCAAAATACCGCAATGCAGAGTTGTATTTTTATTTTCGTAACAAAATAAATGGATTGTAGTTTGTTCGGATGATTAAAACTTGAAAACGACTGAACTAAATTAGGTACACTTCCTTCTGCTATTTTGTGGGTAATTGCTAAGCGAAGGTTTAGGAAAAAAGAAAAGTTGAAAATTTTCAACAGATGACGCTGTAGGTGGTCATACCTTTATATCTGCTCCTGTTAAAGGTATTTGAATAAGATTTGGCACTTAGATTCAATGCACGTATTCTAAGTTGTGCAGCTTTTTTTGTATATCTTGAAAACGATAAAAGTGGAAGGTTCTGAATTTGGTAAAAATGACTTCGTATGTAGTTAATACAAATCATCAACTTATAAGTGGGCGTGGAATTTTCTGGTTTTGGTCTAAGTGAGTTGGCAGTCAATACGAATTATCAGTTTAAAAGTGAGCGGAATTTGATAAGTGGACGTGGCATCTTTCATAGATAATAAGAAATCGTTGTTTTTACTGAGGCTTTAAGTCAATAAATAATCAATCTGAGAAGTATACAAACAATTGTTGTCCCTAAATAGCTGTCTACTACTCTACATATATAGATTCCCGGGCAAAACCGGAAGGGTAAAGCTAGTTTCTTACAAATCTTGGCTTTTATGTAATTAAAAATTAAAAAATTGTTGTTAAAATAATGGATAATCTCATTAAAAAATGGAATACACCATTTGCAATCACAAGCAAAAAAGGTTGTTGTCTATGATAACTACATGGAATATTTCTTTTACAAACATTGTAGTCTAATTCACAACCATGTATAATCGTTTTATTGCACGTTAAGTATTTAACATTGATGTAAAACAGTGGTTCTTGCAAGCTATTGCTTCACGGCTCCCTGAGGAAATTTCAACCGATGGGCGAAGGGCACAATTATTTTCAACACATACATATAACCGTGATGAATGTTTTCATATCTAAATGTTTAAAGCCCTGCCACTATGTTAATATATATGTAATTTTCGGTGACTGCTTGAACTATTTAGTTCAGAATTAATTAAAAATTAACAAAGAGTTCCCCTGAAGTAAGTCAACTCAAAAATTTCAAATTTTCAGTAAAGGCAAACAACTTTTCCACTGTATATCATGTTCTTATAAAAAGTGAAAATTTACAAATTTTTAGTTCACTCACTTTAGCGGTACAAGTGCTAAAAGTAGTATAACTGATCTTCTATACAATGTATTTGTAAGGAAATAGTATATTTTTCCTAAGATTTCCTTAAAGTAAAGTCTTTAATTTTTTTTACTAGGTAATAAGCATTTCAAAAAAACAAAGAAACTTATTAATAAATATCAATTAATCATATAAATTATTTTCAGAGTTGATTAATAAATAATTAAAACTCACCTCTTGATGAAGTAATTTTCTTATATTTGATTTCTCTTCATATTTGATTATACTTTTTTAAACACTTTTTACCACTTTACTAACAATTATTATCACTTTTTACGTTTTTATTGGTATTCTGCACAAGCGCAATACATACTTGCTCTTTGAGAGGCAATACATTTACATTATTGATTCTCTTTTCCCGCTATTTTACACAAACACTTGAATTCGTTTAACCAACAACAAAATTAATCAACAACAAGAATTTTACGCACGCATAACAATCATATTTGCTTATACTACAACACATTGATAAATCACAAGAATTCTTATTTCGCGCATTTTTACACACACAAACAAAACACTTGTTTAAACAAGAATTGCAAAAAGGAACCATTTTATTTTCTAATAGAAAGGCAACAGCTTTTATTAAAAAGAAAAAAATTGCAAAAGTTAATGCAATTTTTATTTAAAATACAGCCACTGGATATCGCTTCCAAGGTGTAAACAAGTTTTAATTACAAGAGAAATACAAATATTTTACACCATTATAGAAGTGCTTATACATTTATTCATATGCACTTAGCAAGGACAAATTGAGCCAAGACATCTTTGTTAGTTAACTCTTTAATAAAAGCCGGCCACCACACATACACTTTTTAAAACGTTTGAGTACTTTTTAATTGTGTTAAAATAAAATTAACGTATACCTAATTGCCTACAGTTTGTAAAGTTCCGGAAATGACTCATATCTTCTATTTTATATCCGTTAAGTAGGGAACAGAATTGTAGCTGTAGTACAACGTAACGAGTAGCACTACAAGCTCTCAAAAAAAAACTTGAACTTTGTAGAGCGACAACAAATAAATTTTTATCAAAATAGAATAGAGACAAACAAAACTTTTTACTGATTTGAATTTTATGGGAAACAAACTTTTTATTTCTGTCTATTTAAAAACGAAATGCAAAACAAATATTTTCATTAATATATATTGTTACGAAAATAAAAATACAATACTGCATTGTGGAATTTTGGTATATTTTGCGTCACCCTGTCAATTTGACAGCACTACCACATCGACCATCTTTACGTTACAATTACGTTACAATTACAATGAATCAACGAATATGAAAGTAGAAGATGGTCAATATATCCTGAACCTTCAAAACTGTAGGCAATTAGGTATATAAAGGGCTGCTTTACCTACAAGTTAGTTAGTTAGCTGTAGTAAGATAAAGACGTGTTTAAGCGGAAATAAAAGTGTTGTGTGAACGAATATTGAGTGTTGTATTAAGACAAACAGTATAAAAGTTAATGTGTAGTAAAATTAAAACTGTAAAATAACAAAATATAGCGGTGTATATTTTATTTTAACGCAATTTAAACGAACTCAAACGTTTTACAAAGGTTACAACGTAACAATATGTTAACTATGGTTACCATGCTTTTCAGTATGGTTTTATATTAAATATGTTAAACATTGAATTAAATGTTGCTGCAGAGATGATGATGTTCGATATGTATTTATTAAATAATTTTATACATATTTTTTTTCAAAATCCACATATTATCCTTGCACAATCCTCTAAGCGCTTAAAAAGATTAAGAGGTTCAATACTCTGATCACATTCTTTCTTGTTACACTACTCATTACATCGTTAACTTCAGCTACTGTTACAACCTCTTTATTCAGTTCCAGGGCTTAATTCATATGTAACTTAAAGATGGTGGAATTGGTAGTGCTGTTGTTGTGTGTTCTATTTTGTAGGCATTTTTATTTTCGTAACAATTTAAATGCAAACAAATTATTGAGAATATTGTGTTATATTGTAGAGGAGTTCATGCATATGTTTATATAGAGATTGAAAATTAATATTATTAATTTTTCAATTAACAGCTTTTATTGAAAATTTTAAAAAAACAAAACAAATGACGTTTCTTTAACACCATTAACCACTCTGTTATAAATTAACTTTTTTCGTATTTACAACACCCTGTTGATTTGATAGAGGTTACGTACCAAAAGCTTTTACCTATTTCACTACTAAATTTTAACGCAAAACAAACAAAATTATTCGCTCAAGTGCAGACGCAAACTTTTGGAAAAAAATATTGAAATTAAATTTAACAATCAGTCTTAATTCTACATTTGCAAGGCGAAGTGTGTGTTGAACGAAAGATATTTTATTTTTTGTATTAAACTAAACGGTTAGTAGAAATATAGAATAGAAGAAAAAAACTATATTTTTTTTTGTCATAACAAATACATATGAAAGATAAAACCTACCTACTGCCTTCATTAAGAATAAATTAAGAGTATTGTTTTTGGAATTTCTATTTGTTTATGTAAATTTAGAAGAATAAAAAACAAAATTATGGCATCGATGTTGGTCAACAGTCTAAAACGTGTTGCAATTGGTGGTATCAGCGGAAGGCAACCGATGGTTGCTGGCCTTAATAATTATTTTACTTATGCCCCTGAGATCACACACAAACTAGATCGTAAGCCCCCATCTGTAACAGCCGAGGAAGCAGTACAATGTATCAAATCTTGTAAGTAGTATGTCATAATGTTTCCTATCATATACGATTTAAATATAGCATTAACTCAATTTGACACGCCATTAGGCGCCATAACAAAATGAAGAAAAAGTTTCCAAAAATTCTCGAATAAAAAAAAATAGGAAAAAAATTAAGAATAGAAAAAAATAAAGCAAATGCAAAGTGCTATACACGTACACAGTTTCATTATGGAGAGAGGGGAGTGTATAAAATAAAATAAAAGTCATCCACACAAAAAAATGGGGCCACCAGTTAGATATTAAGTGATGGTTATGTAATTTATACTTTGTTTTTTTCTCTATTTTTCTTTTAGAAGTGACACTGATTTTAATTTTTGTTATTCTATACTCCCCTCCCCCACATTTTTGTAATATGCCTCTAAATGTAAAGCATTTAATTTATTTTTCATAATAATTAACCGGTATTTACATGCTCAATACACAAATAATTAAACTATTTCGTTGTTGTTATTCTGTCGGTTTATTTGCCAAGGGATAAGCAGGCAGGCGACCGGCCAGCCAGCCAGCCAATGATAAGAATGCATAATAAATAAAAATGTTTATTTGTACATATGAATGTATGTTTGTATGTAGTTTTTATTATTTTGCTTTTTCTGTGTACACAGTTCTTTTGTATATATTTCTATTGAGTTTTCCTATCAAGATTTCTATTGCAGACTTTGACTCTTCGTAATCTTTAAGAAAAAATGTCTTAAAGTTAGGTATTATTGGCAGCAGCCTGTAGCGTTACTACATTCATACATATCCACAATTGTTCCAAATACCTACAACCCTCTGCATCTTTTCATATGGCAGTCGATTATTTTTATGAAGACGTGGATTTGTTTTCACATTTCTTGATGTGAGACTTACGGGCGTGGAATATTTTCTGACCAAGCAATATTAGCCGCCTCAAGTACACAAAAACAGGTCAATAACAGCAGATGTTCAGTCGACTCCTCTGCATTAGTGCATAATTTAATGCAATTCATTTCATCGTAGCTTGTATCAGTCATAATAGAAGAGGCAATTACGGTGTTTCGGTGGACATTATTTGCGTTACACTGCCCCATTATGTCAGAAATAAGGAATGTATATATTTTATGATAGTGATACACCATTTCGTTGGGCAACACCCTGGAAAAAGGTGCCGTGTTTGTTATAAGCATAATAGTAGGAAAGACACTACGTGACAGTGCTAACAATTCAATGAAGCATTGCATTTATCTACTTGCTTTGACAAATACCACACTCTTCATAATTATTTGAAAATGGGTTTTTTATTATAGCTTGAATGTATTTCATTTAGTTTTGTTTCGTTTTTATTAATTTATTTTTGTTATGTAATTCTAATTACTTGAGGACATCTTAATACTACGTATGTCACCAATATTTTAGAAATTAATGAATTATTACCTAAAATATACTGCTTTTATATACTACTACAAGCAACCAAAAATTAAAACTGTACAACATGCAAATATTTTCTCAAATAATAATTCGTACTCAAGGGGTTAATATGAAGAAATCTGACTCTTTTTTTACAGTGAAAAAACTGCAGGTTCTAAGACCCGTTGTCATGTAAAAGGCATATTTTTCCTCTTTCCAAATCCGCTAAGAAACATAAAATTAGTTAATATTCAGTTTTTACCGATAACACAAGATACTCATAACTCGCCTAATAAAAAAATTTTATAACTTTTCTATTTCAACTTTGTTCTATTTTGTCGTATAAAAAAAAACAGTTTCTTTTCTTATTTATTTGTTTATAATTTGTGGAAAAAACGTATTACGAACGCATCATACTCAAGTAAAACGTCGATTTTGAATTTTTTAACTTAGAGCTTTTTGGATTTCATATAACGATATGCACCTCAAACAATTGTAACATAGCTTCTTTACAAAATGAAACCATGATTGGGTCATATAAAGTTTGCCCACTTTTGCTTTCCTATAAAAGTAGTTAAATATGCATCATAACTGGTTTAGTCCGAGTAGCGACGAAATATTAAACAGATTCGAAACTAAAACAGTGAAACTAACTAGAGTCGAAATCCTTTATCTATTAATGTATGTATTTTTATTTATTTTTTTGATTAATCTCATCAAATTATCCGTTAAATAGTTTATGTATACGAATATATGTACATAGAAACATTACATTTTCAATAGCTACATTATAATAAATAGCTGATTAGTAAACATTTTGTAATGACAGATAACTATAACAGTAGAAAAACAACAAAGAGCTTGTCATCTATCAATTTGTGCTCTTCTTATTGTTAATTTTATTATTACATATGCAAAAAGCAATCAGCCTGCAAATACACACCACCACTATTGAATACGCTTTCAATTAGAATGTTAAAAAAAATGTTATTGCTGAAAAGGAATAATCAAATTACAATCATACGCTACAGTGTGTTTTAAACAAAGTGGAAAACTTTTATTTTCATCATGATCGGTTTATTTGAATTTTCATATATAAAAATATTATTAAGTTTAGTATGTAGTATGTATGTAGTAAGCACCGTATGTAGGGTAATAAACTTTCTGTTATATATGTTTGCCGTTCCACTGCTTATTTTATTTATTTTTTATTTTTAAATAATTCTATAAAGTGCATATTCTGTGTATCAATTTACTCTTTGTACTTTCTTATTTTATATAAACGTACGAGTACATATTCTTACACAAACAATTAAACGAACAGTCAGGTGGTATAAAACGAAAAAGGGACATTTAAAATAAACAAGTTTATGTTGTTATTTTTTATTTTCATTAAGCAAAATTAAAACAAAAACAGATTATAACCAAAATACAGTCCAAAATATTTAATATACATGCATATTTTATTAATTTGCATATTTAAATCAACATTGTTGTATAAGAAGTGTAGAACAAGTTATTTTTAATTTTAAATGATTGTTAAAAATGTGCATATGTTTAAAAAAGATACATTTTACGAATACACACAGAAAAAGAGCACCAAATTGAGTAAACATTCTCTTTCACAAATTAATGAGAAATAAAAAATAGATTTTAAATGAAAAAAATAAAAGTTAAAAAATAAAATTAGTATTGATTTAACAAGCTTGCAATACTGCTTATGACATTATGTGAACCGCTTTATTTTATAGATTATTATTTTTTTTTTTTTTTGGTAGATAAGATAATGGGTAGTAAAACAAATTAAATATATGCTATATGGGCCGAGATCAATAAGTACCACTCACCAGTCCATACGTGGGCTGTTTTTAATTTCTAAAATTGATACAATTTTAGAATTGAAAGTGTAGGGCAAAAGAGATCTTATTCTTCACCTTGAACTTTAAAACCGTTAATATTCTTTAAATGAAATTTTCTCTCCCTTACCCAAAATAAAATAAAATTATTTAACAGAAATCAAAATCATCTTCGGTATTTTTTTGTAAAACTTTATTAATTAATTTAATTCTCTACTATTGTGTATAAAAAGACATTCTTATCTAAGTGATAAGAAATATTAAAATTTCTTTAAAATACTATTATGCAGTCGTTTTTCGTAAAACGTACGTACGTCGCTCTCGTGTTATTAAAATTATATTAAAAGTATAAAACTAATTTCGCATCATTTTCAAAGCCCATTCTTTATAGTTATGTTATCAAAATTATGTTTTATTTCAAATACATAGCATTAGTCTCATTTTAATGTGTTTTCTTATAAGCAAAAAAAGAAAAGAGAAAATCATCTTTGCAATAAATTAATAATCAAAACTTGCATTCATATTTCGACAATTTATTTTCAAATAATTTACCATAATTTACACCTCTAAAAATTAACATTGTTAAAAAAAAGTCAATTTTATTTAGTGGAATTAGTAATCTGTCAAATATGTCTAATGACGCTAATATCCACGATAATTTATTAGCAAAAAATATGGTCAAATATTATGCATGTATGTATGTATTAGTAGCAATAAATATCTTTATTTTCTTATTTGTTTATAGCGTGCCCTGGTAGGGTAAGAGGTAGTTCGATAATTGTTCAACGCGCGGTTCGTGGGGCTGATCCCAATCGTACTTGCCGGGCTATTACAGTACACCGAGCATATGGTCTTGGTCACTTCGCTCGTATTAATTAGAATATAATTTGTAATTGTATTGTAATAAAAATAAAAATAAATAAATAAATAAATATTTGTTTATAGGCAGTATACTTGCTTATAAACAAATCAGATACAATCACAAAAGCGTTATAATATGATTTGAAGATTAGTTATTTAATTATATTAAACAAAAGTATAAATCTTGGTCTTGGAAAAAGTATATTAGAAGTACATAGTTAGTATTTAGGGTAATAAAATAAATATAAAAAGAAAATATTTACAGTTAGGGCAAAAACTTTAAGTACAACCTTTGATCTTGAATTTTCAAGAATAACAAATAAGTTTAGAAAGCAATTTTTATTTCATAAGCATAACAATGATAAAAATAACAAAGAAAAATAATAGAAAAACTTTTTTTTAATCAGTCAACGTTTTGTATAAGTTTCAGTTTAAAGTCGCCGGGGCATTAGCTTTACTAGAATTTGGTTAATATCACGAGTATGATTTCGCACGATGCACAAATTCGGGAAACTATGAAAGATTTATTTTTACAAAATATCTCAAGCAAACTGGAATTGGTTATGGTTTCAGGTGGTAAATAGAGCTGTCCTGGAGCAGTATGTTTTGGGGTCGTTCTCGTTTTTAAATCTAACGATTTTTCATACACAAGGTTACTATGGACGCCATGACAATTTCTTTTAATATGTTTTTGTATGGATGTAGATCTAACTATGAATCAATAAAATCTAAAAACGACTTCGATAAGATGAAGCCATTGCTTATAAAACAATAACACAATAGCCGAAATACATCTTTGTTTCATTGCATTTGGCGTAGTAGTCATTGCTGCTATCTCTTTAAAAAAATATTTCCACAAAACATTTATTACTGGTTTGGATGTGAAACAGTAAGCTGCGAGCACATATTTAAAGATGTTCGTCAATTTTCGCACGCTTAATTACGAATTTTGGTTCACTTCTTTGAGAATACTAACTGCACTTCGTATTAAAATTTTTCTAGAGTCATATAGTTTTTTACGATATTAGTTACCGCAGTCTAATTTTTTATGTCTTGGCAGTTTCCACAATTCCCATTTTTCATTTCGTAGCTTAACACAACTACTACCCTTTGTACCTAAAGGTATATTTGTCGCATTTTAAGAAATATAGAATTAACTTACCACCTCTTGAACTTAAATGGTAATATTTTTTCCAAAGCAAATTAACTATGAAAAGTTAGCGTTTGTTTCTCCTTCTAAGTTCTTAATTTTTTGTTGCTTAAAAACTTAAAAACTGTGCGATGTATGTAAAATTTTTGCCTACACTGTACGTAGCAAACAAATAATTATTTCGAAAACTTGTAAAATCTGTTCTATATAATTGGCTATTTAAGTTTGTGCCAGCTTTTTCGTATACAGCTATACAAAAATATTAATTTACATGCAATATTTTAAAAACATTTCTCTAAAACCTCATTTGTTTTGTACACTACTTATGTGTGCATGTGGTATATAAATCCCAAATTCACGTTAAAAAGGAAAATCTTGACTGTTTTCAATTAATAAAATTTTTTTTTTTTTGCGATTAATAGCCTAATGAATTATTCAAATAACCGCACGTTACGTTCAATGAACATTAAAATTGACACATAATTTATTAAAGTATTTCGATCTTATTGTGCTAACTTTTTAAACAAATGGCTTCAACATTATCAGAATTTTATTAATAAATTAAATAAGTTTTGTTAAAGAAATATTTTTAATTCATTACATTGCCTATTAACATTAGAGGTTATTCTTTATCTTCTATTAAATTTTCCTGTTAAAGCGACTTCTAAAATGTTTTCTAAGTAAGTGAATCTAGTCGTATAAAAATCGTATATCTAATTCTTTTCCATTGTTTATATTCTACAATATTTATTAATCATCCCTCAGATAGGAAAAAAATTTATATCAAAAGTGAAAATATTAAATAATAAACGGTCAAACCCATTTTACGTAATTATTTTCAAAAAAAAATTTTATTGCAAATTTTCTGTTCGCAAATTATATTTCAAATGTTTCTTTTATTACGTCAATTCAACGGTACAAGGTTATTTCAAAATCTTTACAAATAGGCATATACTTTTATTAAATACTCCTACATACACATAAAGGGTATTTTTGTAAGAGCGTCCAAATTTTAAATAAATAAAGTTTTGATTCAGGAGTTGTGGGGTTGTTAGATCAACATAGTGGAATTACGTACTTCTAAAGGAAATGGTGAGGATGCGTCAAATCGCACTATTTTTGAGGCCAAAAAAGTTTTTGTGAAATAGTATCTTTTTTTTTTTATTGACATTGGGAGACCTAAGTTCATTGCTCATTTCAAAAGAAATGAGCACAGATGTTAGAACTTAATAATCGGTAACATTTTGCTTGTTGGCGGATCCTATTGCTTAAATCTACAAACTGTTCTATATAACAAATTACAGTTTCATATTCAACAACTGAAAACCGTATACGCTAAAAAGGATCCCTTATGAGTACTTATATATAAAAAGCAAATCTTTTATTCATCTAGTAAACGTTTTTGTTGAATTTTACTTTCATTTTGTTATATTTTAGCTTTGGGTATTTCTTTTTATATTAAATCGCTGAACTATTTATATTTTATTTTTATAAAATTCTGTAAGAATTCTATTAAAAAAACAACACACTATTTAAAATACGTCACACGATTAAAAATAGTGTTTTTCTGCAAAGTCATTAATGTGGTATATTTTTATATGTAATTATATGGCCGTCTGAAAATATGTTTTTGATATAGAACTTTTTAAAAATTAAAACTAGAAAAATATTGTTATTTTTACAAAATTGTGCTAAAAGTGGGTGGGAATGTATTTATTGTTTGTTTTTATAAGAAGGGAAAACGTAAAAATAAAACAAAGCTTGGACAACTTAAAAATAAATAAATAATCAATATTAGTCTGCGTTTTTATTGAACTTACATAGCTTTGTCATATTTGAGCTATATTTTCTGTTTCTAGAATTGAAATCTTTAATATTAAATTTTTATTAAGGAAAATCGGCTGCTAAAATGCTTTAAAATATTAAGTCTCTCTAACTATCTATTTTGTTACTTACAAGTCCATAGTAGCAACTTTTAAGGCTTCTCAAGTAGATATTTATTTTATTATTTATACTTTACAAGTTGTTGAATTTGTGATTAAAAAAATACTTACTTCATTTTGACATCACTTAATCCAGGAAATTTGTCTCTTGAATACATGAAGTACAGTTCTGTCTGATGAACGCCTTTTCAAAGTCAACCTTAGCTTTATATAAAAGAGTAAAAGTATGATATTTCTTTTTCTCGAAAATCAAGTTATTAATGGCATCATTCTACTTTAATATAATGTGATTTTCTATACCTGCTGCCGTCCCACATACGTAACAAAGAGCAGTGTTTTTTGTACTCACGATGCATTACTAAATGTATAGCGATGATTTCCAAGAACACTTCCTTTTATTACTTTTGACTAAAGGGTCCGCCAAATATTTTTTTTTTTTTTTTTTTTTTTTTTTTTTTGAAAATGCTATAAAAAAATAACTACTGAATATTTTCTCAAATGTCTTTTTTTATTTGAAAGTACAATCCTTCCGGTTAATAATAGAAAATAATTTCATTCAAATGGCTGCCTCGGCTGGCCATGCAGTAGCTTACACGATCGGGTCAATTTTTAAGCACATTATCGATTGTGTGCGGCTGTATTTCACCAATGGCTTCACGAATATTGTCCTTTAAAGCGTCAATTGTCTCTGGCTTGTTGGTGTAACACTTATCTTTGACAGCACCCCACAAATAATAGTCCAACGGTATCAAATCGCATCTCCGAGGTAGCCAAACGACATCAGCTCTGCGGCTGATAATGCGATCTTCAAAAACAGGGCGCAAAACATCGAGTGTAGCTTCGGCTATGTGGCATGTAGCGCGGTCCTGTTGAAACCAAATGTTGCTAATATCCCCCTCTTCAATTTTTGTGAACAAAAATTCGTTCAACATGGCCCGATAACGATCGCCATTGACTGTAACGGCCACTCCTTGCTCATTTTCGAAGAAAAATGGCCCAATTTTGCCTCTTGACCAAAATCCGCACCAAACAGTGACTCGTCTTGGGTGTATCGGCTTTTCAATGTATGCGTGCGGGTTTTCTGTGCCCCAAATGCGACAATTTTGCTTGTTTACATACCCGCCAAGATCAAAATGAGCTTCATCTGAACACATCGCACACATTTTGAAACATTACCATGATTTTCAAAGTAATGTGGCAATATTTCCAAGCGTTGTTCAAGCTTATACACAACCATATTCGTTCAGCGGAAGGACAAAACTAATTTTTTGTCAAATCAGGCATGAGCTAAGTGTTAACATTCACGAAATAAGCACTAGTTGAAAAAAAAGCGTTAGATGGCGGACCCGATGCTTAACTGTACATAAACTGAATACAAATGTACAATACTCTTAAAATTTACTTTGATAGCACTTCTGTGTCATATACAGTGACGTGCAAAAGTGTAATATGATCTAATACTTTCCATTTCAACATCCTGTATTTTCTTTTATTTTAAGTGGCTAAGTACTTTTGTTATTTGATCTTAAACATAGGTCCTCTTCCACCAAAACTATTTTGATCCCAATACAACAACAACGACAGTAGTAGTAGCAAAAAGTGTAAATAAAAACAAATGTTACAATTTTGCATCGTTGATATTATTTTTAATATTTATAAAAATATTGGACGTCCAGCATCCTTTTTTTTGAGCCTGGATGCGTTTAAGGATACTGGATGTTTTTTTAATTCTACTGGTATATCTTACCAGGCGTCGTCTCCTTGCACCTACAGCTCATTTATATTCCTTTTGTCGGACGTGGATACTTAGCAAGCAGTAATTTGAAATGAATCCACGAATTCTCAATCGGATTCATATCCGGCCATTTCATATAAGCCATCACTGTCTTTTCAACCGATTTTTAACAATATGGACCGTGTGTTTTGGGTCATTGCCTTGATGAAAATATACTTTTTCAGTAGCAAAAAGTACTTTTTCTACCTTTTAGTGTAGAAATTTTTGCAAAGATTTCCCCATTTAACTTTGTTCTGTGCCGCTGTTTTAGACGTTTTAGACTCGATGTTTTGTTCTGTTAATATGTTGTTAACTGTATCCATACAGGTTTTTATTCTTCTACCTTTGCCTCGCGTCTCTTGATCTTACTTCTAAAACCAAATTTCTGATTTTTGAATTCAATGGGTGGAACGAAATGCAATAGAATACACCGTTTCGAAATCGTAGAATTTTTAGTGTAATTGCAATTCATTGTGGATAAGTTTTTTAAATATGGAGTTAAGGAAGTACTAAGAACTCGATTCAATATTTTTATTATTGTGTTTAATCAGTTTCACCTTTTTTTTGCCACTAATATAACACCCATTATTTATTTTTTATAAATGATAAAAAAAAAATTCTCTTATTTTTATATTTTATATTCATAGTACATATTTAATATGTAGGTATTGTGTATTGTTTTAAAGTTAATTGGTGAATTGAAAAACAACAAAAACAAAAGAAAATGTTTCATGAGATGAACTTAGTAATGAAGAGAAAAACAACATTTTCATCTTAAAATTAAGAATGTGTATGTAACATTAGATGGACGAAAAAGATTTTAAGATGTTTCACGGAAGAAAATAACATCATCGGCTATAATGCTACAACTGGGCTTTTGATTACCCTGTTGATCGGTTATCTCACCATAAGTGATTTTACCCTGGACCATAGCACGTTGTCCTTTTTTCAAATACTCCATTACAGTGTCACGTAAATTTGGTCTAAAAACAACAACGCGATGCCAGTCGGTACGTTGAGCCCAATCGCCATTTTCATACCTATAGAAAAAACGGAAAATATTAAAAAAAAATTAAAACCTAGCACGTTCAATGATTGACTCACTTGTAGTTGGTATGTGTTGCTAAGGAAAATGTTACAACAGGATGTTCAGCATTACCACGTAATTGTGGATCAGCTCCAACACGTCCAAGTAAATTAACAGTATTAATAGCTAAAATGATTGTATAACACAAATATGATGATTAGAATTTATTAATAATTGTATATAAAAAAAACCTTTAAAACCTACTTTTTTCAGAACGTTGTGGTGGTGTAGCGTCATTAGCATAGAGCCGGCTTTTAGTACAGCTCAGGATGTTGGTCATTGGGCGAATCTATAAAGTAGAATGAAAAGTGTTGAGTGTAATATTGATTGCTTCATAGCAAGGATAGTACTTACAAAACCAAATTTAGTCTGTCTTAGTAATATGGAAGTCATTTTTGTAATTTTTACTTAATTTTACAGGAAATTTATTGAAATTATTTTTGTTTCGCAATATGGAAAATAAAATACAACACACGCGCTTGCCTCTAAAATGACTATTGTGATGTTATCAGCTGTTTTGTTTGCTTTACTTTGTTCCTTCTTGTATCAGTGTGTAGAGTTTCCATACACAATAATTTTCCAGTATAATACTAAATAAATGATAACACTCTGTATAGATTTATATCTACTGGCCGATAGAGTGCGCTAGTATAGTTGTGTAAGGTTTTTTTATTTGCTAAATCATTCACTGCCTACATTTTGCTCTCAAAATTCGATTGAAATAAAGTTCAAAAAAAAATTTTAATTTAAAATAAAATCGTTTCTTTGCATTTCAATGTAAATGAATATAGATTAGGCTCTTACTACCACCAACTATAAATGATTGTCTTTTTAAATTACATTCTGAAAATAGTGCAAATTTAATGTCATTCAAAAATATATTCAATAATTTGTATGTTAAACTTATTCAATGATATTTAAAATCAGTTTACTTTAGTAATTACAAACAAATAAAAAATAAACAAAAACAAAATGAAAAGAAAGGAAAATTTTGTGAATGATCGCCAACAGATAGTTGCAGACAGACAGTAGTTGGCAAAAAAAAAATTAAATAAGATTAAAGAGTTCTGTAGACATTTTTAATTTAAAAAAAAACGATATTTTTTAACTTTTTTTGTTTTATTTTAACAGGTGATACCGTTTTCTGTTCTGGTGCTGCTGCAACTCCTAATGTTCTTATTAGTGCTATGGTTGATCATGCCAAGAACAACAATTTAGAACAAATTACGGTTTGCCATATGCATACTGAAGGACCAGCCGCGTACTCTCTACCCGAAAATGAAAAACATTTCCGCTCAAGTTCCTTCTTCATGGGTGGTAATGTCCGTAAATCTGTTAACGAGGGTCGCGGTGACAATTATGCACTTTTCTTGCATGAAATTCCATATTTGTTCTATAAGAAAATAGTGAAACCCGATGTTGCTTTGATCCATGTTTCTCCTCCAGATCGTCATGGCTACTGCTCTTTGGGTACCAGTGTAGATTGTGTTAGAGCTGCATGTAACCATTCTAAGAAAATCATAGGTAAAGATGCATAAAAA
The DNA here is from genome assembly GCA_023159175.1 of Wohlfahrtia magnifica. Classification (NCBI taxonomy): domain Eukaryota; kingdom Metazoa; phylum Arthropoda; class Insecta; order Diptera; family Sarcophagidae; genus Wohlfahrtia; species Wohlfahrtia magnifica. Next base: position 6,423,360 of record JAKWBJ010000483.1, read on the forward strand.
ATTGATTTTCACATCTATAGGTATATGTTTATATAACTTTTGCTTTTTGTTGTGAAACCATAGCTCAAGTGAACAAACAAATGCCCCGTACGTTTGGTGATGCACCTATTCATATGTCCCATTTCGATGCTATGGTTGAAATCGATGTACCCCTACCACAACATGGTGGAAAAAATATCAGCAAAGTAGAAGAACAAATTGGAGCATTAATTGCTGAACATTTGGTTGTTGACGGTGCCACTTTGCAAATGGGTATTGGTAGTATTCCTGATGCTGTATTGTCTAAACTCCATAAACACAAAGATTTGGGTATACACTCGGAAATGTTTGCCAACGGTGTTGTTGATTTGGTTAAAGCCGGTGCCGTTACAAATCGCTTTAAGCAAATGCATCAAGGTCGTATTGTAGGTTCATTCTTAATTGGTAACCAAGCCTTATATGATTTTGTTAACGATAATCCAGTAATTGGTAAGTTTATTTGAAAAAAAAAACATTTCCGAAAATGAAAAGTAAGTATTTATTATGCCGTTTTTGAATAGAAATGTATGCCGTCGATTATGTTAATGAAACGAGTATAATTAGGCAACAACCTCGTATGACTGCCATTAACTCTTGCATTGAAGTCGATTTGACTGGTCAAGTTTGCTCTGATTCCATCGGTACACGTTTCTACTCTGGTTTCGGTGGTCAAGTAGATTTTATCAGAGGTTCTGCTGAAGGCTTAGATGGCAAAGGTGTACCAATTATTGCTATGCCTTCCGTAACTAGTAAAGGCGATAGTAAAATTGTGAACGTTCTCAAACTCGGTAAGTCCATTCATTAAGCTTATATTTTCAATTAATTGTTTTATATTCTAAAATTTACTTTTTCTTTTTTACCACTTAGGCGCTGGTGTTGTTACCTCTCGAGCTCATGTCCACTATGTGGTCACCGAAAATGGTATTGCCTCGTTGTTTGGAAAAAATATGCGTCAACGCGCTTATGAACTTATACAAATAGCGCATCCTAAACACCGCGAAACATTAGAAAAACAAGCTTATGAACGCTTAAAGGTTATGCCTTCTAAATGTTAGACATGAAAATTCGTTAGCATTTTCTCAGCACACTTCACCTTTAACCTTATTGCATTAGAAATGACTTGCATATGATTTTTGAATAATACGAGTCGTCTTAAGTTTTAATTAAGTGCGTTATGCTACAGAGTAACACCCAACACCAACTCTTTGATAAGCGCTTCCTCCCATATTCAATAGTTATATGCCTAAGTCATTCGCCGTCAATCGACCGATAAAGCGTTACAATAACAAAATAAAAAACACCACAAATCGCAGTTATTTGCATGATATAAGCATACCAGTTTTTTAAGTTTTAATGATTTTTAAAACCATTAATCATATAAATTTTATAAAATAGAATACAAAATTATAATGTGTTTATATTCAGGATACCAAAAATTTAAAGTGAATAAAAAAATATTAAAAACCATTCCTATATATAACATATAGAAAAAATTATTAATTTTTTTGTCAATAACCACGTAATAAAAACAGAGAGTAAGTAGAATTTGTTTGAAAAGTATACATATGTATGTACATATGTCACTGAATTCAATTCCGATCGAAAATTGAATCAATACCGAAATAAGCTTCTACATAAAAAGTAAAACGAAAATGTTCTTCTGAACGAAACCGCCTTTAAAAATTAAACTTTGATTTAACATTTTGATTTTTAGAGTATACTGTTAAGCAAAATTTGCGACATATGAGGAAAAACTGATATAAATATAATACATTTTGTTTTCAATGAAAAGTAAACTAAATTTTTTTTATAGAACAAAAAACAAAATCTATCGAAATAGCAAACAGAGAATCATGTCCATTTCGATTGAAATGTGTTTAAGGTAAGTCTAACCTCTATTTTTGCTCTGACACCCTTCGAAAACTTATTTATAAAAATTTCAGTTTCTCGGGCACCTCAGAAAGCTTGATTTGGTTGTCCCAAAAAAGGAATGAAAAGCTTGAAAAGCAATACGTGCAGGCAGACGCAAACGTCACCTACACTATAACAAAAATATCACATAAAATACATAATGCCTAAAAATATACAGGCGCTTTACACTTGTATATTAAACGTAAGCGGCTCAGTTATATATTTACAAAGACCCATGAAATTTCTTGTGAATTTGGATTGAGTAGTTATTTGATAAATATTGAAAAAATTAAAATATTATATCAATAGACAACAGGCCTTGTTCATCAATCGCAAATTATTAACAAAAAAAACATGTCTCTATAAATAGATTACAAAAAAAGATAATTTCCCTTATTGTCTTATCTAAGATATTTCAATTATTTTTTGTTCGCTTTTAATATTCAATATAAATTAGCCAAAAATAAAAAACAGTGTATATTTTCCATAGAATTTAATTGATGTACATACAAACATACGTATAACTAAATGTCAATCATCAAAATCATCTATACAACAATTAAAAATATATATCTTTAAGTTTGCACTGCCTTAATCAGTTTATTTTAAAAGTATTTCGACCGACTGTCCATTGTTTAAAACCAATCGATTTTAAATGTACTTTGTCTTTTAATACATAAAAAAAACACATTTTAAAGTTTTTATAAACAGTGTTAACTCGATAATCCGGAAACCCGAATTACCGGGGTGTCCGGATCATAGATGTTAATTTTATTTCGTTCTTTTTTTACTATAAATCTACTTTTATACTTACATATATTATGCAAAAAACCTGGGCTATACGGTTTATTTTAAAAATAACATTTCGATTAATTTTACAAGTTCTTATTGTCTTTTGATACCAACGGTAATACATACGAGTATACATACAATAAATGTTACATTTATGTATACATACAATAAATGTTACATTTATGTATGTATATGCATACATATGTACCAACTGAAAAAATTTCATATAAAAAGTACATACGCATGTATTTTTACATATGTACATAAAACAAAATTTTAATAATTTCAAACATAGACGAGTATGTATGTAAAAATCCATTATTTTACAAAGAGCATCACATAAATGAAGAAAAAAATATCAACTGTCCGAATTATAGAGTAAGAAAAACTGTCCGGTTTGAAGAAGTGTTCGGATTATAGATGTGTCCGGAAAACCGAATGTCCGGATTATCGGGTTAACACTGTATATATATTGAAGAAAAGTTTTATATATAAAATCAGCAAATCATTTAAATTGTTTACGTGTTAGTCTAAGCAATTAGCACGCGTTTAACGTTTTAAATCATTTTTTACGTATTATGACAATGAAATTGCAATTATTGTTAACAAAAAAGTGTCTTTGTTGTTTGTTTATCTGGGCCAAATTAATTTTAAAGGCATTTTTTACCAATTTTATTTATTTATTTTCTTAAAACCGTTGTTTTGGTGGAAATATATTTTAAAATTGAAATGCAAATTTAATAAGAAAATCAGACAGATAATTATGATTAAATATTCACTAAGCAATGTTGGTGATCATAGTAGACGAAGCAATAAACAATCTTATTGGTTTAACAATTAACACTATCCTAAAAAAAGATTTCAATTATAAATTAATAAAATGCAAATTGTTAAACGTGAGTTTTATAATTTATTTAAAATTTTTGAATTTCCTAAATAATTTATTACTCCTATTCTGCGTTTCGTTTACGTCTCCTCATTCAGTTACGTTTCGATCGAAGATTGGTATTCGAAAAGAAAAACTAAAAAATAGAAATTGAAACACAAGCAAATTGTAACGAAAACTCAAAATGTATTGCAGACGCAAGGGGGCTCAAGAAAACATTCACATTTTGTTTGCCTTTTTCATGCAAATAGACAAGTGTAAATGTATTTTTTATTCTTTTTTTACATTTTGTATTTAATAAAAATAAATGAATAGTAAGAAGTTTTAGCTAAACAAATTTTGGTGTAAATAAACATAAATCTAAAGAGTCCGTCACAAAATTAACAACTAAGAAAAACGTAGAAACGCTCGTGTTGAGAATTACACATAATCAAATGCAGAATAGGGGTGTATAGCTATTTTATTTGCTTAAATTTTTCTTCAAATCTTAAATGCCCTAAATGTAATTTTAATAATCAATAAATCGCAACAATCTATGCATCGGAAGTCATGAATTTAGCGCAATGATGCAGCATCACTTATACTAAGTTTTATTTCACATGTTTTGCAACTGCGCCACGTTTGTACGTAACCTAGACCCCTTGAAGAAGTTAACGTATCTTGTGCATTGTTCGATTACGAATTGAATAGACAATCTCGAACTCAAAAAAAGACGATTTGATCAACGAACATATAAACGAATTGCAAAATATTTAGCGATAATAAATTTGTGTGCAAAAACATGAAAATAAAATTGTGATTTTCTTATTCTATCGTAATTAATCACCCCTATTCTACATTTCGATTCGAATCGAACTTTTCTCCGTTTGGCAACTTTAATTTTTTGCATTACGGTCATACCTACGTTCCCCTAAGTTGTTACTTTTGTGACAAAAATCGTCTATTTTTATGCCAAAATATATTATTTATTTTTTTTTATATACGAAACGATAATACACAAAATATGAAGTGATTTAATAAAAATATAAATTTATGCCTGTCCATTTATATAAAAGACCCAAGCAAAAAACCGAGTGTTTTTATATTGAACTAAATTTTGACCTTTTATTGAAATATCTCCAAAGTTTGCCTTTTCTGTTTCTATTCCATACGTTCTATACGTTCCATAGCAAAACAACTGCTTTTGAGAACAGTCTTCAATTCCGTTTTTTTTTTTTGCCGAAAACAGATTCATCATTTTCAATTCTGTACAGTTGTCTTTATTAAAAACTAATGATGCGGCTTAGTCCTACTATTATCCCCTATATTTTGTTATAAGCAGGTTATTGCATTCAAAAAATTATTTACTGCACCACTCCGCGAATCTTACGGCAAATTATTTTTTGTCAATTTAGATTACAATTCATAAAATGAGAGGCAAGCAACACCTTGACCTATCAACCAATATTTTATAATGTATTCCCTAAAATATTTGTACAAATTTCATTTCTCAGTAAATATCTCTCCAATATACGTACAGGGTTATAAAAATTCTATACAAACAAAGCAATTTGTTTTTGAATTGCAATAAAATCTAAATAAACTTGCTTTTTGACAATTTCACGATGATAAAATTATACATAAGTTAATTACAAACAATAATGAATCACTTCCACACATCAATTAAATCAAATGGTACTTTTTGCAAATAAGTTTTCAGAATTTATTTTGGAGTTCTTTTTTTAATTTTGTTTTATTGGAATTTTTTAAATGTTTTGTTTAATTTAGTTAGCTTATAGTGGTAGGTTTTTTGTTTTTGAAAGAAATTATAAAAAGAAACAGAATTGTTTACATATCATTTTATAAAAATGTATGTATTTTATGTTTGTTTTTTGATGATATAGAATTATTTTTACTTTCTCTTTATATACAAAATGCAGCATCAGTAGTAGTAGTAATCATAGTTATATTTTATGTTAAATATGTATTTGATTTATTTTTTAATTTTCTTTTATTTATTAAAAATAACCTGAATAATTTTTCTTTTGTTTTGTTGTTTTCTAAATGTTAAAACATATTTTTATTTTTTAAGTAACTGCATTTTTCCACAGTTCTTGTCTATATAAAAAAATCAAGAGTTTTGTTATAGTAATTTTTTACATTTTATAACTTACAATTTATAATATTGTAAAAATGTAGTGTAAAATTTTTTTTAAAGATTTAAAAAAAGAAGTTTATAAAAAATTGGAAAAAAAAATACTCGTATAGTTAAAAAACGAGAACCAAGGAACCTACGGCTCTTATGACTTTTGTAATTTCTCTCTTTCATTTAAATATTCTGCTATTGTGTACAGACAAGAGTAATATTATGAACATAATTTAGTTGTTTGGTAGTTAAGATAGAGGAAAAAGAAGAGCCATCTTAAAAATAAGTTTCTTAATTATAGTTGACGATGCTGAATAAAGAAACTTTTGGGAAGTTTATTTTAATTTAACGGTTGTATGGTTTTTAATGTTTTTATGTTTTTTCTCTTTTTTGTATATATATTTTTTAATATAATTTAAGGAGGTAGTACTATAGTTTAAGAGAATTATTTCTTCTTGTTTTTGGCATTTTTGCCTTCAGCATTGTTTTCCAACTTTTGCTTCTTTTTGGGTTGTGCCTCGACTTCTTCCTCCTCTTCACCATCATCTTCTTCGTCGGTTTCATCATCGTCCATATCAACAACTTCTACTTCGTCTTTAATATTCAGACCATGAATATAGACAGGACCATTGCCTCTAATTAATTTGAATGTAGCGGATGTTTCATAGAATTCAATATCAGGATTAACGGCACGTGTTTCGCCGGCTTTCAAAACAGCAATTGGGATTTTAAGATTGTCTTTTACTGTATGTACCTGTGTAAAAAAAAAAAACAATTATTTCAATTAAATAAAAATTATATGTATTCTAACGTAAATTAATACAAACTCTAATCATAATAATATGTGGCTATATAATAATCTCCATATAATAATTTTTGGTTATCACAAATACTAAAAGTGATAACTTTGATTTCGTTTATAGATACTTTAATTTAATTAACATTTATAATCGCATTTTTGTTTCGAGTTCATAAATCACATGCTTTTCGTCGAAGTTATTATTTAATGGACTGCCACTAAATTAAGTATTTTTTTATAACCAAAAAACATAATTCTTTTTAACGTTAAGCTATTTGAAAAGCTGGACATTTTAAAAAGGAAATCTACATAATATCTTAGAACTCAACTCTTCTTCTATTCAATAATATAGCTAATAAATTTGATGATTACAACATTTGCTTTAGATTATATAGATCCAAATTTTTATATTGATTGAACATTTGATTTCAAAACACTGTCCTCATTTAATGAATGCCAATATTGTTGTCTTGAAATTTCAATTTCAACTTTAGTCTTATAAAAAATATAAATCTTTTAAATTTCAAACTTCTCAAATTTAAATAAGTTTATATAAGTATTTTAGCAAGTGTAGTAGAAATCTTAATCTAAGATAAAATTTAAAATTAAAATTTAAAATGCTTATGCTTATAACAATCTTATTTAAAGATTTTTAAAATATTCAATCAGTGATTAAGTAAATTTTGCTATTACCAAGACTAAATGAGATAATTTTCATATATCACATGAAACATATTTTATTTTAATTAAAACCAACAATAAAATAATTGCAATTAAAAAGTAGGTGTGTGGCTTTTATAATACGATTTTAAAATACGTATACAAAAAAAAAAAAAAATTATTCCAACAATAATTATTAAATATAAATTTGTCTCGTTATCATAAACAAAAAAGAAAAAATACAAACTAAAATAACAAATTATCAGTTTTGTGATGAAAACGTTAATGATGATGTTTTTTACCCAACTTGAGGACACTCTCCGAAAATGAATGAATATGTTTGTTAACGGTCTGCTGCTACATACACACTTATAGACAAATATATGTACGTAGTAACTTAGCATACGTTTATATATAAAAAGAATACAGTACAATACATACGTATGTATTTAAGTAAATAAAACACTCTATAAAATTAAAAAAATTAACACTCATTCAATATTTCAACGTGGTCTAGAGTGGACGCGTGAATCTAAATATTACTTACTACCATACTATACTACCAGTAAATTTTTTTTTTTAAATTTAAAATTTATTTAAAATGACGGATTTAGAAGGTGTGGATCGAAAATAAAAAAATATGTTTTAAAAACTTTGATTTAAATATAATTTGTTTAATAATACAAAAAAAAAAAAAATAAAAAACTCATAAATAATTAAAATAAAGCATCTACTGAAACGTGTCAAATTATTTAATAAGCGCTTATATTAAACTAAATATTCTATGTCGTGCTAATTATTTGTGTAATTAAAGAAAAATTACTACCGCAAGATCATATTTCAGTTGAAGGAAAAACACACGCGCAACATATTTTTCTTTAAATCAAATTTGATAAACTTTGACTCTAGATTTAAAGACTAAAATGTGTTGTTTGTTTTTTATGTATATGAAGTGATGTTTTGTATTGTATATAAATTATCATTATTTTTTTGCAAAATGTATGAAATAAATATTTATGTTTTGTTTATGAACATTGAAGAGGTTATGGGGTCCATAAACTGAAATTGTGTAAAAAAATTGTCTGGCAAATTTTAAATATTTTTTTATTTTGTTCGTTAAAGCTTTTTTCTTTCGAGATATCTTTTTATTGCTCTTATTTAAAGCTTGAAAATTTATTTTTTTAACACACATTGATGTTTAGCCACTTCATTACTTAAGGCTGATCCACTTTATATTAATAACATCGACGACACTATACAACTAAAAACCGGTAAAAAAAAATGGTCAGTTTTCCAATAATTAAATGTGTTACCAGTAAGAATTGATATACTATATACAGTGGAAACGTTTATAACGAAAACGGTTACAGTGAACATATGTTAATGCACTCTTCAATGAATTTTTATTGAAATTACGTTTATAAGGAAATAAATTGTGCAGTGCTTTCGAGTTCCTTATAACCGTGTTCGACTGTATCAGAGTCCAGTATGTATATTTAGTTTGACAAATATATCATATATAATTCATGTTTAAAACCAAATTTCCTAAGAGTTAAAATCAACTTTACTAAAGTAGTATCATGCCATACCCAACTAATTACAGGTAACACAATTCAATAATGAGCTGCTCTAAAACGTTTAAATCATAAAATATTGAATCAAATTAATAAGCTAAAGTAAATCAACAAAGGTTATTTATATATTGAAAATAAAACTATGCAATAAAAACAACTTTAAAAGAAAGTAAATAGAAGTACATTATGAAACATATATGTATAAAATTATATTAAAATTTCAAGAGCTTAACTTAACAGGAAATTTCAGACGAAAAAATTTCATATCACTCATAGCAAATTAAAAATTTGTCTCTTTTTATAGAAAATTAAAAATTTATTGACATAGAAATAATAAGTAAATACCAATCAAAACCTCTTAGATAAATGCACACTTACGTAGTTTAATTAATTTGCTTTCTACATATGCCTACCATTCTAATCTAAAACTCCCCGTCGAGTGTTTATTTCTCTTTTCATATTTTGTTAATAAAATTCCAAAACGAACGTATTTAGTTTCACTATGAACACTTAAAATGAGTTAAATTTGTAAATAAGTTATATTTTTGTAACTTCATAATGCCAAATTAATATTCGTTCGACCAGATCTTTCCTCCCACAGTCGAATGTTGAATGCAACAATTTATAATAAGGGTTTATACATATGTTAAAACTGAAATTTTTTCTTTCATTTTAATTGCTTTCATAACAAACGAATAATTTGCATATAATTTTGCTTATTAATATAATAATTTTTAGAAATATTCTGTGGTGCATAAGGATTACCTAAATATTTACAAAATCATATGTTATTATTCTTATTAACAAATTATGAATAAAATTTCAAAAGCAAATATGCTAAACTATTTATAATTTACTGTTGCATATATTGCAAATATAGTTAATAAACTTAATACAAATAAATAAACAAAACAAAAAACGATACACATGCCAAAACAAATATAACAAAAAATTACACCCAAAATTGTTAAAATAAGCGCTTCCTTCCATTCATGATACGCGTACGAAACTTTAATTTATTATGTGATAAGATAGTGTCACGTTAAATATTGAATAAAACTGTTAACCATATTAATAAATTCATTACAATAAAATTATGTGTCTACTCTTATAATAATAAAATGTTCATTTTAATGGTTTTGTTTTTTTTTATCCACTCACAGAAAATTTATACCGTGAAAAATTTCCAGACATTGGTAGGATAGTAAAAAGTAATTCAAAAAGCTGTTGCTCAAGTGCGACATTAAAAAAATTTTTCCCCATACTATCGTGGTTACCTAAATATGAACCAGCATTTTTTATATCGGACTTTGTGGCCGGTTTAACTGTGGGTCTCACTGCCATACCGCAAGCTATAGCATATGCTACTGTTGCTGGTTTACCAACACAATATGGGCTTTATTCGGCATTTATGGGTTGTTTTGTTTATATTATATTTGGCACAAGTAAGGATATAACAATTGGTAAGTAGTTAAGAAAAATTAGTAAAAATATTTTTTTTTTAATTTTTATCTTTTTTTTTTCTTTGTTTCTATTTTTAGGACCAACAGCGATTATGTCGTTGATGGTACAGACACATATCACTAGTAGTCTAGATTATGCAGTATTAGCATGTTTCCTCTCCGGTTGTGTTATATTTCTGCTGGGCGTATTAAATCTAGGGGTTTTGGTAAGATTTATTTCCGTACCGGTGACAACAGGTTTTACGATGGCAGCCGCCATAACCATAGCAAGTGGGCAGATAAATAGTTTATTTGGCATTAAAAGTAAGTAAAATGCGTTTTTTGTTTGGATGTTTAGTACATTAAATGACATTACACAATCTCCGTTTTTACAAGGTCCATCAAATGAGTTTTTAGATTCATGGATAAATTTCTTTACACATATAAAAGAGACCAGAAGAAATGATGCCATTTTAGGCGTTTGTACTTTAGTCGTTTTACTTTTAATGAGAGTAAGTTATTAGCGAGAGTTCCAAGTACAATTAATATTATTGTGATTGTTTATAATCCTCCTCTTGCAGAAAGTTAAAGATCTCCCATGTCATTATAAAATCATAACAAAGTATATTTCTTTATCGCGCAATGCTTTGGCTGTGATAGTGGGCATATTAATATGTAATTTAGTAAGCCATGACGACTGGTTGCCCTTTAGAGTTAGTGGTGAAATAACTTCAGGTGTACCACCCTTTAAGCCTCCACCTTTTTCAACAACTGTCAATGGTACTACGCAAAGTTTTGGAGACATGGTTTCTAATTTAGGAGCCTCTCTAGCAACAATACCTTTAATTTCTATATTAGAAACGGTGGCTATAGCAAAAGCATTCTGTAAGTAATTGCACAATTATTTTGTTTATATTTTACAATATTTTATTATAACATTTGCCAGCCAAGGGCAAAATCGTAGACGCTTCTCAGGAAATGATAGCTGTAGGCCTGTGTAATATTTTAAGCAGTTTTGTATCTTCAATGCCAATCACCGGTTCATTTACAAGATCAGCCATTAATAATTCAAGTGGTGTAAAAACAACTTTAGGTGGTGCTGTAACTGGCGCTTTAGTATTACTAACTTTAGCCTTTTTAACAACTACATTCTATTATATACCCAAAGCCACTTTAGCAGCTATAATTATATCAGCTATGATATTTATGGTCGAATATGATCGCATAGTAGAAATATGGAAATCGAAAAGTAAGTTAAGTATTCTAATTTCACTATATAAGCCTTAATTTTAAAACACCTTTTTTTCCTTTTCAGAACTAGATTTTTTTCCATTTCTGGTCACAGTTTTTGCTTGTCTCTTTTGGGGCTTAGAATATGGCATGGTTTGCGGAATTTTAGTGAGCATGTTATTCATTTTATACAAAAGTGCAAGACCAAAAATACTTATTACTAAAGAAAAAATTCAATCAACGCAAGTGGGTATAGTGAATGTAAGGGAAAATCTTTGCTATTCATCTGCTGAATATTTAAAATCGAAAGTCGTTAAATTTGTAGTCACAAACGACGATATTAAATTGATAGTACTTCAAGGTGAAGAGATAACAAATATAGATTGTACTGTTGGTTTGGTAAGTTTAAATTGTTTCTATTTTTTAACCATGTACTACCAATGATTGCATTTATTTTTCGTTCTAGAATATTCTATCATTAAAAGAAGATTTGTCGATTTACTCATGTGAACTAATATGCTGGAATTGGAATATTGATGCAGCTGGTGTAATTTGTAGATTACATCCTAAAGATAGATCTATATTTAAATTTGGCAAATCATTAGCAGAAATTGTAGAGGAAGTTAAGCCAAAACTAAGTTTAGCAGACAGTTCTAATGAAAATCAAGAAGTGTAAGCATGTACATAATTCCAGAAAAGCGTTCCTTATAAGTTATACATAAACAGCATTTATTAATGTGTATATATAGTTTGTATAAATTGAAGCGAAAAAAATTATTTTTCATCTAGTTGAATTTTTTTAGCATAATTACAAAATTCATTTAAGAAACATTTTGAAATTTCTTATAATGTAATCTACTTACACTTCGCTGGACCGAAAGTTTGTCTTTTATACTATTTTAAAGCATATATATAAAATCAAATTTTATTTTAATTAAGACTACAAATTCAATGCATTTCTAATTTTGAAGCATTAATTATTAAACAAATATTAAATACTATGCTTAATGTATAATATATGTTATATTCTATTTATATATAAAAAATAAATACTTAAATGTTTTAAATTGTACAATTTTACTAAAATTATTAAGAGGTCTAGACACTTATAATTTTTTTTCTGTTTGCACATATGTATCTACTAACCACTTCAAGATATTTATTACTGTTGGGTCTATTTTAACAATTTGTAGAAGTAATAGAACAAGTTGACTGACGTAATTTAGTCTTTGGTCCTCAATTTAAAATTTATAATGAGGCACCCCATATACTGGAAGAAAAACTGATCTAGAACCATCATCAAACCGCATACTAACCCTAAACGATCTCTACCAGATATTTATCAGCCTTTCTGTAAGTTAGATATCAAATAATTAAGAAGCTAGTAACCATTCGAATGAATGTGCAATGCCCCATACTTAATGATTAGTTTGGGGAATGATTTGAGTTAAGATACATATTTAAGATGAGCAAAACATTTACAGATCTTGTTTAGAAGTGGCATTACTAACTATATATGGTGAGTTTACCAAAAAGTAATAATAAATAAATAACTCAAAAGTAAACTACGCATACTTCACGAATGCATGTGCATATACATACTATCAGTGCCAAAACTAAGTAGACACCCACATTCTTTGGAATTTAGTTTATATTATTATTATATTATATTTCACTCTTTTAAAACACGATGAATTTAAACATTTTATATTTTTAAAACTATATTTACAGATTTAAAAAATCCATAAAAAACAACAACTAAAATTATGCATACAATAAAAACGAAAGACTGTTTTACACTCTATTTTATATAGGATATATGGAGCTTTAACTCCATCAAATTCCATCCGATTTTTAAAATTTAAGTATCATTTTATTCATAACTAAATCTACTACTTTAAAAAAATAGGACGGATCCTATATAAAATAATGTGTAAAAACAACTCTAAACATGAAAAATTTTAAATGAATTGGTTAAAAAATGTGAATGCTCCACTTTACTAAAGTATAATAGTCTGTTTCTTTTCTTTTCAAATTCATCAAGAATCTAAAAATCGGTTAATAATTAACTAAGTTATTAACTTATAAGTGCTTGATGGTATGAAAAACCGGTTTTTTACCCGTAACTCAGGATTTTGAAGGTATTTTCAAAACTTTGAGAGCAGAATCTTGTTGTGCCCGGTAGTAGCACTTACCATATATTTCTATTTTATTCTTTCTTATCGCATAAGCCTTGTATACTTATTTTTGACGAGTAAAAGCTTTTTTCGTTTTCTTACGTAACTTTAGTTGTAAGAATATTGTTGTTTATTATGGATTTTGTGAAGCCGTAAACACATTCTTTGGTATTGGCGTGGTGTAGTGGTTAGAGCGTACGCATAAAAACAGAGCGACCCAGGTTCGAGCCCAGCAGAGGACATAACGAAAAAAAATTAATTGTGGTTTCGAGTGTTTAGTAAAGAAGCTTCTAGAACTTCCCTCCAGACATCTCTATATAAAAAATAAAGTAGGCCCCCCCGACCTTCCAGCTCTCTTACCTCTGGCGATGATGACAAACATCAGACGAATGATCAGGAAAAAACGCCACCTACTAGGAAAAAAAAATTAGAAAAGTAAAGATCACCACCAATTAGCAAGGAAATTCACCGCTACGCAATCATAAGGCGGTGGATAGAGTGGATTAATCACCTGCTTAAGTTAAAGGATCAAATTGATTAATGAAACTGAAGCAAAGCAATGAAAATTTCTAGGAACCTATGCTCCCTAGATGAGTGACGCAAAAAACAGTCTAAAAAATATAAATCTACTTTGTTTCGGCACTGATAGTGTGTATAAAAAATAAATGTAAATACAAAAAAAAAAAAAATGACAGGACAATGAACCTAGCGAAAAAAAACCCCATCCATCCAACAGTTGCTGGCTGCTATGTTTTTTATAAAATGAAAAATGTTATCCTAGGTTAACTCAGCTTATGTCGGACATTCATCAAATACAAATTATAATACCAAAACAATTTCCTTAATGGATGTTTGAGACTCATATATAAATTATTTATTTTATAATATGAATAATATATTAATATATACTTATGTATGTATGTATATAAGTAAATAACACTATAAAATATAAAATATAAAATATAAATTGAAACCAAAATTATGATAATCATAAAACCATAGACCTAATTGTATAAAACAATAAATAAAAAAAATAAATAAGTAAATAAATAAAATCAATGGATATTCAATTTTTCATTTATAAATAAAAAACACGTTGTAAATTGTACAACGTGGTCTAGAATGGACGCATGAAATCTAAAAGCCACTTATTACTATCCGACTAAGGTGGCCAAAATTTCTCCGAGATTTAATATTTTTGAAAATAACAGACTCAGAAGGTGTGAATCGAAAACAGAGGAATATATGTTTTAAAACCAAATTTTGTTTAATGATTATTTTATTATTATCTACTAAAAAAAAAAACCTACTTAAATATTTGTGAATAGCTTGCTGGTGATGTTAGTTACTGCCGGAAGATTATGTTTTAGTTAAAGAGAAAATACACACAACATAACATTGTATGTATTAACTTTAACCCTATTTTGAAAAATTTGTCCAGGGAAAGTAAAATAAGCGGTGTTTTATTTTGAATATAAATTAAAAATATGTTTTTCAAAATTCAATATTACATTGCGAAATAATTATTTGTGATATGGGTCATGAACTGAAATTATGTAAAAAATGTTTGCCTCTTTCCTTTTGTGTCT
Source organism: Wohlfahrtia magnifica (assembly GCA_023159175.1). Classification (NCBI taxonomy): domain Eukaryota; kingdom Metazoa; phylum Arthropoda; class Insecta; order Diptera; family Sarcophagidae; genus Wohlfahrtia; species Wohlfahrtia magnifica. The sequence goes on from JAKWBJ010000483.1 coordinate 6,438,563, forward strand.
AGTAAATTTTACATATTATTCATTGTATTCATTAGCAATTTTTTTACGAAGTAGCAAACTAAAGTGAAATATCTAGTTACATATTTTGAACCAAAACTGTGTAACAATAACAATGTTAACAACAAACTGTTTAGCACGAAATTTCAGCGAAAGAAAACACATCAGTTAAAGATCTTTTACTGCTGTTTAAACAATTGCTATTCGCATCTTTTTATAGAAAATTTACACCAAATAAAAACTCACTCAAACATCCCAAAAATTTTCTAAAATACTCTACATTTCTATTGATTGCTTTTATTTAATACGCCTTAAAAACAATAACAAAGGCTTTTTATAAATACATTAAAACCTATTTAAATATTTACAAACTAATAATCAATGTAAATATTTATCATTTTTAACAAATTATTAAAATATAATTTCACAAATCAAAAATTAAACTTGAGTTTTCACCACAAAATACCGAAACGGACTTAATACTTTACCATTTATTATTGCGATTTAATAAAAAATACATACATACATATATATATGTAAATTTAACAAAAAAAAAAAAAAAAAAAAAAAAAATACATATACCAAGACAATATAAAATCGAACGAAAAAATAATTACAGCCAAAAAAGCTGTTACAATAATTGTTTCATTCATGCCTAGATATGCGTATAAAACTTTACTTTATTATGAGATAAGAATACGTTAAAACAGAAATTGAATAAAACTGTTTAACCATAAATACAAATTCATAACAATACTATTTTTTATCTATGTTTACCCTACCCTTAACGGTAGAAAAATGTATTTGAATAGTTTGTTTTTTATCTGCTCACAGAAGAATTATACCGTGAAAAATTACCAGATATTGGTAGAATAGTAAAGCGTAAATCAAAAAGCTGTTGCTCAACCGCAAGAAAAAAAAAAATGTTTCCCATTTTATCATGGTTACCCAAATATGGGACGAATTTTTTTATACCGGACTTTGTGGCTGGATTAACTGTTGGACTGACTGTCATACCACAAGCTGTAGCGTATGCTACTGCGGCTGGTTTACCCACACAATATGGTCTTTATTCAGCATTTATGGGTTGTTTTGCTTATATTATATTTGGCTCATGTAAAGATATAACAGTGGGTAAGTAGTAAATAACATTCTTGTTTGTTGTTTTTTATTATGATTTACTTTCACTTGGCCATGGGTAAAATCGTAGACGCTTCTCAAGAAATAATAGTTATAGGCCTTTGTAATATTTGCAGTAGTTTTGTATCTTCAATGCCAATTACCGGTTCATTTACAAGATCAGCCATTAATAATTCAAGTGGTGCAAAAACAACTTTAGGTGGTGTTGTAACTGGTACTTTGGTATTACTAACTTTAGCCTTTTTAACAGCTACATTCTATTATATACCCAAAGCCACTTTAGCAGCTATAATTATAGCAGCCATGATCTTTACGATAGAAGTTTATCATATAAGTGAAATAAATCTAAAATCTAAAAGTAAAGTTTTTCAATTTTATTACATAAGTACGTCTTAATTATAATATTTTTTGTTGTTATTCCAGAATTAGATTTCTTTCCATTTTTGATCACAGTCTTTGTTTGTCTTTTCTGGGGTTTACAATATGGCATAATTTGCAGAATTTTAGTGAATATGCTATATATTTTACATAAAAGTGCAAAACCAAAAATATATATCACTAAAGAAAAAATTCAAACGATGCAAGTGGGTATAGTGCATGTAAAGGAAAATATTTGCTATTCATCTGCTGAACAATTGAAATCGAAAGTTATTAAATTTGTAGCCAAAAATGATGATATTAAATTAATAGTACTACGAGGTGATGAGATAACAAATATAGATTGTACTGTTGGTTTGGTAAGTTTTTTTTTTAATTTTTAATCATGTATCAATCATTTGTAGATTGCATTTATTATTTTTCTTTTTAGAATATTCTATCATTAAAAGAAGATTTATCGGCTTATTCATGTGAACTAATATGCTGGAATTGGAATATTGATGCAGCTGGTGTAATTTGTAGATTACATCCTGAAGATAGATCAATATTTAAATTTGGCGAATCATTAGCAGAAATTGTTGAAGAAGTTAAGCCAAAGCAAAATTTAGGAGGCAAAAACCATATAAATCAAGGGGTATAAAGATGTACATAATTACTAAAAAACGTTCCTCATATGTTATATATGTTACAAGTTAAATGTATGTGCATTTATATACATATATAGTTAATATAATTGTAAGAGATTTTTCAATTAATTGAAATTGTAAAGCATACTTTTACGATTTAAAAAACAATGTTTCGCTGGACCGAATATATATACTGTGTATTATATGGCATACATAAAACCAAAAATTTTTATTTTAATAAGACTAAAGAAATCCGTGCATTTCTTGTTTTGAAGAATCAAATTTACAGCCAATTTTAAGTACGTTTTTTATGAATACAAAAAAAAAGTGTGTCTTATCGTGGTTGGCATATTTGCTATCGTATTTCGACATTTTTGTAATAGATTAAAGAAAAATTTTGCTTGTCAAAAAACGACTACGACTCGCCAACCATGATAAGGGTGAATTTGTTTACATTTTTCAAAATAAAAAAAAAAAAAAAACGGGTATGACACACATCGATTGATATGGTGTTGATTCCGTATTTGATATTCCGGTCTATCTAGTTCTTTGTTCCACAAGCACTAACGATATTGTTTATTAAAAAATTAAAAGCTTTTGTTTATGAAATAAAATTTTGAAATAAACTTTTCGGAGAAAATAAATAAAATGTGTTATATTGTGTTATATTTATATATTTTTCACCATTTTATATTTAACCCAAGAATTAGACTTTAAAAATTGATGGATTGTTAATAAAAATCAAAAAACACAAATTATTGAAAAATTAAATCACTTTAAATTTTTAAAAGTGGTTTCGTTTCGAAGATAATATTCGTTTTGTTTTTTGCATAAGCTAATTACGGAATCAATTCCACTTTCGATCGGAAATAAATTCCCTTGCATGCATGTATTTGTTTTACCGTTTATAGTTTACAATTTTAGGATCTAAACAATTACAACGGGTGGTCCAAACATAATGCACAATGTCGTGTTATACTTTAACGTACCTTTTTTGCCTAACTTAATTTGACATTTCTTTATCTCATGTTTGACAAACTCGTGATTATCTTAATATTTAACAGTGCCATTGAATTTGAATACAGTTAAATATTAAGATAATTGTCTAAAAACTTTTTGTTTTATTTAAAATTAACATCGTACGTTTTGATTGGACCACCCTTTATTTTCACTGTATAAAGTATATACCTAGAGATAAATTGTGGAAACGTATTCCTCATTATCCGTTCACTAGATATGTTTTATATTAAAACAAACAAACTATTGGATCATGACAAAAAGGACTTTCTTTTCATTCGTAGAGTTTAAAATAATTAAATGGAAATAGTTCAAACGTACTTCGTTAAATATCTTTTAGGCCGAAAACCAGTCTATTTACAAGGAGACTAAATTAAACTAGACTTAGTACGATATAGAAAAGTAATGGAATATCAAACTAATTTTCTGTCATACAAAACTGGAATGATTTACTTTTCCTGTGAAAACGTAGAACTTCTCGAAATTTTTGAAGAGCAACAGCATGTAGGCGGATCAAGCAAAAATAGTCCTTACGAATAAACATTAAAAGATCCATTTAAAAAATGCTTTATCTTTACTGTGAAAGAGGATTTATTTAATTTCAGTATCTGTGTTTAGAAATACATACGTATATCAATAAAAAAAATTATTTTTTATGTGATACTGTATTAATTTACTTTAAGAACAAAACCTAAACAAATCTTGATTTAGACCGACATTTGGAATAAAATCTGGTAACATTTTACCAAAAAGCATTAGCAAACAAAAAAAAAAAAAAAAAAAAAAAAACTCAGAAGGCGGGTAAACGACGCATATTTCACAAATGCATGTGTATATATAAAAAATTATGTAGATACAAAAAGTACATTAAAAAAAAATAACTACAAACATAAAAAGACATGACAAGACAATGAACGCATAAGGTTAACCTAACAAAAATCATCTATCCAGTTGATTCACTAATATATTTAGTAAAATAAAATAAAAAAATTTCTTCAAGGTTAGCTTGCAATTTGCGCTTGGCTTCTGTCTACAAAGTGCAAGTTATATGTACATACTTTTTGCTAATTTAAAGGATGTCTGAGATTATCATTTGATAAAACACATTATACTTACACTTACCTCAACGACATTGAACTCGTCTTCTTTAGCTTCAGCGCCCAATAAAATCTGTCTAATAATTAATTTTTGTCCACGGGGATAATCTTCATCGTTGGACATAACTTCCCATTGCACCGAATTATTTTCACCGGTTAAGGTAACACCTATAAAATACATTTGGATTAATTTTTCTCACATGCCTAGGGTAGCAATTAAAGAAAACAATAAAAATGATGTTTCCAAATTATTAAGAAAATTATTTTTCTAGCCGCCATTTTTGCAACTTTTTTCTCAGCCGCACTGTCTTGTTTGGCATCAAATAAAAACATCGTTTTATTGTTCAAATAATCATAATTTATATTTACCATAGAATGATTCGTCTGACATTGTAGTTTTGATGATGTCTTTGGATGATATTTGAATTGAAAGTTCTTCACGTAACGCGTGTTGTTAATTGAATTGAAACAGAATTTTTCCGCAAAGGCAAAGAAGAATATAAAATTGTGCACACAAAGCCGGCGAAGCGGGGGTAAAGCAGAGACTCGAAAAAGTTTTGCCAATTTCGTTTTATATTCGTATTTCTACAAACAGTACTACCAACTTTAATAAATACATACAAAGTTACCAGATGGCTGAAAATAAATTGTTGACTGTGATACCTTTTGCTATGCATGTAACTACTTACAAAATACATCATTATAAAAAACAAATTACTAAAAATAAACAATTGATATTACAAATAAAGGCTAAAATATTATTACCTGCCCATATTAAAGGAAACTGTTTTAAATTATTTTCTTTCTTGTTTATACCTTTTGAAGGTCAGTTTGAAAATTTATGATTAAGCAAAAAGGGCAATACAATTTGTTCGTATATAGATATAAATTAAACTTGGCATTACTTTCAAAGATGCCAAGTTCATTAAATTGTAAATCTTGGCAGGCAGCAAATAGTTCATCGTCTTTGCAGCGAGCAGCACGTGTGAAACAACATATTTCTGCGAGAAATTTAGTACAGTAGTATATAAAATATCAACAAAGATATTATTATCAATAGCCATTAATTTTTGTATTTTAATAATCATAAAAAATGGAATCTGAATCATTCTATGGTAAGTTAAAGAGCAAATAATTATTTTGTTTTAATGCATCCGGCCAACTAACAATTAAAAATGTCTACCGGCAGCACACAACGGCATGACATATAGTTAATAACCTTGATATTTATCTAAAATAAAACCATTAAACTACTCTTAGGTGTTGAATTAAGTGAAAAGGATCCTTTGGCACAATTTGAAGTAGCTGAAACTGATAAAGACGTTCAAGATCAAAAATTGATTATCAAACAAATAAGTCTGGGTGCTGATGCAAAGAGCGGCGAATTTAATGTTGTACAGGTAAGAATAAAACATCAACATGAAAATGGAAAAAAGCAACATTTTTGAACTAAACAAAACGTGTAATGATGCTTTACAGCAGCAAAGATAGAGTGGCAGAGATGCCACATTTCTTTATACTATTTTGTTAGGAATTAAAATCGCTTAATCAGCAATAATTAATCAATGCCTATATCTACCATTTCAGGCTGAAGTAAAAGGCTATGAAAAAGAATCAATTAAAATTCCCATTGCCGTTTTAAAAGCTGGCGAAACACGTACATTATGTCCAAATTTGGAATTCCCAAGTGATTCAGTTACCTTCAAATTGATACAGGGTACAGGGCCAGTATATATTTGTGGTCAGCATTTAGTTCACGAAATGGTTGAAGAAGAATGGCACAATGAAGACGATGATGAATGTGACGAGGATAATGAAGATGATGAACAACCTCCACCACAACAGAATGGTAAAAATAGCAAAAAGAAGTAATACCTTTACATACCATATAACACAGACATAGGTTTTCGAAGAAATTTCAAAATTCGTTTTTTGCTTTGAATATAATTTCTTCAAAGATCCAACTTAACAAAATTAATACGACTTTTTAAAAAGAAGAAAAAACAAAAAATTTATATATGTACACATTTATTAAATAAGTATATTATAATAATATTGCTTAAATAATCATTAATAAAGGTAAATGTAATTAAACAATTTTTTTTTTCTAAAACATCTTTTGTGTTCAATTGTATTTCAAGTCGAAAAACCAATCTGCTAAACTTATAATACCTACCTATTAAGTACCTACTAGGGAGATCGGACGGTTATTATTCGTCCGGTTTTTTTTTTTTTTTTTTTGTTTTGTAGAATACGGTTTTTTCAAATTGTTCATTTTTTTAATATCGAATAAGCCGGTTAATTTAAATAAGTATAATTTTTATACGTTTGTATACTTTTTTATTGAAAATATGCTCATCGTTTAACTATTTGTATACATTTAATTATTTTTGTATATATGACAATCTTGAACGTCTCATAAAGAACATGAAAACAAAGATAGATCGAAAAAGATATACACTCTTGAGCAAAAATAACCTTTTCTCATCTTCAGTAAACAAATATTGATTTTTATATAAGGAGAATGATCAACTAGACTCATTAAAAGCCCACAAATCCACAAACGCCGGTTCCGAACGGCAGATGTATTAATTAGTGAAGTTTTTCACAGCGTAAATATGTATAACCAGTCGCTAGTAATGGTGTGGCCTGGTATTAAACCGACGGCTTTTTGGTTGGAAGGTGGGTTCTTACCCAACATACCACAGTGACACACACACTATTAAATACATGGTACATAAATTTACATACAGTGCTGTTCAAAATCTAAGCAAATTTTCTTGTCGAGGCAATTAAGGGCTCGTATATTACTAATAGATTTCAAGGTTAAACATTACACTTTTGTTATCTTAGACACCTAAATTATAGCTATAATAATAAACCTTTAACTCCATTTTCTACCAAGTAATACAACACTAACGAAATTAGCACCTTGAGTAGCTGTTCGAAACTTAAGCAACTTACAGTATTTTGTGTAATAAACTTTGTTTTTATGGCCTCCGCACACGGTTTTGGCCGTTTTATGAGATTTGTAAGAATTATTGTTAGTATTGATTGCCACCTTCATTTTAAGCTCTCCATCAGCTTCTGTTTTTTTTTTTTTAACGACGTGGTCCAGCTCTGCGCTTCAAGAATTAGGAAAATTTTTTTAAATAAAATAACTGGTTAACCGGTTATTTGCATTATTATTAAGCGAAAAACGGTTTTTTAAAAGATCGAGATGCATGCCATTTCTGCCTTATACATACATTGCTTATCAATGACAGCTTCATATCGTTGGCTTAATACAGAAAGGGCGTATCTCGATTTCCTTCAAAATTGCGTCTTAAACTTTTTCTTCTGGTAGTGTATGTCCAAATACACCTTTCTTAGAAAATTTAGTGATCCATTTGAAAATATCAGATTTATAGCTTATTACTAAAAAAAAAACTAATTTATTATTTTTTCGTGATATCTTCTTTTTTTCTTTCGTTTTTAATTTTTGCTTCTGGTAGTATACGTCCAAATACAACTCTCTTAGAAAATTTTATGATCCATCTTTGGAAATATCAGACTTATAGCTTTTTATTTTGTTTTTCTTGAGAAAAAAATTTTCTTCCTAAAAACTTGAAAAAAAAAATAGAAAAGGAAACTAGCACTGAATCTATTACTCGCTTTGAGCTAAAATTGCGTTTTTTTTTCTTGCATCGAAGATTTTTTCCTTCTCCTGTAAAATAAAAATCGAGATACGTCCTTTCTATATACACATCTCTATATTGGTAAATGTTATTATTCCTCTTATTCACCCTTATTCGGAGTTTCGATTCGAATCGAAATTTTCTCCGTTTGGTAAATTTGATATTCTGACTTTCGATACCGTTCAGTTTTTTCGATTGTATGTATTTTGCGTTACGATCGTAGCCACGTTTTTCTAAGATGTTAAAGTTGTGACGGAGATTTTTTGATTCTTGGTTTTTATTTCAAAAATTTATTATTTGGCTATGAAACTTGTTATATTATTTATTTTTATTAAACACGAAATTAAAATATACGAAATTTAACAAAAATTTAAGAAAAATATTAATTTACCCTTGTCCACTTGTTGTTCATGCAAGAAAGAAAAAAAATTTAGCATTTTCTTATTGAACCCCCATCATCGAAACGTAACTGAATGCGGAGACGTAATCGAAACTCGGAATAGGGGTGATTAAACTAATATATTTTTAAAGAATAACAGAACGTTTTTTATATATAAAATTACATTCAATTTAACGTTAAAAGTAATTCAATGTTTTTATTGTATTGTTCAAATTTTCTGAAATTTACTTTAAACTTAACACGATTTTGAGCGTTACATTTTTTTTGTGTAACATGATTTTGGAAGAAATTAAACAAATGCAATTAAATTATTTTTGATAAATTTTAGTGAATATAATTATGCAATGCTTATGGTGATTACATCCGTGCAACGGAAATCTTTTGGCGTGGTACTCTGAAAAATTAATGCAAAAAATATTTTTTTCTTATATAAAAGCCCCAATAATATATTCACCTTATATGTATAACCCTACGTCTATCACTGGGATGTATTAAATCTAATTTTTGACTCCAATCAATTTGTTTTAATTCATAACGAAGTTTCTTGCGATCAAAATATGATATAATACAGCTAGCCGGTATCCAAATTATGGAAGTGAAAAATACAACAGCCACTGAGATGTTAAAAAAGAAATGTATTTAAAAGGCACAAATTTAAATTTCATAACACAAACTTACTTACCAACTATATTGTCTTTTAAGAATCTAAGAACACGATTAATATTAATTTCTTCGATTATATCCCAAAAACGTTCTACAACGTCTTGTATAGTTTTTTCACAAACACCCTTTGAAATTTGAGAAGGAAAAACAGGAAATTAATTATTTTATTAACATATTATAGACAGCAATACCTTGTTACAAAATCCTTGTATACAGGGTGTACCATCCGGTAACACATCTGGTGGCTCTACTGGAAAACAGGTTTCATTAATACTCATGCGGCAACATCTAAAATTAAATTATTTAAAATGTTACGAGTAAATAATTATTGTATAAATTGCTTAAAAATATAGTCTAAACCTTTTACAAGCATCCTGTATTATATCACACATGCAACTTTGAAGACCCTGAGTTTCACAAAATGGAACTAAGATAAATAAATTACAATGATAAAAAGTTTCTATATATTATTTAATTTTAATTCAATAAGCACTTACTGCATTTGCCATTGCGACACGTTCCTTTTTCTTGGCAAATAGTACCATCATCCATAGCTGGAGATTTCGGACATTCGGCATGATTGCCAGTACATCTGGCTTCTCGTTCACATGTGGCATAGACCTGTTCACGACACTTAATACCTGCCTTCATAAATTGGCAATTCTGACAGCAAGGTGAGTTTTTATCACTGCAAACGGCACCCTGATTCCGACGCAATTTACAATTTTTATCACAACACGCATCGTTGTCTTCTGTACCCAAGAGACCAGCATCACACTGTTCATCACCTTCAACACGTAAGTTACCACAAAAAGATTCTTCCGGCTCCGAGAAACAGCGACCCGATTTTGCTTGCAAAACTTTACGTATCGATCGTAAAGAACAGGGTGAAAATTTCTAATTAAAAAAATAACGAAAAACATGTTGTAATTACATTATATAACTAAAAAGTTTTCTGCTGTCTTTTCCATTACCTTATTATTAACGTCATACCCACTAACAGAATAGGTATACATTAAAAAACTTCCACCTTGAGAGGCGCTAGGTGAACATTCTGGTATATCGGGATCATGTTCGGAACCCCAATTATGACCAAATTCATGGGCAGTGACTAGGTCGGCTTCACGTGTTATAACACGTTGGCCATAATGATTGCGTGAACTACTTAGGCCCGAATTTAAATATAAAGTATAACCATTTTTAAAATATTCTGTAAAAAAATAAAATTTGTTTAATTTACTTTGATTATTAATAAAAATAATCTAATGAAATTGTAAAGTTGGCTTAAAAATTATAAACAGGGTTAGCATAAATATATAAATATTAAATAAAATCTTATATTTAAAGAAAATAGCTATTTAAAATAAAAACACAAAATTAAAATACATATGTACTCGTACGTGATCTGCAAATCAAAATCGAATATAAATTTCGGAGACAAACAAATATTTACGATTTTTTGTAAATATTTTGTATTGACAGTTTTTTTTTTTTAATTAAGCTCGTATTTTTATAATAAAGAATTTTTAAGTCTTAAACGATTTCAAGTTCACTTGATTTGGGTTTGCAGAAAATGATGAATAATTTAAAAAAAATAAAGAATAATTCAAAAAATTTTATTTATTTATTTTTTGTTAACCTGGTGTACAAATGCCTCCTACAGAATTACGTCTAGGTGAGCCAACATAAGCCAAACCTAAAATACCACCTTCAAACTTTAAATCCGTAAAAAGATGAGCTAAACAAAAATCTTTATGACTATATTCACGTGAGAAGACCTTAATTTAAAAAATAGCATACGTTTTTTTGTTTTTGTTTTTATAAAGAGAAGATGTAAGAAAATGAAATATTTTAATATATACAACTTATAAAATAACTATGTACAACTTTACAAAAAAAGTAATAACTTACCTCTAGCAAATTACGTACATCCCACTTTTCTCTTATCATATTGTAATGAGCCTCGCCACCTCTTAAGCGTGTTGGTTCAGAATGAACCACTATTTTTTTAATAACAAAACCCATGCCCTTAAAACCTTCTTGATCGGAACGATCTTGCCAAACAGTATCATTATAAATTTTATGAACACGATCTATTAGACTTATCTGTAATAAGAAAATATAATTATGTAACAGATCAAATATAAAGCGTAAGAATTAACAAACCAAATAATTAATAGTGGTTTTCGTATTGCCACCACCCATTTCTTGAAAGAATCTATAATCGGCCACCAACAGCAGAGGACAGCGTGTTTTAGTAGGCGTGTACTCGTATTGATCTGCTTGACGTTTAGATCTTTTATGAGACTCGTTTTGAGGTAATAGAGGCAATAGATTTGTTGTATGATAATGGTGCTCATGCTCATTATCATCGTCTTCTGCTTCAAGTTCTAATGAGTGTAATTTAAAAAGTATAAGTATAAGTATAATTTTTGTTTAAAGCAGTTGCTTTACCTAAACCTTCTTTAACATAACCACATGTTAATGGAGCACCACCCTTTTCACCACTCTGAGGATGTTGATAATTCATTTTAATATCTGATAAGCGATAGGCCACCATGGTATTATCTTTGGCAGTGGGCAAATGACGCCAAGAAGGCTACAAGATGTTTACAATAAAAGAGATAGTTTTATAGTTTAGTTCTGGCGTTTTAGAAAAACTAGTTAAAGGATTTTATGCAATTGCATAATAATTACAAATAGTTGTAAATAAATAAAGCATTTTAAAATCTAAAATTTTTGTAACTATTATAAAAATCGTAACGCATAAAATTACATTATATTATTATATTATATAATTTACTGACCGTCTTAACGTTATAGCTTTCCTACTTGTTCTTAAATATATTACCTCTACATGATATGTTTCATCTGGTAGATTGATGGACATTGTCATTAACCCATTCTCAATATGGGCTCTAACGTGCGAATCTAATTCTCCAAAAACTCTTCCCATATAGAAATTATCATGATCTATAAAATAATTTAAATTTTTATTACAATTTCTATATGTGCACATTTATATGTAGAAGGCTTACCTAAATGAACTATTGTCTCATTACCATCACCATCAACGGTATAGGCCTTAAATTTGCTATGGAGTACCTCGCGGTGAGGGTGTAGTATTAATCGGAAATTTTTACCCAATGTCTTAAATTCGACCTCTTTGATGGTATTATACGGATTTCTGCTGGGCTTAATACCTCTCTTGACAATACGATGTTCGACATTATCCCTGTGGATTATTTCGTAGTGTTTGAGGGTACGATGGAGTGCTTCTGAAAGTGATTGTAATATTTTATTACTATTAAATAAAATTTTTATATTTCTAATAATAAAAAACTTCTCTGTATGTAAACAAAAAGCAAAATTCCAGTGTTGAATCAAATGTGCATGTGTATGTAGTTTTTCCACTTTGTTAACGCCTAAGCTCTTGCAGCAAATTCATGTTTTTGCACAATAGTTCGATATTTTATTAAATCGATTCCTATAGCCTTTTATAAAGCAAAAATTTATATTTCATTTACCTGCATTTTCATTTAAAAATAATAGTGATAATACTAAAAATAATGAATTTTTAAGCAGTGTTTTATATATTGTTGTCATGATGAATTTTAATTTATAAACAAAATCGATTATTTTAGCCAAGACTGTATCTTTTACATGTCAGTGATATTAGAGTTGCCCCATCATTATTTTAAGCACAAATGTAAAATTCGCTGAAAAATAAGTTTCTAAAATGGTCTTAAATGATTCAATCACTAATCTACACTATTAAAATATTGATCAAGCATTAGAATTTAATTTGTTCAATTATTGTTGTGTAACAGTGACGATGTTGAATAAATAATACAAGCAAAGAAAAAAATGTAATTGAAATGTCATGGGAATTTTAGAACATGAATATATAGAATTTATAAGCCAAGAAGAAAATGTATGAATGTATGAATATGAATAAGAAATATGTATGAATTTTATCGCCATAAAAAACACTCATACAATGTTAATTCAACAAAATCAGACTTAAGATTAATGCTTGACGGTAAATATGAAAACATCTTAGACACGTTCCCGTCAAATCTGACAAAACTTTTATTAACGATTAAATTTTTTTATTTTTTGGTATATGCTGTCAAATTGTATTCTATAGCTAGCTCTCTTATTTAAATCTTAATCACTCCAAAAATACGAATATTTTGTTTAATCATTCGAGATATTAAAACATGTGCCGATTTAATACATAACTTTTAGCTAATCAAATAGGCCTATAATCGTAATTGTAAATAATTAACTTTTCTATTTGATATGAAACGAAAAAAATTAGAAATTTTTTTAAATTATGGATCTTCCTTAACCAAAGTCTGCTAAAGTCAATATAGAATTTGATTATTTAATATATCCTTTTTCTACCATCAGTATCAAAAAAAGCGTTAGATTAGCTTTACTGTTTTTCCAACTATGTGCAATTTTCTATAAAATCTTTATTAATCAATCTGGCAGCATTTGAATAGCATACAGCAGAAAAAGAATTTGCACTGTTAGAAGGAAAAAATTTGTGTGAGAGAAGAAAAATTTTTTTAATACATTTTTGCAAAATATATAGTGAATGAAATTGAAAAAAATTGTGTAAAATAAAAACTATAAAGCACATGGATGTAGAGTTTATAAAAATTTAAAAAGGTTTTTCCCAAAAACCTCGAAATTTTCGAATGGAAAAAGAGAAACAAATCTGATGCAGCAGTAGCGACGAAGAAGAAGTATAGAAGACAGAGAGACGACGACATAGACAACAACGACGCCGGCAGCGAACGTGCAGCGAAGTAGAAAAGAAGACGAGACCAGAGAAACGCCAAAAAGGCTCCAAACAAAAGCGCATTGCATTTTTTGAAAACTTACGAAAAGCAGCTGTTTCTCTAGTGAAAGGATAAGACAAAAAAAAAAAAAAAACACTGTAGAAACATGTGCGATATTTGTTCCGATTTTCAACATTTACTGGAGTCGTGTAAGTATTAATAATAAAGTTGAATACTGATTGATGATGGCTGCACTGCATATCGACTGATTGACAGTTGGTTTGTTGTTGATAATGATGAACTAGTTAAGAAGCATTAACGCACACACTGATACACACACACATACACGCACGTGTGTACATATAATCTATTTTATGCATAAGTGTGTGTATGTATGCTTGCAGCCTTTGTTAAGTGGGCGGAATAGAAACAAGAGGTGCTGTGTCCATCGCATAATTTTTGTAAAACGCCGGGTCGTTATTGAAAAAATATTAAGTGTTGAATAAATTTTTATTTTCACATAAAACCGGCAAAATGTCTACAATGAAACATAGTTTGATCCTTTGTCTACGGCTTGAGGACGTACAATGTGTTCATATCATCCGTCATGACACTACAAACCTTGTTTCTAACGCCAAAAAGACGATGTCTATCATGTTTTCTTGAACCATGTTTTCAGTTTCTAAAATACGTGTCTGTCATCATAAGCTTTATAATTATTTTATACTGCAGTTTTTTAAGAAACTGAAATGCAATTTAAAATTTTCACACTTGTAGTTTTGTAATATTGATAATGCCTTTTTTCCTAGAAGTGTTATTTCATGTGGAGTCAATCAATTACGACAAAATAAAAAATTCTTTATTTCGAAAAAAGTTCATACAAGAGTATTTGTTATAATTAAATAATTTCTAAAAATATCTGCCTACAGTTTGTAATACCATTCATTGTCTTTTCATCAGTCTTGGTGTTCTTTGCTTGCATTTTCTTTGGCATTTCTCATCTAACGACTTTATAGCTGGAACGAACATTTTCATTTATCTAATTTTTGATAGGCTTTACTATCTACACTCTCCGGTTATTCAGATGTGAACAAATGATTTTTAAAAGGATTATTCTCTAGATAAAACCAAACACCACTTCATTCACTAAGCAAGTGCCCTTGTTCGATGTCGTATGAAAGCATAGATATGATAGGTGTACTGCACAGTTATATTTTCGCCTTTCAAGAGAGTGATCTGTTTTGAAGCTACTTACTGATCCAAAAGTAGGATCTATTTGGTAGTATATTTATTCTTTTTATCTCTATACTATGAAGCCGTTAGTTTGGTTTATGACTGATCTGTGATAAAAAAATTTATTCACTACCTCGATTTGGTTTTCGATTTTTTCTTTTCTAACGCAAAACTCATTTTAGGGGAAGAGGATAAGTTTCTTCTATTCTTTTTGAATATGAAGATTTTAAAATTTCAGTATTCATAGTTTTATATTCTGCATCCAACAATATCAAATTTTTTCCTCTATAGCAAATGAATGCATTTTTTTTTACTTTCATTGGTTTCTAATAATATTATATTTAAACAAAACCTACTCTTCAGATGAGGCTCGCATTATCAATCAAGATGCCAAACATGCTATCCTTTATAAAAGTGAAATTGAAACAGCATTTGGTTATATACAAGCCTGGCCTCAAAGACAATGTATGTGCTTGTATCGAGATGTAAAGAATTTTGAACGCTTTAATTTGGTTGTACAATCAATGATCTATTTGGCTGTTCATCATTTAAAACATATTAAAAGACTAATAGAAGATTACAAGAAAATTACAGCTAGTGCGGCGCAAGCCGTAGCACATGCGCAGAGCAATACACAGAAAGAAAAATCAGAAGAATCAAGTGGTTCATCCACTGGCTCTACAACTACGGCAGCAGTGACAAAAGAAAGTAAAAAACCAAATGAAAATAAAGAAACATCAGAAGCAGATAAAAATAATATTAAAAATGAAGAATCTGAAGGCACCGAGAAACAAACTTCTTCAGAGAAGTCTGAAGATGATAACACAGCATCAACATCCCAAACGTCCGCAGTAGAGAATTCACAAAGTTCCTCTGCAACACCGGCATCTAATACAACATCTTCATCATCATTATCGTCATCATCATCATCATCGTTGTCAACAACTTCACAGCACACTGAAGAACCTTGGATATTGCCAGAAGTTGAAAAGCTTTTATTATTAGTATCCAAAGTATTTTTGCTTAATTTCCCACTGTACATAGCTTATAAACACGGTACACATGCGCGTTTAGATGATATTTCTGCTGAAGAAGCGCAGCATTTAGCCATATTTTGCGATCTTCATGATAATGAAATACCCGTTTATTTGCTAAGAAATACTAGCCTATTTTGTAACTCGAATGGTTTTGCTGCCATGATGCTGTGTTTCGATCAGCCTGATTTGCCAGTAACTACAGCACATGCTATTACAGCCACTGTTTCGAATATTAAATTATGGTTGCACTATGGCTGCATTGTGCAATTGTTTGTACCATTACGCAGTAAGATTTTACAGTACATGTGTAAGTTATCAGATCAGAATTTAAGAACAGCTGCCACGCGTGCCATGGCTGATTTTGTATGGTCTGCTGTAAGAGATCCTTTAGATGCATCGGTAAGCTTTGATGTGGAGGGTTTAGCATTGGCTTTTAAATATTTTACATCGACGACTTTGACTATGAGATTGGCTGGTAGGTCTTCCAATAATCTTTTACGAACTATGTGTCCTGTTAACTTTTATTATTATTATTCTTTTTTCTTAGGTATAACGCAAATAAATGCTCACATTAGCATATTTGGTGAAATTGAGTCGGTAGTAGGAGAAGTAGAGGTGGTGGCCAATAAAATTGGAGAATGGTTGACTGAAAATCAAATAATACAACATCTTTTTGGTCCAAATCTTCATGTAGAAGTCTTAAAACAAGCCCATGTTGTACTAAATTTTTTAGCAGTCGAGAATCAAATTACCGAAGAACACATTAAACTCATTTGGCAGGCTACTCAACAATTAAAACATTGTTCTAAAACAATATTTGATATATTGCCATCGTTAGTTAAGAATTTGGCTCCGAAACCTGCCATGTATTTGTATACTTTGTTGTGTCGCATGGATCCCAAAGAGCACACAGAACAAAGTATTTATATTGCTTCAGCTTTGACAAAACTTATATGGTCACGCGATAAGTCTCGTGCACAAATGAGTTTAGAGAATGATATAATGGCTGCTACCAGCTCCGATAGTGGTAGTATGGATGGCAGTAATTCGGATGAGGGAAATGGCGATGACAGCAGTTTAGCAAGTGCTCGTAAAAGTCCTATAGATATTGAAAATGTTTGCTCATCAGATACCGGAGTAACGCCATGTAAACAGGCGAGACGCAGACGACATGTGTGTGATGTGACAGATGAGAAGGTGAAACAAATTTCGGAGCAAGAATTGAATATGATTAATTCGAAAGTTGATATGAAGTAAGTTAAAGATTATATTGAGTAGTAAATTAAAATAATTGAGAATTTACGTTTTTCTTTTTTGAGAATGAAAAATCATCGTATAGTAAATATAATCGATAATTCAAGCAGTGAAGATGATTTACAAAAAGGTTCGATGAACGTACAAATGCATCGTAAAAAATCACGTAAGCGACGTAAAAATAACAACAATCTTCCATTGACTCATTTAGCTTACGAAATTGTTGAAGCCATTTGTGATGGAGGAGAGGATGATGCTTCTAGCGATGATGCCGATGAGGGTGATGGCGAGTGTGAACTGTTAAATGATAGTGATGAATGTAGTGATCCCGGACAGGTACCGAGTGCTGTCTTGAAGCATTTGCAAGGCGAAGGACCCTATATACGAGCTATTGCCGAAACTCATATAAGTGAACTGTTGAGTGGTGCCGAAAACGAGGGTAGCTATTCATCACCTATCAGCAATAAATCGGAGAATTTAGATGGTTTTGAAGTGGAAGATATTTGTGAAGTTGAAATTGCTCAGTTGGTGAATGCTCATAATCAACGAGTGGCTCAAAATAATATGCCCCCAGCCTTTGCTGCAGCTGCAGCAGCTATGGCTGCAGCTCATACCGCTATGTCTATGCAAAAGAATGAAGCTAACGTAGCAGTGGCTGCTGCAGCTTTGGCTGCTGCTGCTGTCGCCACTGATAATGCTCAACAAACATTTCTGGATATGCAGGAAAGAGCTAATGCTATAGCTGCACAAGCTAAGGTCCAACAGTCTTTGCTGGACTATCAAGAACGAGCAAATGCTATTGCTGCAAAAGCAATAGCGGCTGGTTTAATTCCGTGTCCGGCAAAACACAATAAAGACGCTGAAATTGACTTAAATACTGCACAAATTGGCAAAGACGGGGGTAATAAAAACCTATACACTTCATCACTGCTACAGCCGACTTTTAAGATTAATGATGTTTGTCAACCGGGAAATACTCTACTGTGGGACCTATTACAGGATGATAAAATTGTAAGTAGAACAGGAAGGCAAAAATATTATATATTTTGAATTTTTCTAAAACAAATATACATATATATATATATATATATATATATATATATATATATATATATATATATATATATATATATATATATATATATATATATATATATTTTTTTTTTTTTTTAGACTCAACTTGGAGAAGCTTTAGCTATGGAAGCGGAAAAGGCATTAGCTACGCTTTTATGTTTCAGCAACGATCGGCAATTACGCACAAAATTCATAGAAGGTTGTTTGCAAAATTTGGCGAATAACAAAAGCGTAATTATCTCATTACGCTTGTTACCAAAGCTATTTGCATCTTTTCAGCAATTTAGACCTTCTGATACTCATCAAGTTACAATGTGGGCTGAACGTCAACATCGCATGATGTATCATTTCTTTAATAACATTAAGTATTATGCGAAACGCCATTTGGACATTTTGGCAGGCAAAGGGCATGAATATCAACAAACTGATTTGTCTTTGTATTCACACAAGACCCAGGTATCAGTGCGTTTGCAATTTTTGTCATCCATATTTTCATCTATGGGTTCGCCAAAGAATTTCCGGTTAGTCACAAATTGTTTTAATGAATGAATGAATTTTTAGTATTCAAACTATTTTCTTTGTTTGCAGTTTAAGTTTAGAGCAGGTGGATGCTTTATGGGAGTGGTTAGCCCATGATCCTGAATGTGCTGATTGTTATTTCTCGTGGTTACAATCACAGGCTAAAGGTGGTGAACAACATGCTCTAGGTTTGGAAGCTTTACAGCATTTATATCTGAAAAAATTGCCCGAACTAAGACCTGAAGAATTTTCCATGGTTGGTTTGGGTCTATTTCAGCAGCTTTGTAGCTTAGCCCGAATGGCTATTGCTCATTACGAGAAACAAACCGATTCGATATCAACGAATTCTTCAAATATTGTTGGCATGTTTCATTTATGGAAGATAGCTTTAAGAGCACACAATACAGAAGTATCATTGGCTGCCATTCAATACATTAATATGTACTACATGGGTCAACAACTGCGTCTGGAAAAAGAATTTGTTTCCCAGTGTATGGAAAATCTAGTGCAAGCAGCAAATGCCCTTGAATGGTAAGTTTGCATAAATCAGTTTCGTTTGGAAAAGTAGAAAAAATATTATTTCCCTCTGCTTTAATTTTTATTTTTTTAGTAACAATGAGGACGATAATGCTTTATTGTGTGTTCAACGAGGTTTGATGTTACTAAACACACATTTGGAGACCTTCCGTCGCCGTTATGCTTTTCATTTACGTCGTTGGGCCATTGAGGGCCAAGGTATTGGCTCGCACAGTAATCTAAAGAACGAAGGTTCCGGTCCAGCTATACGTATAATATTACAGCCAGCTGGTCTGTCAGAAAAATCTATATTGCATATGCATGCATGTGACTTAATAGCCGATTTGAAGGCAGAAATTTCCAAATGGTGGGAAAATTTACAAGGTACTTCCAATTCTGGAGTATCGGCTCCAGTATTGGGTCTTTTATTAAGTGAAGGCCCTCTGCGTATAATAACACAAGGTCAAGAACTGACATCTGAATATGATGAGAGAAGTTTAGGCGATGCTGGTTTTAAGGACAATCAGGTAATAAGCTTGTCAAAATACATATAGGGAAATTGTTAAAAAATAAGTCTCTAATTCTCGCAGATTGTTTACGTTTCTTTGGGCGGACGTGGTGCACGTCGCAAAGATACCAATTTAGATCATCCATCTATGCAACCGCCGCCACCAAAGGAATGTTTGCCCACAGTATTATTGCTACAGCCAAAGTATTTCGAAAAGTTGTTTTGTCTCATGCAAACTTTGGGCGATATGAAACCGCAACCAAATAATTTACAGCTCTACACTAAGGCCCAATTATTATCTCGCAGGGTATGGGATATTTTGGCCATTTTGCCTACAAATCCCCTGATTTTAGAAGCTTTTAAATGCTTAACAAATGATTTGGTTTTGTGTGAACAATTAGAAACGGAGGAGGAGAAAATTAACAAACATAAAGAGATAAAACAAAAGCTGTGTGAATTGTTAGATCCTTCGAATTTACAAAAATTTATGTACTCCCTGCATATAGTAGAGAGTTTGGCATTGAATAGCGTGTTCCAGCAACGTGGCGGCACACCATGTTGCAGTGCTGTTAATGGTAATGTAATGACAATGGATCAACAGCATAGTAAAGCTACAACTACAGCTAAAAATAAGAAAAGCGGCACAAGTAGTAGTAATAGCAGTGGTGGTTGTGGAGGAAGTGGTTCGGGCACTGGCAGTGCTACTGCTGGAGGTGGAGCTAGTGGTAAAAGGCGAGCAAGTGTTGACTCGTCTTGTAAAGAAGTTGCCAAAAAAGTGACTTACGTTTCAAGTGATTCTCAGAAAGACAAGGATTATTTGGATACCGCTGCTCAAAAAGATACTTCAATAAATACATCAGATAGCGATCATGTGTTAGCGGCTAGTACAAATGATAAAGAAAATAATCTCATCAGACCAGTAAAAAAGCATAAAAAATCTGAGTCTAGCAATTCATCGTCTCAATCTCAAGTGGAATTGTTGAACTCTTCTTCTATTTTCGATAATAAGTGGAGTGAAACGTTTATAAAATGTGGTGGTCTCAAGCATCTGTACGATATATTTATATCTGGTCAACTACAACAAAGTTCTTATCCCAAAGAGTTGCTTAATGAATGGCGTCATGATTGTTTAACCAGTTTGCTACGTATTCTTTGGCTTTTGGGATTTGAGGAGGATTTTCACGAAGATATGTTGGTTTCGATATCAAAACCTAAAGACTTTATGCTAGAAATGATGTCAGTAGACTCTTGTTTAAAACGTTTATCGACTATATTAAATGACGAAACTTATTCGAATTATTTAGCCACTACATCAGCATATCAGTATCATCATTTACGTACTGGCTTCTGGGGTAGACCTCAAGTTGTCCAGTTTGCCATGAATATAATGGTGAGTTTTGTGCATGCATCTGCGGAGGCTAGGCGAGCACTTTGGACTCATCCAGAATATTGTAATTGGGTACAAAAGTTTATTATTGAAGATCCTGAGCCAGCGGTGAGACGTGAAATATGTGCAGGTTTATATCGCATCTGTCTAGGTAATTCGCAATCATATCAGCTGCTATTGGCTCCACTGTTGAGGAAATTGATTTCATTCTTGTCTGTTGCTGAAAAAATGACTTCGTATAGTCATCACAATCCTTATATGCTTAGTGATGATGGTAAAGAGCCATATGGACCAGCTTGTAGGGATTATTTTTGGCTTTTAGCCAGATTAGTAGATACATTATCTCCAGAGATGGTTAAATCTTCACTTGAAAAGTCTTCACATAATGATGAGGCTATTGATATTGAAAAACTATGCCAATCCGTAGCACAAAGTATACTGACCAGAGATTTTTATGAAACACGTTATGGTATGCAAGACGATGGTTTGGTTGGTTTAATTAATCTAATGTCGAATTTGGTAAAATATGATCCCACATTTAAGTTTAGCTCAAAAGCTTTAAAGTTTATAGAACAAATCTTTGAATTCTTATTTGGTATGCCTTCGCCCAATAACCGTCAGAAACCAAAATGTAAATCGGCTACTTCAAGAGCTGCTGCCTACGATCTGTTGGTAGAATTATGTAAAAATTGCCCAAAAAACTATATATTTTTGCACAGCAAACTTTTGGCTCAACACACACCTGGACCAAAGCCTCCCTATCCCTGGGATTACTGGCCCAGAGATGAGGGACGTTCCGAATGCGGTTATGTGGGTTTAACAAATCTTGGAGCCACCTGTTATATGGCTTCCTGCATACAACATCTCTACATGATGCCTCAAGCCAGAGCAGCAGTCTTGCGTGTACCACCCAATAAAGCACAAAAACATGGGGCCACTCTTTTAGAATTACAGCGAATGTTTGCTTATCTCTTAGAATCCGAACGCAAGGCATATAATCCCCGTTCGTTCTGTAGGGTCTATCAAATGGATCACCAGCCGTTGAATACGGGAGAACAAAAAGATATGGCAGAGTTTTTCATCGATCTCGTTTCGAAACTAGAAGAAATGACTCCCGAACTTAAAGATCTAGTTAAGCGATTATTCTGTGGTATTCAAAGTAATAATGTAGTTTCTCTAGACTGTGATCATGTATCACGTACGGCTGAAGAATTTTATACGGTACGTTGTCAAGTGGCGGATATGCGCAATCTACAGGAATCACTAGATGAGGTAACAGTCAAGGATACCTTGGAAGGTGATAATATGTATACATGCTCACAGTGTGGGAAAAAAGTTAGAGCAGAAAAGAGGGCATGTTTCAAAAAATTGCCTCAGATATTGTGCTTTAACACAATGCGCTACACATTCAATATGGTAACGATGCTCAAGGAAAAAGTAAATACTCACTTTTCTTTTCCCATGCGTTTAAACATGAGCGATTATGTTGAAAAAACACTGATGCCACATCAATACAAAGGTGAGATTCAACTTTTTTTTTTATTAAAAAAAAAACGATAAATAATTTTAATTTAATATATATTTATATATATATATTTTTTTTTTTTCAGAGGATCGCGAAAAACGCAAAATAGAAAAAGGTGATAAAAATGAGGACGATTTGGAAGAAGACTTAGAAGACTGTTTAGAGTAAGTAGATTTGTTTTTGCTGCTGGTGGTGTCATTTAATAACCAAACAATTCTATATCTCTCTCAGATATGAATTAGTAGGTGTTACTGTACATACTGGTACGGCAGATGGTGGCCATTATTATAGTTTTATAAAGGAACGTAACAAATCCGCTATGCAGCATGACAGATGGTTTTTGTTTAATGATGCAGAAGTGAAACCATTTGATCCTTCGCAAATAGCAGCTGAATGTTTTGGTGGAGAAATGACTGTATGTACTTGATAGTTGATTAATATTGTATATTTTATGTATGTTCCGTTTTTTGAAAATATTTTCAGAGTAAAACCTATGATTCTGTGACGGAAAAATATCTGGATTTTAGTTTCGAGAAAACTAACTCGGCCTATATGCTTTTCTACGAACGACGTTTACCAGAACATTTAAAAGAAAAACATGCACATCTACTGGCTTCACCAACAATTTCGGCGTTATCAAAGGCAGTTATAAATTCCAAACCAGCTAATGATAATGGAAATCAAGAAACAAATAATAAAGAGGAAGAAAAAATTAAAATCGACGAATTTAAAATGGACTTTGAGGAAAGTGATAAACTGAAAACAAACACAGAAAATTGTGATAATAAAACAGCTATAATTGAAAATAAAACTGAGAAAACTGCGGAAAGTGAAAGCGAGAGCGTAAGAAAGCCGGAAAGAGAAAATGATACAGAATCACCTTCCACATCTACAGGTTCTTCACCGATTGTAGCAGCAGCTAAACAACAACAAGCTGATAATCCTTGGAGACCACACCTTAGTAAAGAACTAGAAGATTGGATATGGCAAGATAATAGACAATTTTTACAAGATCGTAATATATTCGAACATACTTATTTCAAGTGAGTATTTTTCATTCTAATATTTTCTTTGCTGTCAAATAGATAAATAATTATTTTATTACTTTTTAGTTTTATGTGGCAAATTTGTGGTCACATACCACAAACTTTAATAGCTCAACAGGATGTTACATGCATGGCAGCCAAGTTATCGGTTTCATTTTTTATCGAAACGTTTATACATGCCAAAGAAAAAGTAAATCTTGACTTTCCCATTATAAATGGAAAACGTATTTAAATTTTTATTTTCACTATATTATAGCCGACTATGGTACCTTGGGTAGAATTGTTAACAAAACAATTTAATGCCAGTCAAGAGGCTTGCGAATGGTTTCTCACGCACATGTCCATCGAACCGTGGTGGCCAGTACAGGTGTTAATACAATGTCCCAATCAAATGGTTCGTCAAATGTTTCAACGTTTAGTAATACATGTTATTCAAAGATTACGGTAAGTGGTGCATATAAATAATGAAAAACACTATAAATATTATATTTAAATACAGGTGATATTCATTAAACACTTGTTTAAATATGGCTTAAAAATTATATGTTTATTCAAGGTTAAGCAGAAATGTGTGATGGAGAAATACTGAATTTTCTCTAATTTTTTTCTTAACAAAACGTTTTTAGAAGTAAAACCACTACTTAATAATTTTTATTTTGCCACGAATAAAATGTATTTAAAAAGGAGCAATATTGTATGTCCTCTTAACCGACTGGTTTTAAAGTGGTACTAGTGGTTGTTGTAGTACTACTCGTTGAAGTGGGGGATATTTCTGGTTTTAAAGTAGTACTGTCGGTTGTTACTGTACTCCTCGTCGTAGTAGTGGACGTAGTAGATAATTTACTTTTGCTATTTTCTAGGTCTTCACTTAAGCCCAGCATATCAGTGATATTCTGTAAATAAAAAATTATATTTTTGTATTATTTTTTGAATTCTTTACCTTTCTCATATCTTCCATAAGATTTCCAAAAAACTGAACACCACTGCTTAAAAGGTTTTCTAATTCTTTGCAAAAGGAATACTCTTTGCCTTGTTTGTTTGATGTTTCTTTTATTTGCTGTTCTGCTTCTATCCAATTATTAAAATTTTTTGAAATTTCAGTACTATCATCAGTTGCTGGCCGAGCTTTGCCAAAACTTATGTTTATATTAAGTGCTATTAACAATAATAAAATTATGGAGAACAACTTCATTTTCCCTTGATCTTGATCAAATGCTGGATAAGTTAACAGTGCCAAAGATTTCTAAGAAAAATTGAATTAACTTAGATTTAAATTTAGTAAAACATTTGAACAAACATTCTAATTTGTCTCAAAAACTAAGTTCTTTAACACTCTTTACCTTTTAAGCGTAACGTATTTTTTCTAACTATTTGCTTGGTTTTTATTTAAACTCTCACTTCTTTAATCTATAATACATTGTAGTTCTTCACATTCGCATTTATATTTGAAAACTGAAACGGATAATGATGGGAAGGAAATAATTGGTAATGCCTCTTGTGTGACTCGTTTTATAAGTTCGTTAATACTGCTTATGGAACATGGTGCTAAAGCTCATTTGAGACATTTATCAGAATTCTTTGGTTTACTCTTTGAGTTTTCGCGTATGGGGGATGAGGAGACTGTATTTTTGTTGCGTATAGGTGTTATTAAAAGTGTTGTCGACTTTTATTTGGGCAACAAAATTCACGATAATGTAAGTAAAACTAAATATTTTCGAAAGATTTAATTTTTCATTCAATATATTTTGTTTTCTTTTTTCGTTGAACAAACAGCTTGAAGCTGGTTCTGATAATGATGATAACTCTTCGGATGAGGCTTTATCGGTTGATAAGACTCGACCGGCATCGTTGGACAAAATGATTGCTTTAGTAGCCAATTTAGTAGAGAGATCAAGAGGTCAGGACTTAAGATTAAAATTATCTACTAAAGACTATAATGCTGTAGCTGGTGGAAAGGTAAGCAAATTTTTATAAAAAAAACGTTATAATATTAACGATTTATTACATTATTATCAAAAATTTTTAGGGCTTTCCTTTCTTATATCTACAAATTAAGGATAACATAAATCCCCATCAAACAAAACATTTAATACATGCCTTATGTCGTTGGGATGAACGTTTGGCTAATCAAATTATCACCATGTTATTTGCTTCTGTGACAAAACACACGGAATTATGTGGACCATTTTTTAAACTGTTGACATTACTGACAGAAACGCAAGGTGGACCTTCTGGTTTACCATGTTTTTCACAATTAGTCTTACAGCGTGTTTGGGATGCTGCCGAATATTGTCCACAATCTGTTTTAGATTGGCTAGCTTTCCAAGCACCTAAAAATAAAATAGCTCACGCTTGGATTTTACAATCGGCTGATACCTGGGTGGAACAGTATCTTCTAGCACATCATATCTTAAGAGTTCGTAACGGTATGTGTGTGTACGAATTTAATAGTTTTGTTTTAAGAATATAAATATTTTAAAACCTAAATTTAGCTGCCGCATATTTATTGGTTTCTTTGGTACCTTCACAACCATTTAGAGCTAATTTCCGTATACATTCATTGCATAAACTATCATCGAATTTTTCTCATGCTTATCGGTGAGTTTTGTAATTTTTTTTTTTTCTTTATTTAATTTCTCATAATTATTTTACAGAGAACTTAGTAACGATGCTCAAATCATATTGCATAACATTATTAATCTGTTGTTACGTTTATTACGCGCTGCCCGTGCATATGCAGACTATGGTCTACATGGTCCTACAAAATTGACTTCATACTTTAGTTTATTAGGCTATTGTATGGTTTCAAAGACTGAAAAGCTTATGGTAAGTTTTTATAATTGTTTCGAATGAAAAACTGTTGTTTAATTATTTTTTCTTATGTTACCTAGATGGGACCTTATATGCGTGCTTTATGGGATCTCTTTCATCCACGACTCTCAGAACCCAGTGTACCGGCTCATCATAACAAGCACGCATTATTAGCATTTTGGCATCAAACTATTGTTGACTGTCCTGAGAACGCCTTAATAGTGGCCAACTGTCCAGAAATAACTAGAAATATAGCATTTAATTATATTTTGTAGGTTTCAAAAATCATTCTTTAATTGGGCGTTTTATGTTATACATTTTTAATATTTCTTTATTTTATTTATTATCAGAGCTGACCACGATGATTCAGAAATAGTGGCTTATAATCGCGCGATGTTACCTGCATATTATGGTCTATTACGGTTGTGCTGTGAACAGAGCCGTAGTTTAACACGTCAATTAGCCGCTCATCAAAATTTACAGTGGGCCTTTAAAAATATAACACCACATCCCACTCAGTATGCGGCAGCTGTTGATGAATTATTTAAATTAATGACTTTGTTTGCCACCCGCCATCCAGATGCCAGTGAACAAGAGAAACATGAAGTAACCACATTCCGTCGCACTACATTGTCTGCATATTTAACAGGCTTAGATGCCAGAGTTTCATGGGGTACATTAATAAATGCCTTAAGAATACTGGGTAAGTTTAAGAAATTCTTCGTAATTTTTGTTTTAAATAACGAAAACTTAATATTTGTTTTTAGTTGACAATGATGAAGATCGTCTTTTAGTTATTTACAATGGCGGCATTGAAATGTGTTTTGAAGCTTTGCACACTTTACATTCCATGCATCATGAAGCCACTGCCTGCCATGTTTCGGGCGATTTACAAGAATTACTCAGTGAAATGGTTCTATTATTAAGTACTTTGCGTTTAAGTACGCGTTTAGATAGTCCAACTAACAAGAAGCAGCAGCAGCAATTAGAACAACAGGTACAACAGCTGCAACAGCAACACCAGCAACTATTGCAAAAGCAACAGGAACAATTAAAACAACAGCAGCAGCAATCTTCACAAACGCCACAACAGACAGCACAACAGCAGCAGAAAGAGAAACAACTGCAACATCAAATGCAACAAATACAATTACAACAAATGCAACAACAGTTACAGCAACAACATCTGTTACGACAGCATCAACAACAGACCGCCTTACTTAAAGGTTTACCGGATGCCGTAAAAAGACTAGCAACACTATTGAACACTTACAACCCACCTGAAATATGTCGTCTGTCACTGGAAGTGCTTAAAGAACTGGTACGAAATCCCAATTTAGATGTCACGTCAATATTGGCACCAATCCTTATCAATTGTCATCAATCGGTGGCAAATGCCCCAACAGCTATAGGAGCATTAGGCTCATATTTTCCGCGAAGGGGTAAAACCACTTGGCCAACGATAACGAAAAATATGCCGAGACCACCACGGCCCATGGTACAAATGTGTATACCGCATAGTGAATTTCTTGAAGTACAAAGGGGCGTTGATCCAGAATATGATGCACAAATTGATGCCTTCTATAGGCCCTATCATGATTTTCTGGATGTTATGATGCGTATGGCAGTGAATACCAATCAATTGAATGATAACCTAGTGAAGTTATCATGCTTAGTAGCTATAGAAGCGGCACCTTTGCATTTTAATTTATTCCCAAAGTTTTGGGTGGGCATTTATAATAACAAAAGTACTAATAAGTAAGTGCTTAACCCTTCGATTTTTGACAATTCTTTTATGTTTACTTTTTTTTGTATTTCAGATATGCTGAACTATTGCTTAACAATCAATATTTAGTTGAATATATTCATATTATATTACGTGGCTGTAGAGTTTCTTTAAGTGATCAATATATAAGAGCATTTTTGGAAATATATTATCCTAAGGTGGTGAGCTATAAATCTTTTTAAAATCAATTTATTTTTCGTAGAAAGTTTGTAGAACGTTTAATTGTTATGATTTTACTTTTTATTTAGATCTCTTCACAATTGCCCATTGCTCGTCTGTTGTATTCTATAAGTTATTCAATGCATTCGAAAGAAGATTTAGATGAATTATGCGGCGATTTATTTGCCATACGCGTTATTGCTCAGTGTACTGGTATACCTACATCGGTGCGTAAGCAATTAAGAGGATCTCTAAAGGCTTTATTGTATAAAAGTGCACGTTATCAAGAAATTGCCGAAAATGGTAAGTTTTCATTGTATTCGATTGTATCATAATAAGTTTATTGGTTTTTCAGAACTATTTCCAAATAAAAAACTTAAATTAGATAACAACGAACCTAAAGAAAAGTGTGAATGCTCAGCATCAAAAGATGACAGTTCACTGGCTTCAAAACCAACACAAAAGGACGCGTTAAAACACAGCGAAGAGGCGATGGACACAACGAATAATGATGACAAAGATGATAAAGATATAAAACCACATAATGATAACGAAGGTGAAACTGCCATTCAAGTACCAGAAACAAAGCGATCAGAGAAGGAGGAGATTATAAAGGATCAAAAGAAGGGAAAAGAAAATGATACAAGAACAGAAGATAAAAAAGAAGAAGAAACAAAAGTTGCTAAAAATTTAGAAGAAGAAACAAAAGAAAGTGTTGATAAGAAAAATGAACATAAGGACGATAATACAAAAGCAGAAGCTATAAAATCTCCTAAAAAAGATAAAAAGGATGTAAATAAAGACGAACCACCAACAACATCAACAGCAGCTGCTAAGGCTGCCGCCACAACTGTCACCACCACCCCCACCACATGTGTAACACCTAAAAATGTTAATAAAAAAACTGCCGAAGATCGTTTGTTAGATGAGCATGAGAAACGTATTAAACTTTTATTAACCATGGAATCTTACATTAAAAGCATTTTAGCTTTAATGCAAAAAGATGAGAGTAATTCTTCCCCGAATGCCACAGTTAATACACAACAGACAAACATGGACGATACTATGGAAAGTGAACCGAATACCACACCGGTACCCGAGAGTAGTGATGAAGGTGGTTGCGGTGGTAATAGCACTACACAAGGCAGTGCCTTTAACATTAACAACAATGCATCATCAACAACCGATCAACAACAACAAGAACAGCAGCAGCAGCAGAATATAAACATAAAAGGACATGAACGAAATGATGTTGACAATAAAAGCTCTACGGTAGCAGCAGCTACTTCGGCTTCTCGAGAAGGCTGTGATGGTGAGCAAAAAATGAAAGACGATGTTAATGTGAAAACGAATACAACCACAACTTCCCTAACTAATATAGAAAAAGCTAACGGTGATGATACTACAAATACAACTGCAAATACTAATTTGGCCTCAACGTCCACGTCAACAAATGCGCCGCAAATTTAGTTATCGTTTAATGATTTGTTAAATATTTTATTTTTTGGTAAAATGTTAGAGTAACAGTGCTAAGCACTTGGGTTATAATTTATATTAACGATCCACTAAGATTTTTTTAATTATATAAAAAACCCCATTTTCTTCCTATCCCTATACTATTTATCATCCATTCTATTTTCTTTTTTTCTTTTTAAGATTTAAGCAAGGTTATTATAATTTTTTAACTAAATATTATTTTTTTTTATTCTTTGTATATGCATGATAAGTGATTTAAGTATCGTGATTTTGATATTATTTCATTTTATTATTGATGAACTTTGTGCTTGGAAAGTTTAAATAATATATCAGACTATAAACTGTTTTAATTCAACAAAATAAAATATTTTTCATAAATATAATTAAGAATTTGAAAAAAAAGCAAATTGCTACACATATGAAATAAAAACTATATGCAATATAAATAAAATTATGTTCGTTAATTGCTAAATTTAAATATATGTCAAAAAGATGCTCTTAAGATTTAATTACAATTTTATAAATAATTACTGATTATACAGCTGCGTCTACTGCAGATAAAATGGACCATACCACATACATAAGGAAGTAGAGTTACTCAAAATAGCTGTAATGCAAAAAAGTGCAAGCTGATTTTTTATGGTGCATCATTTGATTTGAAAATTAATAAAAAGTTATATTTATAAAATACTGAAAAGTAAAAGTGTTTTGAAAGTGTTATTAATTCAATAGAAAACAGAAAAATACGGAAAAAACAGTGAAATCTTATACCATGAAAAACACTCATATTTAATAAATATGCAGCAGCACAAAATATTCAGTCTATAGGGCTTTGTAATCAAATGCAGTTTTTTATTTATCTTCGCTTATATTTCATATGCAGTCTTATCATGTTTGGCATAGTCGTGCAGTCATACGACAATTTTGTCTACCTTAAAGACAACAAACTAAACTTAATCTTTAATCTATTAGAAAATTGTGGTAATATAATGACTACTACAAACAGGATTATTTTAGAAAATGGTTTTTATATAGTGTTTAATAAAGTATCGGTCTCTTCATTTCGACATTTTTGCCTGTTTAATCTATTACAACATTGTCGAAGTACGACAACGACTACTCCAAGAACAAAATGTACGAAAAGTATAACAAACTGGAAGATTCTGAATGTAAATTTACCCCTTTGTAATAAGAGTAATTAGATCTGTAGAGTAACTAAGATGTATGTATAATGCTGATCAGAATTAAATATTGGTTTATATATAAAAAATTGATAAATTATTAAATTTAAAATATTAAAAATTTTTATAGAGATATCACACAAGCTTTGTCAATTTTTAAATATTTGATAGCATAAGAAATTCAAAAATTACACTAATAAATGAAAAATGATGGGTCTTATCATGGTTGACGTTTTCGTTGTCGTATTGCGACATTTTTGTCCTATTACAATTTTGAAAAACGTTTATGACTCGACAACCATGATAAGGGTGAATCAAAAACCAATAACATCGTAATTTTTTCGTAGAAATCTAATTTTCCCGCTGGAGATGTATTTTAATGAAAGACTACGGAATTAATAATAAGTAAGATTTTTGAATTTTTTGCGTTAACGATTTACTATTTTTTACAAAACCATGTTTTAGGCTAATTTTCCTGTAAAAGTACTATTTTAATTATTATTTTAGATTTTAGATGTCAACATTTAAAGGACTTACACCGTTTATGTAAAGTTTTCTTATATTAAAAAAAACATGTCTGTTCATAGCTTTCACTTAATTCATTTCAATGTATCCTATCCAATCGATCCTATTTTGATTCCTTGATAATAAAAAAAATATTTTTTCTATTTATATACTATACGTACATACATATATATTAATTTACATATATAATAATTTATAGATCTATTATTAGTTTTTAAATTATTTTATATTTTTTTTATATATTTTTTAATAAAATTTAAAAATTTAAAAATGTGAATTAGAAGATATAAGTAAACAAAAAATTAAAAAAATTTCAAAGGTTATGGAAACAAAAACAAAATAATAAATCTTGCGTAAATAAAAGTTATATTATTTAAATAATAATAAATTTAAACAACCCAAGGTTGTTTTTATTTTTAACGCAAACAACACCTACACATTAAAACACAAACTTAAATTGAGCAAATTTTAAAAACATTAGATATTTTGCAAAATCATTGAACTGAATTGTTTTGTATGATTGAGTTCGAAACTTTACATACATATGTAACTACAAAAATAAGAATTTTATATATATAACAAAAAAAGGACGAAACATGAAATATTAAAAAACATATTTTTTAAGAAAAATATAAACTTATAATAAATAGAAAATCAACAGTTAAAAAAACTTATTATAACTAAAATTAAATAGAAACATAAGAAATACTTTAAAAATGTTTAAATTAGGCTATAAATAAAACTTCTAAAAAATATATACATATATACTATATATACATATATAAAATATACTAAAGAAAAAGTATTTTCTAAATGTAATAAAAACGTTTAAAATAAATCATTAATATAAAAAAAATATAATTATCACCCTCTTAACTTTCTGCACATTCAAAATTTCACTTCTATAAATCTTCTTAACAAGAAAAATACATTATTTAATACAAATGCATAAGAATGAGCGACGAGTACATAAAATATTTTACACGCATATACATATAGAAATTTCTTTGTAGTTAAAAAAAAAAAAACGAAAATATAATGTAATAATAAAGAAATTCAAACGAATCTATTAAAATTGGAAAGCAAAAACAATTGATATTTTTATTATTATAAATTCATTTATATATATATATATATAAAAAAGAGAAAAAAAAAAAGAAAATGATACTACTTAAATGGTTTTCTAAAAACATTTAAGCTGTTTTTTGTTTTAAATGATGAGAAAAAAGATGCTATTGTTTAAAACATTTTTTTTGTATTATTTTTATTATGTGTGATTTTTTTTTACTGTTTTTGTTTTATTATTATTATTTTTTTAATATAGTTTAAACAAAAATTTACTCTTGCATTACGTGACTTAAAAACAATTCACATTATTAAACATATGAAAAGAAAGATAAAAATGCAAATGGTTTGCTGTTATAATGACAAGAAACATATTTTAATTATAACTACAACATAACTACATTTAAAATAGTTATCAAATATTTTTATATTAATTTCTTATTTTTTTAATATTTATATAATTATTGAAAGCATAATTATTATTACATTATTTACATTTATACTTTTAATAAATTAATTTTGAATATATGAATATACAAAAAATCTTTAAAATAATCTAATTAATTTTCTGCACATTATTTTTTAGTTAGCAAGTGTGTTGCAACTTTTGTATGGTAACACAAAATTTTATTGCTTATATCCATCGCTTTAGACAGCGATTTATTGGTCACACACGCCACTTGGCCAAGTGATTTTTAGCGAAAGGCATTTAAAAGGCAGTCAGGTGATTCAAGTTCAGTC
Source organism: Wohlfahrtia magnifica (assembly GCA_023159175.1). NCBI lineage: Eukaryota > Metazoa > Arthropoda > Insecta > Diptera > Sarcophagidae > Wohlfahrtia > Wohlfahrtia magnifica. Next base: position 6,472,194 of record JAKWBJ010000483.1, read on the forward strand.
AATTTTTGGCGGATCATTAAATATATGCGTGGCCTAACGTAGTGGACTCCATTTCTTAGTGACACTCAATGGTGAGCATTGCAGACATTTCAGTATAATGCACTCCGAGTAGCTACAATATTGGTCATAATGACCAATGTGGATTATTTATACATACGTGGTGACCAGGATGCTGACTATCAGGCAACATAATGTGTTGCTGACCAGACAGTACCTGTTGACATGTCGTCACTCACCTACTCATCCCAACTATCAAATATTGATGTTTATGGTTCATTCCTGACTTAACAGGGACATCAAGGATATTATTTCATCTGATGTCCAACAATTGTCAAATGCCCAATGAATCTATTAATTGGTGGCCAAAGGAAAATTATCCTGCGATTTCGGATAATGAGAGGCAAATCGCTTCATCTTGGCACATTTAAAATCTGGCTGGTCCAGCATTAACTACTGCTGAATTGTGAATTGTTTTTGGTACCACTAGCCATTGTCCTGCCTAGGCACGGTTTACCTAATTAACTGAGATTCTCCAGTTGCCAACCACCTGACATACATCCTAAGTTTATATGTACATATATAACACATGGGCTGAATAGTCACGGTTCTAACACATAGATGGCACAAGTTTTATTTCATTCACCTTTTTTTTAGTTAGTGCTAACTCTCTATTAATTAGTTTGTGAATTATTGTGCTGAGTTCACTACTTTTGTTATTTACAGAACAATGGATCAAACATATTTTCGTGTTTTAATTCTATACTGCTTTTTAATTGGGATTAAACTTCATCAGAAATAACAATAAAACGTTGGTTTGCTGACTTCATACGTGGTTGTAGAGAAGACGCCGATGATGCCAGAAAATATCAAAAAAATTGACAAAATCGTTTTGAATGATCCAAAACTGAAGTCGTGTGAGTTAGCTGACATCAAGATATCAAACAAATCGTGTTGGCTTTATATTGTAGGAGTATTTGACTATGAGAAAGCTCTGTGCACCTGGAAAATATCGCCGACGTTATGCTTAAGTTAGAAGAAAACTACTAAAGTTTATCGAAAAACTGAACCAAATGTTACATGAAGCCGAAGCGCAGCTAATATCTGCCTAGAGTTCATTAACAATAACCATAAAATAATCATCATTCCCACCAATTAACACCGATAGGCAGTTCTGTGAGATCTAGGGGCGTAAATACGGCTGTATTTTAGCACGTGCATGCTCTACAGTACTTCATAAATTACAGATTTCATTGGTGAATCCTCGTGTGAATGAAACATACATAAGGGAGTCATGTATCACAACGTCATTGAATTCCACCATACTACAGAACGCTGAACTTATCGATTTGTTTGTAATGAGGCGACTACATACTGATGCGAGATTTTGTCTGCTACACCTTTTCGTTAATGAATAAAGCACTAATGATTCTGCAAGGCAAAATAAACTTCATTTACCTATGAAAATTTTGACAATTACCTTAAAGTCATGTATGACGCCAAATAAAATTTATCGTCAGTCATCGTTTATTTACCATTGTCAGCGTTTGTCACGATGATTCACTATGATACTCGACACCAGCCATCAAAACTAAACCAACCAACCAACCAACTGTTGAGTTTTAATCGATTGCGAAACACATACCCTTGTGTCTAAAATGCTAAACTTTTTTATCATCCTTTGCATTCCGGTATTTATCGATAAAAAAAAATTTAAATTGTCATGCGCTGTGACAATTTGAAATTCTTAGTTTTTCATTGACGTACAGAATATTTTAATTGACTCATTAAGAAAATTTATTTGTTCTGTGCTTGAAAGAAAGGATATACAATACAAAAAAAAAAAACATTTAAAATGCCTTGTAAAGGATGTGAAAAAGGTAATTTTTATTTATAATAAAAGAAAGATATTAATGCATTTAATTTTATAGAATGCAAATGTACCAGGACGAAGTGTGATGAACGCTGCAAGTGTGCCAAGGGCAACAAATGTAATTGCATGGCTGGTGAAAAGGATAACGAAGCAGGTGGAAAATCTCCTTGTTGCAGCAAACAAACAAAAAGTGATTAAATTGTTTGATTGATGAAAAGGAATGATTTTTAAATAAAATATAACTTAAAAGCATTTAATTTTAATGCAATAACTAACCCATTTTCCTATAAAATATTTATTATGATTGTAAGTGGTAAGAGGTTAAATAAAAACAAAATTATGAATATACATACATTTAGTATATCGCACCGGTTTCTCTATATCTGTGGCGGATGCCATTATATATCCACCTACGTTATGTCATCAGATTTTCGCAGAGTATGCCTAATCCATCTTCATTTTCACGATATACGCTCATGTTCTGGAAAACGCAGCGTTTTCAAATCGCTTACGATTTCAAAAACACAAAACGCATTTCAGCATGTTCTAAAAACCATGCGATATGCTGGCGTTTTAATATTTTTCAAAGTTGTGTCCGGATAATAAAAACATGTTATCATAACAAAACATAAACAAACAAATACATTTTAAATTAAAAAGCCTACAAAGGTATTTACTTGCTAAAAAGGCTTTTAAATCAAAAAAAGTTAAGTAGACAATTGAGTCACACATTAGACAAACTCAAGGCAAATTTTTAAATTGTATATTTTCAATTCAATTGTGAATAAATATTAAAAGTTTTTTTTTTTTTAAATAAGAGTAAAACATATTTAATTTAAATTGTGCATCAATACACTTCTTCTTTAAATAGCAATTTAATTAAAATGGACCAAATCGCTTCAGCGGTTTGAAAACACCTAATTTCTAGCGTTCTCGTTTGTCAGAACAAATCAAATCTGAAATGCGTATTTTTATTATGCTTTTGTCAGAACATGGGCGATATGAAATATTTAGATATTCACCCTTATGAGTTGTAGTAGTTTTTTGACATTTTTGTAATATATTAAAGAATAATTTTATTTTTTTATCTAGAACAAAAATGTCAAAATACGACAACAAATACACCATTCTATTGAATGCAATGTATGGCAACTGGCAACTAAAAATCTATTAATTCCAATTGCTATTTAGCCAACTACAAATTTCTGGTTGCCATCCATAATCGATCAATAAGTTTATCAGTGCCCTTGTGGGTCAATATACTATGGTCATATGAAATCCAAAAAGCTCCTTTCGCTTTTACACTTCTACAATTAAAAACAACGTTCATATCAATAATATTCTAATCCTGACCTAAAAAGTTGTTTGCTTCTCCTGTAATATTTTTGAAATGTAACTAAGGGTTTTTTGAATTTTACTTGGGTGATATGCGAACTACTAACCGATTTATGAAGAGAAATAATAAATAGAAAAGTAATCAATATCCAAAAAAAAAAATATACGTTAAGGGACCACTCAAAATCACAGTACAGAAATGGATAACTTTTCAAAAAATGGGCATATGAACCAATTGAATCTTAAATCGAGGCAAATGAGGTATACAAACACTAAACATATTCGAAATGCCAAGATAACGATATCGACTGCGGCAAATGGAATGCTGAATTTAATTTAGTAAGCTCTCCTTTATAACCCTTATGTATTTTTTTTTTAGAAAATACAACATTTTTTTTGTTTAAATTTTCTTATTTTATTATTATTTATTACTAGAATTCAATTACAAACAAATTTTAAATTCATCCATTGCATCAGTTACTGTTGCATTTTACTTATATTCTTTTACGGAAAATTAATTTTTTTTATCATACCTTAACCATGAGAGGATATGTATAAAAAAAAATTTATATTGTATTGTATATATATAAAAATTAATTAATTAAATTAATTAAAACAGAAATGAAATAAACAAATAGAAAAGTAATTATACAAAATAAAATTCAAATTAAAAAAAAGACGATTTTAAATATATCCTTATATAATGACACATTAAAAAATATTTATATATAAAAAGATAAAGCAAAAAGTGGCCATACAAAAGAAACGAAGACAACAAATAAATATAAAAAATTTATTGCGAAATTTTGAAAATGTTTTAAAAACAAAATTGGTAGGAAATGTTTGTGTAGTGTTTGTTGTTTTTTTTTATTATTTTCTCATTTATTTTGTAAAAAAAGCCTTAATTAAACAATACATATTTATGATTATAGAAAAATCCTCATGTGTGAATCTTAAAAGAAACAAAAAGAAAAAAAATCATTGTAACGATCCCTTAATAACGCCTGCGCTTTTGCTGTTTACATATCTCTTCTTCTTCTATTTTTGTTCTAATTATGACTTTATTGTTGTATATTTTAATGTTGGTTCTTAGTTCAAGCATAATAAATGGTTTTTCTTATATTATTTTTTTTTTGTATTTTATTAATTTAATATAAATTTACGTTAAGATTTTTTTTCTGGGGGCTAATCACTTTGCGCATACTGTATCGAGCAAAATTGATCGAAATATTAGTATTATTCGATATAATAGTTTTACTCGATAACGTATGCGTTTAGACCCCAATTAAAAAAAAAAAAAAAACAAAACATACATGGAGAAAAATGTATCTTTAAAAAATATGTTTAATAGAAAACTGTTTTTAATGTTAGAGAATAGGGATAGTGGGGAATAGAGGATAATAGGAAGGCAGGACTCAACTCATCAAAAATGTATTTATTTATTTGCCATACTCGCAGTTGAATTTGATGAATTCTTCTTTGATTTTCTTTTCTTACGGTTGGTAACAATGTTACCTCCCATAACATTGCCATTTGCAGTTGTTGCAACTGCCGCCGCAGTAGTTGTGTTTCTAGATGTTGAAGCTTGCTTTTGTAAGATTTTTTGTTGTTTGGCTTCATTACAAGAGGCAGAAAATTTACTCCATATTGAAGCAAATAATGTAGTACTGGCAGCATTCGACGATGATGTGGTTTCTGTGGTTTCTTGCGTTTTAGTTTTATGGCCTAAATAGTTGTTATTCGTTGATGTTGGTGCTGTTGCCTGTTGCTTATCTAATTTTATATTACTATCACTAACTACTACCATATTCTGTTTTTTCTGTTGCTGTTGTTGGCTTTGTGTTGTTGTTGTTGCATTTGTCGCCTTTGGCTTTTTGCTGCTGCCACCTGCATCATTATTGTGTTTATTTTGTAAATTGGCGTATTCTCATGAACTTTTCACTTTGCCATTCAGCGATGTACGACTGCCGCCGCCACCAACTGCTGCTTCAGCTGCATGTGTGGCAACATGTTGTATGCCCTTTTCCATGCAGCCCTGATAAATCGGTTTCATAAACTTAAAAGATATGATTAATTTTTTTATTGTTGCTAAAGAAAAATTAAAAAAAAAAACTTACGTTTTCCCACAGTAACGTCGCAAAGTCATCTAGTTTCACACCGAAATCACTTAGTTCACCACTATATCTGTAAGACAGTAACAAATTATAATCATCATCTACCATACCTTTAAATCATTTAATATATTGATTAAATTAGCTCACATAAAACAAATAAATTTTCAAGGTCTTGCGATAAATGTAAGTATCTTACCTTATGTAAGCCCATAATGCCAAAGTGAGTAGAGATATACCCATTATTAGATTACTGAAATTGGCAAATGTATACATGCCCAATAGACCGAAGATACCGCTTAAAATGTAAAAGACAACTGCAAGGGCAAAATAGACAGCCGGTGTACGAGCGGCCTTAAATATATTTTTACTTTCATTGTGCGCTTTATAAGTTACAAATATCTCCTCTAGATCTGTATCCAATTGTTGACGGAATTTTTCAGTGAAATCCTCACCGCCCATTTTGCGTTTAGAAAGGAACTAAAATATGACAAAAAACATTAAAATTTCAAAATTAAATAAAAAAAGTAATTGAAACCCACCTGAAATACAGCTTTATCTTTAACTCTTAAATGTTCAGCTTCCAAATGACCAGTGCTTAAGTACGGTCTAGTGCCACCGCAAACATCTTCCATCAATTGATTATACAATTCTTTTGCAGCGGCTACAGCAGTTAAATGATTTGCTTCGGCCGTAGCAACCAACATACTTTTCGGTTCGGGCAATTCATCACCCTTATAAATGGTCATATACGACTGGAAGTATTGTATAAGATCACGGGCTCTTATGCGCTGACCACTGATTTCTTTGTATACTAAATTATCAGGAGACAAAAGCATGGGTACTAGAGTTCTTAAGCTATGTTTAAATTCGGGTGTTATGTCCTTCAGACGACCATCGAATTTGGGATTTGTGGCCACATTAAGACCGGGATGAGGCATAAGGAAACAGGCAACTTCTTGGAAACACGATGAAATGTGACGTCTAAGCGATTGTAATTCAGGATGTTGTTTGTCTGATATCTCTAAACGTTTTTTCAAAATCTGACCTCCACCTATGGCACCGTATTCGGCTTCATAGGGGAAGCTCCAATCACGCACCAAAAATTGTAAACGCTGAAAAGGTTTTTTACCCGAATCTGCTAAAGCCAAACGACCGTATTCTGTGAATAGCTGTAAATGTTGTAAATCATCTTCTTGGATATTTTGTGACAAATTATAGATTTGAACCGATGATAACATTGTGCTCAAAGCAAATACCGTAGCACAATCACGTACGGTACTTTGACTATCAAAGGCTCCTTGTGTATCCAATAAAATAATGGCAATTTTGTCACCATTGGGATAGTCATGTAAAAAAATATCTGACCACATAAGAATGCCAGTAGTATCACGTTCCGAACCGCCACGCCAAGAGAAACCAGTTAAGGGTGAATCTTCATCACCCAGCCAATCACTAACATCATGGCGAACATACTGGTAATTAAAATATATATATATATAACTAAATAAAACGATTCGTTTCTGCTAAAACTTAAGCTAAGCAGCTTACCTTAGAGTACATATAACGTAAGAAAAAATCTAAAAGAAAACTCTTGCCTTTACGAAATGCTCCCGCTACTGATACCACACACACATAACGATCCTTGACTTCTTCACGCATTAGCACCTCACTTAAACTGTCTTCATTTAATATGAATGTGTGTTCCTCCGATGTAGAGATTACTTGTACCGCCTCTCCAGGCATTTTGGAAATCTGTTTTTAATTTTATTTTAAAAAAGAAATATTGGCTTTTAATCAACGGTGGTTTTGAGACACAATTTTTATGGCTATTTGTGTTTGTAATTGGGAAATATTAAAGAAAGTTTTACAAATCACGACTCGTTTTCTGTAATAAAAAATAAAATTGTTTTAATTTTTAGTTCAAAATTTTTTTTTTTTAAGTTCTTAAAATTATAAACAAATATGTGCAATAATTTTCTACTTAGTCATTCACTAGAGAAGTGTGTACCAAAAGAGATTTTTTTCTTTTTTCCTTTCAATTAAATATTGTCTTCCGCTGTATGCAATATAGTTGTAATTATGTTATGCAAAAACATTTTTAGATTTTAAATTTATAAAAAAACATATTTTAAAAAACTACTAATACAACCACCTCACGTTGCGCGAGGACACATACACTTGAATATTATTTCAAAAGAGTAAGAGAAGAGTTTTCTCTTTAACGTAATTAAGAAATTATTTATTATTTTTAGATAATAAAAAAATTTTAAAAGACATATTCATGTGTAGAAATAAATAATACATACATATTTCTGCCAAAATAATAAGAAATTCTTGAACATTTCTTATTCATTTTTAAAATGAAATAATATGAAGATGAATCCTATGTAAAAAATAATTATTTCTATGTGTATGCATTAGAAAAATTTAAATTTTTACAAAAAGTGACGAATTGTCTAGAATCGCTATACAAATAAATAGTTCTTCAGAAAATGCTTCTCAAAATAGTTCTAATTACATTTGGGAATACAAATATTCCCGTATCTTTTGATCAACAACTGCGGACTGACGATGAATTGAAATTGTCTTCTATAATCTATAACAGTCGCAGGCAAACTAATACCAGTGCATTTTACAATTGTGGTGGCAATTTGAGAGTCTATTTCTCAGACCACACTGCAAGAAAACATTTAATTTGTTTTTCTTGCACAAATGCTAAGCATACTGGAAAGAGTGATTTCACACTTCTTAAGCTTATATATTTTAAAAGAAATTTTTGATAAAAGCAATAACAAAAAAATGTATTAAAAAAAGAACAACACAAAAAAAGCAATTACAAAAGCAAAATAAATGAAAAATGTTGAATAAAATGTTTAATAACATCATCAACTACAAATTTTTTCTCACTCTGTATTTTTCTGTTTATTTTATCTTTGTTTATTTTTTTGCCTATGCGTGTTAGTACGTAAGAAGGCAAAAGAGAAAATTTGCTCAGAGTCATGTTATGCCATACTCTAATCTATAAACTTGCGAAGAGGAATATGTTCCTTGTTTAAGTATTATGGCGCAATAATGAGCATACTACACGATAAAATCTTATAACTATAAGTAAAAGTTAAAGTAAGAGTGGAGTACCAACACAATGGTTTACTTATTGTTCCTTGACTTAGTGATTTTTAGAGGTTCTCGTTTTGGGTAATGTCCAGGTTTTATATTGGATGCATTAAAATCTTCCATCCAAGCGCAGCAATTTTTTAGTGGGCTTGTAAAGATGTGCAGGCCTTGGCTTTGTAATGATGCAGCGCAACATCTTTTACGTTGGCCATTTCTAGTCACTGTATCTCAATCGTGAAGTCGAAATCAAAATTTATTGTTTCGTATGATTGTAGCAGCTAATTTTAAATGAAATAAGTCATGGACATAAGCCAGCGACATCATCAATGCAAGCTTTGAAGTCGTTTCAAAAAAATCGTTTGCCGTCACTCAAGGCTTGGAAGTCGTTTGAAAAAATTCTTTATCTTCAATTTAGACATTGGAATCCTTTATCGTAAATCTAGATCGATCTCAGTTGTCGCAGAGCGAGCTTCGTTGAGTAACTCACCTTTTTTTAATGTTTCCGAACTGTCATATATCTGATATTTTAGTGCTCTTTACGTTTATGCAGCGTTTTACTTTTCATAGTAAAAAGATTTTCATACCGTTTTTCTGATATTTCTTTCATCTTAACAAATTTTGCTTATTTTAGAAATTTGCTTATTTTTTTGTTTATATTTCATATTTTCCACAGCAAAACAACTGCTTTGAGAACACTAATGACTTTTGCTTTTGCTTTCGATTCATTTTTTGTGAAATACGAAATTTCGATCGTAGCCGTAACTGAAGGTGGAGACGTAATCGAAACTCAGAATAGGGGTCTTTTTTACAATTTTAATTTCGAAAGCGATCTACAGTCACATAATACTAACAAATTGCATATTTAAGATTTATCGTTAAAACAAATTTTTTTTTTTTTGATAAAATTAGTAAACAAACTACTACTACAGTATAAACTAAATTTCAATTAAAATTTAATAGAACATCGAAATCAGTTTTTTATACAAAAATGCATTATTTTCATTGTAAATATATTTGAATTTGTCTTAACGTTGTTTTTCTTAAATAAAGTTTAGGTAGCGTATATTTATTTTATTTATTTATAATAAAAAATTTATTTTTGATTTACAAAAAGTTTAACAATTTGATTTTGCACAGAGGATCGTTTAATTAAATAGATATTATAAAATGTTTTTAAAAACCTTTTTTGGAATGTAATTCTAATGATAGAATCTACAAGTTCTTTTTATGGATGATACATATACATAAATAAACACAATGAACGGAGTATGAACAAATATTGAAAAGAGAAACAGTGTTTATTGCTCCTTTGTTCTCTCTTTAAAGAAGACTGGTTTGTAAAGAATCAAGTATGAATTACGTTTCTTTATTAAGAAATCACAAAAAAAAAAAAAACAATGATTTAAAACAAAATTATTGACATGTGAAATTAATTTCATATTAAATTTATATATTAAGTAGGAACACACAGTCTATAGAAAACAACAACAACAAAACAGTTTATAAACAATTACATTATACTTAGAATAAAACATACACGTCCAAAACAAAAAACACTGTGCGATATTAATAATAAAAAACTAATATTTCATACAAGTATTGCACTTGAAATACCGCAAGCACAACTGATCAATCTTTGATGACGTTGACATTATAATTTTTATACAAAAAAAAAAAAAAAAGAAAAACAATATATGTATAATTTAATTTAAATAAATTAACAAAAACAAACAAAAAATATAGAAAGTTGGAAATGACCGCTATAGTTACACACACAAAATGAAAATAAATTGCATAAAGCGCACTCAGATTTCAATTAATTAAGAAAATTTATAAAAATTTATTTAAATTCACTCATTAATATTACCAGAAAGAAAAAAATTGTAACCCACCAATAATGCTAGTCAATGAACAATGAAATTGGTTTGGTGTATAAATTGCTTTTGATTTCGTCTCGTGTACGTTGTTTATAACATCCAATCCCAACTACATAGCAAGTAGTTGTAGAAAGACCTATGGAGATATAGATGATGTTTTGACAGACGGACTACCGGAGTAACGATGAACGTTGATCGGGTATTAAATCTAAATCTCAGCTAAAAGCTAAAATATGTACACTCATTGAAAGAGAGTTAATAAAAAGGAATAATAAATGAGTATTTGAGTGTTTCATTAATTTAAAGGTAAAACCACAACAACAAATAACAAATATTACTTAAAAAAGAAACAATAACCATTTACCTTTGTGTATATACATGGTGTAAATAATGTAAATATATACTCATACAATGTATTATAAATACGTGTGAAAGATGTGTTAATATGTGGAGACTTATTTTAGTGTAACAAAAACAATTTTTTTTTACTATTACGTTGTTGTTTTCTATTGTTTAGAGGCCGGTATATTACACATATCGTGTTTGGGGGAGAGAAATTCTCAAAAGAAGAGTGCTACGCTAAAAAGTGAGAGTACTTTTCGATTAAACAATACACAATTTATTTTATTCTGATCTCATAGGCAAATCTTAAAAATACTATGAATCAGAATTTTGATTAATGAACAACACCATGAAAACAGAAAAGAATATCTGGGAAGTGATTCTATATCTCTGATAGGTGCTATCGAGTACAACAAGAATCTGTTTTTGCAATTTTTCAAACATCTCTAAAACCTTGGGTTACGGGTAAAAAAATCTGTTTTTTATATGCACTTTTGTAGGCTTATAATTTAGATGAATATTGACCGATTTTCAGCGTATTTGGTAAATCAACCCAAGCAGACATCATGCGATTATGAACAAATGACCCAACGTATCGCCAGTATTCAATTATTGGGTGTCTAGCATTTGAATAAATAACATTTATTAACGTTTCTTAAAAAGCTTACACAGCTTTTTTATCACGATATGATGTTTCGAGTAAAGCTTCTTTTGTCAACAAATTTATATTTTAAAGATGACATTTCAGGTAACATGGGCTAAAAAAATTTTTAATTCGTTGTGTGTGTAAAAGGTATGTTCTTTTGCATTTAATTAAAATATTTGGAAATACGCTAGTAATGCCTTTTATTATAAAAACAAGGCAAAAAATGCTACAAAATGTGTGATGTGAACGATGAGAATGCAGTAAATGAGTGCTGGACAGTGGCATGAAATTTTGCAATTAATAAAGAAAGACAGGTAAGCAAACTGTTAGGAATTAGTTTAGGTACTTAACATTAAACACATGATAGTTTGTGTAAAATGAATTAAAAAATTCTATACGTTTTAATGCCCATAAATTAAAAAGAAAAACATTTAAAAAACATGAACACTAAAAAAAAAATCATGATCAAAAGCCAGAAACATTACACAAACGATTTCAAAGCCTGAAAATCAAAAATCTTATAACATATTATAACCCGACGTAACGATCGATTCTGATCTTTATTGCCTTCAATTCGACCTTTTGAACGAGGCAATTAAGACAAAAATTCTCCAGATTAAAATTCATCTACAGAAGAGATATTGTGATCCATCAAGCTCTACGTTTAAATGCCGAAGAATAATTGTAAAAACGACAATATTACAAAAAATAAATCATCGTCAAAGACCAGTGATATTCCACAATCGATTTCAAAGCATGGATTCACAAAATGTCTGTTATAAGCTGCTATAAACCGACGTAATGATTAATTCAGGTCTCTACTACTAACAACGCGACCGTTGAAATGAAGCAATTAAGAGAGGACAGCTAGAATTCACCTACAGAAAAGCTTTTGTGATCCAACAAGGCAATGTCACATTTTGATGACTTGCAAATATAGATTAGACTTAGCTAGGAGGTATTATACAGCTTATTTTTTGTTCTGTTTGACTACTTTTTTACATTTTCAGTGTCTGTAAAATTCTGTCGGTGGTCAAAATAATTTCCGCGACATACTAAGTGGAATAAGGGGAACTTCTCACAGTCAAAGAGCTATGCCCGATTCTATTTTTAGACTAATTGAAAGGTACCTACAGTTTAACGCAGGCTCTGAAAGGCATATGCATTAGTTAGAGAAGTTTTTCATAGCGTAAATACTCATAACCAGTCACTAGCAAGGCTATGAGGTGTTATCGCTGTTGTCAAATGGTCTGGTTTGGGACTGAACAGAGTACCTCTTAGTTGGTAGGTGGATGTCTTATCTAGCATACCCCAGCGGCGCACACGGCCTCTTTTGGGTGACCTAAACATTTGGCAACATTTGCACAAGTAGGACCGTAACAGAAATTGGTGGTTCCCATAGTTTGAACAACAAATTTTTTTTTGATTTCGGTGATGATTTCTTAGGTACAAAAAAATTCGAAAAAAGGCAAAAGTACGACTACCCTTATTGTTAGTATTGTTTTGACGTTTTTGTAATAGAATAATGAAAAATTTCTTTGCTCTAAAAATATACGACGACAACGAATACACCAGGCCATAATAGCAAACACGCACAAGATTAAAACTAATATTCTGTTGTGAAAACTTGAGTTGAAAAATTTATTAAAAAACCGCAGATACTTTTTATATGAACCAATAATTATGATATACTTTGTTTTTAGCTTTCACTCAAACTTAAACTCGAATAATATTTTACAAAGAAAAATAAACAAAAAGAACGTTGCTCAATACTCAAAATCTTTTGTTAAAAACGTAAAAACAAAATACGTTAACACACACATTGACGCTTATACTTGTTGTTTAAATCAGTAAGAAGAAAAAAACAGGTAGAATATAGATTTAGAGTTAAGAAATTTGGTCTACAAAACAGGTAAAACAATGTTTGTTTCTTTTCGACTTATAGAAATGATACCACAAATGTCTACAAAAGCAGCTCAAATAATTTAACAAAACAAAAAAAAAAAAACAAAAAACACAATTGAGAGACAAAGAGAAAATTATTAATAAACTTAGCTTAGTCAGAGTGTTAACCTATTAGGGTGAAATAAAAGTATGAAAAAAATATACCTATATAATATAAATTGTTAATTTATTAAATTAAATGCTTTAAATAAATAGTTTAATAGTTTAATCTATATTTAATTTAACGGTCCTTAAGCGATTAATAATATTTGTTAACTGTGGTGACTTTCTAAAGCAGATTGAAAAAGAGCACAAATCATTCTAAGCTAGTAGGTTTGAAAGTAAAAATGTTATTTTTCACTACTGCTGCTGCTGGTATTTTGGCGATCTCTTCGATGGTGGTGGTTTTATAGAAATAATTAAAACAAAAAAAAAAAAAAAGAAAAATTAAAACTACACAACACAATATGAAATAAGCCCCATATGTTGTGTTGAGCTTGAAAAAGAAACAATATGAAAAAGAAGAGGATAAAAATTAATATAAATTTCAATTAAACACATCACTACTAATAGATTTTCAAATAAAGAAAAAATAAATTGCAAAAAAACAAAAACTACAGTAAAACTAAATCATTACAATACAAGGTAATTTGAAAAATTTCATTCATAAATTATGAATTGACAGTAGTTTAGCACAGTAGCAGTTTTAAAATCATATATCTTTTTTAAAACAATTGCAGAGTTGAACACTACACAATCATGGCGCAACAACAATTTCAAGAATGTATTAGCAAAATTAAAAGCAACAAAAACCCAACCATACCTGGCCACCGCCCTAATGTTGGATTAAAAAAAGCATTTCTTCTTCTAATTTTAATGGTGTTACAAATCAGTCAACTAAAATTCTGTGAAGCTCAAGAAAGCTTTGCCCTCAAAGATGCCTCATATTACTATGTGGGTTGTTTTTCGGTACGTACAGAAGTTCTTACCGAATCGGTGTATGCAAAAATGCCTCAAACTTGTGTGGAAATTTGTGAGCTAAAGAACTACACTTATGCTGTTTTATCTGCCGAAAAATGTTTCTGTGCTTATGATGTAGTGCCCGATGATAGACAAGATGGGAAACTGTGTAACACGCCATGCGTGGCTATAAAATCAGAGTATTGTGGCGGAGTGGGAGTTCACAGTTACTATACATTTACTACCGATGCTGCTCCCAAAGATCTGCAACTACAAAATGCCTCAGAAAATAGTTTAAGCATTAGATGGAAACCTTATGAGCCACTGAAAACGTTCGTAGCTGGAGCTGAAGCTCCACCTGTATTAGCAATTACTAATTATCTTATACAAATACAACGCTTGCATACGTATTCATCTCGAGCTTATTTTGCACAGCCTGAATTTGTTGTACAGGGCACTGAAAATAAATTGGAAATAACTGATCTACTACCAGCTACAGAATACAATATAACTGTGCGCTCTATATGTGCCTCCATAGAAGGGGGTTCAGAAAATTGTGGCTCATCATCGGTGGTGGGCACTACATTAGTTGCAGAACCTAGTCCTGAGCCACCGCAACCGAGAATATTACAAACAACCGACAAAACAATTACCATAGAAATTAAGCCAGTTAGAAATGATAATGGACCAGTGAGCAAAGTTTTGGTTATTGTTGAAAGAGTGGACGATTCTCTGTCACAACCATTTGATATTTCTCTATTGGGTAGTTGGAAAAAGGCCGATGAGGATGGTCTACCATACTATATAGCAGCTGAGTTGGATTATGATAGACCTGGAGATAATAAAACAAGAAAATTCACAGTCGGAGATGGCAAACGCTATGGTCGATATACAAATCCTCCCATAGACAATAAAAATGCAGACTTCCATGTCAGCTTGGGTGTGGTAGGTATTCAATTAATTTGTAATTAAACAATAAAATCTAAAATCTATTTTACTGTTCTACAGGTTAGCTCTCTAAATGGCATTACTAGAACACTTTATACACACAGCACACATGATCAACACACTACTTCTATGGATAATTTTACTTATGCCAACTTTGAGCCAGGTAAAACCTCTGTGGTAGCCCTAATTGTAACCTGTTCCATTTTTGGCATATGCTTTATACTCTCCGTCATTACTTATTTCTATTTGCGTTATAAACAATGCCAAATACGTGCGGGTCGCGGCAATTCACACGAAATGACCATGCAACAGCCGATAATTGAGAGAGAAAACAATGGTTTCGTGGTGGAAGAAGAAATGCCACCAACAATAGAGAGCTTTAAAGAACAATTAAACGCTTTAGTCGATAGACTAGATATGAACAAGCGAATTCCCCGCAATAGTTTGAGAATGAACGTTAATGATGTTATAGCTGAGGGTAATTATGGTGAAGTGATAACAGGCAAATTGCTAACAAACAATTTACCCGAATCAAGTGCAGAATGTCAATTACATGTTTTATCTCTAGATGAATTGACCAGTACTGATCAGGGCAAACTATTACAAGATTTCCGCAGTTTAACCAAATTGCAGCAACACTGTAATATTTTAGATTTCTATGGTGTTTCTTCTAGCACCGATTGGTTTTATTTGATCTTTGAACATCAAAATGTTACTCTAAAGCGAAGACTCATTGAAAGTCGAAGAGCACCCAGTTCGACAGTAATGCAGCGTGTTACTGCTTTATCAGAACAATTAGTTTTACAATGGATCTATGAAGTGGCCAGTGCCATGGAATACTTGTCGAAATCCAAAGTTATACATAAACACTTATCATCCCACTGTATCTATGTTACAGCAGAGATGAAATTAAAAGTATCCGTTTTCGGCCCAACACCATACGTGAACAATCAGAAAAAAATTGATCTCACTAGATGGTTAGCACCAGAAGTCTTAAGATATCAACATTATTCTTCAAAATCAGATGTTTGGTCATTTGCTGTAGTTGCCTGGGAATGTTGTTCGCTCGGGGCCACACCATACGCTCAAATAAATAGTTCAAATAAAATCTTAGATGCTTTAAAAAGTGGCTCGAAGCCAGCTCAACCTGCTTTTGTATATGCGGATCTATATCAAATGTTACTGAATTGTTGGACTCTGGAACCAAGTGAACGTATTAATTTCGAAGATATTGCCTTTAATGTTCGTCAATTAATGACATCACCCCGTCATGCTTTATGCTTTGATTCTCCCGCTGAACAAGCACCAAATGATGTTCTGAATTCGTTGCCCTTCTATTTGCCAATGTTGGAAATTGAAAATTAGGAAGAGGAGAAATGAAAATCTATCATAGAAAGGTATTCTTTATAAGCTTTAATATTGAAAAGTACATACATACATACAAATATACAATATATTGTATTTTTAGTTTAGATATATAGAATTCAAATACATTTACTCTACATAAATGTAAATAAAAATAAAAAAGTATATATTCCAAATATATAAAACTTTTAATTTTTTAATTTAAAACGAGCTTTGTTTAAATACTGTATAAATAGAAATGAATCGCTAAATAAAATGATAAGCTTAAAATTCAAAAACGATTGGAGAATGATAAATTGAGTAGAATCACACCATTTCTTTCCAAAGTTAATAAAAAAACTATAATTTGAAAATGCTATTCTCATCAGACAGTATTCTTGTGCCACATTTGGCAATAAATGGTTCAGAAAAGGTTGATAAAAAGCTAACAAGAAACTTCAGGAGGGTATATGATTTAACGAAACTTAATATTTCATATGCAGACTTCTTGCACTTTTTATTAGTTTTCTTGCAAATGATTCAAACATTAAGTGGTTGAAGTTACGATGCAAGAAATCAATACAATATGTAGGGTTTAGCCCATGGATTATCGTCAGGTTATTATTTTTTATTTACACAGAAAGTTATTTACCGATAAACGTTGAGCGCCGTAGTGTGTTTAGTCTAAACTTTTTGAATCACAACTATGCACTATGACAAGCCATTATTAAATATTATTTACGCTCAAATCATTATTGTTTTGTCATGTGAATATATTAAAATTAAATTTTCTACTTAGGGAGTCGGCAACGCAGAGAGGATATAAAAATGTTTTTTTGTTAAACGGAATATAAATTTCGTATTTTTTAATTTTGTTATTTTTCGCGAAATCCGAAATTGTTTAAACCACATTTTTCTCCAAAATTTCTTGTTATCGTCTTTAACAAAAATTGGAAGATAATCGAAATATTATCTCTAACTCGTTGTATAAAAAATTGTAATCAATCAGTGGACACGCAATACAATAAAAAAGCAGAAGTATGAACCTTGAACGTTGATATAAAGAGAGCATAAATTTATTTATTTATATAAAAATCATTTTATATTATTATGATGACGTTGTTAAAGGTGTATTAAAAAAAAAAAAAAAAAAAAAAAAAAAAAAAATGGCTATAGTTGTAATAAATTCAAAATTTAATTTTCTCAATATGATTTCAGACCATTAACTGATCTCGTTTAAATGATACGTTGTTAAAATTTTGTATATTTAAAAATTTTCAATATTTCATTAGGCCAAATGTAAATTAATTAGCAAACCACATTGGCAATAAAAACACAATATATAGGATGTTTATAAGACAAATATTCTTTTACGTAATTATTCATCATAATTATTTAAAAATTTTAAATATTTAATATTTCGAGTAGACCTTTAAGGACAAGAGAAAAGCGTAACAAATTGATGAACAACAAGAGATTATGCTATCGTATTCAATATTTGTGTAATTTTTATATTGTTTTCTAAATAAAAAATTGGGCCAAATTTTGCACAAATTTTTTAATAAAACGGAAATTTTTGTTTTTGTTTAAATATTATACATACTCGTACATATGTATATACAAATGATTCAACACAATGTGTTGAATTGCTTTCGTTAAACAAATTATTGTCAAAAACACTTTTTTTAAACATTACGTTATTGAAAATTTTCTTTTCTAAAATATTTTTATTTGTTGTCGGACACACACTATAATTTTAGTATAAACTTCAAATTAGAATTTTTCCTTAATATAATTAAAAAAAAAAAAAAAATTTGCACCTTATTTTTTAACGAAATTCACTCAGCGATTTTTACACTAGCTTTTGTTGAGTAGCTAAATATAGGCAATTAAAAGTGATAGTATAGTGATGAAGGTGATAAATAAATATATTAAATTATATTATTTTTATTGTTATTTTTTATTAGCGACAAACAGCGACAAACGATTAAACATAACGCGCAGCCCGTACAAAATATTTGAAATACTTGAATAAAAAATAAGAAACAAAAAAAGGCAAACTAAGCACTAAAATATAAAAACGATCGTTTGTTTT
Organism: Wohlfahrtia magnifica; assembly: GCA_023159175.1. Lineage (NCBI taxonomy): Eukaryota > Metazoa > Arthropoda > Insecta > Diptera > Sarcophagidae > Wohlfahrtia > Wohlfahrtia magnifica. The sequence continues at coordinate 6,490,783 of JAKWBJ010000483.1, forward strand.
CGAACGAACATATAAATGTTCATAATACCTTCTCGATACATTGAGAATAACTAAACGTTTAGTAAAATGTTTAATCATTTTAAAATATAATATAACAAATAGAAAACTCATTCTCATATAATCTCTACAGTATTGGACTATTAGAAAGTTGTGAACGTCACTAAATATAGTGACGGCCAAAACTAACTGAACAAATCTTACTCACCATCCAACAAAACAAATTAAACAAAACTTTGTTCTGTCGTGTGGTAATTAAGATTTTTTAAAATTTATGATAATTAACTTCGTTATGAAAAATCATAATTTTTTGTGTTTATTGCATTTTTAAAATATTTTTTTTTGCAATCTAGTAAAATTGTCTGAATTATTACTGTATTAAAATTATTTTTTCAATGTATGATTTAAATGAAATACCGGGTTTTTTAAGATTTTTAATAAAATTTTTCAAGTTCAAGTAAGGATGAACACAACTTTATATTGGAAAATTTTTCAACAGAAAATTAAAGAATTTTCGTCGCAAGTAGACGTTTTTCTCTACTTTCTTAGAGTGTTGTATGCGTCTTTTTACCGGGATTAAAAACTCCTCATTTCATGTTGAGTTAATTTCTTTTTCAAATTCCAAAAAAAACTCTCCACTGCTTTTTCGACCGATGATAGTAATATATGTTTGTAAGCACCTTTTGCTATATTCAGACTTCAGTTCTTCAGCTTCTTTTTTGCTTATTATTTCTGCTTTTCAGTTTTTCGTATATTATTCTCTACGAACTAAGTTTAGAATCAATTAGCAATTAGCAAGATTCTAAAAATTATCATAATTTAGCATATTTATATTTTTTATCATTTCCTAACGTTTCTATCTTCGTTTTAAAACAGAGAACAGTGGTGATACAGAATAGCTTAAGCTGAATTACACAAACTTATGTCATGTTTACACTAGAACGTTTTTTCGTAATTCAACCACAAATTATGAACTGCATAACATTATTGTACATACAAAATTTTTAGAGCCAATCACCTAACCATAAGAAAAACCACCAAAACGCCATAATTCGTATAGGTAATTCAAACAGTGAGCAGAGTAATTCGCATTCGTGTGATTTTATTTATTTAAATAAAAAAAGCTCTAATAGTTCTAAATAACACTGTAAAAAAGAGACCAGCGACTATTGAAAGCTAATCATTGCTAACATTTTTGAGCACAGTATTGTATAAAAAAAATGTCAAAAATAGAAATATAGCAAAAGAGGCAATTTTGTTTCATTAAGAGATGGAGGATGAGAGAGAGTTAAAGAAATTTTGTATAATTATAATAAAAAAATCTACTGTTGCGTAGATCTTAAAAATAATATAAGAGTACTCTTCTATGGTTAAAAAATTAATAAATGATTAATTGGTTTAAAGGTCATCAAAATGAATAATAAAAACTCAATTAACAACAACAAACATCAAGAAAAACAATGTATCTCTTTTTTGTATTCAATTTTCGAAACTAAAAACAATATGCGCTTTTACGGTTTTAAAATTACTCTCAGATGTGCGAGTTTTTTTTTTAACAAAACATGCCTTCTGCTCTGCGAGGTCTGTGTTTTGTTATAATTTTATTTTGGTAATGTCTACATAGATAGTGTAGCAGCTCTTATGGTTGCCTTTCTGTTTTTAGTCAATGGATGAATTATAATTTTGTTTGACAATTTTAAGCAGAATAAAAAATTTATTGAGATTATTTTTAAGGAGATTGTTTCTATTTTGGTGAAAATTAAAAATAATTTTTTTTTTTTTAATTAGTCACGTTTTTTTTCTCGTTTTGGTATGCTCCGTTTTTATGTATTTTTAATAATTTATTAATAGTAGTAAGTAAATAAATAAAGTAATAGTAGTAAGAAAATAAGCAATAAAATATATAAAAATATTTTTTTTAATAAAGCAATATTATAATTTTTTTATTTTTTTAAAGAAATATACAAATCCCAAATTTTCAAATTTAAATCCGGCTGCTGCAATATTTTACTTAAATTTGAACCCATAATCTTATATATATATCAAAATGGAAATGTGTTTGTATGTAAGATTATTGGTTCGTTTGTGCTTTATAGACAGTTAAACGGCTGAACCGATCTTGAAATTTTTACAGTATTTCTCTGTATGTCTGGAAGGAACTAAATGATATATAGATTTCAAAAATCCTAACTGAGTAGTACCACGTCCGTACAAAGAGTATATTTATTTGTCTATATCTTCAAGATTCTCTAAATTTGGCCCAAATAGATTCGCAGTCAATACAAATCACCAGGCAAAAAGTGAGTGGAATTGGACAAGTGCGCATAATATTACCTCCCATACAAACTAAATATTGATTTCATTATATCTTGAGAATGGTTAAAGTTAAAGTTTCACTATGTGGTCTGAATGACTTCATACAAGTACAAATCATCGGACAAAAAACAGGACATGGACAAGTGAGCGTGGTACCTCCCATACAACGTAAATATTAATTTTTGTATATCTTGAGAACGCCAATAGTAGAAGTTTCTAAATTAGGTTCAAACAACGCAGGGTTGGCAAAAACCCGGTTATTTTTTAATACCAGCGTACCGGGTTTTATTGGGTTTTTCGATGTGTTTTTTAGCGTTTGTCAACCCTGAAACAACGTCATGAACAATACACATTATTAGTCAGTAACTGTCCGAGATTGGATAAGTTATTGGATTTTGTACATGTGGAGAACGACAACTATTAAAGCTTCGTTATCTATCAACAACAGCCAAAAAGTGAGCATTGCAGATATCACACTGGATAAAAGCTATCTATATACGTATACTATATAAAAATGAATGTGTTTGTTTGAAGACTGTAAACAGCTAAAAACCAGAACCTACAGTTCTTTCTGCAAGGAACAAATGATTGGATTGTGATCGGAAGGAGACAAAATGTGGAATAAGGGTAACTAATATATAACTAAGATAGTATTTAAGAAAATAAATAAAACGGGGGTAGCAAAGCATGCCAGGTTTTAACTAGCTATAACTCTAAACGAAACATTGATGCATCAAAACACATTGAAGCTCAAAGCAATCAGACCAGTTGGTTTCTTCGGGTATTCATGCAAAGAAAAAGGCTAAGGTAAGCCTGTTGTCGGTAACTTTTATATTGATTATCATGAAAAGTTTAAACAAATATATTTTTCAAAGCAAAGATTTGAAGCAAAAATCGCCTTCATCTGGCAAAAAAATGTTGCTACCACTAAACAAGGCATGTATGCATGCCGTTTTCATTTCAAATTGTCTATTATTAAGCATTTATATTAAAATAATCATTCTGATACCAAGTTCTAATACTTATCACACTTAATTTAAAAATTATGTTATTTGAGTTATATGCCATTATTAAATGTATATATAGATGTATATGTTGGTAAAAATCAGTATGCAAATAAGATTTCAAAAGAATTTGTTCGCAATATGAGCAAATCCACCAAAATGTAACGTAGCGCCCGTTTAATATTTGCTTATATCTTCAATCCTTTGACTCGGTTGTTCTCATTTTTTTTCTTAATTACCAAAGGTTTCAAAGACAAGCGAAAATTAATCTGACGTTACGTTACATTTGTTTGGAAATGCCCATATGTGACATGACAACGAATAAATTAACGGCACCTTATTTTCAACTGACTTTTTTTCAGACTTTATTTGGCTAAAACCTAACACTTGCGAATTATTTTGCAGATAATTAGCAGTTTATTGATCTATAATATTCAAAACTATTTGTGATTGTCATTTGAATCTCTCGTGTGCGGATTATTTGTAAGGCGAGGAATATGCTTTGAAAAAGCATAGTTTTTTAAATTTCTCAGCAAAAGCAACCTTTTTGGGCTAAGTATTTAATTTCTTATATAGTTTATAAAAAGTTCAATTTGCTATGTATGTATAATACAATTGCTATTCTTATCAGTGTGCAATATACCAGATGTTTGAAATGGGTTTCTAGGTAAGCTGTTGAGTACCATATATCTACGTATACAATGAATTTATTTACTGATAAGAAATCAATATGAGAAGACCTTAATTCCACGAGGCAGATTTTGTTTGTCCACAAATTATGATTTTAATTAACAAAAATGTTAAGAAACAACGTCAAGGTGAACATTATTTTAAAAAGTCACTCATACCGATTATACTAAAGGGACTATGGGATTAAAAGAAAGTGATCATCGGATATTAAAATATTAAGTGCGTAGAATATAACTCAAGATAAACCATAACATGGGCACCGAATTTCTTTAAAGGCACACAAATATAGTCAATGCATACCTTCAACTCATGGGCAGTTTCGTGTAGCTGGCCTTATAGCTGAGACATCTAATGAATGTGGTCAAAAATTTTCTGAAACGTACATACGTGTCTCCCTATATGCCACTACTGTGGATGGCTGATGACATTTATTTTAATTTTGTGCACATCATATACCCAAAGGAGTTTTTAACTACATTAACTAGTTTACTTTTAATATGTACTTTAGCCCAGATGAGGTAAAAGAAAAAAAATCATCATAATTATGACAGTAGGAAAACAATTACACACTTTATTAGAAAAAGAAAAAGCCTTTTTTCTTTCTCATTTCTCTGCATGTTTGCAAATTTCTTATGCAAAAAATCTTAATTTATATTGAATTTAAACAGTAACACTTACTTGATGGATGTTTAAAAAACTTTGTGACAAATTTTTTTAAAATTTTAAGTAAAAAGAGGGATTAATAAATAACAGCAAAAGTTTAATAATAATGTTTTTCTATTTTATTGCAGAATTTTCTCACTATAGTTTTTTTCAGTATTATTCTTGTTTTTGTACATAGTTGTACTGGAGAGTAGTATTTTACATGGAGAGCAGGGTTGCTAGAAAAGTATGCTCATATGAAAGTATACATAAAGCAGGGATGTTAAAACAATAACGGTAACTAAAATATTAGAATAAGAAATTAAAAAATAAAGCTTTAACTACTTTTGCTAAATTTTATAAAAATCTACATAATAATTTAAATAAATAACAAAACAGCTAGTATTTTAATTTTGTTAAAACTCAAATGAACGATAATTCTTAACAACGTGTATCTAATTGTTGATAATGCAGTGTTAACAGTGCATACAAAATTAATAGATAAATTAATGATATATATTCACACATTATTGGATTTTAGGTAAAATAAAAATGAATTATATGCCTCTTTTAATTTACTGAAAGAAAACACAAGACAAAATAAAAATATGCTATGATTTTTCGATTACTGCAGTGCATTGTGTTGGTACTAGACAAATAGACTGTAAAAGACTCAGATGTAAATAAGAAATAGGGATTGTAAAAATTTGACTGGCTGACGGAAATATGCGGGAGAAAGCATATTTGGCGAAAGATATTGTGAAATCGGAGTTGAAAAGAATTTTTTTCCTGTTTTACACTGTGTCTTTAACTGTCAGCCAAAAGTTGTGAACTTGCTAGCAATACCATAGCTTAACAGAGAATAATAGAAAGCTGTCAAATTGTGCAATCCTGGTAGCCAATTGGTCAACGCTGGGCAAGCGTAAAATGATGCATAACGAATTGGCAAACCTAACTGTTTATTTTAGCAGTTCGATATTCTTAATTAAATTGCCAGGTTTTTATAACTGCTGACTGCAGTTTTTTTTAAGTATCAGAACATAACTGTATATAATTGCTTATTTTAGCACCTTAAATACCTATGTTTTTGAATTCTTTTTTTTTTTGGTTCGATTAGTCCCATAGTGCTAGGTTTTCATTTACATATGCTATAAGCTTCATTAATTTTTTATTTTTAGTCAATAATATTTAACGACTGTAGTCAAATGTCTAACTGATTAAAAAATTAAAACAGACATCTGAATTGATTTGTTATGCCTCTATAAAGATGCCTATAAATAAATCAACAAAATTATTGATTCATCATTTATAACTTTACACCATTTCCATAATCGCAATTAAATTTTTGAATTTTTTTATTATTAATTTTCAAAAATTTCTAAGAGTACAGTGTCTTTAAGGCTTAGGTCTTTGCGGTCTTAATGGCGGCGAGGCTAAGGTTGTAATTATATGGCTACGAGTGGTTATATATGTGACTTGTTCACATGCTATTAAGCTGGGGGTTATGTCAGCTCAAGGTTGGTTGCGTCTTGCATGGAGGCCCACACATTTTTCCTAAACGGGGTTGTGGGTATTAAGACTGCAGATGAACCTGCGAGAGAGGACGCGGCGAAGTGTGTAGATTTAAGCATCTTCGTTGATCAACCTATAAATTCTTCAAAGAGTGGATGTGTCGTTTAAGAGCAGGGGAGATTGTGGAATCTCCAGTTTACCATATCGCAGACTGATGATCGATGATCGATCGATGACGGAATTGGTTGTGAGTTTAGGTAGGTAGCCTCTCAATATTTTGGTATGTTTACTTGTGCTCTGGGGGCAAAAACCAAGTTGCGGGACACAAGTGTCCCTGATTTCTGCAGAATGTGTGGCAATAAAGGGGTTGAATACATCCTGTGCCTATGCTGTGACTTCAAACACACTGCCTCAGGCTGTTGGGTAAAGGCTTTTTAGTAGTTTTGTCTGCTAGGATTTTGACTTGAAGAGATTTTTATCGGACATTAACTGGCTAGTGAGTTGACTTCCGGTGTAGGGGGAATTTCTTTTTGCTTTTCTTTTCTCACTTCTGGTTGAGTCTTTTTACTCTTTTATTTCTTTCTATATTTTTTCTTCTTGTTTCATATATAGTTTCTTTTTTGTTAGACGGTCCAAATTTTGTTTTTTATGTTTTCTAGAAAGTGTCCACAATGGACTTCTTTTCTTGATTTTGAGTACGAGATATGTCCACATACGTTCAAACGTGTATGAGCAAGAAGCAAAGCAGCTATAAGTTTCTTGGAGAGTGTACTCACCGCATTGAAAATTATTGATAAATGCCGATTGTTTATTAATGAGGTAACTATATGTGGTGACATAGAAGGTAAATCCTTAAGCGAGGATCTTTGCTGATCAATAAGACAGATCGGATTTCCTATTGAAAGTTAATAAACAGTTGATATCGGACGAACAGTATCTTAGAGCGAAAGAACGGTGGGCAAAGAACTTATATATTACAAAACCAGAAAGGTCTGATCAAATTTTGTATGACTAAAAAACAATACGAATGCTAAAAATGATTAGGATGCTTTTTTTGTCCGTCACTCCTCTAGGAAGCATATTGGCATCCATTACTTTGTTTCAGTTTCAGCAATTAAGTTGATTTTCAAGCTAAGTAGATCATTAATCTACTCTAGCACTCCTCTGTATGATTGTTTGTAGTGGTGAAGAATCTTGCAAAGTGGTGGTGATCCTTTCTTAGCATTGTAAATTTTTCCTAGTGGATGGCGTTTTTTCCTGATCAGCCGTTTGCTGTACGTTATCATTGCCAGAAGTAAGCTGGAATGTCATGGGGGGTTTATTTAGATAGAATTGTCTGGGGAGAGGTTGAAGTCTCTTTATTAAACACTCGAAACCTCAATTACAATTTTTTTTTTGTCATGGCCTCTGCTAGATTGGAATCTGAACCGTTTGTGTTTTATGCCAGCGCTTTAACCACTACACCGCGCAAAGATGCGCCAGGAACTTTATAGATCTAATGACTGGCATACTGCGGCCTTTGAAAACATGCTTAATGACTAATGATCCCATATAATGACTACAACAATGATTAGGAATAACAAAATTGATTGAAAATTTTGTTTGTCAGTAATTGGTGTTAAAAATATTTAAGGCTGCGTTTCATTTCAATTGCGATTGTAGATTTTGAATTACACTTGGAAACGGTGTTAATCTAATTTAATATTTATGATTTTCAGAAAAGGCTTTAAATGCACTAATTTATTATTGTTTGTACTATTTTTCTTTTAATAATTATTATTTTTTAATCTACATTAAGTACTGCTTAAAATATTTTTTTTTATAAATAAACTTAAAATCTACCCATAATTACGAAACTAAAAATTTTCCCGCCCCTTTAGTTGTATGTGTAAACATAGCCTTCTTCATCTAATACCTCCCATGGTGTAAGCCATCACTGCAGGCAGTTTTTTTTGTGCCCAAACATGAAGCATAACCCATAGCATGGGGTATGAAATTTTGTTCGTAAACACCCGTAAAGAGATGAGCAAATGGACCACTGGCAAATACGGCTACATCATCACCTCCATGCGTTTCCGATTCCAGCGGTACGGTAGAAGGAAATTTATAGTTTTTATGCTTCATATCAGTTTCCAATAGATTTCTGCGCTTAATACCGGGACTATGCTTTAATATGTTATTTTCAAAACCGGGACCATTGGCATAGCTGAGTGTAGCATAAGGCAACTGATCCAAAGCCAATTGGCCATTATTTACGCCGAAGATATCATTTTTACGACTAGAATAACCAGCCACCGACATGGTATGCGAGTGATCAGAGGTAACTACAACCAAAGTGTCCTCTAGACTGGTTTTTTCACGGGCAAATTGTATGGCTTTATTGAATTCGGCTGTTTCATCTAAAGCTCTCATAGCCAATGTATCGTGGTGAGCGTGGTCTATGCGGCCACCTTCTACGAATAGGAAATAACCTTTTCCTTGACTTTGCTTTTCCAAAATATTTAATGCCACGGAAACCATTTCTTCCAAACTGGGTATTTCCTTAAGATCTGCATCCAAATGATATGGCATGTGATTGGAGGCAAATAAACCCATAACCTTTTCCGTATTGGAAGGTAAATTAAAAAGTTCCTTTTTGTTGGACACATAGTGGGCATTGGGACCATTTATATTTTGCCATTCTTGTATAAGATCACGACCATCCAGTCGTTTGCCGGGTGCTTTCTGTCTGGGTAGAAAATGTTCTTGTCCTCCACCCAATATAACATTTAAATTACGACCCACTGAACCATGAACCAATTGAGTGGCAATATCGGTACATACATTGGGATCATTTTGGGTTTTCAATATTTCAGCATCATTTTCCCAATCACGATTGGCTGCATGGGCATAAATACCTGCAGGTGAAGCATGTGTTATGGAAGTGGTTGTTATAACTCCAGTAGCCATGCCTTGGGCTTGAGCCCAAGCAGCTATGCTATTAACATGATGTTCGCTAATATTTTGTCCGTGACAATCGTTCAGTTCAATGGCGGCTGTTACACCCAGAGTGCCGTAGTTGGCCTTAATACCGCCCAAATAGGCAGTCGCTGTGCAGGCAGAATCAGCCACTTGTGTGTTGGCACAATAGGTCTAAAAATAAGTAAAAATTATAATTTTTAAATTAGAAATGTTTTTTAAATGGACTCTAAATATGAAGGAACGCTTTTAATCTCAATGAAAAAATTAAAGTTTTTGCCATGTCCTGCATTTGTAAGTAAAAACAAGGTTTATATTGTTTCCGAAAGAACGAAGACTTTGAGCTCTTTTTGTGATTGATCTCTTGTTTTTTTTTTTTTTAAATTTTTGTTACGGACTCTTCGGACTGGAGTTAGAAACATATAAGCCAAATCTTAGATTCAGACGCTAGGCGCTCTTTTTGAAGAACGATCACAATCGCAAAATAACTCAATACAAAAAGTCAAACATAGCGTATTAGGCTAAACGCCCCCAGAAACTGTTATCGCTTGCTTTGAACGAGCATTGAGTCGGAGGTATAATTAGAATTTTTGAATACGAAGTTAGACAGCAATAACCAATCAACGAGAAGTGATGAATTTAACGCTGTAGGCGTAAACAATGTTGCCATATTTTTTTTTTTAGGAAACTTGAAGCAAAAAGGATTTTCACGTGCAAAAACCGCAAATACTTAAAAAAGTGAAAAAATATACATATACGCCAACTTTTTTAAAAATTTTGATAATCAAAGAAGTTATTTGAAAGGCAATTAAGTGAATTAATAAGAAAAAATATCAAAATCTGGTTTGATTAACACAACAAATTAAATTTGATGTACATAAATGATGATATAATGACACTGTGCCCGAATTTTACACTGTTCTTCCGACAAGCTTGGTACCGGGCGGGTAAACCGGCTTCCAGTACGCTGAATCTGGTGGTGCTAATCACGTTTGTTTGGTTAGCTCTTCCTTACGAGATATAATGCACAACATAAATTCACGTAACTCGAAAAAGATTTAGTTTATTGATAAAATAAAAAGACCGAAATCAAATGCTTAAAAAAAATTACAAGATACACATAAATCAAATAAACGACGTGTGGTTTCGGCAGAACCTACTATTTCATTTCATATTGAACCTACACATTTCAGTTATATTGTATTTTGTAACTCTAGAGTACATGGATATTTAAACGACGTCTTATTTCTTATGTTTGAGTTCACTTGTGCTTTTTACTGGCTTTTGATTTAAAATACACTTATTTACTTAAGACTTGTAAGCTTGAACATGGCTAAACATTATATTAGATTTTTTTCACAAACTTTCATCTGCAACCCGCGTAATGCTAATTATTTCCACTTACCTTACTTAAACCAATGTAGGGAAATTTTTCAAATGAGAATTGTTTCTCTTCACCACCCAAATAGACACGTCCCGCTGTTATGGTGGGTATAGACATGCCATCACCCAAAAACATGATAATATTTTTAGCCAAATTTGTATTCAATCTGGTCTTACTCTCCAACTGTTTATTCAAAATATTTTGAGCCACACCATTCCAATAGTCAGAGAATACCTCTTCGGGATTTGAAGATTCGAAACGTATTACGGGCATGGCCCGTTTATGAAGGCGTTCACGTTTAAAATTAAACAAAGGATGCATACGATGATCATCGCTAATAGTTTGGACAAATACTGCAATATAGAAAAGTAGGTTTAAAAAAAATTGTAAATAAAAGTTTTGTTATGTAAACAGATAAGAATTGTAAAAAATCGCTTAAACGTTTACACTTACCTCCTCCATTGACGGTGTTAAATAACAGCGTGAAAATAATAACGAAATTCCTAAGCAACATTTTGAAAAATTGAAAATTAATTAATTTTTTATTATTGTTGTTGTACTGCTTTCACTTTCAGGCGAAAGTTTATTGCTCTCTAGTTAGCGTTCAGCTAAGCACTGCTTCAAAATTTTGCCTATCACTGCTATTTATACTGGAATCTTGAATCTCTTAGTGTTTTCGGAAAAATTTGTAATAAACACACTGATAATTCCGTCAGCATTGGCGCCACACCACCAATTTTTTCAAAAGGCAACAACAATTAAGGGGTATGAGAGTGATGCATATTATTATTTTCACTACACGTTTTTTTTTTTTTGTATTGTTTTGTTTCTTAAGCTAGAATGAACTGAAAAACTGATAAGAAGAGAAACTAAATATGTATTTGAGCATCTTAAGAGTCTCGAGATTTTATTTTTAAACTCTATGATGTTCACGTGAATTTCAAAACGACTGTACAAAATACATATTTAAAATAAGTTTCCAAAATAAAACGGGCTTTGCTTTTCATTTTGTTCACGTGATAAGCCAATTTATTTAAGTGGGCTGGTATATTTTTTTATTGTTTTTTTTTTTTTTTTTTTTTTTTTTAATAAATATTTTTTTATGAGAGTATTAATATAAAAAAAATCCAAATATTATTATTAAATTTATGTCTCTGGTTATTATAATATTTAAGAATTATTGGTTGGTACTTTGATGCTGACAACTTAACATTGAAAGATCTAATAATAAATATTATGCAAAAAAATTATAATTCAGTTTTTAAAAACAAATCTATTTTAAAACATGTGATTAGATAACCCAACATGTTAATTTTGAAGAAAGTGCTTTAGCACCTTAATTTTTTTGTTTCTCTCATAACTTTCTATGAATAACGCAACAAAGAAGGTTTTTTCCACTTTCTGAAACTGGAGGGGCAATAAAAAACTCACGCACATTATAAGCAGGAGGGTGTCAGATGCTATAATCCCTGGCCTTAGACAGGAACAGGTCACGCTTCCACCCAAACATATGTATATCAACGTTTTGCGTGTAATTATTAAGCAATATCCCCTCTTTATGGTACACTTTGAAAATGCGATCAACATTGTCCCATAGACAAAAATCAAAAAATCACTTATCAATTGATAACATATAGATATATTTTGTGAAAGATAATTATCGGCTGAATATATTTCTAAACGATTTTTGCTCTGTTACTTCTCTATATTGTCACAAGAGCGTGCTAAACGCAACTAATTTATAATAAAAACTACTGTGTAAAATTGGATTTTAGGTACTTAAAAAAAAAAAAAAACTATAGAACTATAGAAACACTATCTTTTCGAGACATTTGTAAAAGTGTGGTTTTTTAATTACTTTACAGTATTAAAGGGTCCGCCACTAACGTTTTTTTTTCAGCTAGTGCTTATTTCGTGAATGGTAACACTTAGCTCATGTCTGATTTGACAGATAATTAGTTTTATCCTTCCGCTGAACGAATATCGTTATATACGCTTGAACAACGCTGGGAATCTGGGAAAAAATCATCTTTTCAGATGAAGCTCATTTTGATCTTGGCGGGTATGTAAACAAGCAAAATTTTCGCATTCGGGGCACAGAAAACCCTCACGCATACATTGAAAAGCCGATACACCCAAGACGAGTCACTGTTGGGTGCGGAAATTGCTCCAGAAGCATAATTCGGCCATTTTTCTTCGAAAATGAGCAATGAGTGGGCGTTACAGTCAGTGGCGGTCGTTATCGGGCCATTTTGAACGAATTTTTGTTCACAAAAATTGAAGAGGAGGATATTAGCAACATTTAGTTTCAACAGGACGGCGCTACGTGCCACACAGCCGAAGCTACACTCGATGTTTTGCGCCCTGTTGTTGAAGATCGCATTACCAGCCGCAGAGCTGATATCGTTTGGCCACCTCGGAGCTGCGATTTGACACCGTTGGACTATTATTTGTGGGGTGCCGTCAAAGATAAGTGTTACGCCAACAAGCCAGAGATAATTGACGCTTTAAAGGACAATATTCGTGAAGCTATTGGTAAAATACAGCCGCACACAATCGAAAATGTGCCTAAAAATTGGACCGATGGTGTAGGCTACTGCATGGCCAGCCGAGGCAGCCATTTGAATGAAATTATTTTCCATTATTAACCGGAATGATTGTATTTTCAAAAAAAAAAAAATTGAGAAAATATTCAGTAGTTTTTTTTATAGCATTTTCAAAAAAAAAAAAATATATTTGGCGGACCCTTTATAAGCAAAATATAAAAAAGAGTTTTTAGATTTTATTTATTGCTTTTATTTTTTACTGGTTTGAAAAACGCACTTATTTCAACAAATATTTTGAAGGAGAATAAAATAAAAAAATATATACATATATAAAAATATATATTTTATTATTTTATTTCTATTTTTGAAACTATGTAATATGATCTATCAAATAAAAAAAATTAAAACCAACTTAAGAAATGTCGAAATTTAAAAAAATGTATAATTTAGAGAATTTTTCATAAATTTTATTGATTTTAAGTAGCTTAAGGCAAATAAAAAATTAAAAGCAATTTAGATTATCAATTCATATATTTCATTTATTGGTTTGTTAACACAGTTTTAATAAAAATTAATTTTACCGATAAGTTTCTAAGTTGTGACCATAGTTTAGAGATCATTCTGGTATAGGTCTGCCATTTTAGTAAAAATCGGTGGCAGTATCGCAGCTAAAATGGTATAGAATAATTTTAAGAAATCTGTCGAAATAATGCAATTAGGATCGATTCTGTTCTAACAGAACAACAATCCTGAATACACATTATGCATTTTAAGTTAATTTTTTGAGAATATAAAACCCAAATATGGTAAAGTTTGTTGAGATGATCAAATTTGAACTTTATTGATAAAATATCAGCAGTTTGGGACATTAAATATCTTAAAATAGTAAAACTAAAGCCATAAGCTTGTCAGCAAGGCTACATGGTAAATAAACAACGACACTTTCAGAAAAATTGGACAAGTTGGTCAATAGTATACCGAAACGACTTCGAGGTGCCATTGAAAATAAAAAAGGTACACGAAACAAATAATAAGTATCTATAATTTTATGTGGGAATTGACTTAATCTAATTTGTTTGATTTTTATAATTTATAAAAAAAATCCATAAAAATAAATCATGTTTTATGTTGTATATATCAAAATGAATTTTATTTTTCAGATGCGTTAGTATTTTATATTTAAAATGAATTTTGAAAATATCTTAAGTGGTTTTTAATTCTTAGGATAATTATCATATTCATTAAAAATGTGTACTTTATTTTGTCGCATAGTGTACTTGCATATGTAGTAAAAAATTAGTATACATATTAAGTCAAGTATAATAATCAAATCCTTCAACTGTATATGTTTTTTGTGATTTAGTATTTGATCTGCTCTTAGGCAGGCTCTAAGCAATAACTCAATAAAATCTAAACGAATGAAAAAGTTTTCTCAGTTTTTTTTTTTTTTTTAATTTAATTTTGTTTTAGAAAATGCTAAAAAACAAAGTGAGTACTTATTTATGATGGTACTTTTTTAAATAGGGGATTTCTTTTTAATAACTCATTATACATATTTATTTTGGGATTTTTTATTTTAAAACTGATAAGCAAATTATAACATTTTTTCTTTAATTTTATTTTAAAGACAGAGAGTTCTTCGCTAACAACTCACCTTTACCATTAAACGACAATTCATCAATTCCCATTGACATACAGTCAAGGAAAAAATTCTACATATACCATATGATTTTGCAAATTTAGATAATTAGTGGCGAAATTTGGAAAAGTTGTTATACCAATGTTTAAGGTATTCCTACTTAAGATTATCTGAAGAAAACTATAATACGAAAAAAATATAACTCAGAAGCTATTAGGGAAAAACATAATAAATATCAGAAAAAAAGTCTACATACAATGTGCAACTACTAATATCAAATAGAAATTTGAAAACAAAGAAAGCGACATAATAGCTAACTTCGTTGATTTATTGAAATTTACAAGCATTACAATTGTTGAAATGGACAAAGTGACAATAAAAGAAGATATTTTTTAATTTTTATCCTCGAAAATAGCAAATCGAAAAGAGACATATATTTGAGTTTAAAATATGGCAGTAAGTCTCCAAAAGGACAGCAAATCATATCAAAAAATTGCTAAAGCTCTACTAACGGTCATTGGAAATTATAACAACAACAATAGTAGCGAAAGAAAACTACGATCTGGCAGACCTAAAAAGCTTTCGAGTCGTAATGTTATCAGTATTGTGAAATTAGTCCTTCAGGATCCAACAATAAACGCATCAAAATTAGCGGAACACATCGAAAAATGTTCCAATTAAATTGCTGCTTCAAGAACAATAAAAACCGTTTTACATGACAATGGATTTAAGAGCAGAACAGCACGCAAAAACTAGTAATTTTAGAGAAGAATCGTAAACTTCACCTTGAGTTTGCTAAAGCACATATAGACAAGGGTGTGGATATTTGGAATCGTATTATATTTACCGACGAAAGTAAGTATAACATTTTCGGAAGTGATGACTATTTCAAAGTTTGGAGAAAACGAAACACTGCAGTTGATCCAAAGAATAATACCTACAGTCAAACATGGTGGATATAACGTTATGGTTTGTGGCGCCATAGTGTCATCTGGAGTGGATTGTTTGGTCTTTACCGCAGGTAATATGGACCGCTATCAATATAAAAACATATTGGAACAAGATCTGGAAATCAATGGTTTTTTCATTAAGATAACGACCCTAAGTATAATGCGCACTTTTTTCTAGACTGGCTTCTTTACTATGCTTCTAAATAGCAAATTTCACCACTCCAGTCAGTAGACTCAATACCATTCCCAATACAGCACATAACGAACCTTTTTTACGAAAATATGACATTAGTAATCGTGAAACATTAAAAACTGCCCTTATTTGTGCATGGCCCTCTATTACAGAGAATTTGGTGAGATCAATGCCACGTTGTCTGCAAGCGGTTATTGACGCCCAAGGTGGATCGACAAAATATTAAAGGTAAAATTTTTATTTTGTATATATAAATTTTTTAAATAATAATTATTTTTTTGTAAGTTGCATAAAGACTTTTTCCTATGAATTTTTAATATTTTGTTATTGTTGTTTTTATCATGTAAAAGAATTACTTTTTATTTTATAAATAAACTTATTTATTAACGCTTTTAATATTAATACAAACATTTCTTTAATTTTCTTCACAAACTCTCTAAAACCCCAAAATCATATGGTGTATCTAAACTTTTTACCTTGACTGTATTTAATTAAACTCAGCTGATGGCATCGAAACACTTTTTATATATAAAGAAGTGAGCTCTTACTCTCCTCCGATTGTAAACTACACTAACTCTTCTTTTTATTATTATTAAAATTCGTACTCCATCTAAGGAGCTTAAGGTTTTAAAAAAATATATTTTCAATTACTTGTATTTCTAGCCATTAATTTTAATTCGATAAGCGATTTGCGGGTTCCTTAAGAGTAACATAGCAGGGCGCCTTGTTGCTTACAGTCTTCCAAGAGGTCGCACACCTTACGGGTTTCAGGTTAGAGCATGGGAAGCATCGTCGTAGCGTTTTCGCAGAGTATGTCCAGCTTTATATCTTTCTTCTTATTTCGACGTTGATGTTTCTTGGTGAGTAGTTCTGCATAGATCATTATATTCTCAATATTTGGAGAGTATGGTATTTCGAAGGCAAAGATTGGTTTATGAAGTTTAAAAGTGCCAAAGTGCCTTTTGTATACCGAAACTGATTTTAGGGCCAACCTAGCTGTTGAAGATTATATTTATAATTTTCTGTAGTGCTCAAGTTACCCCAAAACGCCTCATTGGTTTAATACCAAGTTGATCGGGTTTTATAAAAATTTTTCAAAGGCATTTAAAACATCAGCACGCAACAATAACACCTACTGGTTACAATTAGATATGAACCGCATTCAATGGGATTTTTCACATTCTTCTAATCTCATTATATTTATGGTTTTAGCCGGGAGAATCAACCTTTGTGAAATATCTTATCACTTTCAAAATATGATGCTCATTTGCATTCTATTTCAAATATTTTTGCCATAAAATTCATTTCAAAGCAAAGTTATTGAACTTATTTTAAATCTCCTTAAGCATAATGTCGATGTACTCAGAAAACAGAACAAAAGTGACATTTTAGCGGTCAATAAGCTTCTGTATAGAGTTATGAAACCAAATTTCTATTGCAAAAATTTTAAAACATTTGCTAAAAATTTTTTTTATAAAAATTACAGTCAGTTTCCTGCTGCTCCAAGTTTGTTATTAGCATGTGTTGTTGTGACCCGTAGCTCTCCATGGTGATTTGATTAAACAAACTGAATAAATGACAGCCATCCATTTTTCGGGTTCAAAAGTAAAGTTATATAAAACACACATAAAGCTAAGAATTCGATTAAAGTTTTATTTTATTATAATGCTTGGACCTTGCTACCGTGTACAAAATACAATGCCATCCTTTTAAGGTAATTCTTGACCACTTCTTCGCACTTTTTAGGCGGTATCTTAGTGATAACTTCATTAATGTTAGTTTTCAAATGATGATCCAACGTCATAGCGTTATAGGAGAGTATCCGTGTAGATATGGTATTTGACGTAGCCCTTCAAAAAAAAGAACGTTGTCAAATCGCATGATCTACGTCATCAAATCTAGAAATTATGTGATCGTAATATTTCTCAAGCGATAAAGCCAAAATCTCTAATGTTTTGATTTCATGGCACCCTCCTGTTGAAACCATATGTCGTCCAGTTTATAATCTTCATTGGCAGATAAAAAAGGTCGGTTATAATACGACCATAGCGCTCTGAATGGTTTTTGCAGTGTTATTTCTGAAAAAACACGGCTGAATGAATCCCTCAGACCATAAAGAGCACGAAACAAGCCTTTTTCCGCATGCAATGGCATTTCCATAATCAGTTCTGGGTTCTCCGAGTCCCACTTGCGCAATTTGGCTTGTTGACGTTACCACCATGAAAGAAATGAGCATTATCGGTGAAGAAAGTTTTATTCGAAAAATCTGTATGGAAAGCTTGTTGCTCTAGCACGCAATTAGCATTTCTACGGTGTTGTGAATTGCCAGCCGGTCAGCTAATATTCGTAAATAGCAAACCTTTCATTAAATAAATAATTTAACAGTATTTAACAGCTAACAGCCTTGCCAGACAGGTGGTTTACAAACTATAAAATGGCTAACTTGATAGCTTCAACAATAAGGCCACTATCATGAGTTAATGTAAGGACATATCGTCATCTTAAATGCAAACGGATGTAACTACACAAAAATTCGAAGTCGAGGTTTTGATTGATTATGGTTCGTTTTATCAAACTACATGCTTAAGCAAAATTTTAGCCTCCTTTTCCATCTCACCAAATTACAAAATTTTGATTCTCTATACAGAAATAAATAAATTCTGTATATTCATACGTCTTCCCTTATAAAAAGAATACTTAATTATTAACGTTTTTTGCTACTTCTGTAAAACAAAATAAAAGTGTAGTTATGTCCGTTTGCATTTAAGGTGACGATATATTAAAAGAACCTAGTATACTAGAATTTACCTCTTGCCTATAATATGCTTTAAAATTAAACGATGGCAACTCTTAAAATTACTCGTTACTTTTCAAGAGGAAATACAGTGGTACAATAGCAAATAAACGTACAAAAATTCTGTCGTTTTTTTTTTTCAAGAAAATGAATAAATTTAAATGAAATTAGGAAAGTACTTAACAAAACAACTATTAAAAGTATAGTTCTATCACCACTACTCGTTGTATTAGCTCTCTTCTCTAAATGATTGAGATGTAAACAAGGAGATAACAACAATAATAAAAACAAAGAGAAAAAGTAAATGAGAGAGAGAGAGTTGGAGCAAAACAAACGTCAACAAAATATTTGACAGCCCCATGTGCAAAAGTCAATATTCCCCCCACCTTTTAACAAACACATATGCATATACATATCCACACGCGCGTACTAATAGAATAGTGAGAGAAACGAAGCAATGAATGAGATATATTGAGAGTGGTAGATGTTAAAGTGGAAATGGAAATGAGAAAATGAGATGAAAATTCTTTATTTTCTTTTGTTTTTCTGAAAAAACCAACAGCAGCAGCAGCAGCAGCATCCTCAGCAATTCGACGATATTGGCCAAAATAGTTCGCATACAAACGCTAAACGTTCAAATACTACTCAACAAAAATTAAAACGGGGCGCGCGTTTTTCTTTTTTTATTATTATAAAAACATAATATATATATTTTTTTTCTATACTTTACATACATACATACATATATATATATACATATAAAAATATATATGTATATAGGATATATACACTACCAATAATAAAAAAAGCTATTAAAAAACAAATTCAAGTTAAAAAAAAAATATTTTTTTGCTATAGATTAATAATCAAAAGAAAATATTAATAAATAAAAATAAAAAAAGTTAATAATTTGTGTTTATTGTCAAATAATAATAGAAAGTAATAATTCTCGTAAAAGAAGAATAATTCAAATACATATATATTAAAGGAAACCTTTTCAAAACAAGTGAAAAATTAAGAAAAAGTGAAAAAAGGAAAGGAAATCAAATCCAAGCCAAACCAATCCAATCAAATCCAATCAAAATGTATAGATACGAATACAACCTGAATCAAAAAAGAAATTAAAGAAAAGCAAAAAATCTAATAAAATGGTAATAATATTTATTGTTATACGACAACAAATACCTTACATACATATTACGAGAATATTACGAGAGTACACATTATGAAAAGATAATAATTTTTTTCTGTATATACACACCTATTTCTCCGTTTTTTTTAAACAAATTTCCAAAGTGGTTAAAAAAGTACTTTGTTTTGGTCTTTATATTTTTATTAGCAAAAGCCACGCATATTTATTTAAAACAAATTTATAACAATAATTTAAAAGTCTGAAAATAAATCTTTTTTTTAATTCCAAGAAAATTCCATTAAAATAATAACAACAATAACAACAATTTCCATAAATTGTAAAATTTGTTGAAACACTTTTTCTAAAACTCATAACTTTTTGGAATTTTTCTATAGCATCGTTTAGATCGAATTTCTATTCCAATATTTCAAAGGAAATATCATTCATAACTTTATGTACTTTTAAGAAAAGAGAAAGAAAAATATTTGTTTTTTTTATGAAAAATATCTATTTAATGTGTTTTTTCTTTTATAGTAATGAAAAGAAAATATACTCGTATCATAATTATTATGTTTTTTTACTTTATTAAACGAAAGTACTTTTTAAATGTTGTTTTTTGCATAAAAAAATGTATTTTTGAAAATGTTCTTGAATCTAAACAATTTCAATGCTATTACTTACATTGGAGACCATTAATGTAGCACAGATAATGATACGATTTAAATACAGTTTTTAAAATTAAAAAAAAAAATTATCTTAAGGCACAATTTTAGTACCTTCCAAAGTCTTTGGCGTTTAGCATTTGTGTCTCTATAAAAATTTAATTTGGAAAATTGATATCAGGTTTCATTCAGACTTATGGTACAGTAATAGGGCCTCTGCTTGGGTTTTTTTTTACTGATAATGCATTAACTTGTTCCATAAGGGCTAAAGAACACAGCTTATATACAGAACTTTACAAAGCAGCTATTACTTCTAGGACCTATATATGTTATTCTCAGGATATTGAAATTGATAAAGTTTATAAAGCTTCTGCCGGTCACATTATTATAAGCAAAAGAGACTGAATGCTGAAAAATATAATCTATGCAACAGTCAGGGGAATAATTTAGAAGCTACTAGCTTATGTTGGTATATGTCCACTGTTCACTTTCTTGTCCGAGTCTGTTAATCAGTGACTGTCAAATGTTTAACTTTTAAAGTTTTAACTTTTTTTAAAACGTTTGAGTTCTTTTTAATTGCGTTAAAATAAAATAAATAACACGTCTTCTGTTGTTTTACTTTAAGCACTTATTTTACATTATGATTGCCAAACTATAACTGGCTAACTAATACATAAGGCGCCGCCTTTTATATACAATTGATATTACTTCCGAATGTTCTTGTTCTTAACACTACAATCGATTCCGTTAAATTCAAATGTAACAACCAAAATCGATACGGTAGCACCGTTTAATACGCAAGTGGTAACACTCTTAATAACATAAATTAAGTATGGCATTACCAAGGTGGCCTTGACACAAACCAATGCCACAATAAGTTTTATAGCTAAGACAACTACTGTACGAATTAAGTGTATCTTCTCTGTTTATTTTCGTAACAATATGTTTAAATCTTGGAGTGATCCTGACTAAGTCGTATTTATTTAGAATTTTAGTTTGATACCAAAAATTTCGCAATCATTAGTAGCTTTAAAGTACAACTTTTACCATATTAACCCAATGCTTTTTATGGCAACGAAATGTGGATTAATTCTCATAAAATCTAGATAAATAGTAAATTAAATTTCAGCTTTATCACAAATAAGTCATATTTACCAGTTAATCCAAAAAAGATAAGGTATGTCAAATTTGTTTGTGCTAAATATCAACCATCTCAGCATGGGTGTTTATATGGAGTTTTTAAATAAAAAATGTTTCGAAAAATATGTGACCCTATCTGCATAGATGGAGAGTAACGGCATCGTGTTCATCATAAGCTGTACGCGCTATATTCCAACATTGATGTAGTAAAACCTCTATAAATATAGCACCTGTATTGGCTAGACAACGTCGTGCGTATTGATGAAAGTTTTTTAGAGAACACTGATGGAAATTGCGCAAGTAGGCGACCAATACTTCGTTGAAAAGAACAAGTGCAACAAAATATCTCTAAACATGGCATTAATAATTGAAGAAGAAGCACACAATCTGTTTATTTAATAAACGGCCAGTGGAAGGCGTTGCCAAATAGTATATGCAGATTTATCTGTTTTTCATAAGTTTTTATGTAAATTATACAGATTTCGCAGTTCCTAATAAAGGATCCGCCCTCTAACGTTTTTTTTTTCAACTAGTGCTTACTTCGTGAATGGTAACACTTAGCTCATTTCTGATTTGACAGATAATTAGTTTTATCCTTCCGCTGAATGAATGGTTGTGTATACGCTTGAACAACGTTGGAAATCTGGGCCTGCGATCGACTTACAGAAGATGCCGATTTTGCCAAAAAAATCATTTTTTCAGATGAAGCTCATTTTGATCTTGTCGGGTATGTAAACAAGCAAAATTGTGACATTTGGGGCACAGAAAACCCGCACGCATACATTGAAAAGCCGATAAACCCAAGACGAGTCACTGTTTGGTCCGGATTTTGGTCCAGAGGCATAATTGGGTTATTTTTCTTCGAAAATGAGCAAGGAGTGGTCAATGGCGATCGTTATCTGGCCATGTTGAACGAATTTTTGTTCACAAAAATTGAAGAGGAAGATATTAGCAGCATTTGGTTTCAACAGGACGGCGCTACGTGCCACACAGCCGAAGCTACACTCGATGTTTTGCGCCCTATTTTTGAAGATCGCATTATCAGCCGCAGAGCTGATGTCGTTTGGCTACCTCGGAGCTGCGATTTGACAACGCTGGACTATTATTTGTGGGGTGCCGTCAAAGATAAGTGTTACGCCAACAAGCCAGAGACATTTGACGCTTTAAAGGACAATATTCGTGAAGCCATTGGTGAAATACAGCTGCACACAATCGATAATGTGCTTAAAAATTGGACCGATGGTGTAGGCTACTGCATGGCCAGCTGATGCAGCCATTTGAATGAAATTATTTTCCATTATTAACCGGAAGAATTTTACTTTCAAATAAAATAAGAAATTTGAGAAAATATTCAGTAGTTTTCTTTTATAGCATTTTCAAAAAAAAAAATTTATTTGGCGGACCCTTTCTTTTAGTTCTCTACTTTCAATTTTGTTTTCTTAATTACAATTTGTGAAGTAAGAATTACACTCCACTTGTTTAATATAACTGTGGTGAGGTTTACTCGTACCTTTTTTAATGCGACAATATAATTATCCCTTTTTTACGACTGATCACAAAGAAAGAGAGTATATACACAGTGTGTGATGCTCACAGAAAGAAAGTTGCGTTTTTCTGCGCAGTCGTTTGAGAAATATGTATATATTTTTTTTTTTGGCAAAGAAGTAGTGGAATCACATTACATACTAAGTAAGTACATACGTATGAGTGATGCATCTGCTTCAGTAATAAAATCTTACATACGTAGTAACGAAATCTCAATGTTCTTTTACCAAAACCAGATTTATATTTCTAAGCCGACTGTGTAGATTAAAATAAGTTTTGGCTTTACTTAGAGGTAATTTTATTTTCGAAATTTCCGTTTTTTAGCTTAAATTGAACTGTTTTTGAGTTAAGCGAATATATGTTGCGCAACTTTGTTCACTTTCGAAATAACGGTATATCTCGAAAGAGCTAACATAATAAACGATTAGGAACACTGAATTCAGCGTACTCGAATCAGGTTTACCCGCCGGGTGCCCCGCTTGTCAGAAAAAAGTGTCAAATTCGAGCACAGTGTCATTATATTTTATTATGTTATATATGTATGTATGCATAAAGCATTTAATTTGTTGTGTTATGCTTGAATAAAAGTTACACTATGAAATATATTATGCGGTATCTCCTGTAAACCGAGTGAGATTGAAATCGAATGAAATTTCAAATTACTAAAGGGTTGAAATCAGACAATATTTTGATTCACTTAATTATCTTTCAAATAGCTTTTTTGACTATCAAAAGTTTAGAATAATTGGCGCATTTGTCTTTGAAAATATACTAGAGTACAACAAGAATTTGGAGGAAAATTGCTACATTCGATATCGACTAAAAGTTCTTAAAATTTTAAAACATTTGCATGTCAATTACATTCAATCTCGAATATTGCTTGTTGTTGTTTGCCCTAGTTTTAGAAGTTTCTTAAAAATCTTCAAAAGCTTAAGTAAGAGACAAAGAAAAGTTGGTCTTTCGTACCTGCATGCTTAAAAATCATCGGATTTTTAAAAAAGAGGAAGAACAAACCTTTAACATGTACTGCTGGTAAGTAGGATTTATTTGTGGGCTAGATCTGCTTAGAGCAAAATTCCTCAGCCACTGCCTAAACATTGTTGCTTTGCCGTCATTAGTTGTGCTTGCGATCTGACGCTTCCACACGAATTGTATAATGACACTTGATGGCATTGCAGCTCAACAAATAGTGTAACAGTATCTATAGAACTGTAAAGCGTTATCGAAATAGCGAACGGTACCTTCAACCTTTGCGGCGCTCTGTTGAGGACCTTATTCATGAGAATTGTATTTCACATTCGTTGGCATATATAATATAATAGTTAACAGTTCAGGCGGTGTTTAATGATTTTTAGAGAACTGTTAAACTTAAAAGTCACAGATATATTGGTTCCAACAGGCAACTTTTTATGGTCGAACCAATGTTGGAAAATGTTTATTTCAAAAATTAATTGATCCCAGAATTTTAATTTTTTTATTTAAATTGTTTTATTAACATAAAAATGAAACACATACTCGTATATTACAGAAAATGTTAATTAATACAGTTTCTAAATAAATAAAACAATTAATTATTATCATTTTTTAAATTAACTCCAAAAATAAATCATTTAAAACAATTACAAAAAAGTACCTGTTAGAACACGTATTAAACATTTCCTTTTCATTTTTTAAGTACATACTAAAATTTTCAACTCTGCTTACTGTCAATAGGTGTGTATAACCGTAAATTTTATTTCGTATATATTTTTTGTTTTTTGCTTTATACTTAATTTTATATGAACGAGAAATAAAGCAAAAATAACAATAAAAAAACCAATAACAACAACAACAACAACAACAATGACAACAACAAAATAAATTTAAACTCAAACTCCATTAGCATCCTTTAGTAAAAAAACAACACTTTAACTTTGAATCCTCCTTTTCTTCTTTTTCTTCTGCTTTATGTCTTTACGTCGTTGCTGTAACACTATTAACTTTTTTTAAGTCTTACTCTCTATAAAAAGAATAAAACTTAACTATGTGTTCTTCTTCTCTACAACGTTTTTACAATAATTTCGGTTTCTTTTTTAAGCATCTTTTATTTTCAATTGTTTTGTTTTTCTATCTGTTTTCAGTTTAGCACACTCTCGTCACATACACACATACAACGAGGGTGTACAAGTTTAAAGATCTAAAGTTATTATTATTACTATTGTTGTTGTTGTTGTTATTGTTATTGTCATTTTTTTGTTTTTGTAGTGGGGAGTTTATGTATTTATGTTTGTAAATTTGTCTGCCTATGGCAAAATCTTAACATGAATTATTCTTATACTCACTACTAGCCCACTCTCACTCATGCTTTTTAACATTTTTTTGTATATTCTTCTACTCACATTCCCACGTTTTCACGTCCACGTACACGTACACATACATACATAAGCAAATACATTTGTATTTGTTGTTGATTGTTGATGACGTTGTTGGTGTTTTCATTGTTACCGTTGTTGTTATTTTTTGTATTGTCTGTTTATTAACATTATCCTTGCTCGTTGCCTTGTTTTTAGAGTATGTATGTGCTTGTCTGTGTGTGTGTATGTTTTTGTGTGTCGGGTAGTAGGAGAATAAATGCGTGTGAATGAGAGTGAGTATTTGTTTTTTTGGTACAAGTGTTTTTTTTTGTCGTTGTTGCTATTTAAGTGTATAAATGACAGGCTGACAGACTAGCAGACTCCATGTTTTTGTTTGAATTTAGTGGTAAGGCAGTGACAGCAGTAGCAGCAGCAGTTTCTTTAAAAAAGGTAGTAAAAAATTTATTACTAGAGTTTAAGAAAATACACAGTGGGTTTGATGTTCAAATAATTGATAATAATTTAGGAATTTTAAAACAATTGCGCGGATTATTTTAAAACACAATGTCACACGTGCACAGGAGGTGTTAGATTAATAGAAAATTGTTCGTTTATGAGCATAGTTCCACAGCTAAAAATACTATCACGCTAAAGTTATTTAACTAAAATAACGACGGAGCGTACTTCCGCTGTATGTCTTCTTATTTTTGTTGTGTTTAAATATTTATAAAAAAAAATCAAAAACTTTCTTTGCATTGATCTTTGTAATGAAAAAATTTAACAAATTCGTCAATTTAATTTTGTTTAAATTAGACTCCCGTATGTGAATGTGAATGTTTTTAATTTCTATAATAAACAAATTAATTTTTAACGCAATTCGCGTTTATAATTTAAACAAACTTTTATAAGATATTTCATAAATAATGGCCATATTTACAAAAATTATTAATTTGTTTCAGTTTTTTTTTTTGGAAATATTTCATTTTTATCGCTGCTGTTAAATAAATTTAAAAATTTTCTTATTTCTAGTCACTTGTACACGATTTCCAAAAAGCAATTAGAAAAACTGAATTAAAATGGTTTTTGTTTTAAAGCATATTTTGAAAATTAAAAATTTTTTTTTTTTAATTTAATCTTAAAAATCAAATAGTAAAGGCTCGCCACAAACTAGGGTGTAACAATTATATTTCGTTCAATTTTTTATCCCAAAAATCTCTTTTTTAACTGTTAAGATGTATAAAAATTTGGCCATGTAGACAGCCTCTTTATAAAGGGTCCGCCAAATAATTTTTTTTTTGAAAATGCTATAAAAAAACTACCGGTTAATAATGGAAAATAATTTCATTCAAATGGCTGCCTCGGCTGGCCATGCAGTAGCCTACACGATCGGTCCAATTTTTAAGCACATTATCGATTGTGTGCAGCTGTATTTCACCAATGGCCTCATGAATATTGTCCTTTAAAGCGTCAATTGTCTCTGGCTTGCTGGCGTAACACTTATTTTTGGCGGAACTCCATAAATAATAGTCCAACGGTGTCAAATCGCAGCTCCGAGGTGGCCAGTTGCTGTAGCAACTCCTAGAGAGACATTTGCTCTTTTACCAAACAAGCCTTAGCATCCGAAGCGTTAACTTAATATGGTAAACATATAATGCTGCACAAAAAATCCTTTGTGTCGTGGTCATCAATCAATACTGCACGTGATAGCAGATCGTAGTTCAATTTATGCATTTTTACCACAGGCATTACAAAAGTGTGTATGCGTATATTGCTTTTATGGAAAAGTACTTTTGTCTTCATTGGATGTGTAGCTTCTGAATATTTTATCCGTTAAAAAGCTCTAAGTAAAATTTGCTAATAACTGCTTATCCTTTTTTAAGGTACACGTTGTTAATGACACCGCATTCGATTCAAAAACTACGATTTTGTTGCCTCACAGATAGTTTTACTTAAGATTTTGATTATTCTTTTGTATGCTGTGCTTTGGCCACAGTTACAAAAATACACAGCATGTCTGACCATTTCAAACACTTCTTTAATATTGGTCACACGGTTGCATTTATGGCCCATTGCACGGAAAGCTTTTTCTTATCCATATATTTATGCCACATCTGATGCATTATCATCATATCCACTATAAACTATTGCCCTTGGGATCTATAATACCCCTTCCGGTCTATAGTTTGTTCAGCATGCTGCCTTCCTAATGAACACCAGCAGATCTGAAACCATAATGTTACATGTTAGTGAAACCCTGTGTCTTTCAAACATTTCCATCTAAATCTACCAAGAACCCCATATTCACACAATATGTGTTCCACTGTCTCTGATGCCATTATTCAGATGCGCTCTTAGCTTACAGTGGATCGTAAGAAACTCCGCTAGGAGTTTCATGTCCGGCTTGCCACACTTGAGAACCTCAAGGCGAACTGATCGTCGCCTTAAAGTGATGAAGGGAAGGAGCCTTTGAGCATTCCAGTATTCTAAGTATCTAGCAAATTTCCCAATCCTTGATTAGATTGAGGATGGTAGTAAGTGGTGCTGCACAGCAAGGCAAACAATATATCGGGTGGGCCATCTATCGGTTTAAATTTAAACCAGCGATTATTCCGAATCTGGCAATACTTATGTCATTCTATTCTGTCACAAAATTCTGTATATTATCTCCACTGAACGAAATGAATCGATTTACGCTTGAGAAACGTTGGGATTTATTGGAAAGTTATTTCCAAAACAAAGATTATTGGTTGGAAATTGCAAAAAAATCAAAAAAATTGCAAAAATGATCTTTTCGGATGAAGCTCATTTTTATCTTGGCGGGTACGTTAATAAGCAAAATTGCCGCATTTGGGGCACAGAAAACCCAAACGTGGTCTTACAGAAGCCAATGCACCCATTACGAGTGAGTGTTTGGTGCGGCTTGTGGAGCGGAGGCATCATTGGCCCATATTTATTTGAAAATGAGGACGCCGCAACCATTATGGTCAATGGAGACACCTATCGCATCACGATAACCGAATTTTTGTGCCCGCTCCTAATGGTATTGATGTGAACGATGTTTAGTTTCAACAAGATGGTGCAACTTGCCACACAACTCATGTCATAATCGATTTATTGTTTCGAAAGTTTGATGGCCGTTTCTTTAGCCGAAATGGTGATGTCAGTTGGCCGCCAAGAGGCTGCAAATTGACACCGTTTGACTATTTTCTGTGGGGCTTCATTAAAGATCGACAAACTAGAGACAAAAATATTATTGAGCATTTGAAGGCCAGCATTCGTGATGCCATTGCCGAGATATGAGCCCATACACTCGAAAAACTTTTCGAAAATTGGTCCGATCGAATAGGGTACTGTGAGGAGGCCAGTCGCGGCTGCCATATGAATGAAATAGTATTTTTTTTCTAACAGGAACAATTGTAGTTCACAACAAAAAAAAAAAAGAAAATAAATTTGGCAAAATTTCTAACCGTTGTTTTTTATTGAATTTTTAAATTGAAACTTTTAAATGGCCCACCCGATACTCTACTCTTTTATCGTCTAACATCACTTCTTTCTAAAGACCTGAACGGT
Organism: Wohlfahrtia magnifica; assembly: GCA_023159175.1. Classification (NCBI taxonomy): domain Eukaryota; kingdom Metazoa; phylum Arthropoda; class Insecta; order Diptera; family Sarcophagidae; genus Wohlfahrtia; species Wohlfahrtia magnifica. The sequence continues at coordinate 6,519,790 of JAKWBJ010000483.1, forward strand.
TGGTGTCAAATGAGCTTTTACGATTACAACGGAACTCAATTCTTCTTTAGTTCCGTCAATGGCTAATGTTAGATAAAAAACTTATTGAGGCATTTTGCCTAAAGTTCGACAGTAGTACAGCAATAGATAAAAGTTAATGTGTGTGATGTGGTATTGAAGGTCACTACACTATAAATACAAAAAGCTAGGAATTACGCTCAGGTTCAGATATTTACAAAAAAAGCCATAGTGTACCAACCTGTCGAGTACATTTCTGATAAAATAAAACCTGTAATATTAAAAATTAATTTGGAAGGATCAAGAAGGTACATTGGGCACTGGATACCATGGCCCAAACTTGACCACACTTGGATGGAGTGGTTCCTGAATTTCAGTATGGAACCGTTTGGGATTTTGATAAGTTTTTTGACTGGGCACTCTGCTCTGAGGGCGAAAACTAAGTTGTGGGACGCAGATAACCCTGATTTCTGCCGACAGTGTGGTAATAAAGGGTAGCCTGAGACAGAGAAATACATATTGTGCCTTTGCCATTCAATTCAGAGATGTAGTCTCAGGCTGCTGGGCCGGGGCCTTTTAAGTGGCTTTAGCGGAGCTGGGTCTGTCAGAATTTCTGACCTGGAGGGATTTATATAGGGCATCAGTTGGCTGGTAAGGTGAATACTGGTGTCAAGGGAGTTCGATCTTGTTTCTTTTTAATTTTCCTTCTTTTTGTTGTCATATTTTCTTTTTTTATTTCCTTGATTTTCTATCATTTTTCCCTTATTTTCTAAATTTGTTTTTCTTTTTCCGGAAGGTTTTCGTTATGGATCTCTTTCTGGTCTCTGAATGCGCCTTCTCTACATACCTACAAATTACTTTAAAAAATTCAGAATCTTTTACTTTCCAAATATTTCAGGGCTTCAAAATCTGAAACTAAACATAATGTAGACAAAATTCAATAAAATCGAACTACATAAGTACTTGTTTGGAATATAAAATTTTTCTAAACTTTAAAGATCTATTTCATTGCAACATATTTTTGTTAAAAGCCTTTTACAAAGTGTTTATTACTCCGGTATTCAGTACATAATATTGAACACCAAAAAGGTCCCTTTATATGGCGCGTAGTTTGATTATAAAAATCCATTTTATGTTCTGACTTTTAAGAGAAATATAAACAAACGCACACATACACACGGAAAAACCATCATCATACACAAATCAAATCGATAACAATTAATTCTTAATCCAAACATTTTCTTAATCAACACGAAAGCATGTTAAAACTACAAATAAAGAAGAGAAAGAAAAAACAAATAAAATGGAAAGAAAAAATTATTGTTTACATTGAAAACTATTATTGTTTTATTTAGAACACCGAGTGAGTTAAAACAAAAAAAGAAAAAAAAAAGAAAAAAACTCGATGAAGCTGAACAACAACAGCATTTTCAAATGCAGTGGAATGGAGTGCAGTTGGGTTGGCACATGCATTTAATGGAGTTTTTATTTGAATTTCATTTTATGGCTCTGCCGTAATTGTTTATGCTACGAAACCTTTACTTTTATGGCGTTAAGCGATGATGATAAACACAAACAACAACAATAACAATTTAATAATTAAATATTTATAAAAGAAAAGTTTACAAAAAATAAAAAAAGTTAAATAAAAAGTGAAAAGTTGTGAAGTAAACATTAAAAAAAGAATCCAGAAAAGAGGGTGAGATAGACGAACAATTAACTTAATTGAGAAACGCACTAAAAATTCGTGTACAATTGAAAAGGGGAAAAGATAAAGTTGACAACACAGTAAACACACTCGTGTTTGTAAAATATGTACTAATAACAAACGTAGTAATTGGTATGAGTTTGTTACACATTGTACGTAAATCATACAACCAGGTGGCAGCATCAGTTTTAGTTTTTGTACAAGTTTTATGGCACAAAAGAGAAGATAAACACACTAAGAAAATGTTATTTATATGTATGTATGTATGTATGTATTTAATAAAAGAGAGTTAAAAACAGAGAATAAAACAAGCAAAAAGAAAGCGAAGGAGTAAGAGAGAGAGAGAGACAAAAAATATAAAAAGAGCATATTTTAGGGAAATTTCAGCGTTACCAATTTTTGTATACGAGTAATTATAAAAAATGTGATAATTTTTTTCCCAATTATTTTTAATAAAATTTTTGTGTAATTTTGTTCTGGCAATATTTCTTCGTGGAAAATTTTTAACCAAAAGTTTTTGGTAAGTGGGAGTAGCACCTTCCATAGAAAGTAAATACTGATTTTTGTATATCTTTGGAACGGTAAAGTGGAAGTTTCTTTTGGTATAAATAACTTAGTAGTTAATACATATAATCAGTTGAAATATGGGCGAAATTGAATGAGGGGGTGTGGCTTCTCCCATACAATTTAAATATTGATTTTTGTATATCTAGGGAACGATTAGAATGGAAGGTTCTGAATTTGGTCCAAATGGCTTCTTAGATAGTACAAACTATTATTCAAAAAGTGGCCGGAGTCGGATAAGTAGGCATAGTACCTCCCACACAAATTAAATAATGATTTTTGTATATCTTGAAAGTGATTAGAGTTGAAGTATTTAAATTTTATTTATATAACTTGGCAGTGAATACAATCATTTTAACAAAATATGAACGTTAACAGTTAAAGCTTTCTTTATCCATCCGCATCAGTCAAAAAGCAGTTACAACACAAAGGCTCTCATTAGCGCGGGAGGGATTACTATAGTTATGTATTATATGCATACCCTGCTCTTTCAGTTCACGGGCTAAAGTTACCAAATACCAAATGTTAACCGATTTAAAAAAAATCTTAGAAGATTTTGAAAGAAGATGAATAATCTATTTACAAGTGTATAATTTACTTAAGTTAACTTAAGGAATCTCGTATATTTATCAAGCAAATACATTTTTTATTCATTTCATTACAAATTTTTCAAGTTTAGAGAAGTTTTTACACGAAGTTTTATATAGAAACCGTGCTATTTTGAGATTTATTAAAGCATTATGTTTAATTATGAATAAAAGGATACCGGTTGCAAATTGATGGAGTTATAGCATCCATTGGCTAAAGCCTATATTGTAAATATGGAATAGATTTTGTTTTTATTTTACAACTTTTGTTTCTGCAAGTTTTTTCGTTTCTTTTTTTAATTGAAGTAGAGAATTGAATAAAGTTTTCGAAACGTTTTAGAAATAAAAAATTGTTAAATATAATTGTGTCTTAAAAAGCTGGAGTAAAAATTATTTTATAACAAAGTATAGGCCCTATAACTCCGTCAATTCCCATCCGATTATAGAGGGTGTTTTTTATAGAGGTATAGAACTTTAAGTTGCAATAAAACAACAATGGATTATTCGATTGACATGAATTTTATTTAGCCGAAAGAATGAATCTTGTGGCATTACATTTTAAATATGATTTCTGGCATATGACCGCCACGGCTGGCGTGGATGTAGTCCAATCTAACGTCCAATTTTCGAAGACTTTTTCCAACATTTGTGGCCGTATATCGGCAATAACACGGCGAATGTTGTCTCCAAATGGTCAAGCCTTTATGGCTTTACCGCATAGACCAATGACTTTACATAACTCCACGGAAAGTAGCGGTGTTAAACCACAAGATCTTGGAGGCCAATTCACAGGTCCAAAACGTGAAATTAGGCGGTCACCAAACGTGTCTTTCAATAAATCTATTGTGGCCCGACCTGTGTGACATGTTGCACCGTCTTGTTAAAACCACATCTCCTGGACATCATGGTTATTCGATTCAGGAATGAAAAAGTTAGTAATCATGGCTCTATACCGATCACCATTGACTGTAACGTTCTGGTCACTATCGTTTTTGAAAAAGTACGGACCAATGATTCCACCAGCCCATAAAGCGCACCAAACAGTCAGTTTTTCTGGATGTAACGGCGTCTCCACATACAGTTGAGGATTAACTTCACTCCAAATGCGGCAGTTTTATTTGTTGACGTAGCCATTCAATCAGAAGTGCGCTTCATCGTTAAGCAAAATTCGCTTATGAAAATTGGAAAAAAATTCACTTATGAAAAATGAAAATTGCACTATTTGCAAGCGTTGTTCAGGCGTGAGTCTATACATGATGAATATCCAAACCAAATTGAGAATAAATCACTTGAGAGCTGTTAAGTCGGTCGCCATCTTGAAAAGTAATGCCAACTTGAAGTTCTATACCTCTATAAAGAACAAATATACAACAAAAGACTTAACTCAACATAAAAAGTATTCACTTTTTAAAATAATTAAAAGAAAAGCAACAACAACAACAATAAAACAAAAAACAGTGTACCATATATTAGTGTTTACTTATGTAAAAATGTGTGTAACATATTTCTTGTCGGATATGCATCACAGCTAAATCACTTGCTAGTGATTTAAAAAAATGAAGAAGATAAAACATAATTGAAAAGTGTATTTTTGCAAATACACCCCAATGTTGCATTTTGGACCATCTGATGACTGCAGTGTTTTTATAACTGGTCCGCCATCTAACGTTTTTTTTAAACTAGTGCTTATTTCGTGAATGGTAACACTTAGCTCATGTCTAATTTGACAGATAATTAGTTTTATCCTTCCGCTGAACGAATATGGTTGTATGTACGCTTCGCTAAGTGGGCCTGCGATCGACTTACAAAAAAATCATCTTTTCAGATGAAGCTCATTTTGATCGTAAACAAGCAAAATTGTCGCATTCGGGGCACAGAAAACCCTCACGCATACATTGAAAAGCCGATACACCCAAGACAAGTCACTGTTTGGTGCGGATTTTGGTCCAGAGGCATAATTCGGCCATTTTTCTTCGAAAATGAGCAAGGAGTGGCCGTTACAGTCAATGGCGGTCGTTATCGGGCCATGTTGAACGAATTTTTGTTCACAAAAACTGAAGAGGAGTTTATTAGCAACATTTGATTTCAACAGGACAGCGCTACGTGCCACACAGCCGAAGCTACACTCGATGTTTTGCACCCTGTTTTCAACAAAAAAAAAAAAAAAAAAAAAAATAAAATTATTTGGCGGACCCTTTATAATGTGCATCATTCATGCATCACTTTTGGAAATGGATATATCACTTCTGAAATTAAAAATTTAAATATAGTTAGTGCCTATTGAAATTCTCTTTGTAAATAAACATTTTGAATCTAATAATTTCGAGAAAATAAAAAAAACATTAAGTTTTAAAATTTCTCTCATATTTCCACATTTCAATAATTCTTATTCACATTTCTTTTAATATTCACGTTTTTTTTAATCTTAAGCAGCATTATTTGTTTTTGAAAACAAACTCTCTAAAAAAGTATTGGCATCACTGCTAAATGTCCAAAATTGTATAGTTTCTGCAGCAACAACGTTTATGGCGAATATGAAAACGGTATATCTTTTACTACATTTGCATGTGTATTGTTGATTGTTAATGCTTTTACTTTGTTTTCCAAATTAATAAGAAATAAGAAAAGTAATATAAAAACAATAATAAAAATACATATAATAGATTAAAAGTATTATGATATTAAGAGCAAAAGAGCACTTTGAAAGAAAAAAGATCTGAATTATTGGTGACCATTATATTGTTGTTGTTGTAATTGTAATTGTTGGTCTCTGCTGTTATTGCTTCAAAGAGTTGGGCGCTATTTGTTAATTTGTTTGTATATCAAGCATGTTTGATGTTTTTGCTTCTGTTCTTTGTATAAACACACAGCCACGCACACGTCATCGACAGCAACGAGAACATTCAAAACATACACAAAGAAAAAACGTTATTCAATGCGAAATAGTTAGACAAACACAGCAAAAACTAACGCCATTGATATGGGGGTGCTTTTAATGGTGTTTTCGTGTGTGTATACGTGTATTATATGAAGTTACTTTCTTTTGGAAAACATGGGAGACTTTTATTTGGTCTTACAGCAAAGCTTAACAAATTAGATATAGAAAACGTTCAGAAGAAGAAAATTAAACATTTTCAATGCAAACAAACAAAAACAACAATACTCTTCCCTCTTTGGCTATTTAGCTATTCATTGCTGTTTAAGTGTAACGTTTTAGTATTTCTCAATGATTATAAAGGCACTCGTATATGTTTTATCTGTATAATTGTAATCGCATTTACTTGTTTGTGTACTCGTATAAGTAATCGAAAATATTTGAAGTGCTTTGGGTATTTGAATCACAATGGGGGAGATCGTAAAAATGTGGAAAAATAAGAAAAAAGAAAAACAACAACTACTGCAAATAAAAATCTTTAAATGTAACATTTTCCCTTAATGGGGCGTATGAGTACTGAAGATTATTATCATCTTTAAATGAGGGTTAAGAAAATTAAAAATAAATAAAAAAACAATAAAAGTTCGTTATTTTCAGATGGTTTTTACTGAATATTTTGTGAGATTTTTTACTTCATATTTACGGAAATTTCTAATATAAAAATGGTTGTAAGAGAGAGTTTATTAAATGTATTGCGATAAATATGTATGTATTTTTTTTACAATATATTTTGCATTTTAATTTTTTTTTATGAAAGTTTTAGTAGTTTTTTGTTTCATGGACTTTAGAATATCGCTACAATTTTGTGAAAATTACTCAAGAATCTATGGGATAATAAAGGGCTTTTCTTTAAACGCTTTATTTTTAAATTTAAATAAAACAAATTTTTTATTCGTTTGAAAATCTTATCGTTGCCATTATGTGTGGAATATTTGATATATTTTGAAAATCAGCAATGAATCGTTTTTTTTTGCTACTCATACTCCTGAGTTTATAAGTGAGTGGACATCATTCAAATTAACTACTCATTCATACCCTCAATAACGTTAGTTTATAAGTATAAGTAGCAATGAGTATGAATCAAACTTTGTACTCATAGTCGTAGCATTCATTCAGTTCTTAGAAAATACTCATAATACTCATTCGAATGTTCATATTCGAATCATATCCATTTTGCATTGTCTACGCACAGTGAGAGCAGATAAGTATGAATCGTCATAAATGCTGATAATTATGAGTATGATGAGTACTTCAAGCTTTAGTGAGTAACCAGTGTTGTGAGTATGAAAGATTATGAGCATAATAATTTATTAATCATAATTTGAGTATACTCATGTTTCCAGTATCCATTGCTGATCTCTTGTATGTAAATAACATCATACAAATGTTATATTATGTTGCATTTGAGCACCGCTGTAGCTTGTGGATTATTCGACTAACGTGGTCAAATAGCTCGGGCAGAATGTACGACATCGTGTCCATATCATCCAATTCAGGCCAAAAAAAGAAAGAATCATTGAACTTTAGACCTTGACGTTTAAAGTCGTTCTAAAAGAAATGTGATGCCGCATCTAGCCTAAAACCCACATTCATTATATGCTTTTGGATCTAATAGCCTCATCCCCGAAGCTAATTTTTTGATGAAAATTAGGGTCAGTTTGCATTTGTTACAGGGTTCAGTCAGCGCAAACATGGTGTCTGTGGTTGTTTACCTTTAGCTCCTGAATCAGATGAATTTTTTAACGGTTCAGGCCTGAGTTATTGTTGGTGACTTGAAATCGACTCCCTCGAATTCTTCTGCACATGTATAGTGGCAATGTTTTTGGAGATCTTAGGTGTCATCGTCGTACTGGTGTTAATTTACTGTTTACCCGGAACCAGTGAACTTAAATATGTTCACAACACTGCAATTAGCGGATTATAGCGACTCTTAAATGAGCAAAGCGTTCGAAACGTTGCCCGAACAGAACACCCACTTTCATAAAACAATTTTATCAATTGCACGTCTTGTTAAACGCTATATTAGTCCGTGGTGATTTGGCAAAAGAAGTTGAATAAATAACAGCCAATGCGACAGCTGTAATTTCAACAATATGGCCTATACCGGGTCTGCCATCTAACGTTTTTTTTCAACTAGTGCTTATTTCGTGAATGGTAACACTTAGCTCATATCTGGTTTGACAGATAATTAGTTTTATCCTTCCGCTGAACGAATATGGTTGTGTCTTCGCTTCGCTAAGTGGGATTGCGATCGACTTATAGAAGATGCCGATTTTGCAAAAAAAAAAAAAATAATCTTTTCAAACGAAGCTCATTTTGATCTTGGCGGGTATGTAAACAAGCAAAATTATCGCATTTGGGGCACAGAAAACACACCCGATACACCCAAGGCGAGTCACTGTTTCGTGTGGATTTTGATCCAGACGCATAATTGGGCCATTTTTCTTCGAAAATGAGCAAGGAGTGGTCGTTACAGTAAATGGCGATCGTTATCGGGCCATGTTGAACGAATTTTTGTTCACAAAAGTTGAAGAGGAGGATATAAGCAACATTTGGTTTCAACAGGGCGGCGCTACGTGCCACACAGCCGAAGCTACACTCGATGTTTTGTGCCCTGTTAAAAAAAAAAAAAAAATTTATTTGGCGGACCCCATATAAACGGCCAAGGTTTGAAGAGCCCTATAGTAAGCTTTAAAATAAAGCTAAAATCGTTTAAATATTTTACCATGTTTATGTTGTTTTGTTGAAATTTGTTTTACTTTGTTTTGAGGTCATAAATAAACAGACATTTTTATAAATTAATAATCCTTTTTTGTTTTTATTTTATAAAATATTTTATAAAAACAAATTATATTTTGCCTAATGACTACGCCCACCTTCGCAAATGTGTACGTAATAAATCAATTATTTTGTGTAATAAATTTTAAATTTGTTTGAATTACTATTTTATTGAAAAAATATGCGCCATTTCTGTTACAGCAAAAACACCTAAAATTTTATATTGAAAAACAGTAAGAGATAATAAAAGAAGAGAGCGAGGGAGAGAGAGAGAGAGAGAGAGAGAAAGAGAGTAACATGTAGAGGAATGCAATTGTATATGCAATAGGACAATTTACTTATCTTGTTTAATCTCTCTTTTATATAGTTTTGCTTGTGTATGTATCTGTCAAAATTAATAAAATACTATTTTAGATTAAATATGCTCAAATATTATCAATAATTTACCAACAACAATGATACACCGAAAAACAAACACAGACATTGACTTACAAACACACACAAAGTAAATGCGAACAATAAAAAATTTCCAAAAAAAGAGAAACTTAAAGGAACACACATTTATACACAAGTCAACTTGTGTTTATCAATGTTTTTAATATAAAAACACACAACTATACCTTTGTATATACATATACTTTTTAAACGCACTTGTACTCATTAAAAAAAAATATATATATATGATATGAGAGCAAAATATAATACAAGAAAAGTGTCATGGCTGGTGGCTAAATGTGCATGGATAATGTCTCACTTAACATACTCGTGTATAGCTTTTTGAAGCATGTTATTGTTGTTGTTGTTATTTTACGAATGAGATTTTTATTATTATTATTATTGTTGTTGTTAAATATACATATACAAATACATATATACACAGAAAGTAAAACTAGTTTTGTTGTTGGCTGCCGTTTAATGGTGATATCAAATGCAGTTGCAGCAGAACCTTAAAGGTATATATTACTTTTATGGTTACCTTTAAGTGGATTCTTAGACATGTATGGTAGTTAAACTTGCACAAGAGGATCATCATCAAATATTTTGATCGTTACCAGAGAAACCAGAGATGTGCGCATAAAATAGAGTTTTATGCTCACAAAATATGCAGTAAAAATCCTAAAGTATAATCTAAAAGTAAAAAATATGCTATTTTTTTAAAGCATCTAAGCAAACTTTTATATATTGAAAATGTTAATGTCTATTGACGTAACAGGGGCATAATTCAAGGATATAAAGAAGAAGAAGATGTATTAAGATCTTTTCTTAGATATTGACATACAATTTTTTTCTGCTTAGTTTCAATATTAAGTTTTATTTTAAACTACAATTTAATACATTTTCATTCAGTTTATATGGCATACTGCTCAACTTATGTTAGGCCAGGTTTAGATTTGCAGTTTTTTAAGTAACTGACTCTTTCAGAATTCAAAAAATCCCAATATGCTTTAAAAACGTTTAAAATGCTCTTTAAATACGAAAAAAATGCTCTTAAAAATGCTCTTGTTTTTATGGGAATAATATGCAAAAATATACACTAACCAATCGATGAAAAAATTCATAAAAATTAATGAAACGAATAACTTGATTGGTTGCATGGGAAAAACCATGCAGTTGCATTTTTCTGAATTCCCTAATCATTACGGATCGAATAAAAATATCAGTCTCTCGCAGGAAGAGCTTCTTAAGCTCTTAAGAAACCAAAAAAAAAAAGGAATATACTCGCATGCAAGAATTGTGCAGAATTTATTTTATATAACAAGGGTCAGTTTGGTAGTCTAAAAAAGATTGAAAAAATGTTGCACTTCTTTAAATTTTAAAATTTTAATTTTTAAAAGGCAACATTTTTAGAAAACGCCATAAGATCCAAACAATGCATGTATTAGTTGTTGCTTATATGCATTTGAAATAACGCGGATTAAGTGCCACAGAAATTAAAGTGAAAAAATGTCAAAAGTCGTGTTTATTTATCTAAAATACTTCTTTATAGAATTGTTACACGTGTTGAAAACTTGATTCATTCTGATAATCCAAAAGGATAAGACACAAAATTGAGTACAAAACTTGGTATTATAACTTCGTTTAATTCGCTAATATCTAATAGCTAATTGCTAATAGCTGAGCTCAATATAGCGAGAGGATATTGAAGATGGAATCGATATAAGCCATGTAATCAATAATTTTTCAAATTTTTGAGGAATTAATTACTTTAAAACACTGTTCATTTTAAGTTGAGGTCGTAGTAGTGTGTATGGGTGCTGCGATAAGAGAAGAGTTAAAAGGTTTTTTATTAATGTTTGAGTTAACAAAGCTGACACAATCACACCCATGCATACACATGCAAACTAATGTACTTTCTTTCTTTCGCTCTCTCTCCTTTATACTCAAATATATACAAATACACTTGCACTTTATATACGTATGTAAGAGTAGTTTAAAGCGGGCGAAAGTATGAAATGGAAAAGCAGATTTGGTAGTTGATGTTGTTGCTGTTAATGATAAGTTTCTGCTTTGTTGCTGCAAAATCGTTTCATGTTTTATTAAAGTCATTGGTAACATTGGTTCAGTGTGGGTGTGAGTGAGAGAGAAAGAGAGAGAGTGTGAAAGAACAGAGAAGAGAAATAAAAAAACATTAAATAGAAATGGGGAAAATAGGTGAAGGTCGTATACAATATATAGTATTTTAATGTCGTCTCGGAGGTTTTTATTTTAAACAACAACAACAATAAGAACAACAATAATTACAATAACAATAACGACAAATACCAACAGTAGCTTCAACAGCATCAGCATCATACTCCAGAGAATAACAATAATACGACAAACAACAATAATAATAATAACAACAACAAAAATATGACAAAAACTGTAATTGCAATATGGCGAGAAATCTATGTATAAGCTCGTAAATTATATTCAAAGCCTTTGTATGTGTGTATGTATATTTACGTACATATACACATAATTTTTGGTCTCTCTGTGCATATACACAAAAACAAAATCCATGCAAAGTAATGACAGTAATTGACAGTCCACACCCGCATAAATTTTATTTTAGTTTTGTTTTGTTGCTTCTTCTTCCACTTCTTCTTTTTTTCATCCTTCGTGTTGTGCTCCTTTCACCAATTTTTTGTTATTGTTGTGTAAATTTCAATTCATCAACTATGTTTTATTTCTCTCTGTCTCTATCTCTCTTTTAAAGTTTTCTTTTTTGATTTATGCTCTCCAACTGGCTTTCTCTTTATCACACATAGGCTTATGTTTTGTTTTTGTTGTTGCAGTTTGTGTTTTTGTATTTATTTAAATCTGTGTGCATAAGTTTTTAAAACTCATTCATCATCAATTGTAAGTATTGCCATTGTGTAGAGAAATTTTATGGAAAAATTCTAAATATATAAATATACTACTTGTTGTTGCTTCAAGAAGAAGACATGACCATAACAATAACGAAGATTAACACACTCACACACACATACACAAGTGCACATACACTTGTCAGAGATAATTTAGCATGTGAATTTGTTGGTATGGCAATGTCATCCACCATTTCAGAGTTATTGTTCACAAATTAAATAATACTGCAAAGAGCTGCATTAACAGGTGTATTCACATATAGTATGAGATTTACGATTTTTGTACATATACGAGTGCATACATATATTAGGGAACATATTTTCTAATTACTGACTCAAGACGTGAAGAGAATATGACTTTTTCAAATTGTAACCACCTTAATGTTTAATTTTAATAATTTTTAAGCGAAAAACATAATTTAATAAAAAATAAATAAATATTCCTTTAATTATAACATTTTTATGAAATTGCAAAATAAAATGATAGAAAAAATATTCCCAAATTTGCCAAGCTTCTTAAAACAACACACGTTGTGCGTTATGATGTGTGTACATCATTATATTATGGACGTTAATTAGTGGAGCAAAAAAACACGTGCTCGTCTCGGTTATAAGAAAAACATTTTCCTCTCAAGTGAGGATGAATATACCCAGACAAAGCACAGAGAAAAAGAGGAGAAGGTAAAATCATTAATTTATAATGAGTGAAACAACAAATTAAATCTTACGGTACATATTTATTGTTGTTATTGATATTGATAAACAAAAAAGTGAATACAAACAAAACACAAGAAAACAAAGAAGGAAAATAAAATGAAAACGGCGGTGTTTTGATTAGCACATAATAAATGAAATAAAAACAATAAATAAATGAAATACATATGTAAACAAAAGAACCAAACATACACACACGCACGCACACACACACACACGCACACTATTATGAACAAACGTTTTACGGTTTAATGCCAATAACCAGAAGAATAATGAACAGCAGCTCTATAAGGAAAAACATACAGACATTCAGTGTTGCTATATCAGCATATTTTTTCGTTTAATTGCCATAAAGGAGACACATGTACACACTCACACACACAGGCACACTTCCATTTATTATAAATTAATAGCAAATATAATTGTTTGTGGTTCTTTGTTAAGATACGACTAACATATCGTTAAACATCATACTACTTAACGAAATTTAGAAAACATGAATTGTAGCACAACCTATAAATTTGAACAAATGCTGAAGAAGATATAAAAAAATAACGAGAATAACAATAAAACAAAAACAAAAAACTATAATAAATGACAAATTACAACACACCCACCTTTATTTAAAGCACACAATAATTTACTACCAACAACAACAACCAAATCTTTGAAGAAAACCGAATAATGCAAGAGAAAAGGTAAACAAAAATGACAGAGAGCCAGGATGAAGTGAAGAGAAGTGTGCAAAGGGGAAAAGGTGACGAACGAAATGTAAAAAATTTTGTCAATGGCATGTGAAAACAAAAATAAAATAAAACAAAAAAATAAGTAAAAAACTGCAAAGCAAAGCGAAAACACCAATAACAAGCGAATTTAATTAGCAAAATCAATAAGAATCAAAATAAATTAAGTTGAATTGTTTTGTAGCGTACAAAAATCAACCTCCTCCTTCTCCTTCTCTTTTGCCTGTATTGGAAAAAAAGTCAGAAATCGTTAAGATAACAACAAGAAGAACGTTTAATAAACAGATTCCTTCGTAAAAATTATTTAAATTTGTTTCACTAAAAAATAACCGTTATACTAAAAGATTTATTTTTTCTTCTCTACTCTCTCTCTCTCTCTCTATGTAAACTTGACAGTAATAACAATAAAATTCTCAAACAATTCAACGAAAACAAATTTAACAAAAGTAACAAACAATAACAATAATAAACTAACAACACAATAGCAACAATAATAAACAATCAAATGAAATTGAAGAAAATTGTAGGCAAAGCAATAAGAATAACAAATGTATAGAAAAAGCAAACAAATTAACATTTAAAAAGGATATGGATGCTAAGCAACCAAATTTAAATACATACACACATAGTAGATGAGCAAGTATGCTGTGCTGTGTATGTTGTAAGAGTATGCCTGTATATATGTATGTATGTACAGGCACAGTGGAGTAAGTTTGTGAAAATATTGAATAAATTATAAAGTTTTTATTGAAAGTAAATTTGTCTTTGTTTTGCATTTTTAAATTTTGTTGTTTTTATGATGCTAAAAGTAATGACGTTAAAAGTAATTATTCAGATGCGTTTTTTCCAAGAAATGTGCTATTGGCTGCAGTGTCCGAAATATACGTTTAGTTATTTATCAGTTACTTTACTTCGTGACAATACTGAGACTCATGTTGAGTGACATGCTAAAAACTTTAAGAAAATAGTTTTTATGGTGAAGAAAAAAAAAAAATTTTTATTTGCGCAAATAAACCGCAATATTGCATTTTCGACCATCTAATAACTGCAGGGTTATCACTGTTCACATTATGAACGTGATGTGTGCACACTGTCAAATTCGATCACAGGGAAATAAGTAATTTTTTTGATGACAGGTCTTATTGAAACCATAGATTAGAGGAACTAAGATTGGATGATGCCGATACCATAATCATAGTAGGTTCATGGCGGAACTCTAGCGGATTGTTTTCTCATTAATGTGGACATTTTTGCTGGATGACATAATTGCTGAGCTGGACATGGGGCTCGTTTGAATGGATGTTTTTCTGATTTTGTTTCATAAATGATTTCTTTACAAGACTTAAGGTCTTCTCCCATACTGACACAGGTAGAAATATCGGGTGATTTTTTAAGAGTTTTTGGATTTGATAAGAAAAACATATAAAATTTAAAGAAATTGTGAAATCTTTATTTGAGTCGATAGAACGATCTATATAATTCAATGTTTAAGGGTGATTTTATGTAAATGTTGATCGCCTTTAATGGCTTATACGCTGGGTTGAATTTTGGCATACTATCTCCAACATATAGGCCGGTATCTTGCGGATAAATTCTTCAATATTGGCATCCAGTGCGTCAATCGTTGCGGGTTTGTCCATATAGACTTGAGCCTTAATATAGCTGCACAAAAATCAGTCTGAAGGATTTAAATCGGAAAATCTAGTCGGCCAATCAACCGGCTCCAAACGTGAAATAAGCTGTTCACCCAACTCGCCTAACAATTGGGCCATTGTTTCGCGTACTGTATGGCATATGGCGCCGTCTTGTTGAAACTTTAGTTCTTCCATTTTGGGCAAAAAAAAAAATTGAATCATCGCACGGTGGCGCTCATCATTTACAGTTACGTTTCTGCCTTCGCCCTTTTTGGAAAAGTAGGGTCCAATGATGCCACCGGCTCATAATCCACACCAAACAGTTCATTTTTCATGATGCATTGACAGTTCTTGCAATTCTTCGGGCTGCTCTTCACACGAAATACGGCAATTTTGATTGTTCATGTATGCGTTCGTCGCTGAACACAATTTTTCGATAAAAAAATTCTTAATCGAGCATGAATTTTGATAATAAAATTCAATAATTTGCAAGCGTTGTTCGTTTGTAAGTCGATTCATTGTTAAATTTTAGACCATAGTTGAACAGACAAGCTTTTTTTGACTCTTATCTGGCGTGTATGTATACAACCGAACGAAAATGAGCAGATAATAACAAGGGAATAAATAAAGCAACAAATATTATTTAGCTGTGGAATAGATGTCAACGTAAGCAGGCGTATGTTGCTTTGCTTTTAAAAATTGTGTGCTTGTGTTGTTGTTTACCTTTTTCGTTTTTCTCTTCAACACACACTGCAAAAATTCACTAGCACTACTACGCCACTAGTTTCTCTTCTTGGTCACCCTTGTTGTAGACCAAACTGAACATATTTGACAGTAACATGTTACACAAAAACAGCTGAGCTGCCAAAAACAGTGTTGCTAGAAAGAAAGTTACTAAAAAAATCACCCGATATATATATCCATATACATACGAGTACATGTGTATGACGAAAGAATTTTTGCGGAGAAGAAAACATCGAAAACAAGTGGAATTTTTCAGTGGAGCTTTTTCTGTTAGTTTTTTCCAATATCGTCTATATATGTGATATATTTGTGGTCATATGCAAGATTTGCTTAAGTAGATTTCAGTTATTTGATATATTTTTTTACAATTCTTATATAAGACAACAATAAATTTTCACTATCATTTATAACATAAATACTCCCACTGTAAGTCAATAGAATGTGTAGTAGAAGTTTGAGTGATTCTGTAATACAAATAATACAACTGTAATCCCTTTACATGCGAATGTATGTGTATGTTTATTTGTTGTGTTAGTGTTGTAGTATATTTTATGTATAAAATACATACTAAAACCATTTGTTTTTCATTTGTACTCCGCATAAAATATTGATTTGTTTTCTTTTCTCTTCAAATTTGTTTTTCTTTTTCTGTTTACTGCTTTTTATAATAATTTTATGTTTTTATTGCAGAGAGAAAGAAGAAAAAAAAAAAAAACTCCTGAAAATTAATACAATTTTCTTGCTGTTTTTAAATTAAAGAGAGAATCTGCGTAGACAAACACATGTACATACACATTTCTTATAACTGCCACTCATTTCTTTACTTCATTGTTGTTTTTACGAGTTTTAGCTCTTTTTTCTATTTTATTTTATGATCTACATACAGGCACAGGAGGTTTAGGTGCTGAAACTTAGATGACCTTAAAAATGCAAGCCTGGATTTAATATGATTTATAGTTTTTGGCTTAGAATCACTGTCTGGGTCAGATAGGAAGTGTCAATCTTATAGTAAGTGCTTGAAACGGCATTTAAGCGAGAGTTATAAGGTAACATATAGTCGAGCTTGACCCAAAAAAACGGTTTTACTTTTTATTTCTTGGGTTTTATTAGAAAATTTTACAGAAATTTAATTAAAGACTGTATGTATCAGTGCTTAGATTCATTTTCAAAACTTTGTTACGCACAAAAAGCAAACAATTTTTTCTTTTGCATATTTCTAGGCTTTTCTTTGGTCGTAAGTTTTTTGCATAGTTTGAGGTATTTCTAATTTAGTTTTTGTTGGTTTTCTTTTACCATTTATTTTTCAATACTTGGTATTTAATATTGGCATCGCATAGAATTTTAGAAGAAGGAATTTATTACAAAACTTATTTAATCAACGCATGAATGAAAACCAATTTTGTGTGCTTTTTTTGCTTTTCTCATAAATTTAATTTGCCAGCACAAGATGTTGATTTAATTAAAGAATATATTTTTTGTTGTTTCGATTGTAAAAGCATATTTTTAGGCTGATTGAAGATATTTATGACTTTTTGGGCTGGTTTCGAGTAATTTTATGTCTTTATTGAACAGTTTTTCTACATAATTTTATTTTTTTTTGGAATAAATTTCATTTAATAATTTTCTTCTGCTATTATTTTACGCCATATTGCTTTTGTTATTATTATTTTTTATTGTTGTTTTTGTTTTGAAGGCTTAATGCTGACCTCCATAAGTTCAATTGATTTCCAACTCTTTTGTAGTCTATTAAATGTTTAATTGTTTTCAAAAATTATAAACTTTTCTTTGTGGAGAGAGTATACGAGTAGTTTGCGCATAAAAAAAAATCAAATCAAAAAGCATTACAATGATTGAAAGCCGAGGGTGCTCTGCTATTCTCTATAGGCACCTGTTATAAATTTTAAATATTTTTTTAATTAAAATATTTTTTAAGGTAAACAACGCAGAAGAAAAAGTTTCAATGCTAAAAAATAATTTTTTTTTTATTTGTTAAAGAGAATATTTCAAAACAATCAAATGAAACTGAATTCAAAAACAATATATGCAAAGCGTGTTTTTTATGGAGGTATAGAACTTTAAGTTGGCATTTCTTTTCAAGATGGCGACCTCAGTTTGGCTTGGCAATTCATCATGAATAGACTCACGTGGGTGAATTTTTTTGCTCAATTTTCTCAATTTTCATAAGCGAATTTTGTTTAGCGATGAAGCGTACTTCTGGTTGAATTGTTACGTCAAAAAACAAAACTGCCGCATTTGGAGTGAAGATAATCCTCAAGTGTATGTGGAAACACCGTTACATCTAGAGAAACTGACTGTTTGGTGCGCTTTATGGCCTGGTGGAATCATTGGTCCTTACTTTTTCAAAAGCGATGGTGGCCAGAACGTTACAGTCAATGGTGATCGGTATAGAGCCATGATTAATAACTTTATCATTCCTGAATTGAATAACCATGATGTCCGGGAAATGTGGTTTCAACAAGACGGCGCAACATGCCACACAGCTCGTGCCACAATAGATTTATTGAAAGACACGTTTTGGACCTGTGAATTGCCCTCCAAGATCTTGTGATTTAACACCGCTAGACTACTTTCCGTGGGGCTATGTAAAGTCATTGGTCTATGCGGTAAAGCCACAAACGCTTCACCATTTGGAAGAAAACATTTGCCGTGTTATTGCCGATATACGGCCACAAAAAGTCATCGAAAATTGGACGTCCAGATTGGATTACATCCGCGCCAGCCGTGGCGGTCATATGCCAGAAATCATATATAAAATGTAATGCCACAAGATTATCTTTCAGATAAATAAAACGCATGTCAATCGTATAATCCATTGTTGTTTTATTGCAACTTAAAGTTCTATACCTCTATAAAAACACCCAACAAACTTTGAACCAACAAAATTTGACATTTTACTCGGTATTTGAATTTCTCGATTTAGTTTGACAAAACTTGATAGATTTTATTTTTTATAATAGAATACCTAATATTATACTGCATTTTTTTATTTAATAAATGGCCTAGAAATAGACTTTAAAACTGAAAATTAAAAATTTTTTATTTAAGTTTTGTCAATTTCCTCTAGGAAGCATGTTGGTTTTCCACAAATCATCTATTACTTTTTTCAGTTTCTTCAGTTTCAGTACTCAAGTTGATTTTCAAGCTGAGTAGATGATTATTCTACTATAGCTCGCCTCCATATGATTGTGTGTAGTGGTGATGATCCTTATATAGCTTTGTAATATTTTGATTCCAATAGATGATGGCGTTTTCTCCTGATCATCTGTTTGATGTTTGTCATCATCGCCAGAAGTAAGCTGGCTGTCTGAAAGGAGGTTGAAGTTTTTTTATTAAACACTCGAAACCCTAATTATATATTTTCTTGTCATATCCTCTGCTGGGATTCGAACCTGCGTCGTTGGTGTTGCATTCCTGGGCTCTAGCCACTACACCACGCCACCCCCATTCATCGAAATTACTTGTAAAAGCATTGGCTTTATCTTCAATGATCTCGAATATATGAACATTTCTTTGATAGAAATTTTTTAAGTCAGTCAAGTCTTTGCATGTTACTGAACAGGATTACCACTTCTACAATGCATGGAGCGCGTATTATTATGTGGCGCTTTTAAAGTCAAGCCGCAGTTGGGCGTACTAACCCTTTTACTGTTGAATGTAGTCATCAATGCATTATTTAGAAAACCGGACTTTATGTAAGTAAAGGTGTGGAAAATGTTTTTTAGGCTCACGGATAAATAGAATAGTATCATTCTATTAGTGGGAAACTGGTTTAATCAAATATTTGATAAGTACATATATATGTATGTATATACGGATAGTAACTAATAACAAAGCCGCTATAAGTTTAACTACGGCTGTATTAACCGCATCAATGCTTCTCTTGGAACACCAATTTTTTCTTGCAGTGTGGTCTAAGAGAGAGATTCTCAAATTACTACCACAATTGCAAATTGCACTGATCATGGCTTAGATTATGGAGAGGTATAAGCAAATTTACTCTTTTGTTCTCACTTGTACTTACATGCCTAGGCTTCTTTCTTCTTAATTTGATGTTTTCCTTATTATTTTTTTAATTGGCTTTTGTTGTTTGGTTTTGTTCTTTTTTCATTTTTTATTACTATTATCCCTTAGAAATTTACCTTAAAAGCTTAAGAGGTATGAAAGCACTCTTTGTAGGTGTATGCAACCATTTGTGTAAAAAACAAAAAAAAGTTTTTGCTTGCAGTGTGGTGCTCTTACTACCATAATTGTAAAATGTACTGGCATTAGTGTGCCTGTCGCTGGCTGAGAACTTTAAAAGCATGGGTCTTCTTTTTAATCATAACTGTCATAGTTGTCATGATGTAGGAGTGGAAGAACAAGCATTCACTCATTGTGAAAAGCACAAATTTCAGGTGAATATGCAGATGGATTTTTGTAGGAGTTACGTTCTTGAAATTTTTTTTTGGAGTGTATACATACGTAGTTTTTCTGATTTAAAGTCAAATCTCTAGGGTTCCTTTTTACCCTATAGAAGGCAATCATCAAAAACGATATGATCTGTACTTCATACGACTCTAAAACTAATAGATATTTAATCAGTTTAATTAAAGGCGTTGCTAATAAGGTATCGCTACTATCTATGGTGTTTGAGAGTTAATAATTAAGAGGTGAATCATACGCATACCAATAAAATAGTTGAGCAACTATTGAACTCGAAACCTAAAAATATTGTTTTTGTATTTTAATAATAGCTTAACTTTCTTTTATTTCTTGCAGACTAAACAAATGAATGTACAACAACAAATTAATTTAAAATTCTATTAAAAAAGCAGCACTAACTGGAGATAAAACAGAAAAATAGCAAAGCAGATGGCTGGACAGACACACTGAAGAAAGAAAATGTAACAAAACGTGTATAAAATAAATAAAAAAGAAACTATAAATACTAATGATTTGAAGTAGATGATCCATTTAGAAACGAAAATGTTTAAGTCGATACCTAAGAGACTCTTTGGCTGTTTAAGCAGATGCGAAATCATAAAAAAGTCACATTGACAGTGAAAAATACCGAAGAAAGGCATTTCTTAATGGGCAGAATTTAAAAAAAGAATACAGACATACAGAATACGCCCACTCAAATAAAGCAAAATAGCAAAGCAAAAGCAAAAAAAAAAAAAAGAAACAAAAAAATATAAGTTAAGCCTCTAAATGAATAGGCCCCCTGTACGTCATTTAATATTTACAGATATAAAATATCTTTTTTCAATTTTTTTTCTATAATAATAATAATTATTATTATTGTTGTTGTTCTTTATTAATTTAATAGTCAATAATTAAATTTACCAAAAAAAAAACTTAATTTTTTTTATTATTTTGGAATTAACAAGTGTGTTGAAAAGATGAGTTTTATAATCAAATCATAACTACAATGTTTTTGCCATTTTGAATTAAATTTTCTTCCTATAATAACGTAAAAAAAACACAATTTTCATCGCCCCCAAAGATTTTGTAAAACAGAACTAAAAACCGACAAGTTATTTTTGATTTAATCATTTCGCTTTTCCAATAGCTGCCTAGCCCCTTACCAAACCTAAATTGACAGCCACAAGTACTTGGCAAAATTCAACATCATCCTCATTATCATCGTCTCCGATCAATTCTTTGAGTGGAAAACAGTAACAGTAACAGTCTCAGCTAAGCTGCTTCAATCCGATCTGTATGCGTACATTGCTGCGTAATTGTTTTAAATAATTTGCTTGTTTTATCAATACGCCTATTATACCAATGGACTCAGCATGGTGCCAATGCCGCCTAAGCTTCAGAAGCCGTAGTCTTCTTAACGCATATCAGCCGTAATAACAACAACAACAATAATGTTAAAAGGTAAATGAAATATTTTTCAAAAATCCCCTCATTTATTCACTCTCTACCCTCCCCCATTCACTATTTTTATTTTGTTATTAAATTTATATTATAACGTACCAGTATGTTTTCTTTTATTATTTATTTCTTATAAATTAATTATAAAACAATTAAAACTGTTTTTTATTGGTTTCTTCAATAAAAAGAAAATTTAAGAAAATTTATGCTTTTCTGAACGATCATAGGTGAAGTGAAAAAACTTAAAAAGAAATACAATATAAGCCGGTGTAGAAAAAAAAATTAAATAAAAAAGTTAAAAATTAAAAACGCGGTCCAACCAAAACGCACGATGTTAATTGCAGAGTAGAAAGAGTGCTTGCATCAGTTCATAAAGAAAGATTATTTCTTTTAGAGCCGCATTTTAAAAGAATTTTAAATACGACCCATGAGAAGAATCCAAAACAAAAGTATTTAATTTTTAAATTCGGAACGCAAGCCAAGTCGAAACGAATAATTATTTTTAGTAAATGTCGTTTGTGTAATATAACACATACATGTGTGTGATACTTATTGGTCCCTGCATACAAGATACACACACATACATACATATGAATGCATGGACTCGCTTGACCTATGATTCGCAATAAGCGATTGTTCGCTATTGGTAAAGAATTTTCAAAACAAAAATATTTGTTTTTGCCGGACAAAAATTCTTAAAAGAGCATAGAACATTGCTATTGATTTCATAAGACTTTTGTTCCTTCTCAATTCACATATATTCTTATGCTTTTGCTTTTAGTCGTCACTGAAACAGCGACGAATGATTACGCGTATCGGGTATATGCTGATATTTTTCTATTTCTATTTTTGTTTTTATTTTATTTCAAGAAACAAGTAAACTTCTCTCGTTTGCAAAAGCAAAAGTAACGGCAAAAAAAGAAGAGAATAAAGAAAAGTAATTCGCTTTAAATAAAAGTTTGGTAAAGGTTTGCTGTTGATATTACAGGCAAGCGTTCGAGATCGAAAGATTTGCTGTCACAAACTGAGCGACGATTGAATTCTATCAGTTCTTTTTCGTTTCGCTTCCAATAGTCGTTGTCGAATGTTTTGAAAAAGAAATGTTTGGCAAACGTTCTAAGGCGATATTATTATCGAATGTTGTGGTCGAGAGGGGTATTACGCATTTGATGTGACAAAAACAACATGCATTGAAATGGATTGCTTATTTTCGATTCTCTTTTGCTTATTTTTAATTCGTTCACAGTATAAAAATCGTGTGAATTATAAGACGAGCGAACCAAAGAAAATTATGTTCACGAGCCAAGTTTTTACGTACTAGAGAATCATCTCTTAATATTTTTTGTTATGATAGATGGTTCTATGACAATTATAAGTGAAACAAATTATCGGCCAAATGATTGCCACGTCTTCGGTGGCATACCTCCTTCGGTCCGACACATAATTGAGGTTCTAAGTCATTAATGTGCCGAATTATCTCATCCTTTGGCTCTTAATTGATTTTGGCCTATTGAGGAACACTTTTCTTTTAAATATCCGCAGAGAAAGAAGTCCAACGGTGTCAAATCACATGATCGTGGCGGCCAATTAATATCGCTACTACATGAGATAACGCGGCTATTAAATTTCTCGTGCAAAAAAGCCATTGTTTTGTTGGCTGTGTGGCAAGTGCCACCACCCTGTTGGAGCCAGATATCGTCCAGGTCCATATCCTCAATTTCTGCCCACAAAAAGTCCGTTATCATCTCGAGACAGCAAAAGCCATATACGGTAACTAATTGGCCGACCTCGTTTTCGAAAAAGTATGGCCCGATGACGCCGGCAGCCTATAAGCAGTACCCAAACGTCACTCCTTGTGGATGCATCGCCTTTTCAACAATCACTCGCTTGTTCAAATGCAACAATTCTGCTTGTTAACGAATGCACTGAGGTTAAAGAATGTCGCGTTGCTAAAGGTGATTTTCTTTGTAAAGCCACCATTCTGTTCAATTAAACATTTGGCTTATTGACGATGCTTAAAATTATCAGTAGGCTTCAGATCTTGAGACGATTGAATCTTGTAAGTGTGTAAATTCAAATATTTATTCAAAATTCGTATCAATGATGTTCGTGAGATGTAAAGTTGTTGGGCACGACGATGAGTCGAGGTTGACGGCTCTTCTGCCACCCTATCTCGAACAACAGCAATGTTTTCCGCAGAACGAACATTCACATTATGCTGACCAAAAAAATAACGAAGTGCAGGAAATGCATTTTTATTTGAACGCTCATTTTCGTAAAAGGTTTCAAAAATGTGCTCTATTATGTACATTTCCATGGTTTAATCTGTCAAACACTTAGTTACGGGTTATTTATGTATCTTCTCTGCAGAATTAATTCTGAGAGGAAAACAATCATTCATTTTCTCTGTGAATGTCCAGAGCTATCAGTCAGATGATTAAGGGTATTTGGGTTACCTTTCGTCAATGGGTTGGCACAGTGTGAAGATCCAATCGATCTTCTCCATTTTATAGACAGCTCAGGGTGGTTGTAATCCCTTTTTTATAATTTCAGACCAGCACTGAGAGGATGACCCTTACTGCGGTAGCGCATTGTGTTGGTACAAGGAAAATATGTTGTGGAAAGAAGGATAAAGGGAGTAGTGTTTATAGATGTTTGATTTGAATTTATTTATGTTTTTTCTCTATAATGTTATTTGATTCATTGTACAATTCACTACAAGAGTAAACTCTACGAGAATGACGAGTACTGCGTGGAAATATGTGATTACCAGAAATCAATTCACACGACATATTGTAACGATACTGAAACGTATCTATAGAATTGGTTACTCTACCGTTATTAATAAGCACCTTCGCCCTCTACTGTAGGCGGTCGACAAGTCCCAAAGCAGAGACAGCAGGTCGGATATAGGTATTGTAGATATTAAAGAGGTCAGGTGGAATGAAGTATTTTTTGCACCGTTTCAAAAAACCGAAACACTTAAATGCTTTTTCGACACTCGAAAAATGTGATCGTTCCACCAAACGTCATATCTGCTCCAACTGATTCCCCATTCTCTACATTACCCATAGTCACAAATGACACAACACTACCACGTCTGTGTCAAAAAACAACATGGGTCTTGTGAGCATTAAAATCGGCTCTGTTTTCATGACCCCATTTGGAGATTTTCTCCAGATCGCTTGTGAGCGTAAAATTTTATTCTGCCTTTACCCACCAATCTCCAAGAGGCTTTTAAAATATAAAACCTAAAAAAGAACGAACCCTTGCAGTACCCCTGAATTAATTCTGAACTCATTGGACGAGAGCCCATCAATAACTACTTTTATGGAACGATCTCTGAGAAAGCTCGGTATAGATAGAGAGAAGTTGCTACCGACATCATTTCGGGAGCAATTTCGATACGAGTGATGATTAATAACACTCTTCATAACTTTAGCGCAAGGGCTGCCAAAGAGAAAGAATTAAAAAGTAAACAACAAGACACATTAACAATTTAGAGATGCAAAGCGATATATGCACATGTGCTTTCAGCAAAAGCTATCAGACAACTAAATTAAATTGTTGTTTATATGTTATTTTCTATTGAATAATTTCGTTTTCGTTCGGTTGTATTCATACATATACGCTACTCTGGCTATATATGCCCAAACTGTTATTGGATGCTAGTTTTCAGTGTTGCGAGCCACACCCTGCTTAGGGATTGGCATAACACTAGCAACCTTCCAGCAAGCGTCGTAGAGCAGTGCTTCAGGACCAGTGCTGATATGCCATCTGGCCCAGATTTCTCATACTTTTCAAGTTCTGGCAGTGGTTGAACGCTTTCCTGCAAGTGAATAATTACTTGCAAACATATGGATGATACATATCTGACACATATCGCATTTTCACCAATTATTTAAACATATTTTGTTCATGATACCTTTGCTGTTTGCATATTAATAAAGAATTTTAGAAGATTTCTTATTACTGGGCTCGTTAGATCGACAGTTATTGAAGGTTGTTTATAAGTAACTTGGTGAAAACTACACAATTTTTTCAATATTTTTTAATTTATTATTTAAATTTAATTTTTTATAAATAAGATTATGTATTTTGTGTTTAGAGATATGATTTTTAAATATTTCTATTTAATTTTTTTTGTGCGCTAAACTTCACAGTAAATAAAATATCTTAATTACTACGATAGAGACATAACCGTTAGTTTTAGTAGCTTTTCCTATTTTAGGAACTACAATTAACTTATTTGATAAAACAAGGATAAAACATAAAGTTGTTTATAATCAACTTTGGGATCGAAAAGGTAATGAAGCTCGTTATTTGACTTTCAGTTAATGAAATTGCTCGACATTAACAGAGAAAATTATCTCTTTACCTAAGGTGATTATTTTTGTCGCTTACGTACTTACCTGTCAATAAATTCACTCTGTGAAAAGAAGCCATCAGCTGAGTGTTGATTGCCGAAAAAAAATCCTAAAAAATATTTACCCTGAGGCAGATATTTTAAAAGAGCTTGCTTTTCATTGTCTTTAACTCTTTAACTCATGAATAATTATTCGTGAAATATTAACAATCACTATTCTGGTGAATTCTTCTAGTCATTCATTTAAGCCGATTTTAATTGCTATTTTTTAACACTTGATTGAAGGCATAACCTCCATGTTCTTAGTGGCATATTGCGAGTCGTATAACGCAAATACTTAAAGGCATTCATTTCAATTTAATTTTTTTGTTCACATTTCATTTAAGGATTCGTTCAAGACACCAAAATAAATATTAAATAAAAACGAAAAATAAAACACTTTTGAAAATATTTGCATAGTTTCTGAAAATAAAATTCTATGAAATTCAAGCAAAAATAGAGAGGAAACAACATGGAATAATAGTTATTTTTATAACACTATAAATTAAATTTACATACTCACATACATAAATACATACATATGTGTGTATATGTATGTACGAGTATATATTTACAGTTAGAAAAAAGATATCCGCTTCAATTGTCAACATTAGATAAAAAATAAAATTGAAAATAGAAGTCAAACAAATTTTCAAAATTTAAAATTTATCGTTTTTATTTTCGAATTATGCTTCTTCTCGTTCTTGTTTTTTAACGACTAACGCCTGGAACATGCAAAACCTACAAATTAATTCATATGAGTAGAGCAATAACAACAACAATAAATTCTTTCTAACAAATACATACAGTTGTGTTCAATATAATAGGGCTACTAAGTTTGCAAGTTTTTTGTCAAGTTCAGATACTTATTTAGAACGACAACTTAAATATCAGAAGTCATTTAAAGCACAGTTACTTTCAGTGTAACATTGGTCGCGTACACTATTAATTTTTACTGGACTACTGTGGATTTTTTGAACCAGCTGCGAATTTTAATTTGTGCTTGAACGACAAAAAAGTGAAAAAGCATTATTAAAACTTCAGAAAGGCTCAATATACCCTCCTCCGGTTCTGGCACGCAGTCAGGATTTTTTAAATGTATTTTATTTATTTAAAGTTCAAAGAAGTTTCATCACTGTCTAACCATTTGTGTAGAGGGTTGAAAACGTCGTTTTTCTAAATCATTTATTATTTGTTTTAGCAAAATTCGGCTTCTGCGCACTAGGTCGTAAAAAAGTGCTTATATTTTATGGTGATTTTAAACTTTAATTTTTTTCGTCTGACTAAATAGACTTGTGTCCTGATGCTTCATAAAAATGTAAGCAATTGGATGCAAACAATGGCCCATAGTTTAACTGTTAATTTTTTTTACAGTTTGAAGGCCACAGTCAAGGCAAAAGGTGTCCACATCGAGCTAAAGTGAGTGGAGTCTGTAATTTTGATTATTTTCACACATTTTCTAAGTTTAATAAATACAAAATAATATCACACACACAAAAAAAAATATGGTTGTTTGAATAGGTAACACCTCAATCTCTTAACGCTTAAGGCATTTAAACTAACGGGTACATAACGTTTTGTATAAATATTTGAATATACAAAAATAACTCGCATGTTATACTCACACTCGGGCATAACCAAGTGCATAACCATTTCAAAAAAACATTTGACTATGTTTAGGTGAAAACTGAGTGACTTTTGCTCAATTTTGTTTCTGTGGGACAAATATGGGTTCATCAAACAAAACATCATTGAATGTTAAGGTTGGCCGTTTCATCGGCCAATAAAGTCATGGCCACAATTTTCTTACTGCATGAGCTGCAATTCATATCGCTTACTTTAAAATGGTAGAATAACTACAGACTAATATTGCTCAGATTGTTTGAAGCAAATAAAAAACAAGTGCTGTTCCCTCAAGTCAATGCACAGACTTAAGAATATGTGTGTTCAACCTTGATCAAAAAGTTGCCGGAATAACCCCCATGTGGCGGTCCCATCATTCCGATTGGGGTTTTTGTTGTTAAATTGGTACATCTGTGGTTGATATTCCAGCTAAATCTTAGCGGGAGTAAATCTATCTCTACATGTGTTGGCGATTTTTTACAATTTTAGAAACGGCTGCTGAGCCCCGTTTCCCGTAATGGTTTTTTAACTCGAAAGAAAGAAATCACAGGGGACCAAATCAGGGGAATTCAAAAAATTTCGAATAATAATATGACACTGTGAGACGGTGCATTATCGTGGGGCAAAATTCACGCAAATCATGTCTTTTATGACCTCAACACGGTCAAAAGTGTAAAAAAGTGCCAACATATATTGAGATAGATGTACTCTTGGAACGATGAGACTGCCACACGGAGGTTATTCCGGAAACTTTTTGATTAAGGTAGTATGTATGTATGGATCAAAAAAGGAGGTTACACAAGTCTATTTTTATGGTAAAGTATATGTGGCCAAAGTAACACTTAAGTACAAGTTTAATCGTTATATACTTCAACGAAAACCAAAATATTCAACAGAGTATAGCAAATGAACAACAATTTCATACAGTAGAGTGATAGCTTTTGATGAGAGAACACGTATGTCGCTTTGCGTATTAAAATCGTTAATTTGATTTATTGTTTACTTTTGTAATTTTTCTCTTCGACGCACACTACACAAGTTTTTTACTACTTTACACCCTTGGCCTAAAGCAGTCTAATTATTAAGAAAAAAAAAAACCTACAAAAACGCTGCACTAAAACAAAAAACTTTAGCCGCTGCTATTTTTATTACCAGCACTATACAAACATATCAATTGAAGACATATTTTATGCGTAACTGTATGTTCCTATGTATGTGTGTTTTTTAGTCATTCGTTGTTTATTTTTCGTTTATTTTTTTCTCATGATCATCATTTTTTAATTTATTATTTTCCATTTACTGTGTTCAAGTTTTTCCAAAAAAAAAAAAGAAAAACATTTTTTATTTTTATTATGCGCAAAATTTATGAGTGGCATTAGAAAATTAAAATATCATTTTTGTTGTTTTTTCTAATTTATTTTTGAAAAAAAGAAAATTGTTTAAAAAAATTGTTTTCTTTTTGTTTGTTTGTTTGTAAATAAAAAACAATAACAATATAAAGCGACATACTTTAAGTAAAATATTTTTGGTTTTAATTCGCGTAACTAAAAGATAACAGCAACAACAATAACTACAATACTAAAAATCAAGGTTAAACAAGAAATGATGCCAACAACAATAAAAAATTATTACATTAAAATAATGATGTGGTTTTTTGATTTTTATTTCTAATTTTGCAAAAAATTGAACACAATGTTGCATTTGAATAATATTTTTAATTTCTTTTTCATGGTGGTGAACTCTTTTTTTTTCGAATTTAATTTGTTTTTTTAAAAGTTTAAAGTTCTTCATCATTAACCACGCAATGACTACTTGGTGGTACGAGCTAATTATGAGAATGATTAATTGTACTCGCAAACACAAAAATAAATATTAATTCTTGTCACAAAGTGTCTTAAATACTATTTTACCGAGGCTCTTTAAATAACACGGTGCGACAAAAAAAAAATACATGGGAAGTGATACTACTTTTCTAATAAACGCTGTTTTTAAAATTATCGAAACATCTCTAAAATCTTGAGTTACAGCAAAAAGCCGGTTTTTTGTACATTTATGCACTTTTCTATTAGAAAAGTAGTATCACTTCTCAGGTATTTCAACTTCGTTCTTTTTAGTCGCACCGTGTAATTCACTTCAAATGTACAGACATTTCAGACAAATTTATTGACATTCAGTGATTAAGGAAAACACATTTAAAGGTAGTTTGTGCTACATGTACATGTGTGAAGATAGTCAGGCTGCCATCGCAGCATTGAATGGGCTCCACGTCAGCTCGAGGTTGGTCTCATCATGTATAGGAAAGCCTTTCACTTCTGGATGTCTCCTGTGTCAAACTATGTTTAGTTCATGGACACTGTGGTGTGGTATGAAACAACACTGCTGCTAGCGGATAAAGCCGTTGGGATTTTTCGTTGGCTAAGTGGACCAGGCACTTTTGCAGGACAATGCGAGCCATGGGATCTATTGTGCCTCTTTCGGTCTATAGTTTGTTCAGCAGATATGTTGCCTTCCTAATGAACACCAGCAGATCTGAAAGCATAATGGTGGATATGTTACCCAGTGAATCTCTATGTCTACCTAAACATTTCTACTTAAACGTATTAAGAACCCCACAATCACACTATATGTGTTCCGCTGTCTCTGATGTCTGTGAGCATAGACTACAAACACCCACATTTGTGACCGCCATCCTCACCCGCCCGACGCGCCCTTCGTCTACCGTAGCCCCTAAAAAACTCTTTAATGAGTTATAAGCCCAGCCTGCCATACTTAAGGACCTCAGAGCGACGCCCAATTTGTGGACTGATCGCCAACCTAGAGTGGCAAAGTCTCCTTGCTGCACAGCAAGATTCTGGACCGATATATGGAGTGTTCAGGTACCCAAAACAACTTTCCAAGTGAAAGCTTTTGGAAGGTATCATCGGTATCGGTATCGGTATTTGACTAATCTAGATGTCATGTGATTCGAGCCAAGTGTTTTTAAGACAGCTTGGCTGTTAGGGAATATCTTAACGGTTTTACCACTGAGCCCACTGTCCAGGTTGATCTGAGATCCGAGTGGGATCGACAAGTCTCGGTTGGGTCCATGAACACCGGCACCGAGACAGTTATTCATTTTGGTGCCATCGGTATAACAGTTGAGATAATGGTAATAAAAATAGTGGACCAATGGTTTGGAAGAGAATTTGCTAAGCCATGAGTGAATGCCCCTGGACTGAGACAAGTAAAAAGGTTTGTATAACCATCCCCTGATAGATCGTGGAAGTTACTATTGGTCAATAAACACAAAAAATTACCATGCATTTGTAGTTCCAGTTACCATCAACATATGCTTGAAAATGTTGAAACTACTTTGGGTACATTCTTTACGAAGTGCGATGAAACAACGGAACTGTGTGAATGTGCTGCTATTTCAGCTCACAAGAAAAAGTTTCTACAGGAAGCTGTAGTAATTCCAAAAGATTAATTTGTTCTTTCACCAAACAAGCTAACTGACTTTGTTCGAAGGCCTCTCAACTTGCTATGGTGGAAAAATAAAGCTGCGTAAAAGATCCGCCGTGATGCATATGACCTCTTCAATTCTATTTAAATACCCGGTTCGATCATATTATTCAAATAGTTTTTGACTGAAGCCGAGCGCTGTCTTGATGTTATTTTTAACCCATGTCTGCAAGCATGTTCTGGTTCAATGCTCTCTTGCAGGTCTGTTGCGTTGGTTTTTTTATCGATTTTAGTAATTTTGATGCCATTAGTATTTTAATATTAATAAATATCTCTTCGGTAAGTTGTGTCCTATATATGAATTCTTGAGCTATTATTGAACCGTTTTTGATAATTTTATGCAGAGTCTATTTCGAATCCTAAAGTCTATTGATTTCTTTTGGATTTGATAATAGTTGTGATCTAGACAATAAATGTTTAAAAATTAAAAATAGAATTTTAAACAGTTTTTATAAATTTCATCAAACTCTATATTTAAAGGGTGATTTTTTTAACCGTTTGTGTTTTTAAAATTGAAAAAAGCCCGGATAATTTGCGCAAGTGAATGAAATTTTTATTTGGTGATATAAGAGCAGGCATTTTAGTTTGTAAAGACTATTTTATGTAAATATTACCAGCGTATGCGCTGTTGTTCATACATGAGTTACAATTTTGGCATACTTTTGCATCTTTTCGCAAGATATTTCACCAAAGGTATGTTGGTAATATCGTCTTACAGGGAATTGTTTCTGGCTTGTTCTTATATGCGAGAAACTTCATCTATCGCCACAAAAAATAGCTTAGTAGGGTCAAATCGCATGATCTTGGCAACCAATGGATTGTTCTAAGACGTTAAATTAATTTCTCATCAAACTCTTGTATCAATCGTACCAAGCCCGATTCTTCCAGTTTGAGTAAAACCGTTTGAGTAATCATCGCACGGTATCTTGCTCTATTGATTGTGATTTTCATCGTTCTTGACAAAGTACGGCCATTGAAGTAGACGGTGCTAAAGCCTCATCAAACTGCTCTTCACATTACATTCGGAAAATAACTTCGTCGCTAAAGATAATAATTCGATAAAAAACACATTTCTCACACAGCACGTATTTTGATAATAAAATTCTTTAATTTGCATTTTTTTGCATTAACATATGTCACGAATCATTTTATTACACAAAGAAATTTTTTTTTTTACTGAAAAACGAAATTGCAGAGAAAGTTACCCGTTATGTATATATTTTATTACAAAATTATTTTTAAAATTATTATTATTTCCAATTTATTCGTCAATAGAGCGCAATTTCTTTAATGCGCATTAGATAATTGTTTCTGCAATAATTTTAAGAACTTAAAAATGATAACATTTTTTTAAATTTATTACAAAATCATTAAATTAATAAATTGACTATAAAATGTTTTGGAAAAAATTTTTAAAAAGATATAAAATAATTAAAAATAATAATATTTAAATTAAAATGAAACACAGTCTGGTTGGCCAAAACATTTTTACCAACATAAATGAGATGACGTGCAGTTGTTTTAAATGCTTTTTCCTCCCTCGTACCGCTATATATATCCTAAGCACAGGAATAACTCCTACGAAATCATCTTTTATACCTTTTTACAGTATATTTTTTGTTGTAATTAATTGCCATCTAGACTTATATTTCCCTATTTAATGCTCTACGAGTATAAGACGAGACTTAACATAACGCTATAACCGCAATCGAATTAACCAAAATTCGATTTGATCGGTTATGGTGTTATGGTATGTCATCACTAAGCAAGCACATTGTTGTTCATAAGGCTGGTTGGCTAAGTTGCTACTAGGGAGATCGATTATTCGACTTTTTTCAAAAACCGGTTTTCGGTTTTCTTTTATTTAAATAAAATTGTTCATAATTCTTTAAGCGCAGAGCTGGACCACGTCGTTTCAAAAATAAGCAGAAGCTGATGGAGAGCTTAAAACTAAAGTGGCCATCAATACTTACAATAATTCTAACAAATATCATAAAAACTATGCCCAAATGGTGTACGGAGGCCATAAAAAACAAAGTTTATTATGCTTAAGTTTCGAACACCTATTCAAGGAGCTAATTTCATTTTTGTTGTAGAGGGTCCGCCAAATAAATTTTTATTGTTTTTGAAAATGCTATAAAAAAAACTACTGAATATTTTCTCAAATTTCGTTTTTTATTTGAAAGTACAATCTTTCGGTTAATAATGGAAAATAATTTCATTCAAATGGCTGCCTCGGCTGGCCATGCAGTAGCCTACACGATTGATCCAATTTTTAAGCACATTATCGATTGTGTGCAGCTGTATTTCACCAATGGCTTCACAAATATTGTCCTTTAAAGCGTCAAATGTCTCTGGATTGTTGGCGTAACACTTATCTTTGACGGCTCCGAGCTGGCCAAACGACATCAACTCTGCGGCTGATAATGCGATCATCAAAAACAGGCTGCAAAACATCGAGTGTAGCTTCGGCTATGTAGCACGTAGCGCCGTCCTGTTGAAACCAAATGTTGCTAATATCTTCCCCTTCAATTTTTGTGAACAAAAATTCGTTCAACATGGCCCGATAACGATCGCCATTGACTGTAACGGCCATTCCTTGCTCATTTGCGAAGAAAAATGGCCCAATTATGCCTCTGGACCAAAATCCGCGACAAAGAGTGACTCATCTTGGGTGTATCGGCTTTTCAATGTATGCGTGCGGGTTTTCTGTGCCCCAAATGCGACAACGCCTGCGATCGACTTACAGAAGATGCCGATTTTGCCAAAAAAAAAAAAATCATCCTTTCAGATGAAGCTCACTTTGATCTTGGCGGGTATGTAAACAAGCAAAATTGTCGCATTTGCGGCACAGAAAACCCGCACGCATACATTGGAAAGCCGATACACCCACTGCTTGGTGGGGATTTTGGTCCAGAGGCATAATTCGGCCATTTTTCTTCGAAAATGAGCAAGTAGTGGCCGTTACAGTCAATGGCGATCGTTATCGGGCCATGTTGAACGAATTTTTGTTCACCAAAATTCAAGAGGAGGATATTAGCAACATTTGGTTTCAACAGGACGGCGCTACGTGCCACACAGCCGAAGCTAGACTCGATGTTTTGCGCCCTGTTTTTTTTAGATCGCATTATCAGCCGCAGAGCTGATGACGTTTGGCCACCTCGGAGCTGCGATTTGACACCGTTGGACTATTATTTGTGGGGTACCGTCAAAGATAAGTGTTACGCCAACAAGCCAGAGACAATTGACGCTTTAAAGGACAATATTCGTGAAGCCATTGGTGAAATACAGCTGCACACAAACGATAATGTGCTTAAAAATTGGACCGATCGTGTAGGTTACTGCATGGCCAGTCGAGGTAGCGATTTGAATGAAATTATTTTTCATTATTTACCGGAAGGATTGTACTTTCAAGTAAAAAAAGAAATTTGAGAAAATATTCAGTAGTTTTTTTTATGGCATTTCAAAAAAAAAAAAAAAAAAATATTTGGCGGACCCTTTTTAAGCTCGTGCATATGTTTTGTCGCATACTGTAAGTATATGTAGGTGATAAGTTAGAGTCTTAATTGTAAATCGAAATTTATGTCTAATTTCAACTCCACTATTTCCAAGAAGATAAAACAAAATGAATTTATCTATAAAGTGCAAACTGTACTCTGATTAAAAGGTTAAGATAGATATGTAGACGGGCATTTGATTTTAAATGCTACACTGGTTTCGAAAAATAATATTTGAATCGATGAGAGTAATTATCCGTGGGTCTTAGGCATCAGTACAATATCAAACCATTCATATAATCCAACTACGTGTCTCAAATGTTGTGGGCTTTAAAGTTTTAATAAATTTCTAGTGAAATATTATAAAGAAATTATGAAGAAATATAAGAAAAAAAAATTGTTTATTCTTTAGGGTATTTTTCTTTAAATAAAAATTGATGGAAATTAATCAATTATTTAATACGACTGGTATTTATTTTATTTTTTTTTGTATTTAAAAATACTTATAAAACAAAACTAAAAACGATGAATAATGCTCTTGTTTTTTGTAGTTTTTAAATTGAAATAAAAATGTTATTGAGCAGAATGAAATGAAATAAAAAAATCAATTTTATTTATACATGAGTAGTATTTGTATCTGTAGTTGTATGTATATACATATCTTTTTTATATAGTTATAAAATTATGAGTATTTTTCATATATGTACCATATATCTATAGTTTTTGCTTTGCAAATTTTTGTTTTTGACCAAAAGCATAAAAAAATAAAAAAATAAAAAAAAAATTTGGCACGTGCGTGTTGCTTCGTTTTAACTTTTTTCATTGCTTCCTCTACCCCCTTACTTTAAGATTTTTTACGTTATTTCATTTTCACACTTTTTTTCTGTAGTCTTTTTTAAAATAATGTTTGTTGTTGTGGCATTTTTTTTTTGCAAACAAATAAATGAAATTTAAGTGAAAAATGAAAAAACATCAATGAAAAAATGAAAAAAAAAGAAATGAATTGCACGCTTTTTTTTGTTTGCTCATAAATATTTATGAGCTTAACTGTTACGTATTTTTAGGATCAAAGTATTTATAGGGTGTCCTCAGCACAGTGGGTTAGAATAGTGAAAAAAAAAATATATTTTTTAAAAATATTTTTTATTTATTTCATTTTCAAAAAACAGTACAATAAGACGTATGTGTCCTAAATGACAGTACTGAGTAGGTAAAGACAATTTTCTCGAAGGCTAATGTATTATATATATAATATATATGTAATATATTATTAACATGGGGACTATTCTCAGTCAATGAGCTCCACTCGATTCTATCTTTAAACTCATTGAAAGGGACCTACAGGTTATCGCCGGCTCCGAACGGCAAATACTTTTAGAGAAGTTTTCAATAGTAGTAATACACATACCCAGTTACTAGTAGCTAATGTTATGAGGTGATACCGTTGTCGAAAAACTTTTTTTTTCATTTTTAAGATGGTCTTTCCTGGTATTGAACCGACGAACTTCTGGTTGGTAGGCGGGTGTCTGACCTACCATACCACAGCGGTCCACATATAGGGAATAATAAAATAAAAAAAAAATACTAACTTAAGTAATGAAATATTACACTCTTAAATCGCCTTGCATTGCCTAATATCTGAATGTCTGGGGGAAGTAGGTTCCATAACCATGTCGAAACTACAAAAAAATATCTCTCAGATAAAAGTCTGCTATATCGTATAGCATTTATCCTATTTCCTCTGTTGGATCTAGAGAATTCAACAAAAAAATCTGGTTGTCGGGTGTAAGTTATCTTATGGAGTAGTATGAGAATTCGGTACTTTAACAAATTGTCAAACGACAAATTATAAATAAGCTTGGAGAAGTGTGAGATATGACTGAATCTTCCCTGTTTATATACGAATAGATATCTGGTAATGTTGCAAATAAATATGTAGCAAATATTTCACAACCATGCATCAATGTTGGCAATATATAAGACTTTGCCAGAAGAAGTCGTACTCTAAATGGACTAAAAAATTGTGTTTTCCAAAGATCTCTTAGTATAGTGTGAGTTTTTCCGCATATTGTATTTACATGACTTGACCGATCGAGTTGTTTGTTAAAAACGATTCTAAGATTTCAAATTCAATATTTGAGTCCCCAACATTTAGCGGAGATAAAGGATAATTGATTGCGTTAGCTTTCTTGCCAGTCATAATACATTTTGAATTACTCGCATATATGTTAAGACCATTTGCTGAACCCAATTTGTGTACATTACGTAGATCATGATTAATTTACAAATGCAGTCGTTAACATCAGACAGTGAGCAGCTGATATAAAGTTGTACGTTATCAGCATACATATGTAGATAACAATGATTAATCTGCAGTGGCAAGTCATTTGAAAACATTGCATATCATAATGGTCCAAGAAATGAGGCTTGTGGTACTCCCCTGCTTAACGCGCAAATGCTAGATTTTTCATGGCCATGTGAACTGTCGGATATCTGTTGCATAAATATGATGACGAAAGTTTCGTTGCAGTTGTTGAAAAGTTAAACATATTTCTTAACGGAATAGTGTGATCAACAGTATCAAATGCCTTTGAGTGATCAAGAAGAATCAAAAAAGAGATCATACTTCTGGTCCAACTTGGATCTTTATTCTTCAGAAACATTAATTCTTCATCAGTGACGCAGCTGTGTCTGCGTCTGAAATCAGAGCGTCTGTCTGTTAACAACTTGCTATCATATAAATGTCGACTCATCTGTGTATGTAATAATCTCTCGAATACTTTGGACAGGTACGGCAGTATCGCAATGGGTATATATCTTTTATCTGGCTTCGGAATTGGAACTATTTTTGAGATTTTCCACATCGAAGGGTATTCAGATGATATGATTATAGTGTTGAAGAGGTGAGATATATGGTTTAAAATATATTTTAAAATAATTTTCACATATTTCGGGTGAATTTCGCCATGTCAACAGACTCAGACCTAATACTTTGGAAAGCTCCTACAATATCCTCAAATGTAACGTTCATAGAATTGTTTCAAATATGCTTCATTAATATATATGTACGTGTATATGAGGGCTGTTTTAGAAATTTTAGAAAATTTAAATTTTCTTTTTTTTTCAAGAAAATTGTTTAAACCACCTTTAGCAACCTATCACTTTTTGGGTGTGAGTTACCAGAGAGGAGATTGAAATATATTCACAAAATAAACGGTTGGATTTGAGCTGCAGGAGCAGATAGGTGTTATAGAGCTCTAGGTAGTCTGATATTTAAATAGAGAGACACATACCTTAGAGTTGTGACCAGAAATTAAATACGAGCACTTCATGCACCAGAATCACTGAGTACACATATTGGCAGGGAGAAGCTATT
This sequence comes from Wohlfahrtia magnifica, assembly GCA_023159175.1. NCBI lineage: Eukaryota > Metazoa > Arthropoda > Insecta > Diptera > Sarcophagidae > Wohlfahrtia > Wohlfahrtia magnifica. Next base: position 6,557,829 of record JAKWBJ010000483.1, read on the forward strand.
AATTTTTGTTAGTTGAGCTACAGCCAATACTAACTTTATAATGTAGTGGAGCTGGTCCTTATGATTCAGGCAGTAACAACAACTCAGATGCCTCTATTAAATAAAGCTTTTGTGGTAGGAGACAAAAGTTTTGTAACGTGTAAAAATAAATTCGTGACCTGTGGCCAAATGCCATATAAGTTCAGTAAGGTTTACCATATCGTGTTACCAGAGAATTGTGTTTCGTAAGCTACTTTCATTTTTGGGACTACCTATACAAGGTGATGTGACAAAATTTTGCACTAAACGTTATTTTACACTCGACTAGTGTATCGACCAGCAGTCGTGCTACGTCAATTCATCGCCGTCGTCAACAATTGGACTTGGGATATTCGACCACCTGGAATATTTTACGTAAGGACTTCTTAGTATGAAAAAAAAACAAAATTGCCAAAGTTGGTGTGAAGAACAGCCATTGGCAGTTCAAGAGCTGTTAAGGTACTCTGAAAGATGCACATTGAAACCTACTTCTTTGAGGCCATTTTCTTCTTCAGTCAATGGTAATCGATGATGTGAATCGATTTTTTTGCCCAAAATGGTAGAATTAGACTTGGTTTATTGGTTTTAACAAGACCATGCCACATGCCACACAGCTTGCGATACCATGAGCGTATTGGTGAGCTGAGTTTAAAGAGCAACTAATCATACATTTTGGGGCAGTCCATTGGCCACCAAAATTATACGATTTGATTCCATTAGACTATTTGGTGGTAATACTTTAAGTCTCCCGTGTACCAAGATAAGTCATCCACAACTCGAGCTTTGGAAGACAATATTACAGCTGCCATTGCTAAGATACTGGTCGAAATACTGGCTAAAGTGGCCGCGAACAATATTATTTTGATAAAATATATATTGAACTCACTATTGCATTTTGTTTTTTTTTTTTTAATTTTCAAAACAAAAACGGTTGCAAAATCATCTGCTACATATTTGAAAAAATAGCTTGAGAACTAGCGTTTGCCAAGACCTTCATTCCGTTCCACTATAAGTTACTGGTTTCATACTCTTTTCTTGTCGTTCTGAACCAGGAGTTTCATAGTTGGCCTATGGGTTCTATCCAAGAGCCGTACATCCAATTATAACGAGATTTTTCCGGAGAATATAGTCGATGTAGACCAATTTGCGGCTTCTAATACTGCGTTAAATATCTCTAAATTGCGTAGCTTCTAACAGCTGTTTGCTTGTCACCCAGTTTGCACAAAATATTTTACAGTTTTGTAAAATACAAATGCTTGGGGTCTTCACAAACATCTTTGGAAAATGATGGCGAAACTTTTCAGATATTATATCGTAACTTAGAGAAGAAGGGGCCTAAAGATCTAATTTTATAGCTGATAATAAAAAACTATTTAGTTAGCTTTTGTAGCCAAATACATTTATTTATTCGAAATATAAAATATTTTCCATTTAAATTCATGCTTTTTGCCCACTGTAGTGTTTTTTTCTTATTTGCTACAAATCACGCCTACAAAGTATGACAATAAATTATTTCTACTACTGTTCTGGTATTTAGACAACTGATAGTAAAAAATGTTTTTGAAATAAGTTCGAAATGATTCTGTCAAAATATAATCTGAATTAATCTTTCTGTCTTTGTTTAACATTTTGTTGCTATTTTGGAAATTTTTAATTGCAAGTTAACAAAATTTTTACAGTAGATTTGTTATTGAATACGATGACACAAGTATCTTATTTGTTCCACTGTTGTCAATGCAGGCTACGGCGAGTTTTGACTTCTGTTTTATATACAGTGAGTAAGGATTCAATTTTTTATGAATTCTTTTTGATATTAACAGTTGTTTAAAAAAATCACAATCTATATAACATGTTTTATGATCCACTGTTGATTTGTTTTTTGTTGTCATTTTGTTGAAGAAAGAAAAACTTGAACATGTTTTACTGTCGCTTTTTTTGTAAAATGGGTGAAGGAAAATTAATATAAATTTCTTAAACGATTTATTTGGAAACAAAATTGTATTTATACAGTTTTGGTTCTATAGAATTTCACAAGACGAATAATATAAAAGTTAGAAAATTCAAGTCTATTGCCGTTTATAAGTGGTTTCGGCCAGTTTACATAATACCGTTTCTGTATTTACTTAAGGATTTTGCAAAATTTTAAACTAACGGAAACAAAACAGTCAATCAGTCAGTAAAAATCCTATTGAGTGAATATTCCTGGGCGGGTGACTGTCCAATCGGTCCGGAAGCTCCAGCCGGAACAATCTCCAGTCGGAACAAATTCCAGAAGAATATTCTCTACCTTGTGTATGAAGACAGCAATATTCCCAAAGGTTAGCCGACGAATCTGTTCAGGCTCAATAAAGGGCTCCATAAAAGTTCGTCTCCGAATGTTTGCCAAAGCAGTACATTCAGAGGGAATATGCTTCGTCGTCTCCTCTTCCTCTCTGCACAGGCGACACAACGAATCAGGTGCTACATTGAGATTACCAAGATGATATTTAAGAAAGCAATGGTCCATCATGAAGCCAATAAGTATGGCAACTCCCTATTGTAGGTGAAAGGTCTCATTAGCCGCTCAGACTCGGGCATTGTACCCGATATGTCGAACGGAGTTCATGCCCCTATTCATCGATCTTCCACCCTGGCCGTGAACCAGCTAATACCATAGTACGGCTGTCGTTTTACGCGACCAGGGGCAAAGCCCTGCTTTGCCAGTTCGTTAGCGATCACTTTCCCCATAGCACTAGTTTGTTCAGGAACATAACAAACCGTTGCGCTGTTCCCCAATGCCTGCGTATAAGACATTCGTGTAGCACTCGAGTATCAGTTTCGAGTCTATATACTACGTAGAAAGGGCCCTTAATGCCGCTTGACTATCGCAATACCACCTTGATCATAAAGTTCCAGGAATTTATTCAGAAAATAAAATATACAAATTTATTCATCTAAATCTATATTGTCCCCTTTAAAGTAATCCCCATCGACTCCAATCCGCGAAGCATTTTTTATATTCGGTTTTCGGTATGATTCCTGCGATTTTTCCATTATTTCATTTCGGCTGCTGAAAGGCGTTACCTGTGATGGTCTCTTTTTTGCATGAAATTGTGGTCGTTAGGCCCCAACTTTGCCGCTAGACGACGGAAACCCAAATCATTAACCAAAATGTCTTGGACGGATCTATAGGCAAGGTTCAAGTCCTCCGCTATATCTCTAATGGTTAATTTGCGGTTACTGACCAACATTTCTTTTACTTTATAAATGTTTTCGTCGGTTTTCGATGTCTGTGGTCTGCCACTGCCTTTATTATCTTCGATTGACTTACGACCGATTTTGAACCGTTGCTGCCACTGGTAAACGATCGTTTTATTTCGAGAATCTTTGCTGAAATATTTTTTCAACATTTTCAACGTTCGCACACCTTTAATTCTGTTTTTTACGCAAAATTTAATACAAGTTCGTTGTTGCATTTCTAAAATTGTAGAAAATCGTCAACACACATAGAGACAGATGTACTCTTGAATACGTAGCTTTTACAAATGTCAAGCTATGACGCTAAGATTTAGCAAGAATATCAACAACAGACGTACCAACTTAACAAAATTCCCGGTTTATTTCGGGAACTTTTTAATCAAGGTGGTATATAATGATAGAAGCGTCCCTGATCCCACGCTCTATATTAATCCGCGCACAGATGGATATAGCATGGATCTCCCTGCTTGAAAAATGCTGGGCCCATGGTTTGCCAGACTTTGGTATTGGGCCCGAAAATCCCAGCGTCTAACCCATCGTCCCACTCTCCACGGTCATGTATAAAACCTCGAAGTTGAGACCGAAGCCGTGTAAGCCGTGTGCACCAGTCACTCCTACTCAACAGTAGTTCAAAGTCCCATATATGCTTCAAGTTGCTCCTGTGACCCCTGTGGTCCCCTGGGCTGAGACCGCCTCGTGTTAGCAACCTGAAAGCTCCCAGAGGTGCTGATTTCATAATGCAAATATGCAGTGGGCTTAGCTCGATAAAAGTTTCGATGGCTACAGTGTAACAAGTTCCCACTGCCCCCGTTGAAGCCAAACAAGCCTGTCTCTGAAGCTTCATTCAACTTTATATGCAAAGATTTTGTTTAGCCTTGGGCCACCATACAATCAATGCATAAGAAACTATCGGTTTATTTAAAGTTAAGACCCAAGGTCTGACCGATAAGACTACGACAAGCCAACATTGACATAGAAGTGCATTTACCTAGAATTGCATTTCAATACCCGTGCAAATTCAGTGTCCTGTCGAGGGTAACCACGGGGTATTTCACCTCTTTCGAAAATTCAATTTCGGTTTCCTTCAGTAAAGTGGCATTATGCTCAATTTCAATCTCCTAGTGAAAGGAATAATTGTCGTTTTATTTGGAATGACCGACAATCCCTCTGCGGCACACCACTCAGATATAAGGTTAAGATATTGTTGCAAGATATCCGACAATAAAACATCGTACTTGCCAACTACAATGACAGCTAGGTCATAGTCACACTCATATAGTCTGGCTAGAAGATCGTTCAAGACTATTGACTAGAGCAATGGGGAGAGAACTTTCCGTTGCGGGCACCTCTGACGACCCTAATCGAGACTGACTCAGTATCTAGCGTGGAAGTGATATCTCAACTAGAAGACATTTTTTTGTAACGTGAATTTGTTTAAGGGTCCTTTTTTATTAGGACTATAGATTTCTCAGGGGAAGACAGCTTTAATCTGCCTAATGATGTTAACGATGTAAAGAAGGCCATTTGAATAGTGTACTAAAGTTGTTGTTGTTATTTGAATTTATTTTTCTACCTTTCTTATTTGATCACCCTGTAGTAATACTGCTTTTTATGTCTTTTTAAATTTTTTAAGTTTGAACTCAAAACATTAGCTGGACTATAGTTCTATGTTGGCTGCATGAAATTTAAAAACAATTCAATTCAACCGTTATTAGCCTTAACTAGGATCCTTTTTAAAAAGAAACCAATTTTTGTAATTAATATTGGGTGAAAAAAAGATAAACGAATTAGTTCGCGTCTGTGAAATGAGTAATAAAAAATAAAAATAAATTTTGTATAAAAAAGAAAATATTTTAAGCGTAAAAGTGTGCTTTTAATTGACCATTACAACCATTTAAAACAATATTTGCCTTCGCATGGGTTTATCTTCTAAAAGATTCTAAATACCAACCAGCAGCAGCCTGCCTTTGTGCCTGCCAGTCCTATCCAACATTTCAAACAGTGAGTAATATTTAGAGATTTTTCTTAAGATTTTAATTGCGCTTATAAATTGCAATTTGTAAGAAAATCCCAATTTATTTGTTCGTTTAGCGAATATCTTGAACGAAATGATATGAGTGTGTTCTGTGTGTATATCTCACACTCTAACATCACTAATATCGAATCCAATAAAAGCCGTATTCTAGAGAAATGAAAAAAAGAACACATCTAGACAGACAGACAGACAGACAGTCAGACAGACAACGACAGGTGGCCATAATCAATGATGAATAGTGACCATCTCTAACGATGCTGACTGGCTGGCTGGCTGGCTGACTAGCTGACTTATAGTGTTGCTAATAGTAGTTTGCTGGCTGTTGTTTTTAATTCTTTTCTTTTTGTTTTTGTATAGTATTTCTTATAGAATCCATTAAATTTATATTTTTGTTGTATTTTCTTATAATCAAAATACATCCATCTATTTAACACACTATTACCACTACCTTTAGATTTTTTTTTCAATAAACCTCTATAAAGATCAACCACAAAAACTATTCACTCTGTGTGATAAATCTTTAAATCAAAAAAAAAAAATAAATAAATAAAATATTTAAATTTAAGAGAAAACAAAAACAAATATTTAATTTTATTTAAAAATAATTCTGTTTTTTTTTCAAAAAATAACAAAAAATATTTATGTTGTTGATGGGTCGACAAAAATATTTCAACGCAAATGTGTGTTTGTTTTTTTCAATGTTTTTGAAAAACCTTTAACAGCTGGAACAAAACACAAAAAAAAAGAATGTCATGGAAATGATTAATAAATTCATTAAGAATTATAATTAAACAAAAAATTATAAAAAAAAATTAACAACTATTTTAAGGTATTTCTCGCTTACGATGAACTCCCTAAATACCAGCCTACCTTAGCTCTGGTCAGACGATTGTCAGCTCTAACAATAATATCAGACCTGGTAATATACATATATTGCCAGTTCATACGATTGCAAGACATTTGTCAGAAAATATCTGACAATCCCATTATACATGTCTATGTTATTTCCGATAATGTAGTAGTTGACAATGATTTCTTTGATAATGTTAAGAGACAAAAATTTTAAGTTCTGACAATATTGCTAGAACTGACAATCATCTGAACAGAGCTATTCATCATCATTATCATCATACCAACCAGACACCATAGCAGGACACTGCGACCAATGGGATCAGATCTGCTGCCATCCTAATGAACACCAGTAGATCTGAAACCATAATGGTGAATAAGTCACCCAGTGAGACCCTGCGTCTACTTAAACATTTCCACTTAAACCTATAAGGAACCCCATATTCACGCAATATGTGTTCTGCTATCTCTGATGCCTGTGAACACAGTCTACAAACATGCACATCTGTGACCGTCATCCCCTTCAAATGCGCTCTTATTCTACAGCGGCCCAGACTGCTATACTTAAGTATCTCAGAGCTACGCCCAACTTATGGACTGAGTTCGCTTTGAGCATTCCGGTGTTTTAAGCATCTGGAAATTTCCCAATCTTTGGTTAGATTAAGGATGGTAGTAAGTGGTGCTTCACAGCAAGGTTCCGGACCGATATAGGGTATCATAGAAGCTTTTCTGGCCAATATATCCGCTATTTCATTACCATCTATCCCACAGTGTTCAGGTACCTAAAACAACTCGACCCTATTTCCAAGGAAAAGCTTTTGCAACGTACTCGTATCGTAGCAATATTTGACCAGTCTAGATATCATACAATTCGTGCCAAGTCCCCTTAAGGCAGCTTGACTGTCAAAGAATATACTACTGGCTTTCCCCTTGAGCCCACTGTTCAGGTTTATCTCCGCACATATATGTAGCAATGGCCATGATCTCAGGCTGGAAGACACTTAGCGATCTTCCATGAATACCAGCACCGTCACAGTCATTAATTTTGGAGCCATCGGTATAGCAATTAAGATCAAACTCACTCAACCCTGAATCCCTTATCACAGCACAGATCCAAAGGCATAACATTCAAAACCGAAAATAATTCTTCGACCACCTGGCCTAGAGTGGACAGACTTCTCGACTAATTTCGGGATCCGAACATGTAGCCGCCCTCATCACATAGATGTGAAGTCGCTGTTGCACACATTCTCAATTACCCCAGTTATACCGAGGCAGGCGAGTCTCTGTAACCTGCCTAATTTAGTTATGGTATCAACTTCTTCAGCTTTTCTCTAACAAGATAACACCGCATAAATGATAATGGGCCAAATAATAGCTGTATATATCCATATTGTCATTCTCGGCTAAAGACCGCATGTCTTACCGTAGGAGAAGGGACTTGCCCAAAAGACCCTTATCACTTTGGTCTGAACGGCCCCAACGTGCGTGTTTTCTATCCAGAATGACACCAAAATATTTTGCTTCCGTAGAAATGTTGATGGTAATACATAAAAGAAATACAGTCACATGATAACTTGTATGTCGCTGTAAAAGGTACGACAACCATTTTTGAGGGATTAACCGAGAGCCCAAGAGCTTTGCTCTAAATAAAATTTTTAATTTTTTATTTGATAAGTACAATAATACCGCGACTTTTTGAAAGCACTTAGTTCTGAGTTTTTTAGTTTTTGTTTTCACATTTCCTTATAATAATAGGATTATTGTGGCTTTCAAAATAGATAAATCATATCCTAGAGAAAGTTCAACACCTAGGTTGTGAAAAAAACCCGTACAGTTATGAGAGAATTCCTATCGACTGAGAAAAGCGAAGAACTTTGTTTCACAACCTCCTAAAGTTATATTTGCCCACTATGAGTCAACTTAGAGTACTTACGTTGTTGAAAGTAGTTTCTGCACAATGTACGTTAAGGTATCTGAACATTTAATATGTGAGTGCCCTCCAATCTGATAATGTTTCGCTTGCAAGTATACGATCTCATTTATTAGCCCCGCTGTCTTAAACCCACGGTATGATATATGTTAACAATGCTCTAAGCCAGTTATTTAAATGACCTGGCCAAAGAATATGTGAAAATAATACTCTTTGTCGTGAGTTATTGATGTAAAAGGTGTCCTAATTGTCGTTTCTAAAAATGGTCCAATAATTTATTGATCTCTGACCAAACACTTGTAGATTATGTCAGTTCCGTCTATGGATTTTACATGCAACTATTAAATTCATTATAATTGAACCTCTTCTCTTTTTAGGAACTACAAACTGTATATTATTTGATACATCAATTACGAGTACATATGTATGTGTACTAGTATTGTTTCAAATTTTACCTTTAAAGTTTTGAGAATTAACAGTTAATCATATAAAGGGTCCGCCAAATAATTTTTTTTTTTTTAAAATGCTATAAAAAAAAAAACTACTGAATATTTTGCCAAATTCCTTTTTTTATTTGAAAGGTGGCGAGGTGGCCAAACGACATCAGCTTTGCGGCTGATAATGCGATCTTCAAAAACAAGGCGCAAAAGCCGAGTGTAGCTTCGGCTGTGTGGCACGTAGCGCCGTCCTGTTGAAACCAAATGTTACTAATATCCTCCTCTCAATTTTTGTAAACAAAAATTAGTTCGACATGGCCCGATAACGATCGCCATTGACTGCAACGGCCACTCCTTGCTCATTTTCGAAGAAAAATGGCCCAATTATGCCTCTGGACCAAAATCCGCACCAAACAGTGACTCGTCTTGGGCTTTTTAATGTATGCGTGCGGGTTTTCTGTGTCCGAAATGCAACAATTTTGCTTGTTTACATTCCCGGCAAGATCAAAATAAGCTTCATCTGAAAAGATGATTTTTGATTCTGCAACATTACCATGATTTCCAAAGTAATGTCGCAATATTTCCCAACGTTGTTCAAGCGTATACACAACCATATTCGTTCAGCGGAAGGATAAAACTAATTATCTGTCAAATCGACATGAGCTAAGTGTTACCATTCATGAAATAAGCACTAGTTGAAAAAAAAAAACGTTAGATGGCGGACCCTTTATTTTTGCTAATTAAGTTTTTTACAAAATGCCTGCCTATCTGACTGACTCTCAGCAAACTTATACGAGTAAATAAAAAAAATGATTCATTATAATGTCTCTTACTTGTACATATATTACATACATACATTATAAATACATATTTGCATTTAAAATAAAACATAAAATATTACAAATTATAGAAATTATTCTACTTTTCAAAAAGCATAAAATTTGTTGAAAAAAAAAAACAAAATAATAAACATAACATACTAATTAAAAATATACATTTTTTTATTATATACTCGTACATATGTACATATGTATGTACATACGTATGTACTTATGTGTGTATGAATGTACAATATGTTTAAAATAAAAGAAAAAAAAACACGTAAGGAAGGTATAGGTAGATAAACTTAATTATTTAATACCCTACACCATCCAATTAAAAAAAAAATATATTATTCCCTACGATGCTTTATTTAATTTAATAAGTTGAAGTTAAATATTTTAAAAGGATCCGTTCATTCCCAAATATCGTGTGGTGACAAACAAATTATAGCAGAATGAAAAATGTGGCAACAAATTATGTTTCACATGGAGCACGAATTATTTTAGAACATGGTCCAGGATTAAATCAATCTAAACCAGTAAAAATGTAGTGGCGTTAGTGAGAACATGAAAATTGCTCTCTGAGAATTAAGTTGAATAGATAATTAGAATTATTAGTATCGGAATGAATTTATTTTAATTAAAAAAGTAAAAATCTTAATATTTTGTGGTAAATTTTAGTATTATCGGAAAAAATATATAATAAAGGGTCCGACAAATAATTTTTTTTTTTTTGAAAATGCTATAAAAAAAACTACTGAATATTTTCTCAAATTTCTTTTTTTTAGTTGAAAGTACAATCCTTCCGGTTAATAATGGAAAACAATTTCATTCAAATGGCTGCCTCGGCTGGTCATGCAGTAACCTACACGATCGGTCCAATTTTTAAGCACATTATCGATTGTGTGCAGCTGTATTTCACCAATGGCTTCACGAATATTGTCCTTTAAAGCGTCAATTGTCTCTGGCTTGTTGGCGTAAAACTTATCTTTGACGGCACACCACAAATAACAATCCAACGGTGTCAAGTCTCAGCTCCGAGGTGGCCAAACGACATCAGCTCTGCGGCTGATAATGCGATCTTCAAAAACAGTGTGCAAAACATTGAGTGTAGCTTCGGCTGTGTGGCACGTAGCGTCGTCCTGTTGAAACCAAATATTGCTAACATCCTCCTCTTGAATTTTTGTGAACAAAAATTTGTTCAACATGGCCCGATAACGATCGCCATTGACTGTAACGGCCACTCTTTCCTAATTTTCATTTGCTCATTTTCCAAGCAGTAACTCGTCTTGGGTGTATCGGCTTTTCAATGTATGCGTGCGGGTTTTCTGTGCCCCAAATGCGACAATTTTGCTTGTTTACATACCCGCCAAGATCAAAATGAGCTTCATCTGAAAAGATGAGATTTTTTGGCAAAATCGGCATCTTCTGTAAGTCGATCGCAGGCCCACTTAGCGAAGCGTATACACAACCATATTCGTTCAGCGGAAGGATAAAACTAATTATCTGTGAAATCAGACATGAGCTAAGTGTTACCATTCACGAAATAAGCACTAGTTGAAAAAAATGTTAGATGGCGGAGCCATTAGTTAAAATAAAAATTTAAAACTTCAGCGTATACTCATAGGCATATTCACTCGTCGCTGTTTCATTGACGACCAGCGTTGCCGTTGGTAGTTTGTTTTTTTTCTCGGTCACTCCTCTAGATAGCATATTGGCTTTCCACAAAGCATCTATTGCTTTGTTTCAGTTTTTTTAATCAGTTTGATATTTCCAGCTAAGTAGATGATTAATCCGTTGTAGCTTCCTCCATATGATTTTTTTTTTATGTAGTGGTGAAATTCCTTGCTAATTGGTGGGATCTTTACTTTAGCATTGTAATTTTTTCCCATTAGATGGCGTGTTTTTCCTGATCATTCGTCTGATGTTCGTCATCATCGCCAGAGGTATGCGAGAAGGGTCAGGGGGGCTTTTGTCTTTATTTTTTTTAGATGGAGTTATCCGGGGGAAAGAAGTTGAAGCCTTTATATATTATTAAACATTCGAAACCACAATTACATTTTTTCTTCGTCATGTCTTATGCTGGGGCTCTAACCTGGGTCGTTTGTGTTGCTATGCATGCGCTCTAACCACTACACCACGCCACCCCCGTTGGTAGTAATTGGGTTAATTTATTCAAAATTTGTTAAAAATTTGTTAAATTTGTTTGTCCGATCGCACCAAAGTTGGTTGTTATTGTTGTTTAAATACAATTTGATAGTTTGGTTGGTTTGTTCCAAGTTTCTTAAATTTTTGATAGATTTTTTAACTTTGATTTGAATATGTATAGTAATTTTCACTAATGTTAACACTGTTCTAAAAAATTATTTGTAGTCGTAAGTGTAATAAATTTATGACCTTTTCTATCAGAGACTGCTTAGCCTGCCTTACCCTGTATCAGGGCCCAAAGGACCCTTTTTGTTCACAGATTTCCTCGAATTATCTTAAAGTAGGTACAAATATATGAGGCAATCCCTAGTTGTATTAATGAAAACTTAACTGCCAACCTCATCGGCCGATATCCATTACTAAACCAAAACGAAACTGCCTACATCCATGCTCTATCGTTGGCATTGAGGTTTTATGTCGTAGTTCCATGTTTTATCGTATAATGTATAAAAACATACTTTAATTTCTTTGGCGCATTGTGATCTTAATTGCCATCAGTGTAGGTTTATACCGAAACAGCTGGCCCAGAAGATGAAGTTCCTGGCGGATACTGTGCTGACTCCGAAAAAGTATTTCTTTACTTATTTCTTTACTTTATTCGCAGCCTTAATCTAAAATGGTGAACTTATGGGCCTGCACAAAGGATTCTATGGAACGCAGTGTATTTTGATCCTAACCAAAATAGTCTGGTATTTATCGCTCAACACAACTTTAGGATAACGTATGTGGTATATGAATATATTGCAACTTTCATGTTTAAAAACTGGGTAAATGAAAAATTTTCCATTTTAATTGAAAAATTGATTTCTAATTTCTTGCTTGAATTTTTGGTAGTCTGCGCACTGTTTTGGTAGAATTTTAAAAAATTTTTGGTAGGAAAGCAGTTTCTTGTGTGGCAACGCTGTTGCCTACTAAAAGCAAGAGCGTAAGAATACGTGTAAATTGAGCGTGAATAAAAGTTCTATGAAATGTGTATGACTGATTTAAACCAAGTTTGGTTTAATGTCTTTTTTTATTAAAACTGAATTACGAGGAGTCCTATTTATATTACGGGAACTGGCAACACTAATATTAATAAATAATAATAAAGTTTGCAATTTTTTAGCATAAACGGACTCGCAACGTTTTGATGTAGAAGTGCTATTTGTTTTGTTTACAGTAAGTTAAGAATATAAATTTGGCCAAAAAATTGAAATTTCAAGAGAAGATTTTCGTTGGAATATTTTTCACAACTTTCGACGGGGATTATCTCAACAAGAATGTGTCGATGAACCCAGTTCTTTATATGGTGATAGAGCACCATAAAAAACCACAGTATATCGCTGCTATAGTAAATTCAATCGTGTTCGTAGTTCGGCCGCCGACGAATTCAGTGAAGGTCGTCCAGAATCGGTTGTTGTGCCACAAAACTACAGCGATGTTTTGGGCGTAAACTGATAATGCAAGATCGCCATGTGATATAATGTGAGATAGAGGCATCCTTGGACATCAGTTCGACTTCAATACATATAATTTTGCACGAAAACTTAGTTGGTGTAGGGAAATTATTGAAAAGTTCGATTGTGGTGGGTCAAAAGATGTGTATAAAACCGTGACAGGTGACGCATTATGGATATATGTGTATGAGCCGGACACAAAGACGAGCTAAATCCAACAAAAGCTGTTCGTGGAAAAAGCACAGCGAATGAGTCGTGTGGTCACTGTTTTGACTGAGCAACGTAGGACGGTCGATTCTGAGTGGTACACGATAAACGTTTGTCGGAAGTCTTTGGCGAAATTCGTGAAACCAACCGCAGAAGATGAATCATTCTCCATTATGACAATGCGATCTCCCGCATATCTCATCAAACAGGTGCATTTTTGATCAGTCAGAATTGATGTCTGATTTGCCGCCCAATGACTTCTTCTTGTTCCCGAAAATCAAAGGTAATCTGCGTGGTCAATGATTTACGAGCGCCGTAGAAGTAGTTGAAGCATTCGAAAAACATGTTTTCGAGGTGTCGCAAGAGAAATGGAAAAACTGCTTTGAGAAAGGGTTTGAATGAATGCAAAAGTGTATTGATCATTAAGGGAAGTACTATGAAATACAATAAAGCCATTTTCATTTTAAAATATTTGTTATTATTTCCTATCCGCGAAATATATATAAATAGTACGCCTCGTATATACTTCTTTGTCCCAATGAGTTTTATTACATTAAATACTATATACAATCGGGAATTTAGTAAGTCATTGATACAAAAAATTTTCTTTAAAATTGCAACATGTGGTTTGATAACATGGACACACAAGCAGACGAATATGTTCTATGTAATTCTGAGTCTACTGCTATGGGTGAGAGTAACTAACTTCAGCACAAATCCATCGACTATAGTGTAGGGCATAATCAGCTTTATATAAATATTAATATTTAATTAAAATTTGATTTTTTTTATGATTTTTCATGATTCCCTCTTTAGTTATTAGTCACTAAGCAGAAATAAATTATATTTATTTTAATTTTATTTTTATATTATTGTATATTATTTTGTTATTATTTTTGTTGTTGTTAATTTTATAACATTATTTTGCAATCATATAAAAGAACAGAAAAAGAAATTATAAAATATTTGTAACAATGCAAAAAAATATAATAGAATAACGGCAGAACAGAAAAAAAGGAATATACAGTGGGTAAAAGCCAAATTCGTACACCGCAACATTTTATTTCTTTGTCTGATTTTTTATACCCACAAAATAATTTGAGAAAAGTTCAGCATTAATTTTTTATAGTTTATTTCACTAACTTTTAATAACCAAAAGCAAAAAAGAAAAATTATAATTTTTAACGACAAACAAAAATAGCAGTAAATTCAATGCCAAAGCCAAACTCGTACAGTATTTTTAAAATGCAACCCATTGACAGCAATCGCAGCCAACTTCGCAAATGTTTTGTTTTCTATTTCGGGGAATTCCCCTTACAGTTAAACCTTTACATTTCTCTGTGAAAATAGATAGCTTTTGTATAAAATTGGCACAAAAAGGAAGGATATCAGAGAATTGATTGTGAAGCACTCCAAAGATGGGAAATCTTTGAGAGTAATTTCCAAAATAGTAAATAGGAGCCACTCTACTATTCAATATGTGCAAAACGTTACAAGATCAACAAAACTGTGAAAAATAAGTCGAAGTCGGCACACAACAAAGTTTTAACATCAGCTGATGAGCGGTACCTTGTGCGAAATACAAAAGCGAACCCCTTTTTAAGTGCTCTGAAATGAGCTGTTATCGCTAAAAGTCAATTGCGCTCAAACGATTAGAAACATGCTCCATCGGGAAAATTTGAATGGTAGAAGAGTACGAGTTAAGCCCTATTTAGCAACCGAAATAAAAAGGTACGTCTGGAATTTGTAAAAACCCATCGTTCGAAAGATTTTTCATTCTGGAAACGGGTGATGTTTACCGACGAAAGTAAGTTCAACATATTTGGGTCCGACGGTAAACCTTATGTGTGCCGCAAATCGAATGAGGAGCTCATTTCCAGAAATATGAAACCAAGTGTGAAACATTGTGGTGGTGTCGTCATCATTTGGGGATCCTTTTCAGCGGCTGGACCTGGCACACTTCATTTCATTGATGATATTTTGAAACGAAATGTACCTTTGTCAAGCGAAAAGTTGGGATTAGGCCAAGATTGGCACTTTTATCAAGCTAACGAACCCAAACATAAGGCCTACAATGTACGGACCTGGCTGCTGTATAATACCCCACATGTTTTGGACACATTAGCACCGAGCCCAGATATAAACCCTATTGAGAACTTGTGGAGTTATCTTGACACAAAAGTTCGCCAGCATAGAATTTCTAACAAGGAAGACTTAAAAAGAATATTACGTGAAGAATGGGAAAAAATTGAGCCAAGTTATTGTGAAACCCTTGTAAAAAGTATGCCCAATAGGCTAGAAGATGTAATTAAGAATAAAGGGATGCATACAAAGTATTAATTAGTATATAAGAATAAAATATAAAACAATCTTTCAATTGTATGAGTTTGGCTTTTGCATTGACTTTACTGCTATTTTTGTTTGTCGTTAAATAATGTTAAAAATGAAATATTATTTTTTTTTTGCTTTTGGTTATTAAAAGTTAGTGAAATAAACTATAAAAAATAAATGCTGAACTTTTCTCAAAATGTGTTATGGGTATATAAAACCAGGCGAAGAACAAAAATGTTGTGGTGCACGAGTTGGGCTTTTACCCACTGTATATACATATAAAATGTTCTACACACTAAATTTGTTGAGATATATTAAAGCGTAACTAAGAATAACAACAAGAACAATACTTACTCAGCCTGGCATAGGGACAACGACGACGCAGTCATTTCGAGAACAAAAAAATTTTTAAAAAAATATTTTTTTTTTTAAATATTTTTTTTTTTAACATTAATTATAAATTAAAATTAAAAACAAACAAACAAATTTAATGAAATACTAAATACAATAGAAAATCATTTTCTATTATTATTTCTCTTTTTGTCGCTGTTGTCGTTGTTGCAAATTACAACTCATTCGACTCATCTATTCGAACCATCCATCTATTTTGTGAATAAGAAATATTAGAAAAAATTCAAAAAATTCTTAACGGATACAAATTCTCAAAAATAAATCATTTTAATGTGAATCTTTGTTCTTTCGATTTTATTTTTTGGTTTTTGTTTTTTGAGGGATTTTTTATTTTAATTTTTATTCGTTTCATTAAAAAAAATTATTTAAGATTTTCTATTGTTATTATTTATTGTTGTTGCTATTTTTGTTATTATTTTAATGCATTTCGAATGGATGTCATATATTTTAAAATTTTTTATCAAATTGAAACGTTTGATAGAAAAAACAATTTTTTTTTTATTAATTGGGTGTTTTCTAAAGTTCGTTTATAAGTTTGATCATATATTTGAAACGAGCCAAATATGTGCCGTTTTGATTGATAACCTCTTGCCATTTAGGGTAAAGTGTAGAACTTCTCAGTTTTCTAAGCGATAAACTGATCCAATTTCGTTTTGTGGGCTTCTACGGTTTTTAAATTTACAACATCAAGAGAGCTCTACAGAGTTCGAAACGCATGATAATCTAAAAATGCAACAAACTTCCTAGCCAAGCTCTCATAGTTTCTGCTGAATCATCAAAGATTGTCATGATGTATTATGGCATTATCAGTATGCAATAAAGCACATTTTCTGTTGATCAATTCTGTGCCGTGTTAATTGAATTGCCTTCTTCAATCTGGTTAATTGTGCGTGATAAGTAATTGTTTGGCAATTCCCTTCTAAATCCATCAGGCACACAGTATTACACTTCTTGGTGTTAATCCTGGATTTGCCGTCGTCTACGGAGCTTCACCTTGCTTCGTCCATTATCTATTTCGCACATTATTGTCGTATGTAATCCACTTTTCATCGCCCGCAATCATTTACTTCTGAAATTGTTCGATTTGGTGCCGTCTTAGCAGTGAATCGCAAATATAAATTCAGTTCTTTTCAATTTTTGACTGTTAATTCATGTGGAACCCAAACATAGAGCTTCGTTGCATATCCAACTTTCTTCAAATGTTTGATAACTGTTTGGTGATGAATGCCTAGTTCCGTAGTAATGTCAATGTTGCTTCTGTGTCGGTTTTTTTAAATTTTTCCATGATTTCCTTGATTGGCCAGCAAAAGTTGGCGAAGTGCATCTTTAACATCAAAGTTATTAAATCGAAAACGAACGCTGCTGTTTTTCTGATTACAGCATTGTCTACGTAAACTTTTCAATTTTTTCAGCAGCCAGCGAGGAATTCTTACCTTTTCTATCGGGTGATTTTTAAGAGCTTTTAGATTTGATTTAAAAAAAAAACTCATAAAATCTAGAGGATTGTATTAAAATTTATTTGAGTCGATAGAACGACTCAATGTAAATGTTGAGCGTGGCTATGCTTCAATTGGTTCTTACGCTGGGTCTAATTTTGGTATACTCTCTCCAACATATCGGCCGGTATCTTACGAATAAATTCTTCAGTATCAGCTTCCAGTGCGTCAAACGTTGCGGGCTTGCCACTATAGACATGAGCCTTAACAGAGTCCCACAAAAAATATCCTAAAGCCGTTAAATTGTACGACCTAGGCGGCCAATTGACCGGCCCCAAACGTGAAATAAGCTCGCCTCTCAATTAGGCCATTTCTTCGCGTACTTTGTGGCATGTGGCACCGTCTTGTTGAAATTACATGTCACATGTGTTTTTGGGCAAAAAAAAATTTGTAATCATCGCACGGTAACGCTTGCCATTCACAGTAACGTTCCTGCCTTCGTCGTCTTTGTAAAAGTACGGTCCAATGGTGCCACGGACCCATAAACCACACCAAATAGCACATTTTTCAGGATGTATTGACAGTTCTTGCAATGCTTCTGGCTGCTCTTCACACCAAATACGGCGATTGAAAAGCATGAATTTTGGCAACAAAACATGTTACACGAAAATAGCTGAGCTGCCAAAAACAGTGTTGCTAAAAGAAAGTTGCTAAAAAATCACCCAATATAATAGAAAAGCAAAATATGACGGTAATGTTTCGATTCCTTACTAATTTTTAAACGTAGATAGTTTTTCACAGAATTATGCGATTTTAATAATGTCTTCGGTGCGCCGCTGTGGTATGGTAGGTAAAACACCCGCCTACCAACCAGGATGCCCTCGGTGCAATACCAGGCCAGACCATTTGAAAAAATAAAAAGTATTTTCAATAGCAGTATCACATCACTACTATTGAAAAATTCTCTAATTTATTTGTCGTTCGAAGCCGGCGTTAAACTGTAGGTCTAAAAATAGAATCGGATGCAGCTTATTGACTGAGAGAAGTCCCCGTGTTATGGAAATTAATTGTTTTCAAATAAATAAAGCTTACAAGCTATGGTAAATAAAGCAACAAAGTTGATACTTCACATTTTATACGATTGTTTAAATCAGGTGTTTTTTTAATAGTTACACCAGTTTAAATCATAATAAAACAAAAAACATTTTTTTAATATCAATGAAATAGGCCTTGTTGCATAGAAAATGTTATGACATTAATGTTTAAATATGATTTCGGCTATGTGGCCGCCAATGCTGGTACGTACAAGGAACACCAATATTCACATACTTTTCAGAGTATATGCGGCCGTATTTCGGTAAAAACTCTTCGAATGTTGACTTTCAGGGGTCTCTGGTTTATCGACGTAGACAAGTGCCTTGACATAACCCTAAAGAATAAAATTCAATGTGATTAGGTCTGTCTGGCCAATTAGTCAACAGAATGAATGCTAGCACGATATATTTTTAATCATGTCCCTATACCGTTCACCATTGACAATAACATCCAGACTATCATCGTCTCCGAAGACATATAAACCAATGACTCCGCCACCCCATAAAGCGCACCAAACAGTAATTTTCTGTAGATATAATGGTGTTTCACAGGGTCAACCAGTCGAGTATGTAGATAGCTTCGGCTATCTAGGAAGTACAATGACTACAATGAAGCGAGAGCGGCATTTGGACGACTGCAGTCAGTATGGAGAAGATCACATATATCCACTAAGCTCAGAAAATTCAAATCATGTGTTAAATCAGTACTGCTGTATGGCAGTGAAGCCCGGCTTGTATCGAATAACATCAGGCAGAAACTCCAGGTATTCATTAACAAGTGCCTCAAAATCATATGCAGAATATTCTGTCCTAACACGATAAATAACACAGAACTATGGAGCATTACTAATGAGGAATCCATACTGAAACCGATAAGGAAAAGAAAGTGGGGATGGATCGGCCACACCATCCGAAAAAGTCCAGAGAGTATCATCAGAATGTCACTCGAGTGGAATCTCGAAGAAATCGTGGTCGACCACAAAAAGCACCTGGAGACGCACAATTATCCAAGAACTGAGACAGAACAACCTAACATGGGAGGAGGCAAAGTCAACAGCAGTAAACCGTGTTAGATGGAAATGCTTTGTGGAAACTATATGCTCTACAAAGTAACGGGGGAAAAAAATAATGGTGTTTCGACAAAACCTTGTGGATTATCTTCACTTCCAAAGTGTCATACCCATTCAACCAAACATGAGATTCGTCGAAGAGCAAAACTAGGCCTCTCCTTGTCTTTTGTGTCGAAATCGTCACTTTTGAATCACACAAACCATTGTTCACAAGTTTTTTGAATTGGTGCATGTTGACCGTAAGCTTTTACCAACAATCGATAACTTTTAGCGGCCATTTTCTTCAAATGAAAGAATGTTATGAAACTTTCCCGCAAAACAATTATTTCGAACAAAATTTGAC
The DNA here is from genome assembly GCA_023159175.1 of Wohlfahrtia magnifica. Taxonomy (NCBI): domain Eukaryota; kingdom Metazoa; phylum Arthropoda; class Insecta; order Diptera; family Sarcophagidae; genus Wohlfahrtia; species Wohlfahrtia magnifica. The sequence goes on from JAKWBJ010000483.1 coordinate 6,577,695, forward strand.
ATTATTGTAGCGTTTGAAAAAAATGTGGTTTTACACTTTGGCGTCTATCGAACACTGAATTGTAATGACAGATGTTTACCCTCCAAAATACCATATTTATTATTATTGACGCAAGCCATATGTATCCAAATTATTAAATTATATACCCAATATTAAAGTAATGCCAATTACATATTTTTACATCACATTTAGCGATTTAATCACTATTAAATTTTTTATTTAGTTATGTTTTGTTGAAAATTTAAGTTGACATTACTGTTACCGATCAACTCTCTTACTTAGGTTTGCCACTTCAGTGTCAGCATCAGCCGCCAGTCAACGCAACGCTGAACGCTCTAATTTAGGTTTGGCTGTAAAATGTTTACCATCGATTCTAATAAGTTTTTGCGCGATTTGCAACTGTAAATGAAAGGATGAATGAATCCATCACAATCACAATAGTCACAATAAGAACGAAAGAATAATTAAAACATTAACCAAATTAAGCTAAGATAGGGTCATGACTACAGTCTTTCGCTGAGTGCTTCATCTTTCAGATCTGTTATTTTAAAAATGAATAAAATGATAAGTGACGATTGTTGTCTGAAGCCTCAAGACAGTTTCAATATTATTGTAGATTAAAGTAATAATTAAATGTATTGTACCATCAAAACAATACAAGGGTGTACCCTATTACATGAGCTTGGCTGCTACTCCCTGCATATTCCAAATTTGAAGTGTCTGGATTATTAGATATTTTGATCAAACGTATGTGTCATTATTGAAACAAAAGCCTAATTTTAGGTGTTGAGATATTTTATTATTTGGATGAATGCAATGAATGCAATGAATGCAATGAATGCAATGAATGCATTGAGCTTAAAGAAATAAATTGCTTTTTCGGTTAAAAAAATTTAAATTTTACCCAAAAGTCATGAAATTATTAAACTGCACAAATAGTTTTAAAATTTTTGTTTCCGTAAGTGATAGGAATTATTATCAACGGGTTAATAATGATCATCATTATTCTTCTTTAACTAAAATTCATTTAAAAATTTTTTAAAATCACACACTCAGTACTACACGTGTTTAGTAAATCTGAATTTGAAAATTAGGGTACAGTTGTGTCTGATGTGACCATTTTCTAATCAGATCTCAAAGACAAAACAATTGTTCTATGACAGACGTACATACGACCAACAGACATACATATACGTACATTATTTCAATGTATATTTTGAATTTAATAAAGTATTTTTAATCAAAAATATTTGTTGTTATATTTTAGTTTTTTGTTGCTTAGTTCATTGTTGTTGTTGTTTTATTACATTATTTAAAATTAAATAAAATTTTCTTTGTAAAATACTATTTTACGTTAAGTATGTATGTATTTATGCATGTGTATATATGTATGAACGTAAAATATTTAGTACTAGATAAAACCCGGCGTGTTTCGCTACCCCTATCTTAACTATTATCTTACTTATAATTTTTTACTTATTTTCCCTCTTTTATAGCCTATAGAAACTTCCAGAAAGACACTGTAGAATCTGCTTTTTAACTGTCTACAGTCTTGAAGCACACACATTAATTTTTATGTGATATATTAAAGCTTGCACCCCGTATGCTTTGTGCAATACCCGTTTATCCAATCTTTCCCGCTTTTTGGCTGATGTGGATAGATACTTACTTACTTATATGGCTATAAACAACCATTAAGATCAGTAGCCTGATTAAGATTATTGTTTTGAGCACGTCTATCTAATGGGCTTTTTCTCCAGTCCCTAATGCCAACTTTAAAAAGTTTTTCTTCTGCTTAGGTTTTCCACCGGAGTTTTGGTTGATTTGAAAGATTTCCTTGCTGGAGCATTTTCATTCATGAGAATTACATGACCTAACCAGCCTAACAATATTAATATATTCGTATAGCTCATACAGCTCGTGATTCATTCGAAAACGATACTCTCCGTTGACACATCAGGTTCATGTATTTTACGAAGAATTTTTTCTCAAACACTCTAAGAACAGTTTAGTCTGCTTAAGCGAGTACCCACGCTTCAGCGCTATATAAAAGCACGGGCCAATCGAGAGATGGTTTTGTTGCCAAGCGGCTTGCTCAGCCGAAAACAGAATCTATAGGCAATAATTGGTTCCTCATTGTATCTCGAAACTGATGTTTTTACTTCTACTTATTTATGGCGGTATCGATATAGACGAACTCATTTACTACTTTAAAGTTATAGTGCTCGTTGATATCATAAACTTTGTTTTATCCTCATTTACTACCAGACGCACTTTCATCGACTATCATTCAATGTTAGAAAGTGCCGCAGTTACCTCTCGTGCTAAGCGCCCAATGATATCGATATCATTAGTATATGTCAACAGCATGTGTTTCCTGGTGTAGATTGCGCCTGTTGTAACCGCAGCATCACGTAGAATTTTTTTCAACAAAATGTTGAATAGATCACAGGATATACTCCGTCTGAAATCTCGTTTGGTATCGGACATTCCAGAGAGGTCCTTTCTAATTTCAGCTGATGATCTTGTACTAGTTAAAGTCATTCTGCACAATCTAAGTTTTACAGGTATAACAAAGTCAGACATGGCCTCAAAGAACTTAGCACGTATCGGGATGTCGAAGACGGTCTTGAAGTGGTAAGTGTCAATTTGTTTCTCTTGGGTCTTTTTTAGGATCTGTCGTAATGTGCATATCTGGTCGATGGTTGATTTACCAGCTCTAAAGCTGCTTTAGTAGGATCCAATTACTTCGCCGACTTTACATATAAACCGTTTACATATTAGGCTCAACGAAATTTTGTTCACAAGAAGATGTTGACAGATAATAAAGCTTTAATTGTTGTTCTTGACATATAAACATTCTCTTCCGAAAATAAACAATGCCTACAGAAAGATACACGAAATTAGTACAGTGGTTGTGTTAGCTTTGAAATTTATTAGTTTGTGTTGAGGCTCTTGTGTATCTGTCACTGCCATAATTGTCTGTGCTATTTAGAGTGCTATTATTTGGTTATTTAATGGTGTTGCCAGTTTGATTCGTCTTTGTGTATTATGATTTTATTACCTTTTGAATTTAACGTAAATAGAAATTTGTAACTACAAGAATATTCGATATTGATGATGACTGGCTATAAAAAGTGGCACATCGTGCTTAGCAATTCAGTTATAATTTGAAAGTCATTGTGCAAAGTTGTAAGACATAAACTGAAGTCGTATTTAGGCGTAAATAAAGGTTTTGAGTAATTTGCCTATAAGTGGAGGTTAAACTATGGAAATAAAGAAATTGTAAAGTACGTGTTATTTATTTTATTTAACGCAACTCAAGAGAAATCAAACATTTAAAAAAAGGTTAAAACGGTAACAATACTAAATAGTCAAACTAAATATAAATGGAAAATACCACGCCTACTTATCCAATTTCGCCCACTTTTTGACTGATGATTTGCATTGAGTATGAAGTCACTCAGAAAGAATTTAGAGGCTTGCACTTCAACCGTTCTCAAGATATATAAAAATCAACATTTACTGTGCATACCTACTAATCTGATTCCGCCCTTTTTATGATGGATAATTTGTATTGACTGTGGAGCTATTTGGCCCATGTTCAGAGACTCTTACTGTTACTATTTTAAAAATATGGACAAATATATATTTCTTTTGTATGGGCGTGACACCGCCTAGTTAAAATGTTTGCAATTTTTGTAGCCTATAGTTCCTTCCAGACATACAGGGATACTGCAAAAATTTCAAGAAAATTGGTACAGACGTTTAGCTATCTATAGTTTTCAAACAAACTTACATATAAACATACATATATAAGATTTGCCTTCAAAATCTATAATAATTTTGTTGGTTTCTTTGCCGAACTTTTCATTTAAAAATTTTACTTTATATTGACTCATATGCCAACACTGCAAAAGTATGTTTTTTTTTTTAAATTAAATCTAAAGTAAAATATATTTACAATACGTATGCATATCTGTACATACATATATATTTATAAAATTTAAGTTTTTATATTGGCTTTTGGTTGATATACTTGCAGCACAGTACACAAGTACGTACGCCAAAAAGTAAATTTCGAAATTTTCTAAATTCAAATACGCCATGAATAACGTATGTTATGTGCATACATATGCATGTACGTTGTGGTTAAGACAGCAGCAAAATGTTAGTTGCAGCAGCAGATTTATTAAATATTCTTGTTCTGACCACATCAATGGGCAAAAGTGTATGACGCCTCAAGTATCTCAAGCGTAAATCGGCGACAGTTCAAATTCAGACATCTTTAACAGATTCAAGTTAAAGACAACAGGCCAGCCAGTCGGACATGCAAATAAAGAATCCATTGGTAAAATTAGAAAAAAGAAACATTTTGCAAAAAAATTAAAAGGAAATAAAAAAAACGAAGAAAGAAAATTAGAAAATGATTCGTTGTTCGTATGTGCCGATGTCCATCATTTCAAAAGTATTTGTAAATAAAGGCTTGTTTTGCAGATTCGTTCGTTTTGTAATGGCTGGTTAAAAATGATAAAATAAGTTTGTTTTTTCTTTTTTGAATATTATTACGTTTGTTTCATATATTTGCTAAAAATGTTATAATTAAATAATTTGATAATAATTTCTTGATGAATTGCATGAGGAATAGTTCCTAAATACAAATTATTTATATTTTATTTTTAATATTTCTTACCTTCCCTTAAGTCCGTCACTCAGACCTATTTGCACTGCAGAATATTTGCGGGTCTAAATAATTTTTAAAATTTAGAGAAGATTTTCTTACCCTCGTGGTAGGATAATTAACCATTTAATTAACTGCTAAAGTTATCAGCGACCAGAAGTATCCTCCTCGTTTAAATATAGGTCTTCGGGTACGCATGATATAAAGGGTCCGCCAAATAAATTTTTTTTTTTTGAAATGCCATAAAAAAAAACTACTGAATATTTTCTAAATTTTTATTTTTTTTTTGAAAGTACAATCCTTCCGGTTAATAATGGAAAATAGTTTTGTTCAAATGGCTGCCTCGGCTGGCCATGCAGTTGCCTACACGAGCGATCCAATTTTTAAGCACATTATCGATTGCAGCTGTATTTCACTAATGGCTTCACGAATATTGTCCTTTAAAGCGTCAATTGTCTCTGGCTTGTTGGCGTAACACTTACCTTTGACGGCAGCAAAAAATAATAGTTCAACGGTGTCAAATCGCAGTTCCAAGGTGGCCAAACGGCATTAGCTCTGCGTCTGATAATGCAATCTCCAAAAACAGGGCGCAAAACATCGAGTGTAGCTTCGGCTATGTGGCACGTAGCGGCGTCCTGTTGAAACCAAATGTAACTAATATCCTTCACTTCAATTTTTGTGAACAAAAATTCGTTCAACATGGCCCGATAACGATCGCCATTGACTGTAACAGCCACTTCTTGCTCATTTTCGAAGCAAAATGGCCCAATTATGCCTCTGGACCAAAATCCGCACCTAACAATGACTCGTCTTGGGTGTATCGGCTTTTCAATGTATGCGTGCGGGTTTTCTGTGCCCCAAATGCGAAAATTTTGCTTGTTTACATACCCGCCAAGATCAAAATGGGCTTTATCTGAAAAGATGATTTTTTTGGCAAAATCGGCATCTTCTGTAAGTCGATCGATCAAAGTAATGTCGCAATATTTCCCAGCGTTGCTCAAGCGTGTACACAACCATATTCGTTCAGCGGAAGAATAAAACTAATTATCTGTCAAATCAGACATGAGTTAAGTGTTACCATTCACGAAATAAGCACTAGTTGAAAAAAAAACGTTGGATGGCGGACCCTTTATTAGCTTAAGTATTGGTTTTAACACAGCTTACTAGCTTATTATGCAATCTTAAGAATACCTTATATCATGTTGATATTGTTTCATTGCGTTAATCCTTTAAATAGAAGGAAGGAAAAAAATATCAGTCTTAACGTAGAAAAGTAGTTATCGACTTTCCATGGCAAGATCTCGTCAACATAGCCATAACCGAGTAGTGAGAAATGTAAGAGTGATAAGCTACTACATAACAAACAAGCATTGTATCCTAAGCTTTGAAACCGCTGATACATTGGCAAATATTTGTTTGCAAACATCGTGTATGTATGCGTGAAAAATAAAAATAGCCAATCGCATACATCGAGAACTTACACACAACGTATACGTGTGGCTATTTTTTTACTTTCCAGGCATACATACATGATGTTTGCAAACAAATGTATGGCAATGTATCAGCGGTTTCAAAGCTTAGGATACAATGCTTGTTTGTTATGTAGTAGCTTATCACTCTTACATTTCTCACTCAATGCAATTTCATGACAAGAGTCTAGATTTGATTTCTAATTTTGAACTTTAATCAAGCTCATGACATATTAGCTTTAGTCTATGCTACAATTTTTCAACAAATTAAGGGCTAACATTCAAAACGTACATGTCAGATTAACACTGCACAGTTATCTAAAATGGGAGTCGTATCCATGTATTAGACAAGAACCTTAGTTTTTTAAAGGTTTTAATGCCTGTAGTATCACATTTATGCCTTTGATTTGACCTGAAAAGCTACTTTTCTTCTATTCGGTTATTAGCTTAAATCCAAGGTGTAATAGTTATTCAAGAGCCTAGCTGTGTATCGGTAAAATACAGTTAATTCTGAGTTGGAACAGAATTGGGGCAAGACAATTTTTTCCATACAAGATGGCATATCGTCGGTACTAAAAGCAGTTGTGAGATGGAATCTATTTTATTTTGACAGCGTTTTTTCTTATTCTCTCAATTGTGCTCCCACAATCTGTATGTGAGTCGTACTTTCACTGAATTTGTAAACAAAACACATACGAGGGTGGATTGACATTGAAACTACCTAGCGCTAGATGGCAGCATAAACACAAAAACTTTTTCTTTCTTAGAAATTACGATCTGTCAAACGTCAGCTGTTAAAATTTTAGCCAAATTCATCGATTAGCTTATTTGTTGTAGTCGTTTGAAGTAAGCAACTTTTGTGTTTCTTGGAAAATGGAAAAAAGGGAATTTCGTGTAGTGATTAAACACTGTTATTTGAAAGGCAAAACGGTGAAAGAGACAAAAGAAAAGCTTGATAAACATTACGGCGAATCTGCTCCGTCAGATTATATGGTAAAATATTGGATTGCTGAATTTAAACGGGGCCGAACAAGCACTCGACACTGCAACAATACCATCAACAGGATGTCCAAAAGAGGTGGTTACTGAAGAAAATATCAAGAAAATCCTCGATAGCGTTATGAATGATCGCCGGGTCAAAATACGTGAGATTGCTGAAACATATCACTTCGCTGGTAAACATATCATATGAACGTATGTTCAACATTTTGCATGAACATTTGCATATGAAAAAGCTATCGGCAAGATGGGTGCCGCGTTTGCTCAGTGTTGAACAAAAACGAGATCGACAGATCACTTCACAGCGGCATTTGGACATGATAAAGCATAATCCTGCTGATTTTTGGCGTAGATTAACAACTGTTGATGAAATGTGAGTCCACCACTACACACCTGAAACCAAAAATCAATCGAAGCAATGGGTGGAAGCTGGTGGAAGTGCTCCGAAGATGGCGAAGACAGCGAAATCGGCTGGCAAGGTTATGGCCACTGAATCTTGGGATGCACACGGAATATTGCTCATCGATTATCTTGAAAAGGGATCCACATTCACAGGAGAGTATTATCGTGCATTATTGGATCAATTGGTTGATGCAATCAAGGAAAAACGGCCACATTTAAACAAGAAAAAAGTGCTGTTTCTTCAAGGCAACGCACCGGTTCACACAGCATTAGATACGATGCTAAAACTACGAGAAATTCATTTCGAATTGGTTGATCATCCACCTTATAGTCCAGATTTAGCCCTTAGTGACTTTTCCTGTTTCCAAACTTGAAAAAATGGCTCGCAGGAAAAAGATTCATCTCAAACGAAGAAGTGATTACCGAAACGAATGCGTATTTTGAGGAGTTCCCAAGATCGTATTATTCAGATGGTATAAAAAAGTTGGAAAATCGTCTTACTAAGTGTATTGAGCTAAAAGGAGACTATGTTGAAAAATGAATATCAATATCAATCCGCCCTCGTATGTTTTTGTTTTGGAGCGAAAAAAATAAAAACAAAAAGCAAAGCAAACATAAAAGCAAAAAGGGCAATTGACAGTATTTGAAGTTGCGGCTGTCGATTTTATTATGGGCCATCTTTTTTATGACAGCGTTTTTGTTTGAAGTTGCGGATTTATTCTGTTTCATCACTCTATTGGAGTCAAAATAAACAAAAAATTTTTTTTGAAAAAATTTACAACCTTTTACCACTGTGTTGAACTAAGAATTGGATATTATTGCCTTTAACTGCTCAAAGTAGTGTTGGGTTTATTAGCTTACTTTAGCTTAACGCATTTTAATGAACTGGAATGTTCCTTTAGTTCAACAGTTCAGTTCTGAGTTGATTTTTTGCATTTTTAAGTGTCAAACATATAAACGAAAAAGGCACACGAACGAAGAAAAAACCTGAACTATCAAGAAATGTGAAGAAGAAGAAATATGAACGAAAAGAAACGCGAACTAAAGAGCTCATTCTTTTTGCAGATATCACATATTCTGGCAACGCTGATGGCACTATCAAGGTTGGGTTCTCATGAATTAAGGAAATCAAGAAAGTGCATTTTGTTGTTAAAATAGTTTATTTCTGAGCATCTACGCCACAGTTTTGACGAGCTAATTTTGCAAAACTTTTATAAAGAAATTTTCTTGTTGCACTGTGTAATGTTTATTGTTTGCTTTAAAGCTATTTAAGCTATAAAAAATAAGTTTCACTAATGATATAACAAAATGAAACACAATGGTTTTTCTTGATTGAATGATTCATAACATTTCGATTCTGAATATCCGTGGCATGGTTTTAATTGAAACAATTTTTTTTCTGGCTTCTGAAAGCATTTTTCAACGCGTTCTTCAAAAGAACTATAAAATTTACATTTCTTACTATAAATTTCTCTCTTCCATTGATATAGGCCGCAAGTGGAGTAATAAAATTACAAAAAAAAAAGAAAATATTTTTTTTCTTATTCACAAACCTGTTGCTTTAAAATTCCATTAAAAATTCATTAAAATTGAAAATGCTAACCATGTGCCTGCTCATCCTCATCTTCATCATCAATTTCCAGATTAAATAGAGGCAATTACAAAATATTATTTTGTTTTCGTTGTTATTATTGTAATTGTTGTTGTATTATTAAATATTAAAAATTAATATTGCATTTTCTTGTTATTTATTTATTGTTACACGAGAAAAAGATACTTAAAATACAATTGGAACTAAAATTGGAAAAACATTTAAGAAAAGTAATAAAAAGAAAAACACAAATAAATAAAAAATTAAAATTATTTACTATTTGAAATGTTCGATTTTGTTAAGAATTATTGGCCGGTAGTTTGTGGCGGGCAGGCTGTTTTTATGACTTCTCTTCTGGCAGTCGTTTATGATGAATGTTTCCTTTTCTTCTTTTTAACCACTTAAATCATTTTTATGATGTTTTCCTTTCAAATTGTTTTAAATGCTCAATTTACTGTTGAAAAAATACACAAAAATAAGCATAAACATTTTTTTCTTTAAGAGAATGCTTCAATTGAGTAGAACATACACCACCCCATCTCACTCCATTAAAAAACAATTCAAAAATTATTTTTGTTTATAAGTTTCGTTCTTTTTTTTATTTCCATTTGCAAAATAAAATAAATAAAAATTAAGTAAAAAAATTATAGCCGCTCGAGGTCGACATTTTTAGTACCTAATGATAATAATGGTGTATTATTTATTAAAAGTACTTTTATGTGAGAAGACGGTGTCAAATTAGCCTACCGGATAGATGGCAGCAATAGTTTGAAATAAATTAATTTTGTGAAAAGTGGCAACCTTATAAAACATACTTTTTTAAGGCTCCACGTTGTTTAGTTTATCAAAAATAGGCGATTGTATACATGAAAAAAAGGTTACCGTTATGTACATTAGTAGTTTAATACTTTCATTTGAAAGGTCTCGAATCTGCTATGAGGGAGTATACACCTCCGTGTACTGCTTTAAAATATTGGATGGCAGAGTTTCAACGAGGCCGTACGAGTTACTTGGATGAACATCGGATGAAGTTGGTCGCATATTGACCAATAATTGTTAGATGAAAAGCTCGGCGCCAGATGGGTGTCGCATTTGTTTCGAGCAAAAAACAGAGGCGTGAATATGTTTCAATAGATCGGCTATGAATGTCTTGCCACAATTATTTTCCGTCACTTCTCTAGGCAGCATATTGGCTTTTCACAAAGCGCACACAGTTGATTTTCAAGTTACTGTAGCTCGCCTCCATATGATTGTGTATAGTGGTGAAGATTTTTGCTAAGTGGTAAGACTCAGTTTAACGTAAGTCACGCCACGCTGGCATACCCCACGGTACCCGAGGTACGTATGAATTAACGTCCACTAACGCTCCCATACATGATAATCACAAGTGAGAACCAAATTCAAAGGCGCGTTGTTAAGACACTAACCTTCATGTTGGAGACCATCTAAGCTCCTGCCGTGATATGGATCATAGCACCCGGTTGACCACCGAGCTCACGTTTGCGTTTTAGATTTAAAACCACAGCCACCACGAAGCTCCCACAAGGGGACCTACCCAAAGTCTAGCAGGGACCGAGTCCTGACCTCTGGTCAGGCTTAGTAGCACGAGCGTATTTGCTCACATGCTACCTTCAGTTTCGGCCCCACAACGGCCGCGGACGGGTTGTCGGTGCCTTGCTAAGTGGTGTCATCTGGGTATACGTGAGTCTTCGCCGTGTGGCATACCCCACGGTGCCCCAATGGCACGAGTGAACACGATGTGTCCACCAACGCCTCCACCTGTGATACTCACAAGTGAGTACCAATTCGAAGGCGTGTTGTTAGGACACTCATAACCTTCACACCTTGGCAGGGAGTCGAAGACTATCTAAACTCCTGCCGTGATATGGATCACAGCACCCGGTTGAGGAGATGCAACACCACACCGAGATCACGCTCTGCCTGCGCTTGAGATCTAAACCACAGCCACCACGAAGCTCTAACAAGGGGGCTTACCCAACAATCGGGCAGAGATCGGAGTCCCTAGGACTCCCGATTCCCATGACACCAGAATACCTTTGGTCAGGCTTAGTGACACGTGAGTGTAAACACAAATACTAAGTGGTGGTGGTGATCCTTACTTAGCATTGTAATTTATTCCCACTAGGTGGCGTTTTCTCCTGATCAATCGTCACATCCTCTGCTGAGGTTCGAACCTGGACCGCTTGTGTTGTATGCCTACGCTCTAACTACTACACTACGCCACCCCCGTCTAGCCAAAATAAAGTCTAGTTTTTGTTTTGATTTAACGTCAGCTCCGAACGGCAGAGAAGAGAAATTTTTCATAACGTAATACTTATAACCAGCAGCTAACAATGTTATGCGGTGATACCACTGTTAAAAATTGTTAGATTGTTTGGTCTGGGATAGAACCGAGAACCAACTGCTTAGTAGGCGTGTGGTTTACCCACCATACCATAACGGCAATTTGAAACAGTCATAGCATATACAACTTCCGCGTAGGGGCCAATACTTCAAGGTCTAATTTGAAGCTTCTCAACCTCAAAGAGAAAAGGTCGAAAGTGCTTAATAATGACAAAAATTTTCCTAAAATTTTTGTGTTTTCTTTTTAAGGTTTGTTAGTTGTAGGGTATTCTATAATATCTACAGACTGTAGTTGCTTTAAACAGCAATTAATAAATATAATAAATGATTTTTTAATTGTACAAAAAATGAAACAACATGTTGCTATAAAAACAGAATCCGAAACAGAAACACCAAAAGTATTTTCCAATCAATTTAATTGTTTTAAATTTCATCAATAGTTTTTCTTATCTTGGACTGTGGTAGAGCGGAACCAGTAGAGTTTTTAAGCGATTTTGTTAATGGTTTAATAAAATAATATAAAATATAATTTATCTCTGCTCTAATGATATTTCCTGGAAAAATGTGATATTTGTAAAAAATTATCAGTCGTATTCATAATAAAAACCTAGCAAGTGTCTAGCACAAGTATGATTATAAATTCACTTGCTGCTATGTTTGCTAAGCTCATATCAACAAACTTTAAAGTACTGACTCAAATTTGAAATTAATCAACTTAGTCAGTGTTTAAAAATTGTTGATCTGAACTTAGCAAACATAGCAGCAAGTGAATTAACAATCATACTTATGCTAGACATTTGCTAGATTTTTATTATGGATATGGCCGTAGGCTTTTTTAAATAACTGTTTAAAGCCTTAAAATATTAATATTGTAATATATCGTAGCATGTATATTCATTCGTATTTTTGTTTTAAGTTTCTCTAATTTTAAATTATATTTTAAATATAAGATTTATAAAAATATGAATCTTTGACCTCGTCTCGAAAGCCTCAAGGAAATTTTTGTTTGTTTGTTTTTATTTTTATAAAATTTATAAAAATGTAAAAAAAAACATATTTATTTGAAAATGATTTAAGATTTAAAACATTTCAAATTTTTTATTGACCAAGACGCAAAAAGAAAGAAGATGCTATTAGAAGTATGTAGTAAATATTCACATATTTTCTATTTTATGAGCACTTGTTACAATATTTTTGTACCCTACACTGTACATATACGTTTACCCATAACATAAGCACATTTACTTTGCCGATTAGTGGTGCCGTAGCCATTTACCGTTGTTGTTGGCTTGTGTTTATTCGATGTAAAATAAAAAAACCTTAAATACGTCTATCTGGCAATCTGTTATGTTTATGGTTAAGGCAGAAAATTAAAATAAAATTTTTCTACGTTTACGATTATAGCTATGGTGTTATGGGATGTCGCCACTAATCAAAATCGTTCAAATTGTCAGCGATGTTCTTGATATACATATGTATAGATTTAGGTCATTTATATCGTATACTATATGTACTTAAAGTAGCCTATCTTGTAGATCAAACATTATGAAAGCGCTGAAACTTTTTATTCATTCTCTTCCACTAAAAAACTCGAGTGGTATGTGGTATGTCTGCGCTAAGAGTAGCAGTTTCGGATGCCTTCGACGTAAGATTATTTAATTCAAATTAAACTGATATTTTCCCCTTTAATTTATTATATTTATTTCCGCCTTTACATTATGGAACATAGGGCCGTAACAAATAACTTCCAACCATGTCTATCTAGACTCATTCCAGGTTTTCGTTCGAAGATCACTATTTAAGTCTACCTCGATATGTGTGCAGATTTCCATACGGGATTCAGGAGCACAAATGTGCTTTGGCGCTGTAAATACGGTTGGCAATGTCAGCAGAGGGACCTCCTTTTGTGGCAATGTTACTTCCTAGATAGCAGAAGCTACTGAAAGAATGGGTGGCTTTGATTTACGTTTACTCGCATCGAATTAGTTTCCGCGCAGTTGATCTTTAGACCGGCTTTTGCTGCATATGCTTCTAGCAGTTTGATTATCTCTACCATGTCGGTGTACTTATGGCTTAGAAGATATATTCCAGTTCACCCAGTTGTCCTTGTAATCCCCACTGGTTGCATTGGTGACATTTTTAATCACAACATCCAGGAGCAATATTAAACAGCAGTGATGATATCAGGCATCCCTTTTGCACAACTTTTATGTTTATCTTGTCACCCAGTTGATTTTTGTGTAGAAATCTGCAAGTAGTTAAATGGTATAATTCCCGAATAAGGAAATTAGATCCCCTTAGCTGGTATAAAAATGTTTCCCCACCTAACTAATGCAAATTATTTAAGAAACACGATCTCCATAGGAGAATTCATCACCATAGGTATCTTTACATTTAAAGATTCAAATTGGACGCCATTAAATAATTTTCTTGTGAAACCTCTGTAGATCCTAACTTATAACTATAGACCTTGGCCGGTGAAAGAAAAAAATCTGATAGGGTTTAAGTAAATTTTCATGTGGTATTGTGGTTGGTTATTCAATCCTTAGTGATTAAGACCTTACTTGTCTAATCAAGTGCTCAATTCAAAAAAGAATCAGTCAGGGATGACGTGTGAATTACGGAAAATGATAACGCTGGCTTCCATTTTATTAATGTGGCCAGAACCTTTTTGTGGACCGGGAAGAGCAGCCTGGACATATTTAGCGAAAGTTAAAATAACGAAACGCGGGTACTCTTCTCTAGTCAACAGGTTTGGTGACAATCTAAGCTTTTGTTAGGCAACTATAACAGCAGGAGATCTGAGTACTGCATCGTCAGATTATAATAATCGGGCTTGTGACTGGTCATTGCAAACTTAACTGACATTCGAATGGAATAAGAATAGTTTTAAGTCAAAGTTTTTCTCTAAGCAAAGGCACCTCGGTATCTATCAATTATTTAGTGGGTAGTTATCACAGTTGGCATCGACTGATATTCTGAAGGCTTTCAGGGCAAATTAGTTGGGAAGAAGGTGGATCAAAGGGTTGCAGTATTCTTTGATAACAAAAATAGTTATAATAGCTTTACTTACAAACCTAAACTATGGCGTTGGGGGTTGCGTTAACATTTGTCTAGCGTTGACGCTAAGGTGACATACCTAAAAAAAAAGCGTTACAATTATGTCTTGAACAGTAATGTTAACTTAACTTTTAGACAAAAAAGTCAATAAATTGAAATTAAAAGGTTACAATAAGTTACTAGTTGTGAAGCGTTAACGACGCGCTGTTAAGGTAGAAGTGCATAATATGAGTTAATTCAGCTATTTTTTATTTGTTTTCCTGCTAGTACATCTGAAAATGATTCATTTTTGTTTGTTTATTTTTCTATTGTCAGCTGACGCTATCAAAACAACCCAACGCGTTAAAAAGTCGAAAGTTAACCATCTTTCTGACGCCAACGTATCAAAATATTTTTAATGTAACTTGTTCTATGCAAATACACTAGTTTAACTTTTTTTGACAGAAGTCTAGAGCTCACACGCGCACTAACGCGTGTTATGTACTTCTACTTTTATGGTAGAATTTTTGGCAGCTATACAACAAATATAGCTCGGTATCGAAAAACTTATAGGAATTAAATGTGCTAAATGTCTGTGTTATCTTTCTTACATTGCCTATTTTAGCGTAGTAGACCAATATTTTGTTATACTTATTAACTTAACTGTTATAATACCTTAGCTGTAAAATTAAGAATCTATTCATAGCAGTTACGCTAATTATAGGCGTGGGTGGCGTGGAGATAGAATGCCCGCCTATAACACTAGCCGCCCAAGTTCGAATTCCTAGCAGAGAAGACGACATGACTAATAAATTTAATTGCGTCTCTAATATTTACTTAAGAAATTTCAACCACACTCCAGACAAGTCTATCTAAAGGAAGCCCTTTACATTTCAGTTTAAGGTTCAATTAGATGTGACTTAACATATGGCTATAGTAGCTGAAGAAAATAATGTCAATTTACTATAAAAGGCGGCGCATTATGCTTAGTCTGTTAGTCGTAATTTAACAGTCAAAAAATAAAGTCGAGCTAAGACATTAGTAAAAGAGTTGAGTAAATTGTTATATTAAGTGGAAGTTAAATAAGTTGGACTTTGTGTATAGAGTTAAGTTGTGGAAATAAAATGGCTGTATTAAGTAAAACAATAAACTCGTGTCGTGTAAAAGAACTCAAAAAGGTTAAAACGTAACAATATTATAAAAATGATTGCATACTTTCTAGATAAGAAAACACAACTAATTAACCTTATGGGCAACAATGTGTTTGATTAGTGTTTACATACCATAACGCCATAACCGACTAAAATGATTTTGGTTGTCTCGACTATGGTTACGGTTATGACGTTATGAACTTTTAGCTCTGACGTTGATGAAAAACATAGACGAATGATCAGGAGAAAACGCCAACTATGGGATAAAAATTGTAACGGTAAGTAAGGATCACCACCACCACTTAGCAAGAACTTTCACTACTACACAATTATATGGAGGAGACTAATCAGCTACTAAGCTTGAAAATCAACTGATTAATGAAACAGAAACAAGACAATGAATGAAACCAGACAGTTGAAAGCCATTTACTCCCAAGGAGAGTGACGAAGAAATAACGCTTATTATTAATCTATTTATACCTAATTTATTACAGGGCTTATGGTTTGAATTTTTCGGATGTATACTTATGTATATGGAACAATAATAGTGTTCATAATTGGATCAAAGGAAGAATATTTGACAAAAGACCTAAGCCTTAAGCCTAGCACTCGTGATCGAACAACTTCTATGGTAATTTTAGCTTAAATTAACATTATTCGATATGAAAGCTTGTATGATCACGAGTGACACGATTCGGCCTCTACTTTTAAGATTACAAGGCTTACTTTTACAGACGGATCATGTCCAATGTGAACCAAAATATGATTCTTAAATGAATGAGTAAAACATATGCCGACTACGCTGGTGTAGGGTAAAATATTTTAAAACAACAAATTTGTGAACAAAAATGTTTCCCATAAAAAAATAAATAAAAAAATAAAAAAAATCGTAAAATAAATGCAAAAGGTGACCAATGGGGGTTATTCTATGGAATGAATCGTTTTGTCTTGTCTTGTCTTTTATTGTTTTCTTTTTGATTTCGATTTTATTTTATTTTTTGTTCTTAATCCTCCTCATCTAAAAGTGAATTAGAAAAAAATAAATTTAATTTAAATTGTTGTTGTTTTATGTTTTCTTTACAATTTATGCTGCCATTTGCTGACGTTGGAATATTTTATTAAAAATATAAAGAAATTCTTTTGATTTTTGTTGTTTTTCTAATTCAATGTTGTTGCTGTTGCTGTTGCTGTTGTTGTTGTTGTTGGTGTCTAAAAGTAGTAACACTTTATTATTATTATTGTTTTTGCTGTCGTTGTTGTTGTGTTTTAGTGGGCACAAAGCCAAACAATATAAAAAAACACAACATTTTTTTTTACGTTGTCATTTTAAAAATGTTGTTGTTGTTTCAGCTACGGGTTGTTTTGGCTGTTTTTAACAAATTGTTGTCGCGCTCAACTACATATTTCGTACATGAACATTAGTTGTGTTGTTGCTGATTTTGATGCAAAAATCTAAGTTATATGAGGTGGTAAATGCAACTGAAAGTACAGATGTGGTGTAAGAGAGGCAGAGAGAAATTTTGGATTTCAATCTTAGACATTTGGACCCTTATTTTAGTTGGTTGCGCTATTATATATGCAAAACATTCATTTGATCATATTTTTCTTCTCTTCAATGTGTTGCAGCAACTGTTGTTGCTGTTGTTGTTGTTGTTGTTGTAGTTGTATTAGGATTGGTTAGTATATTTTTATTGTTGCAATTAAAAGGAATGTTGTAAACGTGCGCTCTTGTCGTGCAGATTAATTTAAAGCAAAAAAGAAAAACAGATAAATGCGATAGAATCCCTACCTGAAGACAGGTTCGATCACTTTTTAATATTCAGAGAGTGGATTCGAACAATCTATGCAATTTATTGCACTTCAAGGTTAAAGCTGTTATTGTAGGGGTAATGAATAAACTTAATTATCTTTTATTCATTTAAAATCGATTTATTTTCAATTTCATGACAATAACTTCTCTTTTTCGTAAAATTTCAAAGAACTCTATATAATGTTGCTCGAATTACTTTATTTGCGGTTTAAATTACTTATACGAATTACCCTGTTCACATGACATCTTTCTATTTGATTTTGACAGTTATTCCCCCTATTGTTGTTTTTGTTTATTTTTAAGTTTTCTACTTCTTTTTACTTTTTTTGTGTGTAAATTGCTTGTTAACAATGAAAGAAAACCATGAGATTTTTGTATAAAACACAGTTAGCGAAAGCTTGGAGCCAATTATCATGCTTGATTATAAATCTTGACCTTTAATACCCATATACTAAAAATGTGGTCTAAACGTATTTCAAAAAATCCTTTTGTATTATTCGCATATCAAAACGATCTATATGGCTTTCCACAGTAGCCATTTGGGAACCATTACTTGGTTTGTCATTAGCTTTTGAAGTTCTATACATGTTTTTAAATTCTTGGTATTGGGCTTAAAATGATGCTATCAATTCAGTCGATCGGTCTATGTTGTATATCATTTCTGTTACAGGTTAATTTGCGTGACTTTTTTTTTAGTAAAAAAAAAGATTCGTGACATGCTCGGTAAGGTTTGTTATTTTACCATGAATAATTCGCGGTGTGTGAGAAATGTTACAACAAGCAGAACTGCCGAACTTGGTGTAAAAAGCAGCCAGTAGATATTTCTGCCAATACGCATTGAAAGATGCAGTGTCTGGTGCGGTTTATGGGCCAGCGGCATCATTAGGCCGTACTTCTTCAAGAAGTTCGATGATTACCTATTTTTGTTTGCCCAAAATGAAAGAATTTGACTTGGTTGACATGTGTTTGATTAGCTATTAATCTCAAATTTTTAAGCAGTCCATTACCCACCAAGCTTATGCGATTTGACCGTACTACATGCTATATGCCTATGGGCGTACAACTCAATGATATCGTTATTATTGGCATATGCAAATAGCATGTGTTTTCTGTTGTAGATTGTGCCTATTGTATTAACCGCAGCATCACGTAGGATTTTATCGAACAAAATTTTGAATAGATCCCAGAGTACACTATAGCCCTTCTTAAAGC
The DNA here is from genome assembly GCA_023159175.1 of Wohlfahrtia magnifica. Taxonomy (NCBI): domain Eukaryota; kingdom Metazoa; phylum Arthropoda; class Insecta; order Diptera; family Sarcophagidae; genus Wohlfahrtia; species Wohlfahrtia magnifica. The sequence continues at coordinate 6,596,413 of JAKWBJ010000483.1, forward strand.
TACGTTTGGCATCGAACGTTCCGGATAAGTCGTTCCCAGTTTTAACTGATGATCTTGTACTAGTTAAAGTCGTTCTGCACAATCTAATAAGTTTTGCTGTCGACAAACGGGTGGTAGGTGTCAATTTGTTTCTCTTGGGTTTTTTCCAGGATCTATCGTATTGTGAATATCTTGTCTTGGTTGGGTCCAATTATTTTGCCGACTTCACATTTCAATCGTTCACATATTACACTCGAAAAAATTTTGTAAGCAATGGGAAGAAGACTTATACATCTGTAGTTGGCGCATACGATTTTGTCTTCTGACTTATGAACAGATTCCAATCGTTGGATTGCGTGCACCCAGCCATATAGCACTAACAAGTTGGTGTATGCTCCTTATCAACCCGTCACTTCCGGGTTTAAAAAGCTTCTCGGGTAGTTCCTCAGTACCTGCAGCTTTATTACCCTTCAGTCGAAATATTGCCCTTTCAATCTCATTTTTGCTGAGTGGTGTACATTCAGTGGTATCTTCATCATCGTTATCGTCCGACACCAGCAACTCGGGAAAATGTTCTTTCCATATTCTCAGTATGTTCTTAGCATATGTTTCATTCACTTTTGATAATTTATTTTAAATCAAGGTTTAGTGCAGGGTGGTCTTTAATTTATTTTTTCAAGTTAGAGGCCGTAATTCCCACCTAAAATGTGTGATTTTGTGTAATAATACGTTATGCAGAAAGTTATGGTCGTCGGAAAGAGGAAAAGCGTGGCGCATCGCCTTTCAAGTTGACCCCTTTTTGGAAAAACATTGTATACAAACTAATAAAAATAACGTATCTCTGTCATTCTTTTTTTAAAATTAATTTTTAGTTATTTATGTACGTACTATACATTTAAACATATGTATGTGAGCAAATTTAATTGTTATAAACATCGAAATTTTATTTTTTTAGTTTTCAAGGCAAATTTCAAGTGCGATGCGCCACGTTTTAACCTTACCCTATCGCGATAATATTTTTCATACCATATTTTTAAACTATAACAGACATTTTTATGGGGAGTTAGGCTTATCGAAAAATAAGGACCGCCCTTATGCATGGTTTGTCAAAAGCAGTACGCGGCGTAAATTGATTCTCTTTCTCTCACATCTACATGTGCTCACACATGAAAGAAAAAAAAGCAGTCTCGCTTGAGCATTTGAACAAAAGACTCAGGGAAATGTTGGTAAGAGGAGAATTGTTTTTGGTAAACCCCATAAATCTTCGATCCGAGACCACATACAATGTAAGTAGGACACATTCAATGCCTCTATACAATTAATACTTACATTTACGTAGCGTTGGCCTAGGTCCGATGAAACAGACGTTGTAGGTGAAGGTTGGATATGTCTAATGCCACGGACATTGTAAGTGAAATTTGGAAGGGTTTTAATTGTCAAATATTTTTTTTATTCATTTTAGTTATTTATCGCAAATTCAATAATGAAAATCCAGTTTATAGACCATAAACACTTCGATATAGACTGCTCCATATACCACACACACGGTTAGTCAATTTGAACATTTAATAACACTTTTCTTTCCATTTTAATTCGGAAAAATTAAAAAGAATGATTGGAAAAATAGTAGCAAAAAACAAAGTTTATAATCGAAACTAAAGTAACAATGTAATGTATTACAAGCCCATTCCAGTCGGATGCTACTGCGATGGCTTTTTTACTTCTAGTGTACATTTAATTTTACAATGTATTGGGAATGAAACTCATCCAAATCGGATGTTAGTTGTATGTGCCTAAAAATTTTAGTTCAATTTTTCCTATTGACATAATAGTATAAAATTGGATGTGTTTCGTTTGTAATAGCTTTTGTACTGCTGGGAATTAAAGTAAGAGAGAGTTGCTGCTCACTTCCATAAAAATAAAAGGGCAATGTATGTGTTTGAAAAGTCATGGTATAGTGTATAATAACTAAACAAGGGCTTAACAAATTTATCAAACCTGCTATTTTTTCCCACAACCAATACTATTGGTTACATTTTAAGCTTGGGATACCTTCTCTTCTTAGCACACTTATTACATGTCTAATATTGTATGTAAAAAATAAAAAATAAAAAATATTCTATAACAACAACGAGGTATTAGACGCCAATAAATGCAAAAATAAAGAAGAAAAAAATATAAAAAAATTGAAAACAATTTCGAAAAAAAAAAAACAAAAATAAATAAATAAAAAGGAAAATAATGGCTGCATGACAGTCTATATGTCTGTCTGCAACACAATCTGTCTGTTTTAATACGTAAATTGGAAAGAAAAAAAATCTTAAATCTAATGTGTATCTGTAAGTTATTACGAGTACATGTGTATTCGTAATGTCTGTAAGTGGGTAATGTGTGTTCATTATTATTTTTTGTTTGTTTTAAATATTATTTTGCATCTGTTCGTTCATTAGACATCAACATGCAACGTAAAGTGATATTTTAAACTGGTTAACGATGTACGAAAGTATATCCATCTACACAGAGGCAGATGATGATTTTTAAAATATATTTTTTTGATTGTAATGCGCGTGTATTTCAATTCTTTTTATAGAGATTGTCTGCGAGTGACTGCAATTTTTATTTAAATTTATAAATTTATAAATTTAACTACAAAAACATTTAATATAAAAAATCAACGATTTTTTAGTACCATCTTCAAACGTAAAGAGAATTTGAAGAAAATATTTACATACATACAGTGCCGGTGGAAAAAATAGCACCAATGATAAATTTTTCTTTCAGAGCAATGAAATTATAAAAGTCACTAACTTTTGATTTCCACATCAATGTGCAATAATATTATGCTCAAGTTACTCTCATTGAGATTACTTGTTTTTACAGAAAAAAAGAAAGGTTCTTCTCCCACGATCGATTATTCAAACAAAACGCTGATTTTGGGCAGTGATTACACTAGCACCGTTTCACAACATTAACAAATGACGTCAAAAACACAAAGTAATCTTATTTAAGTTTAAATAAATTAGTCTCACGCAAATTTTATAAGTTATGTCTATAGAAATAGGTCGTAACAAGCATTGTATGCCAGAAAAATGTTCTGTTATTTAAGATATAGAGGTAAACCATATTCCGAAGTAAAAAGTTGTTTAGATGTTCCAACAAAATGAACTTTAATGGATGAACGTTTGGTTAGACAAAGCAAGAAGACCCCTTTTATACCAGCTACAGAGTTCAAGAAGTATCAAAAAGTAACTGCAAGTGTTGAAACTATTCCTCGAAGTTTAAGTGTCAATAAATTAAAAGTGTAAAGTCCCAAAAAGTGCCACTGCTCACACATAAACACGTTGTAAAACGTTTGTATTGGCTTGCTGAAAAGTAGGGGAATGTGCTATGGACGGATGAGCCTAAGGTTATTTTATTTGAAGGAAAAGGTTCAATTTTCTATGTCAGATGACTCTTCAACACAGAATTAAATCAAAAATTCACCTCTGAAACTGGTAAATATAGTGGTTCAAGCATTAGTGCAAGAGGGTGATTTTCCTATTACGGTGTTTGTCCTATACATTAGATCGAAACAACCACGGATATGATAATTTAGGTGATTATCTTAAACGATATTCTCCTCCCTTATGCTTCTTAGGAAATGCCACTGAAATGGGTTCTTCAGTAAGACAATGAACTGAAGCATACCAACAAACTTACATATAAGTGGCTTCTGGAAAATAACAATAATCTGATGAAGTGGCCCCTTCAAACACCGGATCTCAATACCATTGAAAACTTTTGGACAGCTATACAAAAGGATGTATCTCAAATACAACCAACCGCTATTAAAGTCCTTTGGGTGGTTGTCTAGCAGATCTGGAAATCAATTTCGATTAAAGGATGTCAAAACTTAGTGCAGTGGTCATTGGCATGCTATGACATATTAATTTTGACATGTGCATCGATAATAATAATAGCGAATTTAAAATGTTCGGTTTATTTGCAGTTTAGTCACTTATTTTTTAGGGCAAAAAAATATAGTGCTATTTTTTAACTGAGTGTTTTTTAAGGTTTATTTTTAAAACTTAACATTTATAATAAAAACCATGTAAAATAAACTTATGTTTTTTTATAATAATAATTCGAAAATTTATAATTTTAAAAAACCGGGATTTGGTTAAAAATTATTCAGTTACCCGGTCCGTCGGTTCTTTTATTGAAATAAAATTCTTATCAATTCTTTTTGCATTAGCAAGTAAAGTCGATGAATTTTTGTCGATGAATATTTTCACACTTCAGAGGACATTTGTAGGACCATGCACCATGTATTTAATGGTAGTAGTAGTAGTATGTTAGGTGAGACATCAGCCTACCAACCAAAAAGTCCTCGGTCAATCCCAGGCCACACCATCTGGCAATTATCAACAGCGGTATCACCTCACAGCATTGCTAGCGACTGGTTATGAATATTAACGCTGCGAAAAACTTCACCAACTAATACATCCATCGTTCGTAGTCGGCGTTTGTAGATCCCTTTCGTTGCGTCTAGTTGAGCGTCATTCTCCATATATAAAAAATTAATATTTATTTAGAGAAAATGAAAAAAATTATTGTTGCTCAAGTGTGCATATCGTTTTCGATCTACCATGGATTTTATGTTCGTTGTGAGACGTTCAATAAAACTTTATAAATTATATTTAGAAAAGTATTTAAACGATGAGCATATTCGAAAAAAGGGCATTTAAAAAAAAACCGTATTCGGCAAAACCAAAAAAAAAAATAACGGTTAAAACCGATCCAATAATAACCGTTCGATCTCCCTAAATAATACACAGCCTTATAAGCATCTTGTGGTACAGTTTCAATAAAATCAGTTGAACCTCAATCAAGACATAAAACGAAGTATATATTTTACTATAGTGGTGCTATTTTTTGAACGCAGCTGTATATAATTCGAATTTTAAATTTATGAAAATTAACAGATTGATGCAGTCAAGTTCGAAAAATTATCAATTAAAATTTCCTTTTTACCTTTTCCATTATCATAAAAGAGATTTTCTACTTTCGAAAACAATGTAATAGAAGCTGCTTGCTCATAACTCAAAGTTACTCCAGTAATAAATTACAGTCAATGATATGCTGGTTATAAAAAATGTCACAGATTATAAATATTTGTTTACTAGTGTTGCATCTTTTTTTTTATATTTTATTACTTTTACTTGAAAGATTTTCTTGAATTGTATTTGTTTCTGTAATAAAAAAATTGATTTATTGCAGTTGACAGTAATTTTGCAAAATAATTTCGCCTTTTACGCCTTCGTTATTTTCTTTCTTTTATCTTGTCGATTCTTTATTATGTGGCATCTTTCTTGGTGATTTATAAAGTGCCAATATTTTGGCGATTTGTTGCAAATGACAAACACATTTTATCGTATTTAATAGTTCCTGACATGTGTTTCATTTTGACGGCCTGTTTTTAATTCTATAAATTTGCTGCTGTTGAAATAAATTGATTGACAACAATCAAACACAATTAGAAACGATTTGTTTAGAGAGCAACAACGATTTGTTTGGAAAACGATGTGCGAATTAAAATTTTATTTTCCATTTTCGAAGAATATAAATAAATATCTTACAAATGATTTTTGTTTTGAAAAATTTTGAATTGAAATTTAGCAAATATTTTTAATTTTAGTAAAATAATGGTTCTTTTAATTTGGGTTTGAACAAAACATTTTTCTAAATTTAATTTTAAATAAAAAACATTAAAAATAATTGCAATAAATATTGTATTCGATTTAACAAACGAAAATTTAACTTATACTTTCTAGCAATGCCGGCAAGGAGTTTTTTTCTCCTTACTCCTCTAGGGAGCGCATATTGGCTTTTCACTAATCAAGTTGATTTTTCAAGCTAAATAGATGATTAATCCACTGTAGCTCCTCTCCATAGATTGTGTAGTGGTGAAGATCTATGCTAAGTTGTAGGAAGGAAGTTGAAGGCATTTTTATTAGACACTCTAAGCCAAACCTCTAAGCCGAACCTAAGCGCTTATGTTGTTATGCGCGCATTCTAACCACTACACCACGCCACATTTGCATGGAGTAGTTTTATGTAATGCGTGGCTGGATATATGGTCTTTAGATATGGCTTAACTTTTGTGCAATTCATCCTCCATTTTTCATGAGCTTTGTCTCGGAATAATCAATAAATTTGCAAAGAAGCGAAATTTGACTGAATGCAGTAACTGGAGAGGTATCATGCTACCACCAATGATAGTTGAGGCATAGCCTGGTATTATACATACCAGGCTATCAACATCATTATACTCAGAACTCGGATATCAACAAGTTGCTTTTAGAATTAATCACTCCTGGATCATATAAATGGATTATAATAGCGCAGTCAGTGGTAAGGAAGTCCCTCTCTACTGTGATTTTATTGATTTTGCCAAAGCAGTCGATTTGGCCAGCTCTTCAATGTGAGGGAGTCTCACTTATGCTGATTAGGTTAATGCAGTGTTGGGAGAGAGAGAGAGAGTCTTGAGCTGTAGTTTTAACGTACACATATGTAGGTGTGATACAGGGATGTGTGTTGTTGCCACTCTTCTTCAACATCGTTCTGGATACCGTAAAGTTATGGGCAACAAACGTTCAAAGTGGCATTATTTGGGCTTTGCAAGGCCGCTTAACGCACGCGTATATGGACAAAGCTGGCAAACTGCCAGTAGTGCTTTCCGTTGCACTCAATTGTGGCCTGGGAATAAATATCGGAAAGGCCAAAGTCTTCGCAACAACACAACCAACACATGCAAATTCACAATAAACAAGAAGGAGTTAAAAGACGTATAATTCTTGCAATATTTAGTTAGTTAGTTGCTACGGGTAGCCGTACTCTAGTCCAATACTGATCCAATACTGATCCCACTGTGATGCCCATAGAAGGTAGCCTTCAAACGGAGCAATTTGTTCGCGTCTCGGCCAGAATCGAACTAACCAGACGCATGCACAAAGGCAGAAAGACCGCTGACATTTATATCAACCAAGTCCGATTGGCATGCAGAAACGGACTGCCAAGGAAAACAGTCCTAATATACAAACGATTCGGACACTGACATAGGAAATGTTCGACAATCTTATCCTCAGAAACGGACTGCCAAGGAAAACAGTCCTAATATACAAAAGATTCGGACACTGACATAGGAAATGTTCGACAATCTTATCCTCTTCCTCGACCTAAAAACTCCTACAGTAATCATTGAAGGGTACACCCAATAACCTAGCATGAGCACATGCTACCAAGTGCATAGAAATCGCAGCCTATATTGCGGCAACGAGCCCGATCGTAAAGGGTTCGTCTTGATACAGAGCATGTGGGTTCATTCTCCCATAGTATCTGTGCCCTGCCCAACATGTGACGCAGAACTAGAAGTCAGCAATAGGAACTAGAAGTCAGCAATAGGAAAGTGGCATCTCAACTAGATGGTCAATCTCCTCGTTGCTAAAGAGAGAGCATTCCATCGCTAATTCGTGCTCCACACAATTTCCCCGTTTGTCCAATACCTAGGAAGTGTAACATCCTCCTCAGGCGATTCCAAAAATGATATTCGGAATCGTTAGGCATACGAAGACTTGCAAAAGGTTTTCAAATGGCCATAAGTACACATAAAAATGAAACTTAAACTCTTTTCATTTAATGTGGGCTCAATTTTTCTGTACGGCTATGAATCACGGAAAAATTCACAGTGAAACTACCCAAAATATGATGACCAAACGCAATATAAAGCCGAAAACTGTGGAGAAGTACAGGCAAACTACCGATCTGACAACAAAATGCAAAGCCTAAATGGAACTGGATAGATCAAGTTCTATAGAAGACGGACGGAAATTTGGGCAAGTCGATGGGGAAGGCTTGGAAAAATTTTGTTGCGACCCTTTGCGTACTACACTTTATATGCGTGTGCTGACAACAATGTAAACATTTTCACTTAAAATCCACTAGTTTTTAGATTCCACGTGATGTCATTTAAATTAAAATTTATATAATAAACAAACTCCACTCTACCATCCAGCATACTATTGAGCATATAGAGACTTTTTGGGAATTTAAAAAACCAACAAATTGCGAATCTATTTTTGCTTATTTACTGAATAGTTTCGAGAAAATTCGTTTAAAATATTCTCGTTTGGACTTTTTCAAGAAACCATGGAAATATAAGTTACAAGCATTGTGAACGGTTTCTTTACGATTTAAATTTCACAAAATTCAGTATATTATCTCCACTGAACGAAATGAATCGATTTACGCTTGAGCAACATTGGGAATTATTGGAAATTTATTTCCAAAACAAAGAAAATTGGTTGGAAATCGTAAAAAATAAAATTTAAAAAAATGCCAAAATCATCTTTTCAGATGAAGCTCATTTTCATCTTGGTGGGTATACGTTAATAAGCAAACTTGCTATATTTGGGGCTCAAAAAACCCAAGCGTGGTGTTACAGAAGCTAATTAACCCATTACGAGAGACTGTTTGGTGCGGCATGTGGAGCGGAAATAACATTGGCGCATATTTCTTAGAAAATGAGGACGGTGTAACCATTACGGTCTATGGAGACACCTATAGCACCATGATAACCGATTTTTTTTTGTCCGCTCCTCTTCGACTTTCCAAACATCTCAGGCCACAATCGATGTATTGCGTCAAGCGTTTGATGGCCGTTCAATTAGTCAAAATGGTGATGTCAGTTGGACACAAAAAGAAGTTGCGATTTGACACCGTTGGGCTATTTTCTGTGGGGAGCTGTTAAAGACAAGTGTTATGCCGACAAGCCAACATTCGTGATGCCATTGCCAAGATACTACCCCATACACTCGAACCGAAAAAGTTCTCTAAAATTCGTCTGATCGAATGGGGTATCGTGAGGCCAGCCGCGGCAGCCATATGCATGAAATAATATCTCATTTCTAAACGGAAAAATTGTACTTCACAACAAAACAATAAATTTGGCAAAATTTCACACCGTTTTTGTTTAATGTCCTTGATTTTTTCACTATTTTACCCAAACTTAGACAGCCTAAATTAATAACTCCATGCATATTTGAAACTGTAAACGAAAACCTCGTAAACTCAGTTTTTCTCTTTATCTTATTTTCAATTTTATATAAGTATTAGTCGTTAAAAATAATCTGATTTATTATTAGTTATTCACGTTGTTTTTAAATTATTCCAAAACTATTTCAAATTCCATATCATTCGTTAATAAGTTCACTTTTTTAACAAAACGCTTTCCATTTCACATTCTTATGTCAACAACAAGATTTATGGCCAAATGATGTTGTTGAGTTCGTTAAACAAATTTTCTCTTGATTACTTAGGCTGATTCCACAATAAAATAAAAAAACAATAAACTGCCATCCTTATGCCCACATCTGCTTATTTATAAAAAAATACAAAATAAATGAGACAATGATCTATTATAAGTGTGAAAAAATTGTTTAGCAATACTCATAAAATATTCAGAAATATTAAATAATAAAAATAAGAATAAACAAAATTAATTAACCATAAAACTGCTTACTAAAAATAAAGACACTCTTACAAATCATAAAAATAAGTGTAAGATAAAAAATTCGTGTTATAATATAAAAGATCTTTTAATTTCTAAAAAAAAAAATTATTTGTCTTGGTTCCCAAAAGACCCTAGCACTCTTTAAGGGTTTAAAAAAATTGTTTTGGAATAAGACGTTAAAGCAGTATTGTGTTAATGATGACATTGATTTTATACGAGTATATGTTTTTCTTTTTTCTTTTTTAATTGAAATACACAAAATAAATCTTTTAAGTATAATGACAAAATTCATTTTATTTTAATTGATGTTGACAAACGCTCATACGCTACGATGTACGGAAATTAAAGAATAAAATTACGAAATTTATTTGAACAAATAAAAAGTAAATAAAAATCAGAAAAAAAAAATTAAATTAAAGAAAAAAAAATTTAAGAAAAAGACAATTCAATTAAGGTTGATTACTATATTGGTAATTAAAACAAAGAATTTTTACGAAGATTAGTTACGAGAATTAACATTTTCTAACTGATATATAATAGGGAATATGTACTGCCAGAAGTGGACAGATGGAAACATGGGTAGTGGTAATGCACTGCATTCGAGAGAGACACTATATCTGCGTGTTCGCAAACATAACACCTTTAGGAAAACTACCTCATCAACCGAAATCCCTCCGATAATTGAAGTCATTAACAGCTTAAAGAATAATAAGGTCCGAGATATTCAGGCCGAGATATTCACTGTCCTCAGAGCTGAGCGTTTTCGTGACTTGGCTGTAGTGTGGCATGTTGTGGTTTTTTACTTGGACAGTCAGGAGGCTATTATGGCGCTGACTGGTCGTTATGTCAGCTCAAGGCTGTTTGCATTGTGCAGGAATACCCTCACGTTGCTCCTGTATGTGTGCAGTGTTAAACTGTGCTGGGTTCCGGGGCATGCTGGCGTAAAGGAAAACGGCATTGTAAATGAACAGGCAAGAGCGGGAGCGGCTTGGGGTGTAGAAGAGGTGGACGCATCTGTAAAACCACCGCTTGGTTTCTGTAGAGACTGGGCCTAGAGTGAAGGAGTCGTGGAGAAGCAGAGGAGACTGTAGGGTCTCCAGGCAGTTGTGGCCGCGTCCTAATCGCTCTAGGACGGAATGGGTCCTCAATCTGAGGAGAGAATCTCTTAGGATTCTGATAGGTTTTGTGACTGGGCATTGCGCTCGGTGTGCGCAAAGTGTGAGCTCGGTGTGGTCTTGCGTCTCTTCAATTGGGAACCGCGACTTATACCACGGAAAGAGGAGGTGAGAAGGTTAGTGCCCTAACAACGCGTCTTTGAATTTGGTACTCACTTGCTAGTTTTATAGGTGGGGAGCGTTGATGGACGTAATATTCACCCGTGCCTTAGGTACTGTAGGGTATGCCAGCGTGGCAAATACCCACGTATACCACTGACTCATTGACCACTCTCGCCTTAAAATTGCCAAGCACGAATTTAATATCTTTCCAAGCGGTCATAGAGTACTATTTGACCTCATCGTCTTTTTTGTTCGTCGGGGCCTGCACGCGGATCAGGCTGATGTTAAAAATCCGAGCGCGTATTCGAAGGATGGCTAGTCATTTATCCAATGGCCAGTTATCGCTGCCTCCTTCCAACCGCAAATCCCACTCCGAACACGTGCTTCGTTGTATGGCAGGTGGTTTTTTGAGCAACCTTGTCCTATCTATCGCGTTTCCTGGACAGCGATTATGTCAGCCCTGTACTTATCCACTATATTAGTTAGCTGGATAGCGGCACCTGGTCTGTAGAGGGTTCTAAAATTCTAGATGCAAGTCCTCAAATCGTTGTTCTTATTAAGTAGACATTAGTCGTCACCATAAAAGGGAATTTGTTCTTTACACTCTTTTAGACTTTGCATTGGAACGGGTTTTTACATGGCGGCTCTCAGGGAGTTCAAAGGAATGGTGGTATCTCGTTTTGGGGATGTGGACACGAGATATTTTTCCACCACCGATCCTGTTGTACATAATCTCACTAAATTTTACACCAATTTGTGGACCCTTAAACAGAATATGTATATCAGAGTGGCTTCAACAAAGCTACCACTCACGTTAGCCCTGACTTAAGATTCTACTTGTATTGGTTATCACATCTACGCTTAGTTTATTTAGGCTGCCCGGGGAGCACCACATGGGAGTGAGAGTAGGTAGATTTGAGAGACATGAGTCGTCAGTAGCTGGAAACCCTAAAGTGAACATGCCAGCTTTAACTAATCAGGCATTTGGCCGTTTTAATTCTGTAGAGCGATCTACGCATATTTCTGTTTGAAAATATTCAGTTTTTGCATAAATTCCACATCCATATAAGGATGTGAGTTCTGGAATGCAGCAATAACGTTGCGGCAATCAAGACATTTACAAACCGAAGCTTGCGGCGAACCCTTAGAAAATTTTGTCCATCAACAGCCTCTGGAAAAGAACAAATCAAACTCCAATAGAACCCAAATTATCGGAAGAAAGTGGAAGTTGTTAGGGCACATGGCGAAAGTCCGCTGGTGATTTAAAAGTGTGTGTCGCAAAGAATCAGAAAATAAAGCCTTATCGATATTATAAATACATACGAGTACATATGTAATTGTTTTCACTTTCATTGATAATCGTCTAGGAACTTCGAAGGTTCTGGCTTCAAATTTACTCATGGCTACTAAATTAGATTGTCCATTTAGCAAGCTGCTGTATTGCATTCATTTTTGCAAAATTTTAATTAAAACTTGAATTACCTACAACTATGAATACCCCTAATATATAGCATAATAATTTTCCATGAATACATTTATTTCCAAAACTGTTATTTTTCTTTTCAAATAATTTATTTTTTAAAATATGGACATATTTTTTTACTTATAAATAAATGATGAGGCTTTCATTATAATTATTTTCTATTAAAGCAAAAAAATCAAATAAATCTCTATATATATGACTAAATAGCCTTTCAACGTCAACCGATTTAAAAATTAAATATTTAAAGCGTCATTATATTTAAGTATCTTACGCTTTGTTGCTATTGCCCACAATTTGAAAGAAAAGGGCATTGAACTTATAATATAAATTAAATATATATTTTAAATTAAATAGCAATAGCACTCACAAAAAGTATGGGAAAAATTTTGATAAATATTTTTTTTTCCAAAAAATATGTAAAATTAATAATTTTCCTTATGTATTATATAGATTTCATCACACAAATAAATTTTTTTCCATTTCGTTATAAGTTTTTATATTTTAGGAAAAAATAAAAACATAAATTATTTGTTTTATTCATAATAACACAAGTATCAATGAACAAGCTTGTACAACAAGTATACTTGGCTATAATTTCAATATAAATTAAAATTTGATAAAAAAATGTTATATAAAAATATATGTATGTTTTAAATATTTATAAATTAATGTAAATAAAAAAAAAATTATTTTTATTCTAAACATTTTTTTCATTTCTTATTAACACTGTTTAATAGAAAAAAAAAATTGTTGAAAAAAAATTCGATTTAATTTGATTTATTTTTAATTTATTTCTTTCTTTTTATTATTAATTTGCAGATTTTTTGATTTATGTTGTTGTTGTTGTTGTCAGTCCTCTCAGCCACCACTACCACCACGATCACCACAACCACCACTACCAAAATAATAAAAAAATTATAAGAAAAAAATTATATATCACCATCAACAATTTTTTATCAAATCACCACGTTCACCAAATGTAAAATAAAATAAAAAATAAAAAAAAAAAATTTAAAAAATCTAATTAAAATAAAGTAATTATTCATTATTTCGTTAAAAAAAAAATTATATCAAATCATTAACATCGATCGTTTAAATAAAAATTGAAAAAAAATATATTATAAGTCAACTTTAAGTTTAAATCAAATAAAAAAATATTCATCTCCACCATCTCAACCACCACCAACCAACCAACCATACCAATACCACTACCACCACAACCACTACCAACCACCATCATCATCAATAATTTTGTAGTTGTACTTCAAAACCATCATCAGTATCAACTTCCATCATGGCCACTATAAATTCGGTAAGTAAATTTATTTTTATTTTCCTTTTTTCTTTTCATACTTTTAATTCATTTTTATTACAACATATGTATTTTGATGTTATTTTGTATTTAAGTATAACATATAGTTTTAAATAATCTACTCAAAACTGTGATATGTAAATACATACGAGTATGTATGTAGGTTGCAACCAAAAATATTCAACAAAAAAAAGGATTTTTATGCGCATTTATGTTGTTAAAATATGCAAAACTTGGCTTGTATTGATTTTAATATCTGTTATTCAAACTTATGATTATGGGCTATGATTCATTAAAACCAGTTAAGATGTTCAAAATCTATGTAACCACGGACATATGTAGGTAGTTTGATAGTAAAACGCTACTTTTTGATTTAAAGCTTGAGTTTGAGTTCTTTCTTTCTTCATACTTTATATTCCATAGATATAATTTATATTCATAAATATTGTTTAAATATTAAATTACACTGTGCAATAAATTTCGGGTCACCGCCGCCAGCCTCAACAACTCCAATGGGAAATAAAAGTAGACCATTAAGTAAACAGAACTGCTGAAGGATTTTGAAAGGTTAGCTCAAATTTAATTTTTATGACCTCACGAAGTTGGGCTATTTTTCTATCTTATCGGCCATGAATCTACTTCCACAAGATCAAGAAATAGCACATCAGCAGAATCGATACGCATTAGTTTCGTCTTATGCGTATTTACATGCTTTAAAGATCAGTTTCGTCCATTTACGCGCAAGATGTGTTATTAGATTAAACAAATCTAAAGTTATATTTTCATCGTTTACACAATAAACTTAACAATATTCTGTTAATATACGATGGGGAGCAGACTTATACTCGTACATCTAAGGGGTGTTTTTTATAGAGGTATAGAACTTTAAGTTGCAATAAAACAACGATGGATTATTCGATTGACATGAATTTTATTTATCCGAAGGATAATCTTATGGCATCTTAAATATGATTTCTGGCATATGACCGCCACGGCTGGCGCGGATGTAGTCCAATCTGGACGTCCAATTTTCGATGACCTTTTCCAACATTTGTGACCGTATATCGGCAATAACACGGCGAATGTTGTCTTGTAGCTTTACCGGATAGACTAATGACTTTACATAGCCCCATAGAAAGTAGTCTATCGGTGTTAAATCACAAGATCTTGGAGGCCAATTCGCAGGTCCAAAACGTGGAATTAGGCTGTCACCAAACGTGTCTTTCAATAAATCTATTGTGGCACGAGCTGTGTGATATGTTGCGCCGTCTTGTTGCAATCACATCTCCTGGACATCATGGTTATTCAATTCACGAATGAAAAAGTTAGTAATCATGGCTCTATACCGATCACCATTGACTGTAACGTTCTGGCCACCATCGTTTTTGAAAAACTACGAACCAATGATTCCACCAGCCCATAAAGCGCACTGAACAGTCAGTTTTTCTGGATGTAACGGTGTTTCCACATACATTTCTGGATTACCTTCACTCCAAATGCGGCAGTTTTATTTGTTGACGTAGCCATTCAACCAGAAGTGCGCTTCATCGCTAAATAAAATTCGCTTATGAAAATCGGGAACAACGGTAATCTCGTTTTGGGCCCATTCGACGAATCTACGCCGGGTGTGAGTCTATTCATGATGAATTGCCAAATCAAACTAGGAATAAATCACTTAACAGCTGTTAAATCGGTCGCCATCTTGAAAAGTAATGTCGCCTTAAAGTTCTATACCTCTATCAAAAACACACTATATGTACTTTTTCGAGTCTCTAAATTACAATAATCTAAAAAGAAAATAATATTTTACCTAATAAATCATACTTTATTCTTAAATAATTTGAAATAAAAAACTAGTCCTTCAATAAGTTTAAGTATGTCATACATTTTATTTGACAGCTGTCAACCTTTTGCTCTTACTATTCATTAACTTTACACTTGAATTTTCTTTTTTTTAAATATTTCAAATATGTTTCTATTTAAATCATTTCAAATCAGATCTATATTTAAAAGAGAGAAATATTAGTATTATACTCGTAGTATATATGTCCTATATATTTCAAAGTCTCTTATATACTAGTATTTGTGATAATACAAACATATGTACGTATGTATGTATCATATATTAAATGGGAAATAAAATATACTTTTGACAACATACTGTGGCAATAATTAATTACAATTTTGTTAAAGTCTTCCTTTTTATTTTCTTAATAATTTTAATATTTTAAATCCCTTTTTATGTTTTTGTGACAAATTTATAACAAAATACTCCCCTCCCACAATATAATCATAAAAAAGCAATTCTATTTAACAACTAATAAATGAAATACAAAAACAACAACAAGTTTATATATAAAAAAAATTGGAAAAAAAACCTAGAAAAATTAACAAAATTAATTTCAAAATGATGAATATGCAGGTGATGCAAAACAATTAGAAACAGAATGTTTTTTCGATGTTCTGAATACACAATTAAAAAAAAAAAAAAAAAAAAAATGAAGAAAAAATTTTGAAAAAAAAACATGTCTCATGTACTTGTATTGTGTAGATATTTTTATAAAATTTGAAAACAAGAAAAAAATTTTTTAAGTGATTTTCATATTCAACATCAACAGCAGTAAAGATTTATTAATGAATGACTTTCTAATAATTTTATTATGCTTTCATTTCAATTTTTTTATTTTATTTTATTTTTTCTATTTTATTTAATTAAAATTTTTGTAAAAATGAATCCATTTTTAAATTAAAAAGAAATAAAAAATATATTAAGACTATTTTATGAATGGGCTGGCTGCATATATATTTAATTCATTAATAATTTTCTCCATTAATTAAAAATTTAATAATTTATCGTCAAATTGAGGTGATGAGAACAATAATAACATAATACGAGGGCAGTACAAAATGTTTTTAGCCTGATGTAGTAATGGCGATAAAAACAGCAAAATGCTTTGTTAATGGAAACTTTCATCTGTCACATGAACACGTGTTAAATTTCATTTAGATCTGTCATCTCTTTCGTATAGTAACAGGTGTTCCAAAAAGGCGCTTCGGTAATTTTTTTATAATGGAAACATTATAAATTCGTGATGTGGACGCTAAAATGAGGCTGTTATTCCAGAAAACATCAAAAAATTTCACAAATTGGTTATTAACGAACCTTCAATTAGCGAGAAGGTGCACGAGCTAGCTGACATTATAAATATATTGGGCTTCGAATTGCTTACCCACCCATCGTATTCTTCAGATTTTGCACCCAGCGACTTTTTCCTGTTCTCAAATCTCAAGGCGATGCTTGCTGGAAAGAAATTTAAGACCAACGATGAAGTAAACGCTGAAACTAAGGCATATTTTATCGAGTAAGAGAAATCGTACTATAAAAGAGGCATTAAAGAGTTAGAAAATTGCTATACTCATTGTATCGCTCTCTATGATGAATAATAAAATCAAGTTTTTCAAAATTCTTATCCTACGGTCTTATTGCGTGACCTGTTATGGTATTAGACGATCGACGAGTGAAAGTGTTGAAAGTGCACGAAAGAAGGCAAAAACAGTTTAATCGGCTGGTAAAGTCATGGCAACGGTTTTTTGGGATTACAAAGGTATTTTATTTATCGACTATCTTTAAAATGGTAAAATATAGGGTCCACCATCTAATGTTTTTTTTTTTAACAAGTGCTTATTTCGTGAATGGTAACACTTAGCTCATGTTTGATTTGACAGATAATTAGTTTTATCCTTCCGCTGAACGAATATGGTTGTGTATACGCTCCGCTAAGTGGGTCTGCGATCGACTTACAGAAGATGCTGATTGTGCCAATAAATCTCATCTTTTCAGATGAAGCTCATTTTGATCTTGGCGGGTATGTAAACAAGCAAAATTGTCGCATTTGGGGCACAGAAAACCCGCACGCATACATTGAAAAGCCGATACACCCAAGACGAGTCAGTGTTTGGTGGGGATTTTGGTCCAGAGTCATAACTGAGCCATTTTTCTTCAAAAATGAGCAAGGAGTGGCCGTTACAGTCAATAGCAATCATTATCGGGCCATGTTGAACGAATTTTTGTTCACAAAAATTCAAGAGGAGAATATTAGCAACATTTGGTTTCAACAGGACGGCGCTACGTGCCACACAGCCGAAGCTACACTCGATGTTTTGCGCCCTGTTTTTGAAGATCGCATTATCAGCAGCAGAGCTGATGTCGTTTGGCCGCCTCGGAGCTGCGATTTGACACCGTTAGACTATTATTTGTGGGGTGCCGTCAAAGATAAGTGTAACGCCAACAAGCCAGAGACCATTGACGCTTTAAAGGACAATATTTGTGAAGCCATTGGTGAAATACAGCTGCACACAATCGATAATGTGCTTAAAAATTAGACCGATCGTGTAGGCTACTGCATGGCCAGCCGAGGCAGCCATTTGAATGAAATTATTTTCCATTATTAACCGAAAGGATTGTACTTTCAAATAAAAAAAGAAATTGAAGAAAATATTGAGTAGTTATTTTTTTATAGCATTAAAAAAAAAATTATTTGGCGGACCCTATAATAAATTCGGAATATTATTGTAACCTTTTCGATCAATTAAAATTTTAGATTTGAGAAAAACGTACCATCCCACAAGATTGTTTTAACAATGGCAAAATTCAACGAATTGAAGTACGAATTGCTTGACCACCCACCTAATTTTTCTGATATAGTTCCCTATAACTTCTGCAAACGCTTTGCATCAAATGAAGATACTATGGCAGCTGTAAACGATTATCTTGAGGAGCTTCAGGAAACTTATTTCATTCAGACTAAGTGTAGTAAAGTTTCAGGAGATTAGATTGAAAAATAAAAAAATTTTGAAAATCTAGCTGTTGTTTTATATTTTAGGCTAAGAATATTTCGAACTACCCTCGTACATCAGAAGAAATAATAATTGGTTTTTAAACCTAATAAGATTTTTTGTTTTGAAAGGAAGGACGCCAATAACAGTCACCTAAAATGCTTAGTTTTGATAATTAGGTTCCTGTATGTTTCGAATGCTGTTTTTTTGCAAAAATCACTTTGTGATTACATATTTTGAATCACTTGTTGATTTATATTCTTCGACTATGCCTTCATGTGGGAAATTTTGTGATTAAATAACTTTTGTACTCTAGCTCAGTACTTTAAATGCAACTTTGAGCAGGCATAGCATAGCTTTTTAGGCGGAAAAATGTTGGAAACTGAAGTCCTAACCGAGAGAAGACACACGGGAGTAATGATCAAAATACTCTATTACAATTAACCTGGGCAACACTGGAATGTCATAACGCGTTTAACAACTGGGCTACTCAGAATCAGGTTAGCCCGATCTAGGTGCCGAGATATAAGAAGGACAAGGAAAATGAGATGGCGGACATTTATGCCAAAGTGTGGGCTGAGGAATCTTTCACTGGATTCACTCCATCCTTTGGCTTTAACAAAAGTCGCCTGAAAGGGGAATGATAATTTCTAATGTTTAATAAAGAGATTTCAACCTCCCTCCAGACAATTCCATCTAAAGAAGCCCCCCTGACTTTCCAGTTTAGCTCTGGAGATGATGACAAGCATTAGACAGATGATCAGGAGAAAACGCCACCTACTGGGAAAAATTTACAATGCTAAGTAAGGATCACCACCTTTTAGCAAGAATCTCCACCACTACACAATCATATAGAGACGAGGTATAGTAGATTAATCATCTACTTAGCTTGAAAATCAATTCAATTATTGAAAATGAAACAAATGGAAATGGATGCTTTGTGAAAGGCCAATATGCTGCATAGAGGAGTGACGGAGAAAAAATATTATTTATGCTGTTTGAACTGATCCAATCAATACTGTGCACGCGTGCTTACGTGTGTAGACACTATGAATTGGGCATACTGTCACGTATTACCAAAGTTATCATTGAAATAAAAGTTTATTTTCATGGCTTTAAAGGAAATAAGTAGAAAGAGAACGTTGGACTAGTGTATTAAACTTAGAAAAGATTGAGAAACAAAACTATTTTTGGCAACACATTTTTTGTTTTAACCAAATGCCCTCGTAACATAAAGGAAATATTTATTTAAAGAAAAATTTTTACTGTCGTCGTACAAAATGTAGCTGAAATCGTTCCATGTCCGCATCGATATCTGACATTATAATCAAGAACTAGACTTAGTTGTAGTATAATGCAATTGGATTATGGGGTGTAGGATCGTGCTTAACTGACTATTTTCTTTTATACATAAGTATTTCTATTACCTATTACTCAGCCTCCAGTTTTTTTTTTTTCTTGGACATATTTATTTAACATAAATTTTTTCTATTTCTTTTGGCAAAATTGTTTCAACATTTTATTTTTCCACCATATGACCACTTTTTTTTATTTTGCAGCAAAATTGCCTCTTGGGGGTGGCTAGTAGACTGCCAGTTAATGACAATTGCTCAAATGCCGGAAATTCTAAAAGTTTGAAAAAAAAAAATTAAAAATTTTAATTTTTGTGTAAAAACAGAACAAACAAGAAAAAAGTAAATTTCGTTACTCGGCGGGTGATCTTTTTTAATTATTATTTTTTCCTTTTTTTAATTTTATTAAGTAATTTGTTTTTTTTTACAAATATTTTGTGGTTTTATTATTATTGCCGTTGTAGTAAAATGATCACGAACACATGTTGTTTTTTAAATATTTTATTTTTTATATTTTAATTTGTTTATTTATTTATTTGTGTTCTAGCTTGTCTTGCTGTATATTTCAGGTGCCATTATAATCATATAAATTTTGATTTCATTTTCCAACACATTTTTTGTGGAGTTTCTCATGTTTGCATATTTTCTTTAATTGGAAATTATTTATGTGTGATTTAAATTTGTGTAGTGTTTAAAAATTTTATATATAAATGACATTTGCAAATAGCTTTTTGAATTTCCTGAAAAATATAAGTTTACAATTGAAATTATTTGGAAATGCTTAATGTTTTCGGAGATTTCTTCCTATGTGAAAAGAAGAATCATAGAATGGACATGAAGAAGAAGAAATAAAAAATTACCAAATACTTAAATATTAGCTGCAGCATAGACATACTCCAAACAGCACTAACTTTAGTAATGCTTCTGTCATCGTTGATGATGTGGTACGACCTACAGTGAGTCGATTCCATAAAGCGACTGGCCAAAAATAAACGGAGTTATTTAGATAAATGAATTTTTGAACAAAATAGGACAGCGTACACGCCCACCGCCCACATATACTTAAAATAAAAAAACCTATTTTTATATTTACATTTTCTAATAAAACAAAGGTGTTTGGCAGAAAAAAACGAAATTTAAAATGTATTGCAATCTGTCGAAAATTTTAATTATTTCTGGCTTAAAACATCATATATGATGTGATAGTCTAAAGTATCGAGTGGGCCATTTAAAAGTTTAAATTTAAAAATGCAATAAAAGAAAAACGGTTTGAAAGTTTGCCAAATTTAGTTTTTTGTTATGAAGTACAATTATTCCGGTTAAAAATGAAATATTATTTCATTCATATGGCTGCCGCGGCTGGCTCAAGTACCCCATTCGATCGGATCGTATCTCGGCAATGGCATTACGAACGTTGGCCTTCAAATGCTCAATTGTCTCTGGTTTGTGGGCATAGCACTTGTCTTTAACGGCGCCACACAGATAATGGTACAACCGTGTCAAATCGCAGCTTCTTGGTGAAAAACTGTCATCACCATTTTGACTAATTAAACGGCCATCCAACGTTTGACGTAATAAATAGATTGTGGCATCAGATGTGTGTCAAGTAACACCATCCTGTTGAAACCAAATATCGTTTACATCATTACTATGAAGAGCAGTTATTATAGTGCGCTAATTGTCACAATTTACCGTGATGGTTGCGCCATTCTCATTTTCAAAGAAATATGGGCCAATGATGCCTCCGCTTTACAAGCCGCAATAAACAATAACTCGTAATGGGTGCATTGGCTTCTGTAGGACCATGTTTGGGTTCTCTAAGCCCCAAATACGGCAATTTTGCTTATTAACATATCCATCAAGATCATCATCTCAACCACAGCTTCATAACCTTTGGGTGTACGCACTGTACGAACACGTTTACCCTGTTCAAACCATATCCAAACATTTATCAAAGGGATCTTATAAATTGCCTGCTTAAATTTCGATGACATAAAGAACCGTTATTTGACAAACAAATTTCGTACCGTTTCTCAGTTGTTGCTCATTTTTCTTTTAAGATTTTAGAGAAAACCGTAGTGTGTCCCTATGATTTTACACATGATTATATCTCCTGCTTTCAACTATTATTTAAGCTAACACAGCAGTTACCAATAAATGTGCATTTTTTTCTCTGTCACTCTTCTTTGAAGCATATTGGCTTTCCACAAAGCATACATTGCTTTGTTTTAGTTTCATTAATCAAGTTTATTTTTCAAGCTAAGTGGATGATTAATCCACTGTAGCTCTCCCGCATATAATTGAAAAGTGGTGAAGATCCTTGCTAAGTGTGGGTAGTGGTGTTTTCTTAGCATTGAAATCTTTTTCCAGTAGGTGGTGTTTTTTCGTGATCATTTGTCTGAAGTTTGTCATCATTGCCACAGGTAAGCTGGAAAGTCAGGGGGCTTCTTCTTTATTGTCTAAATGGAGCTGTACGGAGGGAAGTTGATGCCCCTGTAGTGAACACTCAAACCACAATTAATTGGGACTATTTCTGTACTTATTGATATTCTCATACGTCAAAACATTTATAAGCATTGACGTTCACACTGAGAAGTGAAATGGTGTAAGAATGCCGGAACAATATCTCGGCATGCATTTGGACCGTCGACTTACGTGGGTCTACCACTAGCAGCAAAAATTATACAGCTGAAGCTCAGAACAATCCAGCTCTCAAGCTGCTTCTTTACAAGGCAGTATTAAAACTATTTGGCTGTATGGTATTCAGCTGTGTGGAACAGTCTCTTAAAACTATGTAGAGAGGCCTCAAAGGTCTAAATTTTGCAGAATAATTATGGGTGTTACATGATATATTACAACCTCTAACATCCGTAAGAATCTTTAATTATAGAGGAAATGATAAAGACAAGTACTAACTACGTCACGAAGTTTATAGCTCATCCTAACCATGTTGTTAGAAACTTACTTTTATACGAAGGTTACAAATAAATAAATAGATTTAAAACCTAATTTTTACAATTTTCCAATTTTTTTTAAATCACATCAAATTTTTATTATTTTTATTTTTTTCTTAATACTTCCAAATGTATGAGATGACCTTTGTATCTTCAAAAGAATTTTTTCTACTTCATTAACCTAAAATAATATTTAATAACTTGAAACACACATTTTTACGTTTTTTTGTTTGTTTGGAAATAAACTAAAATTGAAAAATATGACGTAAAGTAAACGACTATTGAGATGTCAAAATTTTTTCTACTTGTCAGTTCCACTTAATTTTTTTTCCGTTCTTTTAAAAATGTTCTCCTTTTCTCTCTTATTTTTTGCCTCTCTTAAACGTGTATATTTATAGATCTTTTTTAATTTTAATTTTTCTTTTAATAAATTAAGATAAATATTTGTCATTAAAGTGCCAAATGATTTATTATATCACATAAAATTACATTTTAAATGTTTAGGAATGAAAATTTTTGTTTTTAAATAATATTAATACTTAAAAAAAATTAATATATTTCTTTAGGTTTAACAGAAAAATAAATTGGTAGAATGCAGTAAAGACACGAGGAAAGCTTTTAAGAATGTTTTAGAGATTTCAGTATTTTTTTGTATTACATATCTACATACATATCTATATGTTAGAGCTGCAAAACAATCAATAGTACTATCAATAGTATCGATAGTTTTGTTTTTGGCTGACCATCGATAGTTTTTTTAACTATCGATATCTAAGAGTAAATATGGAGGTCACTAAATGTACATAGTCAAAGTCAAATTTGCAAAAAAAAATTTCGACGCAGGTTGTTAGACGTCTGTAACCTTTTATAGTTACATAGGGACACAGTTTAACAGTTTCTTAAACTTCTGTTTATTACACTCAAAGTATGAATTGTAATTAAAATATGTTCGGACATACGATTTTGCATTTGTTCCGAACAAAAGAATCCTCATTTCGTCAGACCATAGGATGACTATTACATGGCAGGTGTTGCTTCCGTTTGCTGAGAAATGATACATTTCGAGGACTCTTACCCATAAATTTAGGTTCCTTAAGTTTTTCTTCTTATTGTGCGACTTGTAACAGGAGAATAAATTTATTTTGGAGGCTTTTTGATAACTTGAAGGGATTAATATTTGAAGTACGAATTAAAAGTTTATCAAAACTGACAGTTGTTCTACGCTTTCTTTTCATATTTTTCTTTTCAAATTTTATGACATACTGGACAAAAATAAAGTGTCCCTATTATTTGTTTCAACACTGTATATTTGTTATTATTCTTTCCCTTTCACTTAAATTCTAATGTTGTTGCCACAAGTAGCACTCAAAACAATCCAATAGTATCGATAGTTTTTTTCTAAACTATCGAAATTACCGAGTGGACCGACTATCGATAGGTTTGCACCTCTACTATATGTACATAGCTAGGTATATAATTAATAGGCTAACACATTTCTTGATATCCCTTCTATGCCCGTTCTACTGCACCGATTTAGGCAAGATATACATATCGCACACCTAGACAAAAGTAACTCAACTTAAAATTTTCAGTTTTCGGGTTTATATGCTTAAACTATGCACAATACACTTGTTTATCTAAAAAAAAAAGAAAAAAATATCAGTGCATTTTGCTATTGTTAACTCCTGCTGAAAAATTAAAAATTTTGAGTTGAGTCACTTTTGAACTGAGTGTGCGATATATGGGTTTAAACCTTTATGTTGTGTGCTTGTTGCGGTATTTTTTATTTTTATTTTTTGAACAATATTGCTTGCTTACTGGATGAGTACAATTCGAATGAGTTGAATGATTCGAAGCATTTATGAGTATTACGAGTATTTTCTGAGAAATGAATGACTGCTAAGAGTATAAGTACGATGTTTGATTCATTTATACTTATGAATCATCATTATACTATTTATACTTATGAATCATCGTTATTGTGAGGATGATTAGCGATGTTACAGTAACTCCAAATAGGACATTTCTGATCTCACCAAGTAGGATAACTGGCTTTATTCGTAGCTCAGGTCTTACGTGGTGAACATTTAGTTATTCACAAAAGCTCCTTTGCATCGAAGTGCGTCTTGGCTGATCAACATAATACATATATATATTAAAGATGCTGCTTTTTGTGCTGGAAAATATATGTGCAGATCGTTCTGGGTACGCCTGAGACCGAATTGGAAAGCTTACAGTATTAATAACATTAACTAGCATAGTTTTTGCTTTGACGATGTTCTGTATGGAATCTAACTTGTCCTGGATAACCTATTGTCTATAAGCTAAAATATAAATATGGTTTAAATAAAGGCCGTGACAGCAAGAGACTTCCGAGTAACAGTGAAGCTGGTTACCGGAGTGGAAAAAGTGGAAAAACTGGCAAACAGCCGCTGAAAAACAAATGAGAAAGCCAGCAATGACGTTTAGAAGCCAAGAAGGTCTGGCCAACGGCGAAGAGAAAATACTGTAAAGATTATAGCAGCTGCCAACCCTTAAAGAAATATCAGCAGATGGCCCTCTAATAAAGGCGTATTGGTATAGTTTGAAGTTGATTGATGGGTGCTTATATCGAAATGAGTGAAATTATAATATAGGACTTAACGGAGAATATGTTAGCGTGGCAAACACAGCAGAGAAATTAAACAGTTTTTTATTTGGTTGGATGCCAACAAGCTGCCGCCGAATGGTTAGCGAACTGCACTGATAGCTGCAACAATACAAATCAAGAGCATCAGTCGAGCAGGTAGCGATGGATGCAACAAGACCTTTCTCCGGTCATTAACGCCAAGAAAGAGAGTAGTCCCAAAGAACTTCATGAAGTGCTGCATACACGATTAAAAATGACCGGCGATAGGATGGGAGCCAGGTATGACTAAGCAGCAAATACTGAGGGTTTCCGTGAGCGACAACTGGTTCTACTCTGCAACGCTCAGCGGAAGAAAGGACTATCCCCAGGCTGCAAACTGGGATGGATCTTACAATGTAATCAAGAGACTAAATGGTGTTGTCTATAGTATAAAAAAAAACACAAACTAGCCAGCAATTAAAAATGAAAGTAGTACGTGTGGAACGACTGGCGAGCTATGGAAAGAAAGATTATAAGCTTATTCGGGACGAACTGGCTTAAGTGGGTAGCAGTGTTATGAAATTCATTCGCCTAAAAAGATGCTATTCTATTAGTTTGTTTCAAGACGACGATCACCCCACAATTGCTATGTTTATTTGAACTGTGCTGCCATTACCACAATAAGTCGGATATACAATTCAAATTCTTAACGAAAACTGCATAGTAGGTTGTGGGATGTACTAGAACATTCGAAGTAAATGTGAAATTACTATTAAAAGCACAGGCAATACTTTTAGTCAGCCAGTTATAATTTAGTAGTCATAAGTAAAGTCGTACTAAGTGTTGAGTGTTGAAAAAATTTTTGTATTAAGCGGAACTTAAATAAGTTGGACATTGTAGCTTCATTTATTTCATTCCACATAAGTTAAAAGAACTCAAACTTTTTAAAAAGATTAAAACCTAACAGTATTATATGGTAGAGCTTGATCCACTATAACTTTAATATTTGTTTGCTATGGGATTTATATTTTCGATATCTATTAAAGAGTTTTTTCATATTACAGCACAGGAGCTTGAGTAAAAATATCGAAAATTGATACTCTAAATTAAAAGAAAAAGTCAAAGCTGTTCTTTTTCAATTGAATTCTTGTTCCTCGAACATTTTCCCTCCTACACATCAAATACAGTCTAACAAAATCGACAAACGAATTCACTCTTTCTTCATACACATGTTTTATATTGTTTTTTTGTTTCTGTTTGGTGAATAGACTGGCATTGACATATGATTGGCATATGAATCATTCACATTGTATCTGGTATCTGGTATCTCTGATGGTAATTTGTGTCTCAGGTACCAGTTTTTCGATTCAACACTTTTCGCTGTTGTGAATGGCGGGAAAATAAATTATTTCCATTAATTTTATACATTCATAATTTGTGTACATATTATTAATATAAAATTAATATTTTTCCATTTTTTGAACAATAAATTTCAAAAATGTTCATCTAATGAATAGTTTTCTCCTTTTATTTTCCATACTTTTTTACCTGTAAAGTAAATTAATTTTAATTCGCTTTAAATAAAGTGGCACATAAAGTGGAAAAACTTTTGTTTTGGAATTTTTTCATTGATTGATAGATTGAAAGGAACGTAATAATTTTTGTTAAATTTTTTTTCATATACTTATGGTGTGGCATATACACACCATACACATATACACATATTTTATAATGAATTTTTGCTTATTTTTAAATTTAACTAAAAACGTTTTTTTATTTAAGCAGACAAAAAATGTTTGAAAAAAATGCTTAAAAGTACTCAATCGTACGTATTTTTTGTGCCAAAAAATGAATGCGTCCGTTGTGCCCTAAATCCATTTTAAACAAACAGGAACATATGACAGAGATGGCCAGCCAATAAAATAGAAAAAAAATATTACAGACAGTTGTAAATTGTATTTTTATACATACATACATACATACATACATACATACATATGTATATGTATAAGTATGTTTTAGTTTTTTTCTATTTGCTGTTGTTATACAAAAAAATATAAAGATAATCATCATACATTTGACAAAAGGGAATTTAATTAAGAGGCGGTAAAAGTCGACTTACAATATAAATTTATAGAAAATTTTTAGTTTACTATTAAGGATTTTAAATATATGTATGTATATAATATATATTACTTTTTTAAATCTAAATACTCATTTTCGAAACTACCTGTTAAAGGTAAGCTAACTGACATATAAAATCAAAAAATAATGCCTACAATGAATAGATAGAGTCTGCGTTTGACAGCAGTTTTAAGGAGCTTACTATTGTATAAACAGAGTTTCGAACGATTGAATATCGCTGGGAAAAGTGAAAGATTATGTTGAGAAGTAAAGAAAATTTTCTGCCCTCGTCAGCAATGCTCTAGTAAGATAGTTATCGTCGACCAACCTTATATATATTTATATATTGTTGCGAAAAGGAAAACACCTAAAAATATACACCAAGATTTAAAGCTATATAATTTATTATGGAAGTTATTCTATTGGTTGGTTTCATGGCTACGGTCACTCCGCCAAAGCTGTAATAATTTGATCAATGCTACCAATACCACTAAAAATCGGATATGTATTTCAAATGATAACAGAAACTAAATAAACTGAATGAGGTTGTGTGCTAGAATATTCGAAACTAATGCTAATTAACTATAAAAGCCGCAGCGTTCCTTTAAGTCAGTAAGTTATAATTTTACACTCATAGATGAGTATTACAGTCATATTAGTATTGAATAAATTTGTATATTAAGCGGAAGTTAAATAAGTTGGTCATTGTGTTTAAAGTTAATTTGGAAATAAATACTGTACAAAACTAAATTCGCTTCGTTTATTTTATTTAACACAATTTAAAAGAGCTCAAACCTTTTAAAAAGGTTGAAACCTAACAATATTATACATTTATTTGTAAATTTATTTGATTGTTAGTTCGTGATTGACGGACACAATCACGCGTAAACGACTTTACCAATTTTGATTAAATTTGGAACACTGGTGAGGATTTTCCAAAATTAGACTTGGCAGAGTTTGAAAGCGGTGGGGAAAGGGCCAAATTAGGCTATATGAGAAATAATATTGTTAATTTAGCTTGTTTATTGAGTCAATCAAGCATAAACGACGACGAAATTTGGTGCACAGATATATAGATTCAGCTAACGCAACTACAATAGGGTGCTTTATTAAAAATTTTACTTCGAGAACTTTAAAGTGGGGAAAAAGCTATTAAGATTAATGACTTTTCTTCTTCGTTTTTTCTTTGCTAACACTTATCATCCATTAAAATGTGTTGCACATAAAAACATTTTCGAATGTTGTACTTTGAGTTGCTTATAAGGGGTAGAGGGTGAGTTGTTGGCTCATAGTTCTACGAATTTCTACGAAGCACAAAAGAAAAATCACTTTCTTTATATGCAATGGTTTTTTGAGGACTATTTGTGCATTTGGAGAGCCCCATATGCGCGAATTTTGTTTGTTTACATAACCGCCTAATTGAAAAAGGGCCTCATCACTAAAGATGATTTTGTTAAAAATCGTGATTAAAAACTTTGTGAAAAGTGCGGACGTCTGCCGACGTGCTAGAGGTGGACATTTGCCCGACATCATATTCCATTCTTAATTCCCATATTTTTATTTGATATTGGTATGAATAAAACTGTATTTGTCAAAAAAAAAGTGTTTTTAAGCCTAAATTGGCTTTCAGTATACCTTGGGACCTATAAAAGATAGAGTTTTCAAACCTTCCACATGCTGTTGTCCATTATCGAGTTTTACATTAAGATAAAGAAATTGATTTTACAGCAAGAGTGGGAATGGCACCTGCCATAAAAATAATCAAAGGGAGGTATAAAAAGTCATCTTAGCTATTTCTGCATGAAGACAGATAGGTCGCAAAAAAGAAAACGGATAGAAACGGAAAAAAGACGAATTTATTTCCTATTTTTAAAGGGGGTGGCATGGTATAGTGTTTAGAGCGTACGTATTACAACACAATCGGCCCATGTTCCAGCCCCAGCAAAAAAAAAATGTCGAAAAAATTTAATTGTGGTTGCTCCAGTGTTTATAAAGAGGCTTCAACTTCCCTCCAGACAACTTCATCTAACCCCCTGACCTTTCAGCTTGCCTCCTAGCGATGATGACAAACATCAAACGAATGATCAGGAGAAAATGCCACTTTCTGGAAACAAATTACAATGCTGAGTAAGAATAAACACCACCATTTAGCAAGGACCTTCACCACTACACAATGATGAGGAGACCAGCTACAGTGAATTAATCAAATTGTTTAATGAATCTAAAACAAAGCAATGGATGCTTTGTGGAAAGCCAATATGCTCCCCAGAGAAGTGACGGAGAAAAAAAGAAAAAATCTCCCATTTATAATATACATACATGTATGTATAGAGAGCTTTCCGGGCAACTCCGGATGGGTAAAACCAGTATAAAGCATAATATTTGTATAGAAGTTGGTGTTTAAAACCTTCAGAATATGAGTTATTAATGATAACCTCTTTGTTTGTATCAAGTCTCTTACCAGGCAGCCATTTTTTTTAGTTAGGTTAGGTTTAGAACGCTGGCGTCACAGTTACACCTTCACTCGGAAACCGATATGTCCGAAAGTTGTAGTAAAGAGCTCAATCAAGAGAGTATGCTTGATAGAGTAGCAATTGGTAGCAAAATTGATGGCTTTTTGCCACTGTGCATTATTTAATGGAACTTTTTTCTATACATGTGTCTATACGTGTCTAAAAGCGCAGAATCATAAAAGAAATCCAGCCGCGATTTTGCTGACCAATCTAATGACCTTTACTGCTTTTGGTGCACTTTTCTCCAGTGAATGTTGTTATGAAACACTGTTTCAATGTTCTCAAGAAAAGAACCTAAAACTCCAACAATATATGCCTAAATAACTACAGATACTCCATAGCCATAGTGAATATGGTTAAATGTGGGAAATAATATGTGCTTGAACATTTCCAAATGCTCCTTTGAAGTAGTCACACTTATAAGGGTTGACTGTTAGCAATCTCATTAACTCAAAATGATGTACACTTACTCTCTATAGATGTTTACAGCCGTTGATTTCATCGACTATTTATGACATGACAGCTCACAATTGAAGAGTAATACAATTGTAGATAATGCAATGCTATGAAGTTAAGACAAGGTCTTATACAGCCCTTTGTACCAGCGACGATCGTTGTTCTATTGTTTCTTCCTTTGCCAATCACATGATTTATACGCCAAGAAACCGGATCAGCTTCTTCAGCGAGAGTGTCAGCGCAGATAAACTGTATCTCCTGTGACCAGTAGTAGATAACCGTTAACGCAATGTTTAGTCTTTATAATCTGACTATAAAGCAACAATGAATAGTTTAATGAGAAAAAAAGTTTTGTTTTTTATTTTTAAAAAATGACGCATACACACACTCCCAACATACATGCATACATTAGCTCGAATAATTGCATTAAAAAATGTTATACAAATTTTTATAAATTTATTTTGATATTTAAGTATTTTTTTTTATTTATCATTGTGTTTTGTGTTTTCTGAATTTTATTTCTTTATTTTTAATGCAATTGCATAAATAAGTTTAAAAATTAATTTAAAAATTAAATAGAATCACAAAAAGGCTTTAAAAAATATTTGCACTGAAATTATTATTGTACGAAAATGGTTTTTTCTTCTTCTTTTCTTTTTTTAGATTTTGAATTGACTGCAATATCTTTGCATTTATTACTTGCATTATTATTTTAATTGAGTTAATAAAGACAAAATAAATTTTATTAAAATTTTGTTAATTTTTTTATTTAAAATACTTTTTATTATAAATTTTTTGTTTAATCAAATGAATTTGTATTGATTATTGTATATGTATGTATGTACACATTGAATTATTTGATGTGTATTTTTCAAATTTACATTTTCTATTATTTTTGTGTGTTAAAATTAATGAAATTTATATTCATACTTTGACATATTTTTTTAAAGCTAACAATTAAATTAAAATCATTAAGTTTTCAACAAGTTTTTATTTTAATTAATTTTTTATTTCTTATTTTGTATTATTTTGTATTTAGTTTACAATAAAACACGATTTGTTAAATTGATTGGTATTTTGTTAATTCGTAAAGTTCAATAAATAAATTTCGTATTGAACTTGTTCTTTAATTTTTTATTATGAGAAGAAAATGGGTTGATACCGCCCACAATGGCATTTAAATATCGAGGAAAATAAATGAAAAAAAAAACAAGATCTTAATTACTAAGTAGAATGGTTTTTTAAATAAACAAAACTGTTTCATTAGAATATAATTGTGTTTTTGTTTTTCTATATTTAAAAGTGCTTGTGGTAGGTTTTTTTATACTTCAAAAGCAATCAAATCTAAGAATAAATTGATTGTTATGGTCAGACAATATTGTTGTAAATGTACAATACGAGGGTAGTTTGATAATTCCGTGATTATTTCTTTATACAGAGCAAAAATTTTTAATGCAACTGTGCGACTGAAAATAGACAGTCCCGGTAATTTGAATGAAAGTAAAATCAAGTGAATTTCGTGTGCTAATAAAACATCTAAAATCTATCACTATAACTAAAAACAATAATTGCTTTAAGAAAACCACACACACAATTGATTAGGTTGTGAAACTGGTGTTTGCTTACCCCAACCAAAAACCAGAAAAAAGAGGTCCATTGTGGAATTCTTACAGAACACAGAAAAGAAAGTAAAAGTAGTGATAAAGTAAGAAAAAAAGAAGTATCAAAGGAGCAAAAAGATAGGGAAAAAGAAGAAGAAAAAGTAGGATAAATAAATGCAAACTCCTTTGACATCAGGAGTCACCCCACTAGCCAGCTTATGTCGGGTGTATCCAGGTCAGAAATCCTGCCACATGTAACACCTTTAGGAAGCATATTGGCTTTCCACAAAGCATACATTAATTTGTTTCAATTTCATTAAGTTGATTTTTCAAGCCAAATAAATGATTAATCCACTTTATCTCCCCACCATACAAATATGTAGTGGTGAAGATGCTTGTTAAGTGGTGTTGGTAAGCTTTACTTAGCATTGTAATTCTTTCCCAACAGGTGGCATTTTGTTTTCTAATCATTCATCTAATGTTTGTCATCAACGCTAGGAGGCAAGCTGAAAGGTAGGGAGTTGTCTGGAGGGAAGTTGAAATACTCGAAACCACAATTAATTTTTTTTCGTGATATTCTCTGCTGAGGCTCGAACCTTTTTGTAGCATGTGTTATTATGCGTGCGTTTTAATCACTGCGTAACGTTACACCGTTGAGGCTACTAAAAAAACCCTGGATCAATAGCCTGAGCAAAGGCTCAGGATAAATTCCATCGTCCCAGGCTCTCCTTCTTTGCCACACAGAAATCAGAGTACCTGTGTCTCACAATCTAGTTCTCGCCCTAAGAGAACAGTCCTTAGAGTCTTTCTACTCATATTAATGACCCATTTCGTCCTCTCTAACGGCCAAGTTTGCAACCTCCTTCTCCATCACCCATTCATTCTATGACGAGCCCATAGGTGCTCCAAAGCAACAAATAAATACAATGGTGGTTTTACTAACCCGTCTGCGATATCTACACACTTTGTCGCGTCCTATTAATTTCATTTCTCTTTATGACGCACTTCAATTTTAAAAATTGGTTTGTTGATTTCCATTGTGGTCGTAATAGCAAAAATGACGTTAATAGTTTAGATTGTTCAAAAGGGGTCTTCACGAAATAGTCGATGTCTCTTTCAATGAGTTTAAAAATAGAATCGGGTGCAACTCATTGAGTAAGAGAAGTCCCCATGTTCCTTCATGGAATGTTATGGGAACTAATATACAGGGTGTCCGCCGGGAAGGTATACTACTTTGTTTTGCCGCCATTTCGTTAAACATTAGTCTTCATAGTTCATATTTGGCAGTCGTGAAGTAGAGACGTGGCAAATTTAAAACATTTTACCAAAATCAATCATCAATTTTCATAAAAAAATCGTAATGAGTGACGAGGCACATTTTCTTTTGAATGGTTATGTGAATAAACAGAATAGTCGGTTCTGGGCAATGGAAAACCCTCAAATTATTCATCAGTCACCTTTGCATCAATTAAAAGTGACAATCTGGTGTGCAATTTGGTCAGGAGAAATCATTGGGCTTACTTCTTTGAAACTGAAACGGCGTAACGGTAACTGTCCATGGGTAGCGATATCATGATAAGATTGAAAACTTTTTAACGCCACAACTGCATGCTTTGGGCTTGACTAACATGTGGTTTCAACAAGACGCTGCCACATTGCATACGGTCAGGATTATAATGGAATTACTGCGAGACCTCTTTCTACAACAAATTATTTCAAGGAATGGTGACGTTGATTGGCCTCCACGGTCGCCTGATTTGACTGCTCCGGACTTATTTTTGTGGGGATATCTGAAAAGCAAGGTTTTTGCAAAAAACCAGAAACGCTGGAGCAACTCAAACTAAATATTGATGTGTGAGAATGTAATGAAAAATGTGCTCAAAAGAACTCGCATTTATGAGGCTAACAGAGGCGGGCATTTATCTGATATTGTATTCCATACATAATTGCCGACATTAAATAAAACATTTATCAATATAAGATCCATTCTCTTTCATATAATCAAAAATTTTAAACAAACAAAATAGTATACCTTCCCGGCGGACACTGTATATATATATTTATAATGTATAATATACTAATAACTAATCGCTAGCAACGTTATGAGCTAATACCGCATTGAAAATTGACAGATGATTCGGTCTGGTATTGAACCGAGGACCTCTTG
Source organism: Wohlfahrtia magnifica (assembly GCA_023159175.1). NCBI lineage: Eukaryota > Metazoa > Arthropoda > Insecta > Diptera > Sarcophagidae > Wohlfahrtia > Wohlfahrtia magnifica. Next base: position 6,630,625 of record JAKWBJ010000483.1, read on the forward strand.
GTTGATGGGAAAGTGTTTTATCCACCATACCGCAGCAACGACCAAAAAGGAGAATATGTTTAGAAATTTAATTTTAAATGAATATGTTTTATTAATTAAGCCAAGAAGTTGCCGAGCTGTTTTTATTTCTTTTACGGTCATTAGCCTCATTTAAATACTTTATCTACACTATAGACAGCTTAGTAAAAACTTGTTAAATTTATTTGATTTGACTCGATGCCCACTAGTGTTCCAATTTCAATATAATGTTTAGTAAACGAAAATGCCTAAAAAGATGTACCAATATTTGTACATTAAGAGCTTTAAACTTTATTATGGAAGTTCTTCTATTGGTTTGTTTCAAGGCTACGATCATACTGTCAATATTGTATTTATTTCAACAGTGCTGCCAGTACCATTAAAAGTCGCATTTGTAATTTAAATTCTTAAAGGCAATTGAATGGAAGGTTTGGGAATTTACTGGAACATTGTGCTTGGTCAGTCAGTTATAATTTAGCAGTCATAGAGTAAAGACGTACAAAGGGTTGAGTATTGAATTAATTTGGGTATTAAGCAGAAGTTAATTTAGTTCGACACTGTACAAAGTTAAATTTGTGGAAATAAAAAGGCTACAAAGTAAAACAACAAATACGTGTCATTTATTTTATTAACGTGTCATATAAGTTTTAAATAACTGCAAAGAGTAGTGGAGATCGGTTCATACTTGGCTTTAGATAACACACTAATTATAACGTATTTCATTTTGCCCCTTATTTAAAAAGTTTTTCAAATATTTTTCTGAATACTACGTTTCTACTTTATTAGACTATGGAGATCCAAGTTTCTCTAGGAACCGTTTCATATAATATCACTTAAGGAAGATTATTAAAAAATTTCGTTCAACACATAATAAACTTAAAATGAATTTGTATTTATAAATAGAATAAAATGATGCATGACAAATATTTAAATAAGCATTTATTATACTTGTTCTGTAAAAAAGAATTACAATAAATCGTTTTAAGCAAACAAAAAATAAAATTTATCTTCCGCCAAATTTACTTGAAAATTCGACTGTCCTTTACATTAAAAGAAAAACAGAAATTCTGTAGGAAAACTAAAATGCTTACAAAAAATATTTAGCAAACAGTACGATTTTTCACAACAAATTATTATTACTTTTTTAAATAATCTTTTATTGTTTGTTACGATTGTTTGTATTTGTAAAGTGACAAATTGTCGCTAAATACTAGGGAGATCGATTATTCGACTTTTTTCAAAAACCGGTTTTCGAATAATTCGAAAAGTAGCACTTAAAAAAAACGGTTTTCGTTACTAATAATTAAAATAACCGGTTAACCGGTTCTTTTATTTAAATAAAATTGTTCCTAATTCTTGAAGTGCAGAGCTGGACCACGTCGTTTTAAAAATAAGCAGAAGCTTATGGAGAACTTAAAATTAAAGTGGCAATCAATACTAACAATAATTCTAACAAATCTGATAAAAACTATGCCAAAACGGTGTGCGGAGGCCATAAAAATCTAAGTTTATTACAAAAAGTACTAGAAAATGCTTAAGTTTCGAACAAGGAGCTAATTTCGTTTTTGTTGTATAACTTGATAGAGAATGGAATTAAAGGTTTGTTATTATAGTTATAATTTAGGTGCCTAAGATACCAAAAATAAATGTCTTACTTTGAATAAATCTATTAGTAATATACGAGTTCTTAATTGCCTCGACAAAAAAATTGCTTAAATTTCGAGGAGCACTGTATGTAAATTTATGCATCACGTATTTAATAAGGTGTGTGTCACTGTGGTATGTTATGTAAGATCCCACCTTCTAACCAAGAAGTCGTCGGTTCATCCCAGGCCACACCACCTGATATTTTTCAACAGCGATATCACCTCATAACATTACTAGCGTTTGTGGATTTATCAATTCCTATATATAAAAATCAATATTTATTTACAGATGATGAGAAGAATTTATATTTGATCAAGAGTGCATTTCTTTTTCGATTTACCTTGGTTTTCACGTTCTTTGTGAGATGCACAAGGTTGTTATACATGCAAAAATAATTAAATTTATACAAATAGTTAAATGATGAGCATATTTTCAATAAAAAATATATATACATACGTATAAAAGTTATACTTATTTAAATTAACCGGTTATTCGTGTTAAATTAACTGGTTTATTCGGTATTCGAAAAATGAAGATTTTGAAAAAACCGTATTCGATATAACCAAAAAAACCGGTTAAAACCGGGTGAAGAATAACAGTCCGATCTCCCTGCTAAATACTCACTCGTGCAAGAACAATTACAAATTTTATGTTGTCATACTCATATCATACTCACATCGTTACTAAGATTTTTATGAATCAATTAAAGGAAACATTAATTTTGATTTCACTTTTTTGTGTATCGTTGCAGGTTCCCAAAAGTATTCATTTGCCATTGACAACAAGTCTATCGTCAGCACCACGTGTGCTTATGTGTAGTGCGTCGGTTGGTACAGAAGCTTCAGTAACATTACAATTGCGCGATGTCAATTCAAATGATTCAATACAATCCAATCAATCATCGTCAGAGACAGCCGCTGTTGCAGCAGCAACAAATGTTCATCATACTGCAACAGGATCGGCAGCAGCAACGATCGCATCAGGAACAGTATCAGCAATTACAACAACATCAACAACAACGACAACATTGGATAATGCATTAACCATTGGTTATCCAGATCCAGAAATGTTGGCTGATGTTTTAGGTACATTACAAACAGCATGTAAGTCTGGATAATTTATTTATTCTTTTCAACGAAAAGTTTTATTATCAACCTATACTTACGGATTGCAACTATAAAATTACTTCATAATTCAGAACAAAAATCGATTGCATTTATGGCAGTGCCTAAGGTTAAAAATTAGAGTCTATACTGCTTGTTGCTAACTTTTGATACTACAATGTTCACTGTTGTGGGAAACAGCAATCAGCAATGAATACTGACAACATGAGAATACTCGATTCATGATTCATAAGTTATTATACTCAGGCTCTCTCATACTCATTGCAATAAGCTTATAGGCATTCATAATTTAAAGCTCGAAGTACTCATCATACTCATACTCATCAACAATTATGACGCCATTGATTCATAATCATCGTGTGTAGATGATGGGAAATGAGTATGATTCGAGTATGAAAATTTGAATACTCATTATAAAGCAGCGATTGTGTGTTTTCTTTTTCTTTCGAATAGCCGAAACTTATATCCATGAATAATCATGAATGATTCGAATCATTTATAAATATTCTACAATGAGAATTTTCCGAGAAATGAATGAATGAATGCTATGAGTATGAGTAGCTTTGAGTATGAGTACAAGGCTTAATTCATATTCATTGCTATTTATACTTTCAACGTTATTGTGAGTATGAGTAGTTGAATTTGAATGTGTGTACTCACTTATAACTATTAATTCATGAGTGAGTATGAGCTAATCTCTGCTGTGAACGTGTCAACAAAGCGGGTTTTGCTTTACCAAGTGCATGAATGACCACTATAAGCTTAACAAGACTGATTACACTGAAAAACGAATAAACATAATTTATTTTGAGTTCAATTTTTGAGCTTCAAAAATGTTACAGATTTAGGATAATAAAATAACTGTTTCCCTGTGTAATCACTATGAATTTATAAGTCCATAAGCATAATCTTTCAAAAAGATGTGACTGTGGGCTTCAAACTGTAATGCTTTGTCAATAATTTAGTTGGTGCACTAACAAATTTTCTGAACCTTTATAAAGTCAACATATTGACTGAAATAACCTGAATCAAAGGCTTTCTCCTTAAGCTTAATATAATATATAAGCAACCCTTGGTGACCTGTCGCATGTGGAGCTTGGGCCAACAAAAGGAAGGACTGGGTAGCATATTTCTGGGTAATCCGCTAAAAATAAATAAGGAAAGTCTGATCGAAATTTATTCTGGTATTATTGGCAAACATCGTTTTGGTATACCTCTTCTTCTGCAGGGAGAAATATACCATTGCAATCAATTATGCAGCCCACATTTTAATAGTCCTTAGTTTATTTTTTGTTAATTTTTTGGTGTCAAAAATGTCTGCAATGATAAATACATACATATGTCTGTAAGTTGTGAAGAAAATGTCACCCAAACTGATCAAATCAGAATATACAGGCGAGAGCGGCAAGGGCGAAAGTTGCGCTGTACACGTGTCTCAGGGCCATTAGTAAGTCCTGGGATTTTTGACGCGGTGGTTAAGCTCTTACGTATATATGCTGAGGTTGGGTGGTGGAATTTTCTACAGAAGTCCATATATGGCGGAATTTTTGACAGGGTTCAGCGAAGTGCAGCACTGATGATTATGGGTACGCTCAGTACGACCCCTTCGAAAACATTATTGTAGTGCTGAACAGGTTCCTGATGTACCTGATGGCTAAGTAGAAGACGATTATGGCTGCAATAAGTTTGAGGATGACAAGGATCAAGGACATACAGTCATCTTGCGGGATTTAGATACGATCCCTGATAGAGTGGATACTACACACTCAGACCAATCCTGGATAGAATATTCTCTATGAGCATTTCACCAGAATGGAGCATTGGATTCGGTTCTGTCGAGGTGTATACGGACGGAAGTCTTAAGGATACTCTCACCCCATATGCGGGAATACATACACCCGTTCCGTGGATTTTGATCCGTTCTTGTACACGTTGACAGTTCTGGATCCAATGCTCGATGCAATGTCTTACTGGCGGTGGTTTCGGCGACAAAGAGGGTAGCGGACAGGTTAATGTTCTACAGGGTATTCAACGTTGATATCCGGATCTGTACAGACAATCAGGCTGCGATCAGGGCGCTCCCCGCTACTCTCATCGCGGCTGAATGTGAATTCCAGACATCTTTAAACGAGATGACGAGACATTCAAACCTAGAGATTTTCTGAGTGGGGGTAACTCTGACATCCTGTGGAAATGCGTGTGGCGGACGGAAGGGACGGAGGGAAGGCTATCTTCTTGGCAACCAAGAGATTGACCATCTAGTTGGACCATCTAGTTGGTCCATTACGGACGCTACCTTCTATGGGCATTACATTAAGATCAGTATTGGATCCAACTTTGTAGCTAACGAACTAACTACCATATCAAAATGAATACTCTGCATTCAAGTGTGTTTTTTGCTACTGTGAAAATTAATTGTTTAGAGGTTCGCTTTTGTGCTAAACTGTAAAGTTGCTTTCCTTTAAGTCAGTTTAATAATCTTAAAATTTTTTTCAATTTTTCATGTGCAAACTTTTTAAGCAACTTTTTCTCATAATATCTTTTTTTATTTAAAAGTTTAAGTTTAAGAAATTTTTAAATTGTCTTATTTTTTTAGCTTTAAAGAATACAAATCCCAGTGGTGAGAGTACAAAACAAAATTCCTCTAAATTAACAAATACCAGCGATATTAGTAATACCAGTTTAAATGGTTCCATTAAAAATCGTATAACAATTAGTAAACGCTCCACGAATATAATTAATAATTCCCAAAATACCACAACTAATAACCACAACAACAACAACAACAACAGTAGCAGCAGCAACAATAACGGCAACAGCAATAATAACAACTACACCTTAAGAGATATAACCAAAACGACTGCCACATCGGCGGTACAGACAGTTTCGACTTCAACAAATACTACAGCCGGTGTTAATAAAACCAATAGTTATATTAAAAATTGCTTAATACGTAGCAGCAGTTGCAGCAATACCACCAATATAACATCATTGGCTCAGATAATGAGCAATAGTAGTAGTAGTAGCAACAGCAGCAACAACAACAGTGGCAACAATAACAGCAACAGCAGCAATAATACAATCAACAACAGCAACATCATAAATAGTAGTAATCAAATCAATAATAATAACTCCCCTACTACTACTACTACTACGTCCAGCAATATAATCAACAATTGTAATGGTTTTAATAGCAATAATATCAGCAATAATATTGTGCAACTAAATAGCAACAACAACAGCAATATTATTAACAACAACAGCAGCAACATCAACAATTGCAACAGTAATTTTAGCTCCAGCAGTAACGACAGTTGTTTCAGTTATAGCAGTAATAGCAGTAGTGGCAATTCAGTTGCACGTAGTATAACAACGTTGAGTCACGGTAGCCGTAAAGTTCCTGGTCCATTAACAACAAATCCACCGAAAATCTTAAAAAAAAGTCGCTCAAAAATATCATCGCCCAGTCGTCACGGACCACAGCAGTGTCAGGTAAAAATATTTTATTAAAAAACAATATCGCATGAAATTTATTTGTATATAGTACTCGTATATATTAAGATTTAGCAACTTTTTGGTGCCGACAGTATTTGTATTTAATACTGAAGTTGAGTTATTTTATTAACACGAAAATAGTAAAATCAGGCTTAAATTAAAAAAAAAAATAGCCTTGCTAGGGTAAAAAGGTAATAAAGAATTTGGTTGCAATATTTTTGTTTTTGAAAAGAATAATATCATATATGTATATAAAAATGAATGTGTGTTTGTAAGTATGTTTGCAGGTTTGTTTATTTGTGTCTTATAGACAGCTAAACAGCTGAACGGATTTTATTTAAATTTTTACAGTATCTCTCTATACTCGTATATGTGGAAGAAACTAAAGGTTATATAAATTTTAAAAATTCCAACTGGGCGGTGCCTAGTGTTCAAAAGGTTCTCTAAATTGGGTACAAATAGATTTATAGTCAAGACAAATCATCGGTCAAAAAGTGACTGGAATTAGAAAAGTGGACGCGGCATCCCCTATACAAAGTGAAAAAATACGTTTCAGAATTTAGTCTGATTGATGGCCGTGGCACCTTCCATTCACACTGAATATTAAATTCTGTTAAAGTGGAGAACGACAACTAATAAAGCTTCGTTATCTATCCACATCAGCCAAAAAGCGGGAATTGCAGAAATCACACTAGATAAGAGCTATCCATAGATGTACGTATACTATATAAAAGTGAATATATGTATGTTTGTTTGAAGACTGTACACATAGAAAAAGCAGAGCCTACAGTGTCTTTCTGGAAGGAACAAATGATTGGATTTTAACCAGAAGCACGCCGGGTTTTAGCCAGTCATATATAAAATAATTCTTCGGGCGCCTTCTTCTTCGACTGCCATTTAGGTTCCATTCTAAGACATGTTTGTTGACGCTTTCTGTTGGTTTTCCAAACGTGTCCACTGATTTTTGATTTTTCGAACGAAATTTTGTTCAGCCATTAAGCAAAGTTGGTGCGTATGGGGCCCATAGAACACAGAATTGATTGTGAAAAAGCATTCATCCGGAAAAAGTGCGCCTTAAAGTCTAATGGTGTCATTGAGCAGTATTTTTTCGAAAATGATGCTGGAAGAACAGTTACTGTCAATTGAGAGCGTTATGACCATATGATACCCGCTTTTTATTTTTTGCCTGCAATTGAAGATTATAAACTGGATGATATCTGGCCACCAGGCACACAACTCGACCGATTTCGGCTTTATTACATCTGAAATTTCCCGGTCTCATAATCTATTTTGCGAGGTCAATTGCCCACCAAGATCACGCAATTTGACATCGTTGAATTTTTTTTTGCGGATCTACTCCAAAGACGAAAACGAACATTTGTTAAGTTATCGCCGGAATGTGTGAAAAAGTGGTAGATAACACCTTAAAAGAATGGTCTGCTGCAACTAATCCAGAGGCGGTCATTTAAATCATATTGTATTTCGTACATGATGGTAATGTCAAAACATTATAATGAAATAAAAGCTTTACCGATATCATAGCTTTGTGGTATGTTGGTTTTAGTTAAGTAGTATACTCATAGATTATAAGTACACATATCACTTAAACGAAACAATTTTGTCTTTTTTTTGTGGTACTTTTTTGTATTTTAACCCATTACCATTCACTGTCCTTGTTTGACTGATAGCAAGTCTTAAAGAACCATTTGATATTTTAAAGTAAAAACATACATATGGTATATCTTTTTTAAAAGACTTTTAAAACGTGCTAAACCATTCAGAGTACTTTTTTAATTTCAGATTCGTTATTTTTTTGTGCCAAGTGGCCTTAAATAAAAAAGTACAAATAATTTATTGTATGAAACAGAGTATTTTTATTAATAATTTTGTTCAATATCATAACTAAAACGCCCATTGTTTTCATTTTTCCAGGAAACTGGATAAAAGTCTTAATTTTTTAAATGACTTTTTTTATTTTATCCAAATTAAAGCAATTAATAATAATAAAACTAGTTTTCTATTAGGAGTTTCTTTTTGGACGTTAATGGGTTAATAACAAAAAACAAATATTTTAAATGCGTTCAAGCATCTTATTAGGCAAAACAACTACCAAATTATTATGAAATGTTACCAATTAGTTTTAATTTAGTTGTTGTTTTTTGTTTTAATTATTTGCGTTCAGCTTCTACGCAACTATTGCCAACGAACGTAGTCATATACTCATGTTTATACTCGTACTTATACGAGTACATGTATTTAGACATACTCGTATAAGTCTCCTATAATTAAATTATTTGGTCTGTCTTCAATATTTTTTAGTACATAAGTCAATTTACGTCAAAACTTTAAAGATGATATTTTGTTTTTTGAATATTTTCAGAAAGCAGACATAAAATGCAATTAAAACTTAAGAAATGTCTTTATATAAGATATTAAATGTTAGGCATAGAAATAGTTTTTGTATTTAAAATTAAAAATAACTTAAACTTTTTTTAATTCAAACATATATTTTGATATATACTTATATATATATATATATATATATATATATATATATATATATATATATTCAATATTATTTTTACTCTTTTCAAATATTATAAATATTCTATTCCACTACATAATAATGTATGGCGGCTTAGAAAACAGTAGTTGAATATGTATACAAGTGCACCAAAACACTGTACCAACGGAAAAATACTTACTCTTCCGATCAGTGCGTTTATTTTGATCATTTTGATCATAACATTTTTCAATTTTAATTATTTCTCTTTAAAAGGTCAAAGAAATATAGATGACATATTCACCTTAATCTCTTTCGACGCTGCTTTACCCATAAGAACCCATTTATACACCTTAAATCTAACAATTCTTTAGTCGACTGAAGTACTTCCGAGTATCTACATATACCTATATTTCATCGTAATTGAAGTACAAGCCTTTATTTTAAGCAAATATTATCTTAGATTTCAGAATAAAATATAGAACAGGCAAACTAAAAACGTTCTTCGCCAACCAATCGAAAATATTATATACACTGTCTGAAGGCACCCCACGGCGCGTCGATTCCAAAGAGCGAATGTACATAAATAGAAGAAATTGTCGTGGATAAATGTCAGTGCAAAATTTTGAGAAAATAGAAAAATTGACACACCCACCGCCCACATACATATATTTAAATCAAAAATGCCTATCTGAAGATACTTTTTTGTATTTAAATGTTATAAAAATAATATTTCTTGCACAGAGTTGTGTTAGTAACTGATAGGAGTAATAAATTTCAATAAGAACAAGTTTTTAAAGCACGAAATTTTGTGGAGTTTGAAAAAAATCATTATTTTACTCCAAATTTTGAGTTTAAATAATGATTTTATTTATTTCTGGGTTAATATATCATATCGCACACTAAATCAGGAACAGTCACAACTAAAAAATTTATAAAAATCGCTCTTTATGCATATATTAATTCATAGATCGAATCTCTAAGCACCACAAAAATTTCGTTTTCATATCTGTCTTCTGTATATAGTAAAATGCTGTTACGTTACTTAAACATAATCAGCAAAAGCTTCCTTTAGACGTGACTTTTTTAACGCCATAGTTGTAACATAGCTAACCAACCTTACGGGCAACACTGTTATAAATTAGTGGTGGAATACCATAACTTCAGAACCGATTAATTTAATTATACAACCATGTTTTAAAAACAGTTTTTTGCCTCTGCTGTATATTTGAAAATTTTGAGTTGTGGTTGTACTCGTACATGATTTAGTATGCGAAATATTAATTGATAAACCAAATTTTTTTAATTTTTATTTGCCTTTAGCTATATAAAGTTAGTAAAATTTATGAAAGATTCTCCAAATTATACATTTTTAAAATATTAAAATTTTTTTAGTTGTAGAAAAAAGTTACTCAAATTTTTTGTATTTGATAGATCATACTATATAGTAAAAAGTATAAGTAAAAAATATATGTGTATATATATATATATATATATATATATATATATATATATATATATATATATAAATATAAATATATATAAATATATATATATATATATATATATATATATATATATATATATATATATATATATATATATATATATATTATTAATACTCCTTCAAAATTTAATAAATTTAAAATTATTTTTGAAATAAGTGAGTTTTTCAAAGCAATAGATAAAATTTAATTTTAATTTTTAAACTTTTTAATTTTCCTATTTCATTTATAATATTGTAACGTAATTAAAAAACAAACTTTTAAAACTTTTCTAAATAAATTGAGCTTTTACAGCTATTTTTCTGAAGTACCTAAAATCAAATTTTTGACGTAGTATTTTTTTATTATAAATTGGTTCAGTTTAGCGACCTCTTGCAACAATATAGTGAAGTAATCGGAAAAATCGTTAAGTATTATATTCAGGTGATAATTAGCTTTTAAAAAAATATATATTTTATGAAAACCCAAGATGACTGGTTTTGTAAGTTTTGTCTATGGGACAACATACTAGGCACGTTGGCTAGCTTAAGAAAGACACTGGCATAAAGATACAAAACAGAAAAATTTCGATTAATTTTGCTCGAAAGTGTATACGGTTGACCCTCGTTCTTTAAACACAACTTACAGCCAGTACTGTCAATCCAGATACCGAATTTAACGCAAAAAGACTTAAACTTCGTAAAGTCATTCCATAATAATCTTTACCATGCCATTATAATCCCTTTATTGTATTAAACGCATCTCGTATTTGACATTATCCCACAAAAATGTACAGCAACTATCCGACCTATTTTCTATGTACCTTACGCGACTATTCAAGAAATAATCTGCTATCCATTACACGGTGAGACAATAAAGAACGAAGTTGAATACCTGGGAAAAAGTATTACTTTTTTTGATAGGCACTATCGTATAGAACAAGGATTTTTTTGAAATTTTCGAAACACTTTCATAATCTCGAGTTACGGGTCTTCACGCACTTATAAGATAATAACTTAACTACATATTACCCAATTTTAAATTTATTTTTGGATGTGGAGAGAAACAGACCTTTTAAATGAGGAAGAATCTGGGTGTATTTCTCATGCAAACTAGTTTTTCATGAAATTCTTTTCACATTTTTCAAGTTTAGATACGTTTTTGTGCACTATTTTATATAGGAACCGTACTTAAAGTTGGCACAGTTATTAGCTTACAAGTGCATGAAAGTACTAAAAACCAGTTTTTTAACCGTAATTCGAGGTGTGGAGGTGTTTTGAAAATTTCAAAAACATATTCTTGTTATACTTGATAGCGCCTATCAGAAAAATATGTGCTATCACTTACTAGGCATTTTTTTTTTGTCACACTGTGTTATGGCACATAATTTCCATTTAGTGCTCTTCTAGTGGTAGATCCATTGAGGCTAGCTCTGATTTTACAATTTGATTTTTTTAAGCTATCTACTGTAGCGTAGTAAATGGCTTGGTTCGTAAAGAAGTCCTGTAGTATCTATACCAGGTAATAGAGTAGGTTTCTCTATCTATAAAACCCTTACGATTATATTTTAGTACACAGAGTTAAAGTGTTTTTTATATCTAGGATCACAGCAGCAAAGGAGTCGTTTGTGTTTTTTCATTTTCATAGTGAAGACAGAGGCCAGTCTTCACAAGAAAGCTTTCGGCATCTATTGCCAATCTGAACTTTCTAAATTCAAACTGATAATCAGAAAGTCTGCTCCATGTTCTAGTGCAACATCTTATAGATAAACAATGTTGTTAATAATTTGAATAATGATGCATAGTTTGCTTACATATTTAATGAAGGAATGTAGAGTGTTTCTAATGTTAATCCATTTTTGTGTTCACTTGTTTCCTATCATTTGTAGATATTTGATTTATTTATTTTTTTATGAATTTATTTCCAATTTCTTTTTGTGCTCTTTGCCTCTCTATTCCTTTCTTATAGATTTGCAATAAAATTTTTGGAAATGCATCAGCACTGGCCAAACATAAACTGACACACAGTGATGAGCGGAAATACGTGTGTGTTATGTGCTCAAAGGCATTTAAGCGACAAGATCATTTGTAAGTTTCCAAATTTATTTTGAAAAAAGCAGCAAATAGGCAAATATATAAAATAAAAATTATAAATGAAAATGCATTAAAGATTAATAAAACTAAAATAAACAAATTAACTCTTTTCTTATTCTAACACCATATTTCTATTGCTTTGTTTGTTTGTTTTTTTACTAGAAATGGGCATATGATGACACATAGAAATAAAAAACCTTATGAATGTAAAGCTGAAGGTTGTGGTAAATCATATTGTGATGCTCGTTCTTTAAGAAGACACACTGAAAATCATCACGCCGGTATTATAACGCCACACAATCAACAAATCTCATTAACAAATAATAATTCCAATTCCAATTTAAGTTTATCCCCTGCAACAGCAAATGGTGAGTTTTTTAACATTGCCAATCCATTGCTCAAGTAATATTTAATACTTTATTTTACTGAAAAGGCGATGCCAGTTCACCAGATGGTGCCACCTGTTTAGGTACTTATCTTTCGAATGGCGGCACTGTAGTTGATGCTGCCACTGGTTTAGCCTTAACTGAAGAAGAATTAAAAGCTTTAAATGTACCCCTTAAGACAGGCGTAACTCTATTGTCACCTACTTCAACCACTTCCTCCATGTCGTCCTCGAGTAGTATATCATCCGGCCCAGGTGCCACTATAACACTAACCGATAATAGTGGCAATCTGGAAGGAGAGGGTTTGACAAGAGAACAATTGGATTTGATTAGTAAGATTATGAGACAAACTAAACAAACCACAGCTCAGGTGACAGTATCATCGCCTACCAGTAGTCAATCGTATAAAATAGACACGAATCCTCAAGCAACAGTACAGACACAAACCCAGAGTACCCGACCCCGAACCTGGAACATGCAACTGGTAAATTTGAAAATTTTATTTTTCGCTAATTTTATTTATTTATAAAGGTCGTAATAATATTTTTATTTTTCTATTTTAGCTTAGTTCCACCCAAAATGTAGCCATTACCGTAGATGAGATCAATGGTGATAATACCAATGATTCCACCAGTATATCCCAAGCCAAAGTGAAAGAGGATGAAATCGAAATTGATTTAACCAATGCCATCAATTCCAATCTTTTTAATTTGGTTAAAATCGACCAGAAGCCTGTAGAATGTAATCTATGTCATCGTAAATTTAAAAATGTACCCGCCCTAAATGGTCATATGCGTTTGCATGGCGGCTATTTCAAAAAAGATCCGGAAACTAAAAAAAATGAGAAAAAAGAAAATAATGGTCCTCCTTTACAGACGGCCAGTATAGGTGTAAGAGCTTTAATTGAAGAGAAAATCATAAGTAAACGAAGCAAAGATTTAAACAAGGTAAGGACAGAAAACAAAAACAAAAAGACGAATTTTAGACTTAAAGATTAATTGGTTTTGTTTTTTAGGGTGCCTTTGTAGTTCCTGCACCGCCCTCCAGTAGTAACCAGAGTAATACCACAACCATACGTAGATCCATTAGTGATTTGGAAAGTTTTTTAAATCCCAAAACCCAAGCCAACAGTACAACACAACAAAATTCTACACAGCAGCAGCAGCAGCAACAACAACAACTACCAGCGGCTAGCACTATAAAGAATAATACTAAATCCACCATCAATGTACAAGATATCAATCTGCCACAGAGTATCGAAATCTATAGCACAAAGCAGCAACAGCAGCAGCAGCAGCAGCAGCACCAACAGCAACAAAAGACAATGAATAATATTGGAGTGGGAACAACCACCAATACCACCAACTCCTCCCCCTCGTCCTCCACCAACAACTTAAATGCCGAACGTAGTGCAACGAAATTAACAACTACAACAACAGCAGCAACGATCAATACAACGACATCCAGAAGTACATCAACCGATCCAAAAGATTCGACTTTAATCGAATTATTGAAACGTGGTACACGCATAGCCGTAACCCAAAAACCGCCCACTAACAACAACACGCCTTTGGGTGGTGTTACACGCCAGATCATAACGAACAAAAACAATTGTAGCGTAATTATACCCTCAGAAGTTCAAGTGGTATCGACAAAAGGTAAACTCAAGAAAGATGATCATCATCTGCAGATGACGACTACAGCTACCACCAGCAATCCAAGCAATGTTACCTTAGCCGATGGCACTCCATTGTCATTGACGATAGCTCAAGGAGCAGATAGCAACAGTGAGGTTTATACGGTAACTTATACCAGTGATGGTTCTGCTTTATTCGGAGAATCAGAGGTTTATAACGTAAGCGAAGCGGAAATGTTGCTGCAAACAGTAGATACAATGCAATTACTTAGTGATGCTGGTGATAATTTAAAACATTCTGAACATTCCGAACAATACGAGATCATGGATAATAAAATTAAATTGGAAATCGAGCAGCAACAGCAAAGTTGTATTGATCAGCAGCATCAGCAGCAGCAGCAGCAGCAACAGCAACACATTCAACAACAGCAACAGAACTCAAATCAGTGTCAGACAACACAAACTTTACCAAATTTCCAACATTTCCATTCCAAAGAACTGATCATACAAAATTCAAATTTAATAAATCACCACCAGCAACAATCACCAAACATTGTCAGAACAAATACTTTAACCCTGCCACACGATCTTAAAAATCAATTTGCCTCCAGTCTCAACTCACCCATGCATTCTCCTCTGGCTTATCCCACACCCCCGTCAAGTCATGAAAATGTTACCCAAACCTCT
Organism: Wohlfahrtia magnifica; assembly: GCA_023159175.1. NCBI lineage: Eukaryota > Metazoa > Arthropoda > Insecta > Diptera > Sarcophagidae > Wohlfahrtia > Wohlfahrtia magnifica. Next base: position 6,645,698 of record JAKWBJ010000483.1, read on the forward strand.
CCCTATATAGAGGACAATCACCATTACAATGATTCCCAAAGTATATTCTTCAGCGAGTCCTTAATTGCAAGCAACAACAATCGCGGTGGAGACTCGGAGAATGATAAGATCATGAAATTAAAGAGCGTTTTGGAGGATAATTCATTTGACTCGAACATTAAAGTGGAGGATTTACTAAATGGCACTGACCCCGATACAGAATGTGATTTAAGAGAATTTGCTGAGGCTAATCTCTCCTTCTTGGATGAGGATCAAGAATTCCTTAACGATTCCCGTAATGCCACCTCACCTCTGTCGGAATCGTTTTTCACCAGTGGCATTGGCACTGCAGAAGAGGTTAAAGAAGTATTACGGGAAGTTTTAACTGAAGATCAACTCAATCTGAATTGTGAAAATCAGGGTGAAAATATAATTGATCTTTACTATTTGCCAGGCTTAAGCTTGCAATCTCAAATGATGCCCAACTCCGAAGATCCTCTGCTTTCATCGTCACCCAGAGACTTTGGTCAACAGCAGCAGAAATTGCAGCAACCTCAACAAATACAGACGCAACAAATCCAACAGCATCAAGCTCAATCACAGTCACAACAACAACAAATCCAACACATTCCTAACCAACAACAACAACAGCAGCAGCAGCAGCAACAGCCAAATCTACAATATAATCAACAACAAACCTTTAAAATATCCCTGGATTCTAACAATCAAAACGCAGTTTCCACTACTGCTTTTTCCACTAACACTGAAATGGGTCAGTTAATTTTAAATATACCCGCTAATGCTATACAGAATTCTTCCTCTAATTCCTCTGCCTCCTCCGCATCTGCCAATACTACAACTATACACTATAATGTACAAAATTTACCACAAGTACAAAATTCAATTAATAATCAACAGCAACAGCAGCACCAACAACAGCATCAACAACAAACACAATATCTAAACTCCACTAATATTAATTCACTAAATGAGGCCTTAATGCAGCCTATAATTTATACAAGTGGTACCACCGATAAAATGGATATTAAATTAGAAAACAACAACCCCAACTCGAATCCAAATCCAAATCCCAACTCCAACTCCAACTCTAGTAATCAACTGCAAAGTATTATTAGTCACCAGAAAACGATAGAGATTGTGAAACCCACAACAATCTCTCATTTAATTTTTCAACAACAACAACAGCAGCAACCCCATACAAACGCCCCTACTTCAACGCTGCAACCATTATCGAATCAAACAAATTCGATATTGAAAAGACGTTTAAAAGGTCATTCCTCGTTGGATAACTCCCATGCACACAATTCTTATTCCAAATACCAGGCTTTATCGCCCTACAAATCGAAACTGCGTAAACCCTCACGCACCCACTACACACCGGCGCCGATCTTAAATCCTGAACGTAAAGGTCAGGGCTTGTATTGCAATGTTCTTAAGCAAATGGGCTGCTCCCTACTCACATTAGATACTTTCGATGATGATTTCGATGATCCGGTGGGCTTGGTGGATTTCTCCGATGAATCTAAAGTTAATTTGGGTTCTGCCTATCAAGCAGCTATACCTGCATTTAATACCAACACTTCTGTGGCATCTATTGAAGAGCCTTTGGGTTGTGAGTTAATGTGGAAACCGGATGTACAGAAAGATGAAAAGATTTTGATGCGTTTCATCGATTTGAGTAAATCATCAGCTGTACCCTTGGGTAGTCATTCTGAAGAAGTTGCTTTACAGGCTCTGTTAAAGGCCCAGGGTAATACAGCTACAGCCGTACTTAGTCTACTACAGACTCAATCGAACTCATTCCAAATAAAGTGGTCATCACAGGAGTTGGAGATATTCCTCAAAGGCTTAGAGAAAAATGGAAAGGAGTTTAGCAAGATTGCAAAAGAGGTAAGTGTGGCTACTACTAATATTCTTATTGGATCGTGTGAATTAATATATATATATATATATATATATATATATATATATATATATATATATATTTATATATATTTATATATATATATATTTTTTTTTTGACAAAGTCGGATTCAGCGATTTGTTATTTTCTGAATTTTAAATTCATAAACAGAAATATTGTTACGTTTTAATCTTTTTAAAATATTTCAGTTCTTTTATATTGCGTTAAATAAAATCAATGTTGTATTACTTAATACAGTATTTTTATTTCCACAACTAAACTTTATACAATGTCCTTAACCTATTTAACTTCAGCTTAATACACAAATTTATTCAATACTTAACTCTTAGTACGATTTTACTCTATGATTGACAAATTATAACTGACTGACTAAGCATAATGCGACGTCTTTTATAGTAAATTAACATTAATTTCGAATGTTTTAGTAAATTCTAAGCTTTATGTTCAATTGCTGTTATGAATTTAAATTACGTATACGACTTCAAATAAATTTAGCATTGTTAGGGTGATCGCAGCCCTGAAAGTAACCAATAGAATAAATACTATTGTATCTTTTTAGGCTTTTTTATTTTCGTAACAATATAATATTTTATTAAATAAAATAATGTTTAAATTAAATACTTTTCATACATTTCTCTAGTTGGGCTCCAAGTCAACAGGAGAATGTGTACAAATGTATTATTTTTGGAAAAAGTTATGTGTGGACTATAAGGTAACCCACCTAAAAACTGAAATACCACCACAAAATCACACCAGCGATCCAAAACCCTATGTATGCGAAATACCTGATTGTTCAGCGGTAAGTAAACACTTATATTTTTCTACTTAAAAATATACATAAGTATGTAGATATTTTTTTGAATTCATCGAAAATTTTATTAACTTTTTCTCTTTAAATACTACTAACCTTTAAAACTCAAATTTTTTATTTTCCCCAACACTGCAGAGCTTTTCTTCAAAAGCCGCTCTGCATGGCCATACGCGCATTCATACCTATGGCCGTAATAATCACAATAATAACAGTAACAATGCCAGTGCAAATGCTACTAATACAGCAACAAATACAAATTCCTCACAAGGTTCTGCTACCAATAGTACCAATAGCCATCCCTTGCATAATAATTCCCAGTCTAGTCACGCCACCACCAGCACAGCGAATCCAAATCAAAAAGATCCAAATGCCAATAAAGACAATACAAACGAATTCCCCTGCAAGGTGTGCGGCAAGTAAGATTCCTCCAAACTTTAATTCTTAATCGTTATTAAAAAAATACATTTTTGTTTTAAATTTTCATTTGAGTTTTGAAATTTTGTGTTCTTGAAAGCGAATTGATTTTTGTTTTTAAAGTGAATCCATAAGAAAATTAAATTGCATTTCGAAAACCTATTAAAGCCAGTAAGAAGCACGTTGAAAAAAATTTTCCGTTTTACTTTTTTTGATTTGATTTGGAGTTTCTCGTTTTAATTTTTTTTTTTTTTTGTGATCAATTTTTGTTTTGAGATTTCGTTTTAAATTTTATTTGCCTGTAGCTGAGAGTAATCCCTAAAATCTTCATTTTTCTGCTCATACATAGTCATACCGTTAACGTGTTATATTAAATTCTAATTTAAGTACCCACAAATTGGTACTTTAATTAAAGAGTTATCATCATTATCATTATCAAAACCTTAAGGCCCAACTATAATATACTTTTGCTTACTTAAGCTACTGTCAAAAAATCAACGAAAAGTCTGTCAAATACTTAATCAACTTTTTAATATACTTTTTAATCTTTAATACAAGCTGTCCTAAATACAGCATTTTTTATTACAAAATGTTGAATTAATGTCTATTATTGAAAAACATTTTACTATAAACGAATTAATTTTTATATATTTTGTTAATTTAAAAAAATTCAATTCTAAATAAAACCTAGCAAAAAAACATACAGCTGTTGCCAATGTTGCACAATGTCTTTATTTTGCTATTCACCCCTATCATTAATAAACATGGGAAATTTCTATTCCCACTAAATTTTCATTTCCTTCGAAGGGAAAATTACTATCATGAATCTCCCATGAAATGTTTGTTTCTTTTTATATTTTTGTGAATTTTTATTAAAAAGTAAAATGTTTACACATAAATGATCATTATTAAAAAAAATTAAACAAAAAGTAATTATAATTAAAACAAACTTCTGCAAAGCAATGATCATGCAAAGAATTGCACAAACAAAAGCTGAAAGGGAAGAAAGAAAACAAACTTTTCTTCAGCGAGATGGGCGGAAAGAAATTGGTGACTATGGCCAAACAGTAACAATTTAAAAAAGGCTTAAACGCCAAAAAGAATAGAAATATAACACCTAAAGTGTATATTTATCGCGATGATATATAAACCCATCGATCAACTTTTATCAAATAAAATTAAAAACCAACAAGACAAAGAACTAAGTGGAATCGGTGAAGAGCATGGTGAGGATGGATTTAATGTCATATTCGGTAGTGGCGAAGAATCTCATAACTTGGAGGAGATCGTCGATTCCGTTGTTGTCGATATTTTATTTTGTTTTTTTTTTTTTTTTTTTTTGTTTTGTGAGCAAATTTTAAAATTCAGTCAACACGTCTCTTAAACTACAGGAAATAAATCGTTTACTCTACATTTTATAGTGAATTATATTGTTTTGCACTTTATTTACACTTCTAGTCCTAAAATAAGTTAATAAAAACTTTAATTGTTCTATAAAAGGAATAAATACTTAAATTATAAATGCAACTCCCCAGCAAAAATGATATGAACAAATCAATGTGAAAAGCGAACAAATTTTGAGGGCAAATACTATTCACGATCAGGGCAATTCTTACAGGGCTATCATTCGTCACTGAATAATCAGAAAACATTTCGAGGAAAAAATTATTTATGATAGGGGTGATTGTTTTACATGTAACATACAAACAGCTGTTTACGTACGTACAGTGCTATCAGCTTTGCTCAAAAAGTAAACAAATGGAACTGAATGAAAAATGGCAAATAGCTTGTAAAGTATATTATAGTTATACACATTTAATTGTATGTATTCGCACAGTTGTTTAAGCTAGCCTACGCATATTATGGTTAGCCCTTTAATATTTCATCATTGTCATTGATCGTAATTGTATTGTAAGCCAAGTTAAAGTTGCTGATTTTTGTCTGAATTAAGTTTTAAGTTCTTTTTCTTCCCTTTTTCCCCCTGATTTCCTAAAATTAGTAAAATCATTAATAAATATAATAAATATATACGTATATATATATATATTAATTGTTGTTTCTTTTTATTTATTTGTTGTTGTATTTTTTTTAATATTTATTATTATAAATGAAAAAAACATGAAAACAAAAACAATTCAAATATATTGTTTTAATTTTATTTTTTTATACGAAATCAAAAAAATGAAAATCTTATAATTAAAGCGAAGATTCCCTAATCATAGAAGTTTTTAAACAAAATCGTTGAATTCCTTCAACAATTATTTGATAATTTCTTCGTTTAGCCTTTAAAATGAATATCGAATGCCAAATAGATATGTTCGAAACTAATTTTATATCATATACTCTCGTACATTAACAAATCTCAAAAAAGACAAAGTTAATAATATTAAAATTGACTTTTATATGCCAAAAAAAAAACATATGAAAAATAATGAAAAAATGAAACTCATCATCAACTTGGATTAATTGTAAGTGTTTTGGCAATATTTTTATTTTTATTTTTTTATTTAATTTCATTTCAAAAATAAAAAACCCAAAATTATTCGAATTTTTTTATTCAATTCCCCTTATCTATCTTAATTTTCTTAAAATCATTTCAATTCACAATATTTTCAAAAACAAACTCTGCCTATTTTCTTGTAAATAAAATTTTCTTATATTTCCGCTACTGAATTCACTACTTTTTCAACATTTTCTTTTCTTTATAACACTTTTTTAATGGAAAAGGCGTTCTGTACATCTCCTACAAAAAGGGAACATTTCAACTGAAGAGAAATTGTTTGATTCTAAAAGCCGAATTCCTGTTGGCGATTGTTAATTAATTGAATTACACGGTGCGACAAAAAAAACCTGACTCGTTTTATTCATAACTACAACACATAGCGCAAAAACGCATCTAAACTTGAAAAATATGGACAAAAATGGATGAAAAATGTGTTTGCTTAAGAAATACACCAAGATTTTTCAAAGCTATTTTCCAAATCCGAAGAAACACTTAAACTCGGCACAGAGGTCCAAAAAATCGGGATTTTACCCGTAACTAGATATTTTGGAGGTGTTTCGATTCTTGTTACACTCCATAGCGCCTATTAGAAAAGTAGTATCATTTCACAACTATTTCAACTTCGTTTCTTTTTGCCGTACCGTGTTATTTATGCTTTATTTAGGCATCGAAGTGACCCTTAAAGCTGATAAACCAATATTGTTGTTGTATGATAAGCTTATGCATGTTTATTTCAGGGTATTGGAAAATAGGACCATCCATCTGTGAGCCGTAAAAAGTGCATTAAAGTAACTTATATGTAAGAAATACAATGCAGTCAGATATGCCTTGTATTGTATTGGGGCCCTTTCAAGCCCCAAGTGTCGTGAAACATTTAATTTAAAAATATGACTCACAGCAGTAGAAGACGAGAACGCCGAAAGTATATATGGTACCGAACTTTGATATTAGAAACTGACAAACTCAACTTAAGATCAAACAAGATGGAATGATATTTTATATACCCAAGTGGAATAAACAAAGGAAAAATAGTTTACTGTAAGAACGTCTGCAACAAATCTATTTTCATCATCATAGCGTCAAAGTAGCATCAATGAGATTATAACCTATACCATCAATAAGAAACTTATTAATTCAGCATTTTTCCCTTAAGAAAAGGCACACTTCAGACACTTAATATTTACTGATTTCCAGAAAAAGGCTTTCCCTAAAAGATTATTAATTTAATAAAAGTTTTTACTGTGAAGCGAACTATTGTATATTGCATGACCGTAATCATATTAATATAGGATTTCGATAGGACGCATTCTCTTCCCAACGATCTTTAATGACGTCTTGGACGTCAAATTGCAAAGGGGCATAACTTAGAGGCTGCAGGGTTTATACAATATCTGAACTTTGTGGACACTCGCCTGAATTATATAGAATTCTTTTTAGTAACATATGGAACAGCTTTTTAATCTCACTTCGAACTGAAATACAAATCTTGCTATAACATCACTCCTTCGTTTTCTCCCGGTGGATTCAAAATGCTATTGCTGCTCGGTACGAGCAAGCTCAGGATACTAGGTGGTCTATTTACCGCGCACTGTGGTCTTAGATACCATCAGTGTATTTTGGGAAATTTTGAGGATGGTCGGTGTAGGCTCTGTACGACCAGCTATTTCGTGCACTGAGTGTCCAGCTATTTCGGCCCACAGAATGATGTTCTTGGAATTTGTTGTTCTGACTCCGAAAAAAAAATTTTTTTCTCTCTCCGAATATGACTACTGGCTTGATTCGCAACCACAATCTGATTTGACAAACTAATGGGCACACAAAAAATCTTCTGGGTCGCGGTCCATTTTGGCCCTGACCAACATAACATAACATAACGTCACTTCAGTACTTTCATTTGAGTATGAAATGTAAAACGTAGACCTGCAACTTCTACAGGTGCTTACAAATTACTTACTAACCGTTGTCTTAGATGTTTGCTAAAAATTTACTGGTCAAATATAATCAAGAAAGCTAGACTATGGGCGTTAACAGACCAAACACCAATTAATTTGAATGCCATGAAATGAAAGTGGAACTGGATAGCTCAGATTCTAAGGAAGACCTCTAACAATATCGCAAGACAGGTCATTGATAGGAAACCACAGGGCAGTCGTAGGCGAAATCGGGCGGCGTACACGTGGAAAGGATTGGGAGTAAGATTAAAAGTTTGTTATTAGATATGCTAGTATTTTGATATTCTGTTGATGCCGTATGCTTCTCATAGGCGTAAAAATTATAAATTGTTATTCAATTTAAAAATTAGGTCTGTTCTTAAATAAGTATAGTTCAATGGTAGATTTATTTGTGCCAATTTCAGGAAGCATCAAAACCTCGTTTTACTGTAGCTTTAAACTAAAATTTTTATCAAATTAATTTATTAACTTGGATATCAGTTTTTTTCTACAAAATTTCAAACTGATGGTTGATCGTCATATTGCTTAAGAGCTGTTTGATTGTTTGCGTCACATATTGACTTAATATACCCGAAAAAAAGCAGAACTTAATGAAAAGAAACTTTAAAGCAAATTAAAGTTTGGCATATAGTAGTTATCACTACTGGATATCCCTTTAGTTATTAAGATATACGATAATAGCAGAGATTTAAGATATAAATTTCTTCTTTTCACAGAAACCGTTAAGATCCTGTAGGTTAATTCAAAAATCACTAATATTACGCCTATGCAAGGTTTAGAGTTACATAGTCTTAACATGGTTTTTCTACTTTTATTCACTTTTTTATATATTTTCCCTTAAGCTTTTTTTTTCTTTTTTTTTTTTGTCGTCAACAATTTCACTTTTGTTTTGTTTTACAAATTTTTCACTGCCTAACTGTCTGTCTTTAAGCGAACACAATTTCAAAATTAAAAAGAATAAGATGAGTAAAACTTTAATTTTTTTTATTTTTTTTTTTTATTTTAAAAATTAGCTAAGCATGTAACTTATCACTACTACTGCTTCTCTGTTCTATTATATTAAAACGCCTAAAAACAAAACAAAAATAAATGCATGTGTGTCGTGCTATAACAATGGGCTTCTTCTTAACCTAAATGTCTATTTGTTTTTTAAATAAAAAAGTCACTTTTTTAATTTTATAATTATAAATAACACAACTATTTTCACACATTTCCTTAATAAAAAATATGCAAGACTATTATTAATGAACTATTTTTTATTCTTTGTTTCTTCCAAATTTTTCTTTTATTATTGATATTCGATCAACAACAAAAAACAAAAACGAAAAAAATACCGGATATATTATTTCAGAGTATTCAATAAAATTAAGAGTCGTAGTGCCCATATGAAGACCCATCGTGCAACAGATAATGAAACAACTGTACAAATTACAAATAATAATAATAATAATAATCAAAATCATATTTTACAACAACAGCAGCAACAGCAGCAACTACAGCAACAACATCAGTAGCAAAAATAATAAAAAATCATTTTCAAGAAGAATTAATTTTATTTTTTAAAAGAAAAGAAAATGTAATAAAAAACATAAATAATTCCTAAATATCTTTAAATAATATAATTTGTTTGTAAGCATAAAACTATACTTAAATTTGTATTAAATTATAAAATAAAGCCGACAGAGATGTTAAGTTAAAAAATAAAAACAGAAAAAAGAACACAAATAATGACAATCGCCAAAGAAAAATTAAAAATTAAATTTAAATTTAAATTTTTAAGTTTCAATCATTTAAAATGATTTGAAAATTGTTTTTAAAGCAGCATTTCTTAAGATTCCTCAAAAAAAAAAAAAAAACAAACAAAATTAAACCTAAAAACCGTAATTTTAAACTAGCAAATTAGTTGGAATTTTAATTAAAAAAAATTAGTAATTATAAAAAAAAAAAAAATAAATTCAAAACAGCTTTTAATAATCATTTATAAAATTCTATCTATATGTGTAGTCCTGGTTAAATGAATTTTTATTTAAGAAAACAATTAACATTTAATTTTAATTGAAAATAGATTTTTTAGATTTTCTTTCTTCTACACAAGTGATAAAGAGTGAGATTAAGTATCTAAAACACAATTACTTTCTACGATATTTCTTTTATTATTATATTCATTTAAATTTGTGTGTGTCAACAACAATGTTAAAATATTTAAAAATAATTTCAAAAAATAATTATCAGTCTATACATCTATGATTATCAACGACTATATAAATACCCATTTAATACGTATGTATGTATTTATATTGTTAATGTTTGTTTTTATTTTAAGCCAAAATACTAAACCACAAAGAAAATAAATTTATTATAATATAATAGATTATATACATACATACAAATTTATAAATGTTATGTATAACTGTATATAAATTAATCAAATATGTACTTAAAACTTGTTTTGTAAGTCCTATCAAAACCATTAAGAAATTATGCCAAAAAAAGACAATTTTTAATTAAATTTTCATTACCATTAAACAAAACAAACCAAAAAACCTTAAATAAAATTTTACTTTTTTTAGTTAAACCATACAAAAGTGTACGAAAAGTATAAGAAAAAATAAAAACATAAATTAAGTTAATGTTATAAATGTAGCATAAAACAAATTAATTTCAAATTCTTCAATTAATATATATAAAACCATTTTCATGTTAATTTTTTTAATTTCATTTAATTTTATGTTTAATATTCCTTTTGTTTTATTTCATTTAAATAACTGCTAAGCATTAAAGCTTACAGTGTTGTCAAAAAAAAAAAAAAAAATATTTCATTTGATTTTTTTATTATTTAAGCAATTAATAAATACAACTATTCCACAAATATATATGCAGGCATCCCTCGAATAATACGACTAATTGCTTTAGTGTTATACGAAATCATGTTATTCGATACGATGAAGTAATAAAGTAAATCGTATATTTATGCCGTTACTATTAATGTAAACCCGCTTGACCTAAGATTCGCTTCAGTGTTGCCGTTATTTATAACCAAATTTTTAACCAAAGTTGGGCATTTTTTCTTTGATGTGTAGATGTGTACTTTTTGTCCATTTTGGTTACTTTTTTCTCGAAGTAAAAAAAAATATAATGATTTCTTTTAACTTTTATTACCCAGTTTCTTATTGAGTGTATTGCTTTAAAAACTGGATTTTTGGCAAACTTTGGCCTTTTGTTGTGAGCATACTCACAACCTTTGCCATCCTTCTAGTAACATATGGATTTCGTGCCAAAAGACAGCAAATTTTTTGAGATCAAGAACGCATAGAGCCAACTTCTTTTACTCTGTTCTACAGTGAAAGGTACTACTATCGAAACAAATGGTAGCCTGGCGGGCATGGCCTGGCGGATGAAATTATTTTCTTAATATTTTCAACTGATCTTTGAACCTTTGGCCGAGCGTTGTCCTAATAGATATATTTTTCATCGCAAGTAATGACTGGATGCCGCTACAATTTTTTCTTTGAGTTTGAAAATAATCTTCATAGAGTAATACCCCCAATTTATCATCTCCGAACATTTTTGCCTGACTTGGGTTATCTTACTTTTTTATGTCAAATTCACAACTTCCGAACTTCATAGTTTCTCGCACATTGAGATCGGTGGAACATATCCTGAATATGTTAGCTTTAGCAAGCAAGCAAAGCAATAAAACTTCATTGTTTATACTATTTCGCTTAGTGGCTAAGTGAGAATAAATATCAGACATATTTCACTTCAACGCTATTGTTTGGTTCGGCTATTTAGAGATTCATTAAGATATCTGTTAGTAAAGGCCATTGAGCGAAGTTTGTTAATACATAGTTAAAACGCTTAGAACAAATAGAAGAATATGCCTCATCAATTGTAGTACCAAGTTTTTTGACCAGCCTATATTCAGTCAATTCTGCTATAAATTCCATATATGAAGTAATATTTAATTGTTTTTTGCATTAAAATTTTGATTTAAAATTTTGGTTATTTTTTGGTTACTTTTGCATTGAAATTTGGTTATAAATAATTCGAAGTTGTGGTAACGCTGTTCGCAATATACAATTGTTTGATATTAGCGAAGAATTTTGCAAATAATAAGAATATATTTATTTTTGACGAACAAAATGCTTACAACATACAACATCTATATTCGCTATCTCGTATTCATACTTTGTAGTAAAATTTCATACTCTGTCGTAAAATTTGTTGTATGGTTGTTCTTATTTTTGTTGGTGTTTCCTTACTGTATACACTGTGACTGAACAGTGACGAATGAACACGCGTAGCGGGAATATGTTGATTTTCTTCAATTGTTTTCAACTTTTCTCATTTTTAGCATTAAGAGGGAAAAAATACAAAAACAAAAGTAACGACAAAAACAGAAAATAGCAACAGCAAAAACAGAAGAGAGCAAAGCAAAGTTATCCGCTTTAGATATTGCTAAAGGTTCACTGTTGACATCACAGGCAAGTCCTCGAGATCGAAGGACTTGTTGCAGCCAACTGAACGACGGGTGAACTCTATAAGTTCTTTATCGTTTCGCTTTCAGTAGTCGTTTTCGAATGTTTTATCACATAAATTTTTGCCAAACGTTCGAAGGTGATGTTATCATCGAATGTTGTGGTCAAGCGGGAAGAAAGTAAATAGCGAGTTTAATAAAAACAAAAGAGAATTAATTCAATTACTTGGCTCAATTTAAAATTAATCAAAGTTTACTATTATTATTTGTGTAATTCGAAATCCGTGCTATTACAGGATTTTAACAATTCTACCCATTCTATTCGAGTTTCGTAGAAGTCAAGTACCGTGTTATTCGAGGAATACCTGTATTTCAGTCAATATTGCAATGTATTACTTACTTACTTAGGTGGCCGTCACAGAGCGTTTGCTCCAGTAGTCGAACATAAAAGAGATCTCCAAGAGCCTCGATCTTCTGCACTTCTTCTCCAATTTCTGGCATCAATTTTCGAAATATCCTCCTTCGGAGTTTGCGCAATATGTGATTCTCCTTTAGAGAGAGCCAGCACTCGGTTTCATCCACGAGTGATATCCTATTAATTCGATATCTCAGCAAGTAAAGTAGGGATAGAGCACCTACTATCCTATCAATGTTCGCCTTTCGTAGACGGATTTAGGTTTATCATTTGGTATACTTTTTACTGCTAAATCTTTTCATTGTGCAGATTTTGACACAGTGTCAAATGCACGTTGGATCTGTCTTCTTCGGCATCAATCTGTCTTCTCCAAGTGTGGGTAGGACGGCACCTTCTGTTCCCTTGCGAGTTCCAGTCTATGACAACTATGGTGATATCGCTATGTGGCTTCTATTTCATTCAAAAGGGGCTATTGACCTGCTCTTCCCGAGCGTAAGCTTGGAAATAGTCATAGAATATAATATTCGTAGGATATTATGAAGAAAACTTCACTTCCTTCACTCGCATTCAGACCGATTTCAACAAAATCTGAGTAATTTCAGCGAGGAGCAGGGTGAAATATTTCATCAGGATCTACGGACAATGGAAGAGCGTTAGCAGGGAAGCTGGGACTCACATATGATGACGGACTACTGCTTAAGTTTTCAACGAAATCTAACTAAAGCCATTCTTTCAAGGAAATCTTATAAAAAATCATTTGATAGTGTTCAGTAGAAATTTTGTATTAATTATTGGTATTTTTTTGGCAAAGTTATCAAACTGCATATTTCACAATAAAAAGCTGTTAGCAACCTCCCAGTATTATTTTCATAGTCAGGGCCATAGAAATACCCAATAACACAAAAAAATAAAGGAAACAAAACTTGTGTTGAACAGTCTTATCTATAACTTCATCCGACAATCCGTTTGCAGTTATGACGCTCCCAAGATAATAATATTTGTCGACGTCTTCTATTTCGTTCTTGGCAATTTTAAATCGATGCTGAGACGTAGCATTGAAGAAGGAGAAGAGTTTTTGTTTTTACCATAGACCAAATTCTTACGCCGCTTGCGTTAAACAGCGTAAATTATGATGCAAAATCTTAGAAACTGTGAGCCAAAAGACAAATATCGTCCGCATCGTCAACATCGTTTAAGCGGCCCTGTAATCCCCAGGTTATCTCCCTACCATTACGAAGGGCTTTTTCAAAGCTCATGTCCAAAACTGTATTAAATAGCATTGGTGACAGGACACAACCTTTCCGAAGACCAGTTCCAACTTTCGCCGCTCTGCTCAACAATTTGTCATGTTTAATTCTGCAGGATGCATAACGATATAAACCATCAATAAAGCGATTCATTTTCTGAGCTTCTAATCACATCGTGATTTAATTAGTCGAAAGCCTTTTTGAAGTCTATGCGATATAGATACAGTGGACAGCGCCATTCCACAGATTGTTACACGATGACACGTAAGCTGTTTATGTGTTCAACTGTGGGTCTATTGGATCGGAGTCTAGCTGTTCCTGCCTCAAAGCCGGTATTATTCTATCGGAAATTAACAATTATTTGGGCAATAACTTTATTAACCACGCAGAGCAGGGTAATACCATGACAGTTATTGGGGTCTCTTATGTTGCGCTATATTATGCAAAACCATAATAAACATGACAACACTGTAAATATATTTTCCTTATTTTAATATCTCTTTTTCAATTATTTACACTTTTTATACTTTAATTCACTTATTAAAAATTAAAACTAAAACTTATAAAAATCTCTGCCATTTATTATGTAGCGAAAATTGTTTTAAAATCTTAAAGATTTAACACTCTCTACTCTTAAGGACACTCACCTAGTTATTGATATTTAATAAATATCTTCATTTAGCTTTTCCATCTAAAACTTAGTTGAAATTTTCCTCTCTCTTTAAATATACACATACATACATACATATATACATATATGCAGTATAAAATAATTAATTTAAATTAAAAAATATATCTACATATATAATGAAATATTAAAATAAAAAATAAAAAATAATAAATCAAAACTATTAGCAATTTTCTATGGTTGTATTGTAAAACACAAAATACACACGTACACATGATGCTCTTATTTAGCAAAACAAATTTAAAAAAAAACTTAAATTTATTTGAATTATATTAGTAAATAAAGTAAAAAACTATTAAGAAAATTACAATTAAATTGTAAACAATAAATTGAAACAAACTTAAACGCTCAAGTATTTATTTTCTACTAATTTCGTATAAAACAAATATCATTTTTCTTTTACTTTTTCTAGACAAAAAATGATTTTTCCATCAATGCCTTCTTTAAAAATAAAAAATTAATAAAATAATAGACATAAAAACAATGTATGTATAATTGAAAATTTTATAAAAAATGAGTAATTTTAAATACAACAGAAAAAAATTAAATTAAAGAAAATTTATTAAGTATTATACGATTATAATAATAAAAAATTAAAACCACCTTAAGAAATATTCATTTATTTCTATAAAATTTATTAAACAAAATCAAGAAAAACACTTTAAATGTTATTAGTCTTGAAAAGAAATAAATATTTTTACCATAAATAGTAATAAATAAGACAACAAAATTATAATAATTAATCTAATTAATACTTATAAATTAAAAAAAAAATAAACGAAAAATACTCTTTGTTGTTTATTAACTAAGTGAACTCTGAGCTCTATCTCTATATATGTAACTCTAATTTTAAGTATGTAAATGTGTTGTTATTGTTACTTTTAATTTATTTTTTATACGAAATTAATTAATTATTATACTTTTAATACTTTTATTAATGCAAGTCAAGCCAAAATTTAGTGCCAAAAAAGAGGCAACACTTAATGACTATCAATCCAAAGATAAATTTAAGAAAAATTTGAAAATAAACAAAATTTTAATTTATTATTTTATTATTATGAATTATAATAAAAATGAATTGTTTTTTGTGTTATTTATTTGTTTCGTTTTATTTTTTTATTATTTAGTTTAAATTTATTATTATTAATATTATAAAAAAATGAAAAATAAATTTTAATAATAAAAATTATTATTATTTAAGTTTTAGTTTTTTATTTTATCATTTTGGCTCACAAGGCGTTGGTTTTTACAATAATTCTTAAATTTTTTTAAAAGAAAAATTACTGAAATGAAAACTCTATCGGCGGGTGAAAATTAGAGAATTATTTTCACTATCAAATTCTGGGAAATAGTCTTTATCCGAATGTGCTGATAGTTTATCGGAGAAAACGTCATTATAACGATCGTAGTTTTTAAAATCCATTTGGATTGGAAAGAAATTTCGTTTGATGTATTTTGTCTCCGCTGTTATTTAACATTGTTATGGACTTAAATATACTACAATCAATCTGCATTAAAGGAAGCATCGCATGAGGTATAAATGATCGAATTTAAGATCTTGAGTTCACTGATGATATTTGTTTGTTGGCACAAACTTTACAAATATTTATCGGCCAAGTTGAATAGGATACAGCAGCTAGGGTCTGGTGTTGGTCTTCATATTAACTAAGGTACTTCGAATCAATAACATTAATCTCCCAAGATTTAAAATCAACAACGTGGAGCTTGAAGATTTGAAAAGAAGAGGCGAAACTGAGCTTCTTTTCAAATGTTCGCTCTACCATTCTATACGGATGTCAATGCTGGAACATTACTACGAGTGGTATAAAAGCTCTACATAGATTCAATAACAGTTGCTTACGTAAAATATAACGAATATTTTAGCCAGCCATAGTTTTCAACGAGCAGGCGAAACACCAATCCGTATGTAAATTGCAGAGGCAAAATGGAAGTGTTTTGGTCATATTTTGAAAAGACCCTATGATGATATCTCGAAGATGTCAATTGACCGGAACCCTCAGGGTAACAGAAGAAGAGGTAGTTCAGTCAACACCTGGAGAAGGTTATTAAAATCCGAGATGAGTACAACTAGAATGACTTGGTAGAAAATAAAGCTTATGACGCAGGACAGATTCCAATGAAAAATTTCGTACGGCCCTTTGTTCCAACTTGAAATCATAGGAATGAATATACATAAATATAACGTGAAGCAAACACCTTAAGAATAAGGATCTCTAACAATTTCTATAAATTTTACTTTAAAATTGATTTATTGCAAGAGGAAGTACATACGCAGGCAGGAACACAATTCCTACTATAGCAACTTGATATGTCTAACTCTGCAAGATGTGTTACGATATAAACCTGTAATAAGTTCAACGAGTTTAAACGGAATTCCCTTACATGCCAACGTACTCCATATCATATCATGCAATACAATGGCGAGCACTATTCCATAGATTATTCTGTAATGATACGAAGACTATTCACATGGCCTATAGCGGACTTTTGAGGACTGAATCCAGCTAAATCCTATCTCAATAGTAATGTTACTGTATCGCAAATTCGCTTGAAAATAATCTGAGCGATGACCTTGTTAATCTTGCACAGCAGCGTAATACCTAGCCTCGTGGTCATTAAGGTTCCAAAATATGTTCCTTCTTTTAGTGAATATTTTTAATACTACCTCGTTCAATACAACTGCAAACAGTAATGGAGTCCATTATATATTGTACTTTTTTCTTTAAACATAACATTACGACGAAATTCAATTTCAGTGCTACCGTATATGGCCTTGATGATATGATTTATTATTTGTTTTTTATTTTATATTAATTTAATAATTTAAAAAAATATTTTTTTTCATAATTTTTGATTTTACATAGTAATTTGAATGCTTCATATATCCTAATTTCTTTACTAATCCTTTGACTTGACAATCTTTATTTTAAATATCTTGTTGTATACTCTTCGATTAAATGTTGCAATAGATAAATGAAGAAATAAATCAATTACAAATTTAAAATTTTGTATATTTAGAGGAAATGAATGATAAATAAATAACAAATGAATAAATATTTCAATACTCGTAATCATAACATACCTTATCTCGATACTCTGCGTTGTGATTGTGTAATAAGTGTGTAAAATATGAATGTAAATTAATAAATCTTTACTTTAGATATGGAAAAACATACATTTAAAAATAAAAATCATATTATATATATAAATATATATTAAAATATAGTTCATAAGAATCTCATTATACGTAAGTTTATGAACTTCAAATTTATAAATTGTATAAAATTATTATAAAAATATGAATGCAAGTTATAGCATTAAAAAAATCAGAAAAAATTCTTCGATTTAATCTACTCTACTTTATTCTACTATTATGTACTACTACTACTTTGAAAACGAATGATAATAGTTCTTAGACATATCAAAAATCCAAATAAGTAAGAAGTAAGAAAAAAATACAACAAATTATTATAATTATTACTATAAAACTATATAATATGCATTTTAATTAAAAAAATATATATATTATATATAACAAAAAAGAGATATACTATATATAAGAAAAAAATTATTCATATACTTATAGGGAAGAGTAACAGTTCGAGAAGATAAGGAATTCAATACAAAAAAACCTCTCTAAACTCAAAAAAAATAAATAAATAAGTAAATAACTTTAATACTCTTAAACAACAGACAAGATCTTTAAACTAAAAAATAATAAACATTTCCCAAATTCCCTTAAAAAAAAAATTAAAAAAACAGTATTTTACTATATAAGATTTTTAAAAGTTTAAAATCAAATAAATTACTTATAAAATCTTTTATATAAACAAACATAAAATGTAAAAAAGAAAGAGCCGTGTTTAATGAAACTGTCATATAAAATCTGTTATTTTATAACATTCTATCAAATGTTATAAAAACACTTGTTAAAAAGAAATTTAAACAAATAAAAATTATAATAATATTGTAAAATTAAAAAATCTTTATGGTTGTAAACTGATGATCAAAAAAAAAAAAAAAAAAAAAAAAAACGGAAAAAATCTACTCTAAACTTTAAATACATGAAAAAAGAAAATAAATGTTTTAAATTAAATTAAGGTAAAAATAAATAAAATAATTAATTTTAAGAATGTAGTCTTATAATCCCCAAAGGAGCTTAGATTTTAATTGTTCTCTATCTCTCTCTCTCTCTCTCTTTATTATAAAAAATATAAGGTGGCGCGAAAGTAATGCCATATTTGAAAAAACATACCACAAAATGCATAATAAGCTGCAAAAAGCCTGCTTGAACAACATTTTGTTTGTGTGCGTTAAAATATGCTTACATACATAGGTGTGTGTGGCAATTTTTTATCTTTTTACGCCCCCAAACAAAATGTTGGTCAAGCATGTTTGCCCTTTTATCAACTCGTTGACAACTAATTCTCTATCTCTATCTACATCATAAATGTCAAAGCAAAGTGATATTTGCCGCCATTTGCCTTTCAAGTTATGACATTACTTATGCGACTTTTTCAAATATGACATAACTTTTGTGTCACCCTGCAGTAGAAAAATTAAAAAAAGGAACAAAAACACAAAAACCAGCCAAAGTTCCCAAACTATCTTTTTTATTATTATACGGTACTTACTTGATAATAATACAGTACTTTGTTAAATAGAAATAAAGGGTGGTTCAACTATAATGCACGATGTTACTTGTGCGTTACACCTTAATGTCAAGTTTTTTTGGCAAACTTGACTTGATATTTCTTTGTTTCAGTGTTTCACAAATTCAACCATGGAGGGGTACACAATTAAGCAGCACGTTGAGATTGTTGAAGACTTTTACGAAAATGGACATTCAAATCAAAATGTATTTTGTGCACTTCATGATTTTTTGGTCAGCAAAATAGACCAAGTGTGTCCACAATTGGGAGAATTGTGCGCAAATTTCAGCAAGCCGGGGCTGTAAGAAATGTGGAAATATTGAAATTGAGGATATGAATCTAGACGATATGTGGTTCCAGCACCAAACGCAACAATGGCTCTTTAACGCGAGAAGTTTAATGGCAGTGTTATCTCATGTCGTGGCGATGTTAATTGGCCACCATGATCATATGTCTTGACACCGTCTGACTTCTTTCTTTGGAGATATTTAAAAGAAAAAGTGTACGTCAATAAGCCAAGAACAATTCTAGAGCAAAAGGATGACATAATTCGGCACATTTACGACATTGAACCTCAATTATGTCTCAGGTATTCCACCGAAGCCTTTCTGCTTTATTTACAATTAACATCGTGCGTTTTTGTTGGACCTTTATATGTAGCATATTTTATTAAAAAATAATAATTTAAGATAAGTTTAATGTTTGTGTGTTTTTAATATTAATTTATGCAGCGGTTGCTACACATATATCGCGCCTTAAAAGCCAAAAAATATGCCCAATTACAGTTTTATTTTTGAGAAAGGTAAGTTTAGGCGGACCCTCCTTGAAAAATAAGGCTCAACTTAGGACAGAATTTAGGTCCATTGTCAGGGCCGAAGATTATACAGTTGGAAACCACATTGATTCCAAAAGATATCTTGCAATTACGATAGATCTTATACTAAAGAGAGCTTAGTCAAATATGAAAAGAAGTGATACGTCACCTCCGTCGTCTCATAGCAAGGGTTCAGCACTCCTCCTCCTCTTCATAAACGTTATTTCTACAGAAGTAAGCCTGGGGAATGTCAAGTCTATCGGCATGTCTTCCAATAGAGCAATGGCTCGTGAGAATCGAAATAGTGCTATGGATGACAATGCGATATAAGGAAAGATTTTTTTTTCTCTCTATCCCACAGAGTCCAGCGTTACCACACTTGCTGTCATTCTGCCAACGAGATTGAGTCTACCCATATGGTACATCAACCATATGAGAATTCAGATTAACCAAGCCAACTCGGTTTCAGTTCAAAAATTGTGAGTACCCGCTTCAAACAGTAGCTAAACAACGTAATTTCCCACGATATCTCTGTGTCCTGGAACTCATATATATATGAGTTACCAGCATTCATCGACAAGGAAAGATAGACGTCGAGATGAGACATTTATGGGACTTGATTGCAGCCTGGCTGTCCGGATAAATCAGAAGATTTTCAGGGAAACCTGCCACTCAACAAGCACTGCCTTTAGCTTGGCTTATAAATTACCTTTTAACCACTTTGGTCATTTCGAGCAAAATACGATATGAATAAGCAATCGATTAAGGTTAAATTCAATAAAGTAATATTGGGGATTTATGGTAATGCTTTGCAGTAGAAATACTCTACTCATATCGCATCAGGTCAATAGGATGTGATTCATTATATGCCAAAACTTTCATAGAGCTAAAGAAAACAGTCATTATAAGCCCACAGTCACTTAATACGTGTTCCTCTGTCACTGATGACTGTAAGCATAGTCTCCAAACATCAACATTCATGACAGCAATTCTCTCCAGATGTGATCGCTGCAATATACGACATGTCTTGTTGTCATACGATGCCAGCCAAATGCCCCTAAGGCAGCCAAGCAGCTTGGCTGTCAAAGAAAATATTAACACTCTTACCCCTGAGGCCACTTTCCAGATTGAACTCTGCTCATATGGCAATTGCTTTGATCTTAGTATGGAAGACACTCAGCGAAGTCACCCCAAACTAAGCCCCATTAGACAAACAATCCCGATCCGGAACTCCAACCCAGAACTTCCTGTCAAGCACAGATCCAAAGGCATGACATCCATGAAAAATTGTTTTTCCGGACAGACTCTCCAACGTATTTCGACGCTCCTCAAAAGGGACTCATAGATTCAAGTAGTTTTTAACCATGTTCTCATTGCCGCATTATTCCGAGGCAGAAGAGTTTTGGTAGTAGCTTCCTCAGCTTTAATCCACAGAGTATTGTCGCATAAGTGATAATGGGTCGAATAAAAGCAGTATATATCCAAAGCGCCATTCTCGAGTCCAGACGCTCCCAAAATGCCCTTATCAAGCCATTTCTTTCTCAATTGGTATTTTTTCACCTTTTGTATAGTTCCTGAATTAAAATTTACCATTGTGGGCCCACCATATACGTCTGAGTTATCTCAAACAATGATTTATACAGACTTTGATTTTACAAATGCAAACCATATATCGTTTTCATGCAAAGTGTAGAAATTTAGTAAATTTGAACTTTCTTCTACTTAAAAACATGTCTAAATCATATGACTAGTTAAGGTAATATTCATTTCACAGATTGGTGAAATGAATTCACTTTCCAATATATTATCAATATTATAAATATGTGAAACATGTGGCAAACAGCACCTCTCGTTATTATATAAATATGGAAGTAAAATTTGCGACCAGAGCTTTTCTTCTTTTCATACCAAAATTTCCAATATCAACCATTAAAAAAAAAAAAAACGTAGAGAAATTTAATTGAAAATGTATTATTTCAACTCCAATGCTCCTTTGTTATAACCTTAAGAAATAACCCAATTATAAACTCTTCCTTAAAAGAACAGATACATTATCGTATATTTTTCAATTCAACGAAATATATTTCTTAAAAACAAAAACTGAAAAATTTTCTAAGGAAATAAAAAAAGTAAAAAAAAAAATCTCAAAATCAAATCAAATTTTATACCGGAAACTAATAGATTACAAACTTACGGTTACTATTAACTATGTACAGAAGAGTATCAATGTAGAGCAATAGTTTATTTTAAATAAAAACTTATTTCGTTTTCTTTTAAAATTAGTATTTTTCTGTTTTTTCTTAAATAATAAAAAATTTTTAATTAAATAAAAACTCACACGAAATCATAAATATTCCCTCCAATATAAAAGAAAAAAAAATAATTTTTAAAATTATTATTATTATACAACAACATCTTAAAAATAAAGTAAAAAGCAAAAATTTAATATAAAATATTAAAAAAACGAACAAAAAATATAATTAAAAACCATCATTGTATATTTGAAACATTATTAGCATGTTAATTGTTTAATTAAATGTTCTTTAAATAAAAACCAATGAGTTCTTTACATTCAACGTATTAAAAATAAATATAAAAATAAATAAATTCGTTAAAAATATTAATTAGTAACAAACAAACAAACAAAAGTTTAAATAACCACAAACTCTCTTTATATATTAAAAATATAAGTCAGAAAAAATTGTGTCAATTTCTTAAAATAAAAATTATAAAAATAATTATTAAAAAACATATTTAGTAAGCCAAGAAATTTATAAGAAATTTTTAACAAAACTTTTTTAATTTCATTTTTATTTTTATTTTTTGCTTTTGATTTTCTTTTTAGACAGAGTGGGGTAAATAGAAATTATTCCAAGAAAACTAGCCAATATAAAATTAAAAATACTCCCAGCGTATTAAAGATATTCATGATTATTTATAAAATGCTATTGATATGAGGGTTGGCAACCCACTGGGTAACCCAATAAAACACACCCGGGTTAGTTAGCTTGCTAACTATCCAAGGCGAATAATGTAAAGCAAAAGTTTCTAACTCCAGTGTAATAACTCAGAGTAACCAAAGACGATACACGCCGCATATATCGGGTTATGTATTTTTCGGTTTCAAAAGTAAAGCTAAACAGAATATATATAAAGCTTGGACCTTACTAATATCTACGAAATACAATGTCAATAAGGTAGTTCCGGACCACTTTTTGCACATTTTCGGCGATATCTTGGCAATAACTTGACGAATTATGATTTTTAAATACATCAACATTAGGGGATCTAGTGCGCAGATATAGTCTTTGGTGGACAATTGGCGTCGCCAAATTGAGAACCGAAGCGACCGGAAAATTTCTCATGTGATAAAGCCAAATTCGATCGTATTCTGCAAGCCGTGGCACTCGTGGTTTTGTTGAATCCTCATATCATCCAGTTCATCTTCAATACGGCCATAGTGGTCTCAATTGACGGTAACGGTTCTTCCAGCGTCATTTTCTAAAAAATAGAGGTTAATGACACCTCCAGACTATAATGCGCATCAAACAGTCAGTTTTTTTAGATGTAATAGCTTTTCACTAACAACTGGTATCTCCAAGCCCAATATGCCACAATTTTGTTTGTTGACGTAAACACCAAGTTAGAAATGAGGTTCATCGCTGAAGAAAATTTTGTTCGAAAGTTCAGCCAAGTTTGAATCACTATTTCTGTGGTAAGCTTTAACTATTTTAATGCGCTTTTCGGTTGTTCAACGATCCATATCATAAAAGGAGCTTCAGATGACAGTCTCTCCAATATAAAACACAAAAAAACCCAACAAAAAATAAAATAAAAGTTTTGACAGGGGTTAAGCTATCATTATTTTTGAAGGGCAATTACCGGTTAAAAATTATAGTTATGGAAAACTCCTATAAGTAACATAGGGCCCTTACACTGGAGCTTTAATTTACTTTATTTAATACACGATATTGCAATTCATAGCAATTTAAGCTATGGATCGGTACTTTTTTTTCGATTTTCCATCTCCAGGTATTTGATAAGCAATCTCTGAGTTGACCGCCCTGAAGATTCCAGCTGATGTTTGTCTGGCGACATCGTTCGCTAATTTTTCTGAATGTGGCCTATTCATCCACATCCACTCGACATTTATTGTTGCTAATTGCTTTAGAGCCAGAATTTATAAAGAATTTTTGCTCAGGCCCTTTTTATGAAAACTTGCATATCCGGTAATGGTGTATTCCATGATACACATCAATATAAAGGCAGTCATTTTACGTGAGTACCTGCACTAGGGTTTTACCTCACGGTAACAAAGCACGAGTGAATACAATACGCAATTTTTGTACTTGTTGCTTATGCAGCTGTGGTATAGTAGGTAAATCACTCACCTACGGACCAAGAGGTCCTTGGTTCACTCCCATGGCAGACCATCTGATATTTTTTCAAAAAAATAGCGCGACACCTCATAACATAGACTGGTTATATGAGTATTAACGCTATGAAAAACTTCTCTAATGCATTTGCGGTTCGCAGACGGCGTTAAACAGTAGTTCCCTTTCTATAAGCCTGCCAAACGACTCGGGTGCACCTACGAGGACGGATTGACATTGAAGCTACCTTGCGCTAGATGGCAGCACAAACACAAAAACTTTTCTTTTCTTAGAAATAACGATCTGTCATACGTCAGCTGTTAAAATTTTAGCCAAATTCATCGATTAGTTTATTTGTTGTAGTCGTTTGAAGTAAGCAACTTTTGTGTTTCTTGGAAAATGGAAAAAAATGAATTTCGTATAGTGATTAAACACTATTTTTTGAAAGACAAAACGACGAAAGAGACAAAAGAAAAGCTTGATAAACATTATGGCGAATCTGCTCCGTCAGATTATATGGTAAAATATTGGATTGCTGAATTTAAACAGGGCCGAACAAGCACTGCAACAATACCATCAACAGGAAGGCCAAAAGAGGTGGTTACTGAAGAAAATATCAAGAAAATCCTCGATATCGTTATGAATGATCGCCGGGTCAAAATCCGTGAGATTCGTGAAATGGTAAACATATCATATGAACGTGTGTTCAACATTTTGCGTGAACATTTGCATATGCAAAAGCTATCGGCAAGATGGGTGCCGCGTTTGCTCAGTGTTGAACAAAAACGAGTTCGACAGATCACTTCACAGCGGTGTTTGGATATGATAAAGCATAATTCTACGAGAAATCCACTTCGAATTGGTTGATCATCCACCTTATAGTCCAGATTTAGCCCCTAGTGACTTTTTCCTGTTTCCAAACTTGAAAAAATGGCTCGCAAGAAAAAGATTCATCTCAAACGAAGAAGTGATTACCGAAACTAATGCGTATTTTGAGCAGTTCCCAAAATCGTATTATTCAGATGATATAAAAAAGTTGGAAAATCGTCTTACTAAGTGTATTGAGCAAAAAAAGGAGACTATGTTGAGAAATGAATGGTTTTTGAAAATGTTTTTTTCCTACTTAGGTAGCTTCAGTATCAATCCGCCTTCGTAACTGATTGAGATCAGGCCCTCTTGTTTCACTTGGGATGTCATGAGAGTTATGTATATACATATGTATGTCTGTAGTACTTGTCTAGATAAAGTATTGACATTGTGATTAAAGGTGTCGAATACTTTTCTCTTAGTCGATAAATGTCAAGTAATGTGATGATATCTCTTCAACCGACTGTTCTACTATTATAATAATTAAAACAGGATATTTGTGGGCTAAATCCGGCTTATGCTGATATTCTTTTATTTAGTGTGTGGGTTTTGGATTGAATCCTCTAGACAAATTAATAAATTATACAAATTTTTTTCCAGAATTTTGCAAGCATTTTTTAGTCTCTGCTATTTCTTTGAAATCATTTGTTTTGTGAGAGATTTTGAACTATAGTTTATTGGTATAATTTCATATTTTGCCCTTATGTGTGTTATAAAATTTTTGTTTTATTTCCTCATCACATTTTTTATAATTTTCTTTCAATTTTACAACTTTTATTTAAAATAATTATAAAAAAATAATAATTAAATACATAATTACTAAAAAAACAAGAAAAATTCAGAAGTGAATTGGAGTGTGATACTATATCGGTTGTGCGTGCTTTTAAACTACATAAAAATATAATTTTCTTTTCCTAAATCAAACGTGAACATTTTTAAAACTTGCGACGAAAAACCAAAACTTGAAAACTAAAAACGAATCAAAGCAAAAATATTTTAAAACAAATAAAATTTCTCTATTTACAAACTGCCTTCCATTATAATTAATTAAATTGTTATTTTTAAATGTTAGAAAAATAAAACAACAACAAAAAATTAATCGTTTATTTACATTAAAACATTTTAAACATTTATTTTTAAGTTTTTAAACAAAAGCATTATTAATTAATGAATTAAATAAATTAACAGATACATACCACAAAAAAAACATACAATACTTACATACATACATAATATTATATGTTGTCTTCTTCAGTACAGAAATTATTAAAAAAATATATATTTATTTCAATAATTATAACAGTAATTAAGAAAATATATAATTAAAGAAATTAAAATTACATGAAAATAATGTGAGTGTATTAAATCATAATAAATGTTTTTAATAAAAAGTTAAGTCAAAAAAAAAATCCTTAATAAACTACATGTAAAATTTTAACTGATAAAAAACTAAAATCGTACGAAAACCCCTAATATTAAGGAGTGAACTTTATATATTTTAAGCTCAACCAACCAAACCCTTGTACTTTATTACTTTAAATTTTCATTAAACCTCTTAGAAAATTAAATGATATAGAAAGAAAATAAAAAAACAGACAAAATCAGAACATCCTTCCTTATTAAGTACTTTTGAAAACTCAACTAAATTTTCTTCTTTCAAAAACACCAATTTTTCACACAAATAAAAAAAAAACAAAAAGAAAAGGTTGTAGATTTTTATAAAAACAAAAATCCCAGTATTTTACAACTTTTAATTTTTTCACATAACATTTCCATAAAACACTTATTTCATTTCAAAAATCCTTAAAAAAAAACTTAAAACGCACTTTTTGTTCTTTAAATTATAAAAAATATTTAAAGACAGTGTAACTACCACGCAATACAAGTTCTGAAAACATAAACAAAAAAATTCATTTTCTTTATTTTGAAAATTCAAATCAAAATCAATAAAAAATTTTTTATGACGTACACACATAAATTATTAAAGAAAACCCTAAAAAAACAACAAAATAATTTTTTTCAATGATTAATTATGGAATAACACACTAATTATGTATGAGTATTTTAAACAAAAAAGGATACAAACAAAATGTTCTTCTGTAAAATTTTAAATAAAGAAAAAAAAACAACTCCATTTTTGTTTCATTTGAGGGGTATAACCTGGTTTAAAACAGTAGTCGGCATTTTACGCATATACCTCACGCCACACAGTGTGTCGTCTAGATCAAGCTATCTGAACAAAAACAACATTAGCATTTCTGAAGATTGTTAATATAGTTAATCAGAGCATGATTAGGTAATTATAATGACAGCCAACATTTTGTCAGAAAAAATGTGTCAAAACATTTATGAGGGTAAGAATAAATAAATCGAAGTAAATATATAAAACTAGAGTAACCCTTCAAGCGTTGCAGGAAGCCTATGTGTTGCGTACTTATAAAACGTATTCCTTATAAAAAAATTTTGAGGATTGCATTAGAGTTAATGATTTGTATAGACTAAGTTCAGAAACTATCACTCTAACCGTTCTCTAGATACATATATAAAAATCAATATTTATTTTGTATTGGACGTGACACAGCCACTTATCTAATTCCGCCCTTTTTTTGAATGATGATTCATATTGATCTCAAAGTTGTTTGGACCAAATTAAAAAGCTTTCACTATTACCGTTCCAAAGATATACAAAAATCAATATTTACTGTGTATGGGAGGTGACACTCCCACTTATCTAATTCCGCCCTCTTTTTTATTGCTGATTTATATTGATCTCAAAATCCCTGTTACCGTTTTCTAGACATACAAAAGTCAATATTTTTACTTTGTAAGGGAGGTGCCACACCCATTTATTCAATTTCGCGCATATTTCGATTGATGGTGTTGCTTGATTACAATGTTATTTGGACAAAATTCAGAACCTTGCACTATTACCCTTTCAAAGATACACAAAAATCAATATTCACTTAGTGTAGGAAGTGCGACTCCCACTTACCCAATTCCGCCCACTTTTTGAGTAATGATTTATATCGATCTCAAAGTTGTTTGCACCAAATTTAAAAACTTTCACTATTACCGTTCTCTAGATATACAGAAATCAATATTTACTTTGTGTGGAGAGTGTCGCTCCCACTTGTCCAATTCCTCCTACTTTTTGACTGATGATTTGTATTGACTACAAAGTTATTTAGCCCAAATTTATGACTCTTACTATTATCGTTTTAAAGATATGGACATATGAATAAAAATTTTATGTGGGCATGGCACCGCCCAGTTAAACCAAAACCATCAGTGAGAGTACACCTTTACAACGCATATTTTGTTTTGTAAATCATTTTAGTGGTTCTCGCCATTTACAAAATGGCGAACATAGGGCATCTTATTTTATATACTTGTATAGATTTGTTTCTTTTGCGTTATTTATAAGAATACGTCTCACGTGTTGTTGTTTAAGCCAAGGGTAAGTATTTTGTTTTATACTATTATATTTAATATTGTTCAATCCGTTACTTAAAAAAGGTGAGTAATTTAAAAAAATACAAAAAGTTATTAAAATTGGAATTCAAAACGCGATACGTATAAGTCACCCATTTCCCCGGGCTAATTTTTTTTATCAAAATTAACATACACTACTGTAGTTAAGAATA
Source organism: Wohlfahrtia magnifica (assembly GCA_023159175.1). Lineage (NCBI taxonomy): Eukaryota > Metazoa > Arthropoda > Insecta > Diptera > Sarcophagidae > Wohlfahrtia > Wohlfahrtia magnifica. The sequence continues at coordinate 6,674,500 of JAKWBJ010000483.1, forward strand.
AACTTAAAGGTTTTTTGCCCGAATCTGCCCTTGAGGTACTTATTTTCATCTTAGCTAAAAGCAGTTTTACTGTATCTACCTTAGATTTTTAATGAAATAGATTTTTAGTGAATGGCTCAAACTTCCAGTACTGACAAGAATAGAGCGATTTTTATTTGTGTTGCCTACAAACATGATCTCGGAAGAAGATCAAGGCAGTTATATCCAGATTTTCTGTAAAACCTTCGAAAAAGTGGAAGAATTCCGGAAGAACTTTAAAACGCTTTCTAATGTCTAGTAGAGAACAGCTAGAGGTTGATATCATGTTTCTCAGAACCATCCACATCATCGCAGCTGGCTGGCTTTAGAAGACCGAAGAAAGATCTACAAAATGTATCTATCAAGACCAAACCTAGACATGTTGATGATTTGGATCAATAGAAGAAGTCCTGAAGACAATATGTGAAGACTATTTGGTGTCTGTCAACCATTACTTGGGTCTGACTATGATTGACGGTAAAGTTTGCAAGGCTTTGACTGAAAAAATGGCAATTAAGAGATACATCTGACAAAGTTAATGTAAAGCAGCATTTTTTTAGCATTCAAGAAAGCTTCAAAGAAGAAGTATGATTATATGTAGACAACCCAGACTTCCGAAACACTAACGATGAACGAAACACAACTGTGAGCTGAAATTACACGTCTGATACTGTTATTTACAGCCGCAGGTAGATTCCCAGAAAGAGGACAACAAAATCTGTCCTGAGGTCTTAGATTTAGTTTTGGGGAACACATGTAATGTAAATAAAAATAGAGTTGAAAGATTAAGTGTTTAAGTTGGTGACAAAGTTTAAGTTTAAGTGATTAAGTTTTAAGTACTCAATAATATTGTGTAGTTTATGGGTACCTTTAAAAGCGTCAAAATATTTAATAAAATTTCTACTACAATACTTTCAATATAGTATTTTGACCAAAAATTATAATTTTAGTAATTTTTAATATTTTAGATTTGACAATATTTATTATTAAATTAAATCATTATTAATCTACAAAAAATAAAATAATTAGAGCACAAATAATAAAAGAAAACATCTTTGAACTGTTTTATCGTTGTAGACTTTTTAACAGTTTAACTGCAGTAATTGCTTGTTTTTGTAGCAATACCCAAAATGAGCATAGTAAAACTGTTGTATCATCAGCTTTCCTAAATATGGCGCAATATTACCGACATACATACATATAAATTTATTGTTGTAAATATTTTTACAGTTGAACTGCAATATCAGCATGTATTCATAGAAATACTCCGAATAAACATAACAAAACTGTTATATTGCGTAAGCTTTCATAAAATTGAACTTTGTTAAGATTAATAAATTTATAGTGATGTATAACCGAAAAATAAAACCGTTTTTTTTTTAGCTATAAAAAGTACAAAAACAAAAAATTTTATAAACTGTCTTATCACTGCAATGTTTTTATACTTGAACTGCAGTACCAGCGAGTGGTTATACAAAAATAGCGTAAGAAAGACAATACAAAAAAGAAACACCAATTTCAGAGAATTGTTATATCGTTTTAGGCTTTTCTAATAGCTGAACTGCACCACCATTACTTTTAAGAGTGAAAAAATAATAAAACTATGATAAAGTTTAAAGCTCTGGAAATGTAAAAGTTTTATTAACAGATATTATTAAATTTAAACAACACGTTCCGTAAGCCTAATCAAATGTGGTAAGAAGGTGAATATGCATTACATACTCATCCTTTTACATCTACTAATGAAATAAAACAATTTCAAGAAGTGTTTTTGGAAACTTTAGTTTGAAAATAAGTTTTACACAAATGAACGAACTAACAAACGTATATCATTAGATTTAAATATTTATTTTGAGAAGATTAAAATTATATTTCCTTTATCCGTACATTATATGGAAACTTGTTTTATGTTAATCAAGGAGTTCTTATTAAAAATATTGGCCACTCTTTTATTATGCTCATTTTTTCTAACCATTGTTATTGTTTCAAATAATGAGCTTTTAAGAAATGTACTCAAAACTTGAACAAATACGGCCTATTTAAAAATTTTTTGATGTAGTTTATAGGTTTTACAAAATTTTATGGACGAGGTCTCCGTTTATACTTCTCTCGATTTTAACGAAATTAAGCAAATATTTTTTTACTTTGCTATCAATATTATGACACATTAATTCGGTCAATACTTTGCGTGGTTCGAGCAGCATTACAGCATTCTAACTTTTAAAATAAGGAAAAGAAGCTTCTGTAACAGATGTCTACGCTTAATACAGTTTTAAAATTATAATTTTACTAAATTTGTAAGAGAAGTGTTCCTAGTATTTATTACATTTTAATAGTGTGTTGTATAGCGGCTTAGACCAATCGTGACAATGTATTCCAACGAAAGAAAACGGCTAGATCAATTACTTGTTTCTAAATTACAATAAGTTTTGGGGACTTAAATTTATTTAAAGTACTGTATCATACAAGAACATGATAATATGACATGAAGAAATAAAGCAAATTTTTATTCTCGATTCCTTGCCATGCACATGTATGGGTCAAATCTTATTCAATTAAAACAAAAAAGAAACAATTTAATTAAGTACTTATTTCTCAAGTCGATTTAATTTTAAATCACCTCTATACGACTTACAAACTTTAATTTTATCTTAAAGTTAAAGAGAACCACTGAGGCACAAATACTCTTACCAACAATTGCTAAAATTTTTCCAACCCCCCCAGAAAGCTTTGTACTCTTTTTCTACCTAAAAAAGCATTTGTTTCTCTCAAATCACCATTCGAAAGGAAGGCACTAAACCAAACAGCTAAAACAACAACTAAACTAAGAAACAAAACCTTTCGCTTTCTACCACACAGACATAATCACACTCACATACAGTGGAATATAATCCGAACATATACTTTTGCTCTCTTATATGTGACTTTGTTGTTGCTGTACTTTGGGTTTTTTATAGTTTAGTCGGCATACTGTTGTTTGTACCTTATGGTCCTTTTTTGTTTTTGCTTTTTTTTGCAAAGAAAAGTGAGAATACATTTTCCTAAAGTTATACACGGCATTTGGAACATATCGACAAAGAAAAGCACTTTTAAGCAAATTAATAGGTTCTTTTATTTAAAGTCACCATAGTTAGGAGTTTTTATTTTATTTACATATATTTCTAAAAATTCACACAAGTTAAAATGTATCTTCTTTTTCCCAACATAGCCACCTTTATTTCGATACATTTAGTATAAACTTGTTGGTCTACACACACTCTAAGATGAGAAAAAATTGTTTCTCCTATTCTTTTCAATGCAAGACTTAGTTAGGTTAGGAGAGAGTGGCAGCCTCGTTAAGTCAAGACACCCTTGATACCACAAATGAAGAGAAACCCCTATGCTAGCCGCCAAGTCCTGATTAACCGGTCTTGACAGTCATCTAGAATTCTCACATAGAAGCATAATCTCTCAAATCAAGCTGGAAACCAGCCCGACAGTCTAATGAACCTCTCTATTAACTTGATATTAATGGTCGATAGTTCCGATTAGCTATCGAAAAAGAGCAAGTCAAGTGTGAGATATCTAGGTCTAGCTAGAGATAGGCTCTGGCAAATGAAGTGGGCCACACTCTCCTCTCCTTAATTAATATCTTCCTGATATCAATGGTCGATAGTTCCGATTAGCTATCGGAAAGGAGCGAGCCAAGTGTAAGCAGTCTACGTTTAGCTAGAGATTGACACTGACAAATGAAGTGGGCCACACTCTACTCTTCCTCAGTTGATCTACAACCTCGACAGAAATCATTCACCGGTAAGCGCAGCCTTTGCGTTTGCCTACCCATAACGCAATGCCCAGTTAGGATAGACACAGTAGAAGAGATACTTTCACGATCCAATTTAAACAACTGATTGGTGCACCTACCATTCAATCTAGGCCAGTTGAGTCTAGCAATGAAGCAAAATTCCCCTCTGCCCATGATCCATCAGCGTACAACGGAGGACTGCTGTGCACCATCCTTCACAAGTAGGTGACTGTCCGGAAGGAGTGTGCAAGCCTAAGCAAGCTCATGGATGGTCATTCTAAATTTGTGTACCTTTTTTTAATACGCCACTGATCATGTTTTATTTATTCAAGCTTTAGACTACATTTGTTACTATTGAGTAAGTACCCATTCCATTGACCCGTTGGAAAAATCTAATTGATTTGTTTTAAAAAGCATCAATAAGACGATTATAGTCCCAAATCTTTTTTAAGTACTTAAAAATCCGAAAGTACTTTTCAAATAACTTTAACTATCATCAAATATCCACACTGGTACTTTTGTTTAGTTAAAACGGCATTTTGAAATACAAACGTGTACTTTGCAATAGTATTAGTATTTTAGAGAAGACATTAACGTAGTCAGAGTCAGTAGCAAGGACTCTGTTAAACAGTTCACTTCAGTAATAAATCCAAGTATTTGTAGAGAGAAAAAAGAACAAAAACAGTTTTAAATAAGTTTTATAAAGAGAAAGGAGTATTTCGTTAATCAGTTTTAAAATAAATTTCATGTAAATATTAAAAATTTAATTTTTATTAAAAAAAAAACGTGTTTTATTAGGAATTTCATAGGAAATTCTTGAATTTTTTATTGTTTTTTTTTTTTTTTGTTTTAATTTTTATTTATAAAAGCAACCACTTCGTTTCGTGTGTTCGTCATATAGACGTCGTGGCTGTGGTCGTGGTTGTTGTCTCACCACACATATAAATACAAGTTTCCCTTTTTCATTCTTTTTATTCTAAATTCAGTTGTTGTAGTGTTAGTGTGGCATCATATTTTTTTGCATTGTGCTGTTGTTTGGTGTTGCCGCCGCTTTATTGTTGTACTGAAGAAAACTTGAATAGAAACGAAACTTTGGTGCCGCAGAATAGAGGACAAGCCCACTTTTCAGTAGCCGGGTTTTAATTGCAAGCAAATTAAAAGTGTTAAAAAGGAAACAAAATATTAAAACAAAACGAATTCTCTCCGGTTTCTAAAGGAAACTCATACAAATTAATTTTTTTCCTGAAGGTAGTTTAGTAAACGGCTTCAAAATTAATTACTCAAAGTATCATCATAACGCTATGTCCTTATCGGCCATAGCCAAGGTAAGTTTAAATAATTTTTTATTGTTCCTTTTTAAGTTTTGTGTATGGAAAAACAAATTTAGAAAGAAATTACGAAAAAAGTAAAATACCTATCAGACTCCCACATATACAGCATGGTCTGATAAACGAAAGTACGGACAGACATAAACTGGTATGCGGTCATGACCAACGCTGAGAAAGGTTTGAGATTTCCTTGTTCCTAAAGAATTTACTGGCGTTTGTTAGACACCATACTAATTCAAAAATTAGTATAGTAAAGCGCATGCCTGTAACTATTCCGAAGAAAAACATAAAAAGAAATAAAATCCAATCCTATTACATTAACTAAATAACCCATACTCTCTTAAATATAATGTTCAAAAAAATTAGGATTACCAAGTGCTTTCATATGGGTTAAATTAATGGATCAAGTTTTTATTTCAGTTTGAGGATCTGAAAACGTACTTAAAAACAGTTAAATTTTGCAAAAGGAAGTAATTAGAAGTCATTAGCAGACCTGTAATACTACGCCAAATTTGGTATAGATACACTTACAAAACTTCTTTAGTCACAGTTTTTGAAGCACTTTAAGGTCCAAAATAGCTTAGTTCGAGATAAAAAGCAACAACTTTTATTAATAGAAATATATATATATGATGTTAGTTAAGGTAGAAAAACGGGTAACTGTGATGTACCAGGAAAGTGTAGGGCTAATTAACTGGCCAGGCATGACACCGCTGACGTATGGGTAGCTTAGGAAAAGTGTAAGATAGCCCAGCAATTCCGGCCAAAGCTGAATCAAAGGCACGCGAAAAGTCTTCTCAACGTACAAATAAGCACAACCAGCGTTGTTGTTGGAGTCAATGACTTTTACATAAGTTGCAGGTACGAAGAAGAAGTAGAAATAATACTTCACCTACTGGTCATTTGTTCGACGTTGTGTAGTAGAAAGAGGAGACACTTGGGCTTCTATCATGTCATTATGCTCGCTAAACTTGCAGGCTTTATCATGAGCTCCGGATGGTTTTGAGTTTAGGAGGAATAATTTATTGTGGTATCCCAAGGGACCAATCTAGCCCACGTGTGTCCTTTATGAGACAGCCACCTCTACCTACTTATCTGAGGTAGAGAAAGTAATATTTTTGGTTTTGAATTTGATCACCTTTACTTTAAAAATGTTTAGATATAATTAGATAGATTTTTAATTTTTAATACGCATTAATCCAAGTAATGTAAAATACATACAGTGATGTAAAAACTAATAAGGACACTAATTTGGCATATTGATATATAATGAAAAAGTACGTAAAATAAGAAAATAAACTACAGAAACAAATGTAATTCCATTCTTATTATTTCAAAATTGTAATCAAATTAAACTTAAAATACAAATTCAGCCTGTGAAAAAAATACGGACACTTCATGATGTTTTCGAAATATTTATAAAAAAGAGAAATAATATGATAATGGATTTGCTCTAATTTCAGTTCCAATATTATTCTAGAGTGATTAATATTCTGTAGAGGCTTCATGGTTGCTTAAAACTGCCAAACATCGTCTGGGCATAGAGTCAACAACATTTTGGCCTACGGAATCCGATTTGTCGTACCACGTAGCCTGAATTAGTTTCCAAAGCTCATAATAATTTGTAGGACACATTCCTTTGGTTATTGTTTTTACCACATTCCACAAATTCCTTTTCGCATTTAAAGCTGGAGACTGTTGAGGCTAGTCTAATACAGTGATATTGTTATCTTCGAACCTTTTCTTATAACACTTTGCAGTACAACAACCATCTTATTCTCTTCGTGAAAGGGTAGCATACACGTTTGGAGGATATCAACATAATCTGTTGTTTTCATAAGTTTCTGCAGAGGATATAGTGGCCCAACACAATAGTAAGAAAATTCCCCTAAACAATAATATTACCGCCACCCTGCTCCACAGTCTGGAAAGTGTTTTTCGGATCGTAAGCACTTTTATTTCATTTATTAATTTATAAGCTCTTTAAATGATTGATAACCCTCTTAACCATTCTTTTCTAAATCCGAAATATTTGCAACACAGCGCCTTTTACAAGAACCTAATTTTTAGCTATTTTAGATATACTAGATCCAAATTAAAATCCGTTTCAAACAAGCTTGGCAGACTTTATTTATTCATATATATCGTATATATTTACCAGTTGGTTATACATGGACTAGACCATAATATATACGAAAGTAGTTCGTATACACTTTTGTCGAGTTTCAGTCTGATCTCAATAAATCTTCATTCAGCAGCAGCTAAGAATTAGAAATTTTACTACCTTTCTACTTTTATATACTTTTTTTCTTCACCCACCTAAAGCGATAAATACCATAAAATGCCTTTTTCAGCCGTATTCATTATTAAGACCTAACACGTATTTGGCATAAGAATTATTTTTAATGCACTTTTCAAACACTGATATAAATCAGCTTAGTTTCTGAAATTAGCAAACATAGTAGCAATTGCATTATAAATAATAGTTATGATCAATACATGCTAGGTTTTCGTTATAAATACGGCAGGTAATGTTAAGTTTTTTATAATCAAAGTTACTGTCTTTGGCCAATATGCTTATTTACTCGTACATCTTTTAAAGACAAATAAAAATCAAATGCCTAAAATTTATTAAAGTTCCAATAAACAAACCTCTTACCATTGGAATTTAAATTTTACTCAACTTCTATGTACAAAATAAACGCACAAGAATTTCCAGGGTATTTTGGTATAAAATATCTGGGCTAAAATGCTAACAACTTAATAACTCCTTGCCCATCATCAAACACTCCCTTATTTAAAACTTAAGAGCTACTTTTTTTGTTTCTGACAAGCTAAAGCTTTTTTCTTTATTATTCTGCCCTCTTATTCTAATTAAGAGAATGAGAAATATCCCTCTTGTTCCTACAACTGAATAAAAGGAAGAGTTCTCTTTCGTATTTGTTTGTTCTTTCACAATGTGTTCCTTGTGGATGTTTTCTACCTTTTTTGTATTTCTTATACCAATGGAATATGTCCTTGAATATGACGGCATTACATTGACTTCAAATAAAAGCAAAAAAGACTTCTTTTTCATACTCGTGTGCTCATGTGGCTTTTATAGGCTTATTTCCATGTAATAATTCTTCTCATTCCTCTTCTTTTTTTCTCCACATCTCCTACTTTGTTGCTATATGTTGTTGTTGTGGTTATTGCCGTAGTAGGTTCAATGACCCGACCTTGGTATACGACATAATTGCGCGCACATACAAACATAAGTTCACGTGTGCTGTTAATGGTGCCGAGGGGAATCCATTTAGATTTTGTAGGATATTACAAGCTTTTTTGTTGCTGTTGTTTAGGCTTTTTTAGGCTTTTTCCTTTTCCGTTTTTTATTTTTTGCCTTTTCGTTATGCCTTTTCCGTTTTTTATTTTTTGCCTTTTTTGAGTTCAACAACCTCTGGGGGAAATTCGTTCATTGACCCCAAATTGTCTTTCATGGTTCCTTTCGTTTTCGTTGGTAACCAATGATGGTAACAGTATATAAATACAGTCCCTCCGTATATACATAATTATTCTTATGTATCTGTTACACTAGCAAATTATTTTTCTTTTTTTTTTGTTGTTGTTATATTTTATTTGTTTTCATTGTTCTTTTTGAAGGATAATTTATTCCTAAAATGCTAATTTTCTGCATATGTTTTGTTGTTGTTGTTGATTCACACATTCTTTTGGATTTATTTAGCTGAATAATTAAGCCGCTATGAGAATATTTCTTTTTTATTTTAAATTATGTGGAAAGATTGTTGCTTATTGTTACATACCATATGTACGAGTATATGGTACATTTATACAGGATTAATCATTTAATTGTAAAGTTTTCCCTAAGGATAAATCTTGTTCTGAAGAGCTTTTATAGTTTTTCATAATACTATCAAGGCTTAGAGAATGGCTGTCGTTATTGCAGTTCATTTTATTTGCAAATGCATATTGAAATAGATTTTAGGAGGAAAAAAGAGTAGTGTTTATCGTTTTATGTTTTGAATTTCTTTAAATTGTGGGAACAGAAATATCTTTGGCAAAAGAACTATTTCACTTATAAGTTGTTCGGCTAAAGAAAGGACACTTACACGTAAGAGAACTTCCGAAAATTGCTGTCTTATCTTATTCCGGGCTTACTTTATGGGTGTGGAGTTTTTGCTAGTTGTGACAGTGCTAGTAAAAATAAGTTGAGGCTGTATAATAATGATTTGATGTACATGTATGGCTTGATACAATTCGATCATATATACCGTTATGAGAATCTTCTTCAAATTAGAGTTCTTTTGTTAATGCATGGAATAATCTACACCCAATCACTTCGAAAGAAGGTGATAGGATAAGATTTTCCAAACTTCTTAGAATAAGGAAAATTATTATTCCACTTCATCGGTACCTAGTTTCTGAAAGGCAATTTTTTGTATATGCTGTACGTCTATGGAATCTTCTTCCGCAAACACAACAGCTAAATAACAACGCAACAAATTTTATAAAGTTTTTATGCAATTATTTTGCTTAAATTTATTGGTTGATTAAAATGATACGTTAACAAGAGATTGTTTCTATTTTGGTGAAAAAACAAATACATTTTTGTTAATAATAGTCACGTTTTTTTTTGCTTTGGTATACTTTGTTTTTGTGTATTCTTAATAGCAATAATTTAATAATAAATAGTAGTAAGAAAAAAATGCAAAAAAATATAAAATTTTTTTTTAATAAAGCAATATTATACTTTTATTATTATTATTTTTTAAGTAGTAAGCAAATCCAAAATTTTTAAGTTTAAATCCAGCTTCTGCTGCATTTTACTTAAGTTTTAACTTATAATCTTATACCTATATTAAAAAGAAAGTGTGTTTGTATGTATTTTTGTTGGTTTGTTTGTGCCTTATGGACAGTTAAACGGCTAAACCGATTCCCTTGAAATATTTATTATCTATAATATTTCTAAATTAGGTTCAAACAACGTCGTGAACAATACACATCATAGTATAGTAACTGGGCTAGACTCGATAAGTGTGAGTGGCATCTTTCATTCATATTAAATAATGAATTTTGTATATGTGGAGAACAACAACTATTAAAGGCAAGTTTCCTATCCACATCAAAAGCGGGAATTGAAGATATCACACTGGATAAAAGCTATCTATATAATACGTCGTATACTATATAAAAATGAATATGTGTTTGTTTGAAGACTGTAAACAGCTAAAAAACAGAAAAAAACATTGGTTTCTGGAAAGGTCGAATGATTGGATTTTGACCGGAAGTGGACAAAATGGGAAAAGGGGAAAAAATTTAACTAAGACAGCATTTAAGATAATAACCAAAAAGTGGGTAGCGAAGCACTCCGGGTTTTAGCTAGTTAAATATATATGTATATATTATCTCTCTATTCTCGTTCACACAATTCGAGAAGCAGGTACTTAAATTTGACTAAACACAATAGGAATTACAAACATTTCTATATAAAACAAATAATATAGAACAAATTGTATCAATTGACTTTGACGCTGAGATGTGGAATTATTTTCAAGTATTCACAATCAAAAACAATAACAATAAAACAGTAAAACGTCACTTTTGTTTTATTATTTTTGCACAGAAAAAGCAGTTATTTGATCTAATGTGCAATGGATAAGTTATGTTGGGTTTGGGAGCCTTTGTAGATTTATGGTTTATTCGAATAGACCTGAGACTTCAAAAACCAAGCACCTAGTCAAACAAGGTGAAATCGCATGTTATCAGAAGTCAGTTTATATCACCTCCACATGAGATGATCATATGCTAATGTAGAATATATAATGTAGCATGAGCTGTTTGACAAGTAGCGTCATCCTGTTGAAACCACATATCAGTGCTGTCCATATCATTTTATTTAGGCTATAAAAACCTATAATACCCGTCGTTGACGAATGTTATGGTCTTAGAACATTTATAAATTTTTAGTTATATTTTGGCTTCAATAAACGGATGAAAGATCGTAAAATCAGTATGTCATACCAATTATTGGTTATTTTTATTATTACCTGATTAGTTCGCCCTGGCATAATAGATAAATTGTGATTTGTCCTTTTATTAAAATATTATTATGTTTTATATAATTATAACTTTAAATTAGGAAATCATAAGACATCAACATGAAAAATTTTAAAAAAAATATGGATCAATATGGTTCATATACCTGAGTTTTTTCAATCTAACAAGTTAAATAAATTATTTGAATTTAGAAAGAATGAAAGGGAAATATTTTCCCCATTGAATGCGTTTTTTTTCGGCTTATAAGAATGAAAGGGAAATATTTTCCCCATTGAATGCGTTTTTTTTCGGCTTATGTCTTGGCTTAAAGCAAAAATTAAATTTAAATATCCCTTAATACGTAACATGCTGCTATTCAAGCTATTGAGAAATAAAATCCACTTTAAAAGAGTGCACAATAATATGTAAATGGATTTTGCTTATTTATATTTCTTTAAACGTTCACCTACTCTTAGGCTGATGAGGAAAAAATACACAATACAATCCATAACAGCTGCTATCCACTATGTTTACATTGGTTCTTATTGCATTTTTCTTTAATGCTTTTGTTTATTTTCTTCTTATACGGTTTTTGTGAAACTTTACTAAAAATAAACGTAAACAACAACAAATTCTAACGTTTTCCACAACTGAAAACACTCCAGCTTAGATAGCATTCAATAGAAAAAAGTCATAAAAAATAAGACAAAAATAACAAAAAACCAGTTAATTACCATAGAGTGTAAGGGGAACACAAACAATTCTTATCACGCAGAAGTATTTTATTAAAAAAATATAAAAAATATAAATTTTATTTTGTATTAAATTAAAAAAATAAGACAGAAAAATAGACACTATACTAGAAAGAAACCAGATTGATTGTGCATAAATTAAAAAGATCGTATAATTTTTGTTTTACTGATTATTTAAACATGAGATACATGTTGCTTAGAAATGGACCATATTTGAGTAGAGTACTTCAAGACAAGAGGTCGTGTTTTTTTAAATTTAAACATTCCACACAAAACTTATTAGTGCCATCATCATATTCTTATATAAATACAATGTCCACTAATTCCAATTCTATGTCTTTTACACTTGCTGCTGCTTCTGATGCGAATCTAAAGCCAATACTTTATTCGTATTGGCGTAGTTCCTGTTCATGGCGTGTACGTATCGCATTGAATCTTAAGGAAATTCCCTATGATATTAAACCCATCAGTTTGATTAAATCGGGTGGTGAACAGCATTGCAATGAGTATCGTGAGGTTAATCCCATGGAACAAGTACCAGCTTTGCAAATTGGTAAGTTTAACTTTCATTTTATTCTCATTATTCGTTATAAAGTGGAATTTTTTGTGTTTTCTATATAGACGGCCACACCTTAATTGAATCTGTGGCTATTATGCATTATTTAGAGGAAACCCGGCCTCAACGTCCTCTCTTACCTCAAGATGTTCATAAACGTGCCAAAGTTCGTGAAATTTGTGAAATTATTTGTTCGGGTATACAGCCTCTTCAAAATCTGATTGTCTTGATTCATGTGGGTGAAGAGAAGAAAAAGGAATGGGCTCAACATTGGATTACCCGTGGCTTTAGGGCCGTTGAAAAAGTTCTGTCGACTTCAGCCGGCAAATATTGCGTTGGAGATGAAATTTCAATGGCTGATTGCTGCTTGGTTCCTCAAGTTTTTAATGCTCGAAGGTAAGTTTTTAAGTTCTTTTTTTCTCTTTTTATTATTATTAAAACGAGTCGTAAAGTGTATATCTCTAAATCAGACGACTCTCTGGACAGAGCTTAAGAGAGGTTTATTTCAAAATCAATAAGAACTTACTGTGCGGTTAATTTATAATGAATTTTCGTTTAAAACGAAACATTTTCCAGTTCCTAGTCATCATGTATACCATTATTCTTTTTTAAGACATAATTAGACGTAACTTAACGTAAAGCCGTAGTAGTAAAATAACAAACCCACCTTATGGGCACCACTGTATTTCATCAATGGTGACATACCATAACATTCTAACATATCAATTGAAGTCTGTTTTCTTACGGTAAAGGCGTTATGTTAAGTCACGTCCTTTAAGTGCCTCAAATAAAAATGTCTATCTACACTTGCTTATAAGAAACTATTAAAAAATAGCAACAATTTAATAAAGATATGCTGTAACACAATGCCTTTCAGAAAAAGTTGTTTATTAGAAGGCCAAATCCGATATATGTTACGGATGAGGAAATGCATTGTCGTAATTCGGAAGGTTGCGGAGTTTTTCCACACATTGTGGCATTTTCTGTTAAATTACATTTCGTAAATAGTGTAGATCTTCAATGTTAAACTTGTGATATGAATGCCTGATGTACTTGAAAAGTAATTGAACTTGTTTCACATCTTCTTTTGTTCGACAATAGAATATGGTCGATCATATCAAATACTTCTTATCTATAAGCCTGTAGCAAACAAAGCAAGCTATATAATTTAAGCTGTAAATATATGTTCAAGATGAGTATACAAACATAAAATAAAAATTCGCCAAAAAAGTTCTGCAAAACTAAAAAGTAATTTTTTTTAAAAAATTTGCACATTTGAATATCCACATAAAACTAAAATTCAGTCAATTCTAATTCACTTCAATTGCAATTTTTTTAATCTGAAATTTTTCAAAATTACTAAGGTAGAAGACATTTTCGAAATAAACATTTGTTTTAATTTTTCAAGTTAAAGTATAATAAATTTTTCTGCCTATTTCTAGATTCCATGTCGATTTGCGTCCCTATCCCATAATTTTGCGTATTGATCGAGAATTGGAAAGTAATCCAGCTTTTCGTGCAGCTCATCCCTCCAACCAACCTGACTGTCCACCAGAGTTGCCAAATAAATAGAATTTTCCGCAACCAACTGCAAAACGAAGAAAAACGAAAAAATAAAGAGTTTGCAGTTTTAAAATTTGAATACATAAAAAATGTTATTCTAAAAACACTTTTTCTTTTGTTTAATACTCCTAAAAAATATATTCTTTACTTAAAAAAAAAAATTTTAAAAATTTATAATTTAAAAAAATATATAACAGCACATGATGTGATGATTGCAGTTGCAAACCGCATATTATAACGTTTGATAAACGTAAATTGATTAATAATGATAAAATATAAAATAATAATGATAAAATATAAAATAAAAATTATTTAATTAACTTTAAAGAAAAAATTAAAATTAAGGTTTGGCTCTATAATCGGATGTGGAAAAAATAAAATCAATAAATATTTAAAACAAACTTGATTGAAAAACAAAAAACAATTTTCTGAAATAAATTAGAATTACAAAATTTTAATATTTAGGTTTAATAACACATTTTCAAAATTATTTAATTTAAAAGCATAAAAAAAAAGAAAAATAAACTCTTTGTACGAAAAGCAAAATTACATTCAGGGATTTTTTCTAACACAAGAACTATTTTTAATAAGAACAAAAAAATCAATTTTACGGCATTACAAGGAAAGTAATCTGAATTACTTTTGAAATTAAACATTTACTTAAGATGTATTTTAAATAATAAAAAAGGATTCAAATAAATATTTTTCAATAAAGTAGCTGAAGAGATTAAAACAAAAATACAATTACGATTACTACTATCAAAGGTACAAACGATTACACTATAAAAATGAACACAAAACTTATAAAATTAATTTAATTAATAATAATACATACAGATATATACATAAAGAAAAATATTAAAAGTAAAACTAATCACTGTTGTAATTGGAATTACATTTTCCGGCAGTATTGTTTACACGTTTAGCAATAATTAATATTGAAAGATTTTAATAAACTTTTCAGAAATTCATATAATTTAATAATAATATCAAAAATTAAAAAAAGTAGAAAGAAACAAAAATATTTAAATTTGATTACTACCACTTTATAAAAAACATAAAATTATGAAATATTTTAGAAAAGATAAAGTATAAATCCACATAATTTATAAATACCTTTTCAAAAATTATATTTTCTTTAATAAAAATATCTTTAACTAAAATAATCTTTTGTATATTAATTATAAAACTAAATTAAAAAGATTTGAATTCTTAGCAAACATCAGCGCACTTTGAAAATATTTAATAAATTTCATCACAAGTAAATTCGTTTGTCAACCAAATCATTCCATTTTCAAAGAAAACACACAATTCATTTAAAATACTATATTAAAAATATAAAGAAAAACAAAAAAGTCAAAAAATTTCTATGTAAATGTGTTTAATTAAGTTTAAAAATAATAAAAGAGAAACGCCGTCAATACTAAAAACGTTTCAAATAGAAATCACATATTGTATTGTTTTCAAATAAATTATATGTAAAAAACAAAACAAAACTAAATCATGTTAAATATTTTGCTTTTAAATAAAGGATTAAATCTATGTGGTAACAGAGACAAAAAAAACAAAAAAATTCAAATTATTTTTGAAGTTTCGTAAAGAAATTTGATACTAAACAGGTAAGTAAACATTTGCAATTTAAAATGATCACCCTATTTTGCATTTCGGTTCGAATCGGATTTTTTCTGTTTGGCAGCTTTGGTATTCTATGTTATGTTTCGTTTTCATTCTTTTCGTGTGTATGTATTCTACATTATGATACGTTTTTCTAATTTACGTTTTTCTAATTTACGATCCCTATTTTGAGTTCGATTACGTTTCCACATTTAGTTACGTTTCAATCGAAAATTGGTATTCAAAACAAAAAAAACAAAAAACTGAATCGAAAGAAAAAGAAGAAGACAATAATATTCTCAAAGGCATAGGAAAGGAGTATAAGACAACATTCACATTTTGTTTGTCGTTGTCATGACAAGCATAAATTTATGTTTTTATATATTTTTTTATTTTGTGTATATTTATTTTATATTTAATAAAAATAAATAATGTAATAAAAAATGTTTGCTAAAAAATTCATTTTGGATTAAATTAACAAAAATTGGAAGATCATAATTTTAACAATTTAGAAAATCGTAGCTAGGATCGTAATGCAGAATCCCACTTTTTTATCACACTTTTTATATTTTTTATTTTTATAACTTTTCTACCTGTGCCGTTAATATTCGACTCATGAGTGCCTATGAGAAAAAAATAGAAAATAGAGAGAGGAAGAGAGAAAAAAGGCGTAGTGCTTATAATTATATGCCCGGATTCTTGCCAAATATCTTTGGGAAATGATACATACCGTTGAGACATCACACTGTAACGACATATACTCAAATTAGTGTACCATGAAATGGTTTTCGTAAATCAAATTTTATGTATATAGTGAGTGAAAGACTGTTCAAGCTTTGCTTAGACGGTTATCTACGAGTATATCAGTTCCAAAGCAATTAGGTAGCTACATACCTCACCTACACAGAATAATTAAAACATTTAAATATTTGTAGTGCATTCCATGCATTCCAGCAAAAATCATAAATTAAGGAAATAGTATTGTCAAATCGTCATTTTGCTAAATTTAGGATTAAAATCGTCAAAATGACAATAATTCAACCAATCTGATCTGTATATTCGTGCTATAAGCGGTTCTTGTTCAATTTTAAGCAATCAGTTTGCTGCTGGGTGGTTTTATGACTGTTTGAAAAATTTGCAAAAGTAAATAAAATATTTATTTGCGGCGATAAATGAGTACCTACCATTTACTTTTCAATTATTATTTCAAATGAATGTTGCACGCGGCTATACCGTAGCTAGTCTAGCCGTCAACCCCTATTTTGTAATATTCTTTCCGTCATTTCAGCCTGTATCTCACAAATGGCAGCTTTAATATTGCCTCTCAGTGCTTGAATTTTGTCAGGCTTGTCCCTATACACGAGAGTTTTCACGTATTTAAAAAAAAAGTTGTCTAGTAGGGCCAATTCGCATGATCTTGTCGGCCAAAATGTGAAACGAATTGCTCACGATTCGTCTCTCAATAGGTTCATAGTAGTATCGCGTGCCATGTGGCATTGTATTGTTAAATCCACTTGTTAACCAAGTCCAATTCTTCAATTTGGGCAAAAAAAGTCAGTAATCATAGCACGGTACCTTGCACCATTGGCTGTGATGCTGCGATTTTCATCGTTCTTGAATAAATACGTTCCAATAATATGTACGGCTTACAAACCGCACATCTTTCAGGGTGCATTGGCAGCACTTGAACTGCCTCTTGTTGTTGACTTATCCAATGAGCTAAAAATTAGTTGCAGCCGGTTTCCAAATTAGTAATTAGATGTAATTTAAAGCGAACATTTTAGTGCTGGCAATTATTACTTATATCCAACGTGCTTTTATTATAAAATTATCAGATTTTTAAATATTGAGGGTACCGCAGAGTATTTAAGAAGCGTAATAAAAAAGTTCGAATTTAAGATTTAAAAAAATTCTGCCTACAGAATCAAAAAAAGTTCAGGAATGTTAACACAGTTGGTCCTATAGTTTGGCACCAAAAAGCCTCGTTTGACAGATGCAATGAAGAAAAAACGGGTCACCTGGCCACGAAAGTACCACCAGACTAGTAAAGACTGGAATAAGGTAAATTCCTACACATGTTACTATTTTATATCAAATAGAGTATTATTTTTACAATATTTAAAATCCATATAATTCTTTTCAGGTTTGTTTTTCAGATGAGTCAACCGTTGAAATTCTAGTCGATAATAGTAGCTTTGTCAGACGACGCCAAAGCGAAAAATACCACACTGATTCTATCGTGAGAGAGCTAAAACACCCCGTAAAAGTGCGGACTGTAATAAGAGCGCAGGGAGTGGGGTACCTCTATATCGTTGAGGAAACCATTAAACAAGATCCATATAGACAAGTTTTACAATCTCATCTGTCATCAACTCTTATGGAATAGTTCCAGAAGGGTGAAAAGTTTATTTTTATGCATAATTCTGAGCCCTGTCATAAAGCTAGAATCGACAACAACATTCAACCTTTGTCTGGCAATTCCCCTAATTTGAACCATGTCGAAAATCTGTGGGAGATAACGGATAAAATTTATTAAAACTCTTATTAGTGTTTGGCTTCACAACTCAAAAATAAAATAAAGTGCCAAACAGTGCATAAAAAGAGTTTGCTCAGGCAAATACCAGCGCTTGTCAAATTACTAAATACTAATTAGATTTTAATAAATGTCTTGTACATTATAAACTTTTATTTTTCCTCCATAAACTGTGCCTTTTTATATGTTTTTTTTTTTAACAACAAAATTCATTGCTTTATTAATATATACATATATCTTAATTACTTAAAACTTTGTTTTATTAATAAATTAGAGGCTAATGCATCAAAAATAAATTTTTTGTTACTGTCCCTAATAATTTGGCAATCGGCTGTATTATTTTGATAAAAAAAAAATCAATGTTTTGCAAGCACTTTTCGTTTATTAGGCTGTTTATGGTGAAATGACAAAATAAACCAAAAAGCACAAACATCACCTGTTATTTGTTGAAAACTTAAGTCTCTGATCTCTGATTCTTTGTGAACGACTACAAATGAATCCTTACCTTGCTTGAGATTACATCATGTTATCTAATAAAAACAATTAGTTTTGTATATATTTTTTTATTTTTATTTATAATTATTAATTTTATTTGTTTTTTATTTTGTTTATTATACTTTCATATATAATATATATTTATATATGTATATATATTTATTTTTTGTATATATATAATTAATATTATTTATTTGTTAATTAATTTTATTTAATAATTATACATTTATGTACTGTATGTATTTTGTTGCTGTTGTTGTTGTTGTTTTTTTTATTTTTTTTTATTATCATATATGTATGTATGAACTAAATGGTTAATACTATACAATTCTTTCATTATGTTTTGCTAGTAAACTGACAGACTGACTGACTGACTGACTTAGATATCTTGATTATCTTATATATTTTCAATAACTACACAATAATTCATTAATTAAATTAATTTATCATACATACAGATATTGTAAGATTATTAACAGTTTTTTTCTGCTTGTTTGCAACTCGGACCAGCTTCTCTGGTTTACTTAACTCTAATTTCTAATGTGTTTCTCTGTTAAAAACTTCTCTTAGCTTTTTTTTAAATTTTTAATTAAATATTAACCCCCATATTCACAAAATTTAAAACGGGTTTGAAATGTACTTAATTTGATTTTTTTATATAATCGTATTCATACGCATTTTTTATGGATATGGGGGTAAATGTTTTATTGTTATTTTTTTTTTTTACTAAAATTGCATAATTTTAACTTTTGTTGTTGGTATTTTTTGGTTTTTGGGAAAAATTATTAGTTTTTCTAATTTTGTTTGGTTTTTTGAACATTAAAAAGATTTTTTTTATTTTAAATGTTATTGGATATTTTTTTCGTAGTTTAAGTTTTTAATTTAAATTGTTTGTAACATTTCTGTCATGTTTTTTAATTTGTTTTAATAGGAAAGTAAAAGAAAACATTTGAGAAAGAGAGTATTTGTTGTTGTTCTTTTTATTTATTGTTTTCTTATTAAATCTATATTATTTTTAATAATAAATATTGAAAGTTTAATTTGTTTTTTATATAAACTACTTGCTTTTAAGTTTTTTTCTTTAGGGATTTTCAAATAATTTGTTTTTTTTTTAATTATATTAAAGTTTGGTTTACAGATTTTATTTTTTACTTTTGTATTTGAGATAAAAATAAAAGAGTTTGTGAATTTTTTTTAATTTTTTTTTTTCGGGTTTAAATAAATTATAATTTTTTAAAAGCTGTTTTTAGTTTTTTATTTTTTAAATAATTTCGTTCGACTCTGGTTGTTTCTTTTTTTTTGTGAATTATTAATTTACCAAGTCAAGACGGAATTTTGTTGCTTAATTATTTCATTTTTTATCTTAATCCATAATAATTTAAATTTTTTTGTTTCTTAAATATGTTTTCGTCTTCTAACAATTTATTAAATACTTTTTTGTTGTTGTTGTCATTATTGTTTTTTGTTTTTGTTAATTACCTATATTAATATAAATACTTTTTATTTTTAATAATTATTAAAATGTAATAAAAATTGTTCATTTTTCTATTTCCTTTATTAAATTTAAAATTTTCATCCATCCTCTTTTATTTTTTTAATTATTAATTTATGTTCTTCAAAATATTCTATTTAGATGACTTTTCTTTACAAGCTGTTTATATATTGATTTATTTGTTTTTTTTTTTTTTTTTTGATATTATCACAGTAAAATCATAAAAGATTTTTTTGTTTGTTTTTCCAATGAATTTTATGATTTAATTTTTTTATAATGTTTTATTATTTAAATGTAACGTGTTTTTCGTTTTACCATATTTAAGTTTTATAGTATTTGAACGTGATGATGAAAATAATGCCATAACGATTTTTAATTTATTTATTTATTTATATTTTTTTAATTATTTTGTTCTTAATTTTTTTTTAATTTATATGAAATATGTCTTTTTTTTTGTTACTACTTAGTTGTGTTTTTTTAATGCATGAAATTTAAAAAAAAATTTGTTTTCTTTGTCAATATTTTTCATTTTTTAAATAATATAATCTAAGGTACACAGTAACATTTATTTATGTTTTATTATATCTTTTTATTATTATTGATTTCAAATATAGTTATTATATGTTTTTTTGTAAATATTTTTTTTTTTTTAATTAAAGTAGATTTGTTTTTTTTATGTTCGAAATGTTGAAAAATATTTAAAAATCTCAGCTTGAAATTAAAGAAGTTATTGGAATATGATTCTTTCAATACTTTCTTTCAATAGAGAGAGACACTGTTTATCTTAAAACCACAGACACTTAAAGTATTTAAGTACCTACTTACTTAAACTGTATACAGTACACCATAAATATGAAAGAAATTGAGATGTATTGCTTCAAATATTCAGTCTCTACCAAAGTTATCTTGAAAAGAGGAAGAAAGCAGTAACCTATGGTATGTATTTATAGTCATTCTGACCAGGCTGACCTGTAGAACATTGTCAGTCAAGAGATCTATTGTGTCCCTTCCAGTGAGTGTGTTTAGCAGATCCTAGTGAGAGACAGCAGGTTTGAAACTCTAGTGGTGGATATGTCTCACAGAGACTTTATATATTCCTTTACATTTCTAGTTATATCTATCATGAACTTTACATTCACATAATATGTGTACACATTCGTTATCGCCATCTTCTTCGGATGCGCTTTCAGTCCACAATGGCATGTAAGAAAATCCGCCAGGAATTACCATACTTGAGAACATCAGAACGCCGACGTCCAAATTGCGTAATTTGGTTCTAAGTCCCCATTGAACGTTAATTGCTCCAGGCATATGACAATTTTCCCATCCTTGATTAGATTGAGAATAGTAGTAAGCGGTGCCGCAGAGTTGGGCTTCGGGCCAATATTAGTGGATATAAAATTAAGTCAATTATGACATTTATAATTAAAAATAATATATATATTCTCCTTTCACTGAAATAGGGTTTTTCCACAATTACTTTAGGTGGTTAAAACTTTAGCACTATCGAAAGGAAGAATGGTCGGCGGTATTAAATATTGTGAAATATATAACTTCGGTAATGATTACCGATTTTTTTTACTGCGAAATGGATGAATTGGACTTAGTTGACATGTGGTTTCAATAAGATGGTGACACATGCCACATGGCAACCTACTGAGCGACGAGCTTGATGAGCAATTAATCTTACGTTTTGGGGCAGTCCATTGGCTATAGACTGTGTTTTGTGGGCATACTTCACGTACACAAACAAGTCAGTCTGGAAGACAACATTACAGCTGCCATTGGTATGCACAAATTGAATTTCACTGATGGATTTCTTACAGCGTAGCGGGCAGCATTTGCATGAAATAATTTTCAAAATCCACACGATTAAAAAAAAATAACCCATTAGTAGTGTGGAGGAGACGATTTTAAATTTAACATACTTTGTCCAGTGAGTATATGTGAAATTTAGAAACTTTTTTGAAAACGATTACGCTTGGATTAATCAGAACAGCACTGGTCGCTACATCTTAGTTCGATAAATATAAGGGTTTTTGAATATCCAAGAATAGTCTGGACTATAACTTATTAAGCGGTAAGTTGTAATGAATAAAATTCTGAATACACATGTAACCCTATAGTTTACTTTAATAACAGTAAAGCACGGTGAATAATCTATAATAATGAGCTACATGTTTTACCTTTTTAAATGTTAGCCTCATTAGCCCAAATATTTAAGACTACAATTATGCTGATAACTTACTACTCGCTTAGATTTATCAGTAAGACAACTACACAAAACATAAATCTCAGGTCTTTAAGTTTTGATCGTTGTGTAAAGTAATATGTATCTACGTTTTGAATATTGTTTGACATAATTAAGCTGAGTAAAAATCTATGCACTATTTTAAAAATTCTGTACAATCTATAATTAAATGTGTGTGTTTAGTTTTTTAATGAAAAAGAATTTTGCTTTTTTTTGGTGATTTTAAATAGTGCACTGCACAGCAATACATATTGTAAATTTGACCTAATCTCTGATATATATATATATATATATATATATATATATATATATATATATATATATATATGTATATATACATATATGTATATATATGTATATATATGTATATATATATATGTATATATATGTATATATATATATTTGTATATATAAATGTATATATATGTATATATATACATATATACATATATATATATTTATACATATACATATATATATATATAAACACATATATATATACATATATACATATATATATATATGTGTATATATATATATATATATATATAATTAATTTAATTTTTTTTAATTTTTTTATATTTGAACTATAAATTTTTGATTTTTATAATTTTAATTTAAATACTTAATTTTCTAATGCTTTTTTTAATTAAGTGTGATTAGAAATGTGTGTGTCAAGGAATACGATCTAATGGTATTAAAACGATAATCGATAATTATTGTGAAGATAAAATATCATTTGTTATTTATTTATTTCTCTCTTTTGTAGTGAGTAACTTATGTTAAATTTTTGTATTCAACCGACCATTTTTCTTGTATGTTTTATATAGCCAACATGAAACAAAACAATAAAATTTTATTTAGAATACATAGTAAATTGCAGTTTATCTGTATATTCTGAATATGCTGTAAATTTGTACGCTGCATGAGAAGACAATATTAGAAATAAAATTTTCTGTGATGTTCTATAACACTTTTCAGAGTAATATTTGGTACTTAAAGTACTCAATTCTATAATTTTTTTTACCTTTTTACCTGCTAGAACATATTCTTGTGATGGCTCTGTTGAATAATTTTTGGTATAACTCATCGAGCCATTTGGGCCTACCTAGCTTCGGATAGTCTGATACCCGCATAGGTAGAAAAGAATTCTTGTAATCTGATCTTAGACTTAATTTTCTTACCATGAGCATTGCTGTATACTTTGCGGTTCTATTTCACAGATTGCATATTAAGTGTTATTTAGAGAAAAGTGTTATACATACCATACGCTTACTCAGTTTTCAAACTCCCAACTTAACATAAGTTACTTTGTTTTAAATAACAATGATAGTGGTTGTGGTGGTGGCGATTATGCTCTTTAGTTTCATGCATTTTGTTTTTAATAAAGAAAACGTGATGAATTGCAAAATATTATCAACAGTGCAGCTTAGATAGACAGATTTGTCTTTAATTTTTTATAAAAAAAAAAAATTGTTAACAACATAATTATTCTACAAGATTTGATTCTTTTTTCAAATCGTTTTTTTTTATTTTTTTTTTATTTTTTTATTTTTATTTTTTAACAGGGTTTCTCTTTAGAAGTATAGACATTAGGAAAATAGTAAAGTTTTCTATAGTTTGAATTGTTTTTATTTTATTCGTTTTTTTTTTTTTTGTTTTTCAATACTAAAAGGAATAAATAAATACTTCATTTTTGTTACTGTTATTATTATTGGTTTTCATTTTTTAAAGATTAAATAAAATAGTTGTTTGTTTGGGTTTAAGATTTTGGTTTTTTAGGCATATTTTTTGTTTGTTTTATAATTTATCGAGTTTTTTTTTATATTTTTATTGAAATTGTAATTTAAATTTATATATATGTAAATGTGAGTAAAGTTAAATTAATATTATTATTTATCTATTAAATATATATATTTTTAAATATTTAGTTTAGTTTTAATTGTATTATATTACAGTTGTTATTAGCTTATAAATTTTCTACACTAGAGCTGTTTATTTTGAAAGTGGCGCAAGTCCACTTTTATATTTTTTCAAGTTATCGTGGTGACATTTATAATTTATGCTGAACTATAAAAAAGTAAATAAATTGGATTGAAATATATTTAAATGAACTTAGGCCACTTTCAGAATAAACGGCTTATTAAAAAGAATTATAATAAATTTAATAATAATTAAATAATATATATATTTTATTAACCAAAGTAGTTGTAGAAAGAAACAAAAAAGATTAAAAAAATTGTATTACTTGTATTAAAAGTTTGACAAAAAGTGTACATAATCTTTTGCCAGACTAATAATGGTCGAATAGATCATAAGTACTACTATTTGTAATCGATTTTCAACAAACATGCAAATACATATTTATATATTTCATTTCAGTGTATTATATCGAATTATTACAGCAAATCATAATTTAAAAAAATTTTTTTTGATTAAAACTTATGAAATAAAAAAAATATTATCTTTTAGCCTAACTTATTAAGATTATGTCCGTATAAGATTATGTCCATATAATTCCAATCAATTTAAGATAAAAGTTGATTCCATTTTGTGTTATTCTTACGAAAAAAGCAAAAAACTTTATTCTGTAGACTACCACGTGATTACAGTGGAGAGAAAAAATTAAAAACATCCAACCACACAGTGGGAATGTTAACAAATGCTAGATAAAGTTATTTACTAAATGCATTACTGTCGTTGTTGATTTGAAAATGGCCTAATGCAAGCAAGAACTATAAAACTTCATTCAATCGTAAATGAATTACATATATAGTTATGTTTAACCCACAGTATGCCAAGAAGATTAAAGCCTCCGAGAGCAATGAATAAATGGATTGATTAATAACGTATTTTATTACCAGGAAAACCAGAAATATACTTTTAGAAAGTGTTTTATATGCATAAAATCCGAAAATATGACTTTAAAAAATATACTCTAAAAAAGAAAAATGTTTTCTTTGTTAATAGAAAAAAGTTTTGTTGTATAATTCAATATCGTTTGTAAACATACAATAGATACATTTCGTTATATAAAATCGAAAGACAAACAAAAAAAATAATAATAATAATATCGACTTCTTGATTGATTATGATGCATGCTTTCGGAGTACAACGTTGTCAACAATATTCTAAGCTTAACATACTTACATACATACATATTTTTTGTTAATATTATACAGTATTTTACTTTTCCTGTACATTTTTTGAAATATAACTTAGGGCTTTTTGGATTTCATTGACGGTATATACATTAAAAGATATAAAAGGTTTTACCATTTTTGATTGTTGTTCCAATAAACAACAAGGCATTTGTTTAAAATTTCAAAAGCAAGCGTTGTCTATTACGTCTAAGCAAACTTTTATACATTGAAAATGTCCTTCCAATGTTGTTTTGTGCTTGAAAGTTCGGTTTGATATAATAAATTTCAAATAACTCTGAATATAATTTAGAAGAGCCATGAGTTGGCCAAAATGTAAAGCAAAAAAATTGTTTTCGCTGTACAAAAAATATTATACGGCACAAAAAGTCAAAATATGCTCTAAAAAGGTTTAAAAATGCTCTTTAAATAAGAAAATATGTCAAAAAATGCTCTTAAAATTAAAATATGTGTGTAAAACAATGCTGTAATAAGCAAAATATGCTAATATATGCATTCACAAATTTATGCTAAAATTCAGAAAGCAAAAAAACAATATCAGAACTTGATCGATTTGCTTTAAATTATTACAAGAACATTAAACCAATTGATGGGTTGCTGCCCCGATCGTACAAAAATCATACAGGTGTCAAAATAAAATTCTACAAATCACTACCGCCTAATGGTATGTATATCGAAAATTTACATTCAAAGGTTTAAATTATTATTAGCCCCTATGTGAGTGAGAGGGCACCCGCGTACCCAATTTTAAATGGAAATTGTTTACAGAAGTTATTGATTCAAAAACTTCTTGAGAGCTCCCATAGTTCTATTATTTTTAAAATTAAACTTATGTTAGCTCTAAGTTTTTTTGAAGTGCTGCTACAAAGTAATTTTTATTAAACGCCTTTAACGGAATGACAGGGTACCTAAGTACCCCGAAAAATATTTTTTTTTTAGAAAGATACGCACAAAATAGATAATAGATTAACCAACCCTTTACTCAATTTTAATATCGTATATTGCCGTTTCGAAGAATCACAAAATGGCTTTCTACGCGGACGATACTACTTTTATTTGCTGCAGTAAGGTATTGAACGCGATAATCAAAAGAACGGAGGAGACTAAGTTTAAGACTAACCCATAGATATTTTAACAAGCGGAAAATAAAGGTTAATCATAGCAAGACTTAGACTATAATATTTCTTTATGACAGATAGCTAAAACGTATTCCTACCAGACGTACATATATATTCTAGGGAAGTTCTGATCCCACTAAGGGATTATGTTAAATATCTAGGAGTTATTTTAGATAAATAGTTATCATTTAAGAAGAACTTGGAATACGTTTGTGGGAAAGCAGTGCGGCCGTACCCATTATTCTTTACTTAACAAGAGATCTGAACTTAGTTGTAGGAATAAGCTTCTATAACTTATAGAATGAAATTACAGATTATAAAGAACAAAAATTTGAAGATAATATATGATATAAACCCCAGATATTCTACAGATTGGCTGCACAGCAACTTTAACACGTAATGATGAATCATTCGCACGGTAACTGACTCTGTCATTTAATGAAAAGTGCAGAACGTCTACATATGCTAGTAGTTATTAGGTAAAATTTCTTATAATTTTTTAAGTTTGTATAAGTTTTTTTTAGAAAACTTTTCCTTAATTCGATGATTTTAGTAGTTTACGATTTTTATTGTTGTAATGCTTTAAGTAAAATCTCATAACAATATAATATATAGAAAAGATAATAGATTATTACTGAAACTAAAGAAAAAAGGGTATTAACCTATTCTGGGTAACCCCCAAAACTTATGGGGTACCCAGATGCTTATGATACTCTGTTAGAGCTGTTTTTTTTTTGTGACTCACACAAAGGTAAAAGATGGTACAACGTTTTTACAGAAGTTTGACTCGAATCTAAATCCACTAGTCCGTGCTATTCTAGATAAAATTGGCCAATTTATATTGATATCCGAATAGCATTTTACGAATGCACAAAGCGATTTATGGAATTTATTTGAAGCGACTTTTAAATTATATTGTTGATATCGTAGAGGATTCTGTAGTAATACATGTCGATAACTAAGGTGCTTAAAAATTGGCTGAAAACCCAACCCTTATCATAAGCGAAGTAAGCATATCGATATTAAATTTCATCATATTCGAGACTAGTGTGACGATTGCTGATATGATGACAAAAAATCTGCCAAAAATGAAGTGAATTAATTTGTAAAACAACATTTATGTTGAGTATACAACATGTATGCTGATACTTGTCATTTGAATAACATACAATAATTTTTTCATTCGAAATCTAGTCTTCTGACTTTAAACATTATATTACAAACTAGAATATTTAATCAATAAAGGTTATATAAAAGAATACACATAGTTTTCATCAGAAAGAATAAAATTAATAAAAGTCTATACAAAGCTTATCTGAGCCACATTTTCCTAGCTTTGAAAGTTGCTACGTGCAATTAAGGGTAATGGACGGAATCTAATACTAATTAGTGAAATTATTTTTTGTAGCAATACGATAGAAAATATTAGTATATCTCGAAGTATTGTAACACTTTATATTGTATTGGTGACTTTAAACTCTTGCGCAAACGATCTTATTATAAAACTGAATCTTCTGTTTATAGGCAAAGCGATTAGTCTAAAATCGAAATAATTTTTTCAAAAACATTTGTCGTGTCCATTGTGATTATGTGAGTAAATTATTTTTTAAATTAAGAATATTTCACAATATTGCTGTTATTTTTCGTAAATTTTATCTTCTCTCAAATACTTTTATCTAAATTTTTAACCAACGGAAAAGACGAAATTAATTGAAAAAGTAAAATATTTTTAATTTATTTATTAGTGCTTATCATTTTTATTTAATTATTTTGCTAATAACAGAGTGTTTTAAATATTATTATATTTTTTCTTCTTCTTTTCATATATATAAATTGTATTTTTTAAAGTATGAGTTTAAAATAAAAACAAATAAACTTATCGACTTTTTCGTTTAATATATTTGAATTTAATTTGTTTTTAATAATTATTTGTCTATTAAATATTTAGTAAAAAGGGAGCAAATTGTATTTATAGTTTTTCTTTTTTTATATTTTTTTTGTTTTATTTTCAATAAATATTTTGTTGCTAAAATTTATACTAATAGACTCCATTTTGTTTTTCTTTTCTTTTGTTTTTTAATGTTAAATAACAATTAAGTCAATTAAATGATTAAATGTTGTGGTTGTTGTTGTTGTTGGTTTTATATTTTTTAACTTATAATTTTAAAAATTGCAAATTTATTTTTGTTTTATTTTTACTGTTATCCGTTGTTGTTGTTGTTGTTGATGTTATTTTCTGAATAATGGAATAACAATATTGTTATTTTATGTATGTTTTTAACGTTTTATAAAGTATTTATTTTCTTGTTTAATGTTTTTTGGTTTTGAACTATATCTAAAATTAAATTCAAACTTTAACTATAATTAATAAGAAGAACTATACCATTTACTCTGGTTAAGTTAAAAACTTCATGTTAAATATACACCTCAAGAGAACACGTACCTTTAAATCCTTCAAAGCCTGTTATAGGGTGTACTCTACTTGTAGTTTAAAGACAAATAAAAATTTATTAAAGTATTCATATGGACCTAAATAGCTTTTCTTACAGCATTTCGTTACAATAATAATAATAATAATAATAATAATAATATTTAATTAAAAAAAGAAACCAAAAAATTTTATTAAAAATTAAATATCTGCAAAAAAATAACAATAAAATTCTTAACAAGCATAACATCATTTTATTTTTTACTGTTTATGCTATTGATGTTAAAATGTCGTTATTAAATCCCCTTTTAAAAATATATTTATTTTTTCTACTCATTACTTTCCCCTTAAATTGCTTAAGATTTTTTTGGTTCTAGTTTTTTGTTCTATTTTGTTGTTAAAGCTTATTTAAATGAACTCTTTCTTATTTACCTTCATCTAAAGAGAGGGTGTGGGTACGTTTTGGTTTTCTCTTTGGAAATCTGTAACTATCGTTCATATTGTTTTATTTCACTTAATTACACATATAATAACATTTAGTTTTTTTAATTTATTTGTTAATAAATATTTATTAATTATAATAATTATTATATATATTTTGTTGTTGTTTTTGTTTTTTTTTTAATACATATCACAGATCCAGTACATTTTTTTTCTTCAAATAAATTTAAAATATGATTCTTATATTCTTTATAATGAAAAGTTTCTTCTCATTAAAGAAATTTTTATTTTATTTTGAATGATCATGTGAATTATGTACAACAAGTGTTTAAATTTAATTTAATTTTTTTAATTAAATTATTCTAATTGATTGATTAATTGTTTCAAGAAAACAAACATAGATATTTTGTTTAAAAAAAAACACAAGATCTTGTTAGCCAAGATGAGAGAGAGACATGTTCAATTGAAAAATTGAATTTTTTATACTTACAAGAGAGTATGTAAAACACAATATATAAACATGTGTATATACGAGTTAATGATTGTGATGAAGAAAGAATTAAAAATTTTGGTTTGATTGACTGATTGAATGTTCAAAGATGGTTTTTATTTTAATGGTTATTTAAACTTAAAAACTGGTCTTCTAATTTTTGGAAAATTAATTATAAATGTTTTCAATAATCACCCCTATTCTGCATTTCAATTACGTCTCTGCATTTAGTTTTTTTTTCAATCGAAAATTCGTATTCCAAAAAAAAAAAAAAAAATACACGGAATCGAAAGCGAAAGAAAAATGACAAGAACGTTCTCAAACGCATGGGAACATATGAAATGGAAATATAAAAATAAACAAATTTTAATAAAAACTAAAAATGTTTTGCCCGTCTTCTTAGATGCAAGTGGACAAACGTAAATGTATATTTGCTTAATAAATTTTTGAAAAATGTGGTTTATTCTCGTTTCGTATTTGATAAAAATATATAACATAATATTAAATTTTACCCAAATAATAAGTTTTGGACTAAAAAACAATAAACGAATGAATCTTAATTACAACTTTAACAACTTAGAAAAACGTAGCCACGATCGTAATGCAGAATACCTACAATCATTATAAACTAAAAGGAATCGAGCCCAGAATACCAAAGTTGCTAAACGGAAAAAATGTCGATTCGAATCGAAATGCAGAATAGGGGATAATATATTTGATGAATAGCTACTTTCATGACTTAAGGCCCAAACATAATATGCTTTTGCTTACTTAAGCTACTGTAAAAAACTTAACGAAAAGTCTGTCAAATACTTATTTAACTTTTTGGTGGCTATAATGTGCTTTTTGAATATTTGTGTTAGTGAGAACATGAAAGTTGCTATCTGAGAGTTGAGTTGAATGGATAATTACCATTATTTGTAACGGGATGATATTATTTTTTATTAAAAATATAAAAATTTTAATATTTTGTGTAAAAATTAAGTGTTATCAGAAAAATAATTCA
This sequence comes from Wohlfahrtia magnifica, assembly GCA_023159175.1. NCBI lineage: Eukaryota > Metazoa > Arthropoda > Insecta > Diptera > Sarcophagidae > Wohlfahrtia > Wohlfahrtia magnifica. The sequence goes on from JAKWBJ010000483.1 coordinate 6,705,566, forward strand.
GTTTAAATAAAAAAATCTGCATACACCGGATACGCATGTTCAATCGTAGAGTGCGATTGGATTCGCTCAAAACGTAAGGAAATGAAACTGAACTGATTGTGTGTATTCGCACAGTCATTGAAACTAGCCTGTGCTATTATAGTTGGGCCTTTATTTGTCTGCTAATAATAACCCCCATTATTATCTATCTTAAATGCATAAAGTCCATTTTATAGCAAATGCAAAGCGTATGTATTAACACTAATAGCGCAGAAATTATTCTCAACGGAAACTGTGTCACATATTGTTCCCCACTAGAGCTATTTCTCATTAAATCTTTATAACTTGATTTTTATTTTCATTATTCAAATCGAGCTTTAAACAATAATCTTTAAAATGTCAATCATTGATTTTATGTATTTCTTTTCGATGTGCTTACATATGCATGTATATCAAGCCTATATGTGAGTCCCCGCTATAGCAGTAACTTTAAATATTTTTATTTGTTCACCAAAACCCTGACTACGACAATTTTTAAGAAACTCTTGCTGGGTTGAGAAAAAACCTTCTCTTCTATATTCCTGAGTCCCCGCTATAGCAGTAACTTTAAATATTTTTATTTGTTCACCAAAACCCTGACTACGACAATTTTTAAGAAACTCTTGCTGGGTTGAGAAAAAACCTTCTCTTCTATATTCTATATATGCCTACATTTAAATAACATAATAATGTCCCACTCCCTGTAAGAGTAATCTACACAGCTTCTGAATGCGTCGTTTGCTTCAATGGCCATGTGATTCATCCTTTCCGAACCACCTATGGGTTAAAACAAGGCTGTGTTTTATAACCTACGCTTTTTATTGATTTTACTTGACTCCCACGTGGTATTCATTAGAATTTAACTTGATATCTTAATAATGTTGACTGTATGGATGATTTGTGTTTAATGACTCATAGTTTCTCCAAAATCGAGGTTAAACTTCAGAATAATACGTATAGTGTCATCGAAAACCTCCCCCCTCATACTGAACAATAAGGTAATCGAGAACTGTAAATCTTTTAGGTACCTTTGAGAGTATTCTGCCCAAAAATTGAGGTTATGAAGAGATATAAAAAACAGGATATTAAGCCATATTTCAATATTGTGCGGTGCAACACAACATCAGATAGTTAGAATACAAAAATTCATCAATCAATGTCTTCGACAACTAAGCAAAATATTCTGACCCAATTGGATGATAAATGACCAGTTACTAGCGATGCTTAACATGTCACCGGTTGCGTCGAAGATTCTTAGACGCAAGTAGACTTGGATAGGTGACATAATCCGCAAACATTGCGAGAAATGACTTGGATTGCAATACCCAAGGCCATCGTATACCCGAACGTCCAAGTAACACCTGGCAGTGTACAGTTATTAAAGAATTTCGAAAGGCGAATAAATAATCACCTGTGAAACATTAAAAATTATCTTTTTCATTTTATTGTGGTAAAATTTTTTCAATATATTATATAACATCAGCATTACTTCCCGACAAAAACTTTGATGCGATAGTGGAAACATGGTAAAACAACGGCATCTACTCCATTGGATTCAAATGAGCTGTGTAACAGACAGCTGCCAATCAAATCTACCAATCTTTAAACAAAAATACACATTGTAGGGCTAATTTCGTTTGGGTTTGATTAAATAAAATATTTCAAATCGCATTAACGATTCGGTAAATATAAAATGAATACCTCATTGAGCCGTGGTGTTAAGGCAGCAACTTAAAAGGTAGCTTGAGAAAAAGCGTCCAATTTACGAACTCAAACTTCAGCATCTTCTTATAAACTATTTATATTTCCAAAATATTCGAAACAATAAAAGTATAAGACCACATAGTTTTACAATTATGCTTATTAGTATACTAAGCTGAATTATATTAGTTTGCTTCATTTAACTGAACAAGTTCACGTCGATGAATCAGTAATTGATTTTTTATTGGTTTCCCTCATATTATTTTAAAATTGAATTGTTATCGTACTTCTAATATTACTTAATAATTTACGCAACTAAACTATTTAGTTCAGTTCACTTAAATGAACAAGTCCAGTACCATGGTTCATCTCTTCACTCATTAGCTTCAAATTTAATTCTGTTCTAATATTTGGCTTATACAACTGAACTATTTAGTTGAGATCATTTAAATGAGCTTAGTTATTAGTTTTAAATTGAATTGCTTTGCTTTTAACATTTTATACTTATTAGTTTACTCAACTCAACTATTTAGTTCATCTCATTTAAATGGACAAGTTCACGATCACGTTCCCATAGTTTATTTTTTGTTTATTTCTCTCTTATTAGTTTACAATTGAATTAATTGAATGCTTCTTGTATTTTGTATTAATTTACTGAACTATTTAGTTCAGTTCACTTGAACGAACAACTTCATTACCATAGTTCATCCGTTAATTCTTTATTTTTTCGTCATTTTTTAGTTTCAAATTAAACTGTTTTGATATTTCTTGTCTTTGTATGTACTGTGCTTATTTGCTCACTTAACTTAATATTTGGTTCGGCTCACTTACATGAGAATATTTTTCCTCTGTCATCAGTTTATATTTTCTTGTTTAAAGATTTTTTGCACTTGTTAACTTTTTTGTGTTTCAGTCTTTCGACATCGAACATAATTTTAGTGAACCCTTAAAATAAGTGAAGTTTGTTTATGAACTGTCAAGTTTCTACTACGATATACTTTGCTTTATTAATTTAAATTTCGCAGATTTTTAATTAAGACCAGTGATTAAGCAAATGTATTGTCGATTTTTACAAATGGAGTACAACGTTGACTTGAATGAAAATCTGATATTTTTGAGATGTTTTGACATTGAGTATACGTTGTGAATTCGAAATTAAAAATTTCACAATTAATTACTTATAAATTTTTTTCTTCTTTTTTAAAGAACCCGATAATGATGATGAATATACTTGCTATGAATTTTGTTGTTTTTTTTAAATTTATTTAGTTTAAAATATAAAACTGATAGAATTAGAGAACAAAAAAGTGAAAAACAAAACTAAAAGTGTGTTTTATTGAAACAAAGTGAAATGAAATAAAATAATGGGTGTGTAAGTGTTTTTGTAATGATTTATTGAAAAAAAATGAATATTTCGTTTATATTTATATGAAAATAATAGAAATTATAAATAATTATTTTAATAATTAAAAAGGTTTTAATATAATAATGAATTTATTAGTAAAGTAATGAACTCTAAAAGATTTAATGATAAAGTTAAGAAAACATTAAATTTAAAGAGGGGGAATTTGTTAGAAATTGAAGTAAATAATTTTTCTTTTAGTTTATAATTTTTATACGAGAATAATAATAAAAATTTTAATTTTTTTAATACAAATAATCAAAACGTTTTGTGTTAAGCATAGTTAATAATCAAGGCACACTAGCATTTAAAATTATTTAATTATTTATAATCATCTTTTCATTGATTTAAACTTTATTATTACTATTATATATTTAAAATGGATTTTTATTTTTAGTTTGTTAACAAAAATGATTTCTTTAAAGAATTTTCAACTTATGATTTTATTTCAAACGAGAAAATATAAAGAAATACAATTATTGCACAATTATTAAGAATAGTAATAACGTTTAACAGAGGTTTATTTTTGTTTATGTTTTTCAAATAATAGCAGTAAGCAGGGGGAGAAAATAATTTTTTTTAATGTTTTGTTAAATAAATTTTGTTTTTAAACATTATGCATTAATTTTAAACTTAATTACTATTTAATTTAATAATGTTTGACAATACCCGTAACTTAATTTTAAAAATTAGTAGAGAATAGAATTTTTATTAAAAATATTTCATTATAATGAGTTTTTGTTTTACTTTTTTTTTAATTTCAAAGGAAAATGAACGTTTTCAGTTGTTGAGTTTGAAATATGATTGAAATGAAAACAAACAAAAGAAAATTGTTTGGTTTAAGGATTTTAATTAAAACTGGTATTGATAGACAAAAACGTTGAGTTGAATTGATGTTTTTACTGAGTTGAGTGACTTTTTTAAAGTGGTGGTGGTGAATGGTGTTTAAAGAGGCGCTTTTTTGATGAATGATGAGCTGTGGTTTCGCTTATTATTATTATTTTTTTTAAAATAAATTAAAACACGGTTTTATTTGAATTTTTTATGTATATTTATTAGTTTTTAAATATTTTTTTCATTATTATTTATTTTTAAAAAGTTACAATTGCTTGCTTGTTTTTTAATTAACAAAAATTATATATGTTTTTGAATTTAAAAATGCAATTAACTTAAACTAAAATGTTTAAAAAAATTAATGATTTTTAATATATTTTATTTCAATAAAATGAAAGAATTTTTTTCATTATTTTATTAATAAATGTGATGTCCAAAATATTTAATTTTTTTTCTTTTTTTGTATAATACAAAGAAATTTAAGAAAAATATTAAAAATAACAAAACTTTTTGTGTATTTTTTAAATTAAAAATGGAAGTATTTTTGTCTTTTTCTTTAAAGTTTAATTTTCTTTTCTTTAACAGTAAAAATAATTTTTGAAAAAAAAATAATGAATTTTATATACAAAAAACACGTAATTACACAATTTATTTGAAGCTTATAAATTGCACTTGACTATTTATTAAAAATTTATTAAAAATTTTTTTATAATTAGAAAATGTAGGAAAAAAAATTATCTGTTTTGTTTTGTTTGCAATAAGTAAAAATGAATAAACTAAACAAACAAAAAATAAAATTTTTATAGTGATGTGTTTTATTTTAAGAAAATTACTTAATATTATTAAAACTATATAAGAAAAAAAGTTAATATTAAAAAACAAAATTATATTAAATTGCGGAATTTTTATATACAATAAAACGAGCAAACTCTCAAAGACAAACTCAAAAAAAGGCATAAGTTGGTACTGGCAATTGAAATGAAAAAATACAATTAAACAAAAATAAAGGTTATAAATTTTTCATTTCTTTTATAAAAACAAAGGAAATAAACAAAATCAAATCATAAGGAGAAGACTTTTTTAAACGCACTTTACCACTTCTTTTTACGAAACCATTTTTATTTATTTATTTCTTTCAACACCAAAAACAAAAAGCCACTCAGCTCTCTACCTGTAAATTTGTTGTTTTTTAGCATGCTGTAACAAAAAATGTATTTATATAAAGATAAATAACATATAAAAAAAAACAAAAATTCATTAATAATATAAAATCATAAAACATTTAACAAAACATCAAAACATTCAATTACACGTAAGTATATATCTTTTGTGGATTATGAGGAAAAAATTAATAAGAGGTATTTTTTTATTATTAAAATTTAAAAAAATTTCACAAGCCTAATTTAATAATTACCTTGTTATTTTATTATTTTTATTATAATTATTATTTTTTAAGCTGAAAACGTTCATTTTCTTTACAAGAAAAAAATTTACCTATTGTTTTACAAGACAAATTACATATTCTGTATATGTATGTATGTATGTATGTATATTTTAAACAATACAAGCAAAAAAATAAGTAAAGAAAATTCCTGATTTGCATATATAAATATGTATTTATTTGACAAGAAAATAAATTTTATAAGTTCAACTTACATTTTATTTCCTCTTTTACGTTGTTTTTTAACTTAAATTAGCATTATTATTTCAACGTAATCGGTATCTTGTATTACAGCGTAATTTGCGGTCTTGTGCATAAACACACGGTGGCGAATTTGAACGATATTGTCACTATTTTATTTTATTTTCATCGATCAGAATATCAGTATCAAGTCGAAATTCGTATGACAATATCATATCAAATATCATTGAATGTCACTATACTAAAAAAAGCGAAAATTTAGCGATATTGTCTGTCATGGGTCGACTCCAAACTGAAATTTAGCGACATTCTCCGTCATGAGTCAACTTCGTGCTAAAATTGAGTGGCATTGTCTATTATTACGAGTGTACCTCCTTGCTAACGAATAAAGCCCAATAATTTTTGATGATATTGTCTGTTAGGACTGACTAATAAACGGACGCCTATGACAATTTGGAAAATTACTTTAAAAAGTCATGACACCGATTAAAATTTATCGTTAGTCATGATTGGCTTACCATTCATTGTCAGCGTTTGCCACTGAGTTGAATTTAAAGCACTTCTACAGTTTGATGGTTGATAGTGGCCATATTTATGAAGCTACATTTCCCAATTGGCTGTCATTTATACAGTTTGTTTTGTCAAATAACCATGGACGGGTACAGTGTTCAACAATACGTGCAAATAATAAAATTATTTTATCAAAACGGGTATTATGTTCGGGTAGCGTCCTATCGAGAGCATTTTTTTAGGTGTTCCAATAGAAATTGCAAACATATACTGCTCAGGTTCAGGGGCTTTTAGATTTTTGGTTGGCTCCATTCAAAAAGATCTTTTTTATAACAAAAATTTATAACAATAGAAACTAGAAAGATAATGATTTTTCATGTTGTTTAGGCAACTTTAGTCTACTTTAAAGGATAACTGTATATAACTTCCATATAAGAAGGGCCATAGGTAAAGAGTTTAGAGAAGAATGAAATTCAAGTCTAGGAAATACTTTAAAACTTGCAGTGACATTGTTCGGGCGCAACAAGATCATTCTTGATTCCCCACGAGAAAAAGTGCGTATTATGGCAAATCTCTCACTACTGTAACACAATTATGGTTGATAACTTTTAGTTTTTTTTTTAATGTAATTTTTTTATTTTTTTAAATTATGATCTTAGTTACGTTCATATAATGTAATAGAAAACAAATAACAAATAAAAGTAAAAAAATAAACAGTTTTAAAGAAAAAATTTATATTTACACTGTGAAAAAAGAAAACAAAACTAGAGCACAAAAAGAGTTTTAATATTTTACAAAAACAAAACGAATAAAAACATAATACAAACCGTCTTGAATAACGAAGATATGTATGTATATAATACGAGAGCATAAAATTGCTAATATTTTAACATTTCGGTTTCAATAAACGAGTGGACTAAAAAATAAGTTTGAAAATGGAAAAGTAGTAGAAAATAAAGAAATTCTTAAAGAAATAAATAAAAAAAAAGTTCGAAAAAATAAATGGATGACTATTGTTTGAAAAATTGTAAGAGGATGGTAAATAATTATCATTATTTTTCAGTAATATTTAAACAATTTGTATTATATTTTCAAGGATTCTTTTCTTTTCTTTCACGTCTTGTTATAATATGTACTTGTGTACTTGTGTGTACATTTTAACTATACTCAACAATAAATATTTAAAATTATTTTCATTTTTTTTTTTTTCAAATATTACAACATTATTTAGGTAATTTCAAAAAATTAAAAAAACAATTCAGTTTGAGAAAAAAAAATTTTAAAAAATTAAACTCATTTTAACTATTTTGCCTTGTATATACTCTACACACGTTTTGAAATGATTTTTGTTTAGTTAAAAAAAAAAAAAAAAATTGTTTTAACTATTTAATTAAAAAATTGTTTTATTTTGTTAGCAATTAGTTTTGTTTACTTTTCTGTATTATTAGTTTAAAAGTTTAAAGGGGAAATTTGTTGTTTTTTTTTTTATTAGTGGTGTACTAATAAATATTTGTCAATTTTTACTAACTTCGTTTTACTTATTTTATATTTATCTTGTTAATTTTTATTTATTTTATTTTATTTAATGATTTTTTCTTTAAAAACTGTTTACTAAATATTTTCTCTTTTTATATATATTTTTCTGTTGTTGTTTTTTTTTTTGTATTTGCTGGTTTTTTGTTTTAATTTAATTCTTTTTTTAAATGAAATTATAATTATTATCTAAAAGAATTTGGTTTTTAATATTTTTCTTCTTTTTGTTTAATTTTGTTAAATATTTTAAGTTTTTTTTTTTGAATAATTTTTGTTTTTTTTTTTAATTTAAATTGTTAATGAATTTTAATGTTTTGTAGAGTTGATGTGAAGGTGTTTTTAAGTTTAAGAAAATTGTTTTCTTTTTTCAGTAAATATATTGTTTAATTTTTAAATAAATTTAAAAAAAAGAAAAAAATATTAAAAATTATATCTTTAAAAACGATGTTTGAAAATTTTGTATTTCCTTTTAAATTATAGTTTTCTCTTCAGATAATTTATTAAGAGTGTGTCTGTATGGTGTATATGGTGTATATGGTTGTGTATATTCTTTTTAACGATGTTTTTCTTTTTCTCTCTATATATATAAATATAGAATTACAAATATTATTTATTTTTTAATTCACAACAGTGGCTAATGGAATTTGTCGCGCTCTTTTTGTCTCCTCCTCGTTGATTTTTTGTTCAATTAAAAATTGAGCTTTTGCAATGGCACTCGGCTGACCAGTTATTGTTACAATACGATTTCTAGTGCCAGGTGCGAATATACCTTTCTTTGAAATTTGCACAATTGCTCCCGATGCATGTTGTATTTCAACTAAACTACGACCATTTGGACCTGGAATTATTATTATCATTTGTAAATATAAATTTTATTTTATTGAAAATTTGAAAAGATTATATAAAAAGATATGTTTGTTATTTATATATTTTTAATGTTTAATGGACTCTCTTGCTCAAAATTGTCGTATGATACAAAAGCTTGATTACATCATCACCTTATTTCGAATATGATACAATAGCCGATACATTAAAATAAAATTAATATATATTTTTGAGAATAGCTTCTACGCCTATACGATATTTTTCCCACAAAGTTTTGTAAGTGTTTTTGTTATGTAAGGTACTTACGATAATATAATTTCGCTATTGAAAGTCTTATTTAAGGTACCTTTGAGTAAATATTAAGCTCTAGACACACTTCATACCTAACTAAACAATCTTGGAAAGGATAAGGGAAAGGGAACTTGTACATCACATGAAAAACCCGAAATAAAAGCTACTACAGACTGTATTTCGAAAAAATATTAAAGGAAGACATTCTAGGGGAAGAAATTAAGCTTATGGCTTGATAATCTACTGATGTGGAGTGAAATTTGAGATGTAGGTAATCTTTTGAGCGAGGCCAGAAGCAAAGAGAGAGCAAAACAGTGTAATAAATTTTCCAAATGGGTATCCAAGATATTTTGCATATCAGAACTAGCATTTAAAAAGTTTGATCTCTTCTTGCTACCTGTTCGGTCACTCAAAATACTCAAAACAAAACTTTAAATTTTTTTCGTACGGCATTTTATTTGCACCAAATATTTGTATGGCACATATGATAATTTCGTTAACAAGAAAAGCAACAATGTCTGATACGTTAAAATTAATTCAGTAATATCTCCCTAAGTATAGCGAATATCGATATAATGTTTTACTATGTGTTGAGTCTATGAATTTGGAATATATTTGCATCAAAAGGTAATTTAAAAAAGTAACATACGATAATTTCTCACAAAGGGGTCGATATGTTATAAAATAATAGTTATGCGAAAAGCAATTAAGACAATAAAATAAGAATTTGTAAAATATAACAATTATTTATGGGCCTTTTTTGTAAGGGATTGCTTATTGTTAAAATTAAAGTTTGCAATGTAATTATAATGTTTTTCTGTTTTTAATTGTTTGATTGTTAAATTGTTTTCTTTAGTAACTCTTATGTATAAATTATTTAATTTGAGGTATATTACTTTCTCTGTTTAAATATATTTTAAAATGTATAACCAATTGCACTAATATCCTTGCTAAAGGAATCAACTAAAATATCTAAAAAAAAAAATCATATTTAAGGTAAAATCTAAACAAAAACCAAAATGATAATGACAAGTGGTTGAGAAAGACAAATATGTTAAAACCCTAGGCAGACTGTAAAGCCAGTAACGAGGGTGTATAATTTTATAGTTCTTAAATATTTTAAGATTAAAAAGATATGGTTATGTGTTAAAACAAAAGAAAGTACAGTTAAAACCCAAATACGTATTTAAAATATAAAGCTGCGCCTTTTCATATATATATTATATATGCATTTTAAATAAAAAAATTTTAAAATAAATGAATCTAAAGAATGGAAGTAAAAAAGAAAATAAATGGAAATAAACATTTTGAGAACAAAAGGACCAGCCTAATGAAAATGAAAGGCTTAAACTCTTCAAAGACAAAAAATAGACGTTCTAAGTGAGTTGTTTTATAGAAAAAATTATTTAAAAATGCAAACATAATTACAAAAATTTTGTTAAAATGCTTATTTAATTTGCGAATTTTCGAAATTTAATGAATAATAATGTGCTGCAGGGGGGTGTGGTTGGTGGTAGAGGGGTGTAGCTATAATAACATCACAGTTTATTTAAAAATGATAAATTCTGAAGAAATGAAGAACGCCTGACTTTTTCTTAGTAAAAACTATTTTGAAGTGTGTTAAATGTATGCATTTTAAGGCGGCAAGAACTTGACTAGATATACAAAAACAAAAATATAATTAAAAGAAAATTAAAAAATAAATTATAAAGATTGGTGGTTGGTTACAAGGTGCAGAAAAAAATGGAAATTTGAGACTTTGTAACGTTTGTTAACTAATTATTAACGAAAGGGTTCAAATATTTCATAACTTTAAAATGGAATGTTTTTTATTAATATTACTGATATGCTTGTTTTAATAAAAAAAAAAAAATAATAAAAGGGAATGTTTCGTGGAAGTATGAAGAGTTTTTGAAAAATAAAAATTAAATTTAAAAAAGGCACTTAATATGTGTGTTCAATAATAAAAAATAAAAAATATTATACAATTATAACAAATTAAGACAAAAATATAGCAATACACTTACACAGAAATCATTAAAACAATAATTTTTTTAAAAATATGATAACATTAACAATAAAATTCAAAAATACAAATGAATTCTTTTTTATAAAACAGGCACCCAATTTAAAAATTAAGAAAAAAAAATATTTTTAAATCTTTTCAAACGAAAAAAATTTTAAATTTAAGTTTCTTTTTTTTCTTGGCAATAAAAAGAAATTAACACAAGAGTGGGAGAAAAGGTTAGGTTTTGTTTGCTATTTTTGTAACAGTAAAAACTGTGCTAACGCAATACAGTTATATTACTGTTTATGTTTGTTTGTTTTAGTAGGGATAATAAAAACGTGGCCCACCTAAAATAGCGCCTACAATAACTTCAGGAATTTCCACATTTTTGGTATCCTTGGCACCCAAGTCACCCGGTGTGGGACTCTTACTTAGGCTGCTCAATGAATGAGCAGCGGTGGCAGCACCCAATGTGGGTGCAGTTGTGGCGGTACCTGTAGCAGCGGTTAAACCAAAACTATTATTATTCAATGACACAGGCGTGGCAGCTTGACCCGCTGTAGCTGCATTGCCTAAATGACGGAAATGATCGAATTGGGCTGCAGCAGCTGCAACATCCAATTGGGTTTGTGTAGGCCGACTGGCGGCAGCAGCAGCGGCAGCCGCTGCAGCAGCTGTATATTGTTCCAAATTGACTTGTCCGACGGCACCAAAAACATTACCCGCATTGGCGGCCGCATTAGCAGCAGCTGCTGTTTGTTGATCCAACGTAGATACACCCAAATAGCTGCCTAAGGTAGGATGAGCACCATTGGCATGTGGCAAACCAACACCCATGCCGAGTACACCATATTTGGCCAATACACCCAAAGCGGCGCACACTTCATTGGTGGCGGTTTCCGAATAGCCTAAACTACGTAGAGCAACCTGTATTTTGTGAGAGATAAAATTTAATTATTTTCTTTTTCTTTTATTATTCGCTCGTATTCTGCGTTTCGATTACGTCTTCGCATTCAGTTACGTTTCGATCTAAAATTGATATTCCAAAAACAAAAAATAATAATAATAATAACAATAATAATTGAAACGAAAGAAGAATAAGAAGACAATAATGTTCTCAAAAGAAAGGTATGAAATAGAAACAGAAAAATAAGTAAATTGTAATAAAAACTTGAAGTTTTGTGCATACACAAAGGGGTTCAATAAGAAAATACTCAATTTTTGATCGCCTTTTTCATGCAAATGGACAAACAGAATCTAAACGCAGAACACCAAATATGTAAAACCTAGAATCGAAGCATAGAATAGGTTTGATTTTTTTTTAAGTCTTACCTTAATATGTTCCAACAGCTGTGTGGCTAAGGCTAGATTTGGTGCTGGATTTGGTGTACTCAAGTTCAAAGACAAATTTATACCTGTACCATTAACTAGTAGACCAGCTGCCGAAGCAGCACCACCAATTGTTGTACCCAGTGTTGAATTCAACGAAGCAGTGCTTGAATTAATGGCATTCTGATTGGTAGCATAAGGTGAGCCAGTAGGATTAAAATTAGCCACCGGTCCATTAACATCGGCATACGATACATTCAAGCATGTACCCGATTGTGGATCTTCAACAATTTTCGATAAAATCATTTTGCAGGCATTTTTGTTATTCTCCTTGTCACCGATAATTGTAATGCAACGTTCTTGCAATGATATATCTTTAGGCTTTTGACTAATCTGTACGTAAGAACCACTTTCCTCTTTGATTTGCTTAATAAAAGCACCACCCTTGCCGATAATCATGCCAGCAGTGGAATTGGGCACCAATATTTTTACTTGCTTATCACGTTCTTGGCTTTGTTTATTTTCACCTTCTAAAATTTTCGTATTCAAATCGGGTTTCTCACGTATCTTATCCATTATAAATTCAAGCACGGTCATAATGCCATCCACTGAGCCAGTGATAAGGCAAACACGTTCGGTAGTACCTAGAAAAAAAAAAAATTATAAATAAAATTGAGGAAAAAATAAAAAAAATTATTTTTCTTTTTTAGCTTACCTGGATAGAAGTCATGGGATTTTGACATTTTAACACGAGCACCGGTATCTTTTTGCAAAGAGGCTATAGTTTCGCCTCCTTTGCCAATAATAGCCCCAGAGGCCACCGCTGGTACTAAGATCTTCATGTGATAGGTTGTATCACCTAAAATAGCATATGAAAGAAAGAAAATTAATAATATTCGTTAAAAGAAAAAAATCGATTTATTTTTTTTAGATAATTGTTGTTTTTTATATACTTTATTAATAATTATTAAGGTTCGAAAATTAAAAATAATAACCTTCTTGATTTCCTTCGGATATGTTATTCATTTTTTTACTCTTATGAAAGATAATGAGATTTTAATGGTATGAAGAACTACCTGTTACAGTAGCAGGGGAGTTTTTTTTAAACAAAATTAATGAAATGATTCTTAACATTTACATACAATTTTAACTCTAACCATGAAATATGGATGAATGCAGGAGTCTTATTTGAAACTGAGTAATGTGCTAATGAATTGAAATGTTTAAATGAATTGAATGAGAGATAAAATCATGTAGTTTTTTGGAAAAATATAAAACTTTTGTTTTTTTTTAAATCAAATTTTTAAAAGAATAAAAGGTATTATTAAGAAAAAAGAGTTATTACGATTTTTATACACGATCCACTTTTTTCTTAGAGGGAAAAAACGTATGAAAAAAGGTATTTGAGGGTGGTATTGTCAATAGTTGTTAATAAGATAATAACAAACAATTTTATACATATTTTCTAGTAGAATCTTATTTAAACTCTTTACAAGCTTGGAAATAAATATTTTTTCATACTGAAGTTCACTAATATTTCTGCTTTGATTTTGAAGGTACGCATTATAAGAAAATTGTAAGAGCATTTTATTTTTTTTAACATTTTTAAATTTGTAAATACTTTTTATAGTTAAATAGGTAAAAGAAATAATTTGTTAGTATTAACAACATAAGCGGGGGTGTAGATCTCTTTTCATGCAATTTTTTTCTTTCAACAAAATATCAAATTAAAATACAATTTGTTAATTAAATTTAAAGCCATATTAATACATAAAAAAAGAAAAACAATTAAAAAAGAGTTAAATAATAATTTAATTAATAATTAAATTTATTGCATTTCAAAAAACAACAAAATTATGAACTTTTTTTATAATGACATTTATGAAACAATGAGAAAAGCTTACCATGAGGATAATCATTGTTATTATTTTCAATTTCAACCTCTAATCCAGAACAAACAGACTCACCTAAAAATAGATAAGAAGACATAGACAACGAAATTTGATTGTTTGGAAGAGCAGCACAGGTATTTTATAAAAAAAACAATGCCACACGTTTTTAAATATTTTTTTATTATTATTATTTATTTTTTATTTATATATTTATTTTTTTTAAGGGGTAAAGGGAGAAAAAGAGAGAAAAAGAGAGAGAAAATAAAAATATATTAATAAAAATATCAATAATATTAAATATATAATATTTTAATTAAATTATTCATATATGTATGTATGTATACTATTTCATATAATAATATTTAATGAATAAAATAATAAAAAGAATAGAAAATATTTATGAAAAGCTCTCATTTGTTATAAGAAAAAATTATATTTAAAATAATATATATATTATTTATAAACGTAGCGGTATGTGCGTGTGTGTGTGTTTTTTTTTAATGTTAATTTATCATGATTAATCAGTGGCCAAACTTAGGTGGTGATGGTAACTTATTATTTTTTTTCTTCAATTCTAGCCAAATAACCTAATCAACCCAAAAATATCGTCCGTCTATCTTTCTAATCCATGATCGTACAGAGAACGGAGTTGATATATCTGGAGATAGGACTGGATAGTTAACTAACATGGAAGGCTCCTGTAGAGGTTATTTTCAAAGGGGTAGAATCTTGGGTTTGTAACGAGAAAGAAGGAAAAGTACAGAGAACAGGCCTCTATCCAAGCGCTTAGAACCTATGAGGTTGACTCAAAATTAGTATGGGGCTATCTGAGTAAGCTAAACCAACTAAATAAGGACAATAAAGCTGAACTCTGCTTGATATCTAGCCATGTGAGAATTGGGGGGAAAAGTTTACATGCCACTGATAGAGCTCAGAACTTTTGTGGAATAGGAATAGAAATCTAGAAGGAATGTTGTTTTCTCTGTAACTCCTCTAGGAAGCATACTGGCTTTCAACAGATTCTTTATTTTTTATTTGAAGTTTTCTGGAGGGAAGTTGAAGACAATTAAGTTTTTTCCGCCATGTTCTCTGCTGGGGCTCGAAGTGACCCAGGCTTGTATTGTGCGTGCGCTCTAACCACTATACTACTACATCTGTCGAAGACACTTTTCAATCCTGACGGGTTAGAGAAAGTCTAAACTAAGCTAAGCAACTACAATAGGATAAGATTTGAGTCTAGCTGCAGGCTGTCTGAGAATAGCCTGAGTATGGTAGCTGGCCTTTTGACCGGTTAGACTCAATGAACATTTTTACGGAATGGTGATTGTTAGACGTGCAGATTATGTGAGGAGAAAACCGAATCACCAGATCACATACTTGTAACCTGTACAGCATTTAAATATGAGGCACCTAGGCGATTATTATATATAAGGCAGGGAGTTATCTTTATTGACTGATTGGTTAGGGCGATGAGGTTGGCGAGGACATTATAGGTAAACGCTATATAGATCGAGGACTGTACAATAGATCGAAAGGTCACAGTATTTCAGTACCTTTCTATGACAACGAATGATTCACCTTACTAAGTGACTTGATAAGTTACCTTTTCCCAGGGTCGATTTTAATGCACGTAAGACTCTATGTTGTTTTTTAACACACAGGCGTGGTGGTGTGTCAATGGGTAATGTGGATATTGAGGAATCAGATGCTCTTGATGTTCTGGGCATGAGAATTCACTGTGACGTTCGTTGGAATGATCACATATTTCAAGTGTCGAAAGAAGCATTCAAGTGCCTTGGTTTTTTGAGACGGTGCAAGAAATACTTCACCCCATCTGATATCCTTAATATTTACAAGACTTATATCTGTCCCAAAATGGAATACAACTCTCATGTATGGGCCGGTGCTTCAAAGTCTATTTTCGACCTTCTCGACGGCGTACTGGAGAGGGCGAAGATGCTCATCGATAACGGTAGGGTAGCCAACTCTATCGATTCATTGGAGCACCGTCGCAATGTGGCGTGTGTTTCATTGTTCTATCGGTACTACAACGGAATGTGTTCTAACGAAATTAAGCAATTAATTCCCAAAAATCATATATTTTTACGTAGTACTCGTATTTTTCGTAGAGCGCATCCCTTTGTAGTTGATTGTCCAGTAAATCGCGCAGCGCATTATAGGGAGAATTCGTTCTTTGGTCGCACTGTTCGGTTGTGGAATAATCTTCCAGCGAAAGTATTTCCTGCCACTTACGACATGAGTAAATTTAAATCTAACGTCCATAAACACTACTCCCTCTGTCATCCTTCCAATAACCTATTTTCCTAGTACCAGCACAATGCACTGCTGAGTAGGGGCCATCCCCTGGGTGCTGGTCTTATATAAAAGAAAACTACACTGGTGGCCAGCTATTTAGTTGAGTTAGCATATTAAATATTGTATCATATCATATCATACTTGTATCAACTCTAACAGTTTTAGTACTTTATGGTACTTTAACTGTTGTGTGAGCGGTAGTAGTACTCTATGGCGCTTTAGATGTTCAGCTGGCAATTAGGTACTCTGTGGTGCTTTAACTGTTAAGTTAGCAATTTAGCTCTCTCTTTCTCTCCTTCTCCTATTTAAAATACTTTAGCACTGATTTTGCTGATTGATTGCTCTTACGTGGTGCTCAACTAAATGCTTTTTTTCTTTTAATTTTGTTACTCACTGTATAATGTGTTTCTTTGTATCTACCTATACTTGTCACCGATTTCGCAAAAAAAAAATAACAATAAAAATATAATGGGTTTACGTGTAATAAAAACTATAACAACAACTATAACAAGAAGAGGAACAAAAAAAAGAAATAAAGAAACACATTCAATTAATAATTGTGTCAAACGGAGATGGCCTATTACGCAACCATTCTTTATACACTGTTAAACCCCCACTACACCATCAATTCTCGAACCTCTTAGCTTTGTCAGCGTACGTATACATTTTTAAGAACACCAACGGCAACAGCCAGCAATCGCATGAGAATGAACAACATTGACAACAACATTTTATTGTGATGACAGCAATAACGCATTTTGTTATGCACCTGATTAAATGTTACAGTTTCATATAAAATACATGGCCTTGTTTTTATTGTTGTTGTATACATACGTATGCAGATACTTAGATACATGTACTCATAGATACATTCTCTTAAAAAAAAAACAACAACAACAAAAAACAGAAAAACATCAATATCTGATTATTTTGAAATGATAAAAAAAATTACAAACAAAAGCAAAACGAAATAAAAAATAAGCTTAGAAGCAAATATTATACAATAACAATTTATAATATAATAACTTGTAGATAGATATATAGATATTTTCATATTGAGTTCAAGTATCTAGATACTTATGTATTTTTCACATATAATTTACATTATAGATATACATACATATGTATACATGTATATATATTATATCGGTTATATAGATAGATACATAAATATGCAACCTTGTGACATTATTTGTAAATGGAAAATTTAAAAAAGTATGTTTTTGTTGTTGTTGTTTGTTTGCATAAACATTTCTTTATGAAAAAAAAACACTTGACACACGTTAAGCATTCATTATATATGAGTTGCTCTACATATAGTCAACTCTGGCATATTTAATAGTCATAGTACCACTAATAACAGGAGATTTAAAGAAAATGTCAAGGGCATTTCAAAAAGTACCTTTAGATTGTATGAAATAAAAACGATGTACTATAGATGAAAGTACTACAGAAATGCGGAAGAAAGAAGAAGAAAGTAAAGCATTTTTAACCAAAATCATAATAATTCGAAGAAGGTACTAGAAAGTAAAGAATTTTTAATTAATCTCATATTAATACTGAGTAGGTATTACAGAGAAAAGTGCTACGTGAGAAAGTACTAAAAAAATAAGAGCTGCAGAATAAAGTAAATAATTTTCAAGTAAACTCACATTAATCCGAAGATGATACTACTGAAAAAAAGTACTAAAGAAGAAAGTAAAGAACTTTTTAATAAAAAATTCAAATCCGAAGAAGGTATGTACTGCTGAAAAAAGTACTGCACAAGAAAGTACTACAGAATAAAGGAATACAGACGAAAGAACTATAGAAAAAACCAAAGCATTTTCAATGAAAATTATAATAATCCGAAAAAGGTACTAATGAAAATTGTAAAGAATTTTTTAGTAAAACTTATAATAATCCTGAGAAGAAACTACAAAAAGAAGAGCACTGTACAAGAAAGTACTACAAAATAAACAACAGCAGATGAAAGTAATGAATTTTAAACCAAACTAATAATAGCCCAAAAAAAGGCACTATAGAAGAGATTAAATAATATTATGCAGAAGGTTCTACTGAAGACTACAAAATAAAGTTAAAAACGTTAAAATGAAGTTAATAATTTTGAACCGAACTCATAGTAATCGGCAGAAAAAAGAGGAATGCAAATAATTTATTGCTAACTATACCTCTATGTATATACTAAAAGTAGTAAAAATAGCACACAATGTTTAATTACCAAACAAGTACTTTTACATTTTTTTATATTTCTTTGAAACAATAATAAAACTAAATAATAATAACTAAAAACTCAATATTTTTACCAAGAAAAAGTACCATAACCTCAAGTACCTTTTCCGTACATTCGTTTCATCAATACTAATATTTTTTGATTAATTTTTATTAAAACTTGCTTTATTTAAAATTTATACTCTTTCGTGTTCTTTAGCAGTTAAAATTCAAGCACAATACAAATGCCATAGGCCATTCGTTAATGGCCTAAGGCCGTTAAACAAGTATTTGCTTTTCATTTTAGTTTCATTCAAACATAGCCATGGAAATGTGTGTACGAGCATGTCATAGAAAACACTTTTTTGTACTCATTCATCTTTTTTTTTTCTTTGCGATTCTATTATGTATACTATACATATATATGCATAAATATTTTAACAACAACAACAACTACAAAAATAAATTAAAATATAAAGAAAACAAATCTTTAATATTTACTCCTCATATTTTTAGTACTTAAGGTCTTATGTGTGTGCCTAAAAAAATCGGTACTTAAAACGAGAATATCAATACCCTACTTTCAGTTCAAAAGTCATTCAAAAGGCAAAATAATACGAATTTAATTCCTGCATATTCAAGGAAAACTCAATGGTATCATTTTAGTTTTAAGTTTAATTTTAAATTTTACAAAATTGTATATGTGACGTATTAAACTAGTGATACTTTTACCACAAATACAAGAAAGTACTATACAAAAATAAAGTAATTTAAATAAGTACCAACTTTTTCCATTTAAATCAACTCTAAGTAAACTCTAAGTAAAAAAAGGGACAATAGAAGAGAAATAGAGGAAAAAAATAGAATAAAAATAATAAATAGAATAAAAATCATAAATAGAAATTGACCAAAGGGATTTATGAGGGAGTAAAATAAATTTTTTTATGCAGACAAAGAAATAGTACTTTTAAAAAGAACCAACTTTTTATGCTAATTTTAGGAAATCGCCACCTACTGAAAAAAAATTATAATGGTAAAGATCACCACCACTACTTAGCAAGGATCTTTACCACTTCACAATCGTATAGAGAGGAGCTACAGTAGATTAATCACCTACTTAGCATGAAAATCAACTTGACTTATGAAACTGAAACAAAGCAATGCTAACTTGAAGCGTAACGAAGAAAAACAAAAAATTATTGCAAAGACTACTTATAGTTCTTATAGTTATGCTCTGAACTACCACAGGGCATATAGTATTAGAATACATTTTAGTGATAAGTGGGCCGCGAGATCTGTCCTTCGGGAAGATAAAGTCTCGGTCCATACCAGTGGCTTAAAGGCGGGTAGGAGATCAAATTTTTACTCTGATCAAGTTGGCCTAATGGTCTCTCAGACCACTCAAAGAATGCACTGTTTTCCGGGCGATGGTTTACGACATAAAAAGACCCGCTTGGCGTACCTGTGGATTGGATCTCGATGTCTCGTGATCTATTAGTATCTATGTGAACAGTCTTGCAGCAGTATGGAACTGATATGGATATGGATTTTGGTGGCAATATATGTTCCTCTGATTGCGTTGTTGGGCTTGATAGACAAATGAGCACGGGTATAATGGAATATAGGTGGACCAACATCACCACTTGTAGAATAACCAGAATGTTATGGTTTTCTCGGTCTATGGAAACGACTACGCTTCTTCTTGGGTTTGGATCGATCGGGATTCTTACGGGCATATTATCATAGCGCTTTAGGATAGTGAGTATGTCGGAGCGCATAGGACGCCCTGGTTATGGCTATTAATGGAGCTGTCAGGATGAGCAGAAAGTACCACACCTTCTCTGCAACTAAGGCACCTGGGTGCATGCTACTCTTATGATATGGACTGTCTCAGCGATGTGTTACTTTCGTAGTTGATCAACTTAGTCCAGGGTACCGGTTAGCTCACGTAAGGGAATTATGATCTGATTTTCGCGTTTCAGGTAGAGATCTTTGAGACTCTCCCATGTCTGGGCGGGCCATATAACCTAACCTTACCTAGGGAATTTAGGGGGTATACAAGTACTATTTATTATTTTAGTATTATTATTAGAAATTTTAGTACCATTTTTACTTTCATTTACAAAAAATATAAGTACAATGTGCCTGTGGAAATAGTGTTATTTTTATAAACCAATTATAGTACTACTTGTGGTAACATTGTAAGTACTTTTTATAATATTATTTAAATACAATTGTAAGTCTCTTTAGATGAGTTTATAGTTTAATTTATAGTACCATTTATATTACAAAGTAGTGCCAGTTAAATTTACCATTTAAGGTGCTGCTTGTGGTACACTTCTTAGCTACTATTTATGATACATAATAGTACTATTTTTAGAATTTAGAACTAACTTTATAACTTTTGTTGCTATTTTTTTCAACAGTGATTAGAAACATAACGTTAAACTATCGATTTCCCCTTAAAGCAGGATTTAATAGAAATAAATGCATTGAGAGCAAGCACATAGTACTATTAGCCCTCTTTTTAATATGTTGTAATATTATTTTCTCTTTTAGTTTTTTTTTTTACATATGTCGTTAGTTCTACGACATACAATAAAAGTGCTTTTGTTATGATTATTATATAATTAAAACTAACGCAGTTAGTACCAATTGAAATACTATTCTTAAAATACTATTTTAAGTCATTGTTTTTTTTTAAAAATAATTTTTTTGTTATTTTAATTTACATCTGTCCTTCATATTTTTTTTTTTTTTGTGTTTCGTATACTTTTCTCCCATGAAAAGTAAAAGTTAAGCAAAAGAAGGTATTTTTGTAATTCTGCTTAAGCTTCTTAGTAAACCAATTTCTCAGTTTTTCCTTCAGCTTTTTATTTATTTTTATATGTTTTTTATTTTATGAGAGATACACTTCTGCTTTTTATCTTCTTGTCAACGTTACGGTTTCTGCTTTTATTTCTGTATCTTTTTTGCTGTTCTCCATGCACACTTTTATTGGGGGTAGAATGGGAAACTGTATTTTTAAAGTCTCCTTCAAAAATATGCAGAGTATGTGTGTGTTATATGTTGCTTTTGTTTAGTATTTATTTGTTAACTACTTTTTTGTCTATTTACATTTCTATTTCTATTTTTTAACTTTTTATTTTGTCGTTAGGCTTTAATTAGAAACTGTGTGTGAACTAAATTATTTTCGTTTTCGTCTATGAATAAAGAACGAATACGAATACTACAGACTGTAGTGAAAAAAGCAAAAAAGTACTCTATAAATTGCATGTAAATATGTATGTATATACATACACATATACTACATGTATAGAGATAAAGATGAGACTATGACATTGCTTTTTGCACGCTTAAAAATTTTGAAAAAAACACAAAAAAATAGAGGAAAAATAAACTGACAAAATAGAGAAAGAAAAGTATCTATTGAATGAAAAAACAGCAACTAGAGATAGTACAGATTGAACGTATTATATATGTATATATGTACGTATATGTGTACGTTTACTGCATAGCCAACAAATTGAGTCATGAGTATGGCTATATCATTAGAATAAGTTCTATGAAATTTAAAAAAAAAATTTAAAAACAACAGAAAATGAAACAATGAAAAACAGGAAAATATATGCAAAACATTTATTCATTTAAATGAAAAGATATCTATTAATTAGAAATAGAATATCCATAAATAAAAGTAGATCAGTAAGACTAACATATTGACAGAATGACAAAAAAAAAAATTGAAAAATTAAAACACATGTAGTAGATGTTTTATTAATAGGAAAGTGTTTGTGTAACACACATTTAGTAAAACAAGTGCATTTAATAGATACTTTTTATGGTTTGGCAAAAAATTAGTTTTCCTTTTTTTATTGTTTTTTATTCTTTTTTTCTTTTCGAAATTTTATTTCGAATTTAAAAAACGCAAAACAAATTTGATTTATAGTTTTCAGCAAATTAAATAGTTCGTTGTTTTTTTGCTAATTTATTTTTTAATATAATTTGTTCTGTATTTAAAGTAGTAGTAGTTGCTATATGTCCCTCGTTTCATAACAGTTGATATATTTGGTACACCGCTTGCAAATGCTGCAAGTGAAACCAATGCAGCAATTTTATTGAAACAAAATATTGATATGTATAGAGCTACTTTTTTGAAAATAACTATATAAAAAAAAAAGTTTTATTTTTTCAAACTGTACCGGTATAAGTCAGCTTTCACTAAACAAGCTTTTTTCTAAATCAAAAAATTAAAAAGATTTTCAAAAGTAAAATTTTGAACTGCCAAGCCCTTCAGTGAGATACAAAACGTACCGCTCCATCTAATTCTTTATTCAGGCTGTTAATTTTTTGATTTTCCATATATATCCTAATTTGGAATCGATAGCCAGTCATTATTTTAAGCTTTGAGAGAGCTTTTATTTTATAAAAAAAACAACGACCTTAAAGAAACCACCAACTGTTTATAAATAATTACAACTTCGTAACAGTTGTAAAATATTGAAAGATTTACATATCAACGTTCCTAAATATCTTGAAAAGGAGCAAACTTGTGACTGTTTTGTTTCTGTCTTAGGGCCATAGTCTCGTCTAAATTAAGAGCAATTAACATCATGTAAAAATAATAATCTTTGCTCGTTGTTCTCGGAAAATATAGTAATTTAAACATGCACCGAACAAATCATTTGGCACGATAAACAACTGGAATAATTCGTACAGATATGTATGAGCGCTACATCTTTCCATTTTTCGTCAAATTTTTCTCTTACGTTCTTGTTTACACTTTAAATTATTATTTTTCTAATGTTAGAGGAAAAGATAACAGAACAGAATGCAATATATCAGGGTATCTGGAAGCGGTAAACTGTATTTTAGTGAACCCGAATGTGTGGATATGACATTCTCGGCTGAAGTTCTTACGACACAGTGCCTTTTTTCCAAAGAAATAAAAAAGAGTATATTTTATTTACAAATATTTACATTCAACAAAATATTTCAAAAGATTTATTGTCTTATACGAATATTAAAAATTTTTTATTACTCATACGCCGTAATGAACATGGAAATTACTCACACACCGAGTGTTGTATATAAAATAATATTAACGCACAAATATAAATTAGACATGTTTTTTTTCTTGTTTTTGCAAAATTTCTATGCTGCTATATTTGCCCAAAATCTCATGAAAAGCCACATGTTAATGTAATTTCTTTTTTTTATATAAATCATCTATAAACTGCAAATGCTGCAGTTATTTTTAAACTCAAAAATTGTTTGTTTATTTTAAGAAACAAGAAAAATGTATTCATATCAAAAAAAAAAAAAATTACCATTCAATAAATATATTTTAAAAAATATTTGGCAAAAGTTTTATAATTTGTAGTTTTCTAGACCGTTTATATTTTTAATGTTGTTATTAAGTATGTTTAAGATTTTATATAGAAAACAAATAAATACTTAAAAATATTCTTGAAAGTTGAACTAGAAATAAATACTAGTTAATTTATAAAGTTTACAAAGCTTCATTAATTCCAAAAGAAAATTTTAAATTAATTTTTAATTTGTTATTTCTCTTGTTATTTCTTTTTAAGTCCCCTTAATAATTAAAAACGGACATTTTTTTATGTCACGTATTCAGCGTGTTAGACCGCGTTGTTCATTAATATTTGATTTTCTTTATTTTTAATATTTAAAAATGTTTGTGTGTAGTAAGCAATCTTCCCTTACTTTATTATCATTAATTTGCCAAATAATTTCCCTTAAGTATGAGGAGTATTTAGGTGTTTGTGTCTCATTTTTCTTTCTATTTCATGTTTTCTTAAGAACCACATGGCGTATAAGTATTAAAAAGAAGAAATATTTTCCTTTTTCATTCTTTCTAATAAGGTTGTATGACGACAATGAAAAATTATAATGTTTTAGACAAACATACAACCATGTTTGTATGAGTAACAGACCGACACAGTTATGTATTTGTTTGTGTAGCCATTTAGTCACACACATACATGTACATATTTCCTGCTAAGATTCCTTACTTCTATGGCTCAGTTTTTTTTTTTTTCAAGTCATAAAGAGGCAAACAGGCCAAGTGGCAACTGCTAGTAAAAGATAGGAAGTTAAACTTTTTGTTTTATTTTTTTAAAGTAAATATAAAATTTTGCTTTGTTAGCAATTTTATAGTTTTTTTCTGTTTTACTTTTTTATTTATTTGTTATAAAACTGTGATATAAAAAAATTACTGTAAACCCACTCGAGCCTTAAGTGAAAAATAGCAGAACAAGGGCTTTTTGTGTGCGTAATTAAGAAGGAATTTATTAGAGCTATAAAGTTTAGAAAAATAAAACAACATTTCCTTCGGACCTTATTTAAGCTTAATATACTGTTTAGGTAAGTTGGTAACAAAAAATAATAATGTTAAGCAACATGTTTACTTAAGCATTGAAAAAAAAGATAAAAAATTTTAAATTAAATCAAAATGTAAATGATTTTTTTATTAAATCCAAAATTTGTGAAAAATGTTGAAGTATATTGATTATCAGCGAATATTGCTTACATGCCACAATTTCAGTCCATTTCGCGAATTTACATAATTTGTCACCTAGTTGAGTAAACAATAGTCATGTTTTCTCATTTAACTCTTTAACGCAGCATCCCGGCAGCATTCTCGTTACAAAAATACGCTGACAATAGTAAATCATCGACGACTGACGATGTATTTTCTTTGATGTTATACCTGACTTCTGAAAGTAATTGTACAAACTTTCATAGACGACAAAAGTTAATTTTGTTTAGCAAGCGTACGTATATTAGAGTGTCCTAACGGACAATATCATCGAGAATCGTTAGTGTTTTATAAGTTAACGGAGAGGTGTAGCAGAAAAAATGTACTTTAGGTTTTTTTTTTGAAAAAAGAAGATTTTTTTAACAAATTTTTTAACTTTTTTTAAAATTCCATTTGAATTTTTTTTTATAAGAATTTTTTTAACACAAAATCATGGGCCAACGCAAAGTTGTTTATAAGCATTTGTTAAAAAGAGATTTCTAAGAACGCATATTTCTTAAAAAGAATTGCGAAAAATGTTATGAGTGTGGTAGCGACATGCACCAACTTTTTAGAGACCTTATACAAGCATTTGATCGGCTTATCGTGTAAGCTCACTGGACTATTCTATGCTACATTGGTAGACACAACAGCTAAGGTTGTGATCCAGTGGAGGGAAATCGAAGAATTTCACATAGAGTGGAATTAAACAGGGCCAACGATAGCTTTTAGTCTGCTTTTGCACTACGCAATTACAGACTTCCTAAGATTGGGCAGCTTTATGTGTAGATCTGGCCTCACCGTAGCCTATGCAGATGACACTGCAATTGTGACGAGAAATATCCAATACATTAAGGAGTATATCGTATATCGAAAGGGTAGCAATGACTGTCTGCCTCACTATAAATGAAGGAAAAACAAAGATATGCAACTGTTGGAATCCCAGAACAGACGTAAAATACAGGCTACACATATGGAACGGTAGAGGTTTGAAAGTGTATTTAGCTTTGTCTACTTGAATGGACTTTTGAAGAATGTCAACAGTATACAGGTTTGTATTAGCGATCGGCTATGAGCAGCGTATAGGGTGTTCTTTTGGCAGAAGAAAATCTTTACCTCAAAATTAGTATTAAAATCAGACTAACAGACACATATGAATGCGAATCGTGGACGATGACAAGTAAGCAACTACATTTGAGTATATTTGAGCTAAAAATCCTTCGCAAAATTTTTGGGCCAATTTGAGCTGTGACTAGTGACTATATTCAAAGGGGCAACGATCAACTATTTGAACTGTGCAAAGGAGAGGATATAGTTAAAGTCGTAAAGGCTGTTTACTGCAGTGTTAATGTCACACTTTTAATAATTTTAAATTATAAATTATTGTTACAAAACCTACAACAAAACAATTATTTCATTTTTATATAGAAAAAATTACTTCTTAAAATAAAAATAAAAAAGAAAAAAGATAAAAATAAAATTTAAATCAACGAATTAATTAAATTTCTGCAAAGAAATGCTAAAACATCATTTATTACTAAAAACTAAAATGGCGATGGTAAATGTTTATATGCCTAAAAATGTTTACAAACAAATGAAATGTTGCTCTACTTATACGAACTATGGCTATGATTCTATAGAAATAAAAGTAAAAACCAGAAGCAAATAAGACGAAACAAAAAAAACTCTGACACATCTAACAACAAATGTATACAAATTCGCTTAAAATATGGGTACTTCTTAATGGCGTATGATTAATAATAATTTTATATAAGCGGTGCTTATCATGAGCGTATGTTTTAGTAATGAGAGGAGGGAGAACAACTTAAAGAAAAGAGAAAAATAATTTATAAAAAAAAAATATTTTTCAATCCTGTAAAAGAAAAAAACCTTCCCACAAATGTTGTTGACAAATAATTTTTAATTTGTTTGCATTAAATATTGCTGTTTCTTTATAATGTTGTTGCATTAATTTGATTTTTTTTTAATTTGCAGTGATGAAGCTGAACAATAGTAGTTGAGAGAGAGAACATGTTGGATGTTGATGATGATGCTTTTTTATTTTTGTTGTTGTTGATGGATGTTGATTGATGATGGTTGTTTGAAGAGAGCGAGAGATAGAGTTCTGAGAGATATTTGTTACGTGTGGTTTTTAATTTGCGTTATTTGTATGGATTTTTTTGTTTTGTTTAAGACTCACCAAGACACCAACAGGATTTGTAGGGCGAAGTATTGCCACCGGCAGCGTGTTGATGCGGCTGTTGTTGTTGCTGCTGCTGTGTATGGTGGTGGTGATGATGATGATGATGATGCTGCTGATGCTGTTGTGTATGTTGCTGCTGCTGCTGTTGTTGATGTACTGTTGTTTGTTGCTGCTGTTGTTGTTGTTGCGCTGTACTAGATATAACCGTTGAAGATGAAGACGATGGCGATGTCGTAGTGGGTGGTGACGAAGTCATGTTGTTACCATTCGTATTGTTATTGTTATGGGTAATTGGTAATGTTGTTGTTGTTGTTACTGCTATTGTATTTACTGAGGTCTTATTTAAATTGTTATTGTTTATAAGATTGTTGCTAACGTTAACTTTATTATTTTGTGCCACATTTTGTGTTGTTGATTGTTGTTGTTGTTGTTGTTGTTGGTGTTGCTGCTGCTGTTGTTGCTGCTGCTGTTGTTGCAGTGTATTAGAGGAATCCATCTGTATATTTAAATTTAATAAATGCTGTGAGGTATTATAAATATTATTTTCTAAAATGTTGTTTGGTGATGTTGCTAAGGAATGTTGCTGGTGGTTGTAGTGATCGTGATGTTGCTTTTCGCATTGTTGCGTATAATGTTGCTGAGGCAGATGTTGTTGTGGTGGCCGATTTAAATGCAGTAGTTGCTGCTGTTGCATTATCATTAATGGCGAGGATGATGTTGAATGCTGTTGTGATTGTTGTTGTTGTTGCTGTTGCTGTTGATGCTGATTATACATATGCTGCATTATATGTCTGGTGGGTGACGATGATGACGACGATTCTCCAGATGATTGTGGCGTTCGAAATAAATAATCGATTTGTTGTTGCCGTGGTGTTGTTATTGCATTAAATTGCTGTTCTATATATGCCGGCAGTGTTTGTTGTTGTTGTTGCAAATGTTGATACGATAGCTGCTGGTCTGGTCGCATTTGATTATATAAATCCATATGTTCCAAAAATTGTTGGGCCATTGACGAGCCACTCATTAAATCAAAAGCATTTGACATAAGGCTCTCTGTTAAGGTATTCACTTGTGACATTTCCATTTCATAACAAATTTGTGCTTTTTATTTTGTATTTTCGTTTTTGTTTTTTTTTTTTTAATGTTTTTCAGTCTTGTTGGTTTTAAAAAGAGGACGTATTTAAATTTCTTTTAGAATTTTTTTCCCTTGGCAAATTTTGTTTATAAACATTGCTTATCAACATTTGTTGCTTTCAGTTTTTTTCTTTTTTGATAAAGTTTAAGTCTCTATTTTTTAGTTATGTTTTTAGTTACAGTTTTGTAATTTAAGCCAATTCGAGTTTTAGTTTTTGAATAAAAAAATTCAGATTTTTTTGTTTTTTTTTTTGTTTTTTTTTTTTGTTTTCAAGATTTGAACATAAAAAAGAAAGATAAAAAAGAATTAGTTAATTTTTTTATTTTCTTTTTATTTTGGAATAAGAATTTGATTTGGATTAGAATTTAATTTTATACTGAGTGTTGCTTGAATAAATGTTGAAACGATTTTTGTTTATAAACAATGTTGATGACAAGATTTTGTTTTTATTTTTGAATAATTTTTTGTTTTAAAGATAAAATTAATGATGAAGTGTTTTTGAGAGATTTTCTGTGGCGTTTGTTTTAGACGATTTATAAAGTTATTAAAGAGAGAGAGCGAGAAGTGAGGCTGATAATTATTATATTTTTTTAATCAATACCTGAGTTTAAAATTGTGGTGGGTTTCATTTTTTAATTGAAGTGGTGGTGGTGGTAGTGGTGGTGGTGGTAAGTAGAGTAGTAGAGTGGTGTGGTGGTGGTTTTTTTCTGATTATTTGAATATTATATTATTATTTTTTTGAAAACATAATAATATTGTTATTAAATTAGGCGACAACAACAACAACGACAATATGAATTAAATATTTATAATATATTTGATATATATGTAGAAATATATTTTATGTATAATAGCAACAGCAGCAGCAAATATATGAATATATTTTGTTTTGTTTCTTAATTAAAATCTTTTATCATTAATCTTTCAAGATTTTAAGTGCTTTAGATGATGAGTTGAGAATATTAAGTGTTAAACCCTTCGAACAGCTTTTAATTCAATTTTCTTCTTTTTTTAAATTTGATTTTTAAATGATGATGATGGTTAACGCTTAGCTTTCGTTTGATATATATGTATATATAGATAGAGATAGTTTTTTATGTAAAATGTAATGTGGTGATGTTTAACAATTATAAACCAGTTGAACAAACAAAAAACGAAATTTTTTAAAGTAAATATAAAATGTTTTAAAATAAATTTTTAATGATGATACACCACACAACATCCATTAACTTGAGTTCTTTCTTTATATAAACACATACATTTAATAAATTATTGGTTTTTGTTTTTGGTTTTTAAGATGCTTGTACGAGAGAGTAGTGTTGATAACAAAATGTAAATTGATGATGATTTGTTGATTGGATTAGTTTTGTTTTTCTTCTTTTTTTCTTTTGTTTGCAATTATAATAACATTTAGGCTAAAAACAACAAAAATTATATGAAAGAATACAACAACAATTACCGTTTCTTAGTATCAATACCACACACTAGATTTTCAATGATAGGAGATAATAAAGCCCTTGTAAGTATGCAGCAAATTTTCTCTTTTTGTATCCTTTTTTCTTTTTCGTTTTCTTTTGTTGTAGCAAAATTAAAATGGCATACGATTAGTTAAATCCTTTATTATTTTTTTGCGAAGTCAAAGAGATGAGTTGTGAAATAGTTGTTTTTGTAGAGATGCTAGTTTGACGATATACTATTTCGTTTCATAGTTTTAGCAGAGTTTTTAAGGTAGTTTTTGTCTTATCACTGCTTAAAGGTTGATTTGTATAGTAGAAAAATATTGGCGATGTTTTCATTTTTTTTTTTTTTTTTTTTTGTAAATTAAATTTTATATCACAACATTTCTTTTAATTTTATTATAATTTATAGTGTTCCTTTATATTTTTATAATTTTATTATATTTTTAAGTTTTTTTCTTTTTGTTTTTAGTATACTAGCTTTTATTACATTTAAATTTTAATTAGGATTTGTTTTTTTTTATTATTATTATAATTTTTATTTATTTAAGTGTTCTGTTTAAATTAATACATTTGTGGGAATGTTTCTAGATTAAAAATACAATAAGAAAAATAAACAAATAAGTATAAAAAAACGGTAGAAAATTTTTGTTTTCAGAAGTTTTCAAAACTGTCTAAACAAAAACATATTTCTTTATAGCTACACAAGTTTTAGGATTTTGATTGGAATAAAATAAAAAAAAAAATAATTATATTTTAAGACTCAACTAGAGAAGATTTTTATTTACGCATATGCCATATATTCCAGAGCTAGAAAAATTGTTTTTATTAAAATAAATTTAAATTCCTAACTCAATAGTAAGTTAACAAATTATATACCAGGTGAAAACCGGCGAGCTTCGATACGCCTATAATAATTATTATCTTAACTTCTATCTTAGTACAAAACCCATTTATATAATCTTTCCCGCTTTTTGCCTGATATGGATCGATAAAGCTTTCATTCCACATATAAAAAATTTCATATTTATTATGAATAAGAGATTCCACGCCCATTTATCCAATCTCGTCCATTTATTGTCCAATAATTTGTATTGATTACAAACACATTTAAACCGAATTCTAAAACTTACACTTTAACTTTAACCGCTCACAAGATATACAAAAAATCAATATTTACTATGCATAGGAGATACTATGACACAAACAAACATACAAACACAACAGATATCTGCAATGAATATTGAAATACTCATTCATGCTCTTTGCAGTGGCTACTCATAGGCATTCATATTCTAAAACTCATACTTATCAATATTTATGACGATATTGATTCATACTCATTTGACTCATTGTGCTTTGACGATGAAAAATGAGTATGATTAGAATATGAACATTTGAATACTTATTATAATGTTTGTTATGTGCTTATGTGTTTTATTTCTTTTGTGAATACTTGTATTTATGAATACTCATACGTACTCATGAATGATCCGAATCATTTATCACAATAACATTGATTCATAAGTACAAGTACCAATGAGTATAAGTCAAACGTCGTACTCAGACTGATAGCTACTTATGCTCATAGCATTTATTCATTTCTCAGAAAATACTCTTAATACTCATGAATGATACGAATCACGACGTTTGGTTCATACTCATTGCTACTTATCGTACGATTTGTGGATTTTATGAAATCGAAAGTGTACAGCAATAATCCCAAAACAGTTCAAGAGCTTAAAGCCAACATTATCGAACAGATATCAACCATTGACAACAGTTTATTGAAAAACCTGCTTAATAATTTTGGCGAAAGATTTGGAACCTGTCGAGGCTCAAAATTTGAAAAAAAAAAAAAATTTATTGTCCGAAAAAAGTCTCTTTTTTATTAAATTTAAAATGATTCCTCAATTTTGGACACCCCTTTATATTTGAAAAGCTGTTAAAGGGAACATTTTTAAAAACAAACACAGCACCCTTTCTTTTTTTTAAGGAATACAAAAAAGAAAAGTGCAACATTTTTTTTTTTCACAAAAAAACGCCATTATTCATAAAAATACTTTTTTAAAATGAAAAATTGTTTTTTTTTTACTCTAAATTAAAAACATTTTTTATGAATAAGGAAACACACTAATCATTTTAGTTTGGTTTTTCGATGCTTTTAATTATTTTTGCTAATATTGTATTTTATTTAATTATTTTTATACATTTTTGTATTTTGCTAACTTTTTTAATATTTTTCAAATTTTTATTTATTTTTATATATTTTTTCTGTGTATGTGTTCCTCTTCCGTTTAAGCTACAACAATAACTAATTTCAATTATTTATTTACTCGTATTTGTTTTTGTATATACCACTGAAGCATTTTGCGTTGTTCTACAGGACAGTTGGCAGTGGTAGCAATAAATCAAGTGATCATTTTAACCAATACAACTATAAATGTGTTTGTTTTAGTATTAGTTTTGAAACAATTTTTTTAATTGTTTTTTATATGAATGCGGTTTTATAAATTGACAACATTTTATAACGTGTTTCAACATTTTGTATTTTTTTTTTAGTTTTTTATGATAAATTTCATTTTATTTTCAATTTTAATTTTTTCACTATGTATTTTATTGATTTTTAAAATAATTTATTATGTGGAGAATGTCATCATCGAAGACACACAGTTACCGTCACAGTCTCCATCATTATATCAATAATAATCTATTCTACTCTATTTAAATTTATAATTATTTGAAAAATAACAAACCACTTTGTATTGATGATATTTTATGTATATTTTTTTGTTTAATAACATTTTAAAATAAATTTATTTATAATTGGAACTAACAGACCAAAAACTAAATTACCGAATCTAGAATAACAATTTGTTAAGTGACCTTTAAATAATATTTATTGTTTTTACTAAATTATAAAAATTTGTTTTTAAAACTGAAAAGAGCTCATCTTCAGATCAAGTTTATATATATATATATATATATATATATATATATATATATATATATATATATATATATATATATATATATATATATATAAATATATATATATATACAGTGAATAGTACAATTCAAACAAATTTTAAAAAAAAAATTTTAACATTATAACTCTTTTAATAAAATATGTCATACGTATGACAAAACATGTACTGCATGTAACGGATGTTATAATTTAATACCTATAGAACAACCTACAATTAATTACCCGGTGTCATCTTTGAGCAACATTGTTACTATATTTTTTTCATAGTTGACAGTGACAGTGACACCATACTAAAGAAAGCTGAAATTAAGCGACATTGTCTGTTATGGGTCGACTACAGGCCGAAATTTAGCGACATTGTCTGTTATGAATCGACTACATGCTGAACGATGCAGGATTTTGTCTGCTACACCTTCCCGTTAGCGAATAAAGCACTAATGCTTCTCGAAAATATTGTCTGTTAGGACTCACTAACATTCCAAACAAAATCAACTTTTGTCATCTATGAAAATTTTGACAATTACTTTTAAAAGTAAGATTAAGCATTGCCAGCGTTTGCTATTATTAATAACTATGAAATTCACAAAGTCATCCATTTACTGGTTGCAAATTCGCTGGTCTGAGACAGCTGGCAGCTAGTAAATATATATAAACTTAAGTATCATTTATTTTGCGCAAAGTTTGCTATTCACGTACATGTATCGTTTAACAATTGAGAAACGCGTGAAACTTACTACAAAAGTGGTGATTTAAACATGGCCACTGCTTCCTGATTTTTCGAACAATATTCTCACCAGCGATGAAGCTTATCTCCAACTCGGTGGTTACATCAACATGCAAAAATATCACTTATGGGGCTCGCAGAGCCAAACTGTTTTGTGCGCATTATGATCTGAAAGTGTAATTTTCTTTAGCGATGAAGCTCATTTCACACTCGATGGTGACGTCAACAAGCAATATTGTCGCATATGGGGCTCGGAGAACCCAGAAGTGATGGTGAAAAAGCCATTACATCCGAAAAAATTTACTATTTGGGACGCATTATTGCCTGGAGGTGCAATTGAGCCGTATTTTTTTGAAAATGACGCTGGCAGAACCGTTATCGCATATTCAGAGCGCTATGGCCGTATGATTACTAAATTTTTTTGACCTGCAATTAGGATTAGATACTGGCCGATGTGTGGTTCAACAAGACGTTGCCAACAGCCACACAACATCACCGATTTTGGCTTTATTGCCTGAGGAACTTTCCGCCGGCGTAATTTCTATATTTGGCAACATCAATTGGCAACCACGATATTGTGATTTGATACCGTTAGAATTCTTTTTATGGAGCTAAATATCATGTTTACGCGGATTTGAAAACTAACATTCGTCGAGTTATCGCCGAGATACCACTCAAAATGTTCGAAAAAAGTTTGGGCACCGTCTGCTGCAGCCAATCCAGAGGCAGTCGTTTTAATTACATTATATTTAGCAGATAATGGCAAGGTCCAAGTATTATAATAAAATAGAAGTTGCAGCGAAATTATAGCTTTATGTGTGTTTTATTAAACTTTGAAACCGAAAAATTAATAACCCGATGTTTTTTAAGATATTCTATAACGGAAATAACACGCTGCGAACGAAATTTAAATACCTAGGAAATAATACTACTTTTCAAAATCTTGAGTTACGACTAAAAAACCGGTTCTTCAGACCTTCATGCTCTTATAAACTAATAACTTAGCTGAATATTAACCGATTTACAATTTCTCAACGCATTTTGAAAGAAGAGCAATAAACCTTTTAGATAATATATATTGCGTTTAAGTGATAAGATTCTTGTTGTAATCGGCAGCGATTATCTGAAAACTAGTGTTATTTGGCAGAGTTTCGTTTGTCGCATCGTGTAATAAGTAAATAATTAATTATTCAAAAAAAAAAAAAAAAAAATAAAAATAAAAATAAATAAATAAATGTGTAAGTTCTAAATTTTAATTATTTTTTTTTGTTTTTATTAATTTTCCTATTTATTTTTTCAATAAAATATTTATTTTACATTCGAAAACAATAAATAATTTTATTATTTATTCAGCCCGAATTTCAATTTTAAATAAATAGACCCAAAATATGTGATATATGCACAAAGAAATATATGGTAAAAAAAAAAAAAAACAACTTTGGCTACTGCAACTACTACTGCTTTAAACAGTAAGCGACGAAAATAACACTAAAATATTTAAATTTAACCCTTTACGGAACAAATATTTCACAAATGTTCTTTGAAAAGCAAAGGCTGAAATAAATTTTTTATTTCAAAAACCAACAATTAACACCAATTTGTTGCTATTTGAAGAGGATATAGGAAAATCATTGATTACCCGAAAATAACCCATATTTATTAGAGACTTCAAACGAATGACATAACAATATACTTTGAAATTTTTTAACTTTCTTTGCCAACGTGTAATTAATAACTTCGTTTTTAATATATTTTGAAATTAAGAAGTCAAACTAAAATTGTTATCCCCCAACAGGTTAATCCTTACTGGTGTTTTTAAGAACATTTGAGAGTAGTTTTAAAGTACAGGAGTGTGTGTTTATGAGTAAGTATAAGTAAGAGGTACATATTAATATTGATGATGTTTGATTTTGTTTTTACCTTTTTCTTTTATCCTCTTTTTCTCTTTTGCCCTGTTTATTGCTTTTATTTATTTTTAATATGTTTGTATGTGTTCAAACAACATATGTATAATGAGAGCCAAGTTTCTTTAGGTGTTTGTATGTGGAGGGGAGGGTATATAAATACAAATGTAAGTATGAGAAAAAAAATCAACATCATTATCATGGTTGTTCTTGTATGCATGTCATCATCTTTTTGTATTTTTCTGGTTTTTTTTTTTTTTTTTTTTGAATTTCTACTTTGTTTTCTGTGTATGTGTGTATGTATTTTGTGAAGTAACATTATTAAGTAGTAATTCACACATTCATTTCATCATTCAATCATACATGTTCGAGTAGTTTGTTAGATCATCTTAATGATTTTATTTCATTTTATTTTTTGTGCGATTTTAGATTTTTGTCTTTTTTCATTTTATTCGTCTCTCCGCATTAAAATTTAAGTTAAATTTTTAAAATTAACTTGTTTATGTTATAAAATACTAAAAATCATGATAATGATGATGATGACGACAACATTAAAGATGATAATGAAACTAATGGTGATCATTATTTTGCATTATGTCATAAATTGTTGGACTCAATGAATTTTTAAGTTTGTTTTTTTCTTTTTCTATCAAAAGGATTTAAAAAAAATTTTTTTTCAAACAGACAAATTTATAAATTAAGCCATTAAAAACTACTTTTATATCTAATTTTAAGAGTATAACATAAGCTTCTAAAACTGAAGAACAAGAGCAAATTTTTTTAATCAAATCTAACAGAGCTTAACTGATCTTTTAATTGAATCAATTACTTTATGTATCAGATGAATTCTTATAAGCTTAAGTTAACTTAAGCAACTCTTCGAATACCTATAATAAAGAGTAAACAATTATAATGCACTTAACAAACTTTTCGTCAAGTTTCGTTAAGTTTAATTTCTTTAAGTAAACAGAAAACCTAACCTCCCTTTCTTAAGAAAACCGCTTTTTATGTGTCGTCATATGCATATCTATCTTTTATGTAAAAACTATAGAAGAATAATGCTCCTATCAACCTATATGAAGATTCTATCTAGAATATTACTGGATCGAATTAGGAGGAAAATAGATAGGTCGTTTTGTAAGAAACAGGCCGGTTTCCTACCTAATAGATTCTGTACAGAGATTATGCCATAAAATATGGCAGCAAAATCCTCATCCCTGTTTTATTGATTTTACAACGGCTTTGGAAAGTATCTACAGATATTCTATTTGGGACTACTTATACGCCATAAATATCTCTACAAAACTGATTAGCTTAATTAGAGCCCACTATAACGATTTTATATGTCGATTACTCCACAAGAAAATGCTATCATCAGACACTGAACCAAAGACATAAAACATGGGTGTTTAACGTGTGGTGCTGGCCACTCACAGATAATAGTGGTATTCTCTTGGACATGTTCGGATACCGCGATGAACTAACAAATGCAGAATATAACATATTTCTATCAACTAGAAGATTGGATTTGCAAACGAAGCTAAACTGCGGCGTACAGATCAATGTAGTATAACTGAGTATATCACAATACCGCAGAATGTCCCCAACTTCAAACGAATCAATTTTGTTATTTGGGGAGTATGATTACACCAAGTGGTGGCACTGTGGAAGTTATTTATTTCAGTATAAATAAGTCCAGGGGAACTTTTTCCCAACGATATCTATCATAACTTAACTAAACAAATACATTTTTACTTTTACGCGTTTTTTACAATGTTTTCTCATTTTAAAGATTTTATTTAAAACAAACTTAAGAATTTGTTATGGTAATAATTATGATGAAGCTTTAAATATTGTTTACAAAATTATTTTTAAATTCTTTTTTTACATTAAAAACTATATATTAAGAAAAACTTATTTATATTTTTATTTAAAATAATTTCTGTTTAAACATTGATTTTACAAAACAACATTTCCATTTCCTGTTATTAATTAGTAGTTATTAAAATAATTATTAATATTTTGTTTGTAAAATATGAAAAGAATAAAAAAACATAATAAAAACAAATATTGTCACAAAAAAATATAAAAAAATAGTAAAAATACAATGATCATTAGAACAAAAACCAAACTGACAATTATATTGACCGCTAAACACAATAATTAAAAAATATTTTAAAAACATTTAAATGAAACTAAAAAAAATAAATAAAATATAATTAATAAATCTAAATTGTTACAGAAACAACATTTAAGTGGCTCAATGTCAAAAAACGACAAACTAAAGAAACAAAAACGCTAAATAGACACAAACAAACAATTATCGTACGTCAAAATTAAAAGGTGACCACAAAAAAATGTATAAAAAATTACAACAAAAAAATATTTTTAATATCTCTAGTAAACATTTTTCTTTTTTAATATTAAGAATATTAATTTTTTTTTAAATTATAATTTTTATAAAAGTTACACAATCATTTCGCCTTCTCTAAAACCCATATTTAGTGGTATTTTGTTCTTCTATATTATGGGTACTGGTTTATAGAATTCCATAGTATCAGCAAAAAATTGTTTTAAGCAGACAATTTTAACGTCTATAAAATATGAGATAAAGTGGAAGTTTTTTTTTTTTTTTTAGTATAATAGCAAAAAAAAGTCAAGTCAGTTCGTCACAGAAAAACACATGGCAGGCATATCAGTAATTTTATATTTTTGTTTAAATTAAAATTTGAATGTGGGCAAAATAATAATAAATATATGTATGTGTTGGTTTTTTATTTTTACAGAATAGTTGTTTTAAAATAAGCAAAAAAGTATACATAACGCACAGTGGTCTAAAACTACAATAAATAGTGGGTGTAAAATTTGGTAAACTTTTGACAGCACAAGTATTTTTTTGATGTAAGAAAAACTTATAGCCAGAACTCTGTTTTGATTTTGTCCAGAAAAAACAAGAAATCGGGATATTAAATATCTGTCATCTGAAAAGTAATTTATTTAGTAAAAGGCTTGCTATTTACGAATGTGGATCGTTTAACAAACGAAAAACGCGTAAAAATAGTTATGAGAAAAATTTTTTCAGCGATGAAGCTAATTTCTCACTCGGTGGTTACGTTAATGAGAAAAATTGTCGCATATGGGGTTCGATGAACACAGAAGGGATGGTGAAAAAGCCATTGTATTCAGCAAAAGTGACTGTTTGGTAAGCATTATCGACTGGAAGTGTCATTGGACTGCATTTTTTCGAAAATTATTTTGGAATAAACATTAGAGTAAATTCAGAGCGCTATTATGAACTGTACGATATGAGGTTTCAAAAAGACGGTGCCATGAGGCATACAACACAAACGTTTTTAGCTCTACTGCATGAGAAATGTCCCAGTCGCGTAATTTCTCGATTTGGAGATGTTAATTGGCCACCAACCAACATTATGCGATTTGGCACTGTTAAAACGTTGTTTGTGAGGCTAAGACAAAGATCGTGTCTATTTGGATAAATCGCATTTAAAAACCAACAATCATCTAGATACCGCCAAGATACCGCCAGAAATGAGTCAAAGGATCGTCTACTGCAACTAATACAGAGGCGGTCATTTAAATAGTATTGTTCTTCGTAGCTAAAGGCAAAATAAAAGTTTGATCGAATTCATAGTTGTATGTATGTGTGTTTTAACTTTACTTTAGAAACCTGTATAATACAATACCAATTATATTATAACTGTTACGAGCAAAGTGACTTAGACCTAGTGCTTGTTGCACTGCAATAAACCAGAGTATGGCGGGAATCGAACCCACGTCCCTAAACTCCGATAGACTAGCATACAATCTACTAGAGTCTTTGAAAAAATCTCGAACTAAAATAAAATAATACATTTTTTTATTTATGGTCCTTCAAGCCAGATGCGACATGCTAACATATACGACAAACTTATGGCCACACCGCTATAACTGTAACTTATATATATATATAATAATATATTACAGTGAACAGTGAAAATAAGCAAAAACCTCTCGAAGTCGTTTATAACTAAGAGAGGACTCAGACAGGGAGACAATCTATCATATTGCCTCTTCAACGTTGTTATGGAGAAAGTAGTAAGAGACGCTGCGGTAAATACCAGTGGTACTATTTACAACAAGATCCACATGCTTCTCGCATTTAACGATGATATCGACACAATGAACCAAAATTTACGGAAAGTCACGTCAGTATACTCCAGAACTGAGAGAGAGTCAGCTAAAGCGGGTTTTGGTATTCAATGAGAGGAAGATAAAGTTAATGGTCTTCACAGACAAACAAACCATGCACCTGTGTAAATAGCTTTAAATTTGAAGTCATGGATTACTTAATTTATCTCCATTCCACCATGCACAGAAACAATTATGTCAGCCTGGAAATAAAAAGGAGAATCTTGCTTGCCTTACAAATGCTATTACGAGCTTAACAAGCATTTTTCTGATAAGACCTGGAGTAGAAGAACAAAACTCCACATAAAAAACGTTCATTTTATCAGTTTAGTTGTATGGTGCCGAATCGTGGGTGATGACACAGACTGTTTAGGCGATACCAGACATTTTTAAGAGAAAGATTCTCCTACCTCGGATCTGTTATCCTAAATAACGAGTATCGCTACTGGATGAAGTCTGAACTGTATGCATTATATGCCGATATCGACGTGGGTAAGCGCATGAATTTGCAACAATTGCGTTGGTTGGAACATGTCGCGCGTATGAATGAAAATTCTCTGATTCGAATGGTGTTTGATATGGAACCCGAAGGGCGACGTAAGAGAAGGCAACCAAGACTCCGCTGAAATAAGCGCACTGAGATTGTAAATAGCCATATACATAAGCAAGTAAGTAAGTGAATGCAATACGAAAAACTTTCTTAGGAGGTATAAGGTGTATGGATATTTCTCTTAATCCAATGCTTTTGACCCACTGTCTTGGTTTGTGCTTTATTCTACTTGTTTTTCATCTAATTTCAAAAATAAATCTAAAGCTTTAGATTTTAATATTTCAAATACATACTTCAGCATAACCTTGAAAATAAAAAGTTTTTTTTCTCAAATCCCCACAAAGACAACAATTTAGGGTTTCTAAAACTCATTATAGAGTTTGGTTTGTACTGATTTTGCGGTTAATGGTACAGCAATTGTAATACAAAAATAAACGTAATAAAATAAATAATACGTAATTTTGTACAAGTTGGTACAAAAACTATATAAAATAAAATAAATAAATCAATTGTTAAATATTCAAATTGTTGACAATAACGTTACACTGTTACAAGCTTAAGCTGTACAATTAAATAACTTTCTTTAAGACACGGCCACCAATTGTTATTTAGATTTACATTTTTAATTGACATTGAATTGTTAAAAAAAAATAAATAAATAATAAGTATTTAACTAAAAAAAATTCAAGGTTTTGGTTTAGTTTGAGACAAATTAAAAAATAAACTCAACAATGAAATTGAATAGTTTGCGTTTACGTTTGCGTTTGTTAAAGGTTGCGTTCGTTTAGCATAAATGGTCAAAAGTTTAGTGTAGATTGTGACACTTTCAAATAAAATATCATATGTTATACTGGGTACAAAACAAATATACATACATATTTTATAAATTCATATATAAATACATGCATACAAACATACATATGAAATATCAATAAATTGCGTAATATTTTCGTTTTCTATTCGATTATATATGATGAGTTTGTACGTATTTAAATGTACGTTTGTTTGAAGTACAGGTTTTAGAAGAAAAAAATTATGATGATCAACTGCTTTGTTTAAAAATTAACATTTCGTTTTTTTATTTTTTAATTTTTTTTTTTTTTTTTTAATTAGAAACTAAAAAAAAACTATAATAATTTACATAAAATACCAGTTTCTCTATTAAGCTGTAAATATATTTCATAGATTTATGTCATAGGTGTTTAAATTTATTCACAAATACTGTTCTTCTCTTTCTCTGATTAAACTTGATTTCTAAAACATTTGTGTTTTTCAATCTTTTATTGTCCGCTATCACGTTTAAAATGGTGTGTATTTTATTATTAAAAAACATCATCTTAATATTAATTAACCCCTTAAAATACACAAACTCATAATCGTCTTTTTTTTAATCTATAGAAACACTTTTTGCATTCGGTTTTTTTTATAAAACTGCTTTAACACCCTTTTTAAAACAAATAAAAGGAAAAAGAAAATTAATTAATTAATTTTTTTGATATGAATTTTAAATAGGCCACTGATGACCAAATATGAAAACTTTTAAATAAAGGTTTTGTTTTGGGCTAAAAATGGACAAATGTTGTATAATTAGCGTCATTACAGTCAAAATATGACACACAAAAAAATTTGTTTTTTTTTTTACTTGACTCACATAAATTAACAAATGAGGCCCTACATCAGCAGCTTAATTATATAATTAATGTATGTGTATTTGTAGATTTATAAAGACAACATTTAATAAAAAAAAATTAACCTGTGACCTTTATAAACTTTCGCTAAAAACACTGTTACATTAAGAAAGTCATGTAATATGTTTATCAAAATAAAAAAAAAAAAACAATTCGGTATTTATTTTTGAATTATAAAGCCACT
Source organism: Wohlfahrtia magnifica (assembly GCA_023159175.1). Taxonomy (NCBI): domain Eukaryota; kingdom Metazoa; phylum Arthropoda; class Insecta; order Diptera; family Sarcophagidae; genus Wohlfahrtia; species Wohlfahrtia magnifica. Next base: position 6,747,641 of record JAKWBJ010000483.1, read on the forward strand.
ACAAATTATTTTCTAAATTAAATTATAAGCGGAATGATTAATACCATGTTCATACGACTACGTTTTGTCATAATTCGCTCTCTCATTCATAATTCAGTCATCAATTATACGGTGCGACAAAAATGCATGAAGTTGAAATACTTGGGAAATGATACTACTTTTCTAATAGGCGCTGTAGATTAGAACAAGGATCTGTTTTTTGAATTTTCAAAACACTTTCAAAATTTCGAATAACGGGAAAAAATCGGTTTTTCGGACCTTCATGAACTAACTAAACTAATAACTTAGCTGAATATTACCCGATTATAAGTTTATTTTTGAAGACTAGAAACAGACTTTTTAAATAACATATATGCCGCTTAAGTAGCCTTGAAGAATCTGGTTAGCCTTACAGTAACCCTTGCGATCGGATCAATTTTCGAGAACTTTTTCGAGTGTATGGGATCGTAACTTGGATTTGGCATCACAATTTAGGCCTTTAAATGCTCAATTGTCTCTGATTTGTCAGCATAACACTTGTCGTTAACGGCGCCCCACAGAAAATAGTACAACGTTGTCAAATCGCAGCTTTTTGGTGCCCAACTGACACCACCATTTCAGCTAATTAAACGGCCATCAAATGTTTGACGCAGTAAATCGATTGTGGCATGAGATGTGTGGCAAGCGGGCACAAAATAATCGGTTATTATGGTGCGATAGGTGTATCCATTGACCGTAATGGTTGCGCCGTCCCCATTTTCAAAGAAATATGGGCCAATGATGCCTCCGCTCCACAAACCTCACCAAACAGTCATTCGTAATGGATGCATTGGCTTCTGTAAGAGTACGTTTGGGTTTTCTGAGCCCCAAATACGGCAATTTTGCTTTTTAGCGTACCCACCAAGATGAAAATTATCTTCGTGCGAAAAGATGATTTTTTTTTTTTGGCAAAATCGACATATCATTGTGCAGTTTCTCGTTGGCCCATCTAGCGAAGCGAAAACAAGGCGCATGGTCAGGCAGCTTCAACTCTTGAACCAAATGAACTATGTAACTGTCTACGTCATATCGAGATTTTTTTTGCAAAATTCGACTTAAACTGATACGTGAAATGTGCATTTCTTGAGAACGAAGACGAGTTGATGTTGAGGGATTTCCACGCTCACTCTCAGTAACAGCTTCGATATTTTCGGGTGTACGTACTGTACGAACACGCTTACGTCGTGGCGTATCAACAATGAAACCAGTTTACTTATACCGGGTACTGTTGGCCCTTCTCCGCGAACAAAATTGTGCACAACATTTTTGTGCAATTTTCGACCAATTAATTGTCTTTGTTTTGGAAATAAATTTACTATAAATCACAACGTTGCTCAAACGTAAATCGATTCATATCGTTACTGAATTTTGTGACAGAATAGAACGAAATAAGTATTGCAAGATTCGAAATAACCGCTGGTTCAAATTTAAACCGATATATGATGGCCCACCCGGTATATTAAATTAATTGTCTTTGTTTTGGAAATAAATTTCCTATAAATTCCAACGTTGCTCAAACGTAAATCGATTCATATCGTTAATGAATTTTGTGACAGAATAGAACGAAATAAGTATTGCAAGATTCGAAATAACCGCTGGTTCAAATTTAAACCGATATATGATGGCCCACCCGGTATATTAAATACAAAAATGATTGCCACAATACGTATTTCATAGCCAGGTATTTAATATGATGTTCTAAGTAATTTACTTTATAATTTGCAATCAGAAAAAGCCTCGGCTATGGCTTATGAAAGCTTTCTTTTCGGAACTTTGGTAGGAATTGATAGGTAAGATAGTATAAAAACATCAAGAACAGTCTTCTTTTTTGTATTTTAAAAATATTTGATATTCTTTTATTCGAAATTGTCAACCTAAAATGGCTGTTTCAAGACAAACAAAAAATTATTTTAAAAATTCTATCGATATGAAAGCTTAAAAACGAATTAATTAAACAATATTTCACAACAAAATTTTTCATAATATGAACTAAACTTTATTTTTATAAAAAACAGTATATTATTATTTCAATTAGTTTACTCTGCATTAAATCTAGTATATTTGAACTTGAACTTGTAAGTAATACTGAACTATGATTACCTTGATTAAAAACCGAAAGCTTTACAAATAAAATTCTCCTTTTGTTGGTATTTAGTCATTCAAACAAGAGATTTATAACAATTGAATAATTATAATATTTAAATAAAATAAAATGAAATAAAATAAAATAAAGTCAAATGTAATGAAATCAATAGAATAATGCAGCTCATGGTGAGCCACATTTTATGCTTAAAATACGTTTTGAAGTTTGTATTATGGGGTCTATTCAAAAACAGAACACAGATTTAGTTTAGTTTTTTAATTAAAAAAAAAATAAAAAAAAACTATTCTTGAATGTATAGTATTGACAATGATGTTTTATTTTATTTTTTACGATTAAAAAAAAAAAAAAAGATTAAAAATGAAATCGACCAATCGACCATAGAAGAAAACTAAACCTACTTTTGTATACACAAATAATAATAATTTTATTGATTTTCATGGCTTCAGAGAGACGCACGGTTATTACACAGTCCATCAATGGGGATCATTAAGGGGGTCGGTCGGTGTGTTTAACAACAGTTGCGTGTTGCATCAGCTCAGCACACGACACAGTGACATGAATTTGTACAGAAAAGAAACAAAATTTAATAAAAATGAGTCTTTCGTTTGAATGGAAATAGAAAATCTGTATATTCAACATATGGGTAAAGGTTTGCGTGTTTCTATTTAAAACAAGTTATTTAATAAAATATCATATTCATAAAAATATTTTCTTTATTTTTTTTTTTTTTCAATAATTTTATGATACTTTTGCATTGCATTTAAGCACATGATTTAATCAAGTATGTAAATGTTAAGTTTTTATATTTCTGCATTATTTTTTTTAATTTAAAAAAGCAAATGTTAAGTTTTATTTTAGTAAATTATGACGCAGTTGAGGTTTTTTTTTTGTGAAAATACAATATATATGTACATATATATGTATATACAATATATGTACAAGTAATTCATTATTTTTGACAGCTTCTAATGGACTAAATAAATGCTTAGTTAATAGTTCTAAACATTTCTACTAGAAAAGCTATTAGAAAAAAAAAAGAAAAAAAAACAATAACAATAAAAAGTTCATTTTAAAAATTGCTAATTAGTTGCTATTTTTTGAAAAATTATTTTTCCTGTATTTTTTCAATGGATAAAAGATAAAATCCGTAAAGTTTTAAGCTTTTGTAAACAACACAATCGAGTGGTTATGAATATTTGTATAGGAAAAGGCTTTTCATTTGTCAAAAGTTGTGATCAGTCTTATTACCGATAGTAAAGAGTCCGCCAAATAAAATTTTTTGCTATAAAAAAAAAACTACTGAATATTTTCTCAAATTTCTTTTTTTATTTGAAAGTACAATCCTTCCGGTTAATAATGGAAAATAATTTCATTCAAATGGCTGCCTCGGCTGGCTATGCAGTAGCCTACACGATCGGTCAAACTTTTTAACACATTATCGATTGTGTGCAGCTGTATTTCACCAATGGCTTCACGAATATTGTCCTTTAAAGCGTCAATTGTCTCTGGCTTGTTGGCGTAACACTTATCTTTGACGGCACCCCAACAAATAATATTCCAACGGTGTCAAATCGCAGCTCAGAGGTGGCCAAACGACATCAGCTCTGCGGCTGATAAACGAGTGTAGCTGCGGCTGTGTGGCACGTAGCGCCGTCCTGTTGAAACCAAATGTTGCTAATATCCTCCTCTTCAATTTTTGTGAACAAAAATTCATTCAACATGGCCCCATAGCGATCACGATTGACTGTAACGGCCACTCCTTGTTCATTTTCGAAGAAAAATGGCCCAATTGCCTCTGGACCAAAATCCACACCAAACAGTGACTCTTCTTGGGTGTATCGGCTTTTCAATGTATGCGTGCGGGTTTTCTGTGCCCCAAATGCGACAATTTTGCTTGTTTACATACCCGCCAAGATCAAAATGAGCTTCATCTGAAAAGATGAGCTACAATGAGCTACAGCTGATACTATTTTTAGACTCATTGAAATGTACCTACAGTTTAACGGCGTCTTCGAACAGCAGATGCATGAGTTAGGAAAGTTTTTCATAGCGTAAACACTCAAAACCAGTCGCTAGCAATGTTATGAGGTGATACCGCTGTTGAAAGTTGTCAAATGATCTTGTCTGAGATTGAACCGAGGACCTTCTGGTTGGTAGGCGTGTGACTTACCTACCATACCAAACGGTACAAAGTGAGAGTGTAAAATAATACTGACAAATATTATAGCAGGCTTTAAGGCAGTCATGAGCTTTTCATAGGACTTTTGTCACCGATCAACTCACAAGTATTCTTGCGCTTCTGCTTTTAGTCGTCAATGAGACAGTGGCGAATGCACATGTGTGGGGAATGCACGCAAACTTTTTTAAAGCACAAACAGATAATTTAACGAAATCCTTACGCTGGTTCTTTTAGTTGTCACTGAAACAGCTACAAGTGCACATGTGCAGTGGATGTATGTTGATTTTTTCAAATTTTTTTTTTAAAACATCAACTTTACTCTCTCAGTGAGAGTAATTTCCATGTTTTCACTAACATTACTACAATTTTACTCTTGCACATCCCTGCTTTAAGGCAAGCCCAATATTGATAGGAAACTAAAACGACCACTGGTTGTGAAAGAAGTTTAATGCTCACGTGTGTAGTCACTAAAAGAAAAATCCATTAATTTCGTTGCAAACTACTGTCCCATCCAGCATATTCTCCAGGTTTATACCCATGCAACTATTTTCGATTGCCAAATTTATATAAATGGCTGGATGGTTGGGGATTTGGGCCAAACAAAGAGGTCTTCATTAAAACAATCAAATATTTCAAAAGAGTTAAGAAATCGTATTGGTTAAATACAATAAAAAACCAAGAACAACTATAGACAAAATGTATCGAGCTTGAAGGCGTCTATATTGAAACATCCAACGATTTTTAGCTATTTTTTAACAGTGTATTTACGGCAAAACGAAATTTTCTCTATCTATTTAGCAACTCCAAAGTCATAAGTTAAGGGAATAAAACCGGTTTTTTAAGCCATCATGCAATTATAAGCTTATAAATGCGAATCTTGAAGGATTTTGTATACTTTACTTAAGCTAACTTAAGGAATCTGTGTATATTTCAAGCAAACATATTTTTTGCTGAATTCATTCCAAATTTTTCACGTTAAAAGATATTTTACACGATATTTTATGTAAGAACTGTACTACTTTTGGATTTATTAAATAATATGTTTAATTATGAGTTAAAAGCGGATGGGAATTGTTGCACTTATTGGCTAAAGTCCATATGTTTTATATATTATATATTTATATATTATAAATAATTATTTATTATTTATTATTTTGCATGATATTACAGACTTGGTCTAAAACTTTTCAAAACAATATAAAAATTTTTGAAAACTGTATACTTCAAATTGCAACTATGTTATGCACTTGTTAAACATTTTTTTGGAATCCCAATTATACTAAAAAAAAAATATTTGGCTGTTGATTAAAGCTGACTAAATTAGTAATTATAAGTATGAATTGTACATATTTGCCATTTTTATTTTTTTATAAGTTAAACCACTTTAGCGCTTAATGGTCTTATACATATATCAGGCACTACTTAAATTCAAATCGAAAACATCATTTTGTATATTATTCAGAAAGCAGAAAAAAATGAAAAAAAAAAACAAACTTAATTTCCGTTTTCTTCAATCATAAATGTTTCTTTAAGTATAAAATTATGTACAAAATGTTTTATAGAAACAAAAAAAAGAGCAAAATATTTTTTTAAAAAGCAAAAATATAAAACTTTACTGATGTGATTGCTGGAAGTATATTTTTTTTTAATTTTTTTTTTTTTTTTTTTAGCAGCAGTAGTAGAGATAAGAAACTAATTTAAACAGCCCAGCAACAACAAACTAATTATATAAAAAATAATAAAAACAACCGCAACTAATAATATATTTTAACGTTTGTACTTCTGTTTCTTTTTTTAATAATAAAAAATAAAAATATATTTGCTTCAAAGCAAAATTTTATCAAAATAATACTGAAAAAAAAAAAACGCTTTTACAAAAATTCTCATACAAAGCAAGAATAGAAATAATAATAATAATACCAGAAATACTACAACAACACATAAAATATATAAAAAGAAATAAGAGAAAAGTTAAATAATAACAAACAATATAATAAAAACAAAAATAATAATAATAAAATAAATGTGAAATACATATGTTTTTTTTCCTGCTTCATAGCTACTCGTACAACTTCAAATTGAAATTCAAGGTTAAATCTTCTTATTTTTCTCTGTTTCTTCTTTTTGTTAAATAAAAAAATACAAGTTTTTGGCCAAAAGTATTTACCATAATACTTATAAAGCTAAAAATGTGATTGCGTTATTAATTTTTTTTATAGGTATTTTTATTGTATTTAACATACATATCTTGCCTTTTATTAGTGTAGAATTATGGGAAAAGTTTTCTTTGTTTAATGAGATTTTGCAAGAAAACGTGTAAGAGAAACGTATTCATTGAATATTTTCTGCAAATATTTTGAGTAATTTCCTTACAGAAATTGAATCAAAGACAAATTTTTAGAACTTAAAATCTATTACACTACAAGAGACACAGCTATGTGCGCCGTCTTCCCATAGGGGTTTCAAAGCTTTGTTACTTGACAACGGCCATATTGTTGAAACTATAGCTGTCAAATCCACTGTTATTTATTCAGTTTGTTTTGTCAAATGACAAAATTGTTTTGTCAAATTGGCTGTTCTGTTCGGTTAAAGTTCTGCTCGCTGCGGCCATTTTACGGTCGTCATAATCGTTCTACCGAGAAGACTATTCACAGTAAAGTAAGTAAATTTACCACCACCAACAGTACCATAAAGAATTGCGAAGTTTAGCGAACACATTGCCATTCTACGTTAGAGTTTTGTTTTATTTAAACAGTATTTTAAATACAATTTACTGAAAGACTTGACACTCATATTCATAAAAATATTATCGATTTATGAAAGGTTTATAAAACATCATTTTTATGAAATTTTGTTTAAAATTTTTTATTTGTTTATTTAATATTTATTAAAATTTTTTTATTAACGCTTTATAAATTGAAAATAAAGGAGAAAATAATTTTTTTTTTAACATAATTTGTATGAAAATTTGTTTTTATAAACCCTTAATCAATCGAAAATAATTTTTTTTTTTTTTTTTTTGAATATGAGGGTAAAACTAGCCACCTATGATTAACTAGAAGTTTAGTTTGAACAATATTAGAAATCTGTGAGAGTGCAGAAGAATCACAAGAACAAGTAAGACCACAACGCAGTGACCTAGGGCCTAATTCTGGCATTCGTCATTGAAATTAAATTCGAGTCGGAAATATATCGATATCGTAGAATTGTCTAATGACGTTACTCGATAGGAAACGAATATAATAATGGCGTGTTTTGTCCTAGATTAAAGAAAACAAGCTAAATTTTTCAAAAATGTTGCAAAACGACTACGATACGCCAACCGCGATAAGGGTAATTGTTTTACAACACTCAGTCAAATACAGACAGAAAATAATCAATGAAAGAAAAAACTTAGTAACTGGTGTGGTAAAGGGTTTAGAGTGCTTGAAAACAACACAAGCAACACAGGTTCAAACCTCAGACAAGTTAAAATAAGGTTTATTACCTTTTTTGGTTTCTTTAAATTGACGTTTAGATAGATCTTCTACTCTTTTTGTCGACAGCTACTTCTTAGCCTGATGCAGTTAATATTTTATCCCCTAATTGAAAAAAGACTCGGCTCTTCATATGTAAAAATACATTTTAAACATTATTTTTTTAATTAATTTTCTTGTGGATTAACGTTACTTCCTATGCTCATTTCGAATCATTGTTCGTTATCGAAAGTCATCATTAGAATTTGCATTCATTTTATTCGTGATTTAATAAAAGAATTCCGAATAGTCAAAAACTAGTTCGTTCGAATAAAAATTCGTTCGTATAAAAATACGAGAGTTATCCCCCTGAACCTGCATCTGTACAAAATTCAACGAACTCAGCAGCTTAGCTGAGAAGGCCGTGGTACAGTTGGAAACTGACCCTAATCTTAATCAAAAAATCATCGTTAGCGATAAATCCTATATCTGGATGAATGGAACACACTAAATTGTTGAATTTGGGATCCTTTCCGAGAATGTCACAGTTTGGTGTAGATTTTGCACTGTCGGCATCATCAGTCTATATTTCTTTAAGATCAACATTGACCAGACCATTACCGTAAACAGTGAGTGCTTTAGTTAGATGATAAACAACTTCTATTGGTCTAAATTAAATGACATGTGGTTTCAATAGGACCGATCGATTTGAGGGCATGGCTGAATGATAGGAACAGGTTACCATAAGTACTGGTGTTGTCATAAGTACTGCTGTTGTGTGGCAAGTGGGATACCCGCCTACAAAACTAAGAGTTACTGTGTTCAATCTTAGGCCAGATCATCTGACAATCACTTCATAACTTTTTTAACTAATGCACCTGCCATTGGGAGCCAGCTTTAGACTATAGGTGCCTTTTAATGATTCTGAGAATAGTATAGGGAGCTACTTAATTATTGAAGGAAGTCCTCCTTGTGCCAGTTAGCATAATGCATGTATGAGTATGTATGTACATATGTATGCAGGGTATGTATGTATGTATGTGTGTATGTTGTCTTAAGTCGCATGTCTAAGCGAATAAGTCATAAACTACAGCGGCTCTAGAAGCTAATATAATTGGTGCTGTGAGTCAAATTAAGCCTGATTAATGCTTCAGACTCATAGATTGTGCAATTCGAATGCACGCCACCCAACGGAGCCGAGACAGACACTAGCACGATGTTACATAGTATTCCATACATAACGGTATCGATAGGTCTTACAAACGTACAAATGATCAATACCAGACTCTTTATACGCTTGCATCCAAATTAGCAAAACTGTAGCCTTACATTGAACGAGTTGATTTGAAATACCAAGTTTTGTTTTGGGAAAGACTATTTGTGAGCATTTGTAGAAATAAAAGATATTATTATACAAAAAAGACGATACAATATAATTTCTATTGTCTATCTTTCAACTTTTAATTAGAATGTGTTTTTTGCTAACGTTTAAATAACAAACTGTTTAATCAGTTGTTTTTTTTTCAATGTTACTTTTAATTACTAATTATTTGAAATTTATTTGTTGCAAATGTGATTTGTTTGTTAAGACAAGATGTTTTAGAAAAAAATTAAATGTCAAAGGTGCACATACATGTATCCGCAATTGCAACAGGTTTTTTTTTAAAAAAAAGCTCTTTTTATGTAAGAGAGAGATCTTCCATTATTCAATTTTAGTTTATTTTAAACAGTTTTGAAAACATTTTTATACAATATTATTTTAAATGAGAAGAAATTGTGCTAATAATTATTTTGCAATTTCAAATTTTTTTTTATTATTATTTCTTTATATTTTTTCTTTAATTTGCTAAATATTTAAATATTTAACTTATACGTACGCATTGTGTTCTTTTTTATATTGATTTTGGTATATTTGCTTAGATTTTTGTTCAATAACTTGGCGCTACTTTCTTGTTATTCATACGCACGGAAAATTGAAAATCCACACTTGAAAACGGATCTTAAAAATGATATGAAAATCCGAAAAAATGCGAAAAAAAAAAATATGAAAAAATAAAAATCGAAAATATAATGAAATACGAAATGAAACACGACGATCTGTATTATTACAAAATAGAACCGCGTGAGCTTTGTGAGGAAACTAAGACAAGAGTCGACGGCGTGTACCAAAACCGCACTAAAAAGCAGACGAGCAGCAGCAGCCTCAGTAGCGGCAATGATTTAATGAAAAAAAAAGCCAAACAAAGAAACCGAAAAAAATCGCTCCGAAAGTCAAACACAGCAGCAAGTGGAAAAAATTGTTTTATACATATTTTAATATAGAAATAAAATAACAACAACCACTAATAAAACAGCAACAACAACAGAAACACAATATAAAAATTGGCACTAGAGAACCAGCCATTAACCGTCTCTGCCAACGTAACTGCTGCGGTTTTATACTGCTGATAACAACACAAACACCATAAACGTCAAAATGACAAGCAAAACTCAACTCAAAAACACACACACACACACATAGCAAACACACTGTCAGACCATCAGCCTTTTAGGCAGTCAAATAATAATCTGGCCAGTTACTTGATTAGTTAGCTGCTAATACTCAAATAAACACGCTTTTATATACTCGAACACGCTGCTGATACTCGTTTATAGGCGAAGAATGTCTGTTAAATGTTTAGGTTTTAAGACAAGAAACCGAATGATTTTTTTTTTTTTATATTATTTTTTTCCTCCAACTTATTTGTATTTTTTAACGTTCTAGGCAAATACGTATTAATAATATTATATTTGCTTTTAGGCGGTTAATTTCGTCATTTATAGAAATGAGAGAAAAACAAGAATTGTAATACATATGTGGACGTGTAACACTGCACAGTGGAGCCTACAGCAAATAAAGTTCTAACATTTGAGTACGTATAAAACTTAAAACATTATTTAGCTTGAAATAAAGGTTCAGAACTTATAATCCAGCGATATACATACATAACATACATAGTTCCCGCAACATATCAATTGGAACAAGGGAGACTTCTCAATAATCAATAAGTTGTACCCTATTTTTAGACACATTAACACCGGCTTCGACCAACATATGCTTTAGTTAGAGAAGTTTTAGTCTTCGCGTAATACTCATAATTCGATATCGCACCTTGGACGTAAGTTTCTAGGTTAAATTTGACTCACCGAGCCCACCTGGATTTTATTGGGTATTATATCTAAAATAAACCGGGTGGGATTTATATTTGAATTTTCGTAGTTTTTCTACAACAAAAATAAGTATAATTACGTATTTGGGCTATAAATTTATTTGTTCCGTTTTGGAGGTCAGAAAGATAATGAAAGAAAAAAAATTATTAAATCACTGCTCACATCTTTTCCCCACCTCTGAGCCAATTTCCCAATACCGTCTCACACAAACTTCTCGTTATTTCATTTGCACCAACTTTAAAGCTGATTTTGTATTTCTTCAAAGGAAATCGGTGACATGTTAAAAGATAAGCTCATACCTCTTTATACAGTCCAGATAGTTTCTGAAAATGTAGACCGTAAATCGAAATGCGTTTAAACGAGATGAATATGTTTTGCGTTTTCTTATCTTACACTTTTTGTTAAAAAAAAAACGGAAAATCTAACGTTTTTTAACCGTAGAACGAGGTAATTTGCGCTTAAATCGAATGTGTTCCATAATTCAAACAGGCCGTTATAGCGAAATGCCAAGTAAAGAAAACCCGTATAAAGACGTGTGAGTACATTGTATCCGTCGCAATAGTCGGAGAATACGACGGATGCGGCATTTGATCGTCTCTAATAATTATTTGGGATCTTTTATGACTTGAGGTCGGCTGTTGTTATGCAAAAGAATAACTTAATCATGTCTCATATTACATGATTCGAGCGAATTAATTGCAGTCTGCTCCAATCACCGACTTTTAGTACCTCATTGTATACAATGCCACCACATTGATCCCACCAAGAAAGCAAAATTGCATTATAAATAGTATAACAACATGATTGTACAAACAAACAAAACATATTGTCGACTTGAGCGAAACTTAGAAGCAGTTATAAAACCCAATAAAACCCATCAAAAAATCCAATACAACCAGGTGGGTTGGTTTTTTTTTTTTTAATAAGCTCGAGTTTTTGCCAACCCTGCAGTAGATATCTAATGCTGGACTTAAGCTTTCAACGTAGACTACTGCTGCTTAGCGGTAGTAAGTTTTGTAACTAAATCGGAAGAGTCCATGGCTTGATGGTAGTTTGCGGGCTTGAAACTAAGTCGCAGACAAAGACACATCATTGTGCATCAAATGGTATAGCACAGAATAGTCTGCAACCCTTTGGCAGTTAGAGAGGACTTTACTCATACAGTGGAGCTCAAGTGTGTCCTTTATTTTAAATAACGGTGTTAAGAGCACTATAAGCTGATTTGTGTACATGAACACTTAAAACACCTGACCTACCTATCGGATTATTCATTGATTAGTGTCAGACCGGTTGGCAAGACTGTCAGATATTCAATATTTGCCATCTGAAGCGTCATCTATTTGGTGAAAGGTTTGTCAGTTAGGCATGTGGATCGTTAAACAACCAGAGAATGCGTAAAAACAGTCAAAACTTTCTACAAAAGTGGTGATTCGAACGAGACCACTGATTTTGGATTTTCCGAACAATATTTTCTTCCGCGATGAAGCTTATTTCTCACTCGATGGTTAAATCAACAAGAAAAATTGTCCCCTACGCGGTTTGGAAAACCCACAAATTATTGTAGAAAAACCGTAATTAGAGACTGCTTGCTGCGTATTATGGTAATGGAGGTGACATTGGGCCGCATTGTTGCGAAAGTAACGCTGGATGAAACACTACCGTCAATTAAAAACGCTATGGGCTTATGATAACCGACTTTTTGGCCAGCAATTGCAAATTATGAACTAGACGGTATAAGGTTCCAACAAGACGATACCACAAGACACGAAACACAACCGGTTTCGGCTTCGCTATAAGAGAAATTTTTCTGGTCGCGTAATTTCGCGATATGGCGACTTCAATTGGCCATTAAGATCACGCGATTTGACGCCGTTAGACTTTTGTTGTGAGACTACGTCAAAGGCTATGTCTTGGCGGATAATCTCCTAACGTTTGAGCATTTGAATACAATGAATACAACATTTGTCAAGCTATGACCGAGATAGCACCTAAAATATGCGAAAAAGTACTCGAAACCTACCACAAAAGGATCGTCTGCGACAACCAATCGAAAGGCGATCATTTAAATCACATTACAGTATTAAAAGTTTTATCGAAATTATAGCTTTATGTGTGTTTTGCTTTTGAAACCGAGAAATAGTAGATTATTAGTTATGTACTTGCATTTGGTTTTTCCTTTCTTATACACAAAAAGCTTCATGGTGGCGTTAGAAGATTGCCCGGTATCAAAAAAAAGGGACCAAAAAGTACGATCTAATTTTGTTTAAAGAATACTGCTCCAAAACAATAAAGTAGTCTGAATTCGAAGAAAAATACTTTTAATCTGTTACAAACTATTTTAAGAATGTCGTGAATGAAAGTCGAGTAAAATTCGGTTTAATATCAAGGTTTTGCTTACGATTTTGCGGAATTAAAAAAGGAATTATTTGTACATTTTTTTTTAATTAAAGTCCACTGTACTTCGACTATTTTGCCTTAAAAGCGAGGAACAACCAGCGCCAATAGTAAATAATAAGAACAACACACTAAATAATGAATTATTTAAAATAAAAACAACAACAACAACAAAAAACATTTATTAGCAAAAATAACAACTGCTCTCAAACGCGAAGCAACTTTTTGTTCACGCTAAAACGTATTTAAACACGTACAACTGTGTGTGTGTTTAAGTTTGTAAGTAAGATAGAGAAATAGAGACTAATTCTCTTAAGCACATACATTTACACAAATGATTGAATACATATGTACTTTCAATTTAAAAATAAAAAGAGAATTAATTTTATTGTTGTTATTAGTAATTATAAATAAATAATTTGTACGAGTAGTTTTGTTATTGTCTGTTGCTTCTAATGTGCTCTCTTTTATCAATATAATCGTTATTGTAGGTATGTACATATGCCTATTACAAAAGCAATAAAATTCAATTCAATATTAAGAGAAATCAAATCAAAAACCATCACGTTAAGATTACATTCAATGGTTTTGTTATTGTATATGTAAATGTGTCTATCACATGTTTAATTATAACCTTAAACATTATTAGCATTTAAAATCTAAATACAAATGAGAAAGAAAGAGAGCAACAGCTAGAGATTGGTTAAGCTGTTGCTGCTGCTGCTTTTAACGCTGCTTAAGCTGCTGCTTTCGCCACTGCCTTCGATGATTATGAAGTAATTATTATTTGCCAATAATTCGTAAGTTTTTTTTAAATAAAATAATCATATTCATAACTTCAAAATATATATTCACATACACAGGCACACATATACACACATGTACATACATTCATGCACAGATTTAATGGAGCTGTAAATATGTATTTATTTCAATATGTCTAACATTTGAATAGATTAAATGGTTTTTTAATATTTTTTTAACATTTTTTGCTTACATATAGAATTGATTTGGATTTGGTCTTTTCGGTTATTATGAAAAAAATATATTTTTAATTTCACATTTTAAATAAATTTTGTATTTAAGAAATAAGAAAAATTATTTTAAGTTGAGCTTAACAGCCTTTTCTGTTTTTCTTTTCATTTTTAAGTATTATGGCAGAATTTTAGACAAAAATTGTACGCCTATTCCGCCCATTTTTTGAATGACGATTTGTTTTGACTCCGTCTGCTTTTATCTCTCTTAAGGTATAAAAAAATCAACATTTTCTTTGTATGGGAAGCACAATGCCCACTTAGCCGATTTCTTCTACTTCTTGACTATAATTAGTATTGATCACGAAGCTATTTGAACCAAATATAGAGACTCTTTCTGTTACGATTTTGAAAATAAAGAGAAAAAATAGAGTTTTTGCAAAATCTTACATAAGGTACTTTGCGAAATAGGTACTATAACTCTTTCATTTCTAAAGGTTTTAAAAAATATGACGCTTCTCATATAAACTGAATAAAAATGCGTTTGCTTAAGTAATGCGCAGAGAATTCTTAAGGTTTTTAAATAAAGTATATAACTTTTAATTGGTATATGCCAGAGAACGGCAATGAGTACTGAAAACATGAGTATACTCGAATCATGATTCAAAAATCCTTATACTCATACTCATTCAAACTAATTGCAATGGCTTGGAGTACTCATCATACTCATACTTATCAACATTTATGACGCTATTGCTTCATAGTCATCTGCACTCATTGTGCGTAGACGATGCAAAATGAGTATGATTCGAATATGAACATTTGAATACTCATTATAAGGTTATTTGTTTTCTTTTTCTATTGAATAGCCAATATTTATATTCATTTATACTTATGAGAATTCATGAATCATTCGAATCATTTATGAGTATTATGAGTATTTTCTGAGAAATGAATCAATGATACGAGTATAAGTAGCTATGAGTATAAGTACAACGTTTGATTTATACTTATTGATACTAATATTTATGAATCAATGTTATTGTGAGTATGAGTAGCCAAAAAACGATTCATCGTTGATTTCTGGCCTGTTCCTCTTCTCCCCAAATCCGCCAAGAATCTCAAGGTCGGTTCATATTAAGCTAAATTACTAACTTACAACTGCTGTAAGTACAGAAAACCAGTTTTTTAGCCGTAACTTAAGATTTTGGAGCTGTCACGGAAATTTCAAAATCAGATTCATATTGTTCCTGTCGGGTATTTCTACTTCATTATTTATTGTCGCAGAGTTGTTATCTTGTAAACTTTTTTTGACGCGTAAAAAATAGAGCACCTTTCGTTTTGGTTATATAACTTTAATTGTTACAAGAACTATTTTGTTGTTCTTTTCAGAATTTTTTAAAGCTTTAAATAGAGTGTTTAGAAGTATAAAATGTATAAATACATCGTATTTTAAAGACTAAAGACTAAATTCTAAAAAAATAAGATTGAACACCTTATTTTGAGGCTTACAGTAAATGCATACAAACACGGCTTAAACTATTAAAAATAATTTTAAAAAATCATAGCGGATTGTCGTCAAACAAGTAAAATTTTATTTTAAAATAATATTTAAAAAAATTCTCTATTGCATACTTTTAGGCCTTATAGCAATTTAAAAGTTATTAAAATCAGCCTTTCGGCTTATTTTTTCTTAAGTTTTTTGTTATGATCAGAGCAACCAAAAATATGCTTTTAAAAAGTGTTTTATGGGCATAAAATATGCAGTAAGAATCATTAAATTTGATCTCAAAAATTTAAAGTATACTCTAAAAAACAAAATTTTTTTCCTAAACAATAGAAAAAAGGTTTATTCAACAATTCAATATCTTTTTAATATCTGTGGTCACATGGAAAAGTAGCTTAAGCCGACATAAACCCAAATTGAGTTATATCGCTAGTAGCTTTATAGAAATTAAAAAAATATTTAATCCATTTTTTTAAATCTTTCTTTTTGAACGTTAAACGCTTTCTGATCGCACTTTATAGTTTGTAGATTCCTTTAAACATTGCTTTAGATCCTGATAAGTGGCAATAAACCTAATTGAGATATAAATAACGCAATAAATTTCAATTGACAGATAATTCAAAAATGTCATGACTTGGTTTGAATTTAAAACAAAAATTTTGATTTCACTGTAAAAATATTTTGTTACGTGAGAAAAAACACACAATGGCATATTTCGGGTTTCCCTGGTTATATCTACATTTCACTGTAGAAAAATACATAAATTGTTAGTGCTCACTTTTAGGCTCTTACATGCTTTTACATATGTATATACATAACTTTAGGCGAATGTAGTCATAAATTGTTTAAACTAAGTCGTTCAGAGATGTTTTCTTCTAGGATCTTTACATGATTTTAATTTACACGCACATCTTTCATAATTTATTGCTCATATGGTCCCATTGTGCAGTACTTATATTGACAGATAATAGTAAAACCACTTACGTAGTCATCTCTTATTGAATTAAAGATTTTTCTTAAATTTATTGGAGCATTTTTATTTTTGTTGTTTACATTTTATTTTGGCCAAAGAAACAAAAAATCGGAAAACCAAAACAGCACACCAACAAATTCTATTGGCATCTCATGTTGGTCATCAATTTTTAAGTTGATACAGCAAATAAAACTGAAAACAACAGCACACAAACACAGAATCCATACACTAACGAAAATGCACAAAAAAAAATCACTTTTTTGGGTTATGTAACACATTGAGGCCTACAAAGCCAACAGAGACAACAAACACATACACAGCCACACACACACATACACAGCCACACATCTCTTCTATAACCAATCCATTCATTTACAATAAAACTTTCAATATATCAATACTTTTAAATCTATTAGAGCCAGAAGAGAGGCAGTATTAGTGAGTGAGTAAGTGGTTGGTGTTCCAATGATGTCATGTTTTTTTAAAAGGGGTACTCACATATACTGCTGATACACACTATGTGACACACTAACACATTGACAGACAAGCATATGAGCCTGTAAGATAAAGTGATGAAAAGTATTTTCCTTTTTATTTCTACTTAACACAGCATAGCACTCTCACACATAAAGACAAAGTTACCAATACTTATTTAGAAATTTTCCTCAAGAAATATTTAAGCACATGTATGTATCCATGTTGCAAGTTTGTATATTAAAACAACTCTTACTCTCTCTCTCTCTCTCTCTCTCTTTCTATCTCTTTCTTTAAATGTGTATACACATGTTAAAACGCAGCCATAAAAGAAAAATAAGGCATAAGGCAGCAAGCACAACGACGCAATTGACCCAGATTTCTATTTTCGTATATTTGTTACTGTTTTTGTTGTTATATTTACATCAATACTGCTACTAAGGGGGCTGCCAGGCTAAAGTGTTATACAAAAACAAAAAATGGAAAGAAAATAAGCTCCATTTTACATTTTACAAAGAGAGAGTAAGAAAATTTTTAGTAAACAAATCCCTGAGCAAGCACAATTTTATGTAAAATAACTGTTTGCTAAAAAAAAATAACAATTCGTTAAATGTGTGCAAAATAAAGTGTAAGAGAGAGAGAGAGAGAGAGAGAGAGAGAGAGAGAGCGAAATATAACAAAAGACAGTGCTTAAGTGCGTATGCTTAATGTTTCAATTTCATTTTTATGAAATGTCCTGCGCAGTATTTCAGTTTAAAACTAACCCTCAACTAACAACAACAGCAGCAACACACTTATACCAAAATTGAAAATTATTTCATGTCATGCATGTCACATGTTTCTTTTCCATATGTTCCGGAATTGCATATAATAATTGGAGATTTTTCGAGCAGCAAGAAAAAAATTGTTGTTTAAATCAAATTTTATCGTTTATTTATGGTTTTCAACGTAAATCTGATTGTGTGAGTGCAAGTCTGTGTAAGTGTTTACAAATACAGTTGCCACACACTGTGAAAGTAGAAAAAGAACATGTGACATCAGCACTTGACCAAAAAATATTGTGCATTTTTCCGCTATGCAAGACATTTAAAGAGAAAGAGAACAGAAAAAAATTCATACTTTTTCCGATTTCTTTTTTAGATTTTTTCTTTTTTTGACAATGCGTGCCAGCCAAATAAGCAGCAAGCTAGCCAAGCAAAATCTGCAGCAATATGTCCTTGAGTTAAAAACGTCATGTGCATTCTTTTATGTTTTTTTTTTTATATAAGGGGTGTTTTTTATAGAGGTATAGAACTTTAAGTTGCAATAAAACAACGATGGATAATTCGATGGACAAGAATTTTATTTATCCGAAGGATAATCTTGTGGCATTCCATTTTAAATATGATTTCTGGCATATGACCGCCACGGCTGGCGCGGATATAGTCCAATCTGGACGCCCAATTTTCGATGACTTTTTCCAACATATGTGGCCGTATATCGGCAATAACACGACGAATGTTGTCTCTAAATGGTCAAGCGTTTGTGGCTTTACAGCATAGACCAATGACTTTACATAGCCCCACAGAAAGTAGTCTAGAGGTGTTAAATCACAAGATGTTGGAGGCCAATTCACAGGTCCAAAACGTGAAATTAGGCGGTCACCAAACGTGTCTTTCAATAAATCTATTGTGGCACGAGCTGTGTGACATGTTGCGCCGTCTTGTTGAAACCACATCTCCTGGACATTATGGTTATTCAATTCAGGAATGAAAAAGTTAGTAATCATGGCTCTATACCGATCACCATTGACTGTAACGTTCTGGCCACCATCGTTTTTGAAGAAGTACGGACCAATGATTCCACCAGCCCATAAAGCGCTCCAAACAGTCTGTTTTTCTGGATGTAACGGTGTTTCCACATACACTTGAGGATTACCTTCACTCCATATGCGGCAGTTTATTTTGTTGACGTAGCCATTCAACCAGAGTGCGCTTCATCGCTAAACAAAATTCACTTATGTAAATCGGGAACAACAGTAATCTCGTTTTGAGTCCATTCGATGAATCTACGCCGGGCGTTAGTCTATTCATGATGAATTGCCAAACCAAACTGAGAATAAATCACTTGACAGCTGTTAAATCGGTCGCCATCTTGAAAAGTAATGGCAACTTAAAGTTCTATACCTCTATAAAAAACACGCTATACATAAAGACATTATTTTGCTCGGGCAAAAAAAAATTCTTACACTTTGCCAACAAAGACACAAATTTTCCAAATATAAGAGTAAAAAAAAATTAAATTAAAATTAATTAAAAGGAGAAAGAAAAATCAGCAAAGATTTCTAATCCTTTAAGCTTTTGGTTTAAAAAAAGAACAAAATAAACTTTATTGGCAAGGACAATTTCCATGGTTGTCAGTTGAAGAGACTTTTATTTAATTTATTTATGGAACGACAAAAATAATATAAGAAAACGAAAATTATACAAAAAGAAGAATCTTAAATCCCAAAGCCTTAAAAATGGTGGTGGTGGCGCAAGAAAAGGTAATATAAACAAAAAGTTATATGTGGTTTAACCATTCATCCATTACTTAAATCTGGCAAATTAATCAATTGAAAAAATTGCTAAAGTTTGTACAGTTTTGTAAAGCAAATAGTTCTATAGCAAGAAATGAACCTTCGAGTCTGTAATAACCTGACTTTTGCATCGCTCCTTTGGTTCAGATATACGCCTACGGTAACGCTAAAAAGAAGCATATACGTCCATATTTAGCTATGACTCTTCGTATGCTGATTTCCAGGTGTTCAATAGCCTGTGGTATAACGACGTATACAAGAGACTTAACACAATCCCAAATAAAATAAACAATTATGGCTAAATCACACGATCTTGGCGGCTAATTAATTGGACCATTATGTGAATTACTCTTTCATCAAAGAACAAAAAAAGGCATGTCGCTTCGTCCCACAGATATTAATAATCATGGATATTATTGATAAAATATATACATCGGCTGAGTATAATAATAATTGATTTTTTTCGGTTACTTCCTATATTGCCGCAAAAAGGCTCGACTAATTTATAAACTCGACTAATTTATAATAAAAAAATACTATGTAGAAAATTTGGGTTTAGGTACTTCAGGATAATCGCTATTAAAACTTAATTTTCTCTTTTAAATTTTAAAAGTTTCTTAATTACTCTACAATATTATAAGCAAAATAGAATAATAAATGTTTTACATTTTGTTAATTGTTTTTATTCTTTACTGCCTTGAAAAAAGCACTTACTTCAACAAAAATATTAATTTTACCAAACTTTGAAGGAGTATTAAAAAAATATATATAAAAAATATATTTTATTTTATTTCTATTTTTGAAACTATGCAATATGTTCTATCAAATAAAAAAATATAACCAACTTTGTGCTAAAATTGCCCAAATTTTAAAATTATAAAAATGTGTATTTTAGTAAATTATTAATATTTACTGATTTAAAGTAGCTTAAGCAAATAAAAAATTAAAAATTATTTCGATTAATTACTTATTTATGATATATGGTATTAACCCATAATAAATTGTTCCAAATTTGAAGTACAACATCGAATTTCGCCAGATTACAATGCATTTTCATTTTTTATTTTATGTTGCAAAATCCACAAAATTAAAAAAAAATTATTTGGAATTTATTTATTTATATCTGTAACTAACGCACCTCTATGCTAAAAAGAACAAATTTTTATTAAAAAAAAGAAAAATAAAATAAAATAAAAAACTATTTTAAAATAGACACGTCTGGGCGTGTCCGTAGTTCTATTTTATTAAAATTGTTCATTTATCTATATTTTACTATAACAATTGTCTCTACGAAATATCATTTATCTACGACGACTACTTCTAACTGTGCCTTCTGTTAGAATCACATGTCAGCAAGATTAATGCCACGGCTAATTGAGTTACGAAAAAATTTCTGATCATGTCCCAAAAAAGGGCTTCAATGCAGAGCAAAACTTCAACAATTTGAAAGCATTCCTCCAGTGTAAGTCTATCCATAACGAAATGTTAAACCCAACTAAACAAAAAGCAATTATCAGCTGTTAAATCGGTTGTCAAATAAAACAACTCAACGTTATAAACCTGTAAAAAACACCCGATATTATATGCTTGCATGTACTATATATACAACAAAGACAGGTAATCTGAGGTGATTCTCTATAAAAAAAAATTCAAAATTTTATGTGACGAATACATATACTCGTACATACATACATACATATTATACATACTTATTACTTTTATCTATCACCGTCCAAAACAAAATCTATTAAAAATACCAGTATGCTGTTTTAACTAAAACAAGAATTTACCGATCTTATTATTTCAGGTAATCTGTTGATTAATAATAAAATATATTCTAATCACTTTTCTACGTACTGATCTTTACCCATGATGTCAGAACAACATGCATGCATGAGTCAAAACTAACTAAACAGTGATTAAAAAAATGTCGCATTAATTTTAACTGAATCACATCTACTTATGTCGTTCATTTACTACAATAGTGTCATAACTCGCAAAAAAAGTCCACGATATTTTACGAAAACTGTTTTATTTTTTCAATTATCTATTATTCAGTATTTGTAAGCATTTTGTTCCTATGCTCTAAAGTTGATACGAACCACAAAGAATTTTTAAATACTTAACTAAAAATCATGTTTTTAACACTATTGAAGTAAGTGAGCGATATGTTTTTAAAAAAATTGATACTTTTGTTTTTACAAAATGTTTATATAACTAATATTAGATTTTATACGTGCGCCTAAAAGTCTACTATGTTATAAATTCGCTCATTAGTAAAATGCCCATTTTATTTGTCATTCGCACACAAACACTCTCTATCTCTCTTTCACTTGATTTACTGCAATAAAGAATTTTTGAGAAAAACAATATGAAAACAAGATGGAAGTTCTTTTTGTAGTATTAAAGAGAGAACTGCAATTCACAAAAATATATGAATGTTTAGTACAATCTTAAGCAAGAAAACGTATTTTAAAATCTAAAAAAGAAATAGTTTTATTATTAAAAAAAAAAAACAAAATTAAAAAAATTCTATTAATTTCTTCAAAATGCTTAAGAAGGCACAATTTAATTGAATCCTTCTACCGAACTTTGACAATTGCTAGCTGACGTATTGTTAAAGTAACATCTGTTGCAATGGCTGTCATTTATTCAATTTCTTTTACTAAATCACCAAGTACGGCTATAAAGTTGAACACACATGCAAGTGATAAAATTGTTTTATCAAAATGGATAGGCGCTTTGCCCATTTTATGGTTGCCGCCATAATCGTCTTACCGAGAAGACTATTAGCAATATGTTGGATAAATTTCAGTCATATAGCCGCCCCCACACATGATAAAAACCACATGTAAGTACCAAGTTCGAAGGCATGTTCTTTGGACATGACTTCCACCTTGGTAAAGGGCCGGAGACTACCTAAACTCCTACCGATCTATGGGTCACGGCACCCTATTTAGAATGTAATTCCACACTAAGCTAGCGCTCGCCCCACGATTTGGGTATAAGCCACAGCCACCTCCCACAGGAGGGCCTCTCCGTTGCCTAGATCACTGGGGCTCACGACTTCCATGGTATCAGAATTAAGCTTCAGTCAGATGCTACTACCACTGTAAGTTCCAAATGACTCTGGACTGGTGGCAAATAGGAGCTGAAGGTAAATGACCAAAGGCTGGAAACTGACCCTAATTTTCTTAAAGAAATTATTTTCAGCCATGAGACACATTTCTAATAAATGGGTACTTCAACAAACAAAACTCTAGAATTTAAAACGATACAAATACCCATGAGGTCCAGAAGCATCCAATGGGTTCCGGACAAATCACTTTTGTTGCAGATTTTTAGCTATCAGGGTCATCGGTTATTATTTCTTTGAGAACCAACTGATTTTAACAGGAATTGAATGGCATGGACACAAATGACAAGTGGTTTTAAAACGTCGGCATTACTTGACACACAAACATCTTGAAATTTAAACTTAAAGCTTGGCAGCGCTTACCGAAAGACCCATTATGTATGTCCTCACGAGGTTATTTTGATAATTCCTTGACGTTCTGCATCTCCAATTTTGTTACTTTTAAAGTCATACTCCACCTTTTTACTGTTTTCGATTACTAGTCTACTACCGAAAATGATGGTTCAAGTCATCTGAAAGAGATCGTCAGGTCAAAAGTAGTTCATGAAACATATGGAATCCTCTTTCAGAGGTAGTTCTCGACCACTTTTTTAGGGTGATACCCGCTAAGATATGGTCTTTGACGTAAGACCACAAAAAAAGTCTAACGGTCTAATTGACGTCGTCAAATCGAGATTTTACGCGACCAGTAAATTTCCTATGCAATAAAGTCAAAATTGGTCGAGTTATGTGACTCGTGACATCGTCTTTTTGATACTTTATATAGTTCAGTACATACTTTACGGCCATAGCGCTCTTAGTTTACAATCACTTCTTGGTTCTCAAAACTCTATATGCTTGTTGACGTAACCAGCGATTGAGATATAAGCTTCTTCCCTGAACACAAATAGCCACCTTTGAATCACCACTTTTGTAGTTTGTTTAATTATTTTTACGCGTTCTTCGGTTGTTAAACAATCCATATTCGTCAATGGAAAACATTTCACTAAATAAATGACACTTCAGATAACAGATATGTGTTTAACAGCTGACAGCGTTACCAGACTAGCGGTTTTGAAACTACTATGTGGATAACCCAATATGATTGCATAACAACAGATCAGAGAACAAAGAGTAAACAAAACAGCAGGTTTTATTAATTAAATTTGCATTTAATTAATTTTTTTCATTTACTTACTTTACTTCTGGTGCTTTAAATATTAGTTTAACTGATAAAAACTTTTTAAATCAAATTTTTCCCCTTTTTATTAATAAAATATTTTTCTCTTATACTTAGTATCTGATACATTTTCTTTCAGTAAAAAAAAGGAAAAAGAAGAAAAACCTTTATTGCAACATTAGTAGTCGGTTTCGTTGTTGTTTCGTTTTTATTTCTTTTTTATAACAATTTAGGTCGTCGTCTCGTTTCGTTTCAACGTATAAATTATTTTGGCTCCATATCAATTTGGGTCACGTTGCTGTGTTGCAGTTGTAATCGTCATCATATACTTTACAAAAAAATACTACAACAACAACAATAAAAATTCAAAAAGTACGTTAAATAATTTTGGAAAACAGCAAACATTCTCAACATTTTTATAACTTTCCTTCCTTTATGCTTTAGGGTTTTACCTTTTGATGTAAAAATTTTAGTTTGTTTTAGTTCTTCATTACAGTTTTTTATTTTTCATATAAAAAAGGAGTAAGAAATAAAGGGAACCACCGTATAGGTATAATAAATTCCATGTTTTTGTTGTGGTAATATAATTACACGTTTTTTTTTTTACTAATTACAGTTAAAGATAATTTCTTTCTTATCCTACTTTTTTCTTGATTTAGACTTTTTTTTGTATTTTGCAAAACAAAAGTCATTAAAAAATTATTAAATTATTACACGGTGCGACAAAATAGTACGAAGTTGAAACACCCGAGAAGTGATACTAATTTTCTGATAGACGCTATCGAGTACAACAAGAATCTGTTTTTGGAAGTTTCGAAACACCTTCAAAATCGCATGCTACGGTTTATAAGTTATTATAAACTAATAACTTTGCTGAATATTTCCGGATTTGGAGAGAAGAAAAACAGATCTTTTAAATGATATATAGGGTGGGCCATTTCAAAGTAAGTTTAAATTTAAAAATGTATGATCAGACCAATTGTCGAGAACTTTTTCGAGTGTATGGGGTCATATGAATGACATCATGAATGTTCAATTGTCGGCGCTCCACAGAAAATAGTCTAACGGTGTCAAACCGCAGTTTTTTTGGCGGCCAACTTTCGGCTGATTAAAGGGCCATCAAACGTTTGGCGCAATAAATCGATTGTGGCAAGTTGCAGCATCCTCTGGAAACCAAACATCGTTCACATCACTATCATGAAAAGTGGGCACACAAAAAATTGGTTATCATATTGCAATAGGTGTCTCCACCGACCATAATGGTTGCGCCGTCTCCATTTTCTAAGAAATATGGGCCAATGATGCCTCCGCTTCTCATAAACCTAACCAAACAGTCACCCGTAATGGGTGAATTGGCTTCTGTAAGATCACGTTTGGGTTTTCTGAGCCCTAAATACATCAATTTTGCTTATTAACGTACCCACCAAGATGAAAATTAGCTTATCTAGAACCTCACATTCACACAATATGTGTTCCGCAGTCTCTGACGTCTGTGAGCACAGTCTACAAACATCCAAAACTGTGACAGCCATCCTCTTCAGATGCGGTCTTTGTTTACAGTGGCCCGTAAGAAACTTAGTAAGGAGTTTCAAGTCCAGCCTGCCATACTTGAGAACCTCAGAGCGGCGCTCAAACTGTGGACTGATCGTCGCCCTAGAATGACAAAGGTCCCCTAGAGAATTCCAGTGTTTAAAGCATCTGGGAATATCCCAATCCTTGATTAGATTGAAAATGTAATAAGTGGTGCTGCACAGAATGGTTCCTAGCCGATATAGGGTGTTATGGAACCCTTTCTGGCCAGTGCATCCACTATTTCATTACCATCTATTTATCAGTGTCCAGTTACCCATAACAACTGGACCATATTTCTAGGCGAAAGCCTTTACAACTTATCGTAGCAATATTTCAATAGTCTAGATGTCATACAATTCTAGTCAAGTGCATTTAAGGCAGCTTGGCTATCAGAAAATATATTAATGCTCTTACCCTTGAGCCCACTGTACACGTTAATCTCCGCACATATAACAATGGCCATGATCACAGCATTGAAGACACTCAGTCATATTCCCATTGTATCGAGAAGTTTTGGTTGGGTCCATGCAATGTAGTTAGGTTAGCTCTTGTTTGCGAGATATACCGTTACTTCGAAAATGGAGGAGGACCGAAATTCCGCAATAAAATTACCTTCGAGAAGGGCTAAAGCTTTTTAAAACTGCGCAGACGTTTTAGAAATATAATTTTTTAGTCAAAAGAACAGTGGGATTGGAATATCATAGTTTTTATTAATGTTTTTGAAAGGACTTAATATTGAATAAATGTGTGAAGTTTTGCTTTATTTGTACAGTTATTTAAATTTGTATAGAAAATTTTCCATTCAACTCCAAAACATCCACTTGGTTTTGTTCCCCACTGTACATAGTATATGTACATAAAAAAAATTTAGCTATACGCTTAATAATTATCAAAAAATTTAAAAAGATTACTTAAATACTCATTGCTATTTTATAACTACTTGGCAATAAGTGTTGACAAAGAAATTTGATTTTCAACACCAAATTATGACAGAATATCCAAAAATAAACAAACAAACAAAAACAGTTAAACGTAAACTAGAGTATTCATTATTTCGATAAGGAATTTAAATTAAAATTACAACAACAAAATTATATTTCATTTAAAACCTGTAAAATCAACAGCACCTACAAAAAATTAAAAACCTAAAGAAATACCTGTTATTTAAACTACAATAAAAAATAAACTCAAATTTATGGCCAAAAAAATTACATTAATTTGAAACGATTTTTTCTTTATTAAATAATCACGTAAAAAATGCGAAAATGTTCAAATTCACATTTACACTTATTGACACACTGTTTGAATTAAAAAAAGGAAGAGAAAAACAAAAAAACTGTATTCAAATATGCAAACACATGATTGACTTCTTTAAAGTAATTTTTTTTTGGTTTCTGTTTTAATTTTCTGTGAGACACCTTGTGCTGTAGTTGCTGCTATTGTTTTTGTTTTTCTTTTTCTTTTAATATTTTTTTAATGGAGTTTACCTTGACAAAATTATTGCTGGTTTACCAAGTTTTTTTTTTTGTTTTTCTTCAAACATGTGCCTGCTTAAATAAGCGTCAGTGTGTGTATGTGTGTGTGTGCGTGTCTGTGTGTGTATGAGAGAAAAGTACACCAGCCTACGGCGTGTAATTTAATATACACATCTAATGTTTCTTTATTTATTTAAAATAATCCCTCAATTTTCTCTCTCTCTCTGATTCGCTTTGTTAAAGACAAAAGCAGACATATTGAAAAATACCCATAACAGCAACAACAACAACTTTGTTAAACAAAACAAGTGTCACCTATATATTATTTAAAGAAAACTAACAAAAAAAAATAGCAACAAAAATCTGTTTTTCGAGTATAAGTATTTACAATTCATTCAATAATCTCTTATAAAGATAAAGAAGAAGCAGAAAAATAAAGAAAACAAAAACAAAAACAAAAACACGAAATTATTTAATACTGACATAAGAAACTTGTCGATCTAGTATAGGAGGAACTTCTTCTGCTGTTTCTTGTTATTTTTCTTTTTATTACGTATAAACTCCCTTATGACATTGTTGTTGCTGTTTTTGTTAAGCCAGCAAACCATATGTTTTCAGATGCTTTAATTGTTGTTTTTATTTCTTTTGTTTATTTCAAATGGTAACACAATTTGAATTTAAATTTGTTTTTTTTTTTGTTAAGGAATTTATTTCAACTTTTTTTTAATATACATACGTATGTATGTATGTACATATATTTTGTGTGTTTTATGATGGCGGATATTTTGTCAATATATGCATGAATTATTTAATTTTACATCTTTGTTATTTATAAATCATTTGCTTATTTGTTGTTGTTACTTTTTAGTTTTAACTTTGGCATTTGGTTTTTTATTTTTTAACATTTTTGATTATTTATGGTTTGAAAAAATCAAAATATTTTTAATGTTTGTATATTTTAATAAGTTCAAAATATATCCTCCATACGCCACCCTGTGGAAAAATTTTTTATTTAATCTTTAAAACTTATACGCTAAGATGGCCAGTCAGCCTTGCATGAATAGTGCCGGAAATTCTTAATTTTCACGAAACACAATGTCGATTTCTTCAGTTAGTTTTGTCAAACCGGAATTTTTATCAAAAAAAAAAAAAAAAAAAAAAAAAAAAAAAAAAAAAAATGTGTTCTGACCAGTCATCGAAAAAGCATCCATAGTGTACGTACGTTAGCCTCACAGTACCCCATTCAATGGGCCCAATTTTCGAAATTTAAAATGCTCAATTTCGTCTGCCTTGTTGGCATAAAACTTGTCTTTAACGGCACTCCACAGAAAATAGTACAACTGATATCATCATATCGGCTAATTAAAAGGCCATCAAATGTTTGACGCAACAAATCGATTGTGAGATGTGTGGCAAGTTGCAGCATCCTATGGAAACCAAACAGCGTTCATATCAATACCACGAACACATAAATACCACGAACACATAAAAATCGGTGCGATAGGTGTCTCCATTGACCGTAATGGTTGCGCCGTCCTCATTTCCAAAGAAATACGGGCCAATGGTGCCTCCGCTTCATAAGCTGCACCAAACAGTCACTCGTAAAGGGTGTATTGGCTTCTGTAAGACAACGTTTAGGTTTTCTAAGCCCCAAATACGGCAATTTTACTTATTAAAGTAACCACCATGATGAAAATTAGCTTCATCTGAAAAGATGATTTTAAATGATGATAAATTTCCAATAAATCCCAACGTTGCTTAAACGTAAATCGATACATTTCATTCAGTGAAGATAATATACTGAATTTTGTGACAGAATAGAATGACATAAGTATTGCCAGATTCGAAATAACCGCTGATTCAAATTTAAACCGATAGATGACCCAACCGATATGTTATAATAATTTCAACAATAAGAATCTCTTTAGCAAATGAAGCTGACAAATATTTTGATAAAAAATTCTTGAATTTTTTTTTTTTTTTTTTTTTTAAACAAAAAAACTCAAAAAATATGTAAATAAGAAACCAAATATGAACTTGTTTTCCTTGTGAGTTAAATTGTTCTAAGAAATCCAAAGCGTTAAATTAAAACCCATTAAGAATTTCTATAAATTCTTTCAATAATTTTTACCGGTTTTTTTTATTCACGTAACTATACATTAATAACTTGATTTCTAATAATATTTTATTTAATTTATTTGCTTTCGAAGTTTATTTTTTCTGCCATTTCGGTTTCTCTTTTAAAATATTTTTTTACATCATTTTGTATTAAATACTTTAAAAATGATTTTCAATGTTAGATTTGTAAGTGATTAGCGAAAAAAAAACACGAAATCATGTATAAATCATTGAATTGAAAATGCAAAAAAAAAAATAAAATAATTATTTATTGATAAATTAACAAGTATTGTTTTGTTGGCAATTAAACAGAGAGAGAGAGAGAGAGAAAGAGAGAGAGAGAGAGAGAATATTTGTAAATGCTAAAACAAATTATGATGCAACTAATGACTATTAAGATGAACAGATGAACACCTTGATTTGTGAGTTTTAAACAAATCAAACCTGAATTAGCCAGCCTTTTAATAATTAATAATAAATAAGATGACATACATCTGTATCCGTATTATTTTATAGAAATTTAATTTTTGTATTTGTGTGTTTAGAAATACTTTTAAATGATGTCATCTATTTAGAGATAAATTACGTTTTAAATAAATTGTTGATTTTACAAAACAATGATACAATAAATTAAATAACGAATTTTGTGCACTGTTGTACGAAAACATAAAATACAAACTCCATGTGTGTGCTTTGGAAAACAGCGATTTCTCATTCACTAGACCCAACTGCGACAACTGATTACGTTGTTTACACGTCATAGGATCATCCAGGGAAAATATATTGCTGATAATTGTAGAGATCAGCAATGAATCACTTTTTCTCTACTCAACTCACTCATAACTTTATGAGTATAAGTGAGTACACATCATTCAAATTCAACTATTCACACTCACAATGACTTCATAAGTATAAATAGCCATGAGTAATAGCAAACGTCGTACTCATACTCACAGCATTCATTCATTCATGAGAAAATACTCATACTCATAAACGGGTCTAATCATTCAACTCATTCGAGTAGTACTCATCAAGTAAGCAAGCAATATAGTATTGCTCCGAAGAGAAATAAAGAAAAAATATAAAGAATCGCAGCAAAAACACACAACTTCATATACGAATCAAACTCATTTTGCATCATCTATACACAATGAGTTAAGATGAGCATGAATCATGAAAGATGTGACTTTTAAACATGATTACATTCAAGTTTTCTTAGCCACGTATATTAATAAATTAATGTCCAGTAGAACAGATGGAAATCAGGTGGTCTAATGCCACTGCTTGTGAAATATTCAAAATACACTGGCCTAGACTTTGACGAAGAAAAGGTCCAGCACTCTCCATGCTTAAACTGCTTGAACTCGATAGGGCTTCCTACATTTTATATTGAGGTTGCAAAAAAGCAGTTATCATATTTGGTGAGAGAAGAAATATCTCTTCCAGAATAAGCGCGGCATCCACGATGAACCTTATTCTCTGGTCCGATATATCATTATCATCATATCAACCAGGCACTATTGCAGGATATTGAGATTCATAGGATCTATTGTGCCCCTTGCGGTCCGTATGGTTCATTAATGTTCTGCTGCCTTCTTAATGAGCATCAGCAAATGTGAAACTATTATTGTGGATATGTTAACCAGTGAGACCCTATGTCTACCTAAACCTATCAAGAACACCACATTTACACAATATGTGTTTCGCCGTCTCTGATGACTGTACGCATAGTCTACAAACATTTACATCTGTACTCACCGGCCTCTTCAAATGCGCTCTTAGTCTACAGTAGTCCGTAAGAAATTCCGTAGAGTTTCTAGTCCGGCCTGCCATACGTTAGAACTTCAGAGTGATGCACAAATTGCGGATTTATCGCCGCTGTAGAGTAGCGAAGTCCTCTTTGAGCATTCCAGTGTTCCAAGCATCTAGCAATTTCGCAATCCTTGATTAGATTGAGGATGGTAGTAAGTAGTGCTGCACAGCAGGGTTACGGACCGATATAGGGTGTCATGGAGCCCTTTCTGGCCAATGCATCGCTATTTTATTACCGGGCCGATACCCTGGTACCCTGAGCCCGCCCCTATTGAGCAGCGTTAACTTTCCCACAGGGAAACCCAAAATTGGTTTAAACTCTCCTGTTCTCAAACAGACAGGCTTTCATTATCAGGATGGCTATCCTGACCCAACATTGATTAGCCCTGTTATAAAAGCCAAGTTCATCTGTCACACGATGACAAAGTTCTCAAGACTGCCTGATCATCTGACGTCACATAAGTACTCAAACCTTACGTTTTTCTTTTCAAACATTCTCTAACGCAAGTGACAATGGCGTTAAACTTCGCCCGAAAAGTCGAAGGGTATTTGCCTATAGGCAAAGCTTTTTGGAAATTGGGACCAACCATACCGGCTTCAGTCTTGTCGCCAGTCTGATCCATCGGTGAACTAAACATGGCCCGTTATGCTCGTGCTGCATGGCTCTTGGCACCCTCTTGCTGAAACCACATACCGTCTAGTTGGTAATGTTGAATTGCAGGCCAAAAAAGACGGTTATCTTACGGTCATAGCGCTCTGAATTGACGATAATGATTCTTTCTGCGCCATTTTTAAAATAATTACGGTCAAATTACACTTCCAAATCATAATGTGCACCAAACAGCCTGATTTTGCGGATGCACTGACTTTTCTACAAACACTACAGGGCTTTCCGAGTCCCATTATGAATTTTGTAAATATTTTTTAGGCGAGGAAGAAAAATAATCTGTACAATACCTTCTATGTAACACTACACCACTCAACAGTAGCAATGACTAAGGCATCTTGTGGTACAGGACGCTTACATTATCGAGGCTGTCTCGGAGATGTATTACTAACGAAGCTGACAAGGAGCCAAAATATGGCATTCGATATCGAATGAGATTTCATACAATTTAAAAACTATTTATCTAGATTGTTCGTCCAATATCGAATACCGTAATCTGCCCCTAGATTTCTCAGCACCTAATGTGATTTATTTAGGACTCCAAATCTTCTCTGCACAAAGCCAAGGTACAGCGAGTAATTTACTGCTTATGTTACGAAATCTCTCTCTTCCCACATAGTAAAAGAGTAGACTCACATTACATGTTTAAGAAGCAGCTTTTTTTACTTTAAAAATAAACTGCGTAAATTATGTTTAGAAAACTTTAAAAGGATCTTTAAATTAAAGATTAAACATTTTCTCTCTTCAAAGGCATCTTTATTTGCCTGAAAATAATTTAAAATCAAATTAAAAGTTGTTGCCAACCCAAATAAAATGTTTTTCCCATATTTTTTACACTTAAAACAAGACCTTGATTAATAAAATAGTTTTTCTCTTTTTGTAAAACCCTTAAAAAAAACACACAAACAAAATTAAAAACAAGCTGAGTATAATACAAAAAGTAATAATTTTTCTTTTTTCTTTCTTCTACTCTACCATAATTTTCCAAAAACCCTAAAGAAAAATAAAACTTAAAAAAAACAAGAAATAACATACACTTCTTAACCTCAAAACCTTTTATTTCAAAACAGTTTGCTTTTCCCATCCCTGCCAGTATAACAAGTGAAATTAAAACCTATGCTTAAAGAGTAGGAGCACAAGCCGTAAAAAAATAGAATTTTAAAATAGAAGGTTGACTATACATAATGAAATGGCATATTAGTGTGTATGGCTGGGTAGGTATGTAAGTGTTTGTATTAAAAAGTAACTACTACTGCTACAACTATTATGGCTACTATATATTATTACACACACATACACACACATGTACGCATACTATGAAACCTACAATTGATGCTTTAGAAAATTAGTAGGTTTGTGCTGTTTGGGGTTATCACTTTACATAAAAATGGTAATTCAGCATAAACACACTAAACATACTACTTCTCTGGTACACACATACATACACGCAAATATGTTTACTTACACATAAACATTAAAAAGGGTAAATGGGTCATATTGTGTTTTGCTAGCACGAGCAGCATTGGTAAATAAGAAAAAAAAAACATGCACTTAAACATGAAACTGTGAAAAAGAAAAAGAGAGAGAGAGAGAGAGAGAGAGGGAAAGCGAGCGAGCGAGAAATTGTTATAAAAGTCCTTCAATTTTAAGTGCCATTAGTTTTAAATGCCCCCCAAAAACATACAAATGAAAACAATAACAACAACAACAAAAAGCATTTATTTTAGATGCTGTTGTTTTCGAAATGCAATGAGCACAAATGCATGAGAGAATATTTTTTCTGTTTTTTAGAGAAAAATATTGACAGAATATGACCAGCGATTTTCAAATGATGTAATTGTGCCTATACAAATGTAACTGTAAATAGAAAAAGTATGTTAGATAGAGTTTATGTATTTGTATGGGATCATCAATTGCAACAAAAACAATACACTTTGCCATTTAGCAAAAACAAAAAGCAGAGGATAAGAAAGAGAAAATCGAAAGATGAACCATAAATTATTTTTTAAGTATTGATATGCGTTGCACTGCTTTTTATGAGAATGTAGGATGACAGGTGGCATTTTGTAGTAATGCTTAGAGTACTCACATAACGATTTTTTAATTAATCTGGTCAAAAAGCCTTTAGCATGACATGAGTGGAATAAATGGAAGTGAAAACAAAAAACTTTGGTTAATTTGTTGTGGCCACACAAAAATGGGTTACAGGATAGAAAAAAATATATTGAAAACAATTGTAGACCAATTCAAAAGAGTGATAGGAGCACATCACGAAACTTTCAATAGGGACTTTTGAAATTTGCCAGTTAATAGCAGTCATATTGAAGCTACAACTATTGTATTAGCTGAGACTTCAAGTTTGTCAAATTTAGAACGATACCAATCTACATGTGATCTATGTGCTTTCAATACGTTCCGAACAAGTCACTGGTTTGGATTTTGACATTATTATTCCATATTATTATTCCATATTTCTTTGAGAACACCATTGGACAGGCTATCATCAAAAACAGCTTTTGGCCTGAAATGAATGATAATCACACCAACGATATGCAGAACGGCGTTACGTCCTAAAAATCTTATACCTCATTGGACATTCTGCACGTGCGAGTTGAAGGCATAGTCATGTCACGTGTAGTTGATGTGAACCGGTCACCGTGCGTAGGAATTTTCTAAATACAGCGGCACTTAAGTGCAACATAGCCCATGTCATCGGTCAAATTACATCAGGTTTATGCGCTAAAATTCGAAAATGGAGCATTTCGGATACCCGCCATCCAGCGAAGCGGCGGCGGACATTTCCATGATATCATATTCCATGTCGCTGTGGTATGTTAGGTAAAACACATCCGCCTAACAACTAAGAGGTCTTCGTTTCAAAACCAGTCCAGACCATCAGACAATTTTCAACAGCGGTATCACCTCATAACATTGCTAGCGACTGGCTAAGAGTATTTACGCTACGAAAAACTTCGCTACTATTGCATCTGCTGTTCGGAGCAGGCTTTAAACTGGCAATGAGTCTGAAATAGAATCGGGTGATTGAAAAAATCCCCATTGCTTCACTTGGGACAGTGCAGGTATTATATAATGGCATTAAAGATATCTCACACACACTTTTTTTCATTTTAATTTCAAAATAGGAAATTTCAGCATTTAGTCGACTCTTAATAGACAATGTCGCTACATTTCAGCTTTCAGTCGACTCATAACTGACTATGCTGCTAAATTTCAGCATGTAGGTTACTTATAACAACAATGTCGATAAATTTCACTATGTAGTCGGCACATAATAGACAATGTCGCAAAATTTCAGCTTTCAGTCGACTCAGAACAGACAATGTCACTAAATTTCAGCATGTAGGTTACTCGTAACAGATAATGTCGCTAAATTTCAGCACGTAGTTGACTCGTAACAAACAATGTCGCTTAATTTCAGCACGTAGTTGACTCATAAAAAACAATGTCGCTTAATTTTAGCACGTAGTCGACTCATAACCGACAATGTCTCTAAATTTCTGCATGCAGTCGACTTATAAAAGACAATGTCGCTAAATTTTAACTTTCCTTTCGCATGCTGACATTAAAAAAAAGTTGTCATGCATAACTCCCTTTGTTTGTATCATTGTCACGAGAAGTTGTCAATGAAATTTTTCATTTACGTTTTTCATTTAATTTCATACAAATTTCGTCTTGATACTTATATTGTGATGATGATTCATCGATGAAAATATCATAGTGCCACTGGAAATAGGCGTACTCAGACATATTTTTTCCTTTATAGTAAGTATAACTAAGTTGGGAGAACTACAAACTATAGATCTTCATAAAGCTCTGAACAACAAAATAAACAATTTTTTAATCCATTCTTAGCATCCGTTTAAATTTGGGAACACCTGATAATAGTTAATAAAACATTATTGTTTCTGGTAGTGGAAGATGTAGTTACTAAATGTAATATTAAAAACAATATTATTTTTTTTTTTTTATTAAACTATCAAATTATATTTAAATTATTTAAAAAATTTGTTTCTCATATTTTTTTAGCTTTATTTATTATTGTTGGTAATAAATATCTAAAAAAAAAATTTAAAACGATGATTTTTCCTTGTCGTTTTGTTTTGGCCATTCATGGGTTAAGCACCAAATTGCAAATAATAATTATAGTCATAATTAGTTTTGTTTTTTAAACGATTTATATATTATTCACTTAAAATTTATTGTTTGTTATTTTTTTAAATTTTTTAACATTTAACTCCATCAAAACCTTATTATTTAAACTCATAGCCATAATTGAAGAAGTAACTACTACTTCCACACTATAAAGCTTCAAAAAAAAAAAAAAAAAAAAAAAAAAAAAAAAAAAAAAAACGTTTTAAGCACTTACAAAAGCTTCGTTGCTATGATCAAAAAAAAAAATAAATAAATAAAGAAAATGTTGCCAAAGAAATAAAAACTAAAAAGAGAGCTTTGGGAAATAGTGATTGATAATGGGCGGCGATCCTTTGTAAATGAAATTTCCCTGTAATGATGGCTTTGCTTTTGAAATGTTTATTTGACATTTGAAATGATTTAAACGATTTTTCCTTTTTTTTTGTATACAAATATACACGCACACACATACATTTAAGAATAATAATAATAATAATAATAATAATAATAACAATAATAATAACGGTATAATAATAAAATAATGAGAGTAAGTAAAGTACATAAAGAAAAACGATAGAGAGGGAGAGCGAAAATAAAATAAAATGAGAAGAGAAGAGAAATAAGGAAAATAATTTTTAATAGTTAGAAACAGATAGTAAAAGAAAATGATAGAGAGAGAGCTTTTCAATATGATGAAAATGAAAATGTAATTTTTTAAAAACAGTAACTGAGAGCATTAGAAAAAGAAAGTTTAACGAGTAAAAAAGAGATAATGAATTTAATTTTTTTTGATTAATGATTTTTTTTTTTTTTTTTTTTTTCAAAGATAAACTTACCGGAACTGAAATGTGAGCGTTTTGTTTGCTCAGTTTCAGGATCAGTATCGAGTGGTCTTTTTCTAGAGTCGCCTGTTTCAGGGCTGGGGCAAGTTTCCATGGCGGCATCTTCCATTTTGTCGGGAATTTTGATTGTTTTTTTATTAAAAAAGTATAGGAAAAAAGATTTTTTTTGTTTTACTTCTGTTTTCAAACACAAGTGTTTTCCTTTTTTATATATTTAATTTGTCTGTTTTAGTTTTAACGTTAAAAACGATTTATTTTTTTTATTTTTTAATATTTTATTGTGTTTGTCTTTGTAGTGGTGGTTTTGGTGGTAGTGGTTGGTTATGGTGGTGGTGGTATTGGTGATGATACACGATAATCGC
The DNA here is from genome assembly GCA_023159175.1 of Wohlfahrtia magnifica. Classification (NCBI taxonomy): domain Eukaryota; kingdom Metazoa; phylum Arthropoda; class Insecta; order Diptera; family Sarcophagidae; genus Wohlfahrtia; species Wohlfahrtia magnifica. Next base: position 6,784,781 of record JAKWBJ010000483.1, read on the forward strand.
TTGATTTTATTCAAAAAACTGAGTTAGCGAGCGAGCGAGCGAAAGATAGATGTTGATACTCAAGACAAGGAGAGTTTAACTGGTATATGAGCAGCGTTATAAAGCAAATAAAATCAAAATGTTTAAAAAACCAAAAGTAACACACACACAACTACAATTATATGCTTTCTGTACTCTCTCTCTTTTACGTATTAATGCTCTGTTCGAGACTACTTTGATCCTTAGTTGATGATGGTTGATTGATTGTTTGATGTTGAGATAATGCCGTTATATGTTATACAAACACAGATAGTTAAAGCCAAAAGAGAGCGTGATTAAGAGCAAGTTTGAAATTTGACTCTAATTTGTTGTTTTTTTTTTTACTGTTATAATATATATATGCTAATGAAAGCTCTTTTGCTTTGAAATGAGTGTGTTGCTGATTTAATTTACTTTTTCTTTTTTTAGAGTTTTCTATCACCAATAGTTTTTCTGTTTTAGGCCAGTTGCTTGTCCTTTTTCACTTTTGTGGTAGTAGTAGTAGTAGCTCTAATGACTTCCTTTGTTTTCACAATAATTATTTGTAATTTATGCTTCGTTTTCTAAGCTGATTTCGCTCTATTTCTTGTTTCTCTAAGCAAATGCAACACGCAACTAAACGATGATTTTTGTATGGCGTTTTTTCACTATGATTTCTTAAGATTTCTGTTTTGAGTCTGAGTCCTTTTCTTTAACGAGTTTCTGAATTTTTGTTCATTTTGATTTGATGATGGCATTTTTTTGTTGAAGGTGGTGGTGGTAGTATCATTAAAATTATTATTGTTTATTTGGTGATGGTTTTTAATTATTGATTTTTTTAATATTTTTGAATGGTGCGATAATAATTAGAGATTTTTTTTGAAACGAGTATATGGAAAAAAGAAAAAAGAAAAAAATATTTGTATGAGAAAAAATGCAGCAATATAAAAATACACACAATTAATTATTAATAATAATTCGAAAAAAATATAAATAAAATTAAAAAAATCAAACATTAATAGTATAAATTTACAAAAATACATAATGTTATATAAAAATTAAAATCATAGAGTATGTATTGTTTATATAAATATTTATAATTTATAATTTAAAAAAATATTAACATTTAATAATATATTTATAAGATTTTTATTTGCGAATTTGATATACAAAATGATTTTGAATGATAAATTTCCCAATACAAAAAGAAATTAAGGAAACAAACGCTTCGTTAGGTGTCATGATTAAAAAAAAAAACAAACAAAATAAATTGGATGATTGACTTGAAAAGAGTCGTTTCATAAAGAAAGTGACAGCGTTTCAGAGAGTAGTATAGTAATAATAGACAGCATTAGCGAGGATTAGTAAGTATTAAGTGATAATGATCAGATCACATCGATAATATGGGTGACAACATCAAAAGCAATAATCACAAGTGATTTCTGTATGAATTTAAGTTTTATCGATAAATATGATAATGATTTTTCGCATATTTATACATTATATTTTTGAAATGGTTTCTTAAAAATTAAAAGTAATTGTTAATGATTTACAATAAAACAAATTAAGGCAAGTACTAAATGCTCTAAGATTATGAAATAAGAAAAACCTATAAAATCTATAAATTATTTAATTCGATTTAAATCTTTAATCCTGACCAATTTTTAAATTTGTCTAACTTTGATCTAAATCACCCGACTTTTAATATGAAATAAGAAAAACCTATAAAATCTATAAATTATTTAATTCGATTTAAATCTTTAATCCTGACTAATTTTTAAATTTGTCTAACTTTGATCTAAATCACCCGACTTTTAATAGGGTTTATTCTAAAAACTTGAAAAAAAAACAAATTCTTTAATTGTTTTTAAATTTCTTTAAACAATTTATTATTTGTAAATATATGGCGTACATATACGTCAATTCTAAATATGGTTTTAAGTGACAGAACCTTAAGTTGTTGAAAAGATTAATTTTTTAATTAAATGCATAAGAAATCAGTATTTTAAGACATAGCGTATATATACGTCAAGCACATTATATGACGTATATACATATGCGTTAAGGACGCACTATATTTTTACTCATTCTTATAATCATATTAACCCTGGAACCCTACGCATAGTTGCCGGGGCACTCTGATAGATATTTAAAGTCGTGTTACACATTTAGGTCTGGAAACAAAGCTTCGTGTTTTTGGTCTATAAAGCACATATTATTACTTTCTTCTTTTAAGTTCCTTTATAACTAAGCAATAAAAAAATTAAAAGAAATTTATTTTTATTACTACTTTTGATAATATTACACATGAAAGTATAGGGTGCTCGCGCAACCTGGGTGGGAAAAGTCAAAGCAAAATATGGGTAGGGTTTCAGTTTTAATTCATATAATTATAATTAATAATTCATTAGATGCTATTTTAGACTTTTAAAGGATATATATTTAACTGACTTCATATAATGTTTTTGACGTAGATATACGTCGGTTAAATATTAATCAACCAATAAAGCATTAAATTCAATTACTGCAATCAATATGATTATATACGGAAGAATAAAAATATAGGACCATCCATAACGTGTATATACGTTTTAATGTAATTAATACATCAGTCACATATGACTACATAAGATGTTTAAAGACTCAGATTTTAAAATTAGTTTTTGGTCGTTTCATTTAACAGACCTTATGTACATGAGAGTTGCACCTTTATTTCGTTTGGAGGTACATAAGTCCCGTTCAGAGTAAGTGGATCAGTTGAAGAAAAATACATCTTACTTTGTTTAAAGATACTAAACCATTTTAAGGCTTCTTTCGATTTAACGACCATTCTCATGCTCAAAACATTAAGATCTCATATGCATAAAAAATGACCCTGGTCGCATGACTCCACGCTAAAATCAATGATCGAATATAAATAACACATAAGTTAAAGAAAAAACTCTCGCACAAACACAAAAAACAAATACATAGTTTTGTACCAAGAGAGGCTCATCCTCCAAATTGTTCGAAGCTAAGATGCGTGAAAAGTTTTGAGCTCTTGTAAAGAGAAAAAAGGTTTCCCAATAACCGAAGTTTTCAGAAATGTCTGCTTTTAAAGTAGTTATAGACCTAATTAGTAGTAGGCAGTCCCCATCTATTCAAGTAACCTAAAACCAAGATGTAATAGGTACGTGACTCCGGTAGATAACAACTAGAGTAGTGCTATTCCTTAGAAAGTATAAATCGAGATAAATGACTAACGAGCCTAAAAGCAATAATTTTCGATATGAATACGAGCGCAGTGCCACACTCTTTTAAATGTCTTGGAAATAGTAAGCTTTCAACACAACCAAATATCAAAGCCTCAAAATTGCTCTTAATAGATTAGAAGATTACATTCACATATTTTTGACTGCTTTAAAAGGAACGAAGTCAAAATCTATTGGGTGCTAGTATTTAGTGCCAAAATTTACGGACTGAAAAACAAAGACCAGACTTAAAGCAGTGAAAAAAAATTGACAAAAAAGCCAAAAAAAAATAAAGGAATCCTTAGTTAAGTATTAGAATACAAATATTATTTAAGACTATTTCAACTTGACTTTTGCTTCGAATAAGAAAAAATAAATCTGCAGCAACATTTTATGTAAATATTTATTTATTTATTTACGATGAAATTTTCCTTATAAAACAAAATTAAATTTTAAATTCACACACAATTCTGATTTTATTTCTATTAAAAATCAAATTCATAAATATTTTTTGTATTTTTTTTTTTATTTTTATAAATAGTTTTCCTTTTTTATCTGTAAAATTGTTATAACAATAATTCCGATTACGATAAATTTTCACACTCTTGTTGTAACACATTTCATCCACAAACATTATTAATTCTCCCCCTCAAATATGATAAAACATTAAACAAAAAATTCAAAGAATTTTTTTTAACCCCAAAACAATAGAGAACATCAGAAGCAATAAAAATCCTCCCCCTTTTAAAACTTTTTTTATGTTTTCAAAAATATGTTTGCCAAGAGTTGTGGGAAAATACATTTTTTTTTTTTTTTGCTTGAAATATGGAAGAAAGAGAAACAAATTTTTATTATTTAATGCCAACACAAATAGAAAATCTTTAATTGAAAATTTAAATTCAAATGCGGGTTATTATTAGTCAGTAATTAAATAAAATGAGTACTACACCAGAGTTCAATATTTTTTGAAGTGAGAACAGTTTAAATTAAAACAAGTAAACGCGTTATCAAAAGCGTCAAGTTCAACAATATTCCACCCGACACCATACAAGAGCTATCGCAAAATTAGCCGATCTATAGTTGATGGCAGTACTCGGTGGCGAATTTGAACGATATTGTCACTATGATGAATCATCACGACAATATCATCGATGAATCAACAAAATATGAAAAATATCATTCATGAATTCTCGTGACAATGACACAAACAAAGAGAATTATGTATGACAACTTCATTGTAATGTGAACATACCAAAGATAGATGAAGTTTTGCGATACTGTCTATTACGAGTCAAGTACATGCTGAAAATTAGCTACATTGTCTGTTATGAGTCCCTACATGCTGAACTTTAGCGAGATTGACTAGAATGAGCCGACTACATGCTGAAATTTGGCGACAATATCTGTTATGAGTCAACTGCATGCTGAACTTTAGCGACATTGTCTGTTATGAGTCAACTATATGATCAAATTTAGCAACATTGTCTGTTATGAATCGACTAAATGCTAAAATTTAGCAACATTGTCTGTCATGAGCCTACTACATGCTGAAATTTGGCGACAATATCTGTCATAAGACGACTACATTCTGAAATTTAACGATATTGGCTGTCATGAGTCGAATACAAGCATTCTCTGTTATGCTGAACGATGCATGATTTTGTTTGCTACGCTTCCCCATTAACGAATAAAGAACATATGATTATATTATCCGTTAGGACTCACTAATAAACTGGCTTCTGCAGGACAAAATCGGATAATTACTCTAAAAAGCCCAGTATGCTATGTAAGCATTTGTCAGGATGATTCACTATGACCTACAACCAGTATTAAAGACCAGCTAGATTCTATTCTGGAAGAGTCTGCACCTTTGTCAATTACTACCTACTGGGAAAAAAATAAATTGCTAAGTAATGATCACCACCACTACTTAGCAAGGTTCTTTACCATTACACACACATCATATGGAGGCGAGCTATAGTAAATTAATCATTTATTCAGCTTGAAAATCAACTTGAATTGTGGAAAGCCAATATATTCCCTAGAGGAGTGACGAAAAAATATCTTCAAAAGGGAAAAACAATCAAATTTATTTTAGTGTATATGGAGAAAAATAAAGTGCTGCTACATCAAGACATTGAACCAGTTCATGTATGAACGGTGGTGATGGCCAAAATATATGAAATAAAGTTCGAATGCACCTTCTATTCACAAGATTTAGGTCACTCGGATTCTATTCAAAACTATAAAAATGGCTGGGTGGTAAAAGATTTGACAATAACGAAGAGATGGAATCTGCGGTTGATGGATATTTTAGGAAGCCAGACAGTTCTTAATAAAAACTAGATATCTTAGCTATTGTTTATCGCTAAGGAAAAGCGTATAGTAGTAAAAGGAAATTATGTTAAGAAATAAAGGATTTTTTTTTTCAGAGACCACCCTCGTAATTTTCATTTTAGAGTGGTTAACAAACATAGCTTTTAACTGTCCTCTCTCAACTAAGAAAAAAAGGGTAACAAATCTTACCATCTCATTAGCACTTTTAAGATTGTCATATTGGCATTAGGGTGGTTTATACTCGTACATACATATGTACACCCGCATAACATAAGCACTTAAAACTACATTTTTATTGATTGATTGTCCTTAAAATCGATTTTTATTAATTATTTCATTTTATATTTTTCATTTTTTGTAAATGAAAAGAAGAAAAATTAAATGTGACAGCAATTGACAACGTTATTAAATATTTTTTGGGGTGTATTTTTTTGTTTTTCATTTTATTTTTCAGATATTTAACGCGACACATGAATTTGTTATCTGAACCATAAACAACAACACTAACAGTAATAATAATAACAACAACAACAACTTTATTTATTATCTGCTGATAATTTTTTTGTTTTTTATTGTTGGGTCTGCCTTATTTGAAGTGTATACTTATTTGAAGAAGCGTTACGTTAAAGTTTTCATACAAAATAAAAGAGAGTTTGTGTTCCCAATTCATATGGTCTCTCTAGAGAAGATAACATTTATGTTTTATGTGTTGGTAACGCTTCTACTATGTTTTGTGCCATAAAGAGACAAAATCAAATACAAACAGTCGCCAACATATGAAAAGCAACAATTTTTCCATATTTTATTTTTTCTAAAAAAAAGGGGGAGTTAAAAGCATAAAATATTGTATGTACATACTTTATATATATTTCTATATGCATATGTATATATATACTATATATATATTAGTATGTATCTGAATATGCATACATAAAGAAATAAATAGATAACAATTTTAAATACTTTTTTTTTAATACAGTAGTAGGAATAATTTATATCTCTAGTTAATATAAAAAACAACTTTTGATTAAAATTTATTTCTGTAATTGAGAACAGATGAAATATGTTTCATACAAAAGAAAACATCTGTTTGAAATTAATAAATGTGTATTAGAAAAACTTTGAAAGCTTTAAAAAAAAACAACTCTAGGACGCTTATTGGAAATAGAAAAACAGCAAGTGAATTACAACTACAAAATATTGGTTTAAAGCTTATAAACCAAAACGCTTTACAGCATTTAACAAATACAAACACTGTTCTTGTAACAATGTTGTTTTATTAATAATTAATTAAATTGTTTTCAGGTCAATAGAAACAGTTTTTAATCTTACACTCATAAAAAAAGTCGAGTGTTTTTTTAGAGTTAAACAAGTTTAAATCATAATAAAACAAAGAACTACAGGGTGGGCAATTTAAAAATGCTATAAAACAAAAACGGTTTGAAATGTTGTCAAGTTTATTTATTTTTTTTATTATGTAATAGCATTTCATTCATTAGGCTGTCGTGGCAGGCCTCACAGTACTCCTTTCGATCGAATTTCTTTTCGAGAACTATTTCGAGTGTATGGATTCATATCTCGGCAATGGCATCTCGAATGTAGGCCCACAAAGTGCACCAAGTAGTAATATTCTGCGGATGTAATGGTGTTTCGACATAAGCCTATGGATTATCGTCACTCTAAATGGGAACATTCAGTTTATTACGTACCCATTCAATCCAAAATGGACTTCAGTGGGGAACATAGTTTTAAATTATTACTTTGATAAAAAATTCAAAAATTTGCAAGCATTGCTCTGGTTTTAGACTATCCAGAATGAAATGTCAAACCAAACTAAACAAAAAGTAACCATCAGTTGTTAATTCGGCTGTCAAAAAGAGCAGTGTTGTCAACTCAAAGTTGGAACATCTGAAAAACACCCGATACTATTAAGTGACATTTGTTATAGACCACACGAATACTCATGATTTCATAATATTGGATGCTTGGTTAAGTTCGATTGCAAAATGTTGGTAGATAACTCTAAAATGTAGTATCTCTGGTAATATTAATTGCATCAGGCAACACGATAGCTTAAGGTAACATTTTAAGCTTCACTCTGTTAGAAGACATTATTAAAAATGCATTATTCTGTTAACAGTTGTCTACGTTTAAAAATAAGTGAATATTCAAAACATTTACTTTTCTATTGTAAAAAGGTCGTATAGATCCTTTCTTTTGAAAACGATGAAAAGAAGAAGATGTCTGTATAAAGAAGACGTATCTTGTGCAATACCCTCATCACCCATGTCAGTTCGCGTACGTGAAGGGGAAGTCCACTGAGGGTGCTATTTTGTCTCTTCTGAGCAGTATTGAAAAGGCATTCTCTGATGGGGAAGTGGCTTTTATGCCTTCTTAGATATTCAGGGCAGCTTCGACAATACATGTTTTGACTCCATTTCTAGGTCAATGGAACGAAAGGGTTAAGTCGATTATAGCTTGGTTCATTTCCATATTTAGGAGCAGGATCATCAGCTCCTCCCTTGATGGGGAGTAATCCACAGTGATGGCGCCAAAGGAGTGCTCTCAGGGTGGAGTACTTTTCCATGTTGGCTCACAGGGGTGTCAGTGTAATTGGTTAACATTGGTTGTAATTGTAATTAACAATTTTGGATTATTTTGTCTTGTTATGACACTCACTTGTAGGTAACGAAAACTGTGTGAAAAGTTAAAAAAAAAAAAAAACTAAACTGGTATCTCTCTCCTCAAAAATATAAAACAGAAACAGAAACTTCTAAGCACATGAAGTGTAAAAAAATAGTTTTAAATTTCTATTTTGTTTGTTTGTTAAAAGCTAATTGCTTTAAATTATTTTAACAAAAGCCATTAAAAATCTGTCCAATCGAAGAGCCATTAAGATCTATCAATTTCTATCATATTACAAAACATGGCTTACTCGTTGTTTTTGTTAATGTAAAATATAATTATTTGTTAAGTTAAAAATTATTTTATTTCATATATTAAATATTACGAATATTTACTATTTATGAATTATTTCTAAAATTAACCTTCACCTCCATAAAAATCATTAAACAAATTTTAGTTTAATTCTTTTATTTTATTTATTTTTTTTGTTAATATACTATATAGAGATTAAATACGTATTAATAAAATTTCCTAACAAATGACTGAAATTTAATTAAACAATAATTAAAAAAACACACAAAAAATATTAATTAATAAAAATAATAAATTAAAATTGAGAAAAACTTAAAATCACATAACCAACAATCATAATATTTTTGCTAATTAATATTTTTTTTTTTAATTCGTAATTTTGTTTCTTTTCTTCTTCTTCAATATAAAATGCAATTTAAGGTTTTGTTGGTGCCTTTTTTGCTAAACATTTTTGATTGCAAAATACAAAATACACATATAATAATAAATAAACAGCAACAACAAAGAAATTGTATTGTATTTAAAAAGATTCGTTGTTGTTGTTGTTTCTTATATATTTCTTGTATTTTAAAAATAATATAAAGCAAAATGGCCTTGACCATTAAACATTTTTTTCGTATTTTTTTTATTTTTATTTATTTTTTTTTTGTGCATATAAAATGAAAAAAAAAGAAAAAAGAAAATGAAAAACGATTTTTTTTTTCATTTTAAATCTTATTATTATTGTAGTTGTTGTTGCCTGCTATTGCAGTTGTTGGCATACAAGTCAGTTCAACTGAAATCAGCAATAATAAGCAGAAACACAAAAAACTGTTTAAAAATAATGCAAAAAAAAAACATTTTGTAATAAAGAAATTATTTTTATTTTTGTAATATAAAATATACTTATGCCTACAAATATATAATTTTTAAATAATATTTTAATTATTCATTTCTTAAGATTTATTTTAAAACAAATGTATTTTACATGTGTTCGCATATATATTTAAGAAAACATTTAACAAAATTATATGCACAGCTACTACCTGAGCAAATTTTCTTTATGACCCTTAACACAAAAACAACTAAATCTGCCAGACATAAACAAATTGTTGAAATAGAGCGTAGAATTCACATTATTTTTTTTATTTTAAAATAAAGCAAAAATATGTACTTAAAAAATTAAAGAAAAAAACAAAAAACGTTTAACAACCCATTGTGCTTCAAACATTAAGAAACTCATATTCCCCTATTTGCGTCATTTTATAATTTGAGAACCACTAAACCGATTTACAAGCCAAGACATGCTTTGGAAAGATGTACTTTCACTGATAGTTTTCTCAAATGGGCGGTGGGTGCTATGCCCATATAAAATATTTATTTATATGTCTTTACCTTTAAAACGGTATTAGTAAAAGTTTGCGGTCAATATAAATCATCAGTCAAAAAGTGGGCGGAATTGGATAAGTTGGTTTGGTATAAATAATTTATCATACCCCGTTCTGAAGTGAAGCGTATTCCAGTAGGGGCGTTCTACATCGATCGAAACAAATGGTAGTCAGTAGGGGCAAGGTCTGGGTATAAGGCGGGTGAGTCAAAACGTTTCATCGACTGTTTTTCAATTAGTTTTTAACCCGTCTTGCCACATGTGGCCGAGCGCGCTGTCATGATGGAAAATTATGACCTCGTATCTGGTCGAATATTCTACAAACCATCGTTTACAAGTTTTTTGAGTTGGTACATGTTCACCGTAAGCTTCTACCAACAATCGATAACTCTCAGCATCTGTTTTCTTTAAATGAAATAAGGTTATCAGACTTACCCGCAAAACATCTTTTTTAGGCACAAAATTCGACATTATTATAGCGATTGAAAAAAATGTGTTTTTACACTTTGGCATCTATCGAATACTGAATTATAATGACAGATGTTTACCCTTCCTTACTAACACAAGCCACATGTAATATTTATGCCATATGTTGTCCAAATGGACATTATTAACTTGTATACCCAATATATAAATATGTTGTCCTGTTCTGATGGTGTGTGTTTTCTACATTAAATGTGTGTATTCCTTAAAATTTTCTTATGAAGAATACATTTTATTTCGGTATACAATACAACGACTCCTAGCAACACGAGAGGGGTTACTCCAGTAATTAAATACTTTGCTAAGAGCATAACAGAGTTCCATATACACCAAACTCCTCGATCTTTTGCATTACAAATTCCTATGCAAAAGCCATTTTATAATTTCATAAGATTGTCCCAATAGGTTCGAATCCCGTCATAGACTTTTAGAATTGTAGCTTGTGGCACCGTCTTGTTGAAACCTCATATTGTTCAGTTCATAATATTCTTATGAAACTGCTATAGAGCTCTGAATTGATGGCAACGGTTCTTATGGTACATTGTCGCTTTGAAAAAAAAAAATACGGTTTGATGACACCTCCAGACCATAATGCGCATTAAACAGTCGCTTTTTTCGGAAGAGATGGCTTTACCACAATCATTTACGAGGTTCTCCGAGCTCCATATGCGACAGTTTGGCTTGTTGGCGTAACCACCGAGTGAAAAATTAAAAAAAATTTGCTCGAAAAGTGACCACTACTCTCGGAATGGCAAGCCTTTCACTAAATAAACGTCACTTCAGATGACAGATATATAACAGCTGACAGTCTTACCAGACCAGCGGTTTTGAAACCACTAAAAGGATAACCTGATACAACCGTCGTACACGCATAAAGAAAGTTTAAATTTCAAGTCGCACTATGGACATGAATTATGTTGGCTTTGAGGGCCGCTGAGGTATGTGCCTTATTCACATATTCCTGCGACTTAAGAAAACCTCACAACGACAAGTTAAGCTTGGTGAAATCAAACAATATCGGAGGCTTGTCCACATTATTCTTCACATAAAATGAAAATACTATAAAATTGCTAGTGCAGAATGTTTAAAGTGGCATAAGCTGTGCGGCACATAGCGCCGTTCCATATCATCCAATTCGTGCCATCCATGATGATTGTGCAAAACAAGCTAAATAAATGACTGCCAAGTTGACAGATGTATTATTTATTTGGATATGAAAAAGCTAATCGCATGTTTTATATCGCCATTGCTTACACTCGACTATAAAAGTAAGCGTGTGATTACCTCAAAAAGTACTAAGCGATGTTTAGGCACAATTCGAATGAGTTTTTCCGTCATTTTATAACTGTGGGCTAGTAATTAAGCCGCTAAAACATAACAAATATACATACAACAACCCAACTGGAACAAGAGTGACTTTTCTAAATCTATGAGCTGCATCCGATTCTATTTGTGGACTTATTGAAAGGGACCTACTATTTAACGCCGGCTCAGATGCATTAGTTAGAAAAGTTTTTTATAGCGGAAATACTCCTAACCAATCGCTAACAATGTTATGAGGTGATACCGCCGTTGAAAACTTTTAGATGGTTTGACGAAAAACGATCAAGACAAAAGGTTACTTTAGGTGATCGATTGTACACAAAAGAAGACTACGCTGGTTCTATCGGTTAACAAGTGAATATTGTAAAATAAAATCAAAGTATTCTTTTTAATGAAAAAGTGCAATACCACTAAGGCTACTATAACCCCTTACCACATTATAATTATTATCATCACGCGCCGCTAAGTGGTGCATATATACATATGACGTACGTATTAAATTTATTAGGATTGTCTGTCGACTTCCGCAATATGTGCCCAATCCAGCGCCATTTTCGTTATCTTATCTCCAAGTCAATGGGTGTTTGCCTGCATCTTCTGTAAAGCTCCGAATTGGCTATACAGTTGTGGGGCCACCAAATACACAGAATATTTTTCAGTCATCGGTTGATGAAAGCTTGTAGTTTGTTCGTTGTTTCCACTGACACAAGCCAAGTTTCACTTCCATAAGGGACTACAGATTTTACATTCGCATCGAATATTCGAATTTTGATTGATGATAGTTGTCGACATCGCCATACTTTTCGCTGGCTTGCAAATGCCTATTTTGGTTTGCAAGTCGAGCCTCGATATCTGTTTTAACATCACCATCTAGTGTGATTTGGCTGCCAAGGAATGTAAGACTCTGTAACTCTTCAGCAGATTTATCATCAAGGAAAATGCGATTAGTGCGTGAGTTGTTCACTCTCATGGCTTTTGTTTTATTGACATTGATGCGCAACTGGTATTTTTCAGAACATATTCGCAAGCTATGCAGATATTAACGCAATATTACCAGCATAAATCAGGTCGTTAAGGTGTTGCATACTAATTGGATCTCCGTTAGCAGTGGCATATATACTTGTTCGAAGTACCTCGTCAATTACCGCCAGAAAAATGAGTGGGGAAAGCATACATCCCTGAAGGACACCTGAAACTGTATGTAAAGGCTCAGAAAGCGCACCTTCGCGGAACCCCCTTTCTTGAGAGTGTATCCCAATTGCTCTGGTGTTTAAGACGGTCGATAGCTTTCTCGAAATCGAAATCGTACCACATACTCCTTACAAATATTTAGTAGCTCTCCTGGCAACTATTTTCTGTTGTATTTACATCAAACGAAGAGGAAATCATTGCAAAACACGAAGATTTTAAGGAGGGCATTGAAAATTTCGTTTATTAAGAAGGAGCGTAAGTATTAATAAATGGTTGAGTTCAATGTGTCGAGCCAAAGGAAGACTGACAATGTTGGCAAAAGCCTGCTTGACAGATATAGTATATTTATTTCTTACAGCCACGCAATTATCAAATCGCCCCCGTACATACGCAACTATTGCTTTCCAATCACGAATATTTCTATTCTATTTTAGATTCTATTTTAATATTAATATTAATCTATTTTAATATTTCATTAGCAAAAATCATAATTTTTATTTAAAAAACAAGCAGACTCACTGACTGACAAACAGCCAAAGAAAAAAAAAATAAAAATAAATTTTAATCTATTTAAGCATTTTTCAAAAAGGTGTCAATTAGATATAAAACGAATAAATTGAAACAAGCACCTAAAGAAAGCGAGCGAAAAATTTATTATGAAAATTCAATGTTTAGATTTCATAATGGCAACAACAAAAACAATGCAAAAATGGGGGAAAAATTCTTGTGCAGGCAGACAGACCGTACATACATAAATACGTACGTAGGTTTCTTTAGCACGTTTTAGTTCTTTTTTCCTAATGGCTTTTATAGCATACTGTACACAAAAGAAAATATGAAGCACCTTGGCTATAGGGAGCAAAGTTATCTTTTTTGCTCATTTTCTTGATTTTCCTTTGTTTGTATTTCTATTATATTTATTACGTTTAAATATATTTGTTTGTTCTTCTCTGCATACGTATGAGCATGTGTGTACATACATATTATCGTGATATTTCTACTGCATTATAGAATTTTTGTTTAACAACAGCAGCAACAAAAAGTTATATAAGCTACATCTACAACTATAATAAATAATACATACTGCTACTCTCTCTCTCTCTCTCTCCCTCTCTCCATCCAAAAAATAAAAAATAAATTAAAATAAAAAATATCTAAACACATATAAAAATATTTTTTAAATTGGCTGATATATTGAAGACCTTGAAAACTGTTTTTTTCCTCTCTGTTCCTTCAATACCAAAACAGACATTTGGAAGTGGATGAGTGAGTGAAAGGGAGAGAGAGGGAGAGAGAGAGAGAGGAGAAGTAGAGAACAAAAACTAACACTTTAATTGAAATTATGATAAAAAGATAGAAGGTGTGAGTTGGCAGTATTAGTAGTCGTGATATTATTATTACTTGTATTAGAGATAGCGATAAAGAGAGAGAGAGAGAGAGAGAGAGAGAGAGAGCAAAAGTTAAAAGGGACAAAAAAATAGTAGAAATAAATAATAAAAAGAAAATAATAATAATAGAACTAAAATATATAGAAAATATAAAAACGTTAGTATAAGTATAACGTATAAGTATAAGTATGAGTATGAGAGTATTAAGCATTATTTGCTAAATAATTGCACACGAAAACAAAAACAAACACAGCAATACCAAACAAATACTTTAAATAGGCAACAACTGAAAATAGGGAAAGAGTACCAGCGGCAGCAAATCACATATCTAATGAGAGCATTAGCTCTCTAGAACAAATGAAAATGAAATATTTAATAAAAAGTAAAATAAAATAAAGCACAACGAAATGAGCTCAAAGTATGTTTTATTGTCTTTTTTTTTACATTTAATTTAATTATATATTTTTATATAATTTATTTATCTCTTTTTATATTTTTGTAGTAGTAAAAAAATCATAATAAATTAATTATAAAAACAGGTGTACGTTTTAACACAATCATGAAATTAAATGAACCATTTTAACACTGCTAATGCAGCCAACACACCACAACACCAGTGATGATGATTAATACAGACAAATTTTTAAATTTATTTTAATTTAAACTGTAAAATAAAACAACATTAAATTTTAATTTAATTAATTAACGAAAAAAACAACAACAGCAATAATAATAAAAAACAAAAATATGTCCTTTGGATAGCGGACTTTGAAATAAAAAACAAAACATTAACCCTTTAGGCACACTAAACTTAAAAAAACATATAAGGAACGCGTGAACTAAGAAATACATTCAAAAAACCCTTTAAATCAACAATTTTTGAACAAAATATTGGCTTTTTTAAGAGATGCATAATACATATAAAAACTAGTCCATTAAGCGTTTATATATTCATTTATTAACCCTTTATGAAACCATACATGCATACACAATTTCTGCAACATCTGAAGTGCATTAGTTAGAGAAGTTTTTCATAGCGTAAAAACTCATAACCAGTCGCCAGCAATGTTAAAGGCGTAATACATTGGCAAACATTTGTTTGCAAATATCGCAAATAGCCGATCGCATACTAGGATAACTTACTTTTCCCTGAATTTTACCGAATAAAAACAACAATTTTGGTACTTTGCGGTATGAAACTTGTGTCATATTGGTGCTTTGGCAAAAAACGTGAGATAATCGCAGTAAAAATGGCATATTCAGAAGGTGAAAATAACATTTTCAACACCTACTCCTCATCGCTTTTCACGGAGACAAAAAAGCTGCCGAAAAATTTGCAATATATACGAGAAAGGTGTCATAGAAGAGTCTATAGCATGGAAATGATTTGTAATTTTGTCGATTTTCAAGTCAACAACACATTTTGCAGCTGAATAGCTTTTAACTTTGACGAAAAGCGTCACAAAGCACTTTTGAAGAAGGATGGTCGCAAAACAGATCATGAATTGGTCGAAATATTAACTGCGTTCATAAAACGATTCGAAATCATTTTCTTTTGGAGGGAGCGTCATGGCACATCCGCCGAATTCTCCAGACCTTGCACTTACGGCTTACCATCTTTTCCGTTTCGTATTGAACCATATCATGAGCGTTACCTTCGCTTTTGAAGAGGACCTTAAAAACTTGGCTTAACAAATTTTTGAATACTAGAACAGGCGATTTTTGGCGAGAGGTAAGAGAAGATCGTAAATTAAAGATTTTTGTTCAAATACAGGTTTTTAGTGAAAACGAAACTACGAATTTTTTAAACCAATATACATACATACATAGAGCAATAAAAACAATTCGAAAAAATCATAAAAGAATAGAAACATTGAGAAATATAATACGAAAAGAAAGATTTTTTCTTCTTTTTTTGTAAATGAGTGTATGAAAGAAATAAAAAAAAAAAAAATTTTTTTTGTTGTCAAAACCTTAATTTGATTTAAAAAGGAAAGAAAGAAAAAATTTGTTGTTGTTCTTATTGTTGTTTGTGTTTGTGTTTAAAAACGAAATCACAATTCATATGGTCAGTTCGGATAGTTTGGTTGATTTAGGTTGGTTGCTTAGTTTTGGGGTGATGATGACGTTGTGTCATTGACGATGATGATGACGTTAATCAAATGGTATTTTTTGCTTAAATTTCTAATACTAAAATACTTCTTAAACTAAATTTGTATTAATCTTTTTAAGGTCTTTTTTATGACACTCACTTTTTCTTTGTGAAATTAAAAAAAAAAAAAACAAAAACTATTGGAGTGATTTTGAATAGATTTTTAAATAATAAACTAGTTTTCCCCAAAAATATGAAACAGAGATCTTAACACTTCTATAAACATAAAGTATTTTTTAAACAATAATTTTAAAATTTATTTTTTTTTTTAATATTTTTTTTTAATTACCAGCGATTAGGTATTTCAACAAATAAACACTTAACATCTACAAATATTTTTTTTTAATATTGAATAAATAATAAATGAATTTTCTTACTTTTGCCTCTAAAAATTCCTTAGAATTTAATTTTTTGTTTTCAAATTTGTTCAACTAAAATTGAAAAGAAAAAACGCGCGTAATCACTTGAAAATTTTTTATATCTTCTTTCATTCGTTTAAATAACGTGTTGTTAAGAGGAGTAGCAGCGCAGTATAAACAGCAGCAGCAGAACGAATTTTTTTTTATTTTTTGTTTAACTTTCGTTATCGTTGGAAACAAAAAATATTAAGAAGAAAACGTTTTGGAACGAACGTAGAAGATTGCAGAGAATGAAATGAGAAATATGTTACTCCGGGTTATGCGTATTAGCCCGTATTTTTTTTATTTCTTCTCTTTTTGTATTCGTTAACGACACACAATGTCTTCTCAATATTGTTGAACACAAATCCAAAAAATTAACAATTTATTTTTATTAATTATTTTCCTTTTATTGACTTGTTCTCGTTATTGGTATTGTTCTTTTTGTTCTTGTTATATTCGTATCTTTTCAAGCGCTTTTCAATAACCAAAAAGGTATGATGTGGTATTTCGTTGTATAAATTTGTTCAAAATTGTTTTACATACTCAACGTACATACACACTCTTTTTTATAATATACACACACACTTACATACACATATATAAATCATATACGTATATAATTTTGTTATGTATACGAGTATGTTGTATAAAAAACTAAATAATATAGAATGAATAGAAAAGCACGTTTTGCTTTAGATCTTTATTTTTTTTTCTCTTTCTTTTTGTCAAACTTCTTTCTTTTGATATTTCAATTCGCCGTTGTTGTCGTCACACGCTTGTGATTCACTGTATATATCGCATGTGCTCCGTTGTTTTCAATGTGAAAAACACAACTGAAATAAAAATTTCGTTAAATGCCATGAACAAGTTGGAAATGTAATAACATAGATACTATGAGTATGTGTTAGTGTCATACACATACACGTACATACGAAGCATGCGAATGTGTGTGCATTGGAATTGTGTAGCAATATTGTTGTTGTTCGACTCTTTTTTGTTTGTTGGTTTATAGCATTGTTTGTGTTACTTATTAAAAGGAGAGAGAAAGAGAAAGAGAGAGCACTATAGAAAAAAGAGAGCTACCCTTTCAAGAGAGCATGAGAGAAATTGTGATAATAACAATTTTACAGCCATTTTTATGTGTGAAACGAGATAAACTTAGCCAACAGAGAGAGAATTTTTAAGTGTGTGTGCATGACACAAGGCAAACTTATAATCATTAAGACCAAGTGATGCCAATGTTCTTTCACTGAAACAAACGAAATGTACGTTTGTCAGATGGAATAATGCCTAAATTATGATGTGGATTAAAAAAAGTTTTTTTTTTTTTCATCAAAAAAGCGTACAATAGCATGTCTGCTGGTATTTACCTGCAGTCTTTGTTTTTGATTCCGAAAATTAATAACGATTGGTGTGGTGTAGTGGTTAGAGTGCATCCATAATAACAAAAACAATCCAGGATCGAGCCCCAGAAGAGCACATAAAAAAGCATTAGTTGTGGTTTCGAGTGTTTAATAAAGAAGCTAAAACTTTCCTTCAGACAACTCCATTTATAAGATAAAGAAGAAGCCTTCCTGACGTCCCAGCTTACCTCTGGCGATAATGACAAACATCAGGCGAATGTTCAGGAAAAACCACTACCTACTGAAAAAAAAATTACAATTCTAAGTAAAGATCACCACCACCACTTAACAAGGATCTTCATCACTACGCAATCATATAGAGTGCAGCTACAGTGGATTCAACATCTACTTAATGAAATTGAAACAAAGCAATGGAATCTTTGTAGAAAGCCAATATGCTCCCTAGAAGAGTGACGGAAAAAAAATTATGATTGGCTTACATCTTTGTAATGGTTTTATTCGATTTCAAAAGGTTCTCTGTGCCCATATAAAAACACATTACTAACACTACACGTCACATATCTATACTACTAGATTGACTGCATATAAGTGTAATATATACTATTTATATATACTGAGGAAGAAAGCTGCTGTTATGGTGAGTGGCGAGCTGAATTTAGACACAACTTAGATCGTGCTTAACAATCCATTTATTTCAAAATCAATTTGATGATATCTTTCTTACCAGAAGTGGTCCTGCACACTGGCCCCCTCGCTAATAAGATTTAACGCCTCTGAATAACTTTTTATTGGGCTGTTTAAGTCATTGGTTCATACCGACAAAACAGCAACTCTTGAAGACAATATTCAAATCACCACTGACGCCATACGGTCATATTTATGAGACAAAGTAGTCAAAAATTGGTCTGATTAAATGTATCATGTAACTCGAAGGGACACGTACGGGAAACTATACTTAAAAATCAAGTGCCATGGAATTATTTAGCACATTAAATAAAAAATAATTTATTCCAACAAAATATCTCTGTTTTGTATTATCATTTTAAATTCTCAAGCTTTAAACAACACGCTATACATAATTTAACAGGGTTTAACAGCTTAAACAGAAAATTAGCCTATTTTTACCGCCGATATTTGTTACAGTTATAACGGAAATAAGGTGTCAATAAGGAGCCAATTGCTAAAAAAAATTTGTTAAAGTAATAGTTCTGTTCGTCAAACTTCAAAATTCAAAATTTTGTTCTCCGATGAAGCCCATTTTTAGTTGAATTGGTACGTTAATAAGCAGAATTGTCCATTTGGAGTAAGGGTAATCGACAAACTTTGGTCGGAACACTATTACATCCCCAGTTGGTGCGCTTTATGGTGAACGGTATAGGGACGATTATAAATTTTATCGTACCTTAATTAGTTGGCATTAATCTTGCTGACATGTGACTGCAACAGGATGGAGCCACATGTCACACAGCTCGCGCTACAATTGATTTACTCAAAGAAACTTTTGATGACAGAGTAATTTCACGCATTGTTTCAATTCATTATTCTGCAAGTTTGTGTGATTTAAACCAATTGGATCATTTTCTTTACGGTTATGTAAAGTCACTTGTCTACATCGACCAGAGACAATTTAACACCTGGAAATCAACAATCAACGCGTTATTGACGAAATACGGCAGCATATGATGCGAAAAGTTTGTTACAGATTACGCCTTATAGGCGCCAGCCATGTCGGCCATAATGCCATGACATTTTCTATTCAACAAAGCCCGTTTCATTGACATGCAAAATGTATTTTTTTGTTTTATTATGATTAAACTTGTGTAGCTGTAAAAAACACTTAATAAAATGCTACAATAAAATAAGCGCTTTTTTTAACAAAATGTTAACAACACACAAACACAAATCTCCCATAAAAGTGTGAGCGAAACGAACGGTCACCGAAACGTCATTTCTTAATATTATTCACGCTTCTTAAAAAGTTTGCTTTGTTGTTGTTGTTGTTAATATTATTATACTTAAGGAATGCACGTAATATGTATGTGTGTTAAGAAAAAAGTCTAGCTTATAGATATAATTATATATATATATATATATATATATATATATATATATATATATATATATATATATATATATATATATATATATACACATATATACATATATATATATATATACTTATATACTTGTATACTTATATACTGACAAACGTATGTACATAAAATTTTATATTAAATTCTCTCAATATTTGTTTCTTTTCTTCATAAAATTGATAAGTATTATGAGTAAAACAAGAGAAAATGAAAATTCAAATAAGAGTACAGAAGGGAGCAAAACCTAAAATGTTTCAAATGAGATTTTTTATTTGGAAACTATTGTTGTTTTTGTAAAAAAAATACTGAAACGGAATTAAAGGAGGGAAAAAAGCAAAAACATTTTTTTTATGGTTTTTTGTTATTTGCTTAGAACTTCTGTAGTAAAGGAGGAAAGGTAGAGAAAGAGTAGAAGGAGAGAACCACAAGAAATTATATATTCTTATCAGTTAAATTTAAATTACAGATACACACACACGCACACACGCGCACAAATTACAATTGGTATGAAATAAGCATTTGAGGAACAGAGCAAAAGAGTACAAAACTCAAACTCGTGCTCGTCGTAATCGTTTTGTACATTTGATTTCGTTTTTATTCTAATCATAATCGGTTTTATTTTTCCAAGTATATTTCAAATTCTGCCCCTCTATGTCTACTCTACAATATACATATATACGTACATATGTACATATGTACATATGTAGTTTACTATTGTTGTTGTTATTTTACTTCTCTGCGCTTAAGAATACAAATTTTAACTTAAATTGATAAAATATTTTTTTATTATTTATTTTATTTGTGTATGACTGTTAAATGTATTTTTTGTTTTTATTCTGTTTCTTACCTTTTTAATTCAAAATCATAAAACTGTATAGAGAACTTTAAGATAAAGGTATCAGTTTCAGTTTATGACAAAAAAAATGAGTGAAAAATAACTAAAATTAAAAATTTTTGTTTAACATAATGGGAAATTTTTGAAAAAGCCTTAGTTTGCCGGAATTACGAAAAAACAACAACGGTAGACAAGAAGAGTAAGATAGCCTCCAAGTAATTTTATAAAAACAATTGTAACTTAACGAAGTTGAGTAAAGGAAATACACGAATACTTAATAATATAGAATGACTAAGATGGTATAAATGAAGTTATTACCACCATAACCAATGGAAAAATTTGACAATTCAAAAGCACAAATGTAGGTGAGTGGGAAATTACTTCAAAAGATACGCCAAAGTAGAGAGTGTTTCTTTCTAAACACGACAGAACTTATAACAGGCTTAACTGTACAAACAAAGTATCATATTTCGCTTACTTTTTGACATTTATGATAAGGTTGGCAACCCTCTGGGTAACTCAATTAAACCCACCCGGGTGAAAATAAATTTGAATTTGAAAAGCGAAGACACCAACCATATTTTTTTAAAATGCTCAAATTTTGCGGTAACAGAGTACTGTTAACAGCAACTACATACAAAGTGTAAAATAACTTCAGAGGATAAGTGTGGCATTCGGGAATATGTGAAGCTGCTTTGATATACCAATATACCAATATACCAATATACCAGTATACTATATACTTTATATAGGGTAATTTTTTAAAAGCTTTCAGATTTGATTAAAAAACACATAAAATTTAGTCGATAGAACGATCTATATAATTTAATGACTAGAGCAGATTTCATGTAAGTGTTGATCACAGCTACGCCTCAAATGTTTCATACGCTGGCTCCAATTTTGGCATACTCTCTCCAACATATAGGCCAGTATCTTACGAATAAATTATTTAAAATTAGCGGAATTGTCCCTATAGATAAGAGCTTTAACATAGCCCCACAAAAAAGCGTCTAAAGGCGTTAAATCGCAACATCTAGGCAACCAATTGACCGGCCCCAAATGTGAAATAAAATGTTCACCGAACTCGCTTCCTAATTGTGCTATTTTTTTGCATGCTGTGTGGCATCTGGCACCGTCTTATTGAAACCACATGACAGCCAAATCCAGCTCTTCCATTGTGGGCAAAAAAAAATTTCCAATCATCGCATGGTAGCGCTCGCCATTCACAGTAACATTCCTGCCTTCATCATCTTTGAATAAGTACGGTCCAATGATGCCACCGGGATTTTGGGTTGCTTTGGCAGTCCTTGCAAACCTTCTATTCAACCAGAAATGAGGTTCGTTGCTGAACACAATTTTCCGATCTGGATCTTCAAAAAGTTGGCCATTGTGGTAGGTCGTGTGGCTTTAATTCTTGCGCCAGCAGTATTTTCGTAAAATTTTCCACGTAATGGAGTAACAAATTGTTGCAAACCGCGCCGAATCGATAACTCACAGTAGTCAACAACACTGGCGGATACAACTGCTATATTTCTCTCTACGTAATATATTCGGTGCTAAATTAAGTCACAAAATTCCAAATAGCCTCCTCAGAAAGTCGCCGTAAATGATCATAAAATGGAAGAAGTGCACAACAGACTTTCCTAACCGAGCATAAATTTTGATAATAAAATTCAAGAATCTGGAAGCGTTGTTCGTTTGTAAGTCGATACATGATTAAATTATAGACCAAACGGAACATGTTTGATAGTAACATGTTACACGAAAACAGCTGAGCTGCCAAAAACCGTGTTGCCAAAGTGAAATTTACTAAAAGAAATCATCCGATAGTAGTATATCTGAAAAAATTTCCGAATTTTATAAATGGAATTGTAAAGAATCAATTTTTTCAAAAGTCTGAAAAGAGGATGAGTGGTTAATTCACTCAAATATGGCAGTGCTCCTCTATACCACTATATACAAATGGTCGTCCAAGGGGTTTAGTTTAGAGCTAGTTCTTATAAGCTATGGAGCTTTTATTATCAGTCGTAGTATTTTATGTTGGCGTCTTCGAATTTTTGAAGCCGAAGCCGTGTCACATAACTACACTCCGTAGCACCAGTTTGATTTCAAAATTGTATTATAAAGAAGCTAAGGACATAGTCTATTAATAAGCCAATTAATTTGTATCGCCTTTAGTTTCATTTTGTCAAACTGGTTCACTTAAGAAGGGCTCTCGGTGAATCCATCAAAAACGATTGTTGTACCTTTTACAAGCAGATATAACTTATCTTGTCCAAGGAAGTTAAGTATCTCGGTGTCATTGTGGATAGGAGGCTTAGTTGCAACTCGCACATTGGTACCGTCCAGTATAAGGCAATAAGAGCCCTCTGGGTAAGACGTGAGGTCTTTCGCCGAGAATTACACTATGGATATATACCCTTATTATTCCGCCCATTATCACTTATGCGGCGATAGCTTGGTGGAGAAAACTTGAGGAAGCCTTGTTTGGCTTAACATCACTTCTCATCGATGTGATGAGGGTAGTGGCATGTTCGGCGACAAAATTTTTCACCAAAAGGTCCAGAAATGCGTCGGGAAGTCTTTCCATTATACGCATTGTGATCGGAAAACTATCTTCGGTCCTAGATGTTAAGTCTTTGGATCTGTGTCTTGGCAGGAGATTCAGCGTTGTCGCGGACCGGTATTGTTAGTCTAATGTGATCTTAGTTCGGTGTGAGTTTGATCTAAGCTGGTATGCCGATGGCTACAAGATGAATGACTGTGCCGATGCTGCTGATCATGACCCAACCCAACCGAAACTTGTCGCTTCTATTGCGAAGATCACATAGTGCCATGGCCATTGATATATGTGGTAAGATCAACCTAGATAGTGGGCTCATAGGTAAGATTGTTAATATATTCTCTGAGATAGGCTGGTCAAACATTGCTACGATACGTAGCAAAAGTTTTTGTTTAGAAATAAGGTCCAATTTTTTTGGGTACCTGGACACTGTAGAATACATGATTATGAAATTTCGGATGCATTGGCCAGAAAAGGCTCCATGACACCCTATATCGATCCGGAATTTTGCTGTGCAGCACCACTTACTACCATCCTCAATCTAGTCAAAAATAGAGAAGTTGTCAGATGCTTGAAACAATGGAATATGCTCAGAGTATTTCGCCACTTTAGCTCAGCGATCACTGCCTAATTTGGACGTCGCTCTGAGGTTATCAAGTACGGCAGCCCGGACTTGAAGCTTCTTACGGGCCACTGTAGACTAAGAGCGCATCTGAAGAGGATGGCAGTCACAGATGTGCGCCTTGTAGACTGTGCCCACAAAAATCAGAGACAGCGAAACACATATTGTGTGAATGTGGGTTTCTTGACAGGTTTAGGTGAAAATGTTTAGGTAGACAAAGGGTCTCACTGTGTGACATATCCACCATTATGGTTTCAAATTTTCTGGTGATAATTAGGAAGGCAGCAGATCTGCCTGGTCGATATGATGACGATGATAATACTGTGCACATGCCCGGCGTTGTGTGGCAGAAGAAACAGGTAACTGAGCTTCTCGGTTTACAGAGTTGTCGAGTGTGGACACTAGGAAACTTAGCGACTTTGTTATGAGTTCCGGGTGGTTCCAAGTATAGGGGGTTGACAATTCATTGTGGTATCGCAACGGGTTGTTTTTGGCCTACGTGTGTCTTTTCTTGGAGGAAGCCATTTTTTATTACTTTTTAAACTCCTATCGCACTTACAAAAACACCCTATAAATATTAAGAGCAAAATTGTAATATTGTTGTTGTTGTTTTTGTTGTTTGTGTTTAAAATTATTAATACAACAGCAGCCTTAAGATCTTAACAAAATGAATTTTAACAAATTAATACAAATTAATCACTTTTTTGTATTTAAATGTAAGGAGGTTAGGTTTTTATCTCTTTCCCTCTCTCACTCTCTTTCAACCTACCTCTACTCTATAAAAAGAAAAAAGAGAAACAATTAAAAATATTTATTAATTTGTACTCTCGCTCGTATGCCTGTCACTGAAAAATATTAAATGTACCTGTGCAAACAATAACACAAATAATGTCAATAACAATAGAACTGTTGACATCAAAACAAATGAACACATTTTAGTGGTGTCATACCATAAATGCCAAGCATGCCACCAATATTTCAGGCGAACAAATAAGACAAACATTTGAACAAATAAAATATAAAGAAAACAAAAACAAACAAAAACAGTAGAAATTTATTAATTGATGAGGATGATGATGATGATTATTATTATGTTGTTATAACGTTAAATAATGTGTCACTATTAACACACACACTTACACACACACACTCACACACACAAAATGAAAAGAAGAAAAATAAACTGCAATATTTTATAAGATTTTTACATATTTCTTTGTAAGTTGTCAACAACAATTTATCTTCGAAATAAATTATCGAAAACTATTCGTAAAAATCCCTCCTAAAATATTACATTAAATTCATCACAGACTCTCACAAGCAATTCAATATGAAATGAATTGCATTCAATATACCAATTGGCTACAATCGCTTCGCACTTAATATCCCAATTGGCATAAACGTTGCGTATTGTCACTAAATAAAAATGTGAATGCAAATGTAACGATCATGTTGAAAAAATCTTTGTAAAACGTTACTTTGCAACCCGAATTCTCTTTAGAGCAAACTGACATAATAAGTGACAGTCAAATCTACAGAGAAAGCATTTAGAAATTGACGCAATAATAGATACACCCTTACTGATACGCCATGCAAACAGGCGAGATCTTCATGTGCCGCAGTACTTAGACACGACTTCTTAAATTTTCTGCGAAGAAGTATCGGGTGTTTTTTAGCAAGTTTCTTTTTGGCAACACTGTTTTAGGCAACTCAACTGTTTTCGTATAACTTTTTACTGTCAAACATGTTCAGTTTGGTCTATAATTTAATCATGAATCGACTTACAAACGAACAACGCTTGCAGATTATTGAATTTTATTATCAAAATTCATGCTCGGCTATGAAAATGCATCGTGTACTTCTTCCATTTTATGATCATTTAGGGCGACTTGCTGAGGCGGCTATTCGGTATCCTGTGACTAAATATCGCACCAAATTTACATTAATTAACATTAAACCACAAACACGCATACGTAGAGTATAGACAGAGGAAATAATAGCAGCTGTATCCGCCAGTGTTGTTGATGACCGTGTATTTACGATTCGGCGCGGTTAGCAGCAAATGGTCTACTGTTACTCCACTACGTGGAAATTTTTTCGAAAGGATTTGGGTGTAAAATCTTTTAAAATATAGCTGGTGCAAGAATTGAAGTCACACGACTTACCACAACGGCTATTTTTGCTGAATGGGCGCTGAAAAAATTAGATAAAGATTCACTTTTTTATCGGAAAACTGTGTTCAGCGACGGCGCTCATTTCTGGTTGAAAAGATGTGTGAACAAACAAAATTGACGTATTTGGTGTGAAGAGCAGCCAGAAGCGTTGCAGAACTGTCAATGCATCTCGCAAAATGCACCGGCGGCATCATTGTACCGTACTTTTTCAAGGAGGACGAAGGCAGAAATGTTACTGTGAAAGGCGAGCGCTACCATTCGATGATTACAAACTTTTTTTGCCCAGTATGGAACAGCTGGTCTTGGCTGACATGTGATTTCAAGAAGACGGTTCCACATGCCAAACAGCACGCGAAACAATGACCCAATTGAGAGGCGAGTTCAGTAAACAGAAGATCGTGCGGTATAATCTCTTTGGACCATTTTTGTGTGGCTATGTTAAGGCTCATGTCTACAGGGAAAAGCCCGCAACGGTTGATGCACTGGAAGCAAATATTGAAAAATTTATTTGTCAGATATCGGCCGATATGTTGCAGAGAGTATGCCAAAATTGGACCCAGCGTATAAAACATTTGAGGCGTAGCCGCGGTCAACATTTATATGAAATCATCTTTAAATACTGAATTATATAGGTTTGTGTTTTTTTAAATTAAATCTGGAAGGTCTTAAAAAATCTCCCGATCAAAACTTTTGGTCGTTTGGTAAAAGGCTAAGAAATAGCGCTGTATAAAGAATGACCAAGCATTTACGAACCTGGGTGAAAAGCTAAATCATTTGGCTGAAATGATTGAAACTAATTCTCACTTGCCGAACAGTGTTCAACCACTGCCAGAACTTGAAAAAAACTTGAATCAATAACTGTGCCCCGTTTATTTTTTCGAGTCCGTGCCGTAAAAAGGGTTCTTTCTTATCTCTACATTTACAAGTCATCTAGGCCGGATGGCATTCCAGCACTGCTTCTGAAGCAGTGCTCTTTGATGCTTGAAGCGTCCATTAGCTCGCTTTCTCAGTGCTTCATATTGCGCCGGTATTTTTAAATCTTGCTGGTGTGGTTAGTAAACCTGAGAACTACCGCCCAATAGCATTTTGTTCCGCACTATCTGAAGTTATGTACACTATGGTCACTTACCGCCTTGTGAGGTATTTAGAGTTCAATGATTTGCTAAGCTATCCTCAGTATGGTTTCTGCAAAGGCTGTTCTACTGGAGAAGTGCTCTCGGAGAAGTGGAACAGGTCTATTAATGGATTTGGCGAGAGTAAGGTTGTGGCTCTGAATATTTCCAAGGCATTTGATAATGTTTGGCAAGAGGCTCCCATTTTGAAACTTATTGCTTTTGGTGTCGATAGCCACTTTTATCGTTTATATCAAGCGATTGAAGTAGCTCGACCGTTTTCTTGACATATTGGGCCCATGAATGACAAGGAGAGGCATAATAGATCAACGATGATAGCAGTGCAAATGGCCGTTATAGGCCTGAACCAACTTTCATTACATTACATAGCTTAGGTTCGAGTCCCAGCAGATATGACGAAAAAAATTTAATTGTAATTTCGAGTGTTTAATAGGCTTCAACTTCCCTCCAGACAACTCCATCCAAAAAATAAAGAAGGAGCTCTCCTGACGTTCCAGCTTACCTCTGGCGATGATGACAAAAATCAGACGAATGATCAGAAAAAAAACGCCATCACCACCATCACTTAGCAAGGATCTTCACCACTACACAATCATATGGAATGGAGCTACAATGGATTAGGTATTTACTTAGCTTGAAAAATCAAGTTGATTAATGAAACTAAAACAAAGCAAAGGATGCTTTGTAGAAAGTCAATATGCTCCTAAAAGAGAGGAGTGACAGAGAAAAAAATGACAAGGAGAGGCATAATAGATCAACGATGATAGCAGTGCAAAAAGCCTTGTTAGGCCTGACCCAATCTTCATTACATTGAATGATATCTTTACCTAGTTCTTTGCCGTTTGCATTGGAAATCTCGGTTTCAATTGGGCAGACTGTATTTTGACGTTTGTGATTCATGCAAAGAAAAATGACAGCAGTGGCTTGAAAGTTGTAGGTTCGGATCATATTGCTAATTGCTTGCCTATAAAGGTGCCAATTTTAACTTTTAGGATGTTTCAGTGGATATACGACAAATGAGCTTAAGAGCATACTTAAGTAAGCATCAACGTGTACCTTTACTTACAGCTACCACTGTAAAATAAATAAGCAAATGTAAACACTGCCACATAAACATTTTCTATTGATTCGTTGGGATGGTTGTTAGTTAGTTGGTTGGTTGGCTGACTGGCTGGCTGTTTCTCAATAAGAAGTTGTGTCAATAGAATCAAACTAAAAGCAAAATCGGAAAAAAAGAGTGTCAATAGAAACGAATGAACAAATTTAAACGAAAGTGTGCATTTGTCCGTCTGTCCCTACGTCTATTCAACCAACCGTCTATGAGTAATATTTGTGTTGTTTTTGGCATGTTTTTAAATACAAATTCTTTTTTTTTTTTTCTCATCACCATTGACCGACATATTGAATGAAACGAAAACTTTTCTTCAACACTGAAAAGGGAAATTGCAAACAAAAAAGAGTGAAAAAACGCAGTAAAATAGAAAGAAAATAAACACTTTAGAGACGGTTGGATAAATCGATGGGTGGACGGACCTGATACGTAGTACTTACGGCTGTAATACTTAAAGAAAATAAACAGAAACTCTCTCCTGCTCTCTCTAGTCCAAATCGTTTTTTGGTGAAAAAATATTATTATTTTTTTATTTGAAAAACGTTCTTTAATCAACATTTGCTGTAATAATCTTCCTTTTTTTGGGGGAAGGGAGATGGAGGTTTTCTTCTGCTCAATTGTTCATTTTTTTTTCAAATGATAAGTAGTTTCTAGCCGTTTATGTTGAATTTCTAAGTTATCAACACTTAAATGGTTTTAGATGCTTATGAGAGGTTTTAAAGTTTTCTCAAATTTCTAAGTTCATAAGAATTCTTTAAAGAATAAATTGCTCTTTGCAAATAAAAACAAGAAGTTTGAATTTAGAAATTAATTGAAATATCTGTGGTTTAATACGAGTACTAACGCTTAACAATGTATTCTCCAGTAGGCGTACGTGAGTTCAGCCCACTAAGGTCGCCTTAACACCTAAGGACATTACTTGCATACAGAAACGGAAGTAGCAGTCTGTGGTCTAAGAATAAACATCCAAAACCCAAATGAGATTAAGAATAAGAGTTCTTACTACGGGGACAACAGATCGAAGACCTTTAGTCTTTTAGCTACTTATGCAGTAACACATGGGCTGAAAAGCCCTGGCCCTTACACATGGCACATAGTTAGTGCTAATCTTCAAACGACAGCTATTAAAATTTTATAATATTTTATTAATTAGTTTGTGAGTTATTGTGCTAAGAGTGACGCTACTTTTGTTATTTTCAGAACAATGGCTCAAAAACAATTTCGTGATTAAATTCCACACTGCTTTTTGATGAGCAAAAATACCTTTCAAGCGAAGCAATGGCTTGAAAAGTGTTATGAAAACTCTGCTCCATCAAAAACAACAATCGTTGGTTTGCTAACTTCAGACGCAGAATGCAGTTGATGTCCAAATGAGGCGGCGACACCAGAAAACATCAAAAAAAAATTCACAAAATCGTTTTGAATGATCGCAGAGTAAAGTTGAGTGAGTTATGTGACATCGTAAAGATATTCAAATTAAGTGTTGGCTTTATATTGCATGAGCATTTGACTATGAGAAAGCTCTGCTGAAAGTATCTGCAGATATTTATCTACAGGTACCTACATACACCGCTTTCTAGAAATTTCCGGCCCAACACCAACTCGAATGAACGACTATAAAATGAGACTGGAGGACAGTAACTAGCAGATTCCGCAACCAAAATACGCAAATGGTAATAGATTGTGCGTGTCATGAGAAGATCATGTCATCACTAGAAATGCTATAGGCTGGGCCAAAAGCAGTCACGAAAAAGGCCGACCGATTCGCTTAGGTGTAACCAAGCTTAGCAGAACGTGGAACGAGTTGAAGATCGTCGCAGTAAATAAACAAAAACCAAATTTAATCCTTAAGCCTCTATGCTAATTATAGGAACAAGAGGAATTTATACGTATATAATAAGAACTAACCCATGATGGAAACTATAATTAATTCCATGATAGTTGGGAGTATATTTTAGCCGGAACTTGAAAACTTTTATCTTATAGATTAAAATTGACTGACTAAGCACAATGCGTCATCTTTTATAGTAAATTGACATTAATTTCGAATGTTCTATCATAATCCACAACCCTCTATTCAGTTAAATTCTAATGTAAAGTTTAATATGCAATTGGTAACACTGCTAATAACACAAATAAATACGGCATTGACAGCATGATCGTAGCCTTGACACAAACCAATAGAATAGCTTCCACAATAAATTTTGTAGCTCTAAATGTTAGTGTATCTTTCTCTTTTAGGCATTTTCATTTTCGTAACAATATAATGCTAAAATTGTGTTCAATGAAATTCAATGTAATATATAAAAAACATACGCGGATAGTTCAATAATTTAGTGGCATTTTATTACTGATTAAAAAAAAACTCAAAAAACCTTTGCCGAAATCAAAGAAACGTTATGAGAAAGCCAAAACCATCAATTTTTAAAGTGCTAGCGCCATGCGTTTCGGTAGCCATACCCATTATATTAGACGATTGGTGAATAAAGTTGGTTAAGTTGGCTGAGATGGTAGTCAGTCATCTTAAATAAGTACGGATAGATCATCTGAAATCTCATAATTATTTAATATTTTCAAACTTCATAAAACTTGTCTCTATCTTCGCTAATATTATAACCTGGGCTGCTTGGTATTGTATGCAATTAATTTAACCACAACACACGCAACCGCCTTCTAGCGTGGCTGTTACAAAACTTGAATCGCAGGATCTACATGACAAAAAACAGTTAAAAAAAATTCAGGGCCATTATAATGCAACCTTATTGCTCTGAAAAAATGCATTTTATCAATGATTTTTATAAGGAGCACATTAGTCCCTAAGAGTTGCAGTATCCAGTAAGAGTGCCTGGTCAGATTATAATATGATTTATAATTAAAAAATTTATAATGTTCAACCCCCCATAATATCCTTTAACAAGGAATTAATGTCTGTCTGGAACTGGTCACGATACTTTTACTGCTTTTTTATTTTTATTTTTTTTTTTCTTTAAATGCATAAAATTCCTGGTATTTTATTATTGTTATTATTGTTGTTGCAGCCATAAATACCTTTATTTTTATATAATAAAACATTAAAGATTATAAAGTATAGTTTCAGGCAATAAATTACTGGTTCCCTCTCCACCATTACATTACTAGTCAGCTTACACACATAAGTTATTAAATTAAATTAAATTGGGTCGCATATAAATAAATTTGTTGTTTACACAATAATGATAAACACAACAACAACAGCAATACCAAGAAAATATATGCAAAAAATAGAACTTCTTTATTTAAAATTATAAACTGTTAAGATTGGCCTCAAGCAGTAATTCCTTTGAATTACATTTGAATTTATGAGAATAAAATCAAAAAGAAAATAAATAAAAAAATAATAATTTCTAAAAGAAAAAGTATAAGAATTATAAGTAAGATTTTTGATTTTTTTATTCCAACAAAATCTAATATTTGAGAGACTTTTTTTTGAAATAGAACAATAGATGCAAGAAAATAAAAACCAAATAAATGTTGTTGCCAAAACCATAAAAAAATATTATCAATCATAGATAGAAACGAAATAGAAAATAACAAACAAATTCTATAGAAAAATTACAAAAATTTCAAAATGAAAAAAAATATTCAAAATAAGAAATAAATTTAAAGAAAATATAATAATATACACAGATTACCGAAAAAATAGGTGTGAATTTTTTTAATAATAAGAAAATGTTATGAATCACAACCATGTAAAAAATTCCCAAAAAAAAAAAAAAAAAAAAAACAATCTGGGAATCCGCTAATAAAAACTCGTCTCCGCATGACTTTGAATTGAACGACATTTCATATATCCGGTATTAACATATGTTTATATTCGATTTTTATTTGATAAGTTTAAATCTAATGGCTTTTCATATTTCCTGTCATTATTTGAATTAAATTTTAATTTAATGCCTTTTCAAATTTCCGGTCAAAATTTAGAGAATTCGAATTTATCGGCTTTACAAGCTCCCTATATCCGATTTTATATATTATATATAATGAATTTGAATTTAATGGTTTTTCAAAAATTATTTTTCCGGTAGTTCCTTCTATTTCCGGTTTTAATTTCCGATATATATTTAATAAATTTGAATTTAATATTGCCGGTGTGTATTTTATAAAATCGAATTTAACGTTACATTTCCGATATATCCTTCAGAACCGTATTCAATAATTTGAATTTGTTTGTATTTTATTTCTGGTGTTTAAATAGAATTTAATGCCGCATATTCGGTCTAATTATGCTAAATTTCAACTTAACGGCTTTTCAGACTTTTAAAGGGTCCGCCAAATAATTTTTTTTTTTTTTTTAAATGCTATAAAAAAAACTACTGAATATTTTCTCAAATTTCTTTTTTTATTTGAAAGTACAAACCTTCCGGTTAATAATGGAAAATAATTTCATTCAAATGGCTGCCTCGGCTGGCCATGCAGTAGCCTACACGATTGGTCCAATTTTAAAGCACATTATCGATTGTGTGCAGCTGTATTTCAACAATGGCTTCACGAATATTGTCCTTTAAAGCGTCAATTGTCTCTGGCTTGTTGGCGTAACACTAATCTGTGATGGTACCCCACAAATAATAGTCCGACGGTGTCAAATCGCAGCTCCGGCTGATAATGCGGTCTTCAAAAACAGTCGCAAGATATCGAGTGTAGCTTCGTCTGTGTGGCACATAGCGTCGTCCTGTTGAAACCAAATGTTGCTAACATTCTCTTCTTAAATTTTTGTGAACATTGACTGTAACGGCCACTTCTTGCTCATTTTCGAAGAAAAATGGCCCAATTATGCCTCTGGACCAAAATCCGCACCAAACAGTGACTCGTCTTGGGTGTATCGGCTTTTCAATGTATGCGTGCGGGTTTTCTGTGCCCCAAATGCGATAATTTTGCTTGTTTACATACCCGCCAAGATCAAAATTAGCTTCATCTGAAAAGATGATTTTTTTTGGCAAAATCGGCAGCTGCTGTAAGTCGATCGCAGACCCACTTAGCGAAGCGAAAAAAGCGTATACACAACCATATTCGTTCAGCGGAAGGATAAAACTAATTATCTGTCAAATCAGACATGAGCTAAGTGTAACCATTCACGAAATAAGCACTAGTTGAATAAAAACGTTAGATGGCGGACCCTTTGTATTTTCGGTATTCATTTTTATTTACGGTTAATATATAATAAACCTGGATTTTTATGATTTTTTAACCATATACGTTCAGTCTATATTTTGTATTTGCAGTTTATATTTAACTAATTTGAATTTAACTGCTTTTTAAAGAATTTAAATTTTTAGAGAATTTAAATTTAACGATTTCTTAAATTCGCTTTATAATGCCATGTATATTACGTACGACCAGGTTATTGAGAAGGTAAATTTAGATGAACATTTGACCATTTTGGTCATACCGCTGTGTCAACTCTTTGCTTTTTCTTGCTGAAGATTTTCTGATGCCAATTAAGCATTGTAGTTGCTCATCTGAAAAGAGTTTATTCTCATGGTTCTCCAATTCAATTATCGCAGACAATTGATTATAAAAGTTCTTCTTCATTGTGATGCAAAACGTTTTTGTAGTGGGGTGTAGCACTGGTGCCATAATAATCCTGTTAGTAGATGGCTTTCAGTTCGTGATTGCACTTTTTGAGGTCATTTGCAACAAATAGTAGATAGTATCACAGTAACTCCAGAAGAAACTTAAAAGATTCTTATGGAAACTCACTTCCAAAGATCACTAGCTTTGCCAAGCGATCGAATGTCCAGCAGTTTACCGACAGTTGGCAAAATTAGTATTAAGCTGATACGCAGGATCTTTGGTGAGGAAAGTATAGGATGGGTGATAATAAAGTTTATTCCTTATAAATCACCTGGACGTGATGAAATATTTCATTTGAAGATGTAATAAAATCTTGTCCTAACTATTTAGGATATTTATATTTAGAGAGTGGTCTTCATACCCAAGGAGAATCTAGTCAATTGGAAAAATCCTTAAAACAATGGAAAGACTACTGGATAGTTATATAAGGAAAACATATATCCCTTATACCGCATTACCATATATGTATATTTGAAGTGAGCAGTTTGTTTTCTGAAAGACTATTATGAACTGATCACATTCTTTTCTGAAATGGAATATTAAAATCTCTTCAATTTCCTATATATTTTAATTTTGTTTTTTACTTAATATTTTGCTTTTATAGTGTTGCTCCTGTTGTTTTTAAGAATAGTAGTGAAGATAATTTATTTGGTTTTTATGAAGACTACTTACTAATACCGTGTGTTAGAAAAAAGTATTTTTAAGCATTATTTTATTATTTCTAGAAATTACTTATTTTCACTTTTTTTTCTGTTTTACTATTTTAAGGAGAGCTCCCAAGATATTTCTATTTGTGTGCGTAAAACACGTAAATGGGAGTTATAGTACTCATGTATGTGTGTATGCGCTTAAATTGTTTTGTTTTTTTCGCTTTTGTTTTTTTGGTATTTTTTATCTCACTTGTTAATGTTAATGGTAATGTAAATATTTGTAAAACCCTTTCTTTTTTTTGCAGAGTATAATAAAAATACCAAGAACAACAGCCACGAATATAACTAAACACTCGCGTGTATGCACGTCAACACTGTACGAGTACTTTTTATTGTACACACACGCACAGGAAAACAAAAACAAGATGCTAAATTCAAAACAATGTTACAAATAACAAAAAGAACCAAAAACCATAATAAAACTTATAGTATGTGTTGTGTTAGTATGTGTTTGTTTACTTTAGCTGGGTTGAGAAAGAGAAGAAGAGCGAGTATTTGTTTATGAGAAAATATGGTGAAAAAACTAAGAAAACAAATACTCAACACACACAGCATGAAGATGAAGATGTATAATGATAATGTAAAAAATCAGTAGATTTAAAACGCTTTTCCAGGTTCTTCTCTACACGCGCACACACATACACGTACGTACAATGCCTGCTTTTACACACACTGATTTAAAAATCAAGCACATATTTCTCAACTCATATACTTACGAGTATGAATGATAATGGAAAAGAAAAACAAGTGTATAAAATAATAATAATAATAACAACAACTAATACTGCTACAAAAAGATAGTAGTTTTATGAAAACAAAAACAGAACTGTGTGTGTGCGTGTGTGTGTATAAGAATATATTTTTGTTGGTTATTATTGTTTCTTATTTTATATTTTTTTTTAGCGGAAGTTAAGTACATAACCAAAAAAGGAAAGAATAAAAAAACATAACAAATATACCCGAACTGTTGAAAACCACAAAAACATTTGCAGAGAGAAAAAGTACTTTTTTATTGATTTTTTTCCTTCTTCTAAAGACGCGCTCTTATTGCGTATAAATAAATAAAAGAAAAAAATACTTAAATTCATATCGACATAGCCTTTGATGGCAAAAAATGTTTTCCATCTTTAAAAAAGAATTCATTTCCTTTAAATGTTTTGAAGGACATTTACATTTATTTCATTCATTTTGCAAAATTTTGCAACAAAAAACCCATTTCATTTCAATTGTTTGTGCATCGAAATTGTTTCATTTCTCAATATGTGCCCCTA
Source organism: Wohlfahrtia magnifica (assembly GCA_023159175.1). Classification (NCBI taxonomy): domain Eukaryota; kingdom Metazoa; phylum Arthropoda; class Insecta; order Diptera; family Sarcophagidae; genus Wohlfahrtia; species Wohlfahrtia magnifica. The sequence continues at coordinate 6,821,072 of JAKWBJ010000483.1, forward strand.
TATTTTTGCAAACTGTAATTGTCAAACTGCTTTTTGCCTTGAAATTATGCAAAATACCATATGATACAGTGAGATGATGTTACCAAGAGGATAAATGGTATTTTCTAAGGACATTTATACTCATCGCTATACCAATCCACTAAAACAAGCTCCTGTGCTTTCTCTCTCTCTTTTTAGGCATGTATGTATGTATGTATATGTGTTAATAGCAATGTTTAAAAGAGCTTTAAAAGCTCTTTTCGCTTTCGTTCCGGGTTTTTCTCTCTATTAGATATAGTGTAACTTGATAATTAAATCACAGTGGGACTTTTTCTTACGTGTATTATTCGCAGCAAAGAGAACAAACTACCGAGGGCAATAAAAAAATTAAAAAAAAAAACCGAACAGCATAAATTATCAGTTTGCTATTTATCTTTGTGTCCCAATTCCTATGGGGAATAAATGGGTTAAAAGCTTACGAGTAGCAATGGTGAAAAGAAAATTAAGTAAATGGTAGTTGTCTGTGTAAAAATGGGGGTTTTGTTATGAAAATGGAACAAAAATAACAAAAATATGGATCAAGAAAATATTTTGCAATTTGTCAAAGGTTGGAATAAAAATTTGAAAGATATTTTTTTCTTAATTTGTATGTTGAAAATATTACAGAAAATTGAAATGTTGAAAATATTACCTTAACTACATTAAGGGTGGAACGTTGTGTATTTGATTGGCTATGAACCATTTTTCAAAGGAAATATTTTTTATACGCAAATTTACAAAGATGAATGACCATTTTCTATTTTCTAGATTTTGGTAATTATTTTAGACATACCACTATATGGCCTCTCTTCTAGGTCTCCTGGACCACCATAGTAGTATAAATGAAAACTTTCATATTTTAGATTTTCAAAAAGATGATTTTTGCAATTCGACTTTCACGAAACCAGTAATTATTTCAGACATATCACTATATGGGGTCTCTACTAGACCCCTTGATACATCAAGTGTATATAGTGGTATATGTGGGCACTTCTACATTTTAGAGAAATAGCCACTCACCCTCCCAAGAATTTACAGATTTTTCAAAAAGTTGATTTTTTTAAATTTCATTTTCTGGAATCGAGTAATTATTTCAAATATAAAACTATATGGGCTCTTTACTAGACCCCTTGGATCACAAAGTGTATATAGTGGTATATATAAGCACTTTCACATTTTAGAGAAGTTGCCAATCATCCTCTTAAGAAATTTCAAATTTTTTAAAAATATAATTTTTGCAATTCGATTTTCACGAATCTTATAATTATTTCAGACATACCACTATATGGGCTCTCTACTAAACCCCTTGATCCATCACGTGTATATAGTGTTACATGTGAGCACTTCCACATTTTAGAGAAATAGCCACTAACCCTCCCAAGAATTTACAGATTTTTCAAAAAGTTGATTTTTTAAAATTGCATTTCCTGCAATCGGGTAATTATTTCAAATATAAAACTATATGTATTCTCTACTACACCCCTTGGATCGCAAAGTGTATATAGTGGTATACGTGTATGTGAGCACTTTCACATTTTAGAGAAAAGGCCAATCATACTCTTAAGAAATTTCAGATTTTTAAAAAATATGATTTTTGCAATTCGATTTTTACAAATCCGATAATTATTTCAGACATATCACTATATGGGCTTTCTCCTAGATCCTTAACACATTTTAAAAAATTATAGTTGGTATTTGAATTTGGTACTCACATGTGGTGGCATTGATGGGCGCATTGTATTCACTCGTGCCTTGGAAGCCGTGGGACATGCCAGCGTGGCGATTCTCGCTTTAAACTTGTGACTGACACACTTTGTTTTATTTGAATTTAAATATAGGAAACGCTTACTGAAAGGCCCTTTATGTTCGCGTTTTTTTAAAGCTGCTCTAAAAAAAATTAATTCCACCCACTATTTGCGTGTACAGGAGAATATATTTTTTTGTTTAATTTTTGTAAAACATGATGTTTTTTCTCAAATACTTTTCTCATTTATTTTATTTTTATTATTTTCTTTTTTTTTCATATATTTTTCGTGTTCCATTTAAAATGTTCGACAGAATGTAAACAACAAATGCACTCACTGGCAATGCAAACAATGCGTTTCATAGCCACACAAAGCGAAATATTCTTTGTGTCCTTCAGTACTCTTCCTGGCCTAAAAGCGTATTATGGCATAAAAACAATGGTCAATACAGCAAAAAATTAATGAAAGAAAAGTAAAATAAAACAAGAGTTAAAAAACAGAATTAATAGAAGAGGCACAAAGCGTATAGTTACAAGGATTTATTTTGTAAAAAAAAAACAAGAACATGAACAAAAGGCAAGTAATTCTTTTTTCATTTTTAATGCGGCGCTTAATGGTAATTTGGTTTTTTTTTAATTTTAAAACACCCAGCATACACTTACTCTCTCTCTCTCTCTCTCTCTCTCACACACACACACACTTATAGTTAGGATTTTAACAGTTACAGTTATTTTAAACCATTTATGTTTAAGTGGTTGTGTGTGTGCCTTTGATTATTTGAGCTTGTATATAAGCCCAACATGTAAATATGAAATGTTTAAATTAACTTGTGCTGCTGCTGTATGTTCGTTCTAAAACCACACTCACACTCAAAAGCAGAGAGAGAGAGAGAAAGAGAGCGAGTGAAAGAGAAAGTATTTTCATATACATATGTATTTGTTTTAGTATAACGGTATTTACATTTCTATCAACATTTAATACACATTCTTGTACATTTATGTTTAAAAACACTTTTAACTCTCTCTCACTCTCTTCCTTGCTCTCTTCTTTCCTTCTGCTTTGCACAATTTAATTCCTTTTACTCTCTTTTCTATTTACATACATTTGTTTGTATGAGTGTAAGTATGTTTGTATGCATGATTGTGTTGAAAATTTTTCGTTTAGTTTTGCAAAATCAGCCAGGCTTTGTTTATCTTTTTATGTATGTATGGGTATGTATTGGAGATAGAGAGAGAGAGAGAGAGAGAGAGAGAGAGCGAGCGAGGGTGAGCATGTTCGTGTTTAATATCTTTGTGTATGTGTGTGTGAGTTGGTTATATTGAAACGAAATAGGGTCATAATAATGCAAAAACTGTGTTAATTGTTAAACTTTTATGAGAATCAGAAAAAAAACCAACGAAAAACGAAAACAACCATCATTGAAAATGAAAATCCGAAAAATAAAGAAAAAAATTAATAAAGTCGATTGAAACCCAGCAGTTAAATAAAAATTAATTTTTTTATCGACAATTTCTTTCGATTATTTTCAATTTTTAAAAAAGCTTTAAACATGAGAATTTGAATTTATATTAATTTTAAAATATTATATATATATATATAGTTGCGTTTATCTAGAAGTATGTATTACTTGGAGGTGGCACACCACCTCAGGGTGGTGTTCTCTCGCCTTTTCTATGGTTAGTCGTTGTGAACGAAATTTTATTCGAAATTAACTGCGGTGGGGTATGAGTGATGGCTTACACTGACGACTTGATTCTGTTCGTTTCGGCACCTTCCCCTTAGTATTGAACGAAATGCTGGAAGTGCTTTACCAAGGCTTAGTAGTTGGGCCGATAGATATAGGGTGGCGTAGTGTAGTGGTTAGAGCGCACGACTAACAACACAAGCAACCCAGGTTCGAGCCCCAAAAGAGGATAAAACGAAAAAATTTAATTGTTGTTTTGAGTGTATAAATAAGGGGGCTTCAACTTCCCTCCATACAACTTCCTTTAAAAATGAAGAAACCGCTCTGACCCTTCAAGCTTACCTCTGGCGATAATAATAAACATCAGACGAATAATCAGGAAAAAGCGCCATCTAATGGGAAAAAATTACAATGGTAAAGTAAAGATCACCAGTAATAAGCAAGGATATTTACTAATACACAATCATATGGAGAAGGGGCTACAGTGGATTAATCATCTAAATACTTAGTCTAAAAAATCAACTTGATTAATGGAACTAAAACAAAGCAATGGTTGCTTTGTGGAAAGCTAATATGATCATTAGAGTAGTGACAAGGTTTTGCTATTCACCAGAACATGCAAACCATCCTCTTTTAAAATGCCCAGATTGAATCACCAATCTCTTCAACTGTCGTCAATCAATCAAGTATCTATATTTGTCAAGTATCAATATTGAGCTCAAAACTTGGCAGCTGCATGTCGAGCCGTGTGTTGCTTTTTATGTCTGCTCGCTCAAAAATGGGGACCCAAGCCACAAATGATAATCTGGAGTACTGGACTTTTGGAGACAATCTTACTTCGCCTCTAAGGGAATTAGGTACGAACTTGGCTATCCACAAATTGGATTTTGCTCGGTACGCCAAGGCTTTTTTCCCTAAAAGAGATGAATGCAGAAAGGGTGGGATTTCTACGGGTTATAGGATGATCCGGTGAAGGGGCTGGTTTTTTCTCCGAGTCTTCGTACTTCGCGGAATCCTTTAGATTACCGAAGTTCTTAAACGTTTTTCAGGCGAAAAATGTTTTAATTTTGCTGCAGGGCAAAATGCTGAGAGATCCAGGAGTTTATGGATAAAAACAGGATTTTTTCTGATAGTCAGGCCGCTATCAGGACCCCGGTGTCGCCTAGTAGCAATTCGACTTTAGTTTTCCGTTGTAAGAAGATGAAGCTCTTTGGTAATACACGTTTAATTTCCCTGATAAACTTATTAGAAGCGCCTCGATGGATATGGAGTCTATCAACTCCTACTCTGACATCTGCTATTCTATGACTCTTGTCAAGGGGAAAATCTGTAGAGTTCTATATCCCGTTGTTCAAATTAAGTTAGTGGTCAGGATATCTGTAAACAATTATTGAAGGCGGGTAAGAAGAGTTTCCCTCTTGTCGTCTTTGAAGTTGTACTAGTGGTCTTTGTAGGTGGTAAGGGTTTCCGATTTGCTAAGTGTGTTCCAGGTTGAGATAATGGTCATTGCTATATGTGAAGAGATCAACCTGGACAGTAGACTCAATGGCAAGGCAGTCTTAAGGGCACTTAGCTCGTATTGCATGACATCTAGACTGGTCACATATTGCTACGAAATAAGATCTAGATGTTTTGAATACCTGAACACTACGGGATAGATGGCAATGAAATATCGGATGCATTGGCCAGAAAGGATTCCATGACACCCTATATCGATCCGAAATCTAGCTGTGCAGCAAGCACCACATACTACCATCCTCAATCTAGTCAAGGATTGGGAAATGACCAGATGCTTGGAACACTGGAATGCTCTAGAACGATTTCACCACTCTAGGGTGGTAAACAGTCCGCAATTTGGGCGGAGTTTCTTACGGGCCACTGTAGACTAAGAGCGCATCTGAATAGGATGGTGGTCACAGATGTGGGTGTTTGTAGACTATGCTCTCAGGCATCAGAGACAGCAGAACACATATTGTGTAAATGTGTGTGGTTCTTGATAGATTTAAGTGGAGGTGATTGGGTAGACATGGAGTGTCGCTGGGTGACATATCCAACATTAAAGTTTCAGATTTGCTGGTGTATAAAGACCTTTCTAATATAAAAAAAGGCATCAGATCTGCTGAACAATCTATAGACCCGAAGGGGCACATAAGATCCCACAATAGTGTCTGGTCAGTATTATGATAATGATAATGAACTCTAACCGTAGCTGGTGTTAAGGGTTTCTAAATACTTCCTGTCACCACAGTATTGTAATTATTTTACCACTCCAGACAATACAGTGCCTGATAATAACTGTATCCATTTCAGACAATATTGTGCCTGATTGTTACCGTCATAGGCAATACCAGACAATCCCGCAATCCCCGAATCTGTAATTAAGATAGATACAGTGCTGTGCAAGACAAAAGCAACAAACTCATTTAATAAATTCTTATTTAATGTGCACTATAAGGCTCGAAACACTTAATTTTAAATCGAATTCTAAGCATGGAGACGGCGAATTTATGGTGTGGACTTGCTTTTTAGCAAATAGCAAAATTGATGGCATAAAGGACCGATTTATGTAAAAGTACACACCGAGTCATACCCCAACAAGAAACTTAAACTGCATTATAGGGTGTTATCTCCAAAAAGTTTTTCATGAATGGCAAAGAAGATGGGCCAGCTCGCCTAAGTAGCGTTAAACTTTTCGATGGATATCTCACATTAATATCTGTTTGATGATCGTAGAAGTCCCGAAGCAGACAAAGCTATCAAACAATTCATATTTATTTATCTTTATTATTTTTGTGTTTCTACGTGTAATAATAATGAGCGTTTGAGGGTTAACATGTAATTAAATATGCACAATTTAAAGTCAAGAATATATTATAAAAAAATACAATAAAAAAATCAACAAAACATATTAGAAAAAAAATATGGAAAAAATTTAAAAAAATCATCGATAAGTGATTTTAGTGAAGGTCATCTTCATCTGAATCTCATTAATAACAAGTTTAAACGTGACGGGATTTATTATTAATTTTTTTTTCTTTCTTTTTAATTTTTTTATTATTTTTTATTTAAAAGCTAATAAATATAAACTACGATTCTAACAGATATTAAAAAAAAAATATTTATTAAAACCAGAATTTGAAACGAAAATGAAAACAAAAAAAAAAACGCAGCGTAAAATATTTTAAGCAAATGATGTTTTCAAAATATTTGCTTCGATTTTGTAGGTGAACAGTGAGGGTTAGAAATAAACGGCTGTGTGGCACGTAGCGCCGTCCTGTTGAAACCAAATGTTGCTAATATCCTCCTCTTCAATTTTTGTGAACAAAAATTCGTTCAACATGGCCCGATAACGATCGCCATTGACTGTAACGGCCACTCCTTGCTCATTTTCGAAGCAAAATGGCCCAATTATGCCTCTGGAGCAAAATCCGCACCGACAAGATCAAAATAAGCTTCATCTGAAAAGATGATTTTTGATTCTGCAGCATTACCATGATTTTCAAAGTAATGTCGCAATGTTTCCCAGCGTTGTTCAAGCGTATACACAACCATATTCGTTCAGGGGAAGGATAAAACTAATTATCTGTCAAATTAGACATGAGCTAAGTGTTACCATTCACGAAATAAGCACTAGTTGAAAAAAAAAAAACATTAGATGGCGGACCCTTTACTAAAAATAATATACGTGAATCTGAAGCCTGTGACAGCAATGTTATAATTGAAAAGAATGTGGGATACAATATACGAATTTTTGAAAAGTGTTGTATAGATTAATTGTATATTAATAATTGTTATTAAATAAAATAAAAAACGTTTAAACGCAATCAATCAACTTCAATTATCTCCTGTAAGGCAAACTAACAATGATTACGTTTGCATGTTAGCAAACTGTCGTAACTATTATTTTTGCCATTACTGTAAATGCGCCATTAAAATTACCGGTTGGTTGGTTGGTTAATTATAAGGCCAATTAATTATTTAAAATATCTATAAAACAAGTTAGACTAACAAAATTATAATAACAAAGAGTTTGATTGCTTTGTTTCATCAGAGATGCTATTTTTCTTGTTTAAAAAATATTTGTTTTTTTTTTTTTTTTTTTTTCTTTATAATGCAGCACATGAACACAAAAAAAGACAAGAAATAATTATAAACCTGTTGTCAAAATTTAAATTTATTATTTTAAATTATTAAAAAAGCGATTCAAAGATTATATTGAAAATTCCCTCAAGGAAACGATTCCAGACAGTGGGGCAAATTGGCTTTATTGTATACGCTACAAAAAAAAAAAAAAAAAAAAAAAAAAAAAAAATGACATTCAATCTTATGTCGTTAAAAGATAGTACATGTGGTACAAATGGTACCACAATCAGTTGATCATATCAGTTTATCCTTACTTGGCATTACAATTTTTTTCCCAGTAGGTGGCGTTTTTTATCATCTTCGCCAGAGGTAAGTTTGAAGGTCACGGGGGCTTCTTTAGATGGATTTGTCTAGATGAAGTCTTTTTTCTCTATTAGACACTCGAAAACGTAATTTAATTTTTTTCTTCATGTCCTCTGCTGGGATTCGAACCTGGCCGTTGGTGTTGTATGCCTACATTCTCACAACTCCACCACGCCTCTCCTCAATTTAGATCTTTACTACTTAATACTTAATTGAATTGACTCAAGTTGTTTTGGTATCCATCTTCGGCACCTACTGCAACCTAAATATGCTTTCTATACTCGTGACAAGGTTTCCTGCAATAAGACACACATGAATATCTATCAGGGAAATAGACATGAATAATTCAAAACTGTAGTCATCTTTTAACAGCAAAATAATTATGAATCTACTCTTAAGCCTTCGCTGGTCTTATTATTATATAATGGTTCGGAGAGATACAACTGGTCATGGCACTGCGACCTAAGAGGATCTATTGAACCAAGCACTTAGGGGTCAGACTAGCCAATGCTTTGGCTGCAATGCGTGGTAATCACCCTGAAGTAAGTCTATTCAATTCTTCATCGAGTCAATATCTACGAGCGGTAGACCGTCCGCACAGGCCTTCCGTTTCAGGTACCTCGTTAAGCCTGAAGAGGCGATATTTAAGATAATAGTGGCCCATCAGAAAGCAAATAAGTTTTCTTCATACTTGCCCTATCTATGTGGCGTAGCTACCTATCATAGCGGAAATATCTCTTCAACCGCTTTGCCTGTCTCAGACCCGGGCATTGTGCCGAAAATGACGAGTAGAGTTAATGTTCCTACTCATCGCTGTGAATCTATTTGGGCCAAATTTATAGAATCTTGCTGTTACCATCTTGAAGATATAGACTAATACATATACACTTTGTATGGGTATAGTACCGCCCAGTTGGAATTTTTGAATGTTATATAGCCTATAGTTCCTTCCAGACGTACAGAAATATACTGTAAAATTTTCAAGAAAATCCGTTAAGCCGTTTAGCTGTCCATGAGGCACAAATATACAAACACATATTGATTTTTATATATCGGGTATACCATCTTCGGTAGCAGAGAAGAACCAACAGTGACCGGTATACGCAAGTTTATTACTAAGGTTCGTGAAACTGTGGCTGAGAGTGCGCGTGAGTGTCCATCAACATCAACTCATCATCGATCTCAAAAATTGAACATTTCACGCACCAGTTTACGTCGAATTTTGCGAAAAGATATCGGTATGACGCCTTACAAAGTTCAATAGGTTCAAGAGTTGAAGTCGCATGAACATCCGCTTCGCTAGATAGGCTAACGAGAAACTGTACTATGATGTCGATTTTGACAAAAAAAAAAAAAAAATCCTCTTTTCGTTTGAAGCTCATTTTCGCCTTGGTGGGTACATCAATAAGCAAAATAGCCGTATTTGGGGCTCAGAAAACCCCAACGTGGTCTTACAGATGCCAATGCACCCATTACGAGTGACTGTTTGGTGAGGCTTGTGAAGTGGAAGCATCACTGGCTCATATTTCATTACGGTCAATGGAGACACCTATCGCACCATGACAACCGATTTTTTTGTGCCCGCTCTTCATGGTATTGACGTGAACGATGTTTGGTTCCAACGGAATGGTGTAACACTTTCCACACATCTCATGACACAATCGATTTATTACGTCAAACGTTTGATGGTCGTTTAATTAGCCGAAATGGTGATGTCAGTTGGCCGCCAAGAAGTCAGTTGGCCAGCCACAGAAGCCATATGAATAAAATAATATAATATTTCATTTCTAAACGGAACAATTGTACTTCACAACAACCCTCTCTGTTTTAATGCATTTTTAAATTTAATAAAATAAAGACAGGCCTGGTCAATATTTCATTAAACAATTTTCTGTAATTTTTTTCCAAGACAAACAAAACCTGATTAAAATTCACTTCAACATGAATTACACAGTGACAAAAAAATGTTAACTAACTTTACCCTGCATTACAAAATAGAAAAAATTTAACAATTGCCACTAACTTGTTTACTTCTGGGTAATTATGTAGAGAAACATATATTGTTTTTAAGACATGACGTAAACAAAACTTTCAAACTAAAGGCCGCTAAGAATAAATTAAAATTTCATCTTTTCAATGACAGTGTTATGTGCTTTTTACAATCGAAGCCACTGTTCATTGTGAAAAATGTTCGCTTTAAAATTAAAATCCATAATTAATCTCATACACGCATACAAATACTTAAACATTTATAAACATTCATTTGTTATACACATTCCATTTTACTCTCTCTCTCTCTCTCTCTCTCTTTCGATACTTCTCTTGCCGTCCAAAAAAATCTTAATAAAATCTACTTTTAATTACAGGTTTTGTTAAAAAATAACACATAAAACTACCATTAATACTAACACTAACTCAAAAAGAAGAGAGAGTAACTGAGAAAGAGGGCAGAGGGCAAAAATCAAGGATAAATAAATGTTAAAGCACATGTTGAGAATAAATTAATAAAACAACACACTTACATTAAAAAATAATAGCAACAACTAACAGTCGAAAGAGCAACATAGTGCGTTGAATGAAAAGAGAGAAAGGGAGAGAGTGAGGTGTGTGTGACTGAATGTCCCTTAAATTATAATTAGTGTTTTAAAACACTTAAAAAGTACAATTCAAAATCTCATTTTATATTTAAAGAGTAAATGAAATATTTAATACGCGAACGCACACGTACTCACACGCAAAGCTAAACTTTCATCATATTCACACATACATGGTTTCACACAAACACAATCGTACACTTCTTAAAGTGTTATTAGCTGTTGGTTAAAAAGCGGCAATCCTGTGGGGAAATACTCCTCACTTTTCAACATAAGTGGTGGTTGGTAACAAACACCATAAGTACTAAATATAGCTGTTCTTTAAAAAATTGTCTTGAAAATAAAAAAAAAAATTATGGCAATTAAAATTTCTTTGAAGTTTGGTTGAAAAGGAAATAATAGGGAGGAGGAGGGTTGTTTATAAATAACGTTTGTGGTTAATCAACAGTTCAGTGTTTTAAACGAAATATGATGAGTGGCATTTACAGGTTTATATGCACTATACCACCATAGTTTCAAAGGGTATACTGAGTTTGTTCTGTTTTTTAAAGCAATCCTAGACCCAACTTTCATATACCCATACAAGTTAAATAAAGCATATCAACCTTTCATATTACATGTTAACCTTGTAATACAAGTACAGATTCCTATTTAGAAAATATTTCCATAAAATCACCAGAAGGCTGTCACCACTGCTTTTTGTTAAAATTGGTCTATGATTCCGTTTACTGCTTATAAAAGTGGGCGTAAAAAGGTGTTTTTAATGCGTGGTGCAGTGGTTAGAGCGCACGCATAACACCACAAACGACCCAGGTTCGAGCCCCAGCAGAGGACATGACGAAAAAAATTAAATTGTGGTTTCGAATGTTGACTTGTTGAACTTCCCTCCAGACAACTCCATCTAAAAAATAAAGAACATAAGACAAATGACCAGGAAAACACGCCACCTACTGGGAAAAAATAATTACAATGCTAAAGTAAAGATTACCATCGATTAGCAAGAATCTTCACCACTACGCAAAATCATGGAGGAAGCTACAGTGGATTAATGAAAAGCTTGAAAGATCAAATTGATTAAAGATAACGAAACAAAGCAATGGATGCTTTGTGGAAGAGTAACGGAGAAAAATATGCCATAATTTAGTATATTAACCACAAATTGACCCAATTTTTTTCCGAAACCAAACTTAGATATTTTATTCGCAACATCTTGGGTGTTTTTTTTTAGAGGTTCATAACTTTGAGTTGACCGTACTTCTTTATTTGCCAACCGATTTAACAGCTTGGTTTGACATTTCGTTATGAATGGATTTACACGCCAGAGCAAGCAACGCTTGCAAATTGCTGATATTTTGTTTTATCAAAATAATTGTTCTGCTCGTCAAACTTTTTTGTTTTGTTTTGTTCTCCTCTGATGAGGCTCATTTTTGGTTGAATGGATACGTAATAAGCAGAATTGTCACATTTTAAGTAAAACATCATTACATCCACAGAAAATTACTATTTGGTGCGCTTTATGGCCTAGCGGAGCTATTCCTCCAGTCAATGGTGAACGGTTTAGGGACATAAATGAACAATTTTTTGCACCTAAATTAGCTGGCATTGATCTTGCTGACATGTGGTTCCCACAAGACAGAACCACATACCACACAGCGAGCGCTACAATTAATGTACCCAAAGAAACTTTTTCCAAAAAAGTAATTTGACGTAATGGTCCATTTAATTGGTCCATTTAATCTAATTGGATTATTTTCTTTGGGGTTATGTAAGGTCTACGTTGATAAATCAGAGAAAATTGAACATTTGGAAATCAATATTCGAAGAGTTATTGGCGATATACGATTTAACTCAGTCAATTTCCAACGGATCATTGTATTCCTAACTAAGCGTACTTCTCTAGAGAATTCATAAATAATACGGGCCCTATATAAAATAGAATTCAAAAGCTTCCCTAAACTTGAACAACTTGGAATAAATTGAATGAATAATGCCTTTGCTTAAGCATAGTATACCGATTCCACAATTTTACTTAAGTAAAGTATATACTATTTAAAAGGTCTACTCTTCTTCTTACCATATCTTTTAAATATCTTACAATTGGTTAATATTTAGCTAAGTTAAGTGTTTGAAGGTACGAAAAATCGTTTTTTTTTACCGTAACTCAAGATTTTGAAGGTATTTTGCATTTACTGTCTCGACAGCATTTTTAAAAAATGGTATCACTTCTTCTATTTGCATGGATTTTTGTCTTGTACAGTTTTTTTTTTTTTGACGCGTAAAAAGTATAATACCTTTCGTTTTTGTTATATGGCTTAAGTTCTAAGAATTTTGTTGTTATTTTTATGGATTTTGTGAAGCTTTAAATACACTCTTAAAAAAATTAAATGTTTATTTTCACCATACTTTAAAAGGCTAAAATAAAAACTTAATTCTATAGAATATGGTTGTACAGTTTCTTTTGACGCGTGTGCTATATAAAAATTATTGTGTGTTTGTTTGAAGACCGTGTATCGCTAAAAAGCAGATTCTACCATGTCATTCTTGGTGTTCAAGTCGTTTGTGTGCTAATAGCCGAAAATTTGTTCTCCCTTGGCCGCAGGGAGGGCCAGATGTTGCTTCAGTAAACCACGTTCGAAATTTTATAGTGAATTTGCTTTTTAGTAAACCCTATTCTTACACATTAAAATTACATGTGTAATCCATTTAATTTAATCATTCGCACAAGCATGCATCCAAATAAATAAGTCGATATCTACAAACATACATATGTACATACCCACGACATACATAATTATGTATGCATGCATGTAGACGCATATGTAAACAAATGGCATATGTAGATTACAGATAAACCGTAAATTTCATCAATTTGCCAAAAAAGAGAAAGGGGCTGAATATTGAAATCGAAACGTTACAAAAGAAAACAACAAAAGCAACTATAAAAACAACAACATCACTATAAATTAAATTAGGACAAATCCATCTCACCATAATACCCAGTCGTAAAACTAATCTATACATACATACATACATACATACATACATATAAAGAATGAGAAAGCGACTGCTATAATAGGGACAATAATAAAACAACACAGAGAATGAGAGAGAGAGAGAGAGAGGGAAATGAAAAATACAGGTAAGAAAAGTAAAAGAAAATCGCATATAATTTCTTGACATTTACATATGCATTCGCATGTATGCGTATTTATAATATGGGTCTCAAATAAAAACAACAACCAACTTTGAATGACAGCGCCATACAACAGCAACAACAAAACGCAATTGAATATTGTAACAGCAGCACACGTCGTCTATAAATTCCAATACACACTTGACAACATTTCTTTCGCAACAGAACCACCAGAATTCGGTATGAATATGTATTTAAGAAATGGCAACAAACAACAACAGCAACCACAATAACAAACATATATAAGTACACTTTGTATTAAACCGTTTTATTTTTCTCACACACGCATGCAGCAAAAACAACACTGACAGCAACAACTAATAACTGCAATATAAACATAAAATATGAAAAACGTGCCTTTAAAAAATGTTACGCAAGTATATTGCAGACAACTGGCAACCCATTAAACATTTTATTGTTACAAAAAAAAAAAAAAAAAAAAATACAACACATCAGAGCCCTTGTGTCTCTGGCAGCACTGCCAATTCGACGGTAAAGCAATCTTACATTTGAATTAACGGATAAAAATAGAGGATATGAGAAATTTCCTGAACCTTCCAAATTGTAGGCAATTGGGTATATAATAATATATCGTTTGGCTGTCAATAAATAAAGTTGTGTTAAAGTGGAAATAAAAGTGTTGTATAAACGAATATTAGGTGTTGTATTAAAACAAACAATATAAAAGTTATAATGGAATAAATAAAAACTGTAAAACAACAAAATAAAGCGGTGTTTATTTTATTTTAACGCAATTTAAACGAACTCAAACGTTTTAAAAAGGTTAAAACGTAACAATATGATTAAAATCTAAATATTGTTATTAAAAAAGAATTAAAATATGTTATAAGAATTTATGGATCGGAGGGGCCTTCTTAGCCGGTGGAGCATTGATAGTGGGCTGAGCGTTAGCCCATGAAAGCTGGAATTGGTACTGTTTACACGCAGGTACAAAGTTCCGTCGTTTTCCCTACCGCGTCTGCACGTGGTTGAACTGTCGGATTGCGAGAAGTATCTGGGGGTAATCCTGGACTCCAAACTCGTCTGGTTCCAGAAAACACGTGCGAGAGTGGCAATGGCCAACGTTGCTCTGTACACTTGTCGTAGCGAGAGAGAAATCCACATATAGCAGGACAAGGTTCTGCGAAGTGCGAGACTGGTGATTACAGGTGCGCTGAAGTCCACTCCTTCGAAGCCCTTGTTCTTAATACTAAACTGGCTTCCAGTGGAGCTGATGGCTAGGCAAATGGCGATCATGTCTGCGATAAGGTTGAAGATGGCGAGAGCATGGTCTGACAGGGACAACGGGCATGCCGCCATCTTCCGGTGTTTGGATACGATCCTGATGGAATAGATTATTATACACCCAAACCCTTCCTGGATAGAATGTTGTCCGTGTGCATCTCAGCAGAGCCGGAATCGGTATACACGGACGGATCCCGGCTACGGTTCGTATCTGCCGTATGCGTAAAAAAACTGTGCTTAAGTCTTTATGACAAGTATATACCACTGCCCTGCATCTAAGAGCCGTCGGTATAGACCTCAAGAGCATTTTGAGAAACTCCCGTGTGCTAGATCAGAAGTCACTCGTGGGTATATCGAAGTCAAATCGACCACGGAAGGACAAACAAAATTTATATGGTGTTTTAAAAAACGCGGCTACGGTTAGTATCTGCCTTTATGCTTTAAAAAACTGTGCTTATGACTTTATGACAAGTATATACCACAGCCTGCCCAGCATCTCCGAGCCATAGGTATAGACCTCAAAGGTATTTTGAGAAACTCTCGTTCGCTAGATCAGAAGTCTCTCGTAGGTATATCGAAGTCAAATCGAGTAAATTATGAGGGACAAAAAAATCCACAAAAATCGCAGATAAGGCCAGGAGTAGATCGCATTTTTTCTTCGCTAATATAGCAAATTGCACGTGTATATTTCTGTTTATTGGGTTACACATGTTCTCCTTATAGCTGTAGCAATAGCGGCAGTGACAGCAGTGTGTTTTTTATTTTTCTTCTTTTTTTTGTTGTAAAATCTAAATGTCATCTACACACAAATTTTATATTTTTCTTCTTTTTTAGTGCATATGTGTGTTTGTGTGCGTATTTTTGTGTGTTGCAAGGTGGTTTTTTCTATTATTTGTTGCAAAATTAAGCTGTTTTTGTTCAACTGGGGAAAAACCACTTATATTTTTTTAGATTTTTCTTGTTGTCGTTTTCTTGTCTATTTTTAATTTTTTTTATAAAACTAAACGTGCCACATAAAAATAAAACTGCCCACCAACAATTGCAAACTTATTGCCGTTTCTTGTTGCAACTAATTTGAGGGTGTACCACATATAGACACACATATATATATATATATATATATATATATATATATATATATAAAGACCCCAATAATACAGAAACAAATATAGAGAAAAAAACAACAGATTTGACTTAGTGTGTCAGAAGAACAAATAAATGAATGTGTGTTGGGCACAGAATAAGAACAATTGCAACAAGAACAACACAAACAACAACAAATGACAAGTAGCTGCAACAATAAAGACATTTTTATAGACTATGCCAAGTACAATTCCGTTAGAAAAAAATAATTTTATTTATTTTATTGTAATTGTTTTTTAATCTGGATACCCTACTTTCAAAATAATTGATTGCACCGCTCAATAGTCTTTTATTTAAACAGAAAGAAAAAACGCTACGATATTTTACCGGAGATTTAATCGTTCACCTCATATTACTGCCAAGCAATTCGAAAGTCAGCCTTGCAGCTTTGGTTTGTACAAAAATTGCAGTGCAGTAGGCTTTTGATTTAAAGTGGAGTCGCATTAAAGATAGGGTAACTAGCAGCTCTAGTGCCTCTTATATTATCATTATCATCATACCGACCAGGCACAATTCAGAATACTGCGTCACATGGGTTCTATTGTGCCCATATAGTCTATAGTTTGTTCAGCAGATCTGCTGCTTTACTAATGAACACCAGCAATTCTGAAATCCTAGCGGAGGAAATGTCACCTAATAAGACCCTTTGTCTACCTAAACATTTTCATCTAAACTTACCTTAGTCTATAAAGGGCCATACTGCTATACTTAGGAATCTCACAGCGACTCCAATTTTGCAAAGTGATCACCGCCTTAGAGTGGCGAAATCTTCTTTAAGCATTCCAGTGTTCCAAGCATTTGGCAATATCCTTGATTAGATTGAGGGCGGTAGTAAGTGATGCTGCACAGCAAGGTTCCGGATCGATATAGGGTGTTCCCTTTTATGTTTAAGATCTCAGTTATGTTGGTGGATGGAAAAAGGGCCTAACGAGACATAAAAATCGTATAACTAAAGTGAAACATTATCTCAAAAGGTTTTCTCTTAGACCCTCAAATGTACTTATGGCGACCTAATTACTCCAGGCTGGGTCTGGGTTTAGACGAGAGACTTAATTTTAGCATAAGAGAAATTAGATTCTTGCTTGGTAATTGGAAGTACACGCAGTGGCTGTGGCCCAAATTGCCGTTTTTATTTTTTTGAAATGGAGTTGCATCACAACCATTGCTGAGGGTACTATTTACATTGTAGCCCTACGATAGGATATAAGCCACGAGGATGTATTTAAGCTCATTGTATTAATGCTTGGAGTTTCCTACCGGAACCTCGAGCTTTCAGTACGTCAGGCGAGCTTTGTCGTCCTGTGAGGTTAGGTCGAAAGAAAGAGCGAGCTGAGGGTACTTAAGAGTCTATTTACCAGGCATTGTGGTCTTAGATATCTTCAGAGTATTTTGGAAATTTTGGGGTATAATTGGCCGAAAAATCTGAACACGTAGTTTATGAGTATCCGGCTGTTTCGGCCCGAAGGGTTTTCTTCTTTGGAGTGACTCCAAAAGGTGTAATTTTTTTCTCACCAAATAGTATTACTCTTGGAGTAATAACGGAGTTTCTTACGGGCCACTGTGGCTAAGAGCGCATCTGAAGAAGATGGCGGTCACAGATGTGCATGCTAGTAGACTGTGCTCGCAGGCTTCAAAAACAGCGAAACACATATTAAGTGAACGTGGGGTTCTTGATAGGTTTACAGTTTCAGATTGTCCATTAGGAAAGCAGCAGAACTGTTAAACAAACTATATACCGGAAGAGGAACAATAGATCCCATAGGTCGCAGTGTTCCGCAATAGTGCCCGGTCAGTAGAATAATAATGATAATAGATAGTAATACTGGCTTTATATATATAATATGGTGAACTTATGAGGCTGCACTAAAATTAGGTTTTGGCCCATATGGCACATAACATAAACTTTTAGTGAAACATCTTTTAGTATAACATACAGAGTAAAGCTATTAGTAGTTAATTAAGTAAAACATACTTAGTATAGGGTGTCATATGATTATGTAACTATAAACATACACTTACAAACATTCATTTTGACCTTGAAACTTTGAACAGGGCTCTTGTACGAGTATGTGGTCTAAACATGGATTAAAAACAAACAAATTATAGGGTTTCTTTCTTAAAAATAAGAGAAAAGAAGAAACTTTTTCACATTCAATATCTTATGACAAAATTGTAAATTTAATTAATATGCAAATGTTGCTAACTGTAGGGCATAACACCTACATATAGATCCTTATGCGACTTTGGCTTGAGAAAAGAGATAAAACTTGAACATAAAATATAGTTGTTGTTATTGAAGTAGTTATTGTTATCATTCTTTTTATTATTATTGTTGTTGTTGAGAGTTTTTTTTTCGTTTTTATAATTGTCGTTGTTTTTTTTTTTTCTTTTATAATTTTTTTTTTTAAGAGCATAAGTTTTCTTTTATTATTGTCGAAAAAAGCTATATTTATGTGTATTTGTATGCGAGCACACATGTATTATTGTTGCAAATTGTTATTGTTATCATTGCTGTTATTCTGTTATTATTGGTGCTCTTGCAGTTGTTTTTCTTTTTTATTATTTATGCCCACCATTATTCACCTGCATAAATCTCTTGTGTGTCAGCACAGTTCTCCCTCGATCTCTCTCTTTTTCTATCTCTATGTCGATTTATTTCTAAAGGAATTAAAAATTAAAAAAAAAAACAACGAAAACGTTAAGAAAATAGAAAACAAAACAACACAATGACAAAAAAAAGAAATGCAAAAACTTGGTCAAGTGAGAAGAACCTTGTGTGACAATAATTTTTATTTTTTCATTTTTGCTTTTCTTCTTATTATTATTGTAATATTTATTGTTGTTGTTGTTGCTATCTTGTATGCATTTGTTTGGTATTCATTTGCCGAATAATAGAATTATTCGAGAGTGGGGTGGGCATGTTTGGTTGAGTTAGCAGCAGCAGCGGTAAAAATCATAAGGATGGAAGTGGTCGTTGTTGTTGTTATAGCTAAAATTCTAATACAGTAACAGCTGGTAAGATGAAATTTAAAAGCTGATTTGCATGTGCACTCATTTAAATACATAAGGAATAAACACCATTATACAGGTTTACCTGTATAGTTTTCAATATTGTTGTTATTACAGTAGCAGTCATTTGTTTATCAAAATTCCAGTTTTTTGTCATGATTTTCTTTACTTTAACTATATTTGTATAATTTTATTTTATTTTTTTGCTGCATATTTAAGATTTTCTTTACTTAAATGTAAAAAATAGAAAAAATAGAAGAAAAACTATAAAAAAGAAAAGAAGAAAAGAACACTATTTACGTTTTACCACTTGACATGGGCCTTCTAAACAAAAACAAAATATCAGAAAACTGTAAGGTATATCGGTTAAAAATATCTCAAAAAAATAACAAGGAAAGTGTGCTACTAAGAGAAATGAACAAGAAAGATAAGCTGTATAACAGTCTGGGGCTATTATTTTGCCCCTTAACACTTTCATTCTTAAATTTGTAAAGTGAACTAGTTAGAGTAGAAAATAAGCAGCTCAGCATCATAAACTGCATCAACGAAATATAAAATTAAACTAAAATATCGATTAACCTTATTGTTAATTTGGAACAAGTCGATTCCGATTTTAAAGAACAAGAGTAGAGGCTAGCTGCCATCTGCTCTTTTTATGCGTCGTTACAACTTCTACAAAAAAGTCATTATAGGGAAAACTTATTCTGGAATTGGCTACATAACAAAAATGTGCGATTTGGTGTGTGTCTTGGCTAAATTTAGTAAGAAATGTGAACTGGAGGATTTTGATGTGCAAACTAAAAGAAACATACATGGAAAAAATTTGAAAAAAATATACGATTTTTATACATTTTTGTATAGATTAAGCGCAAAAATGACTATGAACACTTGACAACGTGGTTCTAAACCCAATAACACCGGAAAAAAATTTAAAAAAAAATCTGTGACCTATATATTCTTGACCAGGTACAGTGACAAAATTGGCTGGGAACACCTGACAATGTGATTATTTACTCAAATACATGGATAAAATGATAAAAAAAAAACAACATTTTACTTCGATATACGCAAAAAAAAATTCGCATTATAAAACATACACTAACGAAAAATCCATAATATCAAAATACACAGAAAAAAAGAAAAAATATATATACGATTTTTATACATTTTTGGATAGATTGAGCGCAAAAAATGACTATGAACACTTGACATCGTGGTTCTAAACACAATAACACCGAAAAAAAAAACAAATTTGACCTACGAGTATATATTCTTGACCACAATGCATGAGTTTCTGTCATTACTAATGACTAGTTGACATTACTTGCTTTAGCAAAGTTTTCTGAAATACATGATCGAGTTTAGCTCAAAAGAATCAAGGGATACAGGAAACTGCTATCCAATGTTAGATTTGAATAAACAAATCGTTTTCTTAGAATATTCAACAGCCACCTCATTGAGGTGTCGAATAAAATGCTGTATTAAGCAGAAAAGGTAGTCTAAAAAAAGGTTTAAAAAAATGAAAAACAAGCAGGGAATGTGAGGAAAACTCTTAAAAAATTATATTTCATTTTCCCTTAACACCTGTGCGTATCTTGTCGGCTCTACAAAAGATGTCAAGAAAAAGTGATAAAAAAAAACTCTCTCTCTTTAAATGTAAAAAACATGTATGTATAGCGTGTTTTTTATAGAGGTATAGAACTTTAAGTTGGCGACCGATTTAGCAGCTGTCAAGATTTATTTTCAGTTTGGTTTGGCAATTCATCATGAATAGACTCACGCCTGAACAACGCTTGCAAATAATGCAATTTTATTTCGAAAAAAATGGTTCTGTTCGGAAAACGTATTGCGCACTACGTCCATTTTATCGTCGACAAAATCGTCTATCAGAGCAGTTAATTCTATTAACCATGGAACGTTTTCACACCACGTTTACTCTTATTGATAACTCGCATCCCCAGATACGCTGTACGGTGCGTACAAAAGAAGCTATTGCTGCTGTAGAGCGTAGCATTGAGGAAGACCCGAATGGGTCCATCCGAAAAACTGACTGTTTGGTGCACTTTATGGCTGGTGGAATCATTGGTACGTACTTTTTCAAAAACGATGGTGGCCAGACCGTTACAGTCAATGGTATCGGTATAAAGCCATGATTACTAACTTTTTCATTCCTGAATTGAATAAAAATGATGTCCAGCAGATGTGGTTTGAACAAGACAGCGCAACATGTCACACAGCTCGCACAATAGATTTATTGAAGGACATGTTTGGTGACCGCCTAATTTCACATTTGGACCTGTGAATTGGCCTCCAAGATCTTGTGATTTAACACCGCTAGACTACTTTCTGTGGGGCTATGTAAAGTCATTGGTCTATGCGGTAAAGCCACAAACGCTTGACCATTTAGAAGACAACATTCGCCGTGTTATTGCCGATATACGGCTACAAATGTTGGAAAAAGTCATCGGAAATTGAACGTCCAGAAATCATATTTAAAATATAATGCCACAAGATTATCTTTCGGATAAATAAAATTCATGTCAATCGAATAATCCATCGTTGTTTTATTGCAACTTAAAGTTCTATACCTCTATAAAAAACTTTATATACGAAGTATATACGAGTATATATGTATATATGGAGTAAGCCAACACACATAGTTTTTTAGCAACATTTATGTAAAAAAAAAAACATCCTCACTATTTTTTTCCAGCCGTTTTTATTTTTTAGTTGAAAAAGTGCAACAGAACTGAACTTTGTACTTACAATTTTCGTCAAAAAAATAGCACCACCACTGTAAGGACTGACTTCCATTCTTCAATTCTGTTGCTGTGCACGTACATATAGTTTCCTCTATAAATTTACAGACCTGCTATTTGAAGCAAGCTTCTTAAGAACAGTAATAATTTGTGGTTGAATAAATAGGTGTATTTAAAAAAGGCTTAAATAGAAAAAAAAAATCCCAAATTCAACCTGTCAAATGGCACCATTATTCTTATTTCTCAAAAAATTCAAAGCAGTAGTATTAAAACTACACTTAGTTTTCAAGAATTTTGGGTTTAGATTTTTGCAATGAGTCGTGTAGACACTGTTCCCAAGAAAAACGTGAAAACATAAAAAAACGTATTTCGGTAAGAAAATTGTTGATACGAAATGCGAAACTTGTAGATATAAAAGCAAGAAAAACACCTTTAATGGTTTGCCATATTTTAAGGCAAATGAAAGAATCGCCATTTATGTCGGCTGCAAAAGTCCAAAACAGATTAAATCTGCCAGTTAGTACTAAAACTACATCCAGACGACTTAACGAAAACAACTTAAAGGCCCACAGACCAAAATAGTTTTAATCTTAGCAAATAACAATGTGATTAAAAGAACACAATTAGCAAAAAATAATGTACATCGGCCAATTGAAAAATGGTGTAATATTTTATGGGAAAATAAGTCCAAAATAGTTTTATGTGATTTAAAGGCTATCTAACTTACGTAAGAAGTCTTGCAAACTCTGAGATTAGCCAAAAATTTACAGCAAACACCATCAAACACGGCGGTTCCTTTATTATGACATGGATATGTATTTCTTACTATGGCTTTGGACCCATTCATCGCATAAACACCGATACATGGATGCATTAGAGCATGTAAAAATAAGTGAAAAAGTAACTTTGTCGCATTATATAGGGTCCGCCAAATAATTTTTTTTTTTTTTTTTTTTTTTTAAACAGGGCGCAAAACATCGAGTGTAGCTTCGGCTGTGTGGAACGTAGCGCCGTCCTGTTGAAACCAAATGTTGCTAATATCCTTCTCTTTAATTTTTGTGAACAAAAATTCGTTCAACATGGCCCGATAACGATCACCATTGACTGTAACGACCACTTCTTGCTCATTTTCGAAGAAAAATGGCTAATTATGCCTCTGGACCAAAATCCGCACAAAACAGTGACTCGTCTTGAGTGTATCGGCTTTTCAATGTATGCGTGCGGGTTTTCTGTGCCCCAAATTTTGCTTGTTTACATACCCGCCAAGATCAAAATGAGCTTCATCTGAAAAAATGATTTTTTTTTTTTGGGCAAAATCTGCATCTTCTGTAAGTCGATCGCAGGCCCACTTAGCGAAGCGAAAAAAAGCGTATACACAACCATATTCGTTCAGCGGAAGGATAAAACTAATTATCTGTCAAATCAGACATGAGCTAAGTGTTACCGTTCACGAAATAAGCACGAGTTGAAAAAAAAACGTTAGATGGCGGACCCTATATTATTAATTCCCGCAACATTCCATGAAGAAACATGGGGACTTCTCGCAGTACTGTACTCGATTCTATTGTGTACTCGATTCTATTATAAACTCTTTGAAAGGGACCTACAGGTTAACGCCGACTCCGAACGGCAAATGCATTTAGAGAAGTTTTCAATAGTAGTAATACTCGTACCCAGTTACTAGCTAATGTTATGAGGTGATAGCGCTGTCGAAAAACTTTTTTCTTTTTTAAGATGGTCTGGCCTGGTATTGGACCGACGACCTTCTGGATTGGTAGGCGGGTGTCTTACCTAGCATACCACAGCGGCACAATTTTGTCGCATACATTAGATGAAAGCCTACTCATTTGGACCATGTGAAATGATAACGATCCAAAGCATACAAGAAAAAAGCCAAAAACTTGTTTAAGGACAATAGAATCAGAGTGCAAGGATGGTCTGTGTAGTTCCTCGATCTGAACCATATCGAAAATTTATGGATAATTGTTAAAGAGAAAGTAACAGAGGTCGAACCAACTAATAATAATTATCTGTGTAGCAATATGAAACAGGCATAATAATAATACTCCATGTCCACTGCAAGGTACCAGAATTTCGTGAATTCTATGGAAGGCGATGCTCAGCCGTTATTGCTAACAAGGGCAACCAAATATTAGTTATAATTCGGAAGAATAATTCAACACAAAACAAAAATGTGTTTGCTTTAGAAATACGTCCAGATTGTTCAAAACTACTTAAACGACATACATATGTATCACTTGAAAGGTTTATTGTTCTTCTTTGCAGATTCGAAAGGAGACTTAAAATCGGTTTATTATTAGCTAAATTAAGATTTTACAGGTGTTTCGAAAATTCCAAAAACAGATTCTTGTTTTACCGGTAGAGCCTATCAGGTAGTTTTCTTTATCGCAACTTGTAATAAACATTAATATTTTTAAAATTTATTTTTTTTAGTGGAACCTAAGCGGTGCTATTATCTTGACACTCACTTTTCACACTTTTATGAATAAAATTAATTTCTTTCTATAAATATGAATTTACATAAGAGAACCAATTTTTTCTTTTAATAATTTTTTTATTTATTTATTTTTTATTATATTATTTAATAAATAATTTAACATTGTTAATAAATAACATGCATTTTTAAATAGTTTAAAAATATAATTCAAGTGGTACTATTATTTTGGCAATAGCTGTATAATTTTATATGGACAGATTAAATAATTTTAAGTTAACTTATGTTCCTGTTTTGCGCGTATTTACTAACGAGGTGGGAAAGGTCGCGATTATAGTTAGGGACAGTGACGTGGACTGTACGAAGTTAGCTCATAGCCAGGTTGGGGTCTGTGTTAGGGTAAAAGGGTGGTTTGGGAAGATGTTTCTGGCTAGCATCTACTGTAGGCCTGGCGTTTCATTGGAACCCTATCTAGGGTATATGGATACGTTACTACTCGCTGCAAGTAGTATTCCGGTTATCCTCGCCCTAGATGCGAACGCCTCCTCTCGTATGTGCTTCAGTAAGATCTCCGAACCTCATACGAGGAGGAGTGCTTAGTGAATGGCTGCTCTAAAGTTTAAAACAAATAAAGGTAGTATTGAAATTTTTTTTGTGGCCTTATTACTTTTGCCACCGCTGTATACATGCATATCGTTAAAAATCTGAATATTTTACTGAAATAAAAATTTAATTTATGGCTTTTTACATTTCTACAGAATTTTTTTTTTTTTTAATAATTTACATCTTTAACTTCAACAATAAAATAAAAATATAAAAACATAAATAAAAATTAAATTTTAGTGAGACTAAAAGTCTTAAAAAAATAAATTCGATATTATTTTAATACTGAATTGCAACAATATTTAATTTACTTTTAATTGCTATACAATTAAATTTTGAAACAAAGAAACATTTTTTCTTTAAAAAAAAAATAGAAATTAATTACATCTTAAAAAAAAAAAACATAAAAGTAATGAGAAAAAGTCATTTTGTAAAAATTATTTATATTTAATTATTTATATTGAAGTATTATATTATTTTAATTTTAATTAGTTTTACAAACTCGAACGTAAGTCTTCAACATGCTTGTTGTTTTAAGCGTTTGAGTTTTGGAAATTAAAAACTCACAGAAAATTTCCAAAAGTGTAGGGAATATTCTGAGAATGAATAAGTGCTTTAAAGCCTACTATACGGTTAGAAGTACCATTGGTATTAGATGGGTTCTTCGCCCGGCGATGGTAAAAGGGATCTATGACTCCATAGTCATACCTGTTCTCACCCTATGGCTTTATCGTATGGTGGACAGCCTTGGAAAATGCCAAGTACATAGGTGTGTTGCTTTGGGCATATCTGGTGCCTTTAGAAGTACTCCTCAGACGGCGCTGGACATCGACTTGGGCCTGACCTTCCTTGAGGTTGTGGTGAAGGGAATGGCTGCTAAGAGTTTCTTAGGATTTTTGAATTGGGCCTGGCCAAGGATCTGGGTTATGGACACTCTGCCATTTTGGAGGGACTTGACTGGGGTGTGTATTTGGTGATCTGTGCTGGTTCAACGGACTATAAGGTCAGGGAATTCGACTTCGGCATATGCCCTGCGGTAGTTTTTCCGGATAGAAAAAAGTCTTGGACTCCCGAATGAGTGCAGTGTTTTTCAGGCCGAGATTTTCGCTGTTCTCAGAGCAGTTGAGCGTTTTCGCGACTTGTCTGCTGTAAGGGATAGTGTGGTCTTCTACTTGGACAGTCAGGCGGCTATTAAGGCGCTGACTGGTCGCCATGTCAGCTCAAGGCTGGTTGCATTGTACAGGAGTACCCTTGCGACCTCTTGGATGTGTGCAGTGTTAAACTGTGGTGGGTTCCAGAGCATGCTGGCGTAAGGGGCAACGACGATGCAGATGATGCAGACTGGCAAGAGCGGGCGCGGCTTGCGGTATGGAACAGGCAGATGAGCTTAATTGATAGCTGGGCCCGTCGTAGAGTGGAGGAGTCGTAGGGTCTGCAGGCTGCTGTGGCCGCAATCTGACCGCTCTAGGACGGAACGGGTTCTCAATCTCTTTGGATTCTGATAGGCTTTGTGACTGGACACTGCTCTCTGAGGGCGAGGATTGGGATTTGGGAAGCAGGCCCCCCCTATTTTCTGCCGATTTTGCGGCAATACAGGGGAGCCGGAGACTGTGGAACACATCCTCTGTCACTGCCCGGCTCTTTATGGGCGCAGGCTCAGGTTGTTTGACCGGAGCTCTTTCGATGGCTAAGATATGCGACCTGGAGGGGTTTCTGTCAGGTCTCAGCTGGCTCCTTAGGTGATGCCTGGTCCTCTTTGGGCATCCGTTTCTTTTTTCTGTATGCCTCTTCTGACCCTCTTCTTCTTCTTCTTTTTCTTCTTGTTCTTCTTCTCCTCCTATTTCCTTCTCTGTCCTTCCTCTCTATTTGTTTTCTAATTCTTCTCTTCACTCTTCTTTTTATCAGTGAAAGGTTCTTTCCACAATGGACCACTGCGGTCTCTGGGTGGCTTACTTTCGGTACCGCCTTTCCTACCTACCTACCTAGGGAATATTTATTTGGGGCTATAAATTAATGCCTGTCATCCACTTTTTAAAGATTATTTCATATCTAATAATGTGAGTGAGTGACGAAGCTTCAATTTTGGCGTTTCATACCGGCTGCAATACCTGTATGGCTGGCTTATCCCTGCATACGAGAGACTTCAGAGACTTCCTCACAAAAAATTCCCTTTTCGATAGGTTAATGGTATAGCGTGCCGTGTGGCATGTGGCACCGTTTTGTTGAAACTATGTCAATAAAATCTAATTGTTCAATGTTTGTCAAAAGAAAAAAAAAATAAAAGAAAATCCGGTAATCATCTCTCGAAACCTTACTCCATTGACTGTAATGTTGCAACTTTCATCGTTTTTGAAGAAGTACGGTGCAATGATGCCGTCGGCTGGCAAACATCATCTTTCAGGGTATATCTTTAGCTGTTGAACTGCCCTTGACTATAATTCACACCAAATTCGAAAGTTCTGTTTGTTGATTTGTGCGGAAAACAAAAAACTTTGATGATAAAATTAATGTCAAATCTTATTGAGCATTTTTGTTCAGAATCGTTTTTTGACACTGAAAAAATTCACACTGAAACGCAGAGTGGAAAAATAATTTTATTAATCCAGCTGTTGTTTTTCATTGTTAGACTAAGAACATTTCGAACTGCCCTCGTATTTGAAATTTTTTGTTTTAAGTTTTCAGCGCTTTATGAGTAATTTGAAGTCAAAGTTTAATTTTTTTAATAAAAAAATTTTTTTTATAAAAAATTTACTTTATCAAATACTTGAGCGATAAAGCGAAGTAAGTCAGCAAACAACAAAATAAATAAAAAATATGTTTATTAAAAAAAATTTTAAATAATGTGATTAGCATACCAAATTTACTTTTTCCAATTATCAAACATAAACTAAGGGACGGACGCAACTTGATCAAAAATTGCATTGAAAGTTTCTGCTCTAAAAATACAGAAAGTCATGGAATTATCAAATAAGCCTCGTACATTTTTTTATTATTTAAATAAACTTTTTTAATATGCTTTAAAGTTACTTTACTATTAAAATACTTATTTTTTAAAATTCATTTCATAAATTGCCATCAATTGGTAGTTCTTATAATGTATACTCGTCATATCATTTTCCTATTTTTCTTTTTATTTTTTTTTTTTCTTAATAAATTTTAACAATTTAATGGTCTTGAATAGCCATTCAGTCATATTACGAGTATTTGCATATATAAAAAGGCCAATTTACGAAAAACTAAATTTATTTTAAAACAAAACAAACAACAAAAAAGTGACATAATAAAAAGTTTGTCCCCGTCATGGTAATAAAAACTATAGAACAAACAGCCATGTCAGAACTAATGAAGTGCACAAAAATCTCTGCTATTTGAAGAACCCGTAGCAGTAGTAGTTATTACCTTCAACTGTAGACACCTGCATAGCCTATAAAAAAAAAAACAAAACTAAACAAAGAAAAAATCTTCATAATTTTTTTTTTTTTTTTGTTTGTTTGCGATTTTACAACAAAATTGTGCAACAAACCAATGTCTTTCATTATCATAAAATATTAAAGACTAAATGAAAAACATAAAAAAATATTAAATAAATATGAAAAGTAAGCGGGGAGGAGAGTAACAACACACAAAAAATTATTCAACAAGCCAACTAGCGTCCCCCTAACTGCCTGCTATAGCACGCTCTCTGTATAACTATAGAGATTTCAGAACTAGCGGGAAAAAAGCAACTAAACACTGTTGTTTTTACAATACCTTATCATCATCATCATCATCATCATCATCATCATCATCATTATCATAATCATAATGATGACAATGATGATAGTATATCCCACTTGGGTATACATACTATGTAAGTAAATACTCCTCTATACAAACAGTTGGGCCTCGTAATCAGAGACAATGAAAAATTAACCGTCTGTCTGTCTGTTTGTCTGTCTATCTGTCCATTAGTTAGTCTATCCATATACCATACATACATATAAGTTTGTTGTTGTCGCTACTGTTGTGTTTATTTTTTTCTTGTTCATATTTTTCTCGGTAATTTTTAATTAAACAAATACAACTACAACAGCAATATTAATAATGAGAAACAAAAAGTGCAATGTTTGCAATCTTGGCCTTTGAATTTTTAATTTTTACTATATCTGAGCTATTTTGGCATTCACCATCAGAAATTGATGAAAAAATGTATTCACATAAAAAACAAATAAATCCGCAAGTTTAACATGTAAAATAGTATTGCCATTGTGTTAGTAGAATGGCTTAGAATTTAATTCTTTACTATAGGGTGGGCAATTTAAAAGTTTAAATTTTAACCAGCGGATAGTTCGAATCTGGCAATACTTATGTCATTCAATTCTGTTAAAAATTCAGTATATTATCTCCACTGAACGAAATGAATCGATTTACGCTTGAGCAACGTTGGAATTTATTGGAAATTTATTTCAATTGGTTGGAAATTGCGTGAAAATGTCGAACAAAATTTGATTGCAGAGAAGGGCCAACAGCGACCGGTATACGCAAGTTCATTGCTTAAGTCTGTGAAACTGGTTTCATTGTTGATGCGCTAAGACGTCAGCGAGCTAGTACAGTGCGTACTGAGAATGTGTGTGAGAGTCCATCAACATCAACTCATCAGCATTCCCAAGAATTGAACATTTCACACACCAGTTTATGTTGAATTGTGCGAAAAGATCTGGGTATGATGCCTTACAAAGTTTTCTTGGTTCAAGAGTTAAAATCGCATGACCACACGTTTCGTTTTCGCTTCGCTAGATGGGCCAAAGACAAAATGCACGATGATCTCGATTTGGCCATAAAAAATCATCTTTTCGGATGAAGCTTATTTTCATTTTGATGGGTACGTTAATAAGCAAAATTTCCATATTTGGAGCTCAGAAAACCCAAACGTGGACTTATAGAAGCCAATGAACCAATCACGAGCGACTGTTTGGGGCGGCTTGTAGAGCGTAAGTGTACGGCGCAACTGTTACAGTCAATGGAGACATCTATCGCACCATGATAACCGATTTTTTTGTAGCCGCTCTTCATGGTATTGATGTGAATGATGTTTTGTTTGAACAGAATGGTGCAAGCGTTTGATGGCTATTTAATTAGGTAAAATGGTGATTTCAGTTGGCCGCCAAGAAGCTGCGATTTGACACCATTGGAGTATTTTCTGTGGGGTGCCATTAAAGACAAGTGTTATGCCGACAAACCAGACAAATGAGCATTTAAAGGCCAACATTCGTGATGCCATTGCCAAGATACGACCCCATACACTCCAAAAAGTTCCCGAAAATTGGTCCGATCGAATTGGGTACTGCGAGACCAGCCGTGGCAGCCATATAAGTGAAATAATATTTGATTTTTAACCGGAACAATTGTATTTCACAACAATAAAATAAATTTGGCAAAATTTCAAACCATTTTTGTTTTATTGCATTTTTAAATTTAAATTTTTAAATTGCCCGCCCTATATATCTACAAGTAAACTTTATAACAGTGTTGCCACAGGGTGACTTAAGATGCTTTCTAAATCTAAAGCATTAAACACAAAACCGACAGCAAGCAGCAGACAGCAAAATGTCAAAATTAGAATGAATACGTTTATATGAAAACAATTATTTTAAAGGCAGCACAGCAAATGTCTAGACAACCTTTGCTGCTTCTGCTAAATTTAGTTGCCTACGAAAATTACTTTCAGACAATAGAGACAATTCCGGAACTTGATTTTCATTATTCGCAACAAGATCCGTTTGCAGTTAGTATTTATAATACTATAATAACATTAGCCACACCTGTTTCAAATGCGTAAAGCTTAAGCCACAAACATAATATACTTTTGCCTACTTAAGCTACTGCCAAAAACTTAACAAAAATTCTATCAAATACTTAATCAACTTTTTGGTGGCTATAATGTACTTTTTGAATACGTAGTTGTGTTAGTGAGAACATGAAAATTGCTATCTGAGAATTAGCATTATTCTGGATGAATTTATTTTTTTATTAAAAATATAAACTTTTCAATATTGTGTGGAAAAATTTTTATGTATTATCAGAGAAATAACCCGCTACGCATGTTCAATCGTCGCTGTTTCAGTGACGAATAAAAGCAAGAGCATAAATTGCACAACGTGTTTCTTTTGCTATTGTTTTGCATATTACATATTCAAACCGTAAGCAAATGAAACTGAACGAAATTTGACAAAAAGTTTGTTAAGTGCATTATGGTCAGACACATTTGATTCTGTGTGTTGAAGCTAGTCTACGTATATTATATTATATTACCTACCGAGCATATTGGTTTTCCACAAAGTATCCATTTCTTTGTTTTAGTTTCAATAATCAAGTGGATTTTTCAAGTTAAATAGATGATTAATCTACTGTAGCTTGCGTCCATATGATTGTGTGTAGTGGTAAAAGCCTTTGCTAAGTGGTGGTGGTGGTGATATTTACTTAACATTGTAGAAGACGTTTTTTCCTGATCATTCTTCTGATATTTGTCAGCTTCGCTAGAGGTGAGCTGGAATTCCAGGGGGCTTCTTTAGATGGATTTATCTGGAGGGAGTTTGAATTATTTTTATTAAACACTCGAAACTGCTTTTTCGTCATGTCCTTTGCTGGGGTTCGAACCTGAGCCGCTTGTGTTGTATGCACCACGCCACCCCCTTAGAATACTTTTCTGATAATGAAAGCTTAGTTTTTCAAGGTGGATTTAGTTCAGGACGCACACAATGTTAAATGCTTCATAAAAAACGAAAAAGCGAAGCAAGCACAAATAAACTTTCCTTTCGATACTCCAAGAAGAGAATCCGTGCAGTTCATCAAGAGTACACGTTATGAGAATTTCGGAATACTTTGTCCCTATTCTAAAAGTCCATTATTAGGCTTATTGCCTAATGTGACAACTGCAAAAAAAAAAAAACTGTCAGAAGAATAGAAAGCTGAAAAGTCAACAAAGAGACAACCACTTCTTTTGTTCCATTTAATCTATAAACCTCTATAAAATTACATACTCCTGCTTAACATGTCTCAATGGCAACCCTTTAAATTACCGTAAAAACATAGAAATTAGTGTTAAATAGACAGGGTAAAAGAGTAGAAGTAAAGGCAAAAAAAAAAAAAAACACAAAAAACAATTAAACTTTACTAGCGATGAGTGGTTAGTTTTATTTAAACC
The DNA here is from genome assembly GCA_023159175.1 of Wohlfahrtia magnifica. NCBI lineage: Eukaryota > Metazoa > Arthropoda > Insecta > Diptera > Sarcophagidae > Wohlfahrtia > Wohlfahrtia magnifica. The sequence continues at coordinate 6,853,149 of JAKWBJ010000483.1, forward strand.
ACAGCACTATTTAGGGATTGAATTTCTTCTTTTGCTTTAAACCAATGAATGAATGTGTGACTGGATAACTGGCTGATGTACCTAAATGATAAATAAATTGCTTTGACTCACTGACTGATTGACTCAACAATTGAACACAAAGAAACGCACAAAAAACATAAAACTGAATGAATGGCGGACTAAAAAGCAGTCGCTTTGTCTAAATGTCACATATTTAGTAGAGACATAGTGTTAAAGAGTAAACCTCAAGTGGGGTTATAATAAAAAATAACTAATTTGGTTTTTGACGGATGGAAAATGACTGTGGAAGATGTTAATATTAAATAAGCAGATGCTCTTGATGTCTTCGTCATGGTCTCTATAGCTTTATTCTTCACTGCCAAGTACAGAGGACTCAAATCCAATAGAACCTCATTCTCATTGCCACAGTTATGCTAATACACGCTAATTTTTGAACCTCTTTCAGCTATGTCTGGGTTATTAGCAAACTCGTCCTTTCTGCCCATACAACCCCTCCATATGTCATAACCGGTCCGACTATTTGGGTATAGATCCAGTACAGCGCCAAATTAGCGCGTGCGTGGATGTTCTTTAAACGGTCTCCACATGAGCTTTTCACGTCAGCTTACTATCCAGTATTGTTCCCAGATACTTTACCTACTTTTTTGGCGGTATTTCCTCTCCCAGGAGTTGAATATTACTCTATTCGGGCAGTTTTCTCTTCCTAGTGAATGTTATTATCGTGGTTTTGCCAGGGTTAATATTCAATCCCAAGTCCACTTTGTATAATTTCACACAAGGTTTCTTCGAATTTTCTCCTTGCTAACAGAACAATATCTTCTGCACAGCTCTGGCAGTCAATGCCAACCGTAGGTAATGTCCTTAATTATTTAGTTAGTTAATACAACGGGTAGCCAGACACTGGTCCAGCTCACTTGGGTCTAATATTGATGCCACTGTCATGCCCATAGTAGGCAGCCTCCAAACTGTCCGAACTGAAACAACCAGACGCATGCACAAAAGAAGAAGCGCGCCCACACTCACATCAGCCAGGACTGTTGTGACATGCAGAAACGGACTGCCAAGGAAAACAGAAAGATTCGGACACGGACAGTCTGCTAGCAGGCGCACCAGCCACCAAAATTCGTAGCATACATATGTCGTGGCATCCCCATAGTAGACTCTGAACGAGCACGATCATATAATGGTCACGATCATGTGGGCTCACTTTCTCACCGTATCTGCGCCCTGCTAAACATGTATCGCTGATCCGGAAGTATACAAGAGTAAAATGGGATTCCAACTAAATGGTCAATCTCCTCGTTGCCAAGGAGAGAGCCTTCTCTCGCCAGTTCGTCTGCCACCCAGTTGCCCCGGGTGTCAGAGTGGCTCTTCACCCTGATAATCTTCAGGTGTTAATGTCTCGACTTCACCGCGATGTGGAGTAGACACCGGTGAGCGCCCTGATCGCAGCCTGACTGTCCCTATAGATCCGGATATCAGCATTAAATACCATATAGTACATCAACCAGTAAGTACATAACCGGTAAAACACTGCAGTGGTTCGGTAGTTTAAAGGATACTCTCACCCCGTATGCAGGAATAAAGACACCGCCCCCAACACCTTAGGAGGATTTCGACCCATCCGTGTATACCTTAACGAAACCGGGTCCAATTACCGCCTCTGATGAGATGCACAAGAAGAACATTCTATCCAGGAAGGGTTTGGGTGCACAGTAATCCACCCCAAGATAGTGTCCTTAAAGTTCATCAACAACTAGACTCTAATTAAGGGCCATAGGACCACTTCTTGTGTGCAACCTCTAGTTGTGCTGACACTTATATTCACGTTTTCTGCACTACTTTCCACAGACCTAGTACGAACAACCTCTGGCATCCATCTGGGTATAGTTGAGTCAACAACTCCTGCAGTGTTCTCTCCATGACTTCGTGAGAAGTGTTATCAAAGGTCCCTTCCATGTAGAATTTCTGTATAGCTTCTACTAATTCTAAGGGAGATATTTCCGTCGTTCTGCCCGCTCCGTAAACTTGCATCCCCAGATTTAGTAGTGCGAGTTGCAGAAACTCGCATACATATATAAAACACCATTAATGTATGTATATAGGAAACATTGTGTCTTAGTAGTAATTTGAAAGTCTCTCACTCAGGCCACTTTGCGCTTTATTTTTCCTCTTGTCTTCTATTTACTTCTCTCTATCTATTTTTTGCTCATTTTTTACCTATGCGTGTGAGTACGTACGAGTAAAAATAAAAATAAAATAGCGAAGCAGCTTTTTGCCTGATACCACTCTACATTCCATTTTGTAGCAGCTATAGTGATAGCAGGAAGTCCGTATTAAGAATGTATCCCCTTAGATATGTTTTCCCTAAAATAATTAGACTTAGTAGCTTCTAACTATACTACAGAACCAAATAGAAGTAAATAAAATTGATGGTATATAACCATTCAACCTTATCTGAATTAGTATTCAAATTATCACTTCACCCTTTCTTTTTAACAAATAAAGTCCAATTAATAACGATGCTAATTTGCTCATTAGCCTAAAGAGAAGAGCAGAAAAAAATCAACTAAAAACAGCACAACTTAATGAGCAGCAACAAAAGACGGCAAGAACTGAACAACTGAAATAGTAATAAAACCTGCAATATTTATACGAGTAGTTAATAAAATCAAACCTTCATCTACAAATCATCATCAACATGTTTCTACACCCACTCAATTAAAACATAAAAGAGTAAGCCGACCGCCTATTCTGTTCCCTTTTCTTTATATTTGAATTATACTATAAAAAATAAAAACAAAAAATTAGCTAATCCTACAACATCATTATGATTACAATTGTTATTACAATGATGATGGACACTCATTAAAAGTTAGGGGATGGATGGGGTACAGCGTTGGTTTTTTTCTACTGCCTGCTTTGCATTACACGATTTTAACCGACTTTTCCTTTATAATAAAAACTGAAATATGTATTTTTGTTATGGTGACTTTTAACAGAATGATTGAGACGGCAGCAGCAGCAGTAATCAAAAATGAAGAGAAATGAGCAAAGACCCACATAGAAAAAGAGAAGCATTACGAGTATTTTTAAATTGTATTTGTCAAGTGTTTAAATACAAGTACTCGCTCAGTTACTTACTCGTACATGTCGGGTCTAATGAGAGACTAAAGGAGATTGACAGCATGACAACAACGACAATCATGGCTGTGGCAGCAGCAGCAACAGCAACAACAACAACTAATGATTGAATACGTTTTAGATGGATAATAATTAAACAACAACAACAACAAAAACAACTGTTATGGATTTGCTATGTGCCATTTTATTCACTTGCTGATAAACAATTACTTTTATTAGATAGATAAAGGAGTGTGTTGTTTGAATGTTAACAACATTTCTTACTACGGATAACTAAGTAATGTTTGAATTTATTTAAAGCACTGTATTGCACTTATGGACTTAACTGTCCACATCATTTTTTATATTTCTCTTCTGTATGGGTAACGTGCAATGTGTTTAAAAAGTGAAACGGAACACCAGCACCAGATTTTTAATTTGCATTTTGAATAAAATAATTCGTTTTTTGTATGCAAATAAAAAAAAAATAATTTTTTCATACACAATATGAGTTAGTATGTTACATACATACAAATATATTATATAATATTTATTAAAGGAAAAATTTTATCTAAATCCATATGCTACCCTAGAAAAAGTGTTAAAAATAACGGCATGTTTTCGTTTATTTGCAGCAATCCCGTTGGTGAAATTGGATGGCTTTTTAGTCATGCGGAGCCATGTATTGAAAATTATAAAAAAAAAATTAAAGAGACGACAGGTTTAAATCTAAAAAGTATTTCAATAGTGACTACCGAACTTCAGACCACATTAATTCGCGTGAAATGTAAGAGTATTTCAGTGCAAAAAAATCATTGTTTGATGTGGGTCTTGGGCTGGCGGCGTTAACACGCCATATAACAACTTTGAGTACTACGTTGGCCAGGCCATCACCATCATCAACGGCTAGAGCTATATGTCGATATCTACCAACTCCTTTGCAATGAATTGGATAACAATGGCATATTGAACATTTTGTTCGATCGATTTAAAAACATGGTCATCTCAAGCGGGTGGCGTGGTATAGAGGTTAGAGCGCACGCATAACAACACAAATGACCCAGATTCGAGCCACAGAAGAGGACATGACGAAGAAAAATGTAATGTTTAATAAAGAGGCTTCAACTTCCTTCCAGACAACTCCATCTCAAAAAAAAGAAGACCTCATGACCTTCCCACATACCTTTGGTGATGAGGACAAACATCAGACGAATGATCAGGAAAAATACGCCACCTACTGGGAAAAAATTTCAATGCTAAAATAAAGATCAGCATCAAATAGCAAGGATCTTCACCGCTACGCAAAATCATATGGAGAAAGCTACAGTGGATTAATTATCCACTTGGCTTGAAAGATCAAATTAATTAAATACTGAAACAAAGCAATGAATGCTTGTGGAAAGCCAATACGCTTCTTAAAGGAGTGACGAAGAAAAAAAAAAAAACAGCGGGGTACAAATCAGCTTTATTTATGCACCAGAGTCATAGCAGTTGGGATATTTTGGATACACGCCACCCAACAAACCCATGACGAACGATGTTATATTTCATACATAATGTATGAAACGAATAACAAATTTCGATGAAATCTCGCACGGACTTTGTTTTAAATTTGAAGATAAGAAGCGCTTAGTGAATGACTTGCGCGTTCAGACTGATATTTGTCTTGAGCGTTTCATTCATGTGCAACATCGGCATTGGAGGCCTTGATTGGTTTAACACCGCTTCACATCTACAAATACGATGACGATGACTACATGTTCGGCAGCAGTTTTTTGCCTAGGGATCCCGAAATGCGTAGAGACCTGTCTGGCTGATTATACGCAGGGTGGTTGAAACAACATCCTCGGTCCTGGATGTCACGAATTTGAATCCGTGCTTGGGCAATAGATTCAGAGTAAAATTCCCTGAGCGGGATCGTAGGTCTAATATAACCCTAGTCCGGACTGAGTTTGATCTAAACTACTGTTCTCTGACAGCCAAGCTGCCTGGACACTGTGGATCAATGGTAATGAGACAGCGGATGCATTGGCTAGCAGAGGTTCCATGATACCCTATATTAGTCCGGAAACTTATTGTGCAGCACCACTTACTACCAGCCTCAATCTAATCAAAGATTGGATAATTTACAGATGCTTGGAACACTAGGGGTATTCGCCTCTCTGGGGCGACGACCAGTTCGCAATTTTAACGTCGTTCTGACGTTCCCAAGTATGGTAGGCCAGACTTAAAACTCCTAACGGAGTTTCTTACGGGCCACTGTGGACTATTACCGCATTTAGGGAGGATGGTGGTCACAGATGTGCATGTTTGTAGATTGCGGCCACAGGCATCGGAGACAGCGGAACACATGTTGTGTGAATGTAGGGTTCTTGATAGGTTTAGATGGAAATGTTTAGGTAGACATAGGGTCTTACTGGGTGACATAACCACCATTATGGTTTCCAATCCGCTGGTGTTATTTGGGAAGGCAGCAAATCTGCTGAACAAACTAAAGACCGGAATGGGCACAATATATCCTGGGTCGCAGTGTCCCGCAATAGTGCCTGCCCGGTATGATGATAATGACATTACATTGATTTGGACATAGAGCTTCAGTTAGACGTGACAACATAACGCCGTAGCTGCAACACTACGATCCAACGTAATTCGCAATACTGTGTTTGATTACTGTTGACATACCATAACGCAGTAAGCGAACAATTGAATTTTAGTTGTTTCGACTATCAGACGGTTATGGCATTACATTAAGCCACGTCTAATTGAATTTTAAATTTTACTAGTGCTCAGGTTGGTAAGAAAACCAATCAGTAAGAAAATAAAAATGTTGACGTGGACGTACTATAAGAACAATGGGGATTATGATAACAGGAGCTCTGAGGATCACCTCTTCAAAGTTTTTGTTTACTAGTTTCAACTGGCTACCTCCAGATGTTCATGCAAACAGAATAGCATCACTAAAAAGAACCACCGTTAAGGTCTAGTCGAACCTTAAAAGCTTTGTGTAAGAATTTGATACAAAAAACTCAATATCATATGTACATACAAATGTATGTATGCAGTTTGCTTTTGCTGTTCGATACAAGTTCCTTAAGTTCAAATTCGACTTGATTTTGGGCAACAATGCATTCATTTAGTGGTTACGTACCATAACGCCGTTATCAATCGCTTATAAAAGTTGACTTAAATTTGTTTTTCCAAACGGTTTATTATGTATTAGAGAAAACCAACACTATATTTGCAACAAATTATCTAAAAATTAACTCAAATATTATAGATATTAGACATTTATTAAAAAAAAAGTTAAATAAATTAAAATTAAATAAAAATTTCAAGAATTTTTTTTGTATAGAAATATTCACCTTCTTCTGTTAGGATTTGCATAAAAGCACAGATGACTTTCAACGATTATTTGTTTACGTTTTTTTTCTGTTGGTTTGTTTACTTTGATTTTAATTCGATTTAATCTTGTTGGGTTTTGTTTATATTTTGTTGTTTTTTTTTTTTTTTTAGAATAGCTTTTATTATTGTTATTGTGATTAGATAACTGTTAATTTACACACAAAATTGAATTGCTATTGTTGCTTTACTCTTTATGGATGCTGTTGTTATAAGTATTGTATTAAGTTTGTTTTCGTATAGAGATTTGTTAACTTTTGCTGGAGTAGAACTTGTTGTGAGTTAAAGCAATGAGAGAGGGAAAGAGATAGGGAGAATAAAAACAAGATAATAAAGTTGTAATTGTTGTTGTTGTTGTTGTTTAAAATTACTGCTGTATTTTGCAATGGCTGACGTTATCAGAATTAATACTGAGATGTTTGTTTTTGTTTGCTGTTGTTTTTTTCAACAGAGAATGATGATGCAGCCCGTTATTTTATTTTATTTTTCCAACTCTTTTTTATTTTAAATCTTTTTTTCCAGTTGTTTTGTTGTGGTTGTTATTTTAGTTGTTTTATTGAGATGATAAATAAATAAAACACTTGCGCATGAAATCACACATTCATTACAACAATAAACAATTTTGCACTTGCAGTAATACTGTGTTTTTTCTCTCTCTCTCTCTTTATGTTGTTTTATTTTTCTTCTTTTTAGTTTTTTTAAGTTTATATGATGAAATTGTTTTATTTCCGTTTTTAGTTGTTGCTGTAGATTTATTTTCTGCTCTCAGGCAATAAATAAATCGTTGCTCTTGTTTTTTTTTTATATATTTCTTTTAATGAAGTTCTTGTTATTTTACGCTTATTGTTTATAATTTATTCACTAGAAAGAAGAAACTATTACTGAAAGAAAAAGGGATACAAAAATAGAAAATTATTGAAGATTTAATTGAAAAGAATTGAATTTTTTTTAGTTTTCGTTTTTATCATACAAATAATAAATAGTTTTTATTTTTTTATACAAACACTTTATTATTCAATTGATTTCTTTTCTCCATAAATATTTATGGCACTTTATTTCATTTATACATATTTATAGATTGAGTTTTTTATTGCTTTACTTTGATTTCAATTTGTTATCTGTTTTTGTCCTCTGTAGGTTATAACGGAACTTTTATATCGAAAGAGAGTGTATGTATGTGTAACAGTGAATATTATATGATGACAACGACGACAACCGTTCAGTGCCAAAGTTAAGTACATACTCGTACTTATCGTAAAAAAATAGCGTTTTAAACTTTTCTTAAATTTTCTTACTCCCTTGTTTTTCTATTGTTTTTCTTTTTTATTCCACAAAGTCAAAAATTATTTCATCAGTTGAAATATTATATTATCAGCCAGAAGATATCATAGGAAATAAAACTTTATATTTCATCAATAACTTTCTCTCAGTGCAAAAGTTCTTACAACTACTCTCTCATTTATTTACTCAGCACAAAAAGAGAAGTTTTATGTAATCCTATTAAGCTCCCTACCAGTGTTGCCATAATTTTTCTTTTTAGAAACAACTGAGAACTTAGAAGAAAAAAATTGATTTTCAAGTGAAATAACTATACATACTTAAAAAATATACATAAACAGGCTTATCGGATTTGAAAATGATAATAATTTGAAGTTTCATTCGTATTTTTTACTCAAGCATAATACAACAAATTAAATGTTATATACATACACAAATGATATGATATATGATATAATTCTGCTCGAATTATACACTGTTTTCCGACAAGCGGGCCATTCAGCGGATAAACCGAATTCGAGTACGCTGAATCCAGCGGTGCTAACCGTTTTTTTAGGTTAGCTCTTGTTTTCGAGATATACCGCTATTTTAAAAATGCAAGACCTATATTTGTGTAACTCTAAAATGGTAGAGTAGAGTTTACTCGATAAACAAAAAAATCTAAGTTCCACAATAAAATTACTTTTAAGTAAGGCTAACCTTTTTAATCTGCGCAGTCGTAAATATAAATCTTCTTTTAGAGAAAGAATAGTGGGAACACATTACTACATAAGCACGTACGTATGAGTGATATTTTATTAGTAAACCAGATATATCACTCATACGCAAGTGCTTACGGAGTATGTAATGTGATCCCACTGTTCTTTTGCCAAAAATTTTTTTACATATTTCTAAAATTACTGCGCAGAAAAAATTAACTTTCTTAGGCCTAAATGTGAGTATCACGCACTGTGTGAATTCTCACTTTCTTTGTGATCAGTGCTCAAAAGACCTGCTCAATGCATAAAAAAAAAACTGTAAAATACAGCTAAATCATACGGCACATTTGGCAACGTTGCTCCCTATATAAACACAATAAAACAATATTGCTAAAGCGTAGATTTAAAAAAAGTCGCATTACCGAAATTGGCAATTTTAACAGGATATTCTCTTGGATCATAAGATACTAAAATTTCATTTGGAAATACTTTTCCAAAATTTTATAAAAATTGAGGATTTAAAAAAAATTTGAAAGAATAGGTGTTTTTGAAAAATTTTTATCAAGGCAATTAAAACAGTTTTAATGATTTTGAATTGAATGATACCACGTTTGCATTTTTCAATTAGAACAATAACAGCGTCCGAATACTTATTCCTACATTTAAAATTACGTGCTTAAGCATTATCTAAAGAAATTAAAGACTTTTAAACAAATTTTCATATTCATTCATGCAAGTAATAGATTTCAAATTTACAGGAATTGTTCTCACTGGTAGCTTTATTGCAGTGAAATAAACAGTGATTGTTTAACCGTTTAGGTTTTGAAAATTGAAAAAACACAGAAAATTTGCAAAAGTGAGTAAAATATTTATTTCAGGTGATAAATGAATGCCTGCTATTTACATTTTTGAGATTTGTTTACGTAAAGGTTGTCGACGATTACGCCATAGGTGGTCCAACCATGAGCTCAAATTTTGAATACTTTTTTACCACAAATGGTGCGGAGCGCACGAGTATTGGCAGCTCTTGAACTGCTTCTAGCTGCTCTTCAAACCATATTCGGCAATTCTGTTTGTTGACGTAATCACTGAAGATAATTCATTCATTCATTCATAATTTCTTAAATAACACAAATTTTGGCTATAAAACTCAATGATTGCAAACATTGTTCGTTTGTTGGTCTATTCGTGGTAAAATGATAAAACTTACTGAACATTTTTGGTATTGCCACATGTCATGAATCTTTTTTTACACTAAAAAACCAAATAGCAAAAAAATAATCCGTTACATAGTGCGATATAAGCGTAACAATACATTTAAAGCAATTTTCCAATTATCAAAGCATTCCCTACAGTTTTTTCCAGTTAAAGTTTTCAATATTTTCATTTATTCAGCTGATGGAGAAGGAATCCGTTTTTAAATATGTTGGGACGAAATTTCAAAACTGGGGTTTTTTCCTTTAAACAAGCAAAACGCTTAATTAAAAACTTTAAGGCATAATAAGCATCACCTAAAAAACAGCAAAAGCTTATCCTCTCACTTAATTTCATTCTCTCTCTACATAAACTTCAACAATAAAACAGAACCCAAAAATAAAATCATTCCCATGGTATGATATTTTTAAATATAAAGCTACATTTCCGCAAACAAAAGACACAAAACAATTTAATTTATTTAAATAAATTATATTTTGATCATATACATACATATGTACATATGTAAGTACACATTTACATAAAACTGAATTGAAATTCCCTACACTGCACACAAAGTGTAATAATAATGAAAACACCATATTAAATTCCCCCATATTAAGGTTCTCTCTTCTTTTATTTTGCTATTGTTTTTTATTTTCTTTTGTTTATTAAAATAAAAATAAAAAATCATGCATATGCATGTGCATAATGTTATAGTATTAGTTAGTAATGCTTTGCATATATTTTTTAAAAAATAATTCTAACAAAGAGTAATGGCGTGTGTTTTGAAAATTTCATATGCATGGGAGAGAGAGAGAGACACAAATTCGTAGGTATGTGTATTAGTTAGTTAGGTATGTAATAGAGCTGGTATTTTTCTTTTATTAGGGCAGTAGGTTTTTCCTGACCCGTTATATAGTTTGTACTTATATGTACATACATTACCTATATAAAAACTTATTCGCAAACTTTTTTTTATTTATATACGCTATTGTGTGCGTACATACTGTACTTTAAGTATTTTATATAATATACACATAATAAATGTTTTATATTTATTATAAATATATGTACATAAGCAAAGCTCCCTTATATTTTCTCTTTTTTCTTTCGTTCTGTATCTTCTCTATTCATTTGGCAGAGTATTTAAGTGAAAAATGTTAGGTTCTTCTCACTGGTATACCAGGAAAACTATGTACATTACAAAACTTAACCAAAAAATGAACGACAATAAGAAATTAAGAGCGGAAGTTGTCATTTTCATCTTTTGCTTTTGTATAATATATTTATCATTGTGATTGTAATAAGTTTGGCATAGAGAGAGAGGGAGAGAGAGAAAACAAAAGATTTTTCTTGTACACCGTAAGAAAAAGTATGTTGAAAAGTATGGTAAATTATTTCAGTCTATTTATAACGAAGATCTTACAATGTTTGTATATATGTAAACTACATACATATATAGATAAAATATAGATGGGAGATTATCCGATTTTTTTTTTTTTTTTGATCGGGAATGAAGCCTAATAGGTTTTAAAAAATAAAAAAATGTTTTAAAATTGAATTTAAGTACTGTAATGTTGAGAGTTTATTCTTCTACATATATATTATCCCCTTCAAAGTAATTCCCATAGACTGCAACATACTTCTCCGTAATGATTTTTTAGCTCGATTGAACAAAAAGAAGTCACAGGGAGCCAAATCAGGTGAATTCGGTGGCTG